>OX346247.1:42094349-44494349 GCA_947049315.1 Epistrophella euchroma
ATAATTTAAAAAATTAAAAAAAAAAAAAAAAAAAAACATTAATCCCAATTTCATCGTGAGCTACCTTTTAGTAAAAACAGGCTTGCTGACCTAGGTATTGTGATGGTAAATTATTTATTAACTGTTTTTTTTTTTTCAGAATTATGTCAAAAAAATCTCTTAAATTAATTAATCGTGAGTTACATTTATTTGATTTTTATATAATTTGAAATAACTGAAAAAAAGTCAATATAGTAAACTCGAGTTCGAATATAACCCCGAAACAAGGATAACATCTTATTAAATAACTAGGCCTATATAAAAATATGTTCTGTCCTTGCAAATTTCGTACAGGGTTTTATTTATTTTATTAAAAAAAAAATAATCTCCGTCTAACAGGGGTAGCTCAAAATTTTAAAATCTTTAAAATCGGAATTTAAATTTTTGATAGATATTACTATGTGAAGTGAGGTTCCAATCATCCCATTTTTAAGGTTTACGACTTATAAACTTGGTAAGATTTATTTAATATAATATCTAATAGATAGAGGTGTTAAACCAAAACTGCCTTGATTTTCAATTATTTAACAATTGAAGTTGATGAACAATTTCATAATTGATAAACAATATTTTACGAAATTATTGCTTTATAATTGAAAAAACAATACTTTACGAAATTATTGCTTCATCCATCCTCTAAAAAAAATATACTTACGGGAAAAAAAGTAAGTTGTATTAACAGCTGAAGATTTGAGTGTTTTACATTCAAAATCAAATAAAATAAAAATAGAAACTATGTTATGGTAATGTTATGATATCTTTAACGAAAAAATTAAAAATATTAATTTTATGTTTTTTTTTTTAATAAAAGGTTCTTTTTAAAGTTTTCAAGCGCAATATTATTTGAACTTCTCAGAAGCACAAAAAATTGACAAAATCGGTTGACCCATTCAGGAAGATGTACGTGAAAAACTAGAAAATAATGTAATTTCCTCAAAAACACATCAGAACTCATTTTCGTATAGCTGGGGTTTTAGCAATAATCCGAAATGCAATTTTCTTTCAAATATTCTGGTCATAACAGGTACAAAGTTTAGTCAAAATCGTTAGAGCAGTTTTTGAGAAGGTTGGAAAACCTTTTTTTATTTGAAAAAAAAAAAAAACTATAACCCATTAAGGAAAAAAATTTTTTTTTGCCCGGGCGCCATTTAGCAAATTCAGACAATTAGAAAATAAATGAATATTTGGACTTTCTAACGATACTATTTTCAATAGTTCTTTAATTCGAATCCTATTATTTTGGTTTATTTCTAAATTTTACTAAGAATGGGGCTCTTTTTGCTTCAATTTACATTTGCTATTCGTTTTCCAATGTGGCAACCCTATTTATTCTTATACGATCACTTCACTTCAGACTTCACAAATGATTATCTTTTTTTTTTGTATTATTATTTTCGGATTCGGATTTCGGTCTAGAGCGACTGAATCCACACTACCTAACCTAACTCTAGTAAAGAAAAAAAAAAAAAGAAAATTACGAAAAGAAAAAATAATTATCGCCGGACTTAATCGGTACGGAGTAACTTCTCTTGTACAGTAGGTTTTGATCTCGCGACGGAATCGGGCGGTGGTTCGTTACACTTGTGGTTTTATAATTCTTTTCTTGGTTTGTAATAAAAATGTTTTAAAAGAAAAAAAAAAGAAGGAACATGTATTTTAAGAAATTCCTTGCTCTTTTTTAATCTCGTTTCTTTCTCTAAAATAAACAAATGGTTACTTTTGTTCGGATTTTCTACAAAAAGATATACATATTCCCATCCAATTTTTACTGATCTTGTTTTTGATAACGATCTTCAAGTGTTTTATGTGCAATACCAAACTATGTAAAACTTAGTGGAATAAAGAATTTAATAATATTTCCCCCACAACAGATGAATTAAAATCATTATTTTCGTCTATGAAATAAAATCTAAAAACACTTAAGCAGATGGAAAAAGTGAAAAAAATGTATCTAAAGTGAAAAAAACAATCGCTAAATCAAAAGTGCATCGACGCACGTATTTTATTTGTTCAACATAATTTCTTATGTGTGTGTGTGGGTGTTGGAGTGTTTCTGTAAATTTTGTGTTCTCTCAACACAACATGGATATCACATTTATTTCTTTAATTTTCTGACCAAATCCTGAAATTCTAATCTGCAAAAGTGAAATCTTAAAAAAAAAAAAAAAAAAAAAACCTATTGCTGTTCTTGTGGCATAGAAGCAGAAAAGAGGGCAAAAGTTTATCTTTTCGACTAAAGGAAACTAATTTGATTCGTATTATTTCTTTTTTTTTTATAATCTTGTAGTGTTTTGTGTTGTTGTACAGCGGATGTGTCCCTATTTCAAGAATTTCTCATATCAGCACTGAGAAAATAAGAAAATAAAATTGTATAAGGAAAACAAAAATCCGATGGACTGACATAAAAGTTGGTCGTTCGGGTTCGACTGAGACTGAGACCGAGACGGATTAACAACAGTGGCTGTTTCTTTGAATTAATCCGATTCGGACGGAATTTGTACATATCTCGAACTAATTGAATTCGCTTGCGGTGGGAGTGTGTTGGATCGGCTCTTGGTTTCGACAAACAAAATTATCAAGAACAAAGATTAAAAAAAAAAAGAAAGATATTATTTGGGAACGAATCGTTTGATTGAATATTCGTATTTGCAAAAATCTTTTTTTCCTTTCATTTTGACAATCTGATTTTCGCTTCGCGCTTCGTCTTTCAATTTGATTGAACTACCACACGCACTTATATCAACTTCATCCATCTAAATCTTGAAATCCTCGCCATTTAGGCATTTGTTTATGATTTCAATTCTATTTCCGTCCCTCAAGAGATTGAAAGACAGAGAAGTACATAATTGAAGTCCGGTATGCCGTATGCCTATACATTATCCATGAGATTGGCATATGTGCTTTAATGGTTTAACTTATGTCGGTTTTTTTTTTATTTGAGTTTTTTTTGTCAATAAGTCTTTTGAGTACAAACAGATGGTGGAATAAATATAAACGCGTATCAGTAGATTCAATTACCAGCCCATTCGTCACGCTGGCTGGCTGAGATCATTCTGTTGGATACACAATTCGATTTAAGCCAAATAATATCTTCCAGCGTTCTCGGGTGAACGTGCTAATTAAACCGAAAAATATATCTCATTGTTTTAGTTGGCAAGTGAAGAAGTGTCTTTAGCAACTTCACCGCATCATCATCAACAACAATAATGAAAAATTAAATTTAAAAAAAAAAAGAAAAAAAAAAACACAAATTCTTAGGATATTCGACAATTTAGTGTTTAAATAGATAAAATATTTAAAATAAAATGCAAAAAATACCAAAAATGAAAAGGATTAAGAAGTGGTCAACGAGAAATCTTGTGTCGAGTGCGCTTCTAGTGATTTTATTAATACACAATGCTCCTGTTCCCTCAAACGCTGCTGCCCACGAAGAAACAACTTTTATGCCAGCTTTGGAATGCTACGATCCATATAGACGACCTCAGGTATGTTATATTGTTGTTAATTTACAATACACTTAAGGTTGTAAATATTTGACGAAATTTATAGAAAAGTAAATATTTGAGTTAAAATTAGAATAATGTTTGCTTTGTGCTTGATTTCCTCCCAGTTTTTTTTTTTTTATTTTTCTTATGATCTCATCGCAGCAAATTTTGCCTCGCAACCATTAAGATTGTTTCCTATTTTAATGGTAAATTTAATGTTCACTCTTTTAGATAAAGTTTGAATTTACTGATGGGAGGCAATTATTATTGTTTTTTCTTAAGAAATTGTTTTTTTAGAATTGACAAGAAATACACATAAAAACCGGATGTGTATGTAGATTAAACCAAATTGTCTTTTATTATGATGGTTAACGAGTCGATTTGTTTCTCTTAAAAAAAAAATAGAAAGAAAATTATTTGAGTACTTATACTCCATATTTGTATAAATTTCGTGAAAAACTTAAAGCCAGTTGTACAATCGTGGTTGAAATATTGATTCGTTGTTCAGGAATTTTAGTTCACCGATTTCGGCGGATTTACTGAGATTCAACGATGGTTCCGGGATGTTATTGGCTTTTATCACATACTTGAACCTTGAACCATCGTTGAACCTCAGTTAACTTGCCGAGTTCAAATTGTTGAACCACGGGTTAAAAATTGAACCACGTTTGTACTTCTTTAAAATATTTTAAGTCTGTATTTCATATAAGAGCTGTGCCAATCGTTCATTTTCAAAGATCAAATTAATCAATGATTGATTGCTCCAAGGATTTGATCTTTTCAATCAATCATTATGGTCCAAGATAATCGTTCACTATGTCAATCAGATTGATTCGGTTATTGTGCTTCCATCAATGGATCCCAATTCTAATCGTTCAAATGAACGATATAGGTACGTTTGTGTCGTTCTAGTCACTCTCAATCAAATCATTTTACAAGGCGAACACGATTATTTTGGCAGGTGTCAAATGTGCCAACATTTTTGTACGGCGGATCGAAAAACGGTATATGCCAATCGATTTAATGGGTGGCTTTAGGGCTGTGTTAATGTGTGGAATGAACGAAACATACATACGTGCGTCGTCGGTCATTTATTCAAAAACTGAAATAATTGATGTTGGGATTAATTGTTACCGCTTACTGTGATTGCAATCAATCGTTCATTTTGATGAACGGGTCACGAAGATCCGAAATCGCGTTTTATTTTTTTATTCTTTCGAGAATTCAAAACTCTTCGACTTCTTCATCATCGCTTCCCGAATGATAACTAACTTTCCTTTAATTAATTTATTCTGGATATTGAAAGCAAAAATAAATTTTGATAAAACAAGAATATCTCAATTCTGAGATATTCGTCCAACTTCTACATTTGTTGGAAGTTTTAACTCTAGAGTTAAAAATCGGAAGTAAAAAATGTCAACTTTGAGTGCAGAAATACAAAATTACAAATTGAAAATAAAAATCCCCAAGTTATGCTGAACTTCGAGTGAAGAAAATCGCCCTAAGATGGTTTAAATATTTTTTCTTGCGATATTTTGTGCAAGTTCAACTTTTCGTAACTGAAGGAAACGAGAATAAATAAAGCTCACAATCAGAGAAAAGAGTTTACAAAATAAGGAAGGGTCATATTCCAATTATTGAGGGTCAGCTACAAGCAATATAACGCTTATTTCATGCTGCGGGAAAGAGATTTATGATCCAATTTTGAGTAATTTATCATCACGATATTATTCAATACTTTTTGATACGAAAATTGATGTATCTTACCTCTCCCAGCTCCCAGGTGAGATTTACCTTTCAATACGTTAATGATGGTAATATTTGTGAGGATTTTGTCACTTTAGTTGATGCGTTTAAAAAACTAGGTTATACTTAAACTGGCGAAGAGTATACGAGCCCGATGAAGAAGATTTAAGAAAAACCATAAAACTACTTACTGCTGAAGTGAAGTTGAATGGAAACTTCTACACTATTTTCAAAACCAGCTCCAAGAAAAAATTGGAATTAAAATTTTTGAGAACTTAACTTAACTATGTAACAAACGAAAAATCTTTTTTTTTTATTATATTAATATCAGTTTATTAGACTCGACCATTCTTTGTTTCGTCAATTTCAGTGAATTTTTGAACAACAACAACAACTTAAAGGCGCTACCACCCATTGTTTACGAATTAATTTTAGGTATTTTAATTCGTTTTATTTTTGTTTGGCTGGAGATAGGTATAGCTATTTCAAGGGGTGCCAAGCCCTACCATCATCAGTCTCCTTTTAATGGCGCTGAGCTTTAATCCAATTATATTGTGTGGTTTGAATCCACGCATATCAGATTTGATCAGTCATGGTGTGCATGTAGAAAGTTTTTCACAATAAAATTGGATTAAAGCTCAGCACCACTAAAAGGAGACATCAATGGTCAACATAGTAGGATGTTATCAGTGTGGGTTAGGGTTCCCAACTTTCTTGGAAATCAAAAGAGGACATATTTTTTCAAAATAAAAACAAAACAAAACAAAACAAAAAATTTGAAACCTCAGTATATATAAATTTTCCCCGCCTTGAAAAAATTTAGTTTTAGATAAGACCCTCGCCCTAGAAAGTCTTACATAGCTTATTAAAAATGACCAGCAAGGGTTACTATCAAAATAATACCAGTCCCTCGCCTAGATTTTATTTATTTTTGCCTCAAGCAAAAATAAATAAAACAAATTGGTGTATTTGAGATTCGGTACTGGGATTTTTCGTTTACTGGTCTGATACGGCAACCACTGCACTGGTCTTATTCGCAAAACAAAAGTTCAATGTTGAATAACTATAAATATAAAAGGTTTATTTCTGATGGAACAGTAAAACTTTCTCAAAGAGTTTTTACTATCAAGGGCCAAGCGAGTACTTGTTACGTTTTCCTCGAGGGATTTTCCATATACTGAAAATTTTTAAGGGCCTTGGTTAGACTTGGAAAAACTTACCATTTTTCCAAGCTCGTTTCGGTATACTTAAATTAGAAAAAGGCATAAATAATATGAAAATAGAAATACAAATTTTATTTTGTAAGTCCTTATAAAATAAAATCATAAAAAATTTGAAAAATTCGAGAGATTTTGAGGAAAATTATAAGTTTTGGATAAACTTTTCATATTCATAAGAATTTAAACTATATTTCAAAGCTTAACATTTTTGGCAACAAAAATGTGCATTCCAATTGGTCCTGCGAAGTATGTAGTATTTATACATCAGAACTACATTTAACATTGAGAAAAAGTTTTTGAATACTTGACAAAATGAAAAGATTTCATTGATTGTGTCATCTTAAAATGACAGAAATAATGATTTTTTCACATAAAACACCAAATTTATATATGTACTTATCAAATGAATCATTAATTATATCCTTTAGATTTTTGAAAAGGAGGACATTTTTAAGTGAGGAAGGACGGGAGGGCAAATAGTGTAAAAGGCGAGGACTGTCCTCCCAAATGGAGGACAGTTGGGAACCCTAGCTGTGGGTGTGTGTCGCATCCAGTCTCTTTTTCTTTATTTTTGTATCGAGGTAGGTTGTAGGCCGAAAAAAAATAATTAAAAAAAAGGATTTAAAACGGTGACGTATTTCAAATACATGACTTCATATGTTTTCTTAAGCAAATGAGAGGTCTGATATTTGTATGGCTACTTTTAACTAAGCCTTTAAAATCCTAAGCTATACTTTCGACCCTGACATTTATTTTATTTCCCTGACTCTATTTCCTTAGTAAAATTGGAGTCTTAAATTTGAAACTACGTTATAATCTTATTACTCATTATCAGTAGGTATTTAAACGGAAGTGATGATGGGGTAATTAATTTAAAGTTTTTACAATGGCTTGAGACAGACAAAACAAATAAGTTTCATTATTTCACTTAAAGATCAAATTTGCCCAACTTATTGTCTTACAAAATTAGTATCGCAAAACACAAATTATGTTTACAATTCTTAACACATGTTGACATTCTACACCCATCAGCATAACATGCGGTCATAGACCTTTAAGACTTTATATCAAAAAATTATTTACAATACCTATAGGTACAACGATTAATCAGCCATTCTCCCCCGATGTCAATCAGTATGTTTCTTAAATGTCAGCGCAAATGCTTAATTCTGGCGGACAAGTATAAATAGTTTAATTCCGAGAATTTATTGCACATTATAGTTTATCCAATTATTCTTGTCAGTACAGGGAAGATAGGACGTTTGCATGTAAAAGCTCTTATCGCGATGCCGTAGTTTACACAATAAATCATTTCAAGTTTATTTGAAATTGACCAGCGTTACCATCTAGTAGGTAAAATTGCACAATTACGATTTTGAAAAACAAAAAAAAATGATTTATCTTTTTCCACACCACCATGAGGTAAGATAATAGGTGCGTTTTTGTAAGGGTATCCCCAGTAGTGTACTTTAAGGTGCCTCGACTCTGAATAAATAAGTCCTGTAAAAAAATGTACTGTGAAGAAAATTTCAGAATATTGCTTACAACACTTTTGTTTTTAAATGGTTGCCGACGCACAACACCTACATCCGCGCTATTTTATTTTTATACTCAAAAACAACACACATACTAATTTCAATCATAAAATTATTAAAGAAAAAAAGTCAGGTACTGACGAAGGCCCAAAAGAAACATTCGACAATTGAAATATTCTTAGATTTATTTTAAATATACACTTTGGTTAAATTTGTATTCTTTTTTTACCTTTGTAAATAGTTATAACTTGAATTAAAATTTATTGCACACACATTTAAAAAAAAAAAATTTACCAACGATTCTTAAAAAACACAAATTGTACAAAAAAATACACCTTTTAAACATACAATTTACATAAAAATAATTTATTTCACATTAACTGACCGCGCGCTACGAAAATCTACGCAAATAGTGTTCTTCTTAAAAGAAAACATCTAAAAATTTTGTAACTACATTTTAACTTATTTTCCACACATTAAAAGAAATGCAAAAGATGAAAACACTCTACGGTAACTCTCATCATTAAAAACTTTTTTTAAAGCTCTAAAATCAAAAGCACCACTACAGAAATCCAAGGAAAAAAAACTGAACGAGTTACCAAATGGACATGGGTAACCCTGAATGTACATTAATATAATAGGGGTTGAAGTTGAAAATCAGCAGCAGCCACAGGCCACAGCAATTCATTTCAGTGCGCACTTAGATGTGCGCTCGAGAGGACGTTGGGTTTATGTCAGATGCAATCGGAAATTTACGGGCGGGCAAACACTTTTTATGAAGGAGTTCTTTCAATTTAGTATGGTGCAAAAATATGGCGCGCTACTGATTTTGAAAAAGCTCTCCCATAAGACGTGTACTGCCAATTAATATTGGATAGACTTTAGTAGGTAAGGTATCGTTTTGTCGATCTAAGAAAGTTGAGGTTTATAATGTTTGTGGATAAAAAAAAAATCTACCTAAGTGAGTTTCAGAGTTTTTTTGACCTTTTCAGCAAAAAAAAAAAAAAACAATTGATTTACTTTTAGATACAGGAGGAAACCTTTCTGATTGTCAGACTTAGAATTTAACATTTTTTATTTTAAAGGTACGTCAGGTACGTTTATATAGAAAAGGTTTTTAGGCTACAAAGCGTTCGCACCATCATATTAATATCTATATATAAATAGCATTAACACATTGACTGCGAAGCCCAAATTGTGTACGTTTCATTGGGTGCCAAAATCTTTTTTTTGTTATACTAAGTGTTTTTCTGGTATAAACATATTTTTTTATAAATATATTTATGTTTGTGATGTCATTGGAAGTCCAGGAAAGGACTTTCTCTTGGATATCAAATTTGATAGCCATGGCACAGCATAAGCAGATAGACTTCTATTTCTCTGTCAGACGCCATGGCTATCAAATATGACAGCCATTTTATTTGGTTTTTTTTTCGATTTTTGTATTTGTTTTTTATTTTTTGGTTTACAGAATTCAAGTAAAAACAATTTATAATGCGCCGAAGAACTATTGCACAAACTGCATTGAAAAAATAAAAATTTAATTACTGAAAAGTTTATTTATTTTTTAGTTTTTTTTTTGCAAAAAATTGAATTTTTGAATTATTTTGTACTCTTTATTAATTTGAATTTTTAATTTTTCTTTCAAAAAAATGCATGTTTTAACGATTTCCAAAGAAATCGGCTCTAAAATTTTAACATTCACAAAATTGCTCAAACCAAGTTCACCTTGCACATCACTGCGGGTGCCAGAGTTTCTGATTCGTATTGAATTTTCTTCCTAGTAGCTATCAATTTTGATAGCCAAAGCATTATATGAATACATACCTGGCTATCATATTTGATAGCCACAACACTATTGGAAACATAACTGGCTATCAAATGTGATATAGCCATGCAGGCAATGTGTTAAATAAATTTTGTGGTACCATTTTCTCAAAAAGTATTTGACCGATGTCGATAAATTTTTTATTTTGTGCCACAATTGAGGAGATGTGCCGAATATACCTGAGATGAGACACGCATTTACACACTGTGGGTCATTTTTGTTTTTGTACTATCGAACACTGTGCATATTTAAACAAAAAAAAATGTTTTTTCCTTCAAAATGTTCCAACAAATTCCTTGCGAAATTGAAAGGACAATACAATACAATACAATATAATACGTTTATAGTTTACTTAGCAAGTAATATAAAAATCAATTTTTCATAGAAAACATTTAAACTTTGAGTTTGGCTAAAAGTTGCAACCTAACGAAGAAATTTGAAACCTAACTAAGAACTCCAAACAACATTACCTCAATAACAGAACAAAAAAAAAACACTTAGCTCGCCACACCACATGCTCCTCATGCACAAATTTTAGAAACTTCCTTCCATTTCTGAGTTTAAAACGAGAATGTTCAAACCAACCAGAACCAGTCAAAATTTAAGAGTAAAAACTTTATCCTTAAAAATAATAATCATAGTTACTTTCGGACAATTCTCTGGCTCTTTGTTGGAGTGTGAATATTTTATACACGGGGGCTAAGTTATTTAATTAGCATTTATCCATAAATTACTTGTTTTTTTTTAGGCGTTTCGGTACATAAGCTTCGTTGTTGGATTCAGAACAAAAAAAAAAACAAAGAAATAAAATGAAATAAATAAGGAAATCCTAGCAACACTTCCGCTGAAAAAGTTAGCCTGTTAAATTCATTCGAATATTCAAAAGAAATTCGTTCGTTAAAAAAAGAAAAAAAAAAAAAACATTTCAGTACATTTATATGAGTTCCCTTATAATAAAAACAGATCAAAAGAAACCTTATCTTTTTAATTGGATCTTTCCTCTTTGTATTTAAGCCTATAATAATTGTGGTCCTCATTTTTCTCTCGATAAATATTAATACATTTAACTTTTGGCTGTGTATGAAGTACAAATACAACAAAACTATACCATTGATGCTTTTTCCATTGAGAAGAAATTCGATGCTTACTTAATGAGTAATTAAATATATGCCTTCATAAAATACGGAATACATATATATAATTTTGTATATTCGTTATCAGAGGATTGTAAGAGTGTATTTGTCACAAGTAAGCCCCCTGCTGATTACTGCTGCTATATACAGTATACATATATTAGTATATTTACGTAATTACTTGACTTGTCAGAAACTTTGATGTGTGGCTTTGGGCGGAAGTGTGTTATCTTTGTAATGAAGTGCGTGACAAGTTTTTTCAACCATTTCTATCTTATAGAAAAGTAATTATAGTCTTAAGCCACTTTGGTGACTCTTTTTATTTAGATAGAAAAATTTGTATTAAAATAAGGTTTAGTACCTTATTTCAATATAAATTTTTCTATCTAAAATTATTTTAACAAGGTGACAGTGGAAGACTTTTTCGATTGTTAATTTTTCATAAATTTTGTTTAAAATTTTTTATCTGCTTCTGTCGGTTGCCATTAGTATTGATATGATGGAGGTTAAATGCAGAAAGCTCTTCACTGATTTTTCCATAATAAAATTTGCGAATTTTCTGAGAGAACTATCTAAACCTATAGGTATGTCATTTTAATATATAAGTTGTAAACTGTAGTTTTGGATTGAAACATCTGCTAAAATAGCTAAATAAATTCAATAAAAGTGCACTTATGTAATAAACTAATAAGCATACAAATTTACTTCGGAATAAAATGCCTACAAAACATATCTGACCTTCCCGTCCGGGTGCTGGATGTTTATTTCTTTGCTCCTTAAACCCTAATAATAAATTATAAGTAAATTGGTGGTGATAACCTGGCCATAGTGGTTTTCAAATCACCACTCTGTGTGAGTTTTTTGATAGTTGGCAGGAGTTTAAGGCACCCACAATTTTCTGCCAATACCGAATCGCTTTAATGAGAGGCATTTCTTTATATATGAAAACACTCCAGACAAACCAATTTATAACAGTTTTATGTATAAAAGTTTCGTTTATGGGGCCCCAGAGCCAGGGCCAGGGTCCTTTTCTGGAGGGCATATAGGTACGCAGTTTTTTTTTCAATTCGTGCAAGGCGCGCAATCGCACACCCACTTTTAATATTGAAAAACTCTTATAACTGTCATAAATTTGAATTTCTCTTGTCTGGTACCGTAGGTGTGACAAAAAGCTAGATCGTGTAGGTTAAGTCGAGACAAAAAATATATCGTATGAGAGGAGAGGTCTATTTCCCTTTGTTAAGGCGGGAGGTGCAATTTTTAAAATAATCGCCTTGAAATAGAAAAAAAATCATTAAAAAACAACGGCAACACTTACAGTATAATGTCATACTTCTATCTTCTTTTTAATAAAAATTATTTGATGGAATGATTTTTGCAAAATTAATTTTCATGTTAAAAATTTTGGAAACAATTTTTGTTCAACTAATTTTTTTTTTTCAAAATTTTACGTTATTAGGTACTGTTTTTGTTTTTAATATTCGATGGTCCTATGAATTTCTAGTCAAACCCTACAAACTGGATGCCTAAATGTCTTTAAGTTTTTGAAAAAATTGAAAATAACGAAATCTACTTTATTATTTAGTAGAAATAGGATATTTGGAGCAACAAAATAACGGATAAAAGTCGAAATTAAGGAAAACTGACTTTATTTTTTTTTCAAGTTTCGCAAAAACTAGAATACATTTTGACATCTCGTTTTTAGTTTTTGACTTAAAATTAATGTAAGCATTGAATATTAAATAAAAAAAATAAAAAATAAAAAAATAAAAATTAACCTACAAATTTGAACAAAATCAGTTTGAACACAATTTTTTAATTTTTTTTTTTTTTCAAAAATTTAAGTTTTAAAATTAATTTTTAAAAAACTGTTCCCTGAAACAACTTAATTTAAAAATTAAATAAAAGGAAACATTTCTTTGCAAAAAGGTATATAGCATGCCGTCGTAATGGTGCCCGTTGTTTTTAATATTTTTTTTTTTTCTGTTGAAAGTCAATTTTTGTACGAAAGTTTTTCTCCCTTTATTTTTAATTTTCTCAAAAACTAAAAGATACTTAAGCATCTACTTTTCAGTATTTTCTAGAAATTGATAGGAGCATCGAATGTTCAAAACAAAATTACTACTTGAGAACGTAAAATTAAAAAAAAAATTTAGAGTTTGAAAATTAATTTTGGAAAAACTATCCTCACAAATAATTTTAATTAAAAACAAAATAAAAGAATGCACTTCTGGCTTGAAAAAGAGTATAGCATGATATTTTATTTGTTGTAGTTGTTTTTTTTTATGATTTATTTTCGATTTTTTCTTGTCTCAACTCAACCTACACGCTCTAGCTTTTTGTCACACCTAAGGTGAATCACCCTGTATAGATTATGATTATTATTATTATATATATGCGAATACCTTTAAACCCTTAAATGTTTAGGACTTAGGAAGAAATCTAAAAAAAATTAAAAATGTAGGTACATATATAGTTAGTATATTTTTTTGGAAAACTACATAGAAATTATGAGCAGGTATAAATATGTTTTAGAACCAAAAAATTCAATACCCTAAGTGCTTTGCTATGCTTTATGTAAAATACGTTAAAAGAATTTTATTTTTTCTGAGAAAAAAAAATAATTTTTCTAATGAAAATACAAACATAAATTACATTCATTTGATTATTAAATTATTTCACAATATTAATTACATTGAGTTATAGCGACGTTTTTCGGTTTCATAGAACCATCATCGGTAGCCGTGGCGTGATGGTTAGTGCGATGGACTGTCATGCCAGAGGTCTAAGGTTCGATCCCCAGCCTCGCCACCTATTTATTTAAAAGAAAAACGGCTACTGCCTCTTGCGAGGAATTGACAAATCCTCCAAGAGTATCTCCTATCACAGAAAAGTGCCGCTCGTTAGCCGTTCGGATTCGGCAATAAACTGTAGGTCCCCTCCATTCCTGCAGACACGCACACAGGAATGGTTGAGAGTTGTAAGTCACTAGGCCCTAGTTCTTCATGAGCTGTTGTGCCATCAAATTTATTTATTTTTTTAAGAACCATCATCGGGCTTAAATGAATTGGCTCGGATTGTTCCTTCGCCAGACTTTTTTTTAATTGCTGTGATATTTGGCGTTTTTGATTGTTGCTCGTGGTTGTGTGTAGATGTTCAAAGCCAAGATTCAATACAAGACTCGGTATGTAGTGTTCATTTCAGCTTGTTGAATTTGTCGGCATATATGTGGATGTATTGATGAATTGTGAAGATGAAGGTAGTGTGCCTTCCTGCGTTGTCAAAATGATTGGATTGTCATGCCCGAGGTCTGGGTATCGAATTCCAGCCTAGGCCATTTAAGAAAATTGTTTTTTTTTTTCTTACGTTTTAAAAAACAGGCCAATTCCACCTAAAAGATAATCGTCACATTTTGTAATACCAATACATTATACATATTCTTTAAAAATAAACAAAAACAAAAAAAATTCAAAATTTATTGAACAAAGTCAAGGGCTAAAAATTTGCAATGAAGTCCTACCCCTCAAGGAGAGCACCAACAAAATTTATTCACCACTGGAGGACTACACTATCCTCTACTGCTTACATAAACTTCTCTTTTCAACGATATTGTCCAATGTTCAATCGTAAATCTCCTTTTTTCACACCCAAAACCGACAAATCGTTCTCTTATAATCACTATCCATTAAATTCACCACACAAAGCTGTTACACTCAATAAAATATACCCATAGCATTCGAACCAAATCACTTGCCCTTGCCCAAGTGGCCCAAACCATGAACCAGCTAGTGAAATGGTCCAACACTCATCCTTCCTTGGCCCCCAAAAGCTGAACTCCTTCTAATCGAATAAATAAGAAGAAAAAGTTATAAAAACGAAAGCACCACAATATTCCCGCACCAATTCAACTGCTTCTTCTGGGAGCATGGATAATAGCCGAATCCACTCGATAAACTTTCCTTACCCTCAAACAACTATACACACATACTATGCAGTAGAACGCGTTTTATTGAGCGTGCAGTAAAGTGAATAAGATTACCAAAGCTGAAGGTGTTGTTGGTCGGTCCTTCATCAGGACATTTTTGTTCGGCTTCACTTAACATTTACAGCAACAGGATTTAGGATTCTGTAGTGCTTTTATCAAATTTAGTACCGACAATTTCTTATTCCTACTCTCTTTTTGCCCTTTGAAGGTTGAACATGAAACATATACATTTTGTATTTAAGTCACGTATACCAACAAAAGAAACCCGTAGGTCGTAGGATATAATTTGAGTTTATATCCTTATTCCTGGTTTAAGAAACAAACATGTTGTTGGCTTATGTTGTTGACTGATTTACTTGTAGTATACCAGTAAACTCTAAACAAAATCCTTGCCATTTGCAATACTTTGATACATTTGCTTGATTAATGTGTTTTATTGTTTATTTATTAAAGATTGAGACAATAAAAATAAAATCTGATTTATAATGATATAAGGCTAGTCTTTTCAATGTAGGTACCCTTTGCATTTTGTATTTAACGTGCCAATACATTTTTTATAACTTGGAAAATAAATTTTGACGTTCTCTGGGAATTTCAAAATGTATGAAGTTCCTTTTTTTTTAATTTCCATTAACTGATTTTTGTGTTAAAATAAAAACAAAATTATTTTATTGAAATAAATTTGCAAAAAAAAAAAAAACTGCACGACTGGAACTGGATTATATAAATCAACTTGAACTTGTGGCTCAAGTAGCTTAGAATCTTACAGCTTCTATATTTAGATTGGTATTAGTCCAATCAAAAGAGACATTCTACACTACAAAAAAGTCGGGTAGATTAAATTTTCAAATTTCCCCAGCCATGCCACGCCTTCTCCGCCACCATCACTATCCTAAAAAATAAAACACTATAAAATGGCACTTTTCGCAGACTGTTGTTTATAACTTCTTTCTGGTGTATTTTTACGCAAAAAAAGTTAGTTGGCAACTTGTAGAAAGTAAAATTTTCTACAAGTTTTCTAGAAAATAAAATTTTTTACATAATAAATATTTTTACAAATATGATTTAAATAGTTTTTCGTACAATCCAATACCAATGAAACTATGAACCCCCAAAAAAAAGGTTAAAAATTCGTATTTTGTGAAATTTTCAGTTTCTTCCATTTTTGCAGGATAATAATTTCTTCAGTCTAGTATAAAATTTTATAGCTTACAAATTGCATGAACTTTTTATTTTGTGATCAATTCCAATGGGGTAAAGATTGAAAAATTGTTTTTCATTTAATAGCTTTTTTCTATATGTCCGTCTGTTCATTAAAACTTTTGCAATAGATTCTAAACTAACTTCTCGATTAGCTAGAGTCGAAGGGCGCATGCATGCAACTCTCTGCACTCTTATAAAATTGTTTTAATATTAAAATAAATACAAATGCAAATTTTAAGAATTTACCAAACAAATTAAATTATCCGCTCTTTAGTAAATTGATTGGTTTATTCAAAAAATAATAACAATTTTTTTTTCTTTGGCAAATTTGTATGTGCAATATTATTTCAAAGGGATGCAGTTTGTTTTTTTATGTAAGTTGTACTTATAATGATTTAAATCTTAAGTTCGATTTTTCACGAGTCCAAATCTTGCCCTATTTTAACTGATTATATCACATGAGCTATATCGATACGCATTTTAGCTTAAATAATTCCGTTAAGGTCAAGTCACACTTTAATAGTCACCGAGAAAATTATATGTGTCTTTAATTAAAAATTTCAAGCATATTAAAGAGCAAAATAAAATGTATGCAATATGCATTTACTTAGTTATTTTCAAAAGGGGAACTGACGAATTCAGGCAAGTTCTTGTGTCAAAATGCCATATCAATTTAAGAGTTTTTATAATGCATAAATGCATATTATACATATACATAATGTTTCCCATATATTTTTGAATAAATTTCAAAAATGAGTTTGCTTAGCTTCCTCATACAATATAGAAAACATTTTAAATGGGGAAGCCCAAGATACGTTTGCTTGATTCTGGGATGCATTATTACTTATCATAAATAAATAAATTTGGTGGCACAAACGGCTCATGAAGAACCAGGGCCTTAGCGAATTACAACTTTCAACCATTCCTGTGTGCGTGTCTGCAGGAATGGAGGGGAATGGTTAAAATTGTGAATAAAAAAAAATAATAAAGTTAAAATTTGCCAGAAAAAAAATTTGGAATCAATGATAATCATCATATAATAATCAAACATTTCACCAAAGGGAATTGCCCATTTCTGGCCAAGACTTTCATATGAAATGAAAGGTGGCATTGAGCTTGTTATATGAGTGAAATATTTTATGGGAAAGCCGAGATATTTGAGCTTTAAATTGCCGATTGCAAAATAAAGTTTTTAGCGTTTTTCCAAATAACACCGATATATCAAAAAATTCAGTAATGACATATACTTTTTTAGCACCAGTGTGAAGCTAATTTGGTCGTCTTTAATTCTGTATAAAAATAAGTGTTCTTAATCTAATGAATACTTTACAATAAACAAAAGATTCTTCGAAATGCACTTAATTATGCTTTAGATAGTATGAATGTTGAGATGCGCGCTGTTACTTCCTCACAAGAGGCAGTATCCCTGAAAAAAACTTAAGGTGGAAACGGCTGGTATTGAACCCAGACCTCTAGCATAACAGTCCAACGAACTAACCATTATACGCCACGGGCTACTACATTTTTTCTAGCACTAATTAATTCAACAGAAATCACATTGTACAAAATTTTATGGTATTTAACTAGAAAGTAAAATCGAAAACGAATTTAAAAAAAATGGATTTCCTTTGTAAAAGCGAGTTTTAACATTTTTTGAACATTTTGAGTGGAAAATTCTTATTTTTTGATAATTTTGTAAAAAAAAGTTTTAAAAAAAGTTCAACATTTTAAGTAGTTCTTAAAATTTGGATTGTATAACAAGGCAACAACAAAATTCAGGATTTTTTTGATTGGTACTAGGTACCTAAACCTACTTCCGTTGCGTACGCAGTTTTTCCCATATAAAATGTATCTAATTAAACTAGTACCTACGTACAGGCGGGAGTAACATTTGCTAGATAAAGCTAGTCAGGAGACGGTTTTCAAAGGATCCAAGATGAGATTAAATGTTACCAAGAGTCTAGTTAAACTGAATGGTCAATGTATAATATAGACCTAAAATAAAAGATCATATTTTTTAATTACAATATTTATCAATATTTCTTGTATCCCTAACTATAAAAAAGCTCAAAATGAATAACTATTAAAAAATGATTTCCAAAAATGGGTGTTTTCAAAATTAGACTTAATATACTGTAACGCATTTTTATAAGGAACTAAAAACTTTATAATTCTTTCTTTTATCTTTATGTTTGCATCGATAAATATTACTGTGTCTGTAAAACAGGAATATGAGAACTGTATATGGGTAAACTCTTATATGTATAAGATAAAAGCTTGTTTCTAGTTGATTGTGATTCCCCGGGTGTCTTGCCTCTTCGGTATATATACACAGCACACTTTAATACTAAAATAATAATCACATAATCACATATATATTCTAGAACTGTCAAGCTAAGAAATTTCCGCTTGCGTATTATAACTTTAGTTTATCAGTAGCGAGTAATTTTGAGCGTTGGACTCTCGAGCCATCAGAATACTTATCATGAAAAAGTGTACCTGACCTTAGCCGTTCAGATTTTAAGTCAAGAGTCTTAGGTCATACTAAGCTTAGTGTATTTATTTGCTTATACAGTAGGACCTCGGTAATTCGAATAGTTTTAATAGTTCAAATCACCGACCTACCCTAATTTAAACCACAGAGGTTTTCGAATGACTTGATACCTTTTTCGCAGCTAATATTTTGAATGAACACGTAATGTAAGTTGTTTTAAGTGAAGGTGTCTACTTCCGAATACCATCAAAGTAACCTAAGGAACAAAAATTTGATGAAACTAATTTTCATAAATCTCTGGTGATATCCATGCATTCTTAGCAGCCTTTTTAATAAGAGAATTGTTAAAGTTTTTGAAGAATCTTGAGTTGGCTGAATTTCCAATGACCAATGTTTAAATTGTGTGCCCTTCTGTTTCATTGCAGCAAGCTCAAAGGGTTACCCTTTCCTTAACAACCCTTCCAAAACATTATAGTGTGTTATCAGGACAAATCAGTTTAGTTCGCATTGTAGATCTAGTATTTCATTTGGAACAAACTTATTGTCTCAACAAAATTAAACTCACAGCCTCACTTAAGGCGATGAGTCTTTTTTTTAGAAATAGTTTCAAGTATTCGAATAGCAACATACGTACATTATGTAAAAACTAGGTGTTTGAAATAGTAGAGCGTTCGAATTACCGAGGTCTTACTGTAGGTACTCATATAAGGTACTCATATATATTAGTTTCAAAAAAACTAATGTTCTGCTAACTTCACAAGAAGTTAGCAGAACAGTTGCCCAAAAGTACATTAAATTAAAAGTAAAGAATATGAAATTGGTTCCTGAATTAAATGCTAATTAAATGATTTACAAAAAAAAAATAAATAAATTAAAAAATAAAAATAGAAAAATTCTGGAATTTGCCAAAATCTGCTTTTTTATTTAATTGCTTGTTGAATACAAACTAATGCTGCATTATCTCAACAAAATTTTAAATTTTTTTAATTTTTTTTAAATTTTTTTTTTTTGTAGAGCATTTAAGTGGTATTTAATTCGGGAACCAATTTTAAATTCTTTATTTTAAATTTAATGTACTTTTGGGCAACTGTTCTGCTAACTTCTTGTGAAGTTAGCAGAACATTAGTTTTTTTGAAAACTGTAAGAGCATTAATTTTTTTTGTTGGCATTTAATTAGCACTTAATTAGCATCTAATTATGCAATCATAAAACCTTTGTTCTGCTAACTTCAGAGACATGATCTACATATGTACCTATACATAAACTTTTCTGAAGTTTTTCGGTGTGTTGAACTTGAATTCAAAGTCAGTAATTTTCTATTAAATTACGTTTTTGAGATATTCGTTTTTGAGGTCATGCTTAAACATGAGGTTTCAACATAATATAATAATCAGGCTTATTGTGAGTTTCACCCGAACAAAATTTCACCTTAAAATTTTCTGTTCGCCCGGAATTTTAAGATGAGTTTCGCCCTTACAAAATGTACGTCTTCCGCCTAATTGCTCCCTCGTTCGCCTACTAAAGATAGGTAAAAATTTAAGCTTTCGATGCCATTACATTCTGCCTGAAATTAATGTTCGCAATAAGGGAAATTTTCGGAACATGAAATATTTTACGGGTGAAAATCACAATAGGCGAAAGAATTTTCCGGGTGAAATGTTGTTCGGGCGAAACTCAAGGCTGAATATTATGTATAACGGTTTCCGAAATTTCTAGTTTTCTTCTTTAAAAATCTGTTATAATTTTGTCGATAACTCACTTTTCATCTCCGAAGAAGGAGAATGACAAAAATGTTGTTTAAGTGGACTTTTTTCTTCTCCTCCATTTGTTCTCCTTTGAAACAATTGTGTTTTTAAGTATTATAATCCTTCTTTATATTACCGTCAAGCTTTATTTTAATGTTTAACATAAATAATATTTTTTTATAGCAAACAAAGCAAACGAATATAAAAATACCTCTTTCCCATATTATGTTTTTCTTCTCAGAAATGTATGCCAGAATTCGTGAATGCTGCATATCAGTTGCAATTCGAAGCGACAAACACATGCGGTGAAACAGACAACAACCTTTTTTGCATTCAAACGATCTACTCGAACAAAAAGAGTTGCGAGTTCTGCAGGTTAGTATCACATGAACGCGTTATGAATCAGCGTAGAACCATCATAACCAACTGCTTTATTCTATATAATTGCACAGAGCAGGAGACCATGACCCCTCGTACCTGACGGACTTGCACGATCCGCAGAATCCCACTTGGTGGCAGTCGGAGACAATGCGACAGGGTATTCAGTATCCAAATCATGTAAATCTGACTCTTCATCTAGGTGAGATCTTAACCCAGTTTTTTTTTGTATCTGTAAAATGAGACATGAATCTATACTCTGTATTATAGGCAAAGCATTCGATATCACTTATGTCCGTTTGCTGTTCCGCTCACCAAGACCAGAATCGTTCGCCATCTACAAGAGAAGCTCTGAAGATGGACCCTGGGTGCCGTACCAGTACTACAGTGCGACATGTCGTGACACTTATGGACTTCCAGATTCACGGTCGATTGCGACTGGAGAAATTGAAGCACGTGCTTGGTGCACGAGCGACTACAGTGACATCTCGCCGCTGAGGGATGGTGAAATTGCTTTCTCTACCCTTGAGGGCAGACCCAGTGGTATTTACTTTGAAAGGAGCTCTGAAATACAGGTATTGCCAGTCCAAAATCCTATAACTAACAACCCCCTCTCTAACCATTATCTTCTCTGTTCCAGCAATGGGTAACCGCAACTGACTTGAGAATCACTTTGGACCGTCTGAACACCTTCGGTGACGAAGTGTTCGGCGACGTGCAAGTGTTGCAGTCATACTTCTATGCCATCTCCGATATTGCAGTAGGTGCACGTTGCAAGTGCAATGGTCATGCCAGCAAGTGCGTTCCCAGCACCGGTTTGCACGGCGAACACAAATTGGTCTGTGAATGTCGCCACAACACCGACGGACCAGACTGTGACAAGTGTCTGCCGTTGTTCAATGACGTTAAATGGAAGATGGCTACCTCACAAGATGTCAACGAGTGCAAGGGTAAGCGCAATAAGAATCGATAGAATTGTGTGTTATGTGATGCGTAAAGCCCTTTTGGCACAATAGACAGTTTGGATATGATGGATACAACAAGATTCCAATAGAGGCAATGCAACCGGATACTATATGGAGTTTCCTTTTTTGAAAAAGATATATACAATATGATAAAAGAGAACCAATCACACCGTTATGTAAGATAGTAGTTATTATGGCTAGGAATTTAATTCAGTTTATCTATCGATACTCGGAGATGAGATGAAGATGAAAGACTTTTGCGAATCCAATTCAATTCGATTGGGTTTAGTTATCGATTGGCCGAGATGGCATTGAGTTTGGTTTTATTGTGGTGGCTGCTAGTGAAGTGTGTTTTTGGCCAATATTGGGATTATGAAACAAATAAAATCCACACGTATTCATCATGGTATTCTGTGATTTGTAAGATTTTGTTTTTAATTTTTTATTTGAAATATGTAAGTTTTACGAATTCGTCCAAGGCGAAATGTTTTTGTGTTATATAAAGTTTGGGACTTCAATAGAAACTTTAATAAAATCTTGAAAAGTGAGAACAATCTTGATTTTAAAACAAATAAAAATATTTTAGTATTTCAGTGGAATTTGTCTTGTAAAATTTTCTAAAAGCGAGATAAATATAACCAAGCCAAAAAAGAAATAAAATGCACGACACGAATTTAAAAGATTGAATGTAATATAAACACATATTTAATAATTATATATGTATCCATTCAATAAATACAAACATGGAAATTTCAATATGGAAAAAAAGCATGAAACGCGTTCATTAAATTGATAAAACAAGTACTTAAAATGTTTTAATCTCAGAATTAGAATTTAGTTTGCCATCTCAATTGCTGAAAAATGTGAATTTTTGCAGAAAAATTTTAAGAATTATTGGAGCGGTTTTCTCAAAAAATTATTTTTTATATATAAACTTTCTTGAAATTTTTTAGAAAAAAAAATATTTGGTATGCCATTTTTAAAAATATAATAATATACAGTTAAAACCATAGTTTCAAAAATATTCATCGACCCGTTTTCAAAAAAAATGATTTTTCAATAAAAAAAACTGTTAACTTTTTTTTTTAAATCCAAAAAATATTTTTTTTGAAAATATGTATATGCAGTATTATTCACACTTGATACCTCCTGAGATAAATAATTTTTTTTTGAAATGGTGATATGGAAAGTCCCGTTATTTTTTGAGCTAAAAAAAATCTCGACTTCCCCTCTAGGGAATCACCAAAAAATCTTATGCTCCAAGTTTGAAGAAAATCGCTTGAGTGGTTTAGGCTGTAGGCCGAGATATAGACAGACATGCAGACATATACACAGACAAACAGACTGAATTGCGGGACGCATTTTTTTCGTGTTCTCTATCATCGAAATGACATATTTGATTGTTATCTCGAATTCGATTTTTTAACGAATCCAAAACTTGCCCTATGGCTATAGTACCTATATCGCAAATACAAATAACCACCTTTTTCATCTTTTTCATAATTTTTGTACGAATTTTTACTTAATAAGATAAATTATTGTGAAGTTTATGTAGCACTTACAATCATGAATTATGTATCAATTTAATCGTCAGGCATTGTATTTGGTAATTAAATAAAAATTGAATTTATAGATGTACCCACTAAAAAGTTATTAGGTGATTTGTAAAATAACTACAGTCTATTGCAGTGTAATATCCATTGTTTGTCATACATTTTTTGAAAATGATATTAGAATCCATCCTCTAAAAGATACTTCTGAGATGCTAAGGTTTTATTATTAATATTATATATAATATTAATTCTACGAGTATTTTGGTACCAACTACTGAAATAAATCAGCCAAGTAAAAGACAAAAAATAAACTTCTAGCTTTAATGCTTAGGAATTCTAAACTTGTTAGATATTTTTCACACTAGATATTCTATCTATAAAAAATGAATTTATCTTAACAAAAATTGCGTATTAGCAAGGCCCTAACTAGTTAACTGATGAGTCTAAGTGAGATTGCCGGGCAGGGATGAAACGTCAATTAGTCTGGATTAAAGGTCGCTATTCGATATTTTTGAGAGATAAAAATTTAATATTTTACGTACAGCTACAATACTTCTTCATTTGATTAATATAATTTATTATTCAATTCTTTAATTTTTTTCTTAGCTTGTAACTGTAATAATTATTCTGACAAATGTTTCTTCGACGAACACCTTTATAACACCACCGGACATGGTGGTCACTGTTTGGATTGTCGTGAAAATCGTGACGGAGCGAATTGTGAACGTTGCAAAGAGAATTTCTATATGCGTGAAGATGGCTACTGTATTCATTGTCAATGTAATCAAGTTGGTAAGATTTTTCTGACTATAGCTTAATCTATAGGTTAATTTATCCAATCAAATTGACCAATCATTCTAGGGTCCCGATCACTTCAGTGCAACAGTGAAGGCAAATGTCAGTGTAAACCCGGTGTGACTGGAGATAAATGTGACCGTTGTGACAATAACTACTATCAATTCGGTTCTCATGGTTGTCAGCATTGTGGATGCGATCCGAGAGGTTCGTACGAAAACATTCCATCTTGCGATGCCGAAAATGGTGTTTGCCGCTGCAAGGAGAATGTCGAAGGCAAGCGTTGTAATGAATGTAAGCCTGGCTTCTTCAACCTTGACAAAACCAACCGATTCGGTTGTACGCCATGTTTTTGTTACGGTCACACGTCGGAGTGTCAAAGTGCCCCTGGTTATTCTGTTGTCTCGGTGGCATCGAAATTCAATAAACACAAGGAACATTGGACAGCAGTAGATATCTATAATCGTAAAGCGGACATTAAATACAACCAATATAGTCAGAGTGTTGGGACAACAGCTCAGGGCAATGAATTTATTTACTTCATGGCTCCCGAAAGATTCCTCGGTGACCAGAGAGCTTCATACAACCGTTTTCTGAGTTTCAAGTTGCAATTGGTGGGACAGGTGGGACCTAGTACCAGTGCAAATGATATAGTTCTGGAAGGTTCCGGAACCAAAATCTCACTACCTATTTTTGCTCAAAATAATGATTTGCCAGATCAAAGTGTAAAATTATACAAATTCCAATTGAACGAACACACTGACTACCAATGGCAGCCGAGTCAATCAGCCCGAGGATTCCTGTCAATATTGAGTAATCTCACGGCCATCAAAATTCGAGCCACTTATTCAACTCAAGGTGAAGCTATTCTGGACGATGTTGAATTGCAAAGTGCTCATCGCGGTGCTGCTGGACAGCCAGCGACTTGGATCGAACAGTGTACATGTCCCGAGGGTTATTTGGGACAGTTCTGCGAGTCTTGTGCCCCTGGCTACCGACACAGTCCCGCTAAGGGAGGTCCCTTCATGCCATGTATTCCGTGTGATTGCAACAAACACGCCGATATCTGTGACTCCGAAACTGGTCGGTGTATCTGTCAGCATAATACCGCTGGGGACACTTGTGATCAGTGTGCTAAGGGATACTATGGAAATGCTCTGGAAGGAACCCCGTATGACTGCAAACGTTGCCCTTGCCCGGATGATGGTGCTTGTATCCAGATTAATGGTGATACTGTGATTTGTATCGAATGTCCTGTTGGCTACTTTGGAGCTCGCTGTGAGCAGTGCTCGGACGGATTTTACGGTGACCCAACTGGCCTCCTGGGAGATGTTCAGGTTTGCAAAGCATGTGACTGCAATGGTAATGTTGATCCAAATGCCGTCGGAAACTGTGACCGTACGACAGGAGAGTGTCTTAAATGTACCCATAACACCGCTGGAAAGCACTGTGACGAATGTCTGCCCGGACATTTCGGTGACCCATTGGCTCTTCCTAATGGACAGTGTGACAAATGCTCCTGTTATCCTCGCGGAACCGAACAAACCGACAAAGGAATTTCTCGGTGCGATCAAGTCACAGGAAATTGCCACTGCAAACCCAATGTCATTGGACGTGACTGTAATGAATGTCAGCCAGGATACTTCAACATCGTCTCTGGAAACGGGTGTGAGAGTTGCGGTTGTGATCCGATCGGAAGCTACAACTCCACATGTGACAAGTTCACCGGGAACTGTTACTGCAAGCCAGGTGTCGTTGGACAGCACTGTGACCAATGTGAGGCGTACTACTACGGATTCTCCAGTGAAGGCTGCAAATTCTGTGATTGTGACCAAAGCGGTTCCAAGGGATTCCAGTGCGACCAAAATGGTCAGTGTCCATGTAATGACAATGTGGAGGGACGTCGCTGTGATCGTTGCAAGGAAAACAAATTTGACCGTCATAAGGGTTGCGTCGACTGCCCAGCTTGCTATAACCTTGTCGAAGATGCTGCCAATGATCACAGAGCCAAGCTGCGAAATCTAAGTCAGACTCTAGATGATATTGCCAGAACTCCAGTCACCAATGACGATGAATTCGAGTCGAAGTTGCAAGCTGTCCAGGAAAAGGTTGATATCTTGCTGGCCGATGCTAAGTCCACTGCTGGCGGCGGAGATAAGACCTTGCTTGAGCGATTGAATGATTTGCATGAACGTTTGGATACAGTGCGAGACCATCTCGAATCAGCTGATAGCTTGCAAAGCAATGCAAATACGGAAATTGAAAAAGCCCAACAGAACTACACCATTGCGCATAATATCATCGAAGATGCTAAGAATGAACTACAGGTAAGGCTTAAAAAATCGTGGTCTTTTGGATTTTCAAGTATTTATAAACAATATGTTTTCAGACTGCACTGAATTTGCTAACTGACGAAGGCGCGTTAGCCTTAGGCAGGGCCAAGAACAAGTCTGTTGAATTCGGAGAACAATCTCAGCAGATAAGTGGAATCTCACGTGAAGCTAGAGCTCTAGCAGATAACTTAGAGTCTCAGGCACAGTTTGATTTGAAAAATGCCAAAGATGCCAATGATGCTATTGCTAAGGCTCATGATTTAGCAAAGGCAGCAATAACACTGCAACAAAAAGTCACGTAAGTTTAAATTTTTTGGGATTGGGAACGCTCAATCGGAAAATAATTCCGAATACATAACATTTCAGAGATGAGCTCCGTACCGAAGTTGGATTAGAGCTGGCCACAGTCAACACGAATTTAGGTCAAGTTTCTCAAAATACCAAAGATGCTTTGCGTAAGTCAAATGAGGTTTACGATGCTGCTTTAACATTGCTAACCGATGTGAATGGTCTGACAACTCCCGACATCGATATTGCCCAGCTCAAGCTCAAGGCTATGAAAGCTAACGAAAACGTATTTTCAAACCTTCATAACACATTCGACCTTTTGTCTTTAATTTACTTTCTGAATTTTTCAGGCAAATCAATTGATCGAACGTGTTAATGAAGTGTCAAACACTAACGGAGAAATTTTCGCAAATTTCGAAGATGAACACAATTTAGCAGTTACCTTATTAGAAAGGTATGGAAGGCTTTCGAAAAACATCTTGAAATAATAATTTTCGTTTTCTTGAAACTTTTAGAGCATATGTCCAAGCACTCGAAGATAAAGATCTTTCGGAAAGAGCAAAAGCAGCATTTGGAAATGCGACTCATGCCGTTGAACAGGGTGACAATACGTTGAAGGAAGCTAATAACACCTATCACACTCTTGCTCGTAGGTTTTTTTTTTGTGTAAAGAATTTTTTAAGTAAAAACACTTTTGAATTTTTGAATCGTTTTTTAAGGTTTCCAAACTGATGTTCAGAAGTCCTCTGAGAAGGCTGCTTTGGCACTTAGAACTGTACCTGGTATTGAATCGGAAATCGCAAGTGCTGAAACATTAATCAAACAAGCCGATGAAGTAAGCCAAGCTATTTGAATTTATTAGTTTTTAATATGTGGAACATTTTTGGAACACCTTAAAGGCCAGTTTCACAGTACATACCAGAATAAGTGGCACTTAAAATTTTAATATTGGAACCTTCAGCTCCCTTTTACTCTCTGAGTAAGTGGCACTTAAGTGGCCAGCTTGTAAAACTGAAGCGTCACTCATTCGGAATGGTGTGCATTGAAATATTGAGCCTATATCTTCCATATTGTTCCATAAATTTCGAATTGTCACTTTCTAGAAAACTTGCAGAGACCGCTTATTTCTAAGATTTGAAATATAATTCTTTTGTTTTAGGCTTTGACCGGAGCTAATAAGAATGCGAACGAAGCCAAGACTAACGCGCAAGAAGCTCAAGAGAAATATGCTGAACAAGCTTCAAAGGTAAGCTTAGATTTGAAGTAGTGTTTCCATTTTCATCGAATTGGGAAACTTTCCTGAGCTCAAAATCAACTATATAAGATTAAATTTGTTATTGATTTTTTTTAAAGGACGCTGAAATAATTCGCAAAAAGGCAAACGATACTAAAGTAAATGCTCGAAAACTTCGAGATGAAGCTGACCAATTAAACCATCGCGTAAAAGTCACTGAAACAGATATTATTAAGCTTGAAGTTACTTCTAGCGAAGACGATACCCTTGTGGATGATGCTAAACGAAAGGTAAAATTTTTAATTCCAAGACTACAATCTGTAACTTAAACATTATCTAAAATTCCATAGCTTTAATGCTGATATCTTAATATTTATTTTAGGTGGGACAAGCTAAAGCTGATACTCTAGAAGCTCAAAAGAAAATCAGCAAAGCTCTGAATGACCTCAACTCGATTAATGAAGAATTAGCGGATCTAACAGATATAAATACCAACGACCTGGATGACCTAGGTATGATTCAATTTCATATCGATTATTGAATTCGCAATACTGGATGCACAGTGATTCACACTGAAGTGCTCTTTTTTCTCTTCAACAACACCCATACTTATCGTAGAAAGAAAAGAGAACAATGAACTGCGAATCCAGTATTGGGAGTTCCATAATCGACATGATTAGGTTTTCCGACATTTTTTCGTCTATATAATTTTATATTTATTGGATTTTTTTTGTTTTTAGAGAGTCGCCTTAATGTGGTTGAAAAAGAACTAAACCGTGCAAACCTAACGAGTAGAATTGAAAAATTCCGTGAAATGAGAAATCAACAAACGAAATCAGTTGACAAGTACGAAAAGGAACTGTTACAGCTTCAAGCAGAAGTCCTTAATATCAAGGAAATTTCAGCGTCCTTGCCAGTCGAATGCTATATACGAAATAAACTTGAACCATAAGCATTACGTATAAAGCGAGAATAAGGAAAAAAAAAAACTCAATCCCAAAATAGAGAGTTATCCGTTGTGCCTTTGACAAGTTTAACAGTTATGCATTAAACTGATTACAATAATTATTATGCCTTAAGCCAAAAAATGCACAACTTTAATTTATTAGCAAAAAAAAAAAAAGATAAAAACACAAAAACAGAATCAACGTTATCTAAAAATATTTTCGCACATCAATCACTTCAATCTGTATAGTACTTTATAATAGCTGCCATAAATAATTTTATTATAATAAAATAAATATTGACATCAAATTACCAAGAGTACCAGTTTACAATTTGTTTCCAGTAATTGTTTTTTTTTTTTAATAAAAATATAATTATGTATATTTTCCTTCATTTAAATACCTACACCTACATATGTTTCTTTTTCCATAACTTTTTTTTTTTTTTATGTTTTTTGTTTGTTACTTAATATTAACTTTTAAGAAATAATGCATTTTATTTTATAGCTTAGAAAATAATAATTAATAAAATATTATAAGATTTTATACCTAAATGTTGTCATAGTGTATCTTATTGGAACAACTATTATGATGAATCAATAAAGATACCATAGTAATTTTTTTTTTTATTAAAATGGAACGAGCTTATTGATGAATTCGTTTTTTTTTTTTTTGTTTTTTTTAGTTTTGTTTTTTGTTTACCAAAATGTTTTAAGGAAAAGAGAAATGACATTGCATATTTGAATCCGTTGCAATAAAATCTATTTTAATGACATCAAAAATATCCTTTTTTAATAAATCAAACTTAGCCCCCCCCCCCCCTTACGCTCTGCTGCATACAAACTATGGGAACATCGCATTTGTTTGTTGTTTATTGTTGTTTAGTTTTTAACGAACTGACGTTAAGGGCCAACTGATGTGCACTTCTCATTTCATTGAAGACAGTGTCCAAATATTTTTTTAAAAAGTCAGAAATGCATATGTTTTATTTAGTAAAAAAAAGTAAATCATATTTTCATGGTTTAGACAATCGACTTCCTTGTCTCAAGTAAGATAAAAAGTAAGATAACTTTAAAAAACAATTAAAAATGATTATTTATAACATTGGCTGTCTAAAGTTATAAAACTTTGATTCCTGAGCCTTAAATAAAATTATTTTTTAGTGTTTAGCAACATCTATCGGAAAAAATTAAATTTCAAAAAAACACGGCTAGCTTAAAAAAGGACAATTTTTTTTTCGTTTGAGGTCAAAATTCTGAAACCTAAAAATCACGAAATATCAAAATTTACGAAACTCAAAATGCATACAAAACCAAAAATCTACAAAATCTATAAACTCTACAAAATTCATGATGCAAACAAAAACCCAGAATCCAGGAAATAAAAGATCCCGGGAACTATGCGGTGTTAAGTTTTTACTTTAAGGAGATTTACCAGCCGGTGTAGAAGGAAATAACCAAATGTTATGACTAGGGTTCGGATTTTCATGCACTTAAAATCTGAAAATATGCGCTTATAATATGCGCTTAAAAATGCAAAATATGCATTTAAAATACGCACTTAAAACCAATTTAACTTAATTTCAGTTCAATTTAAAACACACATTTTCTTCAGTCTTTAACAATAAGTTCAATTTTTTTATTTTTGTTATCAAATAAAATATTAACTTTACCACATTTTACTTACACACTTTCAATTCGCTTAGCTTTGTGTCATCGAAAGCTTTTTGTAGCTATTTTGGAGCTTCTCGGCAGCAATGAAGAAAAGTATATCATTTGAATTTTGATGTCATTCATACAGTCTCAGGCACACAATCTTAAGTTTTTTTTTCAATTCAATGTCTTGCCGGCACAATCTAGTCAAGTTCAATGCAGCTTGTTTATATAAACCGTGTTTTTTTGCAAGCCCGGAGGGAACTGGATGAAAAAAAAACGATGTCGAGGCTCAACAATAAATGCAAGAACAACTAAGCCCATTCGGGCTTAGCTAAAGAAGGAAAATTTTCGGTGCTTAACTTAAGCACGGATAAAAACTTTGTTACCGGCGTGAATTCCATAAATGTTATCGATAGTTTGTATGAAAACTCCATGTTTTTTTCTTTGATGGCGTTGAGAATTCCCAACGTCTTTTTTTCGACCACTTTCCTCCGTGTTTGCAAAAAAAACACGCCTATAGTGCATTATAATGTGGGGTTTGAATATGGTTCAAGATTGTGAAATGAATAAAAGGAATAGATAAGAGTTTTAAGGTTCGTTTGCACTGTAATTAAAGGGATATTTTTTTACTGAGTTAAATATTTTTGAAAAATATACTCTAAAAATATGAATTTATTAAAAAATTATGCAAAACTATGCAAAATATGCATTTATAGTAAAATATGCACAAAAATGTGCAAAAAATGCATTTATAGTAAACTATGCAAAAATATGCACTAACGATTAAATGCCATTTTAAAGGAAATTTCCTGATTCGTATACATAATTCGTTGCCTTTCTTCCAAGTTGTTTCTAAAAAAATATGCATTTGCATGGAAATCCGATCCCTAGTTATGACCTTTAAAAAAAATATTGCCAAACGTTTTACAGACTGATACATTTTTATATTTCCATGGATGAATCTATCACATGTGGATATAAGAAGAGAGAGAGGTGAAAAAATCCTCTTTATTATTATTTGCCTGTTTTTAGTTCCTATGTATATTAAAGACCCTTTAAAATAAATAATACAAAATAAGCATTAGTGGAGTCACTATGGCGTATACGTACTTTTTATTAGCATATATTATAGTTAGACTTAAAAATCTGTAGGTACATCAAAGCCTTACAGTTCATTTTGTATAATTAGAGTTAAGTCAGAGTTTGTTGTTTAAAAAAATTGCTCAGTAAAATATTACTTCCTTCGGAACATATATTTATTTGTCTTTTAATCACTGACAAACAGGTCAAATTCGTGGCTTTTCGAAAGCATTTGTTCAACTGTTTTGTTAGGAGACCAAGTATTAATTTCGTTTTAGTCATATAATTACCCCAACATTATGTCATATTATATAATTTTTTGGAATTCTGAAAACAAAATTTTGGGAAAATGCGTTGTCCGGGCTGTGGGGTTTCTGGAATTTTATTTTCTGGATATTGGATTTTCTGGATTTAAGTTTTCAGAATTTTGGATTTGTTTTCAGGATTTTGGTTTTTGGGATTCGGAATTTTAAATTAACACTTTACGGGCTTAAAAAGGCCTACGTTTCCATTAACTTTTAACTCCACTTTTTAATTTTTTTAGCCATCTGGGATCTAAGGCCTTTTGTGTTATTGTTTGAATATTGAATAAGAAATTATTATGATACTCAATGAGAAAAAACAAACTTCAATTTTTAAAACCAGGTGACTAGCCTATTTGCAAGCAAGAAAATCGAAATAGCCCCATCGGTGAAATTACCCCACACTACCTTTAGTAAATTCAAAACAGTTCATTAATGTTAACATTAAATTATTCAATTACTAATTTCTTATTATTCATAACAGATAAATCAAAATAAAATAAAATATAGGTACTCCCTGCTCGTAGAGTAATTTCATATTTCCATATCTGAATTTCAAGGCTGATGATTCTAAACTCAAATGAAAAATTCAAGTCAAATTTATTCATTGTCTGTGTAAGATAAAGGGCACTCAAGCAAATCATAGAAGGTAGAACTTTATTTATTAGTTTCTCACTTCTCGACTACAAAATTCTGAAATATCTTGATTTTTTCTTTCTTGTTTTCTTGCGTTAGCAGCAAATTTCATCGAATTAATCCCAATCAATTGAATTATCTATTGTTGTCTGTCTAGGCTAGGCAGCGCCAGCGGCGCCAACGCTGCCGCCTCCATAAAATATTTTATTTAGTCCATTTAATATGACGCAACATCATCGCGAAACAGGACCAACTCCATAACAGCTAACCTAACCTAACCAAAACGTGATTAGAATCCCTAAGGAAAATAAATTTAAGGCATTTGTCTTCTCTCCTTTTGCATATGAAATATACTTTTTTTTTATTTATTATAATTTTATGAATTCTTCATCCCAGAAAGTTGGTCTTATTAGTTTGAGGTTTTTCCTTTCGGACAAATAATTTCGATGAGCATGGGATGACATTTGGTTGGGAGCAGCTACTGGCCTAGATAAAAAGTCACAAATCTTTTGAGATCATTCAAGCAAAAAGTCATTATGTAGAAAGAATCATAATCTCAAAGTGTTTGTGAAGGATAAGGGTAAACTTCAAGGCAAATTGTGACGTAAAACAAGGATTTTTCCGTGGATGATATTATTCCCAATGGAAGTCACAAACTGGCTCTGCTTGATGGGTTATCGTCTTTGAAGTCGTCGTTGTGGTTCGTGAATGAAAACTGTTGCTTTCTGTAGCAGAAGTAATTGAGATAATTTTAAAGAAACTACCCAGACATAAAGTCTGTTTGTGAAATTTTGAATGTCAGATAAGTATTTTTGTAAAAATTTTGAATATCATAGATTCTTATAGCTTAAAAGGGAATCTTAGGAGGAATTTTTTGTTGGTTGCATAAATTATATCGATTTTTAGTAACAATGTAAGAAAGTTATTTTTAGGGCCTTATTTCGCAATCTCTAAGAAAATACCTAATTAATTATTCGACGCATAAATTCTTTAAATTTATGTATTTCTTTTATTTTTTATTAAAATGAACATCCAGTAAGAAAACCCTAAGGTCTTACAGTTATTGCATTTTCACGGATAATACAACCAATTACTGGAAGTGAAACAAATGGATCGGAGTTGGACAGAATCCAGGCATTCGGACAGAATCCCGAAATTCAAAATCCAGAAAATCCAAAATCCAGAAAACCCATAATCCCGGAAACCCAAAATTCAGACAACTTAAAATCCCGAAATCTCGTAAACCCAATATGTTGAAAACCTATAATCCCGAAAACCCAAAATCCTGAAATTCCGAAAACCCTAAATCCCGAAATTTGAAAATCCCGAAAGTTTGTAAACAAATTTTCCATCCATACTTTATATTAATTAATATTATAAGAAATTCTTTTTACAACAATTTTTAAATTCCAAGAAAATTTTCATTTATTTAAATTTTTTTTCGGAAATCAAAATTCCAGAAAATTCTATAAAATAAAAATTTGGTGCAAATTTTGCCTTTTATATAATTTTTCGGAACTCCGGGATTTTGGGTTTTTGGGGTATTGGGTATTCTGGGTTTGGAGTTTCTGGATTTTGGGTTTTTCGGGACTATGGATTTTCGGGATATTGGGTTCTCGATATTTTGGATTCCGGCATTCTGACACTAACCCAAATGGATCAAAGGTCCAAAAGCCAGTAGGACAAGCTCAGTGACTAAAAAGTCAATTAAAATTGATTTTTTTGAATTTAAAGGCAATTATGTTGGAATTTTTCTCAAATTTCTTAGCTTGAATTGTACATTTTATTTGATCTGACTTTCGAAAGAAAGGCTTTTGAATTTTTACAGCTATTATTTAGCGACACACTAGGTTAGAAATTAGACTTAACCCTATTAAGTACTAAATTTCGCTTGAGCGATAATTTTTCACACGATAGACTTTTTTTATAACCATCGATGAAGTCTTTACTGCAAAACAATAAGCTTTTACTTAACTTTTATATATTTTCCGGCTTTTCCTGCCAACAAATTATTTTTTTAATCAAATTTTTATCTTAAATTTTTTTTTTAATCCGCTTCACCACATAACCACCAACAAAGTTCCTAGTTTATAACTCAAAACTTGAAATTTCCATCGTCGATAGTCAGAATTTAATGAGAAACCATCACAAAGCTTATCCAATACCACAATACCAAACGCGTTTTATTAATAGTCAGACGACTATTCAAAGCAAATTGGATGTCTTCTTTGTGCAATTTATCTGCAATCAAATTTGCATAAATGGCACTACTTCAAATACCACACCATGACAATGCAATCTTTCAAAAAACTCAATTTTGTAATTTATGCCCACTTTACTGCTAACTATGCTATCCGTCTTAAATTGAATTGTCCCGAGTTTTATATCAAACAAAATTCATCAACTATCAGGCCATTCGCATCCATCTTGGCATCCACATCCAAAAGGCAATGATTTCACAACAGAAAAGCAGACACAACGTTGCACTTGTAAGCGCCATAGCTAGGAACCTAACTACACCACACCGCCAACGCCAAATTTACTATTCCATTACTTAGCTTTATCAAGCGATAACTAAGTGCATATTGCTAAAAGATTGCATCTTTCCGTCGCGTTCGGATGTGAATGAATTAAGGAATTCAACCGCATCTTTCTTTTTTTTTTTTGTGTGTGCTTAAGCGGAGTCAAACTGCTGCCAATTACGATGGCTTCAGGTTTACTGACCTCATCGGCTAAGTCTCATTCAGATACAAAAATTATATACCTTTGTGTCTTTTCTCAATATGGCACTTTCTATACCAATACTTGGAGAATTTTATTTCTCGCAGTTGCTATCTCGATGAAGTGCTAAAATTTGATATCGTATAAAAGAACTTCCCCATCCAAATACTGGCCATGCGCCAAAAATCATCCCTTCTAGCCAGCCATAACTAAAACTGTTATAACAAAACAACCAAATTTATGAATGGAGGCTTCCGCATCTATTCATTTGGGACATTTTGGCGCCAAATCAAATTTCAAACTGTTCTACCATAAAGTAGATATAATGCAAAAACCCCTCTCAAACCCCCTTCGCCAAATTATATCAGCTGAGCACGTGTTCTAAAACAAAAAACCACCCCTCATTGCAAGCGATTTCTCTGTCATTTTGCGTGGGCTCCTCTGCTATGTTGGAGCTCCATGACCGGATTTTCTATCTTTCTGGGTTCTTGGTCTGGCACTGTCAACAAACTTTCGCTTGAGATACTTTTTCAAATTGGCCACAGCAGTCTGTTTTAATTTCAATCTTCAGTTGGCATCCAACGTGCTACTGGTTCGCTCGCATTGCCTATCCTCGATTACGACTACGACGAAGACCGACGCGTTGACGATTCCTCTATTCTTGTCGCAGGCTAATCTATCGCATTGCTAATACACCGTGCCATAATTTCGACCTTAAAAAAAATATTTTTAATCGAAAAATAAAATTTTCTCTCGTGAAAAGGAATACGAAAATGTTTTCAAAAAATAAATCGAAAAAAAAATGAAAAGTAAAAAATGTTTAATATTAAATTAAAAAAAAAAAAAATATTATACAAAATCAATAATTGATAAATTTGTTAATTATTGAAGGTGAAATAACAAAGTGTTAACATGAGAAGAAAATTAAAAAAGTATCCTCAAAAATAAAAAAATATATAAGAATAAAAAATAATTGTGATACTTAAAAAAGTCATTAAATTTATTTATAATAATTCGATAAAATAAAAAAAAAAATTAAAAAAATATTTCCATAGTGATAATTAATCTTATCAAGCGAGATATTTTGTGAATTTAAAAAAAAAAAATTAAAATAGAAAAAGCTGATAATTTTGAGTTTGAAGCAGAAGAAACAAAAAACACACACACACATTGGATATAAATTCAGAAAACATCAGCGGAAAGAGCCGAACTGACAAGCATTTCGAGAACACTTGGTGGTCGCTGTAGATTGAAAATATAAACAATTATTTAATTCTTAAGGTAAATTTATTTGCAAAAAGAAAAACAAAAAACAGAAAAACTTTAAGAACTTCAGGAAATATATTTTTTTTTTTTTAATTTAAACATCGAAAAAAATCCCAAGCTAATAAGAAAGTTAAAATTAATTTTTCTCACACTCGTAACCCAAAACACTTTCGATATTGAGTATTTACAGGAAGATAGATAGAAGACAAAAAATATTTTTTTTTCTTGTTTTGAAACGATGTGACAGATTTAAAATTTATTTTTAGCTGACATAGAACGGATAACCCGAAATTTTTTGAGCACATCGATTTTTTTCTGCGCTTATGTTGTTGACTTATTTTATTTGTTGTGCAATTTGTTTAATTTTTAAATTTATTATTATTATTTTTTTTTTCTTCTCTCGTCGGATGTGCTTGTGTGTGGCTGTGAGAGGTAATTAAATTTAAAATATCTTTAAAGAAGAAGAAGAAGAAAATTTTGCACAACATTTTGCTTAAAGATGGATATGGCAGGTGAATTTTAAATGAGGTCGGGGAGAGGAGGGTATAACAGTGCTGACTCGTTTGTAATGGTAATGGAAATTAAAAAAAAAGGATTTTCTTTTATTGACGTTGTTAAGGGATTTTGGTTGTTGTCATTCTCTCTGTTCTGTGCCTTTGCCCGCCCCGCCGCCGCCGATTGTGTGGCGCATTTTGATTCTATTTGTGGGCGATGATTAATAAAATGATTGAAAATTGTTTTGTTGGTTTTTTTTTTTGTATAAAATACGGCAAGAGTTTTCAGAAGTATCATTTCGAGTTGTAAGTAAATATATATTTTTGTTTAATTGGTTTTAAATGGATTTCAATAAAAATAAAATATACGGTTTATTTTATTCGGTATTCGACTTCATACCTATGTAAATAAATTGATGTCAATATTTAACAAAATAAATAAAATATTGACATTACATATCCATCTGAAAGGTGATTGATCTATATTAGTGAAACATTTGCATCCACCGCAATGTTTCGAGTCTCTCATTATTTTGTCGAAGTTTTTTTTATGAACTTGCTTTTCTTTATACTTTAACGGTCTTATTAATTAGATTTTTGGCTGTTTAAACTATGTCTAAGTATTTTGAAACAGTCGGTAATATGCTTTTTTAATAAAAAAAATATTGCATTTCTCTAGGTTTAGACAATAGATTACGTTATCTAAAGCAAGATAAAAAGGTAGGTTACTTTAGCAAAAATTAGAAAGGTTTTTTAAAAACTTGGACGGCTGTCTAAAGTTAGACAATGTTTATTAATAAGACCATATCTCTTTTTAAGGGAATTTTTTTATAAATTTTTTAAAAGGTACATTCAAAGGCACGTTGAAGTTAAATTAATTTATAAAAGCAGCGGCTATTATTGAGATTATGATGAATAAATAAATAAATTTGATGGCACAACAGCTCATGAAGAACTAGGGCCTATAGTGACTTACAACTCTGTGTACGTGTCTGCAGGAATGGAGAAAACCTACAGTTTATTGCCAAATCCGAGCAGCAACTGTCGATTTCTCGCAAGAGGCAGTAGCCGTTTTATCTTTAAAAACTATTAGGTGGCGAGGCTGGGGATCGAACCTAGACCTCCAGCATTCATGACAGTCCATTATGATGAAATCAAGTAAAAAAAAAGGTTCACTGAAGCGATTTTACTAAAATTTTGAACATTTTGAAGAATAAAACCTAGTGGAACTTGCTTTTTGGATTCGTAAAAAATTTTGAATTTGAGATTTCATTACGATGACATAGGGCCCTACCAATAATCAAATTTAGTTATGAGTATCCTAAGCAATTAACCATACACTATATTCTCAATTTTTCGGAGTCAATTCGATATATGGTTTATTATTTGTAGTCCATGTAAATATTTAGGTAATAACATGTAAGGTTTATTATTTAGAGACTATTCCATTATGGTCCATTTCACTAAAATATTTATGTCGTAACTAAACTCTATTATTGGTAGGGCCCATAGAGAAATCCGTCTGTCTGTCTGTATACCTCGGCCTACAGTTTAAACCACTGTAACTATTTTTTCAAACTTGGAACTGAAGATTTGTTGGTGATTCCCTAGAGGGGAAATCGAATTTGTTTAGCTCCAAAAATAACGGTACCTGCATACAACCGTTTTTTTTTAGAGGGCACAATAGAAAAATACCTATGGCATATATAAATTTTCAATAAAATATTTTTTGAATTTAAAAAACAAAAACAATGGTTTTAGTGTAGGATTAATAGTCCATTGAAATGTTGCAAAATTTTGGCCGAACCTTGCATTTTGTACAGGACAAATTTTTTTTGATGGATCTGTAGGAGGGATCAGTGTGAGTGTAAAAACGAGTTTTCGGAGTTGGACTCCCCCCCATTTGGGCGCCATTTTGTGTTTACATAACTTGTAGAGAATTGAATTATCTACAGAAATATGGTAAACTTTTGTTTGTGCGATGTATGGTTCTCAAGATATCGCGAAGACCTTTTTACGCCCCCTTTTCCAAAATGGCGGCCAAATGGGAGGAAGTTCAACCCCGAAAACTCGTTTTAACACTCACACTGATCCCTCCTACAGATCCATCAAAAAAAATTTGTCCTGTATGAAATGCAAGGTTAATGTAACATTTCAATGGACTATAATAAATTATCGAAAAATGATATAAAATAAATTATCTAAAAAATACCAAGAAATTTAAAAAAAATTATAATTATATAAAAAATTATTATTTAAGAAAACCATTCCAACGATTTTAAATCTTTTTTCTAGATAAATTCATATATTTTAATGAATTCAGACGGCGACGGCGGTGTTATTTATTTTTAGATCAATAAATTTCAAGGTACCTACCATCTTACAACGAGTTTTCGGAAATATTGATTTAATAAAAAAGTTGGTTATATCAATGATAACTCATAACGTCATATTATACATGGTGTTCGGTATAAGGTGCACCAAAGAGCTAGAGGTTGGGTTAAGACAAGAAAAAAATTGTGTAGGAGGGGGTCTATTTCCCCCCGTCTAGGCAGGAGAGCCAATTTTCTGAAAAATCGACTCGAAAACGAAAAAAAATTATTAAAAAGCGGTAACACTTACATCATTTTATACTTTTTTTTTAAAAGCCAGAGATACATTCTTTTATTTTGTTTTTAATTCGAGTTACTAGAGAGAACAGTTTTTCAAAAATTAATTTTTAAACTTAAATTTTTGAAAAAAGAATCAAAAATTGTGTTCAAACTAATTTTTTTCAAATTTTTGTGTTATTAAGTAATATTTTCGTGTTAAATATTTAAAAATTGACAAAATGTATTCTAGTTTTTGGGATAATTGAAAATAACTAAAGTAGGTTTTCCTTGAATTTGACTTCCATCGGATATTTTGTTGCTCCAAAAAATCTGTTTTTTTTTTTTTCTAATTAAGTAGTAAAGTAGATATCGTTATTTTCAATTTTCTCAAAAACTAAAAAACATTTAGGCATCCGGTTGCTAGTGTTTCACTGGAAATTAATAGGAGGAACAAAAATATAACTTAAAAACGTGAAATTTTGCAAAAAAAAAATAGGTAGAACACATTTGTTTTCATTATTTATTTTTTTTTTTTCAAAAATAGGAGTTTAAAAATTAATTTTTCAAAAACTATCCTCTCAAATAATTTGAATTAAAAATAAACAATGGACTTCTGACCTTAAAAAGTGTTGCTGTTGTTTTATAATTTTTAAGTCGATTTTTTGGAAAATTTCCCCTTTCCCCTAAACGGGAGGGAAATAGACCCTCCCTTCCCATACAATTATTTTCTTTCATTCTTTGCATGAAAAAATTTAATTAGCTTCCACAACTTTCCAAGCAATGTTTTTTCGATATTCCGCTGAATTTAGGTTAAATTTCAACTTTGGATTTAATATATGAAAAACAAATACATAAATGGATTAAATATGGATTGATAAAATCAGTTAGTTTCAAAAGGACAAATTAAATGGGAAATATTCTCTATGAGTTTCACAGGAATATGTATGCATATGTTTTTTCGATTTGATTATTATACATACTGGGCTTATTTAGGTTTTCCTTTCAATTAATTTTTATCGCAACATTTTTAATCCCTTTTATCGTGTAAGTGTACATAATATAATGAATGATTCTGTGTTCTTGTTGTTCTAGTAAAAGGTAAAATATATTTTTACATATATGTGGCTTTAGGTAGAAACAGTCAAAAGGGTATATTTATATCACACCGATACCGTACCGTGGCAATAACACTGTATTCTCATTAAGTCTTTTCGAATGCTAAAAGAATCTTAATAAAGGGAATTAAAATTGAAGCCCTCGCTTTTAAAAGGTAGACCGTCATAAAGTATTTTTTGTTTGTATACATATACATATGAATGTCCTTTAATTTTATATACCATGCGTTAAAACATGCTCTTTTGTGTATGAATTTTATATCATTACGATTTCCATAGAACGGGAAGGTATAGCGTTTTCGATGTTGCCGTGTAAATATCCAGATACAATCGAGTTGAAGCTTCAGATTACATACCTGGTTGCAAGTTAAAGATATAAATAGCACCTCACTCTGCCGTAAACATTACGCGACGCCACCGTCTACGTGAACGCCTGCAGAGGGTGTTGGACAGCAGGTAATAATCAACACATTGTGGCAAGGATATTATTTGTGTTTAAATCCAATTATGGATGTTGTTCAATAAAATTGCATAATGAAGTGCACTATTTTATGCTTTATAACATAGTCGGTGTTGGTTGGCAGAAACAATATGGCCGCTAAGCCGAGTAGTAAATTAAGTTTCAAGGTTCGCGCTGTTATCAAGGGTAATAAATATAACTTCAACAAGATTTACATTCAAGAGGGTAAAATTCATTTCGAGACGAAAGATAATAATAATTGATCGAAATTCGAAATCACTTCATGATGGTTATTTATATTCGATTAAATTATAGGAAAAAAGAAAAAGTATAAATCTTATCCTACTACAAATTTTCAAATACTTACTCGATGGACAGAGACGTTAACTAATATTTTCAGGTCAAATCAAATTTTAACTGAAACGCATTTTAAAATTTATAAGACAATAAGAAGAGAAACTTGATTGGAATTGTTTATTTTTTCTTAAAGAAACTACAGAACACGACAAGGCCAAGAAAATGGACAACAGACCAACTAAGATTGGATTTTTCCTTCAACGAGTAGAGGTATCTATCTACACTCCGCTTCATTTGAATAGAAACAAACTTTTTTTTTTACTATCAGAGCGCTTTGGTTAAATTTTTAAATCAACTTTTTTGTTTTAGTTCTTTTAATAAGAACCTATTGCGAATAAAACTGCATATGGGCAGAATAATTCAGAAAAATAAAAAATACAATTAGGTTATTTTTTACCACTTTTCGAACTACTTCATTATAACAGTTTTTTTTTTTTTTTTTTTGCGCCACTTGAATAGAAACAGTATTCGATTTTTATCTATAGGTTACGCCGCCTTAACACGCCGACTCCACAGGACATACAGATGCACAAGATCCAATCAACAATCAGCTTGTTTTTTCCCACTGGACACTTTATGTCATTTCGTTAGTTATGTCGATAAATTCCACTAATAAGTCAGAGCAAGAGAATCACACAAAAATTCACTTCAGTACTACTTCAACCTCTCTCACACACGTCAAATCTTATGGCCAAGCTTTGAACAGAGCTCATGTCTTGTTGAAAAATTATCTTTCGTCAACATGTTAATGACATGGACAGGACATGGATTTTTGTGCCTCCATTGGATTTTTTGTAGACATGTTCATAATCGTGACATCGTTCATGGCCTGTGGAGGCGGCTTGTTACGGTTAGAAGAAAAAATATTGTTGAAATAATGGAAGTGTAGATTAAAAATAATAATTGTTTGATCAAAGAAAAAATGGGCCGCGGAAAACCATTAAACACTGCAGAAAAAAACCAAAACAGAAGTATACGCGGAAAACAAGATTTAACTACGCACAATTGCCAAATATAATAAGAAGAAGTGTGAGAATGGTTTAGTCGTTTAGAAAACTATGGAAAAAATATGAAAAGATAGGCAAGCAAAAGCCACAATAGAAGCAGACCGAAGAAAGATAATAATTAGACTGGCTTCCAAGTCAAGCGATTCTGTTGCTAAAATCAGGGCGAAGAGTGGAATTACAGCTAGTCTTAATACTATAAGACGTATCATTCGTGGGTCACAACATTCAAAGCGAATAAAATTGAAGAAAAAGTCACCCGTTAAATCCAATACGAATAAGACAAAATAGAATAGATTTTTGAAGGAAGAATTTGACGTATAAGGAAGATTGGATAAAAGTGGTATTTTCTGACAAACAAAATTCAATTTAGATGGTCCAGGCGGATATAATATTACTATTTTCATATTTTTACCAAGGTAAAAAAAAGTTTGTTTCTATTCAAGTGGAACGGAGTGTATCTACCAGAAATAGAATCACATTGTTTTCTAAATCGTTTCCTAGAAAATGAATTGAAATCAATTTTCTAACAGCATCAGGATGAGATTTCTCATTTTGAATGTAGAAAAGTGCATCACTGTGTTTGTTGCACGAAATTCAATTCAAGATAAATTCGTTAACTGAAACTGAACTAAAAAAAATAATAATAAAATTGAAGTGGAGTAGGTACCTACCAAGTATAACACCAACCTTTCTGCGAATAAATTGAAAAATTATATGAACTACGATTTCGTATTTCATTTAAAATATCCAATCGAAAACATTTGAGCAATCAGACAATGCAGTTTTTAAGAAAATTAAAAGTAAACGAAATTTACTTTAAAATTTCCTAGGTGTGATCCTTGGAGAAATTTAAACGACCGATTGAACTCGAATAAGAGAAAATTTTTTTTTTTTGTTTACTTTAAAAAAACTTGGAGACGTTTAAGCATCTGTTGTAGTAATTGACTTAAAATTATAAGAGCATTTTATGTTGAAAACAAAATAAGTAATCATTAATTTGAATAAAAAAAAATGAAAAATGTGTTTTTTTTTTTTAATTTGGATTTTTGAGTTAGAACACAAACAAATCTTGCATAATTCTCTAGTTTTTATTAAAATAAATTTATTTCAACACTTTCAGAAAAGTGTTTTTATCTCAAGTTTATTAATATTGTTTGACGGCTAAATTTCCAAGTTCGGTTTAATAGAATTGCTTACAGAAAACATATGGTATTCGATTTTAACCATTTTTGTTTTCAGGGTTTAATATTTTTTAAAAGTATAAACTTGAACTTTATTATGGTCATTCATGGTTAAAATCACATAAACTAGTTAATACAAAATTATATAAATTATATTTTTTGTTATTTTTTTATTTCCAACAAAAATATATTGATGCAGAAAATTTGTCCAATTATCGAGTCCAGAGGAAGGAATATGAGTAATTTTTGCCATTTTCATGATTACCGAATCTTTGAATCTGCTGCGGCCCCATTTCATACAAATATTCTCCGAAATTCACCAAAGTAAAATTTATTATTGACTTTGGCTGCTGTGGCTTCAGTCTATCTTGAGAGCACTTTTTAATCAACAAACCAAAATAGGAAATATTTTGCTCACGACACGAAAGCAAAAATGAACGAAACTTGTAATTATGGGTGCATCATGCATCATATATGGGGTTTATGCTAAAAGAGGGATTTTTTAAATATCGGGGGGATAAAAAAAACAATTTTGGGAAAAAAGAGGAAAAATGTTCCTATCCTATATTAACTTCAAATGTCTTCTATTTCTGGACACAAAAAGTGTCAAAATCCCAAGCTGTAAGTTTCTTTCACTTTGTTTACCGGTTTTTAGTTATTGGCGATTTTAATTCTATAGGACTAGTTTCCCGTCTATAACTTCGCCCTATGTTTTCAAAGGAACTAAATTTGTTCCAACTTGCCCAGAACCATTTGCATAGATTTTAAAAGAATAATATGGTTTACTTTAAGGAATTTAAAAACAAAACGAAAATTAAAAAAAAAAAAACTCACTTCTCTTAATTTAAATAGGTACGCAATAAATCTTAAAATTGGAATGATTCAGTGTGAAACGTGGTTTACCATTGAATTATTTACCCTAACATATAAATGCAGCTTATTTGCTGCTCATTTCCTTTGATTTCTTTGCCTATAGATAAATTTCGAACAAAAATTTATTGTCTAGACTAGACTGTTCATTCCACATTGAATGTTGCGAAGCTTATTTATAAAACCTGTAATTTTGCAATAGAATTAGGAACGCTTTCTAAAACAACAAGCAACTTAATAAAAAAAGGAATCTTAGAACAGGGGCCTATTTCACCAAACACTTTTCACTTTTCACTTTGCAACATTGCAAAAAAATAATTTCCTGCAAAGTAAAAGTGCGAAGTGTTTCACAAAATTTGCAAAGTGAAAAGACTTTTCACTTTTCAATTTTTCAGACTATTTTTGAAAAGTGAAAAGTAAAAGTGTTTCACCAAATTAAAAAAAGAACTTTGCATTTAAATTCGTATTTTGCAAAGTTGCAAAGTAAAACTTGATCCAAATTGATACATTTGGATCAATTATGCATTTAAAAAAATCATTGACATTAACCCCTGTTCAATCTCTGTTCTGCAGAATTTGTCCTTGGTGGTGTTATTAACACCGCATTAGGGGATGGTCGATATCTCGACATCATTATTGGATTGTTAACGTCCTGCATCGGATATATTTGAGACGCTTCTGTCTGTTTACTAACCTCGATTTTTTATTGCACCAGCTGCACTGCTGATGATATATTTCCAAACATACGACTTAAGCAAACTGCATTGTACGCTAACTGGCCAGCTTACGTTTACAGCATATAAAGACCGATCTGGGCCACAAACCACCAAAGCATGCATTCTATGCCTGCTGACAAAATGTTGTTTTCAGTATTGGTGAATTGTACCGTCAATACATCCCGCTACACAAAGAAATCATCGAAGAGAATTTTTTGTCCAGCAAATGGTGTTTAGGAGAAGTTCATCAATGATTACGTTCAACGCTTGATGAACTACTCTGCAGCGAAATAATTCTCTTATTCCGTGCACAGATGCAACACCTTAATATTGGGCTTTATTACCGGCTAAATTTTATGCACACAAAAGTTGTTGGAAGTGACCTAAGCCCATATTCCTTTGACTGTCTAATTCTAGTTTATTTGCCAATTAAAAAAAAAAACTCTTTTGTCGAAAAATTATTTCCGACATCAAAGATAATTCTTAACTTAACTACTCTTTGATAACTATTATTTATACTTCTTCGTTCTCAAAACGGTTATTTTTATTATTATTTTCCGACAACTTTTCATAAAAAACGCTTATTTGCAAATGAAAATTTCTCTTTGCATATTACTGAAAAACTTTTCAAGATTCTAAATACAATTTGCAAAGTTTATTTGTTTGGTGAAACGAAAAGTACAATATTTTTTTCAAATTAATAAGACTTTTCACTTTGCAGAAAAGAACTTTTCACTTTGCAAATTTGCGTTTGGTGAAACGTAATTTGCAAAGAGGAAAACTTTTCATTTCAATAATTTCCTCTTTGCAAATTTGCGTTTGGTGAAACGAATTTTGCAAAGTAAAAGTGAAAAGTTGCAAAGTGAAAAGTGAAAAGTGTTTGGTAAAATTTGAATAATTGAATATAATTACATAGCTTTCATGGTTTCAACAACTGCAGAAGGACTAGCTTAAGCTTCATTATCCAAACTAATTCCAGGTAAATTAACAAAAGACAAAATTACATAAGCTCCTGGAACAAAGCACTTCCACAACTTCTAGCGTTTCTCCTTTAATAATACAATATGGACTTCTGTGGAATTCCCTTTGCAAACAAAATTTGCCAATACAAAAGTGAATTTTTTCAGTTTTAACAGGAAATACAAAAAAAAAAAAAAAAACATAACAACTTCAATTGACTTTTGTTATTCCGCATTTCTCTTCAAAAGACATGAATTTCCTAATTGGTTAGATATATAGCAATACCATGTATTTTTTTTTCTGCTCTTTTTTTTATTTGCCCAAGGATTTTGCAGTCCTCTTTCAGATATAATAACATTTTTATGTCAAAGCACGTCCGCAATATGTTTTTTTCTTAGAAGTTTATTTCGTTATTCTCTTAAGGTTGTATTATACTTACATAATTGGCAACAGAATAGGTGTATATAATCCGATTTTCAGTTCATGTTATTGATGCTTTCGCAGTATTTGTTTCATTACTTTGTTCAAGAAATTTGTTAATAGCTTTAAGGTTTGTAAGGAATTATAATTAGTTTTAAGGCTTTGCTTGCTGGAAACATGGCATATAGTAAGGGTGAAATTTTGGCTCCACTCTTTCCGAAAAATGTTTAACAATGACACCCCCGTAGAAACATATTTTTTTTTAATTTCGGTTCAACTGATTTCGATAGAATTTTGTATTGAGAATATACAAATTTTCAAAAAATTATTTTTTTGGATTTTTAAAAACGTTTAAATTTTTTTTAGAAACTCAATATGTAAAGTGCAAAAAGAAATATTTATTTTTATTGCATCTTTCACACAATTTATTGTTTAAAAACAGTTAAGCGAAATCCTATTTTTCTGGAAAACGCCCCCTACGTCTCAGCAAAAATTTCTGTAAGCAATGATTAACAGTACTTACAAAACAATTGTTATTTATTTCAAACTCATCAATTTTTTTTACCTATGCCATAATATTATATAACTTTAACAAATTTACAAAAATAAAACAAATTCTGAGTTTAAAAAAAAATATTAAAAATTATTTCGATTTTTAAAAATGAGTATTTTTAACTCCACATTGATAAATATTGGCGTACCTACCATTTTTACTTGCGATAGGTACTATATGGCAAGTTTTGGGTTCGTAAAAAAAATTGAATTCGAGATTTTGATCAAACTTGACATTGCGATGATAGGGAAGACGAAAAAAGTGGGTCTCGCAATTCCGTCCGTCTGTCTGTGTCTGTGGACTCGCCTACAGCCTAAGCCCATGGGCCGATTTTAATTAAACTTTGCTACCATTTTTTTTATTTTCGTTTTTCTCGAAAAGGAATGGACTGATTTTGATAATTTTTTTTATGGAAAATCTTCTGACAAATTTAAATAGTATTGTATACCAAAATTTTCAATTTTTTTTTAAATAAGTTTCAAATTTTTTTTTTTTTGAAAACCAAATATTTCGAAAAGGGGTTTTAACCATTATCTAAAAAATTTTGAAAAAAAAATTTTCTTATAGTCAAAATTAACGGTACTTTCCATATAAATGTTAAAAAAAAAAAACCGTTACAGAAAATATTAATTTTCTCGAAAACGACTCCTACGATTTTGATTAAAATTGTTATAATTACTAATATTAGTATGTCCTACGATCTGCCAAAAACAAAATTCACAGTTAGCTATTATTAACAGTACCTCTCATTATGTGTGTAACCGATTTAAATTACATTTTTTATAAAAAAGTTCTAAAAAGTTAAAATCATACTGCATATCAAAATTTTCAAAAAAACTAATTTTGGATTTAAAAAAAAATGTCAACATTTTTTTATGGAAAATTCGATATTTCAAAAACGGGTAGATAATTTTTTTCGAAATTTAATTTTTAATTCAACACAAATAAATACTAAAATTTTTTGCCTAAAAATTATTACAAAGTTTTATATATAAAAAATTAATTAAAAATAAAGCCACTCCTACGATTTTTAATTTTTTTTCTCCAAAACTAAGACTAGTTAAAAAAAAATCCGATGGTGCAGTTTTTTTAGCTCTCAAAACAATTTAAGAAGACTTTTTTTAATAAATTTATTTCGAATTATGTTGATTTTTAATAAGTTTTCAATTTAAGCTCTATAATGTATAATACTAAACTTAAGGCTCCCAAAAAAAAAATTATTTACCCATAATACACTCAATATTTAAAATTCGAAGAAACTTTTACTACAAGAGCAAGTTTGTGCGATCCAGTCGTGCGTTTTATTTTCTACATATTTACAAAATTTTATTAAAAAAAAATGCTCCAAAGATTTTTCTTTTTATTTTATCAAAACAATTTTTAAAGTTTTTTAATCAATTTAATTCTAGTTATGTTGATTTAAAAAAAATAAAGGTAAAAGTTACTCGATCTCATTTATAGGCTATAACAACAGAGAGGCAATACTCACTTCTTACTCCGAAAATAGGAATTGAAAAAAATTGATTTTGAAAATTGCGATGGGAAACAATTATTAGAAAGCGCTGGGTGTGGAAATACAACAAATTTTTGATAAATTGACTTTGAACTCTTGTGCCTCAAAGATCACTTGACTCCGTTTTCATCTGAACGCTTCAATTATACAAGGTGATTCACCTAAGGGGTGACAACAAGCTAGGGTGTGAAGGTTAAGTCGAGACAAGAAGAAAATCGTACACAAGTGGGGGATCAAGAAAATCGACTTAAAATAGAAAAAAATCACAACAAAACAACGGCAACACTTACAATCTCATATTTTCTTTTAAAGCCAGAAGTCCGTTCTTTTATTGTAATTTTTCTAATTCAAATTATTTAAGAGAATAACTTTCGAAAAATTAATTTTAAAACTCGAAATTTTGAAAAAATAATGAAAAAAAATGTGTTCAAACTAATTTTGTTCAAAATTTCACATTACATATTAAGTAATATTTTTGTTTTTCAATGCTCCTACCAATTTCTAGTCAAACACTTAAAACTGGATGCCTTAATGCCTTTATGAATTTTAAAAAAATTGAAAATAACGAAATCTACTACTTAACTACTTAATTAGTAGAATTATCTATGGAGCAACAAAATAACGGATGGAAGTCGAATTTAAGGAAAACCTACTTTTGTTATTTTCAACTTTTTCAGCTAACTAGAATATATTATGACATCTGGTTTTTAGTGCTTGACCAAAAATTGATGGGAGCATTGAATACCAACCACAAAAATACTAATTAATAACGTACAGAAGAAAATCAGTTTGAACACAATTTTTTTAAATTATTTTTTCAAAAATTTTAAGATTGAAAATCAATTTTTCAAAAAACTATTCTTTGAAATATTTTAATTTAAAAACATAATAAAAGAATGGACTTCTGGTTTTTTTAAAAAAAGTATAGCATGACATTGTAAATGATTTCGCTGTTTTTTAATGATCCCGCCTAAGTGTGGGGAAATAGACCCCCTCCCAATCGATTTTTTTTTTATTTTTTTACTCGACCTACACGCTCTAGCTTTTTTGCACACCTAAGGTCAATGTGTATAATACATTATTACACAATTGATAAGGGGCCAGTTATAGCTATCATTGAAATTCATTATTGAAAATTTTAATGATGTATTCTAAGACGTTTAGGATGCAAAATCTATGATTATTTTGATACCAAAATAAAGCTTATGTCTTAATCTTAATCTTGCCAAAAAAAATTCATTTCGGCTCAACCGTTCTATTGAAATGTTTTTTATGTTTTCAATGATCATTGATAAGGTAGTTCAATCATTGAAATAATCAAAGTCGATTTATATGAAAGTCTAGGCTGAAATGAAAATTTTTTTGTGGGATCATAATAAATACTAATTTTGATTTTTAAATGCCTCAAAACTGAAAATACAAATTTTCAATGATGAGTTTCAATGAAAGCTATAACTGGCGTCTAAAGCTTTATTTTAGCATAAAAATAATAACTAAGATTTGGGTGTGTCTTTAAACTAGAAACTAAATTGTTTAATGATAAGTTTCAATGTTAAAAAAATTTAAGAAAATTATATTAAAATTGTCAAAACTTTAATTTTATTATCTTCATGCATTTTTTTTACTATAACCTCCAAAATTCCGTTTTATTAAAAATAAAATAAAATCTATATGATTTTAAACAAAAATTATAATTTCCCTTTTAGCGCGATGTAAAAAAAAATGCTCTGGACCATTTTTAAAGGAAATCTTTGCTTTCTAAAATCATTTATCCAATCGCCTGTATTTATATCCACTTTAGAATCAAAAATTCGTCGACAATCCATTTGTTTATTATATAAATTATTATAATTATTCGTATGTATATCCGTATACCAACTCAATCATGTTCTCATATATATTTTATTATGAACAAGAAAATTAAAATCAAAACAATAGCAAAATAAAGATTTTTAACATGAACCTACCTCTCCTTTATACCTACGATATACTTTTAATGTATTTTGTTTTTTTGTATTTTTGAAATTTTGCCAAATTTTATTTTTTTGTCCTTCTTTCCATTTTTTGGTTGCCAAAATCATTACCACAACAATGAAAGATATAAAATAATTCTTGTTTGATATTCCAAATAAGAGAGTTTAAATCAAAAGATGAATTAAAAATACAGTAATACCCAGTTATAGTTGCCTCTTTTAGATCAACACTATAAAATGTAAAATATATTAAAATGGTGTCCAACTACATTTTTAAAGAGGATTATTGATGAAAAAAAAAATATTTTTGTTTTATGAAAAAGTTTGAGGTTAAATTTTAAATTCAAAAAATTAGTTATTTTAAAAAATCCTTACTTCACGTGGGCTCTAGGTTTATATTCATTTTTGATTTTATGTAGGTGACCTAAGGCCCAGGAGAGGTAGTCATTTTTTTGAATAAAAGTTCACAAAAATAGGAAATAATTTAAAATTATTTTAAGTAGGAAACATTTGGTAAGAAAGAAACTAGGGCCCAATTCGTTAATGAGACATTAACAATAAGTATTTAACTTACTCAAATTAATGTGTGCAGAAATTACGCAGAGGAAAAACGAGTAGTACATAAGCTTTTAAATTTAATGGCTGTGGGATTTTAGCATCTCATATATGGGATATTCGCAAAAAAAAGTAATGTTATCTAAAAGGTCAGTAATTGGTCATAAAAGATCAGCTATTTTCAGAAAATGTTGAGGCTTAGATTTTGTTTAATGAATTTTAAAAGGTTTGTTTTCAAGTTTACTACAAGGTCATACATTTTTAGCACCTTATATTTATTGGATATTGGAAAAAAATAAACCTATGCCATCTAAAAGGTTACTTAATCCCCATAACAGGTCAAATGGTTTCAGCAATTGGTCAGGCATACCTAGATTGTTTTTTATATTTTTAATAAAAAAAGTTGCAAGGTAAAGGTCAATTTTTTTTTTTTTTATTAAATTCATATACCTAAAAATCTACAGCTTACCAATTTCCGAACCTTTTATAAGAATTAAGTATCCTTTCAGATGATATATACTTTTTTCGAAAATCTCATACATGAGGTGCTAAAACCGCTATGACTTTGAAAAAATATTAAAAATTAATTTAAAAAACTTATGCCTGACCAATTACTAAAACCATCTGACCTTTTTTGGGGATTAGGTAACCTTTCAGATGGTATACATTTTCTTCGAATATCCCATAAATGAGGTGCTAAGAGTTCATATGACCTTGTAATGACCTTGAACAAAACTTTTAAAATTTATTAAAAAAAATCTAAGACTGACCAATTTCTGAAATTACCTGACCTTTAATGAACAATTACTGACCTTTAAGATTGCATATTTTGGAAATATCTCATATATCTGGTGCTAAAATCCCACAGCCTAAAAATATAGGTACATTATAATCTGTAAGTTCTCTTCTTAACATTTCCGATTTTTTTTTTCTCAATTTTCCGTGGTCGTCTATGTTTTAACAATTTTTGACAATCCATTTAACCGGGTGATACTGTGAATGATAATTCACAGGACACACAACGTTAAGAGATTTAACTGAAAATATATTTGTTATGATTACAGTTTTATTGTACAATGTATATCTCCCTTAATGTGCACTTATGGTGAGTTTTTTTTTTTTTTTGTCGAAATAAAAATTTTATAAGGATCGTTAATATAAAAATGGGGTTAAAAGGAAGGACTTTTGAAGGAAATAAACATTAAATTGTTTGTTTGTTTGGTTTGAGATCTTTGTAATGAAGTCTTTGGCCTTTTTTTGTTGTATGGAAATCGAGATTTTAGCCAATAAGATATCTACAGTACAAAAGTTTTTAATCTCTTATTATAATAGTTGAATTGTAAATAAACAGAAAATAAATGAGGTGCTTATTTATTAAGCAATTTATTTGTAGTATTTGTAATATTGCTTCGCAAAAACAGCTATGGCAAAAAATTCAAAAATAAAATTAGTGAGTAATGCATAATGTGTTTCATTTTGTTTGCATTTTAGACAACCAAGAGTAAATTCATTGAAGCAATTAATACAATTTTATGAGTTTTTTTTTCTCTAATTAAGGTTTTCACAGTTTAATTTGATTTTGGAGATATTTCAAGTGTTTTAAAATAAATAAATAAATAAAATAAAAATAAAAAAAAACTCAGATAATATTTTTTTTTAGAGAAATTTCACCGGAAGTGCAAGTACCTATATTGTTATTATATTAACAAGATTATTAAACACCTAAAATACATTTTTAAGGACCGGGCATCTATTACGAAAGCCACTCCAGCAAGTCCGGCTCCTAGCTAGGTATTTTTTAACTCAGGCACGTCACATTGGTTGGGGTTTATGGTTGATTTATCTATAGACTGCAGTGGCGTGGCGTCCATATAAGATGATTCATATCGAGTTACCTTTTGAAATACTTCCTTTCAACAAAGTTTATCAAATAACGAGAAACACGAATCCTAAAGAATAAACATGCCTTTATTTGTTTATTCCCTACTTACTTACTTACTTATCGAAGCGAAGTGAAATTTTCATACAAAAAATTAACTTTTTTCCCAGGCGTGAAAAATTCAATAAAATTAAATGCAATTATTTAAGCGACAAGGAGGAAGAAATTTGGCTCGAAGTGAATATAATTCAACGGACTTACCTAAACCAAATATAAAACAAAATTTATTTTCCTTATAAACCTTTCCAGGCAAGATTTATTGATGTTTCATTTCGATTTGGATTTCACTTCGCATTGATGTATAAACTAGGCTTTATCATTCATTCACATACAAAATTCACCAAATAACCCGAAGAAATGCGTGTTATTTTTTTTTTTTTACAAAAGAAGGCGTGTTTTTTAACAGAGACACTGACACCTGTCTGCTCAATACACGCTTTCTTATGCCAAAAATAACACGCATTTCTTCGGGTTATTAAGTGAATTTTGTATGTATCTTGCAGATCTGCAGACATTTCAAATTTAGTTGCCTATGTTTTCGGATGACTAATTTTTCTTCGGCTTACCATTTGAAATCATCCACGCCACGCCACTGATAGACTGAGATATATACGTAAAGCAAAAAAGGTAACATATTGTTTATCTTCTCCGCAAATGTATTTTCGGAAGAATTTGTTTTAAAAAATATACAAAGATATTTTGTTTACATTTTTTATTTGTTTTTTTTTTTTTTATTAATTGGATTTAAAAATCTGAAAATCGAAGAGATTTTAATTTAATTTAAGATGCATAATTGATATTTTGTCTTAAAAATTGTCAAAAAAGAGGATTCCATAAATTTTGAATTTTACGTGACAAATTATTACCTATATGCATTACCTATAACAATTTTTCATGAAAATATTTCGAGCAACTTTTGTATAAAACATTTTTCCCGCCAATCAGAGATAGAAGAAAAACAAATGTAATTAGAGTTACAGTTTACAGATCATAAGAATCGCTTCAAAATACAAAGCATTTTTTTTTCGAATGGCTCGGAAGTCGGAACTGCCGTTATTTTTTTGTGACCTTCTTGATCTAATACCTACTACTCTGCTTCTGCTTTGAACATCATCCATACTAAATCACCTGAACACATCCATTTTAATTATTTTTAAGTATACTCGTAAAATCTGCTCATTTCATTCTTACGGAATTAATTATGAACTAACTGCTATCTGCTATTCTTAAATCTAAATGTATACAAATAATTTATTTTTTTAACTTGCTATTTGAAGTAATTGTAATCGGTCTGTTTTCTGAAATTGAAAACTTTCGACTTTTCTCGACGTTTCGAGGTCTCTGAAGTCGGATTACAGTGTTTTTGGAGAGATGACTGTGTTGTGTACCATGTACGTTCGTACGTTCGTACGTACGTACGTACGTACGTTCGCAAGCTTTTTTTCACCGACGATATCTCGAGAACGCATAGAAATATCGACTTCAACTAAACTTTATTTTACAGATAATAAGGCCATAACGTGCAGAAAGGATTTTCAGGAAAATTCAATTAACGATTTTTTTATTACAGTAATTTAAAAAAAAAAGTTGTAAAATGGCTTGTTTCTCGAATATCTTTAGAACAAATAATGCTATCGACTTCGGCCTTGTTTCATTCTATGCATAATGCCGTAGTGAAAAATTAGTAATAAAAAGTAAAAAATAAATTTGATGGCACAACAGCTCATGAAGAACTAGGGCCTAGTGACTTATAACTCTCAACCATTCCTGTGTGCGTGTCTGCAGGAATGGAGGGGACCTACAGTTTATTGCCGAATCCGAACGGCTAACGAGCGGCACTTTTCTGTGACAGGAGATACTCTTGGAGGATTTGTCAATTCCTCGCAAGAGGCAGTAGCCGTTTTTTTCTTTTAAATAAATAGGTGGCGACTATACTTCACAGGATCATTTCTGTAGTCTTCTCTTACTTTTTTTAAACAGTTTGAAAAATTGGTAATACTTCAAAAAAAATCAAAAAATATTGAAAATTGTTTAAAAATATTGAATATCTTGAGAACACACAAAGATATTAACTTCGTGTTAATTTTATTTAATACACAAAGTTATAGATAATAATCGGCAAAAATAAAAATTAAAGGCTTTTTTTTCTAGGCCAAAAAACTGCAAAAAAAAAAACAGCTAAAAATTGTTAAAAAAAATGTTCAACTCGAATATCTCAAAAACAACCAATGATATCGGGATAATTTTACTCTGCACACAATACCATAATTAGTAATTGGTCAGGTTCGTAAAAAAATTTAATTGACGGAAAAAGTCTTGAAAACCAGAAATTCCATATACTTTCTGGGCGGTACGAAGTTCGACAGGTCAGCTAGTTCTATATGAAATTCGTTTCTTTTAAATTAAGTACCTATATACAATGTTCTATAATTGTACTTGTTTCAGTATACAAAAAAATTTAAATTAAAATCCTAGGAGTGGTTTTCGAGAAAAATTGAATTTTCATCGACAGTTACATACGCTCATATTAATTTTAAAAAAATACATAATTTTCTTCTCATTCACAGATCAATTTATTGAAAGTTAATCAAATATTTATTTACAAATTAAAATATCCTAACAAAAATTTACTACAGTTCTTCTGTCGCCAAAAAGACTAGTATCAAGCTGCACACATACATTTTTCGCACACACATATTCTTCTTTCAGCGTATATTTAAATTACATTCACTTTTCGACTGAATCAGAACTAATATGTTTAGTTTAATATCAAACAAATTGGACAGGCTCCGGTGGCGCAAAGTTTAAAGAATTTTCCGGGGTGAACTAATTTTTTTCGGAAATTTTCGGTTTAACACCGCGTGGACAATTATAAGACAAAATCGTTTAGGATAGTAGGTATTATTACAAACTTAAGTTTCATTTTGTTTCAAATATTTTGTATTTCGAAAGTTACAAATTCTTGTAAAAAAATTCAGCTTAGATTGTAAACTGAGGCAAAGATATTATGCGTGGTGTTAAAGCTTAAATAAATACCATTAATCCCAATCCCATTCACTTTTAACGACAAATAATAATAACAAAAATGTTGGAAAAATTAAAACAAAGTTAAATTTTCATGTTTAATTATTTAAGCTTAGTCGGTTCACTTAACTTTTTCAATAAATCCGTGGGAAAGGGTAATGAGTTAAATCAAGTATAAAAAGGTGAAAAAGTTTAATCATTCCTTTTTAAATTCATTCGTCCCACACCGTACTGATTCTAAATGACGTCGTTTTATTACAAAAAGGCCCTATAGACCTTTCCCGAAGTTTTTGTATTTCTTATAGGAACGATTATTGCAAACTTCTTTCGCGGTTAGAAGGCAAATGGAACAATTCTAACTAACAACTAACCCCTGTGAGAAATCTTACCACAAGAATCTAATTAAAATCTTTCTCTATCTCTCTCTCACTCTCATAATCCAAATATTACGGATTTCAATTCAAAAGATTTATGAAGTTGCTAAAATTTTTAGCAACCCCTAAGGAAATGTCAGTACTATACATAAATTAACTAGAACTTTTGTGGCTTGCATGATGAAAGAGCAAGAAATTAATGTTTACAACCTTTGCCATTTAACACTTAAGTTTGCGACCTTTCTCTTGAGTTCATTTTCATCATCATGTTCTGCCTTTTTTTTTTATAACTATAACCCTTGCATTGAGATAAAAGAAATAAGGAAAAAGCATAGTCTTAACTCTTAACCAAGGTCATGACAATGAAAATACTTTTTCTCCCTTAGTTCCTTAGCACCAACAAAATAAAAAAGGGTTGACACAGTCAACCAACCATTTTATGCTTCGTTGATTTGTTTCTAGGTATTTTTGTGTTTTTTTTTTTTTTTTTTTTTTTTTTTTGTCAGATTAAAGTTTCACAAGGTTATTGAAAGGAAACTTGCGGAGGAGCTCAATGTCAATTCACATGAATTGGTAGGTGAGGAAGGATGGGTAATCGATTTTATATAGTGCTGAGTGCAGTGATGTAAAAACTATCTTTTAAAGTTAGAAGTCAACAAAACCGTATAACATCAGTTGTAACACCCTATGTAGCTATCTTAGAATATAATAGGTACAAGCTTTCCCATGAGATTGAAGTGTATCAAATAAATCGTTCGATGTTCAATTTATTTTCTCTCAAAATTTGACGTTTTCTTTTTTTTCTTCTCCTGACATTGGTATCAGCGGTAAGTATTTTTATGAGATGTATAAGGTATACAGGGTGTCCCAGTAAGAATGGTCCAAACTGAATATGAAGGGAGAGGAGAGAATTTAATAACTTAAACTTATTCTTACCGAATCATAGCAGTTTTCGAGTAACGACTTGTTTGAAATTTGTACAAACCCCTAATTTGAATAAGTTTTGTGTTCATCCCGTCCATAATTGATTTTTTATTTTTACACTTAAACATTGGCTAATAAAAAGACCTGTTTTGTACATTAAACAAAATTTATTTTATACTCCCTTGTTCTTAAAATTACCAAATAAACTCATAGTTTAATCAAAATTAATTTTTTACTTTGATCTTTGAAAAAGCATCCTGAAAAAAAATTCGTATGAATCAATCTTGGTTCTTACTTTAATAAAATTACCTTGTTCCTCTAGATTCTCAAAATGTATAAAACTTACCAAAGCTATCCTTAGATCGAAAGTTATAGCCATGTTAATCCAAACAAACATGGTCCGAAAACATATAAAAATAAAAATGCTTTTTTTTTTTTTTAAATTGAGTTTTATTTCTAATTACCTAAATTCTTTTTTTTTACTACTACTAGTGATGTCTAATGGCAGTCTTTTACCTTAACACGCTACGATTGTTATGGATTACAGCCAATCCTTGTAGCAACGTTTTGATTACAAGCCAAGAGCTTAAAATAAGGATAAGGAAGAAATATTACCTTGAGATAAAAAAAAAATGTCAGTATTACACTGCGGTTCGATCGATTAGGCGGTGCCGTGAACTAAATCCCCAAGAACTAAGTCCACCGTAGTAGGAATTAGTTCCCACTAGGCGAGAACAGAAACCACTTTTTGAAAGTGGTTTGTATTTCCCATATAAGGTGGGAAAAAAAATTTCAAAAAATGGGTGTTTTAGTTCGCGTAAAGTCCATAATCTTTTCCTATCAAAAAAATTAAAAAAAAGCTTGCTTCCATAAATACAGTGCCAGCACCCAGCATTACGGCTTCTAAGCAATGAGGTATGTATTGGGGGGCACGTGCCGGAGCACACTATATACATTCTTACTGGGACACCCTGTGTATGTACAATGTACCTACATCAATGACTTGATGGAAATCATACAAATTTACGACGTGTTACTTTGTGGCTAAATCGTTTTTACATGCTTCAATGTTCATAGAAACAAAATTTTATAAACTTGGGAATTTAAAATAAAATAAAAGACCTAAACTTTGGGGATATGTCATGAAAAATCTACAACATATAAGTTAAGATAAATCGTTTAGGGACTAATGTGGCACTTAAATAGACTTATGTCCCTGTGCAGAGTCTTTTAAGTGGGAAAGTGTTTTATACATATGTATGAAAGTATAACCATTTCAATCAAATTGAGCCGTTTGATGGGTCACATTCTGACATAAGATGAAAGGTATTGAATTCTTGTGAGACTGAGAAAATTTGAAATAATATTGAAATGTTTTATCTGGTTTGTTGAAATTAATTTGAATTTAGACCTTTTATTCATATTTGAAATTTCCAAACTGTTTTGTTTATGACATACCTAAAATTTACAAAGATAAATACATTTGGAGGCACAAAAGCTCATGAAGAACTAAGGCATAGTGACTTACAACTCTCAATCATTCCTGTTTGCTTGTCCTAAACAGGGGACCTACAGTTTATTGCCGAATCCGAACGGCTAAAAATTGTGTTTTGTCTGTAATATTAATCTGAAATGACATATCAAACACTATTTTCGCACACAGGCATTTCTAGCGTATGTTTTAGTTTTTCACTCTTGTACTTTTTACAAAAAATCTTGAATGTAGTTAAGCCTATACTCTTGGAGGTTTTGCAAATTCCTCGCAAGAGGCAGAAGCAATTTTTACTTGCGATATATACATAGGTACTACATACATACATACATATATGGCTAGTTCTGGATTTGTAAAAAATCGAACTCGAGATTTTGATCAAACTTGATAGAAAAATGTGGGTCTCGCAATTCCGTCCGTTAGTTTGTCAGTCTGTCTGTCTGTGTACTCGCTTACAGACTAAACGTATGGGTCGATTTTATTCAAACTTGGTATATACTGGTTTTTGGACATTCCCGCGACACATTTTTTTAATTTTGTTTTTAGGACACAAAATAACGGTTCCTACCATATAACTTTTTTCATCGTTTTTGGAAAATCCTATTTTGCTCAAAAATGGCTCGACAGATTTTTCTAATAAAAATTCAATAAATTTTATTAAGTATGGGCTACCTTTTGGTAAAAATAAAATTTCCAAAAAATGGTTTTAAATGGAACCTCCAATAGAACCATTTTTTTATTTTCGTTTCTCTCGAAAAGGAATAGACTAATTTTGATAATTTTTTTTATAGAGAATCTTCTGAAAATCTAAAATAGTATTGCACACCAAAATTTTCAATTTTTTTTTTTTTGGATTTTTGAAAAAAGTTTCAATATTTTTTTCTGGAAATCAAATATTTCGATTCGGTTGATTTTTACGAAACTTGTTACTGAGCGTTTTTTTTAACATTATCTAGAATATTTTGGACAAAAATGTTTCTTTTAAGTAGTCAACATTAACGGTACTTTCCATATAAATGTTAAAAAACTGTCACAGAAAATCTCAATTCCCTCGAAAACGACTCCTACGATTTTAATTAAAATTGTTCTGAATACTTATATTAGTACGGTCAATGATTCATCAGAAACAAAATTTACAGTTAGCCTTAGCCATTATTAACAGTAGGTACCTCTCTCATAGCACCATTTTCTTTTTATTTTGGATTATCTCCTTATCTGTATAACCGATTTAAATTAAAAAAATTAAAGCTTCTAAGAAGTTGAAATCATACTGCATATCAAAATTTTCAAAATAAAAATTGGATTTTTCAAAATTTCTTTTTTTTTTTTTTTGAAAATTCGATATTTCAAAAAATTTTTTCGAAATTTAATTTTAAATTCACCATTAATAAATACTAAAAAAATAGTGCCACAATTTTTTATGTTAAAAATGTTTACAAAATTTCTTATAAAAATTTCGTATAAAAATTTCATAACAAAAAAAAACCCTCCTACAATTTTGAATTTTTTTTTCTCAAAAAAACACAGAGTTTAGTTAAAGATATCAGATGGTGTACTTTTTTTAGCTCTCAAAACAATTGAAGAAGTTTTTTTTTAATAAATTTATTTCAAATTATGTTGATTTTCAATAATTTTTCATTTTAAGCCTTAAGTTACATGTATAATACTAGTTTAAACTTAATGCTTCAATAAAAAAATAACTTATATACTTCATCTTTAAAATTCGAAGAAACTTTTACTACAAGAGCAAGTTTGTGCGATCCAGTCGTGCGTTTTATTTTTATTAGTTGGACGAGGCTGGGGATCAAACCTAGATCTCTGGCATGACAATCCATCGGACTAACCATCATAGTACGAGTAAACTTGTTCCAAGATTGGAAAAAAAGCACGTCTTATGTAAAAATAAGATTTTGATTGTTTTTTCAATAAGCACGAGAAATCAGAAGCATTAGCTTTTCAAAGCCATGGGTTTTTTGTTTTTGTCACTCCAAGAATTAAAGCAAGCTTAAACTTCCATTCAAAAGCGAAATTTATTTCATTTTGTTAGTTCACTATACCAAAACCGAAGTTACCGTAACAGGACATGAATAGAATAATTTTAAATATTTATATAATGTACCTATGTACTTTAACCGAAAATATTGATTTGAAATTTATCTACACAGAAGGTAATTGAGAACTGAATTGCTTGAATCAGCTTTATATTTGATTTTGATTGATATGATTTCGATATGAACCACTATACAATAATTATATCAAGAAACCGCATTTATGTATTTTACCAAATTATATTTTGAACCTATCATTTCTTGAGAAATAATATTCGAAATGCTTTCAAAAATAAATTCTATAGATTTCTTCAAATGATTTATGTTGTAAATCAAATCGTTTATCTTTTGGAGAGGTTACGGCTTGGTTGAGACAATTATTCTTTACAAAATTAAGTGAAAATAAATGAAAAGCAATTAGGATATGGGTAGAATGGGCGGTTAAAGTGGGAAGTGGTTTCAGCTAAGGGAAATAATATTTCTTGAAAATCAACACGACATGAAAAACTCATTTGTCAATATATTTGTTTTCAATTTCACTTCGTTAAAACGATTTGTCATTAATCATTTCGTTACTATGGTATGCTTAAATTTCCTGTAATAGTATTTGTAGATGAGGAGAGATGTTTGCATGCAAACATTTGGAAAGTAATTATCGGATAACCTATTCTGGAAATTATGATAATGAGAACCAATCGATACAGTCTGTAAAAACATTGACAAAACCACTGACTTTCGAGTTTCCATGAAAACTTTGCCGGGAAATAGTCACTTCAAAAAAATACTGATCATATTTTATGATTGAAATTAGTAGGTGTGTTTTTTTTCAGTATAAAATTAAAATTGTGCTACTGTAGGTGTTGTGCGTCGGCCAATATTTTGAAAAACGCTTTGTAACCAATATCTTGAGAACGGCTTATGGTACACAAAATTTTTAAATACATTTTAGATAGAAATTTTTTTAAATATTTTTTATAGAATTTATACGATTAAGGCCCATTTGCTGAAACGAAACTTAAGTATTTAAGTTCAACTTAGGAGCTTATGTGACAGTTTACGCTGAGGAAAAAGTAGAACATAAGCGTTTAAGTTGAACATAAATATTTAAGTTTCGTTTCAGCAAATGGCCCTAAGGTTCAGAGTTAAGGCACCTTAAAGTATTCTTTTTTTAGTTTCTTCTCCAATATCTCCTTAACTTTGAAAGTAAATCCTACAAAAAAATGTTCTATCAAAAAAACAAAGGCAATTCAATTTCCTAAAAAAAAAACTTCAAACTAATTTTGTGGGGTTTTTCAAAATGGTGGCTGAAGCAAAACACACATTTACAGGCGCGCCATTTTTGAGTAGATGTACTTAGTTTACCTACCAATTCCAATTATAAAACCTGATCAGTAGTGTGAAGTATAGCAAAAATTCAATGATGCAATAAGATAGGTCCATACTTTTTATTTGTAAATATGCAAGTGTTACATGCCGTAGTTGGGGCGTTTACAGATAGTGCTGCATTGAAAATGCATTTTTTTTCTGAAGGCCCAGATAAATGATGTAGCACTTAAAAGATTATATTTAATTAAAGAGCTGAATAGCATAAACATGAATATGAGGGTCCAAGACCTCTTGGTTGGGGCCTTTGTATGCAAGACGGACTTAAAAATTCATTTTTATAATGCGTCTTGCATACAGAAGGTCTTAGACCCCCATATTCATGTCTATGGTATTCAGTTCTTTTATTAAATAAAGTTTTTTTTTAATGGTATACCTTTTATCTGGGCTTTCAGAAAGAAATGCATATTTATTGCAGCAACGCCCCAACCACAGATTGCAAGACTTGCATATTTGCTAATAGAATATAAAGGCCTATCTTATTGCATCATTGAATTTTTGTAACATTTCACACGCAAAAATTGCTGTGGGCTCTTAGTCTAGAACTATTGGAAATCGTTTTTGCCTCTGGCGAATGCCCTAATTTAACTATATCAATAAATAATTAAAATTGGCTAACCATCACTCTTTTGTTTAAACTCTAGATTTTGAAAAAATAATATGACTCTACTTAAGAGCAATTACGTTCAAACCTGTTGTCCATTCATTACTCTGCTGCATCCCTCTGGTGATGAGCATTATCAATAATTAAAAAAAAAAAAAAAAAACAGTTTTCACCTCAAAATCGGCTTATCTTATGTGTGAATAAGCGCCCGTTATTTTTTAAGAAATAAAGGGCATTTTCTCTTAAGAAACATACATATTTTCTTATAAATAAAAACACATACATATGCAATGCATGTACATTCGGATGTAATAAAATGAAAACCTTTTGTAAGTATAAAGTAAAATGAGATTAAAATGTGACAAAACCATCTGTCAAAAATTATTAATTTTTTTGAAGGGACCTTTGGGATATAGGAATTTCAGCTTACCCGAAAAATCACACATAAATCCGTATCTCCTACTAATTCCAACTAATTCCCAATAAAATAACTTAATTATACGTGCTTAAACAAAATCCTTTTTTTTTTTTAATATGATAATTTTATATAAGCTTCCTAGTTTTAATTCCTTAAGTGACAATTTCATAAAGTTTGTGTAAGTGTGACAGTAACAGTCTTGAGTATAATAGTTAATCAAGGGATTTTAACGTATTCATCATTAAGCCACAAATTATTTGAAAATCCCTAAACCATATGATGTGATTACTTTTATCACGCAAATTCAAAGAAATTCTCATTTATTGTTAAATACAAAGCATGAATAAAATGTGTATAATCCTCCTTCGAAGAGAAGAAGGACTTTCTCATAAAAGAAGATTTAGCATAGCCTTGAAATGTCACACAATGCCATTTTCTTTTGTCATTAGCTGATAGCACTTTATGTAGATTTAACGCTGGAAGGGAGATGATGATGACGGGCATGAAAGACGATTTACCATTTAGAACCAAAAAGAAGATGAAGAAGACCATCATATTGTTATACCTCATTGCTTTTTCATGAAGAATGAAACGAGAAAAGTTATTTAATGTCAGTGTCAATCATGATGTCACTCGGCCGAACAAATTGTCCTGCTTCACCCGAAAATGTTTTACACACTAACTTTTTTGCAATGGCTCTTTTCTGTTCTGTGTTCTTCTGTGTTTTGCCTCCCTCTCTTAAATGAGTCATCATCAGCTTCTCTTCAACTGTTTGAGCAATGAAAGTTTCCACAAATTCACTTCAGAAAAGTAGGACGATAATGATGATGATGATGATTTATTGTATTCTAATTCTATGCTCCTTTACTTTAGCTTCAAGGACTTTTAAAGTATTTTATTTCTTTGTTTTTCTCTTAAGTACATTTATGTAAGTATATCTGGCATTTATATATGCACAAATTTATAGCAAATTGCAAGCTCAATTGTCCTGCATTTCCGTGTTTTAGCAAATGTTTGTGACGGCATAGATGGGGTATATGGCTTTCAATTGGTTGGTAATGGAAACTTAATGTACTTATGGTGAAGAACTCAATTCCATAAGAAAATGCGGAAACATTAAATTATTTGAAAATGTGTACTTAGGTATCTTCTTCCATTTTCCCAGTAGCACTTGAAGGGTAAACACTTTTCTGTTGATTGGTCTTGGATTATGGGTATTTAAGAAGAGTAAAGTAATTATACTCAACAACTACAGACATTTTATTTAGTGAGCTTATCAACACTTAAGCAAGATGGGAAAATATCCAGGGCTGGATTTGCCATAAAACGAAGGAGGAAATTTTTGATTTAAAGACGTTAAAACAGCTAAGTGTTGATAGAATAGACCTGATAAGAAACCCTGCCTGATTGGACATATAACATCTTAAGGATTGACTTCGACAAAACTCTTTTCCCTGATTGTGCTGAGACAAACTGCTTTTCGCAAAGAAACGAATGGATTTTCGGCAAATTACGGTAGCGAATTTTTGATGATATCTAATAAATTCTTAAGTCTTTAGTTCTTAAGAAGGACAAGATGGTGTAACATGCATGGAGAATCTTCTAAAAAAGTCAAATAGTATTGTATACCAAAATTTTCCAACAAAATTATTTGGGTTTTCGAAAAAAGTTTCAAATTTTTTTTAAAACCGCACATTATTTTGAAAACCACTCAGTTGGTTTTTACGAAAAAACTTGGTTATGAGCGGTTTTTTCATATTATCTAGAATATTTAAAAAAAAAAAATTTCTTAATAGTCAATATCTTATCTTCCATATAAATGTTAAAACATAAATTGTTTTCAGGTGCGGATAATTCGCTCCTCCGTCGGGTGCAGTGATGTTCAAATTCATGTGAAAAACTTTTATTTACCTTTTCTACGTTTAAGTAGGTAAAAAAAACGCGTATATAAGTGTAAAAATCCCGTAAAAAAAGTAAACAAAATCGTAAAAAAGGTAAATAAGAAGTAAAAAAGTAAATTACTGATAAAAAAAAGAGAAAATGATAGGAACTGTCACTATCTGTCAAAATCTTAGTAAAGAAAGTAGTAAAGAAAGTTTGCAGTCATTCTAGTAAGTTGAATTGGTTATAAAGTGCCAAAAATAATTATTAGAGCTACTTCCTCTAAGAAAAGCATTTTTTTTTTTTATTTTTTTGTGCTTACTTTTGCTTACTTTCAGATTAGGCAAAAGCTTTTTATTGAAATCGAAAGAAAAAATAATTTACTAAAGCAATTTATAGTGACGGAAATAGATTAGAGAATCTGTTTTTTTTTATAAACATATCGAAAAGAAAATGAAAACCCAACCCTCATCTTTAGTTTTGAAGTTAACCAATGTTGATTATTTTTGCACGATTTATTTTACATTTTTAAATTTTGTACGGTTCTTACATTAACATAGTGCAAATACAGCAGGTAAAAAACTAATTTAAAAAACGTTAAAAAAACCTATGTTAAAAACGTAAAGTAAAAAAGACGAACAACACTGGTCGGGTGAGAGTCCAGAGATTCTCCTCCAATTGTCTTTATTACACATTGAATTCCTGAACCACTATAACCACAGAAAATACATTCTGCTTTACGGCCAGATAAACTTGCATTCCCTTCCCCGTTACTGAATAAGTAAACGGGGTCTACGGATAACACGTATCCTGGAACTAACTTAAAACAATAAATCTTAAATCGTGGAAAATTTTGGAAGTGTCTATATCACCTATCAAAACTGCGTACTCCTGGCGCTGGGCCACAACACTAGAATTTTTGGGGAATCCATACGGCCCTGATGGAAACTTCTAGTACATCATAATGTATATTCTTATATACCAAATTATAAACCTAATGGAAATATGCTGACTGAAACTCTAATTCGAATATCCTTTTTCCCATGAGCTTCGAGCAAATCCAGGTTACACAAAATCTTACATTTAAATCTAGGTATAGTGAGGCAAAGAAATGTATCTTTTATTGCATATGTGTAGGGATTTTCACTTGCAAACTTTGTAAGGTATCTTCTCAGAACCGAGCTCGATTACGACCGACTGAAGCTATACAATTGGTTGCATGGTGGCACGTTTTTGTCATTTTTGTTTAATATTTAATTAAATTATGAAAGGCAAAGCTTATGTAGGTGAGGTCACATAGAGTCATGGGATCTAACTTGTACTACTTTTAATAAAAAGGTACAAAAATGGTTGATGGAAGGATTGGGGCAGAAGAAATAAAATTTTTCTTAATGAAATACAAAAAAAAGAAACAACAAACAACCTTGAGGTCTTGTGGTGTACACAAAGCTCTGGGCATTAAACTAATGACACTTATATTACCAGAGACAACTGCTTTTACAAGGAGAGTGCGGTGTCTGAATAAAGGGTTTTTTTTTTTTTTACTTAAGCATGCTAGCAGAAAATATTATTAAGCATGAATCTAAAGAGGTTTTCGCGTTTTAATGATACTAGCTGAGCTACATCTTGTAATTGAAAGAAAGGAACTCGTCCTGGGATTTTGGTTTGGGTGGGGTATATCCTTTGATTTATTTTTTTAGATAGGATTAATTTGGTGGAGGCTGGCGCTGGAGGATAATTTAAAGTGGATTCATTTGCTTTTGAGTTGTGATACATGGAAGCAATAATGCAACTCATGTTGCAGATGATGCCCAGTTATGCGCTCATTATTATTTTCATAGAAGATATAAAAAGATAAAAATGGGCGAGTTATCGACAATTTTACCTTTTTGGCTTCCATCTTGGTTTGATCATACATCAGATCTTTACACTGAAGCATCAAAGCCTGGAAAAAAAACACCGATTATCAGGTTGAGACTAACAATTTCTTTCTGAAGACTTCAGACCCTAGTAATGTTACCATTCATATTTACAAATTTACAAAAAGAAAACTCAAAAACCCTTAAATTTATAAATTAAAAATTTTAGAAAATCATTTTTAAACTCCTAAATATGACTGACTGAAATCGTAAGCATTAATCAAACGTTTGTTAAAGAATTGTACACTGTGGCGTATACGTACTTTTTTTTAAGTTTTCTTTTCTTTAATAAATTGCAATGAAAAAAAAATGTTTGAATGGGATCGATGTTTGTCTTGCTCTAAATTAAGTTTTTGGCAAAAAAAAAAAAAACTATAAACCTACATATGAACATACAAAAACTATAGACACATATACAAAACAAATAACCTAGCGAAACCACCAACAAAAATGTCTGTTCTACCTCAGATGGTTTGAAATAATAGTTTAAGGTTATGTTTATGTTAAATTTGCGATAAAAAATCGGAGCACAGCCCTACAGACTAAGTAAAAAAATGTTTAGGTGGAAAAGTCTGGGGTTTCATTAGCAGACCTTATTCTGTGTGTGTGTGAATAAAATGTTTAGAAAACTATTACATAATATACACGGTCTTCGGTATAAGGTGCACCAAAAAGCTAGAGCAAGTAGGTTGGGTTAATGGTAGACAAAAATCGTATATAAGGGGGGTCTATTTCCCGCCGTTTAGGCGGGAGGGGCAATTATCTAAAAAAAATTGCTTAAAACTGAAAACAAATTATTTAAAAACAACGGCAAAACTTACAATATCATGTTAAGCATGGCGTTGTAGCCATTACCGTTGTTTTTTAATAATTTGTTTTCTGTATTAAAACATTTCATTTAGAAAATTGCCTCTCCCGTTATTTTTAATTTTCTCAAAAACTGAAATACATTTTAGCACAGGGTTTTCTGTTTTTGACTTAAAACTAATAAGAGCATTGAATTTTTTTTGAAAACAAAATTAGTACTTAATTACGCGTACAATTTTGAAAAAAAAAATCAGTTCAAAATTTCGAGTTTGAAAATTAATTTTTCCAAAACTATTCAACAACACAACTTAATCTATATATTAATACGCTTGGGAAAAACTTACGGTACACTTTTCTCCGTTAATACTCAACGGAAATGCGTGAGTGATATACCGTTAGAAAGGTTTTGTCACACAGATGTGCACAAATCAAAAATTATGTGCATATGAAGCCATTTGGGGGCAGATAATGGTTATTTGAATTTTTTGAGATTATTGATTTTTATATTTTTAAGAGATGCGTTAAGAAGCCTTAAATTTTGAGTGATAATGACTATTATGAGTTTCGATTTTTGGTGAAAAAATGAAATTGCAAACTTTCCGTAAAGCGGAGAAAGTTATAGTTTTATATATTTTAGCGCAAAAATCACTCATTTGAGAAATATTATCAACCTAATAGTATAGTTTACTTCGCTCAAAACTAGAACGAATTTTTTATTTAATAATTAAAATAAAATTAGTCGTGACATTTTAAAGTTTTCAGATTAGCCGCGTCAATAAAAAATAGATATTGAACGAGTTCAATACAGTACTCACCCCAAACATTTCATTACAAAATTTCATTGAGCGTGGTCACCGGGAAACTGTTACAATTGTCAGTCGGTCACCGAGAGATGTTATGAGCGATTTTGGCTACACAGGTTGCAGCGGTGCGTTGACGCTTCTGTCCTTCTTTACTCTGTCCAACAAAAATTGTCAGTACAGGTAAAAAGATGTCATTATGTTAGCTCTTGCACACAAACTTTAGAAAATGGAGTGGTTGATGTGAGTAATCTTAGCAATGGTAACTCTAATTTTGCGGTTGGTTTGGTTACTCATTGTGTCTACGGCTCTGGGTGAGATAGGTCGTGAGGGATGTCTACGTCACATAAAAAAATAAATTACAAAAATAATTCCGTGGGAAGTCTGTGGTTTGGTTAGTATAAGTGGCTTTTTTTATGGAGTGCCTTGGTAATTCGGTAGGTCTGTGATCGATTTCAATGAAACTGACACAGGTTATAGCCGGCGGCTATAAGGTTTGCAGAAAATCTTCTTTATTTGGGGTGAACGAAACACCAAAAATTTAGTAAAAATCTCCAGTGTACAAAGCTCTCAAGATTGGTAAACTTTTTTGTTTTATGTAGCCGAATATGAACGATTGGTAAAAAAATCCTTTCAAATACAAAATTAGATTTTAATAAATTAATTTAAACAAAATTTTAGGCACTTTCATGGTAACATATGACCGCTCACTACCACCAGACTTTGAATTGGTTTTAAAGTTGGTCATTGATGGTAATTGATTGCTTCAAAATGTAAAACAAAAAAAAAACAATTTATAAAATAGTATTGCTATAATCTTATGAAAATATACATATATCTCGCACAAATCGTGTGTGTATATAAAATCGCAAAAACAAGGAAGACTTCCTGTAGATATGCTTTTTTTAAATTTATGTCGGCGAATCACGTTATAAAAATATCATTAGAATTTTTAAAAACTCAAAATTTGAGGTAGCTAGATAATAGAGTTTAACAGAATAAGCACTGAAAAAAATGTGCTCTAACGAAGGATGGTAGAGAATGTTTTTTATTCGTCTATTCGATAGATACTTTAAATATAAGTTTAAATGTATATGGTATATCATCAAATATGGAAAAGGTAGATCAAAAATATATGGTTTTACTGTAAATGAGGGTCAGCATAATGTACTTTATCGATTTTACTAATAAAAGTGAAAAGAATTATTTATACTTTTTTACGTGTATACAATTTGAAAAGAATTAGTTTTCTCTTATAATTTAATTTTTTATTTTTCTTGCTAGAGTGTGTCAGTTTTTGCTGGCCGAATTTCGGCCGTTGGGCGATACTAGTTTAAAATGAAAATTAAAGAAGAAATTTCTGGCTTTCCAAAAAGGTATAGCGTTGCATTGATAGTTTTACCGTTGTTTTTAAATCATTGTTTTTCTGTTCTAAGTCAATTTTTTTTAGAAAATCGCCTCTACCGCATAAATGGGGGGAAATAGCCCCCCCCCCCCCCCCACCGTAATGATTTTTTTCTTTTCTTAACCGAACCTACTCGCTCTAGCCTTTTGGTGCACCTTTTATTTGCTTGTATTAAGCTTAAATAAATAAATTATATCGAACACCCTGTATTATGGATAGTGTTTGTTTTAAAATTCCCTAGTTAATGAACTTCTAAAACCTTTTATTGGTTATCAATTATTGTTTTGCCTACAACTTTTACTTCAATATTAAATTCAGTTAATTACATATCCATCATCTCAAGTGCTATTATTAATATTGATTGATTAATTAGTTATTATTGTTGAAGATTATGATCGATGGGTTATGCCACCTCATGTGTTGTTGAAGTGCTATTCAACGGAAACTATAGTTTTGGTTCATTAAAACAACATTATGCTCATATATATGTATGTATGTATGTTTATCGATTGATGTGGCGATTAAAATCATTCCCCCTCGGTTATTTAATTCACTCGCAATTATACAAATTTAATTTGATTTGACATTTGATTGAAAGCATAAGCTGTTTCAATTTTTCATGTGATTCTTCGATAGGTATAGAGTTTGAGTTGAACTTCCTCTTGATATATACATTTTATAGACGATGATAGTGCTTTATATTAACACCTTTCCAACTTATTGTAGGCATTGTTTCCTGAACAATAGAACTCTAGATTGTATGAAATAAAAAAGGAAAGGCACAGTTTTAACAACATTCCTGGGGGCAAATCAAGTCTGTAAATGCAAGGAACTTTGTAGTTTTAAAAAAAATCCAAAACCCTTTTACTATATGAAAATCATTTTAAAAGCATAAAATATAAATTTTAGAAAATCATTTTGAAGAGTTCTAAACTATCACTAATTGAAATCGTAAGCAATCAATAAGGATATGGTTTGTTAAAGAATTGTACACTGTGGCGTATACGTACTTTTTTTGTAATGAAAAAATGGTTGAATGGGATAATTGTTTGTCTTTCTTTTCAAAATTAATTATGTTTTTCGAACTCACAGCTTTGTATTTTTTCATGCAATTTTTTTAATTTGAGTTTGAAAATTAATTTTTAAAAAACTAAACATAAACACAATTTTTTCAAAAACAAAAATTCAGGAATGGTATTTTGGCTTGAAAAAAAGTATGATGACATTATTCCAGATGTTGTGATTGGATTTTAAATGGTCTTTTTCTATTTGAAGTCATTTTTTTGGAAGGTTGCCCCTCCCGAGGTAGACCACCTCTCCAATACGACTTTTCTCTTCTTCTTTTGAACCAAGTTATACACTCTGGTATTTTTATGTATCCATATTTTTCTTATTATACTGCATATTATACTATTTTTTGCTATAAATTTATTATTGCTTAATTTTGAAGATCTGTATTTTAGAAAATGAATGCTTTTAGGATTAAATTGAAGAAATGCTCTACCTTGAAATCGTAGAGCAAATTTTTAGTCAAGAAACTAGTCCTTTAGACTAAAAATTGCCAATAACTGAAAACATCGCGTTTTTTTTTGAAATTTTGACCATATTGCGTTTGGCGCTCGAATTTTTGGGTTTTTCATAAAGCCAGTATCATAAGCAACTCAGAAACAAATCAGAACTACCGGATTTAACGCAAGATCGTGAATTCGAGTTACAAGAGAGAACAGTTTTTGAAAAATTAATTTTGAAAAAAAAAATGAACAAAATTATATTAAAACTATTTTTTTTTTTCAATGTTTTTAATATTCGAAGCTCCTGTAAATTTCTAGTCAAATACGGAAGAGAAAATAAATACTCAAGTGTATTTTTGTTTTTGAGAAAAATAAAAATAATGGAAGGGGAAATTTTCTACAAAAATGACTTAGGACAGAAAAAAAATTATTAAAAAAACAACGGTCACTACTACAATGGCATGTTATACCTTTTTGTAACACCAGAAACCTTTTCTTTTATTTTATTTTAAAAAAAAAGTTATTTTAGTAAAAACTTTTTTAAAAATTAATTTTCAAACTTAAATTTTTGAAAAAAAAAATCAAAAAATTTTGTTCAAACTATTTTTTTTTTTTTTTCAAAATTTTAATTTTACTACATATGTAATATTTTCGTGTTTAATATTTAATGCTCCCATCGATTCTCAGCCAAACACTAAAACCAGATGTCAAAATGTATTCCAGTTTTTGAGTAAATTAAAAATAGCAAAAGTAAGTTTTCCTCGAATTTTACTTCCATCGATTATTTTGTTGCTCCAAAGATTATGTTTCTACTACATATTAAAATAGTAAAGTAGATACTTTTTTTTTCAATTTTCTCAGAAACTAAAAAATATTTAGGCATCCGGTTCTTAGTGTTTGTCTGGAAATTAATAGGAGCATTAGTTTGAACACAATTTTTGTCATTATTTTTTCAAAATTTTGAGTTTTAAAATTAATTTTTCAAAAACTATTTTCTCAAATAATTTGAATTAAAAACAAAATAATAGAACAATCTTCTGGCTTTAAAAAAAAGTATTGCATACCATTGTAAGTATTGCCGTTGTTTTTTTTTTCTATTTAAAGTCGATTTTTTTTAGAAAATCGCCCCTCCCGCCTACACGTGGGGAAATAGACCCCCTTCCATACGATTTTTGTCTTGTCTTAACCCAACCTACTCACTGTAGCTTATCGTTGCACCATATATGCACCTTATGTTCAATGTATTTTCAAATAATAATCTCGAAATATATGCCATCTGTTTCGATAGAACAAAAATATAAATTGTCACTTAAATCCCCCACACAAATCAATCACAAAAATCTCAGCGAAAGTCTTTCTGTATCAATTTTATATTGAAAATAAAATTACCGATTTCTCTTGAAAATGTTGTTTTTTTTTTTATAAAATAATCAGAATTTAATGAGGACTCTTTTAATGTGGGAATATGCACATTCTGTAGTTGTTTTTTTTTTTTTTTAATATCGATTAAACAACAGCTGGATTTACTTCGCAAATGCAAATTATTATTTATTTGGTAATCATTTAATTTTCATGTGCTTGTGGATGTTTTTTAAGGAAAGAATTCGAGATTATTTTAAAATAGGTAATTACCTGTCAGGATGTATAAGGCATATTAACAATACGAAAATACACACGTTTGTGTTGGCGTTTAATTTCCGGCATAACTATGCCATATTGAAGGAAATAATATTAATTCAATGATAAATACAATAATGTTATCGTTCTCATAAAACAACTAACTAAAATCTGCCACACTATCCGTTGATTTTATAATATCATAGGAACGTCAAAAAATGTAATTTTTGTGAATTATTTTCAATTCAATTCAATTCAATTTATACACCCATAAAGGTGAACAAAAATAATTTCTTTGTTCGAATACAAATTCTAAGGTGTCGGAGTATTGCTGATTAGAAGCTCAGACTATCCACTTACATACATAATTTGTGGTTAAATGTGGACTCAAATAAATTCCCTAATATTTTGCAATGAATTCGTTTGCTTTTTTTTCTAAAGAAAATAAGTCGCATATAATCTTTAGGTGTTCTTCTGTTTTAATATAAAATAAAATATAATTCCACAGGGTAATAGAATAATAAACGAAAAACTGTCTGGCATAGCATATGTTAAGCATGTAAAATTAAGTCATAAGAGAAAACTTTGGAATTCCAACAAATATGACAAGAGTAGCTACTACGACTAGCTTATGCCGGGATGTTGATGAATACTCCTGCATACTTAAATAACATAGCGTATGTCTGCTAGGGCTGGCCACAAACATGGTCTTGTTAAAATCACAAGTTTTCAGTATCCTCAGGGTATTTTCTTCGGTTTTGTTAAATGGAGTCTCGTCTCTGTATCATGTCGGTCTTTTCACGATTCAATGTGATTTTGTGGAAGAAATGTCAAACTAAAATTATTTGGAGTATCACTTCAAGAGCTATATATATATAAATAAATCCCTTTTTGTATTCGTACGCGCATGGTTGCGGGCTTAACATCATCCGATTTGGTTGGGGATTTTTTTTGTTGGATTTGTTTGAACCATTTTAAAACACAACGGAGCCGAAAATTGGAAAATTCGACCGAAAATTAGAAATTTCCCCCGAAAAGGTAGGAAAATCCTGAAAACACTTTGAAATCTCAAAACTTATGTTCATTCTGAATTGGAAGTGCATCGATACAGAAGCTTATTGTGAGAGTCTATTAAAAATAGATTATTTAAATAGACTTAATTAATACTGTTGTTATATTAAAAATCTTATCGTTAATATTTTTCTATTTAATTATTTCAAATGTTTATTGATTGGTTTACTCCGAATAGACTCTCACAATAAGGCCAATAGTGCACAAATTATTGCTGTTTTTTTTTTTTTTTCAATTTTAACACAACGAAAGTATTTTAAATTGAATATATATTTTTTATCAATTGTTGGATTTGTTTTGTATTGAAACAGGTAAGTACACTACGAAGCCGAAAGTTGGAAATCTTTCCCGGAGAAGCCGGTGTAAATCGTGAAAACCATACTCTCTTAATTGGGTTTTTACATAAGTGCATAATTCGGCTGAAAAACAAAAAAATATATGTGCCGAAGGAATTAACATTTTACTGGGATAAAATTCGCAATCGATTTCAATTCTTTTTAAACAACAAACTCTGACTTAACTCACATAAAGACTTATTTTGTCTTAAGTGGGCTTTGTTATTCAAAATATATCCAATTATATAAAATGAACTGTAAAGTTGTGATGTACAGATTTGTTTGACTAATATATGCTGATAAAATAGTACGTATACGCCACAGTGACTCCACTAATGCTCATGTATTATTTATCTTAAAGGGTCTGTAATGTTATACATAGGAACTAAAAACAGGCAAAGAATAATAAAGAGGATTTTTGTCACCTCTCTCTCTTCTTATATCCACATGTAATAGATTACAAGATCCCAAAAAAAAAATATAGAAATATAAAAATTTATCAGTGTGTAACACGTTTGGCTATATTTGTTTAAGGGTCATAACATTTGGCCATAACATAACATCTTCACCTGATGGTAAATCCTCTAGAAATAGGTAGTCATTTTTTTTATGATATATTCCAGTTCGAATTCATAGCTAAGACACAGGACAACGTCTGTCGGGTCAGTTAGTTTATATGTATAATTTAAAAAGTGTAATTTTTATTTTTGATATTTTTGACTCTCTGCAAATTTTGAGTTAAGAAAACATGGTCTCGTTTTGGATACTTTGGAGGTAAATTCTAACTGACTCGATATCCCGATAAATATTAATCTTTGCACTTTTAAGTTCCTTTATCGTTATGAAAACTAAAGATTAAAAATTTTAAAATTATTATAAAATTTATATTATTAATATTAAGAAATAATTTCTTTTAGTATTTAATTTTAAGTTTATATCATCATCGTTTTTCATTATAATAAAAAAAAAGGAAATAAATTAAAAATAAAATACTTCTTGCGGTTCTCTGAGCATCGTTTAACACCAGGATTTGTCACTTCCCCGTAAGAGGCAGTAGTGCTGAAAAACATATTTGTTAGTTAAACCATGTTTTTTTATCTCAGAGTCTCAAAAAATGTACTTTAATTCTTGTGTATATTCGCAAATCTATTATACAACATCAAAGTAATCATCTAGGTGCTTATTCAAGTTGAGTAAATTTTAAGATAATTAACTAGCTATGTAGTTAAATTTGATTATTTGTATTTTCTGATAAATAAAATAATTTTGCAAGCTTCAGCGATTTTGCAAGTTTTCAGAAATGTTATGTATTTCGTAGAAAACAATTTTTTCAGCAATTTTTTTGTACAATTTATGAATTTAATTTGAAATTTCATTTGTATAGAATACATACTTTAAGAAGAGCAATTTCAAATGAATTTTTTAACCTAGACTTATTTATAGATATGCAGAAATTGATGGTTGTCGTTTTTGCGAAATTTAAATCCTTACCAAGTTGATTTTATAAATAAAATTAATTTTGTTGCCAGAACTCTTACATATCTCTACTTCTTCGAATATGTACGGTACGTAGCATATATTATGCAAATTAAATTGGTTGACAATTTTGGTTATGAATTCTTAGAATGGCAATAAATAGAATGTATAATGACAATGTGGATGTCAACGATGGCATTTTCATGTTGATATTGGATTTAATGCTGAATTTTTGATCCTTGTGAGATGTGCTTTTGCATTAAACAGACTATTTAGGTATGGTTTTTTGAAAAATTACTTTTGGTTTTTACTTGCAGATGTTTAAAGTCATCATTATTTTTATTAAACCTACATTTGGAGTCATACTGGTATGATGTTATATTCGCGACTATATATGTACGTGTATAGTTTACCATGATGCCATTATGTTTTTATTTACCATATTATTTTGTATAAGAAAGAATTAAATGTGTAGGTATTGTGTACGCAATTTTTTCCTTTTGTTTTTGTTTATCTGTTTGTTTACGAATCACAAGAACAACACTATAACGAAAGGAAAGTACAGTACGTTCGAGTTTTTTCTTATTCTTATTTCTAGAGGGTTCAAGGAGTTCAAACAAAAATGTTCAATGGCTCAGACATTTAGGGTTGAATTTAATATTTAACTTTTCAGCACATCATACAAGGAGGTACGTTTTGGAACCCCAGCGCATCTTTTAACGTTCATAACTTTTTTGTTTTACATTCATTTATTTCGATCTTATTCTTGGAAATTATTTTTAATCACTTGAATTTTATTAAGTTTTTATGCAAATTTGTTCTGACAAAAATCTCCCACTTTTTTGATGGAAGACGAAAAACATCTTTTTTTTATTTAATAGGTGTTTTAAATTGGAATAAGACCTTAGATAGTCTTATTTAGTTTGAAGGTTTGGTAATTCCAGGAGATATTTCAAAAAAAAAAAATGCTATTATAATAAATGATAAATAATTTTGTCCAAAAACAACACCATGTGATTTTCTTTTTTTTTTTTCGTCTGGCTTAAAAGAGGATGAAGAAATCTCCCTTCCGCAGATCGTAAAACTGGGTGAAATTTTCTTAACTTTTGCTTTTCGACAAAAGCTCTTACTTACTTACTTTATTTTAGATGGCGCTCACAGCCCAGGATGGACTACGGCCTCAACCAACAAGCCCCTCCAGCCAGCTCGGTCCCTAGCTAGCTGCCTCCAGTTACGCACTCCAAGTTGGTTGAGGTCGTTCTCCACTTGTGTGCGCCACCTAAGGTGGGGTCTTCCTCTGCTGCACAGACCGTCAGGGGTAGATTCGAAGACTTGTCGGGCTGTTGCGTCGGTGTCCATACGTTCCACGTGTCGACAAAAGCTCAGTATTTTATATTTCGTGGTGCGAGATAGATATCCTTGAAAAAGAAATATTACAAAGCTACTTTCCGTATAAAGTTGACGTTGTGTTGCTGAAATGTGTAGTCCGAAATTAGAATAAAAACGTTGGTAGAAATAATACACCAACTGCAGTTGATTAACACTATTTTTCTAAAAAAAAAAAAACAAGCTCATGAGACTATTAGTTTGGCTGATAGATGTTCCAAGCCAACATCTTTTATTATGCGGACAACGGAAACAATTGTAGCTGGTGTGTTTTTTTTTTTGGCTCATTTTTCTTCTAGGCTGACGATTAAAGAAACCTAATAATTAATGAAGAGTACGACCAAGGTGCTAGGCGAAATAAAAATCGGTTAGTTATCATAACCGATTAAATTGAAATTGAAGATTTGTACTCGAACGTTGGTTGCTCTAGCAAGATGAGGTTACGTGCCACACAAGCCGTCCAACAATTAATTTATTGCACACTTATTTCAATAATATTGTTAGCGGTCTGAAGGTTTTTTCTTATAATACAAATTCATTATACTACTGAAATAAATTATCTAATTAGAAGACTCACTATTTAATTGGCCTTGTTGAACTATAGATTTGAAATAGTTCTTAATGGCCCTTAGTCTACAAAAATTGGCGTTTCTTCCAGGCGATCTCACTTTGACTCTTCATCAGTTAACTTAATATGAAGATCTTGTTAATACGCAATTTCTGTTAATTTCATTTCATCTTAAGACTTCATTCTTGTTATCAGAAATTTTGGTGATGTTGCTTAGCCGATAAAGAGATGTGATTTAAAACTCTCGTACTTTTTCCTGTAAGATTTCATTAAAAATCAATACTAATATCAATGTACTATGTAAATAATCTCCAAATAATTCAGACAGCCTATAACAAGTTATTGTTATATAAAAACCTGTGGATTACCTAATCGTTTTTTAGGTACCTAGCTATATCACATAGGTATCAAATAAGTTTTATTTTTTGGCTCTAGAATCTTTTGGGAAGAAGAAGGACCTCAAGAAGAAAACGATACACTTCTATACAAACGATTCAAAGACCGACAACGGCGTTGGGAGTGGTATCTATTCGAAACAACTGAATCTCAGTCTATCATACAGACTTCCCAATCAATGTGGTGTGTTCCAAGCAGAAGTAATGGCGATAAAAGAGGCATTATCCTGGCTCAAAGAAAACGTTATATCTTGTAAGGATATACGTATCTTCTTAGACACCCAAGCCGCTCTCAAATCTCTCGCGTTTGTCTCCACAAACTCTATCACAGTCCACGACTGTCGATCATCTCTGAATGAGATGACAGAACAGTTTAACATTCACATCATCTGGGTGCCGGGCCACAGGGACATTCCGGGAAATTGCAAAGCTGATGAGCTCGCCAAAAACGGAACACTTCTGCCCACTGTTAGACAAAGACACAACATAGGAACACCACTTGCTACATGCAAACACCTCTTCAAACAATATGCTCTAAAATCAACAAGTGCTAGATGGTCACAGGGTACCACCTGCCTAGCAACTAAACAAATATAGCCATGCATAGACCTGAAGCGGTCAAAAGGCTTGATTTCCCTGAGCAGACAAGGTATAAGCTCCACAATTAGAGTCATAACAGGACACTGCCTCATAGGTAGACACGCTAAGAGGCTGGGGGTCTACACTAATGACTTCTGTAGAAGCTGCATGGACGAGGAAGAAGAGGAATCAATCCAACATCTTCTATGTACATGTCCGGCACTCTCCAATAGAAGGAACACTTACCTAGGTAGCCCCTTCTTTGATAATACCAGTGAACTGGCAACGATCGACACAAAATGTCTCTCAAATTTCATTAAAAGTACAAAATGGTTTGCTTAATTTCATAACTCTCCCATGAGTAACTTTCCTTAGTGGTACCACAATGGACCCTTGGGGTCTAAGTGAGTCAACATCAACAACATCTAGACGGCCACTCTAACCTAACCTAACCTACCTAACTATAACTACCCTTCATACATTACTGAGTACCTATGACAAGCTTAAAAACCAAAAAAAAATATTTTGCCCTTCGTATAAACCACCGCATTGATAAACCACAGAAAACACCAAAACTGAAAGGATGAGACCCTGTATTGAATGTACTTAAAAGATTTTTCTAATTTCGACATAAAAAAAAAAAGAAAACTAAATTCAAAAGCAACAGATTGTTGAATTACACAACTCATCGTTAAAAAATTTTAAAACCCTTAAAACAAAAAAAACTTTGAAACCTATAGACACACCTACAAAGGAATTTGATTGCAAAAAAAAAAATCACAAAAGTCAATCCATCATCTAGCTGCGTTTGTCAAGCTTCCATCTCTGATAAATTTAATATACTCAAACAATATAACAAGAACATTTTTTCACTAGTATTCCTGGAAGTTCAGCAACATTTGTATACGGATGACGTATAACGGGGATATTTGATCCTCCTGACAAGTTCAAGTTGTATTTGTTTTTCAGCAACAAAAACCAACAATAAACGATTCGTATATCGTATAGCCAGCGAGGGCGACTGGAATATATTACTTGACAGGGTTTTATACATATTTGTAGAATGTAGTTGTTTTTTCCGCACAACCCAAACCCACATTTCAATTTGGATTCACAAGAGTCAACAGGCACGTCACCGCAATGCACGCGGGAATGCAATTCTATCGCATTTCGAGTATTGTGAGTTTTTTTTTTTTTTTTTTTTTAATAAGCAAAACAACAATGGCTGGTTCTGGTTTATATATGGTTGTGAACATTGATTATAAAGAAAAAAAAAGCAATGGAAAAACAATCAATGTACCCCCTTCAGTCCCTTTTACACTTGTGCAGGGATAATAATTTGTTTTCCGCTCAGCTTGAAAAAAAAGTTGTTAAATTGTCTTTCTTTTTTTTTTGTCGTACCTTTATTGTCCTTGATAAGTGTCAAATGACATAGAAATGCTTTTGAGTGTTTCGAGTGTGAAAATACATTTCCAAGTTTAAATGCCTGATAAGGTGAAATGGAATTATTGTCAAATGTACCATGAATAATAGAAGAATTAAATTTAGCTTTGTTTTATTTTTGGACGAAAATAAAAGTTAAATAAAGTTAAGTATACATAAATAATTTATTTGCTGCTATTGTTATAGAGTTCAATTTTAAAATTTTACACCGACTTGAAACAATTTTGAAATTTTTTAAAAATACATAATAATGCTTAGATAAGTCAATCATTAGAGTGTTATTCTTCTATTTTTAATTTTTGAAACTTTGTTATAATTGAAAATAGGTATCTGTCATAAATAAGGCTTTTAGTTAATGAAAGCAATGCACTTTTGTTGTAACGTCAAATTAGGAATTCACATATGAATATGTATGTATTTCGGATAACTTTGAAAATTCTTCATTATTCATGTTTGACGTGTAATAAATATATGTACATATATGTTGGGGTATGAATATTTAATGGATTTTAAAAATTTAATTAGGTTTATTTCTTTAATTTGAAACTCTGTGATTTTCTGTGCATTTAAGTATACAATTTTTTTTTAAATATATGAATTTTTACAGACAATCAAAGAGTTTCAAAGTAAAAGAATTTTGTTAATGTTTTCCTTCAAGATTTGAATTTCACGACATTTCCAATTTTACCACGGATAAAAACAAAAAGTTGAAGATTATTAAAAATCGAGCGGTCTACCACCCCAAAGAACAATATTTTAAAAATAATAAAGGTTTGAAAGTTATTTTTTGAAAAAAATCATTTTCTGGCGCTGATTAGGTATCATTTTCATATTGATGACTTAATCGTCAAAATTGTTATGTTTGAGCTCAGAAAATCGACGAGTGTCTGTTGAAAAACAAAGGCATCTATCAGAACGTTGGAAAATTCATCTATAGTCAGTCAGTTTAACATACCTAATAATATTCGCTACCGGAGCTTGCTAATGAAGTTTTTTGTACTAAAATTTATGTCAAAAGATAAATACTTTTACTTAAAATATAATTTTAAATTTTATCGTGTTCTAGCCTCGTTGACGACGCACGGCGAGGGAAGGGTAGACTTTGACAGTTCATAGCGCCCATGTTATTTTATCTGTTGTTAATTTTTTTTTATCTATTGACGGTGTTCACATTGGCTCATTATGACGTCTCTTTGTTTTATCTCGCTCTTATCTCTTGGTGAGAAGGAGACAGCCAAGTGAGGCAGAATTTTTCAAAACAAATTAAAAAATTCTGCCTCACTTGACTTTATCTTTTCGACTTTTCGCCATGCGAGGTTGGAGTAATATAAAACAAATAGACGCGATAATAAGTCACGTGAAGTGAAAAAAATGTGAAGACCGTCAATAAATAAAGACGAAAATTAACAACAAATAAAACAACACGGCCGCCATTAACTGTCAAAGTCTACCTATCCGTCGCGTCGTCGCTATTGGGAAAATCCTTAAAAATTATGATTTTACCCAAATTTTAAGGACGAGACTAGAGGCCAATGCATAACATTATGTGTAACATTTAATCATTACTATTATATAAAGACGAAACAAATATTTTGTTTGTCCGCGTTTTTCTCAAAAAGTATTCAACCGATTTACTTGAAACAAATTTTATAATTTTTCTTATTCTTTGAAGCATGTAAATAGATATTTTTATTTGTTGAATATATTTTTTGAATTAGATAGTTTACTTTTATTTATTTTATTTATTTATTTAATTATTTTTTTTTTGTATGCCTATACATTAAGAATGATAATTCTTATAATTTTGCATAAGGCTGAATATAAGTATAATTTGTATAATGAAGAAAACAATTCGTTATAAAACTTAGGAACAATATTTTTAAAAACAAAATTGAGATACATAATTTTGTGTTATTATTATAAATTTGATTTAAGAATAATAATTGGTAATATTAAATCATAAAGAAGAGAGATAAGATAGATAAAAGATAGATATGAAAAAGACAGAAAAGAAGGTGAAAATTTATTTTTTTAACTTTGAAGAAATAGTTGCAACTCCCTGCGAAACTGATTTTGTTCCCTCTCCCCCCTAATGCGCCTAGGCAAAGTGTTCCACAACCGAATAGCGTTGATAAAGAATTGTCTTTCCGAAGCTAAACAGGAGTAACGTGGCAGAATGAGTTGATGAGTTCTATTTGAGGAAGCAAACTGTAACCTATTAAATAAACTACAGGGTTGTTGCGATCGAATAACATTGAACAGCAAAACGAGAGTACGAAAGCGCATAAACTGATCAAAGGATAATTTGTAAACTTGGATCGCGGAACTAGAAACGTGGTCGAATCTGCGTAGCCCAAAAATATAACGCACTACGTTGTTGAAAGCAACATTTAATCTTCGCCTGCTTATTGAATCACAGTTACAGAATATTTCACAACCATATGTAAGTACAGGTAAAACCAATGTCTTAGCCAATAATAAACGTGTTTTTAATGGGGTATAACATTGGGTAGGCCAGAGCGTACGCAAAACTCCATACATTTTTCCAACATTGGCATTGATGTGTGTATCCCAGGATAATCTGTTGTTGAACAGCATGCCAAGATTGCGAGCGTTTAGTACATAGGTGAGTGGTAAATTATTCAGATACAGGTTAGGAAAATAATCTAAGCTTAAGGCATTTTTAGCTATTATAAGGCATTTAGATTTCAAAGGATTGAGATGGAGACCATTACGTATTGACCAGTTCGAAATCTCTTCGAGGTCTTTGTTAATCATGTATGCGCAGTCCTCGATCAGGCCTAGATCACAACTTTTATGGAGTTCAACATCATCGGCGTACATTTGAACGGATGATCTAGTTACTATGTCAGGTAGTTCGTTTATATATAATGAGAAAAGTAAAGGTCCTAAAATCGAGCCTTGGGGTACACCTCTTGAAATTGGAAGAAGGCAAGATGTTTGATTGCCAACACTCACACATTGCTTTCGGTCACGGAGATAGGATGAAATTAGAGTCACTGCAGTAGGTGAAAGACCATATATATTTGCAAGTTTGTAACACAAATTGTCATAATCAACGGTATCAAACGCTTTGGAAAAGTCTAGTAGAACCATAAAGGTAACTTGATCATCATCAATGGCTCGTCTGACGTCTTCAACAATGTTTGTAACAGCAGTGGTGCAGCTGTGCTTCTGACGGAAGCCAAATTGATTATTTGACAGGATTTTTCGAGAGATTAAGTGAACGTTTAATTGCTTTTGGATTACTCTTTCAAAAGCAATTAAACGTTCACTTAATCTCTCGAATAATCCTGTTAAAAAAAATTCGTACAATTTTTTGTCGAAATTGACCAACATATTCCATTATGTTTTTAAACCTGCTTGATATTTTACAAATATGGGATTTTTCGTATAAAGTCAATAGTTTTATGCAAATTTTAAGCCCTAAATCATTTCTGAACTGTACTTCTAAGCTGAGAAATAAATTTATTTACTAATTATAAATTTATCAATTTTTGTATTTTTGCATCTATGAATTCGATTCAATCGCAATGACTGGGTTGCTGCTTTGTTTCATTTGATTATCGTTCCGTGTTTTGTGCATTTTATTTTGTGTATTTGCTTCTGATTCTCTGTCCACTCAATTGTTCGCTCATCCACTCATTTACATTTTTATTCCTCCTTTCTCCACTCAATTGTTGACTTTTTGTAAACGACGGCCAATGCGTATGGTGTTTGTTTTTTCCTTCTTCTGCAGTAAACTGAAGTGTTACATAAATGTACATATTTTGAGAGGAAAATGGACAGGACATTCAGTAGAAAGGAGCATGAAAAAAACGGTTTACTGAAAGCTAATAAAGATTATGAAAATGAAACATTACTGATTTCAACTGAGTGGAGTAAGGAATAAAATACAGTGCAAGCTCCCTTAGCCGGACAGTGACGGTCGCAACACTGTTGTCCGTCTAAGGGAGTTTCCGTCCAAGGGAAAAAATAAAAAATTGTTATAAAAGGAAATGTATAGTTGGCATCATGAAACTGTTTCAGTGTGATAAAATAAAATTCTTTATTTGGTTACGGAAAGCATATGGAAGGATGCACATATTTGTATAAAATTTTTGTTAATTATATACTAAAAATTGCGGTTAGTCGCATGGAGCATTTAATATACTTTTACCTACTCATATTAATAAGTATATTTAAAGCGAAGCAACGCGAGCACGGGTCAGCTAGTCTCCAATAAAAGTGGCGTGAATTTAGAATAAACTCTAGGTTGTCGAAGTATATGCCTACTGGTGGAGGTTCCTAGGTCTACGGGATACATAAACAGTACCTAACTACTTAAATAAACCAAACTCTTATAAATTCGCATGTCTAGAGTCAATTTCAAATTTTAATCTTTGTTTGAGGATATTTAATAACACCAATAACTCGAAAATTAGAGGTCTAGAAGTTTTTGGTTATTTTATAACCCATTATAAAGTAATATTCTTAGATTACGAAAAAAAAAAAAAGAGAAAAAAATCCTAACGGAGGTTGCCTATAAATGTAACAGAAATTATCTCCTTAAAAAATCCAAAAGTACTTTTTCCCATCTTAGCCAGAGGAAACCAAAAATAAACCTTCAATTAAGGCTTTTACATAAAAAGTGTGTGTGCTTTTAACACCACCCACAAGACAAACCAAAACAAAAAAAAAAAGATTAATTAGATGCTTTCCGTGCATAATGTGGGTAATTAGATTTACGTACATAAATGAATTCTTTTACGAGAAAAAACATCCAAAACAGAATTTTTTCAGAAGAAAAGAAAGCTCGCCACTTAACGTGTTAATATAAAATATTTGTATTGTTTTGTATTTAGTAATTAAATTGCTCTGAAAGAACAAAACTATGTGGGTGGCTATTATTTGATGTGTATGTTTTTTGTTAGTATAAAAGGAATGTCATAGTCAGTTTCTGAGTTTCAAAAACTTCACAAATATATATAATGTAGACGCACGATCTTATTTAAGTTGAAGCTTTTGTAGCTAATTAAAAATATATATTTTTAATCGTGTGGGATAATTTTAAAACCTACTTGTAAATTTCATCTCTGAAAGTCACACAAACTATGCATTGTTGGTTTAAGTATACACTGCCGCTCATCTGAATAGGTTCAACATTTTTCGCGCCGTATATTGATTACAAGAATACAACATGTATTGAAAGAGCATACGCTTATTTAGGGAAAAAAACAGACTCTAAAAACATACCGTTATTGTGATAAGTTTACTCAACCAAACTCATTGAAAAATTAATATCAAAATTTTTGGCTCATTTTACGTTTGATTGCAGTGGCCCAGGGTCCAATGTATTTAGTAAATAAATTGGTTAAATTGTTTTTCACGTTTTGCATTATGGGTGGCGGTAAAGTCTTAACGGAAGAAGAAAAACACAAAATAAACGCCTTTAGAGAGTCGGGTTTCAACCATCAACTTATCGTAAAAAATAACGGTATAATACAAAATTTTGTAAGCAATTATTTACAAAATGAGTCAATCTATAGAAATAATATGAAAAGAGGCAGTTCATGCATTTTATTGCTACTGAAAACCTTTGACAACAAGGAAGGAAATTTGTGTAGGCACAAAAATATTGAGTTTGCAATTTTGTCAAAGATATCTGACTCTCTGCAGTTAGTTAGAAAAGGTTTCAAAATAACCAAAAAAAAACTTTCTACTATTTTATTTTTGATATATGGAAATAATTTTGCCCTTTAATATGTATGAATTTATTAAAGGGCAAATTTTTTATCACACATCAAAAATAAAATAGTAGAAAGTTTTTTTTTGGTTATTTTGAAACTTTTTTTTTAACTAGTCTACGCATATTGCTAATAGTAATTATTTTTGCTTAATATAAATCTCAACTAAAAGTGAATCAAAAAATCTGATTTCAATTCCTATTTCATTTCATACATTTATACTATGCACTGAACATGAACGATATGTATTTCTCATCAAAGATGAAAGGGAAAAAACCTTAATTAACATTATGTACATTTTTCAGGACATGTAATATACAAAGCTCAACCATAATATCTAATTTTGTTCTCATTATTTCATAGAAATGAGTTTTTGCTTAATCAAGATGAAAACGTGTCTAACCTACATAGCACAAAAAAAAAAAAAACAAAAACAAAATTAAAAAAGAAAAATACATACATACATATGTATATGTAAATATGCTTTGTTGGAAAGGTTATCTTAACAATGGAGGTGGATATCAGTGATGGAAATTGACTTTTCTGGATAGTACTGAAAGCTGAAAAAAAATAGTACTGAAAATGGCCAAATAGTACTGAAACTTTTCCAATCGTGAATTCTACAGGAATTTAATATTTTATTGGTTGTCATCGTTAGAGGAAGGTTTGGTTTGAGTATTCTGCCATCGACCCCTTGCAGCCATCTTGACTTGTAGATCAAATACTGGTCGATATATTTTTTAAATGTAACATACACATTTATCGACAAATTTTGAAAAATGTAAAGGCTTAACTACATTCAAGACTTTTTGCAAAAAGTACAAAAGTAAATAACTAAAACATGCGCTAGAAATGCCTGAGTGCGAAAAAGCTTGCCGAAATATTGTTTAATATGTCATTTCAGATTGACACTGCAGTTAAAACAACATTTTTTCGCACACAGGCATCTCTAAGAATATTTTTGTAGGTCCCGTGTTTGAGGAATATTTGGTTTACTTGTTTTTTCGCGGAAAGAATTTTTTAAAAACATATTTTTTTCGAGAAAAAATTTTAATCGTTGTTTTTATATACCTATTTTTTTTCATATTTGGAATTATTATTTTCGAAAAACGTTGACATTTTTTTTAGGAAAAAAATACTTTTGTATGATGTCCCTTAAATCGGTGTCCTTTAAATCCTCTTTTTACCCTAGCAGCATACTAAAAGTGCTTTAACATCATACTAACTCGTCTAAGATTTTGCGCCAAACTTATTATATTGGTTGTTTGTTTTGTTAGGTTTATGACGCAAAAATATTATTCATAATTTTTTTTTAGAAATTTTGACTTTTAAATTTAATTTCTCAAAAACATTCACTTAAACAACATGAAATATAAGATTTAATAAAAGATTTTCAATTTTTCAGAAATTGTCTCATTTTGTTTAAAAAAAAGTTTTACAAAATTTATTATTTTCCTTAATTTTTTAGATACGAAAAATATTTGTTAACTATATGTATAGCTATGCAAAACTAAAGAAAATTCGTACCGCATCAATTATCTACATTCGAAATGTAGTACCTACATTTTTTTAATTTTCGATTTGTTAGAAAATGTCGATTTTTTTGCAAGAAATAATTATGTTGAGTTTCATCAGACTTAAACCAAACAAGCACTTGAGTGATGCGTTCAACTGAGGTGTGAAAATTTCAGTATTGGTGTTTTGCAAATAATTGAAATAGTACTGAAAGTTGAAAAGTGGTACTTACGTACAGGGAAAATTAAATAGTACAAAATTCAGTACAATAGTAAGCCCTTTTCCAACCATGGTGGATATACTTTTTTCTCTACTTTTATTATTTTAGCCCAGTTAACCAAATATGGTTCTCCACAAAATTGAATCGGAAAGCTTATAGATCAAGGAGTAGTAGGGGAATGTTAAGAAGGTTCAGTTGCACTTGGTTTATTGATTTTTTTTGTTGCTTCTTTTCATCCTCGGAATCTCAAATTATGCATCAACATAGTACATGTTGTTTATATATTTTTTCAAATCCTTGAAATCAGTTTTTCCTTTGAGATTATTTGTTTTCTCGAACTTTTATTGAAATTCAAAGCGGATCAAGGTAAGCGGTATAATGCTCTTTCATTCAATTGAAGTCGTTTATTGACTGAGAAGCATTTTTTTTTCTCTACAAATCTCATCTGTGCAGGCACACATGTACGTACTTAACATTTTTATTGACTTATAACGTTTAAAAATGTGTTTTTTGTTGAAGCTGGAAGGCATGTGTGTATTTTGTATCTTGATTTGGATTTTTATATCCCACCAGAAACCATCGTCACTTTTGATCCTGAATTATTTCACAATAACATGTGTGTTATTTAGATAAAAAGGAATAAGATGAAGATACTGACGTTTTTTTATTTTATTTTTTTATTTCACATAAATTGAAAAGTTTTCGATAACCCAACACCTACGCATAAGTGCAGAGTTTATTTTTGTTATCTTAAAGATATAACAAATACAAAATTGAGTGATCCTCATGAAGTTGTAAAGATTTATATAAGAAAATGAAAGAATTTGGGTTGAATGTCTCAGCAATTTTAACTTGCCGATTTTGACGGAGTAACTGAGTTTCAACGATGGTTCAAGGTTCAAGTAATATGAACAGTCGTATTGCAAACCAAAAGTTTTTGAAGTGAAATCAATTCTCTATTGAGGAAGTTTAAAGATGATTAAGACGCACCAAACTATCCAGCTTTGATGGACTTAATATTTAAGTTCAAAGGTTTAGATAGGAAATTTAATGAGCTCATCATATAAACTCTTGTTGCAGTTGATAAACAGGGAGAAACTTCGGGAAATGAAGATGAAAATGTGATCGTATTGTAGGTCTTCAGCGACGCACGTAGCTAAGTGTATAAGTACTTTCAGATCATTTACAAAAATGAGAAAAAGATATGGATACAAAAGGGAACCTTGTGGGATACCAGCATTTAGTTTGCGAACTTTAAACTTGGAGTTATCCAAAACAATTTGGATTGATTCTTCAGATAGGTATTCCAAAGAAAAATACATTCAACGATACCCAAATCCAAATGACATATTTTTGATAAAAGAGCTGGCTCAAACGATTTTCCGTGTACCTACATATTTAATTCGGCTTTAAATATCCGGGAATATATTTTCGCACGTTATTTCTCGCTCACGCTTGTGAAATTGGACTGTGGACTCCTGCACATCAGGCTTTTTCGAATGCTTTAGTAATTTCGAGCGCAATAATCTTTACTTTCTCCCAAACAATGTAAATATTATTTCCACTTTAAAATTATTGGGTGTCATCAAATCAGTTGATCCTATCGCTGCAAAATCAGTATTTCATAGTGATGGGAACTATTGAACGATTTCAACTATCGATAGTTAGTAACTGAATGATTTGAACTATCGAACGAATTCATTCATTCATTCATTCGATTCAAGTAAAGTCTGTATTAATACAATTTTTTTTATAAAAGAATAATTAACTCGTTCTAAACGATAAAAAAAAAAGTTCACGGCCTGTGCCTGTGCCTGTGCCTGTGCCTGTGCGAGCACTTAAGGCGCTTTGGGCCGAAGCATAAAATATCTACATAATGTATATAGATTTATTTTTTAATGTGGATATTACCTAGTGTCACGGCCGACGCTAGCAGTAGGCGGATTTTACCAAAACCACCTTCTTAATTTTGTTTTACCTGACAAACACTAAAAATTTCATCGAAATCATTTCAGCCGTTACCGATATAGCAAGAAATAATAAAAGTGGGCGTGGCAGTAGGCGGATTTTACCAAAACCGCTGTCTTATTTTCTTCTCGCTTTTCGCTTATAGGAACAAACACTGAAAATTTCATCCATATAGTTTGAGCCTATACCGAGAAACCAATAAATAAAAAAAGTGGGCGTGGCAGTGGGCAGATATTACCAATACCGCTTTCTTAATTTTTTATACTTGACAAACACTGAAAATTTTATCCAAATCGTTTGAGCCGTTACCGAGAAATAAAGAAATAATAAAAGTAGGTGTGAGCATGAAATGAATGAAAATAGTTACTATTCTTACTAACAGAGATATTGATGACAAAAGTAGTAAAATACACTGAATCGTTCAGTTCAGCTATCGGTTGAAAGAGTAACTGAATAAAAATCAGTAGAATAAGAACTACTAGATGTGTCGATTGAAAAGTATACTAAAATCGTTCAAAGCTGATATCGAGTGAAATAGTAACTGAACGAAAATTGTTTCAATGAGTGAAATAAATAGGAACTATCGAATGAATGAACATTTGGCAACTATCGAATAAGTCGATAGTTTTTATTCGATAGTTCCCATTACTAGCATATTTCAGGGTTTTTATGATCTTGGAAATAAGGGGCGTAAATAATATTTCCTTTTTTTGAAGAAAATTAGTGCAATAAGGGTGTTTTTTAATGATGAAGAAGATTGACGAAGTTAGAAAAAATCTGTTTCTCATTTACCCGGGTAGGTTAGGTTAGGTTATCGGGCTGATAGAGGATCTTGTTTCTATCACACTTAGATCAATGTAGATCCCTTGTGATACCCTGGAGGATTGGACACTCCAAATAGTTTAACCTATAAATTTTCATGGATTATCTAGCCATCTGGAGGCATTAATGAATTTCGACAATTGCACACCAGAAAAGTTGGAGAGCCGGGTAAAATGGCCTGAGAAAAAGAATATGTTGAAAAGAATACGCTTCTTAAATTTCGGCGAACCTATAGAATAATGTGTCATATACCATGTGTCAGGGCTGCCATGTGCATCAACTTATATGGCAATTAGCTGCTACTTAGTCGCTAATTAGTTACGCAAAAAAAAAAAATTAATTGCTCTGTTGGCTTGTGAAAAAGTAGGTGTCCTGCTAAGTTGACAACTTGATTTTATTCAGCACTTCTATATCCCGAATTTAATCGCATCTCTCCGAAATTTTGTGTTCCTCATTGTAATTAAACCATTCTCTCAATAATATGGGAAAAAATATTAGATGCAGGGTTTCATTGTCAAATCTTAGGTCCGATCCCCACTCAAGGTACCTACTATTTTTTCTATAAACCTATCTGCAGTTTCAAGTGGACCCCGCGCTGCCCACATAACATAAAACTCATATCTCTTTAATCTCAAAAAACAAAAAAGTTTTTTATTAAGTATTTATTTTACCTTCAAGTTATCAAGATAAAACTTTCGAATATTTCGAGAATGTTAATTTTCAAATACATTTAGTTAAATCGTTTTTATCTTAAAATTACAAAGGCATTTTGCAAATGTTATAAAGCCCACTTTTTATTTTCTTTCAGAATCTAAAATCAGAGTGGCAAGAGAGTCCTCGAAAGCCATCACCTAACAAAGAAGTCAAGCAGCAGCGTAGCCATAACAATATGAATGCATTAAGGCTCACCAACTGAAACAACCAGCAAAGAGCTTAGCATCGATAACTATAACACTCGATGTTATCATGAGACTACTACAACAACTACCAAACACTGACAATATTCACAAAATGAACACCTGGAATGCAAATGAATTTATCGCCAACACCATCAGATAGTAAAACCAAGAAACGAACTGGATGAAACTTCGTTCCTACATAGAAGACCATACGAATCCATAAACAGCATCAGCAACAACCAACACCTCCCACAAATTACCACCACACCAACCACCGAATAATAAACATCTATTAGAACAACTCTTATGCACATTGTTCCTCCATCTAAGCTGTTCAAGAGGATCAAGTGTAAAATGAAGACCTACTGCTCGGTGGAGCAGCTTCTTAGTTTTTATGTCCTAGCAAGTAGAATAAGTCTTTGTAGGTTTTAATTATTATTGTATTTTTGTCCTATTCGAGTAGGGAAAGGTGTCCTGTTCTTTGGTTTAGATAACAAAAAATTTAAGACAACGCAAAACCATATACCTAAAGGTATACGTGTTGCAATAATCACTTAAACTGATGATTGACTTTAATATAACCAGCAGTTTTTACCAAAGTGCTGAGATTCCTTTTGGTGAGGTTAGTAGGTTAACCGTCGAGTATGTGGACTCGGTGACAGGTGGTGAAGCTTATACAACTGCAACATCTGCCCCAATATTTGCAACAAAATACCTCAATCTCAGCTTCAGTAGTGGCTCGTATCCGAATTCCAATGAACCGATAAATTTTACGAACTCGAATCACTCATTCAATGGCACTATTGTCGATGATTGGAATGTATGCAAGGACGAGTATGATCCGAATTTGCCTCTCAACATGCTGGACTTCTGGATATGTGGTGTCATACTTAACGTAGTCGGAATCCTGGGTATCTTGGGAAATGTTCTGTCTATGGTGATTCTCTCACGACCCCAAATGCGTTCTAGTATTAATTATCTACTTATAGGTCTGGCGCGGTGTGATACGGTTTTGATTATAACGTCTATTCTGCTCTTCGGAATACCCTCGATATACCCTTATACGGGTTACCTATTTTACTACTACTATTACATCTACCCGAACATCTCACCGTGTGTTTTCCCTGTCGGCATGGCCATGCAAACGGCCAGTGTGTATATGACATTCACTGTGACACTAGAACGGTACGTTGCCGTCTGTCACCCGCTCAAGGCCCGGGCAATTTGCACATATGGTCGGGCAAAGATCTACTTCATAGGTTGTATCGTCTTTGCAGTCTTCTATAACCTGCCGAGGTTTTGGGAGGTGGTGGTGCTGGCGTACACTCCACCCGGCACCAACGATGTGATGTACTGCGTTCGACCATCGAAACTACGACAATACCAAGAATACATAAGTATCTATGTACACTGGTGCTATCTGGTAGTGAACTATTTCATACCGTTTCTCAATTTAGCCGTTCTGAATTGCCTGATCTATTGGCAGATTCAATTGGCGAATCGTGAGCGACAGCGCTTGAGCCGTACCGAAAGACGTGAAATCGGACTGGCGACAATGTTGCTTTGTGTTGTGGTTGTGTTCTTTTTGTTGAATTTTCTCGCACTGTACAATAATATCCAAGAAGCCTTCTACGGCCGCATCGACGATAAACTGATAAAAATATCAAATCTCTTGGTGACGATCAATAGCAGTGCCAATTTTATTATCTATGTGATATTCGGCGAGAAATTCAAGAGGATTTTTCTGCTGATATTTTTTAAACGACGTCTCAGTCGAGATCAGCCCGATCTAATACACTACGAAAGTTCAATATCGAATGGTGATGGGACGACTAGATCTTCAGTTCGATTCTCCCGACATGGTACTCAACGCAGTATTACGCGAAACGGTTCGACATTGAATAGTGTTCGACTGACAACTGGTGCTTCGGGGACGGTTAAAATCAAACGAAATCGAGCTCCTTCGCCGGGTCCATGTGTATATTATCCTGCAAGGGATATTCAACGGTGTGGCATGGGTACAACCACAACTGTACTGGCCTCGGAAACCTCATTGAACTGTGATTGGGATGCGAACAATGGACAGATGACGTCGGCTTTCTGAAATACGGCCTGTGTGCTTGCACACTTTAATTCGGCAACCCTTTAGCGTCAGAAGGTAGAATTTAATATAATTTATCTTCGTTGCTGAGGAGGACATCCATGTGAAGTATAGGAAATATTGGCTGTGGATTTTAAGTGATTTACTATTTCTAAGAGGCGAGAACAGAGAAATTGCAATTTATAGCAGTTATGGCCTGGGGAGTTGAACTGTTATAGCGTAGAGGTCTGAGTTCGATTCCCAGCCTCTTCCACCTAAAAAACAAAAACTTTTTTTTATTTCAGGGCTACTGACGCGTTTTGCGAAAAAGTGACAAATCCGTCATATTCTTTGTCATCATGGAAAATTGCTTCTCTTTCTTATCCGTTTGGATTCGGCAACAAATTGTAGGTTCCTCTATTCCTGCCTAATGACACGCACATAGGAATAGTTATAAGAGTTGTATGCCACTATATAGACATTAGCTGTTGTGCGAGCCAGTTTTTGTATTTATTTATCTATTATATAAAAGTTTATCGTCATTTGAAGTAGGTATCGGTATAATAGGCAATAACGACCTTTGGATTTAGTCACCTCTTATTTTTTGTAAAGTTCTTCAAATAGTATGAAAAAGCTCCCACCCCCAGCAATGGGAATCAGATAAGTCAGTTTCGATTAAGGCTCAAAGAAGATTTGTCCTCCAAATTGAAATTCTTTTATTATGTATGTACGTACAAATAATTTGGACTACCACCCCAACCCTCTATTTTCTGTTTTCGATTATGGGTGACATCATGGAAAAATCTTTCACATCGATTAAATCTCAATCAATTCCTATTTTCTTATTTACAAACAAAATGTCTCTGACACAGTGATTGAATGATTATCATCTAAATCGAATGTGTATCTGTGATGTATATGTTGTATGAATTTAGATACCAAAGAGAACCGAAAAAAAAAATCAACCAAAGAAATTCCAGAATTTATTGATTTGCTGATGTCCTTGGAAGTTGAAGGATACAAAGAACCAAGAAATGAACTCTAATTAAGGATAATATAATAATAAATTGATTTTTGCAAAATTACTAGCTGATCCGGCGAACTTCGTTTTCCACCTATAATTATTGTTTAAATTATTAATGTTCCTTTCGAAAGTCGAGCAAGTTACAATTATTGTTAACACGACTTTCCGACTTTTCCGGCTTAATTTTCCAATTTTTTATCTCAGTAGTGTGATTATCGGGTTCAATACAAATCTAACAAAAAAAAATTCCATCTAATTTGGATGATATTTAGCTGGGTTATGTGCGAACGAACAAAAAACTTATTCAGAAAGTTTGAAATTTCAAGATGTTATCACGATTTTCTGACTTTGTTGGTCGATTTTTCTAATTTTCGTTCGAATTTTTCAATTTTTGGCTCGTGTGTTAGTCTATTTCAATACAAATCCTACAAAAAAATATCTATGCAAATCGAATAATGTTTAGCATACGAACACAATAAAATTTCAGAATTTTTCAGATTTCAAGGCGTTTTCACGATTTTGGTACTTCTTCGGTCGAATTTTCAAATTGTCGGTGGAATTTTTAAATTTTCGGCTCCGTTGTATGTTAACCTGGTTCAATAAAAATCAAAAAACAAAATTCGCAACCGAATCGGATGATTTTTAGCCAAGTTATGCGCGTACGAACACAAAAAGGGATTCATTTTTATATAGATGATGATTAATTTGCGGCAGGATTTGTTTAAAGGTCAAATTTTATCGATATACTATAATTTAAAGAATTCATTTTCAAATAGTATTATTTGCAAAGACACTCATGCCCAGTCCAATTTAAGATGGGGAATCAGATGATTAATTGGCCAAATTAGTAGGTAAACAATGGCGATTAAAATGCTTTTACAAAATTCAAACAAAAGAAAATAAGAAATATTTTTTGCATAAACCAAAGATGCTCAACTAAAAATTATACCATTTTATATTAATTAGTCGGTCTATTCAATTAATGCAGTTCAATTTATTATTTCAGCTGAGTCATTCATCAAATTTGAATTTAAAAAAAAAATACCACAATTTCAATAAATTACCCTTCACTCATTATAATGAGCTTTGTTCAATGTTCCATTACTATAACAACAATTAATAAAAGGCGAAAAAGTCCAAAATTCATTAAAAACTTTAAAAAAAAGTATCATCAATAAATTCCGCATGACCTTAAAATCACTTTTCTAAACTCTCCTAATTTCCATTTAACTTTAATCATTAGGAACCGAACCGAATTCCAAACCAAAACCCAACCATCCTACATACAATATCCAAAACAAATAATTTTATAAAAAAAAAACAAGAAGAACAAAATCTCATTTGCTAATGGGGTTGCATTTCTGAATAAAACCCCCCAAAAACATTATCGCTCCTTAATTAAAATCATTTGATCCTCTATTTCGGCCTTTATTTTTGGTAATAAATTAACAAGTAAAAAAATCTCTCCCAAAGTGTCTGAAGAGCAATAAAGCTAACCACAAAACTTAGCCACTTATCCGGAATTGTATACCACCAGTGGAAAAGGAAACCGAACCCCTCCTCAGTAGCGATGGCTCTCGTTTAAAATGTCCTAATTTCCGAATTTAAAAGAGAGGAGCCCAAAACTGAGCCGCCTAAATGTAATCATCAAATCGATGAAAATGAGCAATCACCCTTGAAAATCTTCTGAATATAGACTTTGAATATCCCTACATCAGGATTTCAAATGGAAATGATAATTACGGACATTTTTCATTTTCTCTTTTCAACAAGATTTTTTTCTAAATTTCAGTTGATGGTTTTAGAATATCCCCCATGTGGATTTATTTTATTATATTTAAGTCTTTTTTCATTTTAATATATAAAAACAGAAGCAGTTAATCATCCCTCTTTGATGGTTGTGCCCTAATGCGAGTGGATAACTTTAATAATTTAAACTTTCATACTTCACCAAAGAACAACAAACAAACAGACAAAAAAAAAATAAGACATAACATTAAAATGTTATACAATTTTTTGTAAATATAAATCTTATTAAATAAAAAATACAAATAAATTGATAAGATCTTCATGTAAAAAGAAACGATATTTAAAAATAAGCAATTGTGTAAGAGACAGAAGTGATATATGTGATTTGTATAAGAAATTACATTTAATGTAATTTTAAGTTAAACAAAAAATTAAATATTTTTGCATTAAAATAATGTTTTTTTTTAAATAAATTAATTAATACCTACCTACCTACACACCCAAATTATCTACCACTGAAATAAAAAAGATGTAGCATGCTTCATAAATAAAAAATCGGTTAATATAAGCTTTAAACAACAAAAACAAAATATAAGATTAAAATAAATTTAAAAAAAAAAATATTAATAGAAACAAATATTTACTAGCAGAGTTATAAACATCATTGTTAAATAATTTATTCCAATTTAGTTTTGTTATATTTAAAAAATGTTCCCTATTAAGTTTTTGAGATTATAATTTTTTATATTATTAAAAGTAAGTAATTTTTTTTTTAAATAAAGACATTTATTATAAAAGTTTAATGGAAGATTTATAAATAAAAAAAAAAAACAAACTATTTATTCTGTTACAATACGATAGAGTTTAAGTAAAAAATATTATAAACATATTGTATAATTAAATATAATGATATTGCCATCGAAATTTTTTAACATACATGTGTTTTATCTTATAACAAGTTAAGAAGTACCAAAATAGGTAGGTAAATATTTTTTTTTTGTGGACAAAAATATATCCACACTAGCAAAATAAAATTCATCAATAGGTCAAACCTGTTCTTGTGGTGCGAAACTATTACAGGGCTGAATATTTAATATTTATGGTAATGGTTCAATAATTTTATGATATAATATCATTAGAGGGGGAAAGTGTACAAAATAAACCAAAATTAGCTATTGAAAAAAATTTTCAAAAACTTTTAATTGCAAATGTTGTTAAAATTAGTAGAAGTAGAAGTACAAAAAATGTCAGATGCCTTTCCGTTTGGGGCTACATGAAATTTGGCCCCAATGAAAAATGACCCCAAATGAAAAATGTTAAATAGCCCCAAAATTGAAGCTTTTCTTCATAATGAAAATTTACCCCAATTTCAAAATGGAAAAATGACCACAAACTTAATGAAAAAAAAAACTCCAATAAAAGTAAGAAATACTCAAACTAAATCGAAAAATTACGCTAAAAATATATACGTAAAGCAACAACAACATGATAATAGTGGGGCTATTTTTCATAATGAAATTTAATCCCAAAATGAAAAATGAAAAAAGGCCCTAAAATAATAAAAAATGACCCTAAAGCACAAAGTTTAATAAAGTTTTTGTTGTTGTTGCTTTTCATATAAATTTTTGTTTGGGGTCGAAAAATAGAAAATAGCCCCAAAAGTGGGGCTTCTGTTATACCAACTTTTTGTCAAAATCTGAAAAAATTATGAATTTTAGTCAAAATCGCAGAACTGAAAGAAAATAAGGGAATCTCGAGAATATTTAAAAAGTGCAGATAGATACCATAATTTTCCAAAAAAAAATATGTATGAAATTGAAAAAAAAATGTTCCCGTTTTCAAAATATGTACCTGTACCTACTAATTTTTCAAAAATAAAAAACTGAATTATTTTTTTTAAATTCAAAAATTATGTTGTTTTTTGAAAATCTGTTTAAGCAACATGATTGATTCAAGATTAAAGGGACATCCAAAGTAAAAATTTTAATCAAAATCGGTTAAGCCGTTAAAAAGTTGAAAATGAAAACAAAAGTTAATTTTTTTTAACAGAATGCAGGCTGTGAGCACCCCATATATGGGATATTCGCAAAAAAAGTATGCAGCCGAAAATTTCAGTATTTGGTCATAAAAGGTCAGGCAGTATCAGAAATGTTTCAGGCTTAGAAAATTTTTCAAGGTCACCCGCGATTTTTTGCACATGAATTATGGGATATTCGCAAGAAAAGTATGAACATACATACCATCTGAAAGGTTATTTTATCCTTGTAAAATGTCAAAAAATAGTCAGCTGTAAATTTTTAGTTATAAAATTTTAAAAAAATGAAAGGTCATTGACCTTTAAAAATTATAAAAAACAATCTATGTCTGACCAATTTCTAAAATTAGTTGACCTTTTATGAGGATTCAGCGAACTTTAGAATGGCATATTTATTACTAAAAGTCTCTATGACTTTGAAAAAAAAAATTGAAAAATTTATAAAAAAATCTCTATGGGTTGACTAATTTCTGGAACCATCTGACCATTTATGGCGATCAAGTAAAGTGATGTGCTTAGATCCACAGCCCAGAATGCAGACCATTTCTACAATAGTCTGCATAAATTTTTTTTACTAAAATTCTAACAGCTGTTTTTGAGATAAATAACTTTTTTTCGAAACGGTTGTATGGTAGGTACCGTTATTTTGTAGCTTAAAAAATTCAATTTCGCCTTTGGGGAAGATGTACCCAAACACATGCCGTACAAAAAACTTTACCCATCGAAAATGGGATTTCATTAACTGTACATAAATAGGTATGCAAAACAAATCACAAATTTTACAACACCTATACTTTAACAGAGCATAGATAGGAAATTTTTCATGCGCAAAATTTTCAATAATTCTTAAAACATTTTCCCACAGGCTATACCTATTCACATTAAACAATGCATTAGTATCCAAAAAAAGGTTATTGAGCTGTGAAGGTTTGGTTATGCCTACTGGGTAATTAAGGGCATATGCATACCCAACCGTACTAACTTACCTTACTTTTACATCCTGCAAGTAATTTGTTAGTATGAGAAATTATTCACATCCATCAACGCATACAATCTGTAGCCACAGGCATATACAACTTTTGTTTGAAATTTTCAGAATTTTCAGAATTCAGTTCAACATTCTATCTATGTATATACAAATATGAATACGTACTTTTGTAATTACCTAAATGAAGTGGAAACGTATAGGTTTATACATCTTTCCGTTTTAAGGAAAATGTTTGCATGTGCATTAGGAAAGAGTAGTACAGGGTGGGGCAAAAGATATGAACCGGTTTTAACCGGCTGGCGCTCGTCCTGTGGTTGTGGTGGGAAAAGGGGTCTCGTTGTCGCAGTGAGAAAGTCTACTTTTCAGTAGCACCAATGGTTTGGACGGGAGATTATCGTGGGTTTGCAATTGGTACTTTTTTGAAAATGGCCGTTCTGTTATCGCCACGCAGAGAGCCTACCGACAGCACTTCAATATTCAATATTCAATATCCCTGTTGGAGGAAACGTCCCTGGCGGTAATGCAACTAGACGTTGGGCTAGGACATTGGAAAACACCGCTACAACAGCAACTCCTTCGGCAATCGGAAGAGCCAGAACTGTAACAACTCCTGAAAATGTCATCTTGGCAAGAACTGCTATCGAACATTCTCCTAGGCGCTTTTAAACCCGAGCTGGCAGAATAGAGTGAAGCAACTAATCTGGGAGACGTCTGGTTCCAACAGGATGGGGCTACATCCCACACTGCTAGGATTTCAATGGCGAGATTGAGGCAAGGGGTGACGTGGAGTGGCCTGCACGCTCACTAGATTTCAGCATTTGTGATTTTTTTCCTTTGGGGGTACATAAAGGAAAAAGTTTTTAAACTTCCTCCACATACCCTAGAAGAACTTAAGGACAGAATCAGAGAGGAAGATACAGCAATACCCATCGAAATGTGCAGAAGAGCGGTTGAAAGCTTCAGAATTCGCCTTCAAGAGTGCATCACGGCTGACGGCCGCCACCTACGTGATATCATCTTTAAAACTTAATGTAAAAAACTAGATTATGTACTGAATTAAACAATATAAACATAATTTCTGTAAGTTGAATTGTTTTTGTTTTACATCCCTTTTAAACCGGTTTATACCTTTTGCCCCACCCTGTATTATGTTTTTACTTTAAGAACTAAAATCTTACAATATCATTTGAATTTGAATTAAAGATAGAATTTTTATTTTCCATCAAGGTCGAAGAGTTTGATATTATTTCCCTATTTAAAGTTTGAAAATGTTATATTATTCAGCAATGGGAAGGACATTGAAGGACAAATATGAATCAAAAGAATTATCAGCAAATGTGTAAGTATAGGTATACAGGATTTTTTTTTAGAAAATTCCAGGAGAAAAAGTTCCAAACCAAAATATCAATTGAAAAGTAGGTTAACCTTTGAAAGATTCTTTCTTTGGAAATTCTTTTTCAGTAAACCATTCTGTCAATACTAAAAAAAAAGGCGTGTAATAATGTTAATAAGTGACATTGGACTGTCACGAAGAAAGTATATGGATAGAATCCCAAATTATTTAAACTTATTCACAAACTATTTCACCAATTTCTGGGTATTTAAGATTTTCTTTTACTCAGAAAAAGTGTATATATCATCTTAGTCGTTCATACATACATATTTGGCATACAATTGTAGTTACCCTCTAATCCTGCCAACTCACAACATGCACACAAAAATTATTGATGCTACCCAATTTATTTATTTATTTATAACTCTCCTCGCACGTTTCAGCGCTGAAATGGGTTGGGATTTGCGAAAATGCAATCCGTTTTCAAGGATAAGCTTGGATAAAGTAAGCAACATCTTTTTATCGTGCAATAGGATATCATCTTGCTCTGTTGTCTTGTTACACGGAAAGTAGTTTTTTTACTCGAAAGAAAATATGTACAAAAAAAAATAAGAAGAAAACTAAATTATTGTATGACTATTAAATATTCTAAATAAGCAAATTTGGCTTCTTTTCTTCGTGCAGCCTTGATTGGTTGATGATCAAAATAAATTTTAGTAGGGTGCCAGTTATAGCTACATTGAAATTCATCTTTGAAAAGTTTAATGATGTATTTTAAGACATTTATGATGCAAAAACTAGGATTATTTTGATGCCAAAATAAAGCTTATAACTTAATTAATATATCTGGCCAAAAAAAAAATTGATTTCGGCCCAACCGTACTCATAAAATGACTTTTCTTTTTTCAATGATCATTGAAGAGGTAGTGCAATCCTTGAAATAATTAAAGTCAATTTATATGAAAGGCTGGGCTCAAATAAAATTTTTTTTTTGACAATAAATATTTCTTGAGTTTTCGGCTTTATATTGGCACCAAAATAATTATAGATTTTGCATCCTAAACGTCTTAGAATACATCATTCAAATTTCCAATGATGTGTTTCAATGATAGCTATAACTGGCCCTTAATTCCACCGTAAGTATAGTACCTCCGGTAATAATAAATAGCTCGAGGTGAAAACCAAAGTTCATGGCAACATACATACAATGCGAAAACAATAAATCTAGACGAAGGTACACTCACACGGAAGTCTTTTCAATTGTCATTGACATTGTTGAGTTTTTTTGCAATCACCAAAAGAATACGATTCTCATCGCCGCGCCCTTAAGTTGTTGCATCATGCACCTTTAACTGTCAAATGTGAAATGTCATTAAATTCATGCTATCGTCCATTGTGTCTCATATATTAATTTTGTATTGCAAAGTAAAGTTAAGGTTAATACAAGAAACACGGTAATAAAATAATCTTAGGGCCACTTGCAAGAAAGTTTTCTGACAACACTAATCTCTGATAAGCCTAATTAACTTAAATAAATATTATTCAATGAAAATTCAATTTATACAATAGTTTGTTAAATTAAAACGGACTTCAGAAATAGAAGACATTTATTTTTCCCCATGCTTATACAAAGCAAATTTTAATAATTTTAAATTTATTCAAATGCATAACATTATAATAATGATAATAGCACTTCATTAAGTACCTATCAGTAGCGTGGCGTCCATATAACACGATTCCTATCGAGTTACCTTTTGAAAATCTCAATCTTGTTTATTAAAAAACGAGCAACAATAATCTAAATTCAATATAGCTTTCAACGGCCTTTAGTCCATGAAAAAAAAAAAAAAAAAAAAAAAAAATAATCTAAATTACTAGAAAATTTCCTAAATATGTCTAAGAAACCCGTGTTATTTTTTTACCATAAGAAAGAAAAATAATAACTCGGTATTCTGCTTCTTATTTCAGGAATTTTAATACGAATGAATGAGCAAGAGCAAAGAAAACAAGCTTGTTCTATCCAGCGAAAAATGTTAAAAGTTCTGTTTGTGTTTTTTGTGGGGTATGGGGTTGTAGAAGAGAGAATTTTGTATGTCTCGCTGTTGTATGAAGTTCATTGAGCAGGGCAGGTAGGCACCTACAAATATTGTGTATTGTGGGTAGGGGTAGTTTTCTGTTCAAAAAATTAATTTTAATTTGAAAAAATAACACGCTCTTTCTCGTCTTATTTCAATAACTTTATATGTGTCTCGCTGCGTTGTGGTGTGAGGTTTACTGTGGAAGTCATGTAGGTTTTTCTTGAAAAAAATCAGTTTATACCTTTTTATTTTATTGTAAAATTACACTTTTATGACCCTTTCTATACAAAATTTGTAAATCAAAACTTATATCATGGCGTTGAAAGCGATATAGACAATTTAGTTACCTACGTTTTCGGGTGACTAATTTTCTTCGATTTACCATTTAAAATCATCCACGCCACGCCACTGGTACCTATGTATTGTATATATTTTATTCTTTTTCCAAATTGTATTTTTTATTTCAGCTTAAAATTGTTCACAAATCATACATAGTTATTTTTGTGTTTCTAATTACATAATTATAATGTAAATCTGATGAACCACGTCAACCAAATAGTTATTGGTCATGGTTTTGAGATTAAAACAAAATTATTTTCAAGCGAATTATGAACCCGTTTGAAGTGACTAAAAAGGACCGCAAACCACAAAGCAGCCGCTAATAGATCAAAACAATATGGATGACTTGATTTAATACCAATTAGAGCATAAATGAATTTTCCAATTGATTAATAATAATAACCTCTGATGATAATCTGATTTTTACTTGAGAGGTTGTTACTACGTATTATACTTCATGATATAGTAGGTATATGGCAAATTATGGCTTCGTAAAAAAAATCGAACTCGAGATTTTGATCAGACTTTAAATTTCGTTGATAGGGTCTGTCTGAACAGCTGCAGCCTGAATTTAGTACCAAATATCCGAATCTCTCGATACCATTTTTAAATTGTTTTTAGGACCAAAAATAATCGTGCCTCTGATATAATTTTTTAGCATTTTATGAAAAACATTTTTTGATCAAAAATTGTTCAAAATTTTTTTTTGAAAAATCATTTTTTTTTAAACGGGTTGATGAATATTTTTGAAATTATGGTTTAAGCTGTATATTATTATATTCTTAAAAATGACATACCAAATTTTTTTTCTAAAAAATATCAAGAAACTTTATATATTAAAAATTATTTTTTAAGATAACCGCTCCAACGATTTTTAAAATTTTTTCTGCAAAAATTCACATTTTTTCAAGAATTTAGATGGCGTTCTTCATTCTGAAATCAAAACATTTCAAGTACTTATTTTATCAATTCAAAGAACGTATTTCATGCTTTTTTTTCCATAATTATTCAAATTTTCGTTCTTCATTTTATTAAATGGATAAATACATACACATATAATTATTAATTATGTATTTTATATTACACTCAATCTTTAAAATTCGAAGAAACTTTTTCTACAAGAGCAAGTTCGTGCGACCCAGTCGTGCATTTTATTTTCGTACAATCTGTACTTGATTTACAAAAAGAAAATGTATTAAATGTGCATGTTTCGACGGGCAAATATTTTTTTAATCGTATGTGCTATAAAAAAGACATACAAACAAAAAACAAAAACAATATCACTCGATTTTGAATTATTTTCAAATTCAAAAATAATTCAAAATATGTAGACCAATTTGGTTGGCTTTCGAAGCTGTAACTCTCCTTCAAGTAATCAGATGGAAAGTTGGAGTTTTTAAATTAAGCCAAAATATCAGGCTATCAGGCTGTAGTAGCCCGTGGCGTAATGGTTAGTGCGTTGGACTGTTATGCCAGAGGTCTGGTGTTCAATACCAGCCGCTTCCACCTTAAGTTTTTTTCAGAGCTACTACCTCTTGCGAGGAAGTGACAAATCCTCCAAGAATATCTCTTGTCATAGAAAAGTGCCGCTCACCTTAGCCGTTCGGATTCGGCAGTAAACTGTAGGTCCCCTCCATCCATTCCTGCAGACACGCACACAGGAATGGTTGAGAGTTGTAAGTCACTAGGGCCTGGTTCTTTATGAGCCGTTTGTGCCACCAAATTTATTTGTTTTATTTATCAGGCTACATTTCTCTTTAAAAATGTTTGAAGATGGGTAAACAATTTCGTACTAGAAGGGTGATTGAGTCCGCCATCAATGTGAGTTTTAATTTTTAAAATGCAAGTTAATGAAAAATTTTACAATTTTGAGAAATAATATTTGACAAATAGATATATTTTACCAACTCTCCTCTAAAAAGTTGTCATAGGTTTTTTAAGCCCCATTCACATGAGAGCGACCAACGAATGACGAATTTATGAATAAATGGGATTTTAAAACCTTTACGGCTATATTATTGACTTTCTTCAAAGCTAGTTTTACTGAAAAAACTAGTTCTATTGGAGTTTCCAGTTTTTATGTTCTCAAAAAAAATTACTGATTTGATTTAGATGTCAAACTATGTATGAATATTTTGAATTAGATGTCAAAGTAATAAAAATTATTGAACAAATTAAAACTCGAAACCTGAATAGAACTAGTTTTTGCTCAAAACTAGTTTCGAAGAAAGCCAACAATATGGCCGTTAATAACCTAAATTCTCCACAAAATATAAATAAAATGATACCGGGAGATTCGCATAAAATGCGAAAAAACGCTACGTTTTACACTATATAAGTTAAACCATGACAATAAAGGAATTGCGTGAGAAGGAAGGTTTATTCCCCTCCTTCTTTTAGGTGGGAGCCTCCACCCTTGAGGTGGGATGGGCAATTTTGTTCAAAAAATTACTTTTTATGAAAAAAATTATAAGAAAATAATGGAAACACGTAGAATGTCGGGCTATAACTTAAAAAAAAGCCAGAGATCCATTGTTTAACAATATTTTTTAGTCAAGTTGTTTTAGTAAATAGTTTTTGAAAAATTAATTTTCAAACTCAAAAATGCAATTGCTTCAATTTCACACCACAAAATTTGCTGTGGGCTACGATCTAAAACCAAAATAAAGATAATATGGAAAAGTAATTCCCTCAGTAGCCCCATCTTGATAGCGAAACATCTATTCCCTATCTTATTTGTCGATTTCGATAAATTTTTGACAACTGAAAGTTAGATGAAATCCTGCAATGCAAAATTGCATCTGAGTTAATTCGGGTTCAACTTACCTATTTTCATAGGATTAACTAACTCTGGCTTAACTCAGAGTTAAATGTAACAGTGAAAAACTGGCTTTCCTAAGTTTATCATAAACTCATTTTAAATCTGAGCAAATTTAATAAACATCCAATATAACTTGAAATTCATAAATGTCATGGATATGGGTATTATGCGTTATGTACCTCAGACAGACAAAATAAAGATTCGAGTTTAAAGCCATTAATTTTGATTTAATATATGAAAGAACCTTTGTCTTATTAAAATAATATTTTACGTTGCTTAACTAACAATAAGTCATTCTTTTCAAAGTTAAAACTTTATAAGCAAGTAGGACTCTTTGTTTTGTTTTCTTTGTTGAAATGAAAATTATTCCTAACACCAAAATTATGTAAATCATCTTTATTACAAAATTACACAGTTCACCAAGTATTTATTATTAACTAAGTCTCAATTTTCGCATATGTAGTATGTATACCATAAACACGTATTACAATTTCCACACACACACGTTATCCTCACAACTTATCTTGTCTTGAGTACCTGGTGTGTTTTCAAAATACCTTATCGTTATCGCCAATATGTAAATTTTGAAAATTTGATATTTTTCACGATTTAAAAATGTTTGTCAGCTTTTTTATGTGATGGAGGAGATAATTTTGTTTTGTGTGAAAATTGAAAAGCAAGCACTTTTCAACCCAACTTAAGTCATTCTAACACGCATCCTTATATTGAATAGGGTTAAAAGATAAATAACCAGAGGGTCAGGGTATAGTAGAACAGAAAGTTTTGTGTATAGGTGAGACAGATGAAACAGAGTTATATCGATGATAATGGAAATGGTGGCATAGAAGGTGGTGTAACCGGCGGCGGTGCAGCAGAGTAGCAAGGTGAACAAAATATTGAATAAACATGAAAACCAAATAAAAATAAAAAAAAGGTATCGCTTCCAAGAAATTCTTTTCGTCTCTAGAGACAACAAGGCCGAAGGGGGAAAGAGTGAAGGGGTTTATTGAATTTTTTAACCATATTATGCAGATATGCTAGCTGAGAAATACATTCTTCGACGCTTTAACCCCGAAAGAAAGATAAAACAATATAATTGTCACTTTTATAACAATATGATAACTGGAACGGACCCGGAACGTGTCTTTTCTTTTTTATTTTTTCTTAATTTGTTCGAATGTTTTTTTTTTTTTTTTCGGTCTGTACCTATATAAAAAAATCTATGGTTTATGGAGGACATACAAAATGGGCTTATGTAATGAAACATCGAAAAGGTACATATATGCAAGGACAAAAAAGAAATGATTCTCCTTTGAAGTATATGCCTTTCTTTGCAATCCTGTAAGCTACTGTTTCTAATATATTAGGTATACATATTTGTAAGGTCAGAAAGGATACCAAAGTTCATTTATTTATTTTAGTCCTATACCTAGCTTCTTCAAGATGAAACAGCTGGAAATGGAGATCCTATAAAGAATTGCAGGCAACCTTGTGAAAGTAAATGCTTTGAGATTTAATTTAGGCAAGCTGTTCTTAATGTATGAAACAAAAGGTGAGGTTGATTAAATTCTATACTATAGGCCACCTTTTTTTTTTTGTTTTTTTTTTTTATTATTATTTTGTTAACAAAGGTTTCTTTGATGAAGGAAGCGAATGATTGGTTGATTCTTAATTTTGGTTAGATTAATTTAGGTGCATCTAAATGAGGTTTATTATATTAATATTTGTTTTTTTTTTTTTTTGGTATAAAAATTAAAAGGATTGTAATAAGGAGTCAACGAAATTCACAACACTTAATTATTCAGCGAGATAAACGAAATTTTGGTATTTAAAGATATAAATTCAAAATCTAAAACAGCCATGACAACACTATATTCTGTTTGCATTTTCTTGTTTTAGGCAACTCTTTCTTAACTAACCTCTGCCTCCAGTGAAATAAAATTACAGTGCGAGTGATACAGTCTTGGAAAAGTAAACTCAAATTTCTCAGAGGAGGTTTACTTTTTATGTACGTTTTGTTTTCAAGTAATTTTAATTCATTCTTTTAACAAACGTTTTCAATTTAGTTGAATTGATTTTATTTAAATTACTTTGCAGGAAGGAAAGAATTATTATGTAATAGAAAGTAGTTGAGGAATAAACTTGTTACTTTGGCTTTGAAAAGGAAGAAATTTCTTATACAAAATTCGCACGGAAATACAAAATAGTCTTATAACAAGATTTCATCTTAAAATTTGAATAAGATTTAATTAATTTGTATGCACTTACAATGATAACTTCCGGTCCGGATATGAAAAAAATTTGATTCAGAACAACATCTAATAATTCATTTTCGTCTCAACTCCTCGATTTCTTTTCAACTGAATTTAGTGTTTGGGCCAATTTGTAGTACCAAATTTGGTTCCTGGCAAATGATTACTAGCTTTCCCATCAGTGGCGTAGCGTGGGTTTTCGCCGCCCGGGGCAGAGCCAATTTCGCCGCTCTTAGCAATTTTTTTCTGGGCCTTTAATTTTGTTTGTTGTTTTTAAAAAAATCAAAGTGAAACAGCTACTTAACTTACATTGTTATAATTTAATTTTTTATTCACAGATTTATTATATTTATTTGTATTATATTATGTATAGATAGAAGTGTCTAATCGGGTAATGATTGCTGAAAAACAAAACCGGTTTTAAAAAAATCAACCCGCACTGCCTTTAATTATTAGGTATTATTCTTTTAGTTATAGTAGTAATTATTATATTTTATTTGTTTCTATTATTGTTATAAATAAGGAAATGAAGAAACAGAAATATTGGCCAAAGCTCATATTTAACTTAAGCATATTCCACAACAGCCCATCAAAATAAAAGTGTTCAAAACTGGTTTTGTCTTTTAAAAACGGTTAACATGTTTTTTTGCAGCTCAACAAAATTACCACAGCTTACCTTAAATTGAATCGAAACTTCTAATTATCTATTTCAAAGATTCACTAATTACTTAGCAAAACTGTATGTCCAATTTATTTTTACTTTCTCGAAAGAACTCTCAGAATTTTCAACCAGTAACCAGTTATAAGAACTTCGTAAAATGTGCCACCTTGAAAAATTCTCAACATGGGCTTTGCTCTAGCTCCTTTACTATCGTAACAATGACGAAGGGTCATGGTCAAAGATTAATTGTGAAAACTAAATTTTCTAAAATAAATGAACCTGCAAATTTGAGAATTTTGAAACAAATTCTCTTGCCCACTGCCCATCTCCATGGCGGATAAATGTCGAACAATTATCCGAGCAATAAATCCAGCAATTGTCAGTTACTTACGAATTACTAAATTTAATGATTCGGCATCTGAGTTTAAATTCTTAAGAAACGTAGCAACATTTTGTTTGTAATTCATTTTCTATTTAAATATTTTTTTTTTTTGTTCAATGGTGAAACGAGCTGTTGGTGGCTCGGAAATAGTCGAATGAAATGTTTGAAAATTTTGGTTGATGTGAATGAGGGAGCTTTTGTATTCACATTATGTAGCTTTATTATGTTATTGAATGTGAAAGCAGTGTTACTGCTCGAAAACTTTTAGATAATTTATCTGGACTCATAAAATTTATACACAGAAAAATGTATCGGAATGAAAAGAAAATATAAAAACATAACATACAAAAACCATTTACATTAACGTATTTAGAAAAATTGCAGCAAAGTGCCACCCGGATATTTTGAAAAATTGCCGCCGCAAGCAAAGTGCCGCCCGGGGCCTGTGCCCCCTTTCCCCCCCCCCCCCCTCTCGCTACGCCACTGTTTCCCATTAATTTAAAACAATAATCGTAAGGGTAGAGTGAATATAATAGATATTGTACAATTGTAATATGAAATATTGCGTGAGTTTGCTCAACGATAGCTACTATTTCTACACTCATTACTTTTAACTATTTCATATAAATCCACATTTTTTTATTTAAATGTATGAAGCAAGGATAAACTATTTTATACCTCTAAGTCCGTTTTAAGAATGTCAAATTTAAAAAAATTTAAACAATTATTTACTGCTTTTAAGTCTTGGGTGTATAAAAAACTGCGTAAAAAACTACAAGACTATAGGGGCCACTTGCACAAACGAACGAATAAATACATAAAACTCAGTATAACTATCCCAGTATAAATAAATAAAAACTATACTCGTTTTTAACTGCACGAACGGAAAATAAATAACAAGCAGATAAGAATTTTTTTTTTCAGAATCTCCAATACAACAAACACACATTCAAAAATAAACAAACTTTAACGCTTTGACTTGCTTTCTTGTAAGAAATTCTGAAATTTGACGTGGAAGCTGTTCAGAGTTTAAATTATTTATCCAAAGAACGAGTAGAAGATAACTTTTTAAACTTAGATAAAGAAAAAATATTTAGCTACAACATGATTTGATTAAAATCAGTCAAATAGCTTTCATTTATTTATAAATCAGGAGTTACTGCTGTCAAAAAAAACTTCCGTGCAAGTGGCCCTAAAAAAAATTTTTAATAAACTATAGAACGCAATAAAATAAAAATTTTCTTAAGCTTGATTTTTCTTTTAGTGTTATACAATATTATATCAAAATAATGTAAATGTATAATTATATCAAAATAATTTAAAAGTCCAGGAAAATTAGACTTTCACTTCGAAAAAATTCCGACAACGCAGAGTTTTGGTGGAGATGTTAATTTTTGTATCTTAAGCATTTTCCTAAAAGTACCCTAAATTTCGAATAAGTCAAATGCAGGCGGATTCAATCACCCTCTAGTTCGAAATTTTTTTACCCCTCCGTAAAAATTTTTATAGAAAAAGGCAGTTTAATATTCTGGCTTAATTCTATGACTCCAACCTTGAAGATCCGATTACTAAGACGAAAGTTGTAGCTTCGAAAGACAACCATATTGCTCTATTTTGAATTATTTCTGAAATGAAAAATAATTCAAAATAGATTGATATTGTTCGATATGACTTTTGTTCTAGCAATGGCATCTTTAAGGTTGGAATTTTCGAACTAAGCCAGAATGTTAGGCTACATTTTTGTATACAAATTTTTGAGGAGGGGTAAAAAATGTCGTACTAGAGAGGTGATTGAATCCGCCTGCAATGTGATTTTCGATTTTTAAAATAAAAAAGTTGACGAAAAATTTTACAATTTTGAAAAATAATCTTGGACAAAGATATTTCACCAACCCTTCTCTACAAAGTTTGCCTACGATTTGAAGGAGCAAATGCCACAGGAGAGGCAGAAAGGTTGTCTTAAAGTTAAACATTCCATTCAAGCACATTAAATACACGTGAACTTTGACAAGCTATAACTTCAAGATGAAAAAAAGTCCCACAGATCGTTAATACCTCATTTAAAGGTATTTTGATGATTTTCTTAAAGTTTATCATTGGCCATTTTGTTACAAAATAAAATCCAGGCCAGTTATTAAATGAAAACAAAATGACCAGCAGTTTCAACATGGCGGCTTATTCCTAGCCCCTAACACCCCGACAATTTTTTTTTATAATGTGGAGATGTTCCCAAACAAATACGATACAAAATATTTGCCCGTCAAAACATGTAACGTTTGTGCACGTTTTTCTCAAAACCTCTTGATTGTACAAAAAAAAGTAACATACAATTTTAATGTAAAATTACATAAGCTTCAACTTGTACCTTTACATTTTTTTTAAAACACTGATAGTTTTTGAGAAATTAGCAAAAAACTGAAATTCAACCCCTTTCACTCCCCATACAAATTTTAGCCCCGGTCAAAATTTGGGGTACTTTTTGGAAAATGTTTAAGATACAAAAACAAACATCTCTACCAAAATTCAGCTTTGTCGGAATTTTTTCGTAATTTTTCCATTTTTTTGTCTAATTTTCCTAGACTACAGTTGAATCACAAAATTACTTACTAGCTTAACTTTGTGTAATATGTGCACATATTATTAAAGGACCATTACTTTGTTTCTGAACAAAATAAAAATCATGTTAAACGATTCATTATTATCGTATTATATTATGGTCTCAATTTACTATATCTGCACTTGAATAATACCTTAAAAAATAAATTACACTCAACCATATAGTCCAGCCATTTTAGTATTTTCGAAGTTTTCCAATATCAAGGACTTTTGAACTAAGACAAAAAATAATCAAAAGACACCTTCCAGTACTAAAATTGCAAAAATAGTTATAAATACCCTAAAGTAAAATATTTAAACACATATTCATAATTCCTGCACCAGTGTGAAGCTCATTTGCATGTTTAAGTTTCCAAGACCACCCATCACCATCAGGACTAAAAAGTACTCGTATAGCCATATATTTTCTCCCTTTTAAAGACAAGAAATTTACTGCATAATTCATGACGAAGCAACTCTTGCTTCAACGTTTATATATGTTTTTGAGTTAAATTTAATTTTCCTTATCCATGCCACTACAATGGCATCAGCGCCCAGGAGTTAAGCTATAGAGGATGGATTAATCGTGTGTGGAAAACTGTTTTCGCATCTGTTTTGTGTGGTATCAAGACAAGAGTGAGTTCAAGTGAAAATTTGTTATAATGCTAATTTAGTTCGATACGGGCTTGTATCAATGGGTATGGAACTCAAAATGATATACTAAAGAAAATTCGATAAGGGAAAATGTCGGGGAAGGATATTAAATTGATTTAAAAAAATCGAGGGCACTTTAAATTGATGAAATAGGTATAAAGCGAGACAGACAGAGAGAGATAGAGTTTCTTGAGTCATCTTTGCACAAAAGTCCTGATGAGCAAACATATCTATGGCGCCGATTCCATTTCAGGCACAAAATTTATGTAAATCAGAATAAAAGATACAACGATTGGGGCCTTTATATTGGGTCAATATAGTGAGCGAAAAACATGATGAATAGCATTTTTATTATTTTTGCATAGTTTTTATGGCCACACAAATATAAATAAGGATGAACCAGATGGGTATTCGGTAATTTTTGAGTTATAAAAACGAAAAGGATATATTTTTCTTCATGAGACTTTCAAGTTCTCTCATTGCAAATGTTAAGATATTTTCTGGGGGGAATAAAACATTTAATCTAAACGAAATTCATTAAAGGAAGGTTAATCGCATCTCAAATGTTCAGAGTGAAAGCCCATCAAAAAATATTTATATGGGATTCGGATTTTATTTATGACTTTCTTGTTTTATAGTCCTCGTTTATTGTATAAAAACTCTATTTTGCTGATGTGAAGTTCCAAGGAAATTGAAACAACGAACCTTTTCTTGTAAGTTTTATTATGATGCCTTGGTGATTTTGATGTGTTTTATTTTTTATTACAACCTCAAGGGTTCAAATGATTGGTGGTCATGAATTATTTTTTGTTGGTATACGTATAAATAGGTTATTTGGTTTTTAATTTATAAATTGAAAAGATAATCTCACTTTAATTCACTTTTGTTTATTTTTATAAATACAAACAAAAAATGCATATCTAGAGAAGGAAGGGTCAAAGAGGACTTTCTTTTTTAAACGATAAGTAAGTGACTTTACTGTAATTAACTTAACTAACATAAAGACTTATTTTGACTTAAGAGGGGCTTACTTTTCAAAATATATCCCATAACAATTTTATAAAATGAACTGTAAATCTGTACATATTTTTAAATCTAACTAATATATGCCGATGAAAAAGTACGTATACGCCACAGTGACTCTGCTAATGCTTATTTTGTATTTACTTGAGATTGACTTTACCGATTCCATTCATCTTTTTTTTTTACAGATTTTTAATACTTTGTAGAAGGTTCTTACAGACAGAAAAGTAAAGAAAAATACGCAGAAAATTGGATTATTTCAGAAAACTTTACGACTATTTTCAAATGAATGTTAATTTGTATGAGACTTATAGACTCCAAATCCACTTACCGATATTAAGCTCAAAATTTCAGGAAATCTTAGGTGAATGTCAAAATCGCCGAAGCAGTTATTCATAAAGGTGCAGCAGCGCATGCATTTTCCGATTCAGCTCAAAACTACACAAAATATTAGCTGGAAGTCAAACTAATTACAGAAAACACGCTCTGATTTTTCTCAAAATTTCAGGAATTCTTTGGTGGAAGCTCTGTGTGTGTTTGGATCAAAATAGTAGGGCAAGTTTTGGATTCGTGCTGTCCACGGCCTACAGTCTAAACCAATGAAGCGATTTTCTTCAAACTTGGAGCATAAGATTTCTGGGTGATTCCCAAGTGGGCAAATCGAGGTTTTTTATTGACTCAAAAAATAACGGTACTTGCCATACAACTGTTTTGAAAAAAAGTTATTTATCTCAAAAACGGCCATAAGGATTTTTGTATGTACTAGTGGTGCTATGGTCTACATTTTGGTAAAAAAAAATTACCAAAAACCCTTATTAAACCGTTAGAAAGGTCTTTTTTCTATTTTCGACTTTCTCGTTAACCGATTTTGATCAAAATTTTGCTCTGAAAGTTCTATCAAGTTGGAGTAATACTGTTTACATATATTTTTAAAAAAAAATTTTTTTGATTTAAAAAAAAAATTAATTTTTTTTAAGCATTGGGTTGATGAATTTTTTTAAATTATGGTTTTAGTTGCCTATTATTATGCCATACCAAATCTATTTTCTAAAAAGTTTCAAGAAATTTTAAATATAAAAAATAAATTTTTACGAAAAACTTTCCAACGATTTTTAAAATTTTTGTCCAATAATTTATATTTTTTCAGGAACTGAGATGGCGTGTTTATTTTGAGATAAACAAAATTTTAATTACTTGTTTTATCAGCTTAAAGAACGTGTTTCATGCTTTCTTCCATACTAAAATTTCCATTCTCCAATTTATAAAATGCATAAATAATTATTAATTATATGTTTTATATTACACTCAATCTTTTAAATTCGAAAATAAAACTTTTACTACATGCAAGTTCGTGCGACCCAGTCGTGCATTTTATTTATATCTGAGTTTTTCTCTTAGTTGAAGAAAGTTGAAATTTTTTGAATAACTTCTTTTGAAACTAAAGCATGACATTTTCAATTTTTTCAAAAGCCTGAATGCTTCAACACTCCTACACTATACATACCTATACATACATACATATCGTCGGTTCGGAAGAAAAACGACGCAACTCAACAAATCTCATGTTTCAAAATAGGCAACAGAAATTTGAATTAAAATTTAAATTTCAATAAATCTGTTAAAATATCAAGACCCCGCAATAGATCATTAAGTTCCAAATATTGTATTTGAGTTGGGTATTTTTCCAATTGATAGTTTTTTAACAACAACAATAACTGAAATGAAATGTATACTGATCTAACTGATGCTCCAAATGCATTTGATAAACAAACACCACATCTCGACCTGTGACGTCAGTGGCCATAAGTAGTGGAATGCGTAGTGCATACGACTTCGAATACTGAGCAAATCTGATATGCGTGGGTTCAATTCTCATGGTGTGCATGTAGAAAGTTTTTCATAATAAAATTGGATTAAAGCTCAGCACCACTAAAAGGAGAATGATAGGGCTTGGGACCCCTTGAAATTGCTACATCTGCAGCCAAAACAAAAATAAAACGAATTAAAAATACCCAAAAAAAATTAATTCGTAAGCAATTGGTGGTAGCGCCTTTAAGTTGTTTTTGTTCAAAAAGTCGTAAATTATATGCTTACACATATCAGTTTGAGTTGATTGAGTTATTTCTATTAAAAACTAGCTGACCCGGTGAACTTTGTTCCACCTTTGATTCACCGTTCGAACAAAAAAAAAAAAAAACTATTCAGAAAGTATGCAATTTATTTTTGTCACGACTTTTTCGGCCTAGTTTTCCAATTTTTATCTCCATAGAAAGGTTATCTAGTTCAATGCAAACCAACAAAAAAATTCCCATCCAATTTGGATGATTTTCACCGAGTTATGCGCGTACGAAAAAAAAACTAATTCAGAAAGCTTGAAATTTTAAGATGTTTTCACGATTTTCTGACTTTGTCGGTCGAATTTTCTAGTTTTCGTTCGAATTTTTTAATTTTCGGCTCCGTTGTGATCTGGTTTAATACAAATCCAACAAAAAATCCTCTTACAAATCGAATGATGTTCAGCCGAAATATGCGCGTACGAACACAAAAAGGGATTCATTTACATATATACATATATAGATTATTAAGTTTAAAATTAAATAGAATAAATAAAGTATGTACTACATCCATAAAAGTGGTTATTCAAATAAGCGGGTTTAACTGTACCATCGGTGTGACATGAATTTTTGGTAGTTTTTGGGTTATAATAATGAAATATGTATGTATGAAAACACCCTTCTATGTAATGTGTTGAAAAATTTACTCTTCATTCCCTATACAAGGGGATCACCACGTCGTCAAAAAAAAAAAAAAAAAAAACATCAAGCATTTTGAAATTAATAGAATGACAAAAAAAAATCGGGTGGCACCAGAGACGTATTGTTCTAAGAAAAAACAGCCTAAACTGGGTCTAGACTGTCAACATATTTTATCAAAAAGATAAATCTACAAATTGAAAATGTAATGCAAAATGAAAATGCCGCACCATTTAGGTATACTTCATTCCAAAAAAGGAGGCATTCAATCTGCTACACAATCAAAGAAGGGATTTCAAGTTCAAAGATTTTTTTTTTTTGGTTAGAAATTTAAAATCATAGAATCTAGTCTAGACACGACTACTTCTACTGAATATGAGCTTATTGAGTTTTAAAATGAACAAACTGGAGTAAAATAAAATCTAAAAAAAAGTTCTTCCGACAATATGCCGCCAATTTAAAAAAAAAAATAAATATAGAAAATTTGTTTCATAAAATTTAACCTCCAATTCTCAAAAATCTCATGTTATAGAAGGTATCAAAATGAAAACACTCACTTAACTTAACACTCAAGGTGTTCTCTATACAAACTTGCGTGACTTATAAAAAAAAAGCATGAAATTGAAAGTGCAAAACCTCAAAATGACTCACAATAAATTTTTAGATTATAAGTGTAGCTACATGCGTGGATAAATCCTTATACCAACATACCAGTGGCGTAGCATACGGGAGGCGAGGAGGCGGTCCGCCTAGGGCGGCACTTTAAGGGGGCGGCAAAATTTTAAAATAAATAATATTTATGTCGAATTCCTTTCAGCAAAAAATTTCATAATGTCAACAAAGGCAATCTGTCCAGAAAAATCGATTTTTTCTTTTAAACAAATCGAATTTTTTGTTGAAAGCAATTTGACATTAATAATATCTTGATATTTGAACCATTTGATATTTTGTCGCACTGATTGAAAGGATTCGATTCTAGCTTACCAATGTCTAGAAAATTTTTGGAACTTACGTACACACGGTGGGTCATTTTTGTTTTTGTACTATCGAACACTGTTCATATTAAAAAAAAAAAAAAAAAAATTGTTTTTTCCTTCAATATTCCCAAACGAATTGCGAAATTGAAAGTGTCGAATTTTGACACAGGACGATACTAGTATTTAATAATTACACAAATTTTTTTTCACTTTCAATACCATTTGCTCGGTTTAGCTTTTAGTAAGTAGGTACTCTACAAAAAGTGGCTAAATAGAGGACACATACAAAAAAGAGAACAACTTAGGAATTTGGTGAAAAAAGAAAGTGTAAGAAAGATCGGTGTCAAAAATAAGACCATATTTCTCTCTTAAAGAGATATTCTGGAAACCCTATGACAATGATAATGACTGTCCTTGCCGGAAAGTTATTTCACTCTATACTATAGTTAAATTGAAATACCTAAATAAGAGGGCGGCAAAATTTTCATCCGCCCCGGGCGGCTGATACCCACGCTACGCCACTGCTACATACAAGCCTTTCAGTGTGCGGTTCGATTACAATTTAATTTTTGGTCTCAATATCTTCGCATGTTTCTATCATGAAGTTCATAAATCACTTCATAAATTGCCTCGTATAAATCAACAAAATCACCAGAGAAGTTCAGGATTTTGTTTGAAATAATAAATGCAAGTTTTAGTTGTCCTCATTTAAGTGCCAACCTTCAACATACGTAAACTTATAACCAGAAATAATAATTACACAGCACATTCTAATAAATTGTTCTCCTTCCCCAGGCACATGTGGATATGGTTGTTTTAATGGGAAAACTTTGCACAAAATTGTTTGGCAAGGAAAATATTACACAGGTACCACCTGAGTAGCGTTGCCAGACGTCCCGGTTTGCCCGGGACGTACCGGATTTTGCACATATGTAAATGTAACTGTCCCGGCGGGGCAGCTTTTTCCCGGGTTTAAACCAGAATTCATTGCAAAAACATCTCTACATTTATACGTTTTTCAAAAAAATAACTGCGCTGTGATATAGATTTAACTTTAAGTAGAATGTCATTCTGGCAACTTGACAGCTGTCATTTCAAATTGGAAGAACTATTAACATTCGTTTGGTTCCCAAAACTGCCAATTTCTTCCAATTTTAGTCCAAAATTAATATAAAAAACTAAATTGGACATGTTTAAAAACTAGCAGTCGTATTTATTAGATTTTTGACTAGATAGACAGTGGAAATATGTCGTGGAAATATGAAATACCTATGTCGAATTCCATATGCAACCAAAAAATCGAGTCTGTTTAGCAAAAACTCACTTTTTCTAGACAAAGTAAATTTTTCGTTTTTATAGCAAGATCTACGGGCACTTGCATCACAAACGCTAAGGAGATTTGACATTTCTCAGGAGATTAAAGCTTTTTACAGCGGTACAAATATTCAAAAGTATTCGTCGTTTGTTTAAATAGATTTAAAACAATATGTTTTTATTCATCAGATAAGTGGAGAAGCAATGAACGTAATTAATAAATTCTGATTCCAAGTGCTCAAAGTCCATATTCATCCCTACTTGTTGCCGAATTAAAAATGCTTACTTTAAACCTTTGACGGCTGTCAAAAGTTACATCTTTCTTCTTATTTTATGGCTAAGTTTAGCTATGCGAATTTAGTAACGCTATGTATGAATTGGATTTAAATCGAGCTAAATTTTGTCCGAAGTTGTACACGGGAACTTCGAAATTAAATCTCGGATAAAACACGGGAACTTCGAAATTATATCTCGGATAAAACTTAAAATCAAAATTTTATTCGAATCGCACCAGGGCCCATGTTCTGTAACTCGCACATCGAAAAAATCAGTCGAGAAACGCTGAAAAATTGAACAAAACTCATGTATTTTGTTTCAGTTTCCATCGTTTCTCGACCGATTTTATGCATGCGAGAAGTTACAGAACATGGGTCCAGGACTAACCAAATTTGTACCTATGAAACATTTACCGTAGTCAAATGGAACTGCAAGAAATTGCCTTTAGTTTGAGTCCGAACAATTCCTATTCCATATGGTGTAGTTACCCTGAACACAAGAGCTAAAATAACCATTTTTTGTTTATAAATAAGGCAGTCAATATTTTTTATATAAAATAAAATTATTAATTTTAATATAATGAGTTTTTATTTTGTCCCGGGAAAAAAATTGAAATCCCGGTATTTTTCTATATTTTTGTCTTTTGTCCCGCCGACCTGCGAAAAAAATCTGGCAACCCTACACCTGAGGCTATATATTCGAAAGTACGAGAATCATCTGAATCCAATCGTAGAAAGGCAATAATTATTTCTATATTCTAACCTAAGATATTCTATGAGTAAGTTAATTGTTTCACAAAGTGAAGCAATCGAAAATCAATAAAGATAACATTTTTCTGAAAAAAAACCTACGCCAACGTGATTTTTTTCTTTTGTATTTTATACAACAGGACATTCATACTTTTAGCCACAATACAAAGCTTTTCTTGGCCGTAAGGCATTATTTTATTGACAATCATTTGGGAAAAAATATTAAAATAGTTTTAGTAAGCCATCAATTAAAGAATAGGTTGAATAAATAATTATCAATTGATAGACATAAGAATGTAGAAATTTAATGCTATAGAAACATTTAATCGTTCTCAAAGGTTAAAGGGTAAAAGACCTAGACAGAAGTTGCGTGTCAGTTAATTTTAAAGAAATGTCATGGGCATGAACCACATGCAAGCTGATTTGACATTTTGAAAACTTAGTTGACATACTTAAAGTTAAGTTGATATTTTTCAAAACAAATCAATGTTAAAAACTTGAATATAAGCAGGTTAATAATTTCTTCTGTGATTTACCTGACAGTCGACAGATGCGGTTGCGGTTAGCATGACAAGATTTTAATAATAATTCTGACGCGACGACGCGACGCAGCCATCGATCAAACGTCAAAGATAACATGAATTTGCAATTTATGGTTGGTGTTTCCATCAACCGTTTTCGTCAAATAAATTGGGTAACGTAAACCTCAACTTAATTCGAACATTTCTTGGAAAAACAATTATGTTTTTGAATTTTTGAACAACAACAACAACTTAAAGGCGCTACCACTAATTGTTTACAAATTAATTTTAGGTATTTTAATTCGTTTTATTTTTGTTTGGCTCGAGATATAGTAATTTCAAGGGGTGCCAAGCCCTATCATCAGTCTCCTTTTAGTGGTGCTGGGCTTTTATCCAATTTTATTATGAAAAACTTTCTACATGCACGCCATGAGATTTGAACTCACGCATATCAGATTTGCTTAGTCTTCGAAGTCCTATGCACTACGCATTCCACTACTTATGACCACTGACGTCACGAATTAAAATATGTACCTAAAATTAATTATCGTTAGCAATTGGTGGTGGCGCCTTTAAGTTGTTGTTGCTGTTCAAATATTCAATGAAATTGGCGTAATAAAGAATGGTCAAGTCTAATAAACTGACATTCTAGTATATGAATAATACAATAAATAATAATAAACAGTGTGTTTGGTATAAGGTGCGACAAAAAGCTAGAGCGAGTAGGTTGGGTTAAGACCAGAAAAAAATCGTATGGGAGGGAGGGGGTCTATTTCGTTTAAGCGGGAGGGGCAATTTTCTAAAAAATTGACTTAAAAAAGAAAACAAATTATTTAAAAACAACGGTAAAACTTATAATGCAATGATATAGTTTTTTGGAAAGCCAGAAATCTCTTTTTTAATTTTCATTTTTAATTTTTAAATAAAGTTGTGAAATGAAAATTAATTTTTAAACTCGAAATTTTGAAAAAAAGGGACAGACAATTATTACAAAACAACAGTAATGGTAACAACGGCATGCTATATTTTTTTGTAAGAATTTGAAAATTAATTTTTCAAAAACTATTCACAAACACAACCCTTTAGTTTAAAATGAAAATTAAAGAAGAGATTTTTGAATAATTTTTTTTTATTTTAAGTCAATTTTTTAGAAAATTACCCCTCCCGCCTAAACGGGGGGAAATCGACCCCTCCCCCATACGATTTTGTCTTAACCTCTAGTTTTTTGATGCGCCTTATACCGAACACCCTGCATACCTACACATGAAGAGAGAGGTAAAAAATAGCTGAAGTTGATTAGCTTGTTTCCAACAAATACGAAGAAATTAAGTTTACTAATGTAACGGTATGCGGACAACAACAAGAAGTGTCGCCAGCCTTTTGCTCCTGCAGATACGAGTTCTAGATGGCAGGGTGTCCAGAAGACGAGGACCAGATCAGGTACGCTTGTGTGTATCGGTTAGCTCATTCAGATTAGGACCACCGTCACCGTACTACCTATATCCATGCGTATGTTAAAATTAAGACTCCTGCGTCTCAAAATCTTAATTTTAATTTCTTATCTACATTTTATTAACATTTTTATGTGATTAATAGTCGATTTCATACATCCCTTTAAACTATTCAAATCCAAAAATGACGTTTGTTTCACACAAAATATTTGTAAAACCGAAGATAATACAACGGTTTCATTAGATCAAATGAGGTAATTTCGTTGAAAATTTCAAAATTGGATTCAAAATCATCTCATTTCCTTTACAAATTCACATTTCCAAATAAAGTTTCAACCAAATTTACACGAAATTCGATAGGAAATTACGTAAAACCTTTATGAACACACCCAAATGGAACGTATTTAAAATGACAGAATTCAATGTATAAAACAACATAAACAAGGGATTGACAGTCTGGGCTGTCAAACGAAATTAGGAAATTTGAAATGTAAACACTTTCTGTAATTTGCCAGATCACCTCATTTCAGCTCTAATAAAAACGTATTATAGGACCCTATATTTCCAAATTTTGACTATTCTTGAAAGCAATTTCTTGTAAATAATCGCTCGTTTAAAAAAAGTGTCGTGACTTTTTTATTCTATAAAATAGCATAATAAGTTACTTTTATTAAGCTTCATCATTTGAAAGTAAAAATTAATATTTTTTTTTTAGCATGTTGGCCTTTTAGGGGCAGTCGGACAGAATCCCGAAATCTATAATCCAGAAAACTAAAAACTCCAGAAAACCAAAAATCCCGAAAACACAAAATTCCGAGAACCCAAAATCCAGAAATCCAGAAAACCCATAATCCCGAAAACAATTTGATCTTTTAACAAAATGTTATATTGTTTTTAGATGCGAGTCGAGTAAGATGACAATTTATTTTTTGTTTTCACACTATTAAGGCTTAACTACATTCAATTTGCTTTTGTACAAAACGTCGTCCTAATATTGGGTTGCCGTAAACGCCAAAATTCACTTTTTTGAGTTTGATATGCAGTCTTATATTTTTGAGGTAGCTATTTCCAAATCTTTTATCCGTTTGGCTCTATCTCTTTCCGTTGCAAAGATATATATAGACGTATATCTATTCAGATTCATCAAGTTCACCGTATTGTTTTGACGTAAACAAAAATGCAAGGTATAATACAGGCTGGGACAAAAGGTATGAACCTGTGGTTGTGGTGAGAAAGGGGAGGGGTCTCGTTGTGGCAGTGAGAGAGTCTAGTTTGCATCAGCAATCATAGTTTGGACGGGAGAGCATCCTGGGTTTGCTGTTAGGACTTTTTTGAAAATGGCCGTTCTGTTATCGCCACGCAGAGAGCCTTTTGACAGCACTTAAATATCCCTGTTGGGGGAAACTTCCCTGGCCGGTAATGCAATTAGACGTTGGGCTAGAACATTGGAAAACACTGGTTCAACAGTAACTCTTTCGGCAATTGGAAGACCCAGAACTGTAAGAACTCCTGAAAATGTCATCTTGGCAAGAAATGCTATCGAACATTCTCCCAGGCGCTTTGGAAACCGAGCTGGAAGAATTGAGTGAAGCAACTAATCTGGGAGACATCTTTTTCCAACAGGACGGGGCTACATCCCACACTGCTAGGATTTCAATGGCGAGATTGAGGCAAGTGTTCCCCCAGCGCCTTGTCTCTTTGAGGGGTGACGTGGAGTGGCCTGCGCGCTAACCAGATTTGAGCATTTGTTATTTTTTTTTCTTTGGGGGTACATAAAGAAAAAGTTTTTCAACTTCGTCCAAATACCCTGGAACAACTTAAGGACAGAATCAGAGAGGAAATTACGGCAATACCCATCGAAATGTGCAGAAGAGCGGTTGAAAGCTTCAGAATTCGCCTTCAAGAGTGCATCGCGGCTGACGGCCGCCACCTACGTGATATCATCTTCAAAACTTAATGTAAAAAACTAGATTCTGTACTGAATTAAACAATATAAACATAATTTCTGTAAATTGAATTGTTTTATTAGAAAGAAAAATATTTATGTTTGGTTTTGCCGTACGTGCCTACGATTTTACTGTGGCCGTAAAAAAGTATAAGAATCCGAACGGCTAATGTGGGCGGCAGTTTTCTATTTTAAATCCTCGCAAGAGGCAGTAGCCGATATTTTTTCTTAGTGGCAGGTACCCTACTTTAAGAAAAATATGAAATAAATATACAAAGTCAGTCGCACCCTGTGGTGTGACAAAACGCTAGAGCGTGTAAGTTAAGTCGAGACAAAAAAAAATCGCATGGCAGGGGGGTTCATTTTCAACTTGAAATAGAAAAAAATCATTAAAAAACAGCGATATTTTTCTTGTCAAGTGTTGCCAAGCGTAAAGTGGTCAAGGCATAGGGCTGCCGCACGCTTTAAAGCTCATTTTTCGGGTTCTTACAATTATCTGACACAGCTCAGATGGTATGTCTCACGGGCAAAAACAAAATACAATATAAAAGAAAATTTTATTTAAAACAATCAAAATAGGTGGTTTTTCCAAAATCGTAATTTCAATAGGGTAAAATAGGGTAAACAAAAATTAAAGTCTAGAATCTATTTTCTAAACGAAAAATAATAGAGAGTTAGTTGTTTTTGAAATCGATAAAATGTTTTATTATAAAAAAGTATTGTAAATATATAAAAAATGTGAAAAATCCATAACTCGAGATATAAACGTTTGAAAGAAAAAATGTTAAAAATAGGTAGACGTTGGAAAAAAAATTACTATAAATCAGGGTTATGTTTTCTGGAAATAAATTTTATATTTTTTAAAAAGATGATAAGAATTATGTCAAATTTTCGATTTAACCTCAATTTTTTGCTAAGATAATTTTTGAATAATACATATACATTTTTTTCATCCATTTTCAGGGGTTTTGATTTTTTTTTTGCAATCTTACGCGCATATGTATTTTCATTAAAAAATAGTATCAGTGCAAGGATACATTAATTACAAGTAAGATGGTAATATACTGTTTCCAAAAATGTTGCCAAAACCTCAAAATTGCCGAACTTAATTATCGATATTTTGATATTTCTTAATGTGTTAGGGGAAAAAAATTTGAAAGTCTCAGAGAGGTGACAACAAATTTGGGGAGGTAAAGTATAACCAAAATGTAAGTACGTGGGTTAATAGGTACAAGTGTCATGGTGTCTAATACAACAATCTCACGATCTTCCAATTATTTCATCAGGCGTATAACCACTTATATTTATACACAAGCAAACACGAAATGGTACTCTGTCATTTTTCTTAAGCTTCAAGACCTTAACATTGAGCATTTACATTGAAGGTTTGAATGAAAGAACAACAACTTGAGTGAGCTACCACCAAGTTATTATAGGCTGGAGTTATAGCTATTCCACGGTCGCCAGGCCGATCATCAGACTCCTTTAGTGGTGCTTAGTCTATTTATGTTCAATTTTATTCGAAAAACCATTTGCCCCACTCAGGCTCGAACCCAGACCAAGCGTCTCCGGGCCAAGTACACTACGCACTGCGCTAACGAAGGTCACGCGTGATCATGTCGATCGAGTGCAGGTTTTATTGTTTGACAACTGCATTTGAATCAACTAGCATTTTTACTAGCCACACACAAGCTTGTTGTTGTTCATTCGGGTTCTTTATAGTCAAGCATTCATAGTAGATTTATTCTCACTTTTTTGACATGTATTATTTCATTTAAAATAAACCGTGTTTACTTTATAGTGAAAATACTATCTTTGAATCTGTGTGATCCCTTAGTACAATATTCTCTTAAAAAACTCAAAAATGAGCAATGAACATAAGTACATAAATTTACTTCTCACATATCACATACCAACAATAAAATTGAGCTTTAGTTCAAATGAAGTACCTACAAATGATTTATGCAGTGTGCAATATGCACATCTTGTCAATTTATTTTCAGACTGACGTACATACACACAATTTCACTTCTTTCTTTGAATAAAGAAGAAGTAAGGTGAAAGAAAAAAAATTAACACATGACGATGAAAAATCAATTCTATCATCTGTCATGTTCGGAAAGTGTATTTAAGCCAGTATAGTTAGACACTTAGACAGGCAAAGACTTTTGGTATCCTTTGCAAAAGAAGACAGGGAAAGGCTGATAATGACAGCAACTGATTAGAGTATAAAAGAAGAAGAATGAATAAAGAAAAGTTTATTTTGAAACTTGAATTATATACTTAAAGAAGACACCATGGGTGAAATAATGATATCAATTGAAGTATTGATTGCTTTTTTTTTTAAGTGTGTGGTTGGTTATGAAAAAGTTTGCTGACTTGTTTTGTTTTGACGTAGATCATGTAGCTAGGTATTGAATTCTTTTCTTATTTGATAACTTATAGCATTTTTTATAAATTAGATGTGGACTAAGAACTTATGTTAAAATTAATATGGATACCCTGCCCACACCCAAACATATTTACAGCAGTAATCTTGGCAAACTAAGGCACTAAAAAGACAAGATATTAATTTTGTATGATTACAATAGAGATTATCAGAAATAATGTTTTTGTTTTTAAGAACATTTAAAAATACATTGTTTTTTAATTTATTTCATAAAAAAAAACAACAATGTGAATGTAAATTTTATATAAAACAAAATACGGAAAAGGAAGTAAAATAAATCAAGGGTGGGATTATAGAACAGAGTTATAAATAGAAGAAACAGGCAGATTTATATCGTCTTGAGATCTTATTTCTGAGTATTCTATTCAAAGACAAGAGTAAGTGTTTTTTTCTGCAGAGCAAACATTTAAATCAATTGGCGTGAGTGCTCCCTCTTCATTTTATCAGTAATGTTTTGCTTCAAATAAAACCTGATGAAGTCTTTTGTGTCATACTAAGGTTAAATGATCTGATTTTATGTGAGTTTATTTTTAAATGAAATTCAGAGAAAAAACAAAATATATTATTTGTAAAACCTGTTGGTACCTAAAATCTAAATAAAATTAATCCTAATAGGAATAAATATTTTCAATGTCCAAAAACTTTCATCAACCCTGCTTTGAAATAACCAATAAATAAAATTTAAATTCTTTCAAATGAAATGTTTGATAGTCAAAAATAAAATTAGGGAATTCGATTTAGTTTTAGCAGAATCTAAGCTCTTTATAATTACGAGCATTGTTTTAAAGAATTTTTACTTTTTGCTAAATTTCTTAATATCTTAAATATTCAGTACGCAGGGATCATATACATAAATAACACAAAAGGCTTGTTGTTGGTTGGGTGGAGATAAGGCCGTAGCCAGACAAATATTTTGGGGGGGGGGGGGGGGGATTAGACTTTTTGAAAAATTATTTTTAGCTTTTTAGTATGTAATCTACAGGGACCTCTCTATGATATGATATGAGGATATGAGGACTTCTTACAGTAATTCAACAAACTGTTGAACTTCTCAGTTAACTTTTTTTTAGAAAAGGCTTCCTTCTTCTAAAGAAAACAACCAATTAATTTAATATTTTTATATCTATTGCTCATCATCACAAAACGAGTATTTATCACAAAAAATAACATCACCTAAATATCTATACGTAGGTATTAAAAGTATTTTTTCCAACAGCAAATTAAGCCGTCTGGCCTTCTGTGCAGCAAACACATCTATAACCTCTTCAGTATTGATATCAATTTCTCTATGAATTGACATCAAAGCTAATCGTGTCAGTCTTTCATCACCGGTAGAGTTTCTCAGATATGTTTTTAATCTCTTCATCGTTGAAAATGTTCGTTCCGGTGTGCATGTCGAAACTGGAAGGGTAGCCAAAATTTTTAAGTTTGTGGATGTTTGGAAAAAGTTGTTGGTTGCATATTTGAAGAGCTTCTATTGCATTTTTCGCACGGTCTTCTGGTAATTGTTGGTGGCATTTTGTCTTCCATAGTAAGAATTCAGCCTCCATAGTCTCCCAATCCAAAAATTTTCTATACAATTTAAAATTTTCTTCATTAAAATTAGTTTCATTTTTACCGATAGTCGATGGTATTAAAATATACAAAGAAGAAAGTGTCGACTTATGATTCTCGAATCTCATTTTAAGTTGACTAATAAAGTCATCTAAGAGAGGAATCAAAATTGTTATCCTAAAATAGGTCTCTGGATCAGTCGTACGTGTATTGGAACTATTCTGTTGTCTTCCCACAACTCGAGGAATTTTAATTTTTTCTTCTGCAATACTTGATAATTCTTCTGCTGTCTGGAAAATTATATTGAATTCCAAAATAACATCCTCTCGAATTTTTTGGAATCTGTTTGATATCAATTCAATATGTTCCAGAGCAGATACCAAGTCGCATGAAGGGGACTGTAAGATCTTGCAAATCGGCAATGTGTGTGGAAATAAAACACTCAAGCTGCATAAACTTATCAAAAAATCACTAGCTGTAACAGATCTTAAAAAGCAGTTCGCCTTTGATGAAGTTTCGGAGTCCCAACTCTTCCAAACTATGAACTATCGCTTGAAAAACTTCTTTGAATCTAATCAATCCGTCATGATTTTCAACCCAGCGAGTCTCACACATTGATGTTAAGCACTTCCATTTAGTTTGTGGATAATTTTTTGACATGGATTACATGTCTTTCTCGGAGGGTTGGGTGTGATGTAGCGAAAAGAGGACCGTCACGAAAACATGTATCGCTCGCGCCCTACTGCTAAGTGACTGTTTGCACTACAGACATTCTACATATACCAATCGATAGATAAAGATTGCGCAAAGATTATAGAGGAATTGTTTTATAGCTATCGCCTCATAGTTTCAGGTCATCGCGTTTGGGGTAAATTGCAGCAAAATAAGGAGTACTCAAACTAATTCGAGCTCAATTTCTTCGGATATATAAGTGCCACTGAAGTCATTGATATCTCATTCGAAAGGGTTTGAAAAAGGGCATCCCTACGCGTATTTCTTATACCGTTAATTCACGTTGTAGCACATAAGACATGCAATCCATGTTCGGTAGGTGCCACAAGGGCGATCTACCAAGGGTATTTTTTTTTTATATTGGCCTGCAAACAATTTGTACGCTTTGCGGATAGTTTAAAAAAATTGCCAACAGATTTAATTATGCCAATAGTGTTTCGAATTGGCTGAATTTGGCAAGAATGCCCTAAAGCCAAGTTTAATGAATGCGCGCTACAATGCACGTATAAAGCTTCTGGGTGGGACTCGCGTACTTCTGCTTGAACTCAATTGAAACTGCCCCTCATAGCAGACGCACCGTCGTACCCTTGTCCAATTAAGGTGCGTTAGCTAAATAATTTCGATGGCGGGGAGAATCGGGCTGTTAGTGCAGAAATTTGGAAAAAAAATTTAATAAAAAGCTATTAATAAAAAAATAATTTCTAATAAAATTTCGGGGGGGGGGGGTTAAAACCCAGATTTTTTTTTCTTTTAAATTTTTTTTTCAGTATTGTAACTAATGCAAACTGTGGCAAAAGTGGACAGAAATTTTTATTTTCTTTTTCATTTCGATGACGATTTCACAATGTTTATGACCTTTAATTTGGTTTGTATGATTTTGATCATTCAGTACGAAAAAACAGTTTAATGGATCGATTTGAAATTTCAAAGATATATAGACCACTTGTCTATAGGTCTTTAAAATTTTTTACTAAATTTAGTCCTGCAGTCAAGATTTTCTTAAAGTCTCTAAAAAGTGGTTTTTTGTTAACATTTTCTTAATCTTACGGTGAGGGACCAAAAACAAATAATCGTTATAAAGTTTTAAAAACATCTTGTAGAAAATTAATTTCAGTTTTCAAAACTGGTCCTTTAATTTTCCGTGTCGGCTTTCCTTGCTGAGACAAAATTAAAAGTCTCTTTTTTCATTCAAAGCCAGGTATTCCTCTAAAAAAAAAAATTGTAAAGCAAACAAAAAAATGGCATTAAAGCTTAATAAAAAAAATTTGTCGAATCAATTAATTTAATTGGCTCAAAAGAAGTTTCAAAGAAAATGACACTCTCCAAAAAAATAAAAAATTTGAATCGTGCTGTTTCTTATGATTGTGCAATAACGGTACCTTAAAAAAATCATTTGCAAACATTTTTTAACACGAAAAACATAACACTTTAGAATGCTTTTTGTTTCAATTCAATAGGACCCCTTTCCAATAAGACCATGGCTCTTCAAAAAACATTTAAAAAAAATTAAATATTTTTCTTCCCTCAATCAATATTTCAAGTATTATTTTTTTTTTTTTAGAAAATATACCGTCCTGCTTAAACGAGGGTAAGTATAGACCCACTCCTTCCCATACGATTTTCTACTTGTCTCGACCCAACCTTCACCCGAATCACCCTGTATATTTCAGTTAATATTAATAAAGTAATTCCTACTACTACCTCGTTGTGCATTAGCTACATAGCCGTAAATATATCTCTCTTTATCTTGAAAAAATTTTAAAAAAAATTGCTTCAAGACTGGATAAGCTTGTATAAATGAAGATTTTATTTGCTGGACGTGTTGAAGTTGTTTGAATAAGGCCGTTTGGCTTAAAATCACGTTAAATTGTATCCGAAGATTTTTTTTTGATACTAGTGAGGTGAAAAACTTTAATCTCGGATAAAATTTAATCGAAATTTTAAACGAATTCGCACACGGTCTAAAAAATGTTCATTTATCCTCTCCTTTTCTCATTCAGTCGTATGGTCCATTAAACCAACTAAAAACTAAGAAAGGATAATAAATTCCAAGAAGTCACTATGAACAATTGATTTAGTTTTGACCCACTTTCTACAGTTGAACTATATACTTACATAATTGCAGACAAAGTCGTTCATAGTCTCGGCGCCCGACGGGATATTCTTTTGACCGTAAACATTTTATTATAATAGGAGTAACATGATGGTTTTTCTTCTTCTTTTTTTTTTTTTAATTCATCCAGAGCACGCAAAGCGAGCAATATTTGTTTGTATAAACAAAGGCGAAAGGTCTCGTGCAGAATTGTTATTCAAATTACCCAAGTTGAAAAATAAAAAATTAAAAAAAATTAGGCGAAACAATTATTAGTATATTTATACAGCTGGGGCACTATCGTGTAAGTTGTCTTACTTAGACTAAGTATATTAAAAGTAATGATGTACTTAAGTGGCTTATAAATGAACCTGTACACCACAGCATTTATTTAATTACCATTCTATTAAAATCTGTCCAAAAACTATGGAAAATTGGATTTATAGTTGACCTGCTAACAACACGTCATTTTAGGATATTTAACGATGTAGATTCTATAATTCTAGACGACAAAGTTTTAAGATAATGTAACAAAGGTTTGTATGAACATATACATATGTGTTTTCATATATATCTACCTGTGGATAGGTTATAGGTACATAATTAGAAAAGGGTGACCAAACAGTTTGGTTTAAGGAGCTGAGAATAATAATTTTACCATTAATTAAGTTTCTTCATTAGAGACAAATTAGCTTCGCAGACAAAATGGTTGCAAAAGTTTCAAGCTGTCATGCTTTGTGAGACCAATTAAGAAGACATTAGTTAAGTGTAATATGTGTTACCACTTCGAACTACGAAAACCATCAAAACATTCATTAAGGCAGGTAATAAATCTGATTTATGTGAAACACGTCATAGTAAAGTATATAGAAATAGAATATATCACAGGATTAAGTTTATTGCATGAAATATAAATACATTTGGAAGACTAAGTGGCTGAACAGAATGGTGACGCAGACGGAGACGGAGACGGAGACGGAGCCGGAGCTGGAATAGCTGTCAAAATATTGAATACACGCAAATTCAATGTTGCGAACACAACGGAACGTAGACGCATACGGAACTGCAGACGCAGACGGAAGAGTACACCAACTTTTAACTTTTCACGTACGGCCCTTTTGACGTTTCAAATTGTATGGAGAATAAAAACAACTTTTTGGGTCGGAAAAAAATATTGTGGTTATTTGTATCGCGAAAAAAATTATTTATTAAAAAGAAAATTATTGGAAACAAAAAATGTGAATTCTGAGCTTGTACACAAGAATAATCTTTTGTTTTTCTTCAAAATACTTTCAAAGCTGTACAGCTCCATTGTGGACATGTAAAAAAAAAAACGTACGACACTTTTTGACAGCTCTTCCCGTTCCGTCTGCGGCTTCAGTTCCGTCATTCTATTCTGTTCAGCCAGTAAAGTTAATGATAAATCGAGACATTGTGCGAGAATTGTTACCTTGATAGATTGTAACTGTGATGTATAGTGAGTGCTTCTGATGGGCTGGTCTCAAGAAAAAAAAAAACTCTGAGTCGGTACTTCCTCCAAGGCATCCGAGACGATACCTTTTATTTGGATTGAAAATTATCGAGATGATAAAAAATAAAAATATTACATTTTTGTTAAAATTAACCAGTTTAGATTTATATACACGCTTGTTGGAGTTGGATATATTTTCTACAACACTCACACACTTCACGCCACTATTTTTTTTTTTTATCAAAATCGTTAAAGCCTTTTTTAAGAAAATTAAAAAAAAAATCATTGTATAAGATTTTAAACAAAAATTCAAATTTCTGTGCATGAAAATGCTCTGTATCAAATCCGCTTATCTCTAAAGGCCACAGCTTCATGTGCAGATATTGACACATATACCTACACCAGGCATATGACCGAAATCAACTGCCATTTTTACTTGCGATAGGGCAAGTTATGAATTCGTGTAAATAATCGAACTCGAGATAACAATCAAACTTGACATTACGATAATTAAGAACACGAAAAAAGTGGGTGCCGTAATTCCGTCTGTCTGTCTGGTCTGTATGTCTGTTTGTACCCCGGCCTACAGACTAAGCCACTGAAGCGATTTTCTTCAAACTTGGAGCATAAGATTTTTAAGAGAGATTAGGGTTTTTCTTTTTGAGCTCAAAAAATAACGGTAATTTATATACAACCGTTTTGAAAAATTTTATTTATCTCAAAAATGGCTCAAAAGATTTTTTTTTTCAAATTTTTGGTGAAAAAAAAATTACAAAGAACCGTTATACCTGTCAGAGAACCGTTTTTTCTTTTCTCCATTTTTTCTTTAACGGCACAACCAATTTTGATCAACATTTTTACTTTCAAGTGAATACTGCATACAAACATTTTCAAAAAAAATGTTTTTTTTTATTTTTAAATAAAAAGTTCAATTATTTTATGCTGCAACGATTTTTAAATTTTTTTCTGCACAAATTCACATTTTTCAAGAATTGAGATTGCATTCTTCATTCTGAGATTAAAACACTTTCTGAGATTAAAACACTTTCACACTTTCTTGTTTTATAAATTTAAATAACATTATTCAAATTTGTTTCCATATTCAAATGTCCGTCATTAAGTTTATTAAATGGATTAAAACATTAATTAATTGTTTTATATTAGGCACACTCAATCTTTAAAATTCGACGAAACTACAAGAGCAAGTTCGGGCGACCCAGCCGTGCATTTTTTTTTGCAAATATTGATTGGCAATATAAAATATGAAAAGAATATCAATATCCGGAAAGCTGAAAAGCCAATACCAAATAAAACTTTCATCAACTACTCGTATCTTCCACCCAAATATAAATTCCAAGATACTGAAATATAAAAAAGAGATTGATGTTCCTTATCGAAACGTATATATACGCATTTAATAGCTTTAAGTTTTTGTCATTCACATTGAAGTGAAAGCTAACAAATTTATGGGTTTTTTCAAGCAAAAAAACAAAGACAAACAAATATAGTTGATTTAGTTTGGTCGGCACGTTTTCTTTACATGTCTATATTTATATATCCAAGCCAAGTTTCAAGGATATCAGTAAACCATTATGATTTCCTTATAAAAGGACATTAACTCTACAAAACTTTACTTGAGAGTTCAGATAAAACTTTATAAAAATTGTCAAACTAAACACGCACATAAAATACTTTCAAACGTTCCATATCAAAGTCAAAAGCATTAAAATCGATAAATGATTTATGATGGTTTTGTGAACCTATTTCAAGGACTTATTTATTTTCCAAAATTCAAAGGATTAATAAATTAACACATTATTAATTTGAAATCTCAACAAAATCACATCGTTATCACTGGCGAGAATAGTTTTTTTTTATCAATATAAAACCACCATCATCATCATCCAGATGCAAGGATTAATTTACCGTAAAAGTAATTTTCCCAATAACTGTGGCGTATCCTTGGTGACATCTCTATTTTAAAATAGTCAAGCTGAACATTTTCTTTTCAAAATGCCTTCCTCGTTTTTGCATTCCTCGGAAATGTTCATATTTTTTTTTCTAAATTTAAGATAGCGGAACATGGATACATATAACTTTTTTTCCTCTGAGGCATAAATCTCCGTAGGGATTTAGAAAAGGTTTTCTTCATTTAAATAATACACTTGTCAAAAAAATTAAGGGAACAAAAAAAAAACACTTTTGTTTGTGTTTTTTGAAGAGCTGTATCTCTGTGGAAAATGGTCGTATTAAGATGAAGCGAAAAGCATTCTGAAGGTTTATATTTTTGCTATTGAGAAATTTCAGCAAATGATTTTTTTAAGGTACCGTTATTGCACAATCAGAAGAAGCAGCACAATTTTAATTTTTTTTTAACATTGTAATTTTCTTTTTTTTTGTTAAAGCCAATTTAATGTTTTGTTTCGATAACTTGTTAATTTAGCTTTAAGGTCGTCTTTTTTCGTTATTCTATATATTTTTTTTAGAAGAATATCTGGAAAAAAACCGACTTTTGATTTTGACTACCAATGTCCTTGGTCTTCGTAAGGAATGACGACACGGAAAATTTAAGAATAGTTTTAAAAATTGGAATTAATCTACTACAAGATTTTTTTTTACACTTTATAACGATTCGTTTTTTTTTGCTGCTCAGCGTTACATTAAGAAATGGTAAAAAAAACGACTTTTTAAAGACTTTTTGAAAATCTTTTACTGCTTTACAAATATTAGCTGCAGAATTTAATTTAGTTACACATTTTTAAGAACTATAGACTACCAATATTTTTGAAAAATTACAAATTAATCCATTGAACCGTTTTCCCGTACCGAATGATCAAAGTCGTAAACAATTAAATGAACAAATTGTGAAATTTTCATCAAAATGGAAATAAAAAGAACAATTTCTGTCGACTTTTTTTTTTACAGTTTTGCGTTATTTACAATACTAATAAGCGTTGAAAAAAAAAAATAAAAAAAAAAATTGATTTTTTTCTTTTGTTCCATTAATTTTTTTGACAAGTGTATAAAAACTGTAAAAAAAAAAAAAAAAACCAACAAAGAAGACAATAAGACACAAAGGATTTTTCTTAATATTTTTTTCTCAATTTAATGGCTATTAACTGAAAACTGAACAATTCGCTTAGTCTCTTAAATAACTTACAAAAGCCGTGTTCTTTTACCTGGCGTGTTAAAAAGGAAACAAAATATTAACAAAAAAAAATAGGTCAGGAGGAATGTAATAAAAGTTGATATCTCCGAGAAAGCGACCCCCAAACAAAAACATATCTCATGATCTCGTGAATTTTATAACAAAGAAGAAGTGAGTTAAAAGCCTCGGTAGAGCAGACACAAAATGGGGTAAGTAGGATAAGAGTTGACAAGGGTTTAGGTTTTGTGTGACGGATGGAATTTTAAATAAGTCATTTTGGATGGTCTTAGACAAAAGGATGAGATAATATATGTAATGGTGAATAACATTGACGAGTGACAGTGAATGTATGATATAAAATATTTTTTATTGACTGTTATCATTTATCAACCAAACATCGCACAAACATTGTTCCTCCCGCTCCCCAAATACACAAAAAAAAAAAAAAAAAAAAGCCAAAATAAGAGCCATCAAGTTTAAACATACTTCGCTTAAACAAAAAAGGGACTCTCAGAAGGTTAATTTGCCAAGTTCATTAACCATAATTTTAAACTGCTCTTTTCAAGGTCGACAAAATAATTCTTAACTGGTAAGTAACGGTAGGTTAAGGTATTGTCAGGGGCTTACAATTAAAAGTCGTTCAAATTGTAGGTATACCTTTTTTTTCAGGAGCTATTTATAATGTTGAAGGAGAATAGGTAGAGGTACTATTTAAATCCCACAGTTAAATACAATTCCCTGATGAGCTTTGGATAAGGATGAAAAACATCGAATAAGAAGATGGCAAACACAAATAAAAGAATTACTTTTATTTAAGTGAAAGTGGGTTGTATTAATTCAAATTCAATTTAAAGATTTTTGTGATTCGCCCAGGCACGAAAGTTATGAGCTAAAGCCTAGTATGCTGCTGATGCGAAACGAAAAATCCCATACAAAAATGACACAACGAAATCATAAACGAAAAATTTCGTACTGCTTTTCGTTCTGCGGTACGCTGTTCGATGAACGAAATCGATAATTGTAGCAGATTATTTGGAGAGATCTACCCTCTGTTTCCGCACATAATTAATTGCCTGTACCATTAATTGGGCTTTTCTAGAATCTGACTCTGTCTTTTCTTTTTCTAATTTTGACGGTTCTTTAATCAAAAAGAAGCTCTAGATGGGGGGAAAACAACAATACAAACAAATATAAATACACACCGATACCGTTCGCGCCTTTAATAGTGTGTTTGTTTTCCCCCCATCTAGAGTTTTTGACGTTTGGTGGAAGTTCCCAATTGTATGCGGAAAAGTGACATTTGCTCTCTATTCTTGTTTGTATTTGTTGTTTCTTTCATCACGACATTGCTTTCTGTGATTTTTATGCGTTTATGTTTGTTTTTTGTTTTTGCAAATGGTGACACTTTCAAGGGGTAATTTTTCGTTAAGGCTGATTTCCAATGGCGCGTTCGCGTTAGAGACGCTTACGTATACGTTTACAAGCTTTACGAACGCGTCGACATGACAGACGACTTGAAGAGAACCTGAAAATCAAAATGAACCTACATAACTGTAATTTCGATTTCCTTTCAACAAACTATTCCATTATTTTTTAAACAAAATCGATTTTTTTCTTTCAATAAAAGAAATTTGTCCAGAAAAACCGATTTTTTCTTCTAAATAAATCGATTTTTTTGTTGAAAGGAATTCGAACATTAGTTTAAGTGTCAAAACGCACGCTGAAGTTGATTTTTTTAAACTTTAACGTTGAAGTAGCTTATGTTACGTTGGTTTGTGTACATGCTAATAAGTGCCACGTCATAACGTAATACCCAACGCGTCATTGTAAACAATTTGCTTAAATTGCTATGTGTGAGCTTTCGCGTTGAAAGAAAAATCTGTCAGAGCGACGCCCAACGCGGCATTGGTAATCAGCCTTTATGGTTTTCGTAAGCATTTCGTTGTCATGTTGGAGACCAACTAAAAATTTCGTTTCGTATCAGCAGCGTACTAGGCTTTATCAGTTAGATGCTGTCGTACCTTTCTTAAGTGGGATACACATTATCGATCACGTATAACAGTGAGTTGACTGTCAGTTAATATCAAAAAAATTTTTGAGCGCAATATTTTGGTCAATGACTACCGACTCTTTATAAAATCTACAGCGTGTATATATCAGTATATGCACTGCAAAAAAAAAAGAAACAAGAAATTTTCTAGGTATGGAAAACATCTACGTAGTTCGTGTGCGTTAATGAATTATGTCTCCAAGTCAAAATCACTCAATTAGTGGAGAGAAATTATCGTCTCCCAATCAGCATATATTTAGTTTTTTTTTCTCGACAGGTTGATAAAACTTGACAAAAAATTATGAAATTGGATCTCGTAATTCTTCCCGTGTATATAATCGACTAAAGTCCGGGTTGATGGGAAGATTTATCTTTAAATTAGGTCAGTCGTATTTTTAAACGTTGTGTAACTTTAGACAGCCGTCCAAGTTATAAAGAAAGATTTTTAATTGTTGCTAAAGTGATCAATCTTTCTATCTTACTTTAGACAGCTTTGACAATGTAATATTTTTTTTTATTAAATATAGCATATTTGCGACTATGTATTACATACCTAGACAGTTTCTAACTACTTAGTCAAAAATCTAATAAATATGTACGACTTAGTGTATCTAGCGATTTGTAAACACCCATTCAACACGTCTTTTTTTTTGTTTAAATTTTGTTAAAGGCTAAAAAAAACTGTATGTCCTGCTTTAATGCAATTTGTTCAACCTTTTAGGAAAATCGTTTACTTTTCTCTCAAAAACAATTAGGGGCCAGTTTTATAGCTATCATTGAAAACCATCTTTTAAAATTTTAATTGTTAGTTTTGGGACGTTTAGGAAATTATATTGGTAAATATTTTAATGCCAAAATATAGGCCATGACTTGAATTATTATTCTAGTCGAAAAAAATTTTAATTTTGGCAAAACCTTCCACTTAAAATGAGTTTTATTATTTCAATGATTGAACTACTTTAGCAATGATCATTGAAAAATTCAAAGCCATTTTACTTCGAAGTTTGGGCCGGAATTAATTTATTTTTTGACTAGAAAAATAATTCAAGTAATGGCCTATATTTCGGCATCAAAATATTTACCGATTTGACTTCCTGAATGTCCCAAAACTAATAACTAAAATTTTCAATGATGGTTTTCAATGACAGCTATAACTAGCCCCTTACACAGATTTTTCTTAAAAAAATCAGTTTCTATATAAGTAAGCAAACTTTAGTTAAAAACTTGTTTCCAAAAAATTCTTATTAATGGCCCTTACAATCATCATCATCAGATTTTAATATAGAATTTTTTGATAAGTATAAATAAATAATATGGTATTCAAAAAATAAAACTTAGTGGATTAAAAAAAAAAGTAGTTTTTTTTTGTCCATTTTTATCAATTTTTCACCAATCTAAAAGATTTTAAACAAAATTCATTCTTACGGACACAATAAACAGTTCATTCCATACCTTTTTTTAAAAAACCGCTTAGGGAAATCTCATATATCTCAAAACCGCCTTCTTCTATTTTTCGTTAAGTGCAGTAGGTACTTCTCGTAGATTTTTGTTTTCTTATTTTTTTTTACTAGATATCTCATTATCTTTTGAATGGATTAAATATAACGTTTTAGCCAAAACTTTTATTTTTTTTCCGATCTTCGCGAAATGCGTACCTAGGACTTCTTTCGAAATTGGATTTTTAACTCCACATAAAAAGATACTAAAAATTGTACAAAATTGTATATGTTAAAAATTCATTTTTATAAATCCGCTTCAACGATTTTTAATTTTTTTTTTCTTTTAAATTGAAATTTATTAAAACAAAATCAGAAATTAAAAAAAAATCAATTTGAAAGAAAAAAATTACAATGTTCACTTTAAAATTTAATTTAAATTTTTTTTCCAAGCATCAGGAAAGAGACAGAATTCTCCCCGATACAATTTTGTTCTTAGAATTATCCCGGGAATCATCCACAAAAATATTGTGCAAGAATTAAGGGACACCATAGTAATAAGTAATAATTTTTGAATTTAGTAACATATTTCTTGAGTAGGTACTTAACCTTATTAATTAGAAATTCTAAATCAGAAGAATTGTGCAAATAGTTTGAAATATGAGCAATTTTTAGCTGGTAGATTAAGAGTCAATGGACATCATTATTTTGTTATCAGGACCTGGGACCTGCTCCGTTTAATAAAATAAATTCGCTTTTTCTACACCATATAATTGAAACTATAGCTTTAATGAAGAGGAATTTGTTCTCTATCTCACATTGCTCTTTAAAAAAAACATTTCTACAAAATATAGAAATAAATTATAGAAATTTAATTCAGCGAGCTACTAATCCCTTTTAAGAAATTCGAAGTTTGAATAACTCTCATTCAATAAGGTCTTTTTCTCTCCTACTGGACCTAGATATCTTAAGCACTGAGCATCATTTTTGCATCCATTTCCATATTTATATTATATTCGTTTGTAATTGTATGCCTATTGAGTAAAAAGATAATAATACCTATCTTTTCTGTTAAGCCTTACCTAATAAGCAGGTATATGTAGGTAGGTAGGTAAATTAATTTGAATTTTATGCAATATCTTTTTGTTCAATTTAATTTTACTTAAGTTCTCAAACTATCTTAAAATATTTGAACCTTTATAAGACTTATATACTGCTTTTTGCCTAACCTATATAAAAACAAAATAAAACACAAAAATACAAAAAAAAAAGACTGAGAACAAAATAAAAAAAAAAAAAAATATTCATTGATTTTAGCTTTCGAAGGAACTGTATTTCAATTCTAAAGGAAAATTAAAACCTTGAACAAAATTAATGCTTGTCCTTGAAAAATATATATACCTACCAAAACCTATTTTTTCATCAGATACAAAAAGAGAATAACAAAAGGACAACATATACGAAAATATACCAACAAAAAAAATTCATGAGAAATATTTATATTTCATTTTTCTCCTCCAATTACTAAATATTTATATTTAATTATCCTTAAGAGTCTTTTCACTCGTTTAAGCAAATCTTGAAAATGAAACCCTTCATTAATTTTCCAAATACATTGAATACTCGTTTACTGAAAAATCGTACATACATATTTTTTCCTAAGGATTCTCAAATAGCTTAATATACACAAATCTACATTTTTACTTGTTATACTTCTTCTTAACTCTTGTTATACTTCTAATATAGGGTAAAGTTTTGGATTCGTGCAAGAAATCGAACTCGAGATAACAATCAAACTTGGCATTACGATGATAGAGAACACGAAAAAAGTGAGTCCCGCAATTCCGCCTCTATATGTCTGTATGTCTATGTCTGTACGTACATCGGCCTACAGCCTTAACCACTGGAGAGATTTTCTTCAAACTTGGAGCATAAGATTTTTTGGTGATTCCCTAGAGGGGAAATCGAGATTCTTAGCTCAAAAAATAACAGCACTTGCCATACAACCGTTTTGAAAAAAAGTTATTTATCTCAAAAACGGCTCTAACGATTTTTTTCAAATTTTTTGTGTGTACTAGAAGCGGTATGGTCTACATTTTGGTGAAAAAAATCTACCAAAAACTGTTATAAACGGTACCTGCCATAGAACCGTTTTTTTTTTATTTTTTTATTTTAGAGTTTCTCGTAAGCCGCTTAACCGATTTTGATCAAAATTTTTTTCTACATATGTACATATATTTTCAAAAAAATATTTTTTGGATTAGAAAAAAAAGTTATATATTTTTTTTTTTTCAATCATTTATTTGAAAACGGTTTGATGAATGTTTTTAACTTCATTGGAAGTTATTGTAATCGGTCCGATTTGTGAAATTGAAAATTTTGACATTTCTCGACGTTTCGAGGTCTCTGGAGTTGGATTACATTGTTTTTAGAGAGATGTCTGTGTACCATGTACGTTCGTACGTTCGGAAGCTTTTTTTCGTTCACGATATCTCGAGAACGCGTAGAGATATCGACTTCGAGTAAATTTTATTTTACAGATAATCAAGCCGTTACGTGCTGAAAGAGTTTTCAGAAAATTTTAATTAGCGGTTTTTTTTATCATAGTAATTTTAAAAAAAGTTGTAAAATGGCTTGTTTCTCGAATATCTCTAGAACAAATAAAGCTATCGGCCTGGTTTCATTCTATAAATATTGACGTAGTGAAAAATAGGTAGTACTTAAAAAAAATCAACCCACAGTTTTTTTTTTTTTTAATTAAAAAAACCATTAAAAATTGTTAAAAAATATCGATTATCTTGAGAACATGCAAAGATATTAAGTTCAAGTTTAATACACAAAGTTATAGCTGATAATCGGTAAAATTTGTAAAAAAAAAAAAAAAATTAAGTAACGGTTTTTTTTTCTAGGCCAAAAACACTGCAAAAAAACTGCTAAAAAATGTTTTTCGGCTTTAATATCTGAGAAACAACTAATGGTATAAACTCCCGAATAGTTTTAGTTCACGCACAATACCATACTTATTAATTGATAAGGTTTTTAAAAAAATTCAATTGACGATTTTTTTTTAAGGCCAACAAAACTGTAGAAAAAATTGCTAAAAATTAAAAAAAAATGTTTGTTGGCTCGAATATCTCAAGAACAACCAATGATATAAACTTCCGCATAATTAAAGTTTACAGACAATACCATTGTTAGTAATTGATAAGGTTTTCAAAAAAAATCAATTTATGGTTTTTTTCTACCAAAAAAACTTCAAAAAAAACTTATATTCAGAGCAAACAGCTGAACTTAGGCCTTCTCTTGATTGCACAACTGATAAGGTTTTTGAAGATTTTGAATTGATAATTTTCTTATAAAAGTAAATATCGGGTATCGAGTTTCAAAGGGCACTAATAGGAAGTTATCAGTGTGGGTCAAACCCAGCCTCTTTTTGAAATTATGGTTTTAGTTGTATATTATTATATTCTTAAAAACCAAATTTTGTTCTTAAGAATTTCAAGAGATTTTATATATAAAAAATATTTTTTTAAGAAAACTGCTCCAACGATTTTTAAAAATTTTGTCTGCATAAATTTTTATTTTTGCAAGAATTGGCGTTCTTCATTCTGAGATCAATTTAATCAATTTCGAGAACGTGTTTCATGCTTTTTTTCCATATATAAATGATGCCTTTTTAGAAAAATATTGTTTCTTTGATTTCTTTAGGGTTAGGACAAAAAATAACTTTAATAATATTTTGATTTTAACTGGGTATGCATATTTTAGGCCGAGTGTGAATTGGATTAAAATCGCGTTAAATACTTTAAACGTCTCTTTCACAGATACAAAATAAGCCAAAACACACACTTCTAAAAGAACTGATGCCTGACAGCTGAATTTTTTACGGAGATTTTGCAATGAGTGGGTAAAAAATTTTTCGTTCACCCTTCCAATCGATCAGAGGGAAAATACTACATTGAAAAAAAAAGAACCGAAAATCAATTTTTTTATGGGATTTTCTTACCAATATGTTGCGAATGTGATAAAATAATGAAGGTTAGAAAAAGAAAATCTATGAGTACCTACTAAATGTGATTTAGTAAAAATAAAATAGAAATTGTTCAAACACCTTAAATAGACAAATTACTTTAAGTACGGAAATAGTTACTATTAAAAAATAATACGGCAATACTCCACTTTGAATGTATTGAAAACATTTTGACAGTTCACTTTGCGTTTTTTCATTTGACAGCAACTTTGATGGAAATTGTGGGGATTTTTTTTTTTTTTTTTTACTTATAGTCGACATTAGTGATTGATTATTAGTAAAACAAGGCCCTCAGTCTTTAAAATTCGAAGAAACTTTTTACGGCCATATTATTGACTTTCTTCAGAGCTAGTTTTAAGGAAAAACTAGTTCTATAGGGGCATCGAGTTTTCAGTTTATCAAAACCAATTATTTGGCGTGTTCAGGAAAAAGAGATCTCTGAGATTTCTCAACTTCAAAAATTGAGCAAGAAAGAAATTTTGCTGAGGAATCCTGTTCACGTAACTGAGATTGCTGAGGGCTCTGAGATCTCATTTTCCTGAACTTGCCTAATAGCCAAGTTAATTTGAGTTATGTGTCAAAATATATTTGAATATTTTGACTTAGATGTCAAAGTAATAAAAGTTTGTGAAAAAATAAAACTCGAAACCCGTATAGAACTAGTTTTTTGGTAAAACTAGCTCTTAAGAAAGTCAAAAATATAGCCGTTACTACTACAAGAGCAAGTTCATGCGACCCAGTCGTACATTTTATTTGTGTTAGGATTTACGTTATTTTTAGTTGATTTTGATTATGATGATGGCTTAAAATCGCTCAATGAGGTCCTTTTTAAGTATTAAAGTGAAAGTGTTTTGTGGATCTTCCATGTGGAATCGTTTTTTCCTGAATGCGTATGTTTTGGTATAGTATATTATCTATGGTGCGCTGGAACGGGGAAAGGTAGGTCGTATCATTGAGTGAAATAAGTTAAGTTGCTGAAGCTTAAATCATTTTGTTTTAATATTTTAGTGGGAAAAAGACTCAGACAATTTTCTACATAAATTGAAACAACTTAAGGATTTTGTAAAGTTGATGACTTGAGTGTGGGTTTTCCTAACGATAGCCATATTGGATATAAATTGTATTTTTTTAACATTTGTATCTATTCAAATTTGATAAAATCAACTTTAGTCTGGACATATTGCTGGTGGAAATACAACAACACTACTTAATTGAATCTGACAAATTCCAATCGATTTAACACAAAATTCCATCCCACATATATTTTCTTGATTTAGGTTCTATAGATTCTACCCTTTTTTGGGAATTTTCTAAGCCACTAACTTCAAAAATATTGAAAGGAAATTCTGTCAGACAAGTGAAAAGGTCAATTTTTAGTACCTACCAATAACCGATAGATTCTCAAGGCTTTTTTTTTTTTTTTTGCATTCACTTCCTTTGAACCCAGAATCTAAACAAAAACAACAACAAAAACGATGACGAAAACAACATATATAAGATCAAATCAATAGGATTCAATTATCAAACTTGGGTATACCCTTGAAGTCATATATAGCTGGTCTCTTTCGCAAATTCCAATTTCATGCATGGAATGATTTCTATAGTAAATCACCAGATTAATGTGTTTTAGTTGAAAACCGAGGCAATTTGATTGACTGCAATGTGTAAAGTTTATTGTTTTGAAACCATATCGTTCATTGTTTTTTTTTTCCGTAGGGACGAGTCTCTCTCTATTGTTGTGTTAGGAATTGGATTTGATGAAGTTTCATTTGTATATAAAGGGGGTTGATTTGATTGTTTGAATTTTCAAAGTTAACGAATGTTTCAAGAGCGTTAAGGAATTTATTTTCTTTCAGAGAACAAATATTTTTATCAATGAGCGTTATATTCAAGAGTTGCCAAGTTACGTAAGGCTTTAAGCAGTGAATTTTGTAAGATCTAGAAAGATAATTTAAAATTTAATCACAGCAATTACTTTGCAATACAATGTTCCAAGCATTTTTGCAAGCTTTGTTATACATTTTTGTTGTTTACATTTTTAATATATCTATACCAATATGATTTCTCTAAGTCTCATTTGCTGAAATGAAACTTAAAACTTTAACGGCCATACACAGCTATTTTGACTTGCTCCAAAGCTAGTTTTATAGCAAAACTACATAGTTGTATAGGGTTTCGAGTTTTAAGTTATTCCCAAATGTTTATTATTTAAACATACTTTGACATCTAAATCAAAATATTCATACATTTCTTGACATCACACAAGTTAACAATGGCTGTAATAGTAAAACATAAGACCTCTATGTGAGGAAAAAAGAGTTCACAAACATGTACCTAAGTTAAACATAAATATTTCAGTTTCATATCAGTAAACGGCTTTAAGTTGTACCTACTTAGATATATACAGGGCGATTCACCTAAGGTGTGACTAAAAAACAGAACGTGTAGGTTGAGTCGAGACAAAAAAAAATCGAATGGGGGGTCTATTTAGCCCCGTTTAGGTCTATTTAGCCCCGTTTAAGCGGGGGGCAATTTCCTAAAAAATCGAAATAAAATAGAAAAAAAAAATCACTAATAAACAACGGCAAACACTTACATTGTCATGCTTATACACTTACATTTATAAAGCCCGAAGTCCATTCGTTTATTATAGTTTTGATTTAAATTATTTGAGAAAACAGTTTTTGAAAAATTAATCTTCAAACTCAAAATATAAAAAAAAAATAATGAAAAAATTGTGTTAAAACTAGTTTTTTTTTTTTAAATTGTATGCTACATATTAAGTACTATTTTATTTATTAATTTTTTTTGTAATACCCTGAAAAATTGATGCTCAAGTGTTTTTTAGTTTTTAAGAAAATTAAAAATAATGGGAGGATCAATTTACTAAAAAAAAATTGACTTAAAAGAGAAAAAAAAATTAAAAATCAACAATAACCGCTACAATAGCATGCTATACCTTTTTCTAAAGTGAGAAATCTCTTTTTTTTTTTTAAGTTAAGTTGTTTTAGTGAATTTCAAAAATTAATTTTTAAACTTAAATTTTTGAAAAAAAAAAAAAACTGATTTGTTCAAAATTTTACGTCATTAAGTAGTCTTTTTGTCCAATGCTACCATCAATGTTTAGTCAAAAACTGAAAACCAAATGTCAAAATGTTTGTACATAGTAGTAAAAAAAAAGTAAGTTTTCCTTAAATTTGACTTAAATCCGTTATTTTGTTGCTCCAAAGATACTATTTCTACTTATAAAGTAGTAAAGTAGATATTTTCAATTTTTGCAAAAACTAAAAGACTTTAAGGCATCTAATTTTCAGTCTAGAAATTGATAAAAGCATCGAATATTAGAAACAAAACTTTAGTTTTTCAAAAAATCTCTGGGATATTTGCGACAGATATGTCACTTTTAATTGTAGATTTAAATTTATTTTAAATAATTTGATATATAAGTTTCAGGATTATCTTTGTGCACAGTTTAAAATTAAAAAGAATAATAATTACCCAAGGTTTTGAGTATCGCAACACTGCCGTGTCGCGGCCGGGCGGAAAATATATCGGAAAAAAAATTCAAAAATCACGTGTTCAGTTCATTCAAGAATCCAAAAATCTTCGTCTTCTTCATCTTCGGTTCCCAAAGCAATGACGACTTGCTTTGGTAAAAATAGTTTCCTCGGAAAATTGTAGCTCTAAATTAATTTATTCTGGATACTAAAAGCAAAAATATGTAAATTTTATTAAAACGACAATCTAAATTCTAATGGAAAATGTCAAGTTTGCTTGCCAACTTCTCCTTTTTCCGGGAGTTGAGAAAATCAAAAGTTGATAAACTCTAGAGTTGATAATCGGAAGTTAAAACTTCCAACTTTAACCGCCATATTATTCACTCGATACATCTAGATTTAAACTTAAATCCAAATGAATTTACATTGAATTTGTATGATTTACATCCAGATTTAAGTTTTAATCTAGATGTATTGAGTGAATAATATGGCCGTAAGTGAATAAATACAAAATCGCAAGTTGAAAATAAAAATCCTCAAGTTGTTTTCAACTTCAAGTGAAGAAAATCGCCCTAAAATAATTTTAATCAATATTATAATAAAAAAAAAAACCTATTTCTGGCTTTAAAAAAAATATTGCATGATTTTTTAATGATTTTTTTCTATTTTAAAGTCGATTTTTTTAGAAATAATTACAAAACCGCGTTTGCGCTTGTGTGTAATTGTAGGCTGCTCTACCTTATATGGAGAACGTTGTTATTAGAAAAAAGAGTCAAATTTAGAAAGTAACACCATCAAGTTCTAAAACTGTATGCATAGGTATACTGACCCCCTTTGGACACCCAAGTTCTTCAGTGTCAAACTTGAAGGAAAAAAAAAACAGCCCTCAACTTCTTTCCATAAAATTCGTGTGATAAAACTATTTCTACATTATCTCATTAGCATTACCCGCAGCTAATTTTTAAGCAGCAGCGTTGAATCTGATTTTACTTCTTTACAAATTACAATATGTTTCTAATTTGGATGCTAAAATATCAATAACAAGAATTTAAATGTAAACGGAATCTTTGAAGTCATAAGAACATTAATACCTATTATTCTATTGATCAAAGCCATGAAGATTGGAATTCCAATACTGAGCTTCAATTTATCATTATTCATTTTACATATACGAAGCATTTCTTCCATGCATAAAAAACAAGAACATTTTTGGTTATCCAATCCATAGAAAGTATCTCTGACTCTGAGGAATATCTTATTTGCCGTATTTTTCTATACGATAGTGTCGATAAGATATCTATGCATTCAGATTTGTCTAATTTCTAGTTAAATGCATTTCCATAGAATCTTTAAAGACCATCAATATGCATAAGGTTCTATTATTCAATGGATACAAACATTTTGATAAAAAAAAATTTTACCCCCCTAGAAATTTTGTAAGGAAGAAAGGCAAATACATTCAATCAAAAAAGAGAATATATAATTTTATTCTTCTATGTATTTTTAAAAAGGATGTATTCAGTACCGAATTGGATGAACTATTTAAGGAAATTTTTAATAAATGCAAAATTATCAAACGTGTAAATGTAGAATTTTTGGATGTTAAAAAGTTTTATCGAAAACATGTCTAACATGCATGTTGTGTTAGAAACATTTTAGTTGGATAGATGAACAAAAACTTTCATTTAACCAGGATAGTATTGCAACTTTTTTAAAATCACAATTTGGCAATGTCATAAACGTTTTTGATGAATAAAGTTTAAGATGGGTATGAGAATAAATTGAAGACATATATTTTTTTTTGTTTTACCCAAATAATGGGTATAAACACACACGTGCATAGTGTAGGCTGTAAAGCCTTTGCACCATCATATTATTATTGATAAAACTTTTGTTGGCTTTTTCATAGGTCATTAAAGTTACTTAAAAGAAAACTTGTACGAAAAGGCCCTAAATATTAAGGAAAGTAGGGAACTTTTGATTAATTTGGGGTTTCAGTATTTATGAGCCAAATAAACGAAAATCTACACTGAAAGAAATACACAAATAATATTTATTTTCTACCCAAAAAATAAATTTTTTAACTCCAAGCACGAATAGTGTTTGTAACAAATAATCTGCAACTCAAGGATAATTTGTGTGCTTACAATTGCATTAATTTTGTTATTTTCTTCTATTATAGGGGTTTTGAAGCTTCCTCTTTTTGTGTGTTTTACAAATCTGTTTGGCATAATTTACAACATTGTTCAATGTTCTTAACAAACAGTTTATAACCTTCCAACAAGAGTAATTAGTATTTTAGCTAACTTATTTTATTATTTGTTAACAAAACTTTTTCTTTTTCGTTGAATGCAGTGAAAAACTGTTCTCACAAGCTATTTTTTGGAGTTATATCAAAAAAAAAAAAAGCTAAAAGTTTTTTACTGAAACAGTCAAAAACTTAAATATTTGCAAAACAAAACTCCCATTTTCATGACATTTGGCCCCTTTTGAGAGATTTTTTAACTTTTCATTTGCTGTAACTTTGTACCGGTTAATAATACGAAAAATTCGAGAGGGTCATTTTTATAGGAAATCGTCTCAGCTATAAGATTGGAGAACAAAATTTTTCTCTAGCACAAACCATTTTTGAGACATTTGCAAAAAAACTCATTTTTAGACCCTTGGACCCCTTATAACTGACCAAGCGGTCATCGGATCGATAAGGAACTCTCTTATAGTTTTTAAAGAGTCGCATTACCAACGTCCATGCCAAATTTTCGCCTCTAACTAATTTTTTCCTTGTAAAATTCTATTTTTCCTTGACTATGTTAATACTGCTTGTAATTATAGGTACTACGTCTTGTTGTTATAAAGTTACTTCTGTTAAAATTTGAAAAGCTGTATTTTTGAAACGATTGGGTCTACAGAGACGATTGTGTGCTTAATTTGAAGCAAATTTAGTTACTTATTAAAATAGTAAAGCGTTCTTAAATTAGAAAGCCAGTTAAGCTAGGTTTAAAATTGGCAACAAGTGAAAAAAGAGCGAACATTTCGCGGTTTTTTCGATTTTTGACAATGTTGCGTTGGGTGCTCGAGGTCAAAAACTTGGGTTGTTCAAAACACATGCACCATAAACAACTCAGCAAAAAATAAGAACTACCGGATTTAAAACAAGGCGCCCTCCTTTCAGGCAACAATGATACCTGTGTGGGTTGTAATTAGTGAAGTAGATTTTGCTATTTTTGGTTATTTACAAAACTAGACGACATTTAAGCATTTGGTTTTTAGTGTTTGAATAAAAATTAATAAGGGCATTGGATATTTAAAACTAAAATTGTACTTAGAAACGTAAATTTAAAAAAAATAGTTTAACCCAAAAAAAATATGTTCTTTTCCTAATTTTTGAGTTAGTAATGGAATGGTTTAAGAACTGTTGACTAAAATAACTTTATTTAAAAAGAAAATTTAAGAATGGATTTCTGGCTTTGACAAAAAGTATAGAACTTTATTCCAAATATGAGTCTTTTTCTATTTCAAGTCAATTTTTTGAAAAATTGCCCCTCCCAATTAAACGGGGGGATAAAGACTCTATCTCCACCAAAGGTTTTTTTTCTTCTTTTCACCCAACTTAAATGCTCTTGTAGTTTTATGCATCTTGTGCCAAAAACCATTTTTTTATTATATTAAAAATTATACTATACTTGTTGTTATAAATTTATTATTGCTAAATTTTGAATAACTGTATTTTCGAAACTGTTGGGTCTACACAAATGGTTCTGGGCTCAAATTAAAAAAAAATTAATTATTTAGAAATCTTTTTTTTTTTTTTTTGGATTTTTGACCGGATTTTTCAGGAGGCCAATATCATAAACGACTCAGCAAAAACTAGAACCACCGGATCTAACGCAAGGTGGTCCTCCTATGAGACGACAAGGTTACTGGACTAAAGTAAGATGTTAAAATCTTTTTCAGTTTTTGAAAAATTAAAAAAAAAATAGATACTTCTTCCCAAAAAATTAGAAAAAAAGTTTTATTTATGACTGGTATTTTTTTGTCGTTTTTTTTTAAATTTCTCAAAAACTTATAAAAATTTTTACATCTGGTTTTCAATAATTCACAAAATATTGAAAAAAAAAATAACGACAAAAAAATCTACAATTTTTTTCAAAAATTTTGATTTTGAAATTTCATTTCTCAAAACCTATTGATTTAAAGAACTTGATTCAAAGATCATGTAAAAGTTGGAATATTTACTTTCAAAAAAGCTTTAGCATATTGTTGTATGTACTCTTTTTTATAATTTAGTTTCCATTTTAGGCCATTTTTTCATAAATTGCCCCTCCCCGCCTCAGGGGATCGCCATACAATCCCAGGAATTATCCCCTAAAATATAAAGCACGAATCAGGGGACACCCGGTTTTTTAAGAAAACCGCTTTAATGCTTTTAAAAATGTTTGTCTGCATAAATTCATATTTTTTTTTAGACGGCGGCGGTGTTCTTCATTTTGAGATTAAAACAAATAGAGTAGTTGTTATAGCAATTTAAAAAACTTGTATCATGCTTTTTTGCATATTCTTCAATTTATCATAAGAATACATTTTCCTATAATAATTAATATAATAAGTTCTTAGTTTAAATGTTCCTCATTAAAATTCCAAGTCGTGCATTTTATTTTTCTATTTAATGCTAGATTTTTTCCATTTTTTTTTTTTTTTATTATTTTTATTTTCTAGGTTTCGTTAAAATCAACAAATTTCAGTATCATGATTTTTGTTCGTTAGATTTTGTGGAACAAATATCGACCTAGCATTTAAAAAAATTAATTTAAGAATCCATTTTTTTTTTATTTTTATTTTTTCTGCTTGGTACAAGGGCGTTCGCAATAAAGGGTAGGAAGGCGCTCTTACTAAATGAGGAATAAAAATATATAATACGCTTCTTTGTACCGATCTTATTTAAAAAAATAAAATGAAATGTGAAATCCTGAAAAGGGTATCGCCTCACTCTTGTCTCGGCTCCTTTGGCAACAATATAGATGTATGTACCTATATTGTTGTATAAGCGGAGAACGAAACTTGTTTCGTCTCGTTGCCAACTCTTAACTCCACTTAATAAGTTTGAAATATTACAATTAAGCACTTAAAATTGATAAAACTTTTCAAAAACTAAATGAAAAATGATTTTTAATGCGGATAAATACGTAATGTTCATTTATTGTCACACCACAAAAAAATAGCAATTTTATATTTTCAACATTAACTTTTTTTTGCATTTCTATAAACGACATTAAATAATAATTCTTTGCAGTTCATACCTACATATGTATTATTATACCATAATTCAATAGTTAATCAGATGTAAACCAAAACAGTTTGCATAAAATATAATTTATTAATTTAAAACTTAAAAAAAAACTACTGTTTTTATTCGTACTTTAACGCTTCCCGTTTCCATTGCGTGCTTGATTTATTACACATTGAAATTATATTAATATAGATCTAGGCATAGTAAATCAACTTATTGCATTGATTATCTTTTCATTTTTAAAACCATAAGCGATTTTTTTTTTTTGAACATTAATCAAGGAGGAATCTGTACTGACTTTGGAAAGAATTATAATAAATATACATAAATGGAAATAATAAACTTTTTACACTGTGACAACAAACAGACGACCTTATTTGTGCCATGCCAACTGCCAACCAAACGAAAGGCAATGAAATGCCAAAAGTAATTAGGAATTTATTCTTATTTGCTTCGAAAAGCAATAGTGGCGTTTGGACAGAGTGTCCTTAAAGTAATTAACAACAGCACCAGCCATCGGAATAATATGAAAATGTCCTTCAGATACATCACACTAAGTACCAAATACCCATTGCTCATTTGAAATTACTTTAAAAATGTTTACAAAAGTTATCTTATATACTTAAGTAGTTCGTGAAAGACTTAAGGTATTTGCGGTACTTGTTGTGAATTCAAGAATGCGTAATTTTATTCATCCATTCGAGTATTTGGGGGAAGATTGCTGTTTTCTTTTTTGGAATTAAATTTGTGAAAATTTTGTGGGGGAGAACGTGATGTACTTAAAACAAAGGAAAAAAAAAAAGCTGAAAGTCTAAAAATTTACGAAGTTGAAAACTTGAAGCACGAAATGTCTTCTTTTGTGTCCGATTAAAATTTTTCCCAATCGGGAAGAGGTACACATGTGGTGTATATCGATGGCTAAAGTTCAAACTTCAGAAGAAGACAAAATCATCATATATACAATACTTGTGATTTATATGTAGGTAGGTACAGTTTTGTGTCCATTGTTTCACAAACATGATTCTTTTATCAGATATCCCCTAAATCAAAAGTTTATTTCCTACAAAAAGTTTATTGGCCTACAAAAAAATGTTTCCAAGGTCATTAACGGGTTCTAAGGGCATACTTTTCCCATACAATTTTTTATGGAATTTTAACGTTTTATTTTTCTTGCCCTTTGATGTTTGACACAATCATGAATGAAGCTAACAATAATTTGCAATACTCGATTCATGAATTTTCTTTTGTAGTCGACAACATTTTAACAAAAAAATAAAAAAAAAAAATTTTGCCTTTACTTAATTATTTGTATTTAAAAAAAAAAAAAAAGATTTTAAAAGTGCAATATTGTTTTAAATATTTAGAAAAGCCAAACTGCAGAGTTATAACAAAATATTGAAGCCATTGAAAAGCTATACGTGAATAAATTAATTTTTTCAAAAAACGTCAAAACCCTATTTTCGTAATAACAATCACTTTGGCTATTATAGGTAGGAAGTTAAATAAAAATCGTTTAATCTGCTCTCAAAAAATTTTAAAAAACCGAAATCGTTTTTTGGCAGCTGCTTTATATTATGTAGATGAACTTAAACAAACAAAAATTCGAGTTTTCCATCAATATAATTCACACAAAAATGTTCTACACCAAATTTGAAGCAACGACGACGCGACGCACAGTGGATCGACTCCATACAAATAGGCGTGAAAAAGTCAATGACTAAAATTGCAAAAAAATTCTATTTCTTATTTATAACGGATAACTGTTAAGTCTGAAAACACTTTTTTTTTTTGTTTAAACCAGTTTATCATGAAATAAATTACTTCCAAACTTAAGAGTGAAAATTCATTTTTTTAAGTTTAAGTTTATTAGAAAAATAATTGTTAAAATTACAATTTTAAGTGAAATTGAAAAAAAAAAAAATGGCATATGTTCGTGAAGGTATTTATTTTTATAAATCTGTATTGAAATTGTCTTAATGTTTGTTTGTTGAATAAAAAAATTGTGTTATTCAAAGAACAAAAAAAAAATTGTTTTTACCGTGTTTGCTTTGGAAAATCTAAATATGTGCCTAAGGTTGCTTTAAAAATAAATTATGTGATTTGGATAGCTTTGAACGTCTAGTTTCTGCAAATATATAAGATTAATCTCGCAAAGATTTGCAAAGACTTTTTTTGCCCACTTCTTAAGAAAAGTTTTTTGCGTCCCAAGGAATGAATTTTTTGAAGTTTGGTGTTTGAATTCCAAATCGACTCGGACAAAAAAAAACTTCTAGAATATAATTCGAACAAGTTTAAATCATCAGAACCAAGAAGCTTTTTAAATACTGCTAATCATAATATTATTATCAGTTAAAATCAGCCAATTTTGATTTAAAGATTTTTTTTTGTCGCGAAAAGGCTACCAGCTTATTTTTTTGTAAAATTACGTTACTTTTCTACATTTATGAACATTATGAGATGGAAGCAGATATTTTCTAAGAAGATTAGAATTTTTCACGTCTAAATGTACGTCCACTGTGCGACGTACGGACACTGAAGTCTGTTTCACAATGCGACGAGAAAACGAGACGTCAGCGTGACGAGATCTCTTCGCAGTTGTTATCTCTTAAAAACGAGTTTCAAACAATAAAATAATACATAATAAAGTGATTCTCGTCGTCAAGGTGCCTCGTTTTTTTCAATTTTTCGAACTTTATGACGTGACGTGACGTAACGACGATAAATAATTTATTATGTATTGTTTCGTTGTTTGAAAAACAACTAGGAAGAGATCTCGTCACGCTGACGTCTCGTTTTCTCATCGCATTTTGAAACATCCTTGAGATCGACGGTGCACGATGCCTTTTTATATCTTCTCCCTCGTTATAATGGAAATTTTGATTACAACCTCTAATCCTTATTACACCAAACCAATACTTGCAAGTAAAAATGTATTCGATAGAAATCAATAAGTTTTACCATTAACTATACTTCTGTGTTCAAAAATGCAAAAAAACCTTTTTATTTTGGATTTTTTTGACCAAGTTGTTAAAAAAAAACTTTTTAACTTAATTTTACTTATAGTAGGTGCATGATCAATTGCCTGTCCCAATATTTATATACGTTCCAAATCCAATTGTTATTATATCAAATCATCCTTTGCCTTAAATTCTATTTTATTAAATCCTATGGTTAATTATATTGGATACATCTATTTTATCAAGCCAGGCTATTAAGAAAATTTATTGCATATAACTACGTTTTCCTTTTCCGCAATGGAAGAAAACATCTTCGCTCTTTATATCGTCCTTGAGACATAACTAGCCACCATTAACAAGAATCCTAATACTAAATACCGTAATTAATTTCATCAATACAGCGACGAAGTTTTAATTGTTCGCATATTTTCACTTCGCTCGCTCGCTAGTGGTATTAACGTCTCAGGCATCTCTTCTTTACCAATCTTCTCAAAAGGTCTTCAATTTTTCTTCTTTTCTCCCACCATTCAAAGAGGACAAATGAGTTATCTTTCGGTCACATTTCTGGGACTTAGTATTTTTCAACATTGTACATTATAACTTACATCCTCGATGAAGCCTTTTTCTAGATAAATTGGACGGCTGGATGGACAGACCGATGGACAGACAATTTTTTAACGACACATAAATCTTATAAGTAAGCTTGATTGCTTGCAATAGAAGATACAACTCAAAATATCCCATTATAACGGATTCTGTGCCAAACTCATGACGCATAAACAACAGCCGCCACTTGGTCGATAAGACCGAGTCCATATCTATAAAGTGGGTCAGGTCAGGAAGTGGGCACTGGCTGTTTCGGATATAAAGACGACACTCTTACTACGCCCTCCCACATATAAGCTTATTGATTTTCAAGGCCTTGATCTCGGTGCTGTTGAAACTCTTCCATGAGCTATATTGGTCAGTTTTCATGGCTGAGTGCAGAATGAATGATGGCCTCTGATTTGACTGGATTGATGGTTGTTTCTGGTGCTGTATGTTAGAACCGAAATATTCTCTTCTCCTTACTTTTTGTTATTATTTCGATTTATGTTTTCGGAAGCTGAAAATATTTTAGTATGATTTTATTACCTAGCTTGTCCAACATGGACCGGACCCGAATATTTCCATCATCATTTTTTGTTGTTTCTTTAGATTTGGTTGTATGTAATCCAATTTTTATTTTTTGTAGGTTTTCCATTGTCATAAGAATTCCTCTTTTTGGTTGTAAAATAAAACTTGGCAGAATTTTCTTTTGAAACCATTCTTCTGTAATAAATCAAAAAATTGTTAAAAATTGGAAAAATGTAAACAGATAATTCAATTCTCATTTGGTTATTGTAACTAACTTTGATGTAAACTTAAATTTATTGATATTGAAAAAAAAATCATAGAAAAACATTTTGGCAGTTGGATCAGCACAAAACTTGAAACGTAATTCTTTTATGGGAATATCTGAATTCTGTGCCATGTCTTTGTTGGAATTTAAAATATGACACAATAAACTCGTGAACGAATTTCAGCCATTACGACTCACCCATAATAGAAGTGAGTGAAAGAAAACTTAGAATAATTTATGAATAAATAATTTTGAGTTTATAGTATCGCGCTCCAGATAGTGAAGGGCAATTTGAAGAAGTTCCTTGAAATTATAAGGATACATTTGGTTCGACCATCTTAAGGGATTCCTCGGTCAATTGTTAGTTTTTAACTTTTTTTTCTAGGGCATGTATTGATTTCATAACAAAAAAAAAAAGTCGAAGAAAAGCTTTACGATGATAGAAAGGTTCAAAAAAGTGATATTCGGCATCCAGTTCGTCATTTTGTTTTTATCTGTGTAGGCTGAGACGTCTTCTTTTAAGAGGACAAGTCCTCTATTCGTCTTTAAAAACTTTGTCCGGTATCTTTTTGAAAGTAAAAGCGATTTGTCTTCTTTTTAAGTTCTCACCAGTTTCTCACTCTTTTTCTTTGTAAGAAACCCTATTTTAATAGCTTAAAACCAAAACGTTTTTAGAACAAGAAACAAAAAATGAGTAGAACGTTTAAACAAAAAAAAAATCTGCAAGCCACCAAACTTATGCATGATAATTCCACAGGTTGTTCAGCGCAAAGACATCTTTATTCGATGTTGTTAAAGAAACTTTGTGCTTCCACGCTTCAAATTATGCTATCACCTTTAATTTGAATCAAAATATTGCAATCATTTTTTACTCATTCATTATAGAGCATTCAATTAATGCAATCTTGAATTCAATGAATGAATGATTTTTAGGGATTGCAATCACAGAAGACTGCATTCTTTTACTATTTTCATTTATAATGAACCAATACACTGAAAAGAGAGGAAACTCAAGTCGAAAATTTGAAACTTCTTTTTTTTGCAAATAAAATTTTAAAGATATGCACTTAATTATAAAAACAAAAAAGCCCCGATATTTGAAAGAAAATAACGTCAAACCAAAAAATCTTTTTTGCTCAGTTATTTTCATTTTAAATAACGAATGACTTATTTATTTTTATTGTATTTTCTTTTCTATCTCTTGTAAATATTGGGTATTTATTTAATTATAATAAATTAAATAAAACGCACGACTGAATCGCACAAACTTGCTCTTGTAGTAAAAGTTTCTTCGAAAATTTTGATATGCAGTATGATTTGAACTTTTGAGAAGCTTTTGAATAAAAAATTTAATTTAAATCGGTTACACGCATAATGAGATAGTCCAAAATAAAGAAAATAGTTCTATGAAAGGTACTGTTAATAATGGTTAACTGTAAATTTTGTTTTTGGCAGATCTTAGACCATACTAATATTATTATTTAGAACAATTTTAATCAAAGTCGTAGGAGTCGTTTTCCAGAAAATTTATATTTTCTGTAACAGTTTTTTGAACATTTATATGGAAGGTGCCGTTAATTTTTGAACATTTATATGGAAGGTTAATTTTGACTATAAGAAAAAGTTTTTTTCAAAATATTTTAGATAATGTTAAAAAACCCCTTGTTACCAAGTTTCATAAAAATCAACCAAGTCGTTTTCGAAATACATATTTGGTTTTCAAAAAAAAAATTGAAACTTTTTTTTAAATCAAAAAAAAAAGTTTTTGAAAAATTTTGGTATACAAAACTATTAAAACTTTTCAGAAGATTCTCCATAAAAAAATTTATCAAAATCAGTATATTCCTTTTCTAGAAAAACGAAAATAAAAAAATAGTTCTATGTTAGGTACCATTCAAAACCATTTTTTGGAAGTTTATACCTAATAGAATTTATTGATTTTTTTTAGAAAAATCTGTCAAGCCATTTTTGAGAAAAATAATTTTTTCCAAAAATGCTAAAAAAAATTATATGGTAGGTACCGTTATTTTTGGTCCTAATGTCCCGAAAACACTTTATACTAAGTTTAATAAAAATCAGCCCAGGCGAGTCCACAGACAGGCAGACAGACAGACAGACAGATAGATGGACAGAATTGCGAGACCCACTTTTTTTGTCTTCCCTATCATCGTAATGTCAAATTTGATTGTTATCTCAAGTTAAATTTTTTTTACGAATCCAAAACTTGCCATATAGCATCTATATATCGCAAGTAAAAAATATGCACCTCTTTCTTATTTTTTTTATATTTTTTATTTGTAGGTGTCCTCTTTTCCATCAGGATAGATCTGGTCATCCTATATCTGTGCATCACTCATCATATAGAGCCATGTTGCATCTCGGCGTTCCTGTAAAACTCGTCCGATTGTATAGGATGACGATGAAGAAATCTCACTGCTCCGTTAAAGTCGGTAAGAACACCATTGAACCCTTTGATGTCGAAAAGGTTTGAGACAAGGCGACGCTTTATCATGCAACCTCCTTAACATCGTTCTGGAAGCAACTGTACGCAACTCGCAAGTCAACAACAGAGGTAGGTACAATTTTTCAAAAGTCTTTTCAATTACTTGCCTATACGGATGATATTAGGTGCGTTTTATTATCGCAAATGCAATAACCCATATGGTTCATTCCGAAAAAATAAAACGATACAGATCCAATTGACAACAATGTTGTATACCCACCTTTTTCTTCCTTATGCCTGTTTATTTTTCATGTATTTACCTCTCTCTCTCTTTTCTTTGCACAGAATTTTATACTACCTTACTATTTGCAAGAGGCAAAACACCATCTACCCGCCACGTTAGAAATATTTTTTGAAACCCCGATAGAAACCTAGATCTTGTGTTTTTTTTACGGTGTTTACGGTGCGTTTGCAAGTATTGAAACGGAGGCGGCGATAATAAGTTTGAGGACAAGACGAAGTACTTATATGCTACTATCGAGAAAGGAATCTCACTCAACATCGTCAAAACGTCAGTATGGATATGTACAACTTCGAAGTCGTCAAAGACTTTGTCTACCTGGGCTCCACTATAACATCGCAAAATGACATCAGTGCAGAGATCAAACGAAGAATTACTCTTGCCAATCGCTGTTTCTTCGGGCTGGGAAGGCATGTGAGTAAAAAAGCCCGCTCTCAAAGAACCAAGGAGACTTTATATAAGACCCTAATCAACCCGGTCCTGCTGTATGGGGCAGAAGAATGGACGGATGAGAATCTGCTTGGGTCCTTTGAAAGGAAAATTATTCCGGTGATTTTCGGGCCAGTCTGTATCGATGGAGTATGGAGGAGAAGATGCAACAATGAGCTTTACGGGCTTTACAGCGACGTCGACCTGGTCAAAAGGCTGAAAAAACAGCGGCTGATCTGGTTGGGACACGTGGAGCGTATGGAAACCAACGCAACAGCCCGACGAGTCTTCGAATTTACCCCTGACGGTCTGCGCAGCAGAGGAAGACTCCACCTTAGGTTGCGCAGGCGCACACAAGTGGAGAACGACCTCAAACAACTTGGAGTGTGTAACTGGAGGCAGCTAGCTAGGGACCGGGCTGGCTAGAGGGTTTTATTTTTTTTTTGAGGCCGTAGTTCACCCTGATGGACTGAAAGTGACATCTAAAGTAAAGTTTCTGTAATATTCGAACTTAAAACTCAGTAAAAAATTAGATAAGGGAGTGACAAAGAAGAGTTGCAGCGTCAGATTATAAAAAAAAAATAATTTCACAGCTTCTTTTTCGAAACAAAAAATTTTAATCAAAATAAGTAAAACTTTTTGACACTACGTTAGCAATTTTTCTTAAAAATATAAATGTACACATTCATAGCAGCCTTCTGGGTATTTTAAGTTCCATATGTTGGTATCTTTTAATAGCATTTTTTATAAATTTAAAACCTCTTGATGAACAATGCCAATCTGCTGTAAGCTGAAAATACCTATAAAACTCACATAGCCATTTCCACATTCTTCAAAATTAAAACAACATTAGCATGCACTACACGATTTTAATAATTCACACTTGGCCAACCTTTCCTTGGGTGTTTCAATATGCATATATGTAAATAGAAGAATTTTCCCAGAAAATGGAAATTTAATTTTCGTTTTCCTGCTAAAACAGGAAAATAAAGTAGGTATATCGAGTTCAACTATATCGTACGAGTACTCGTGTAGCGAATTATGTTCACTTTGATGCCACTTACCTACTTCGCAAGAGATTGTCTCTCTAAGGTGTAGTAGGTGGGTAAGGTAACTCCGTAATACATAAGTATTATACATGCACGTCTTTCCTCCTTTGATTTATTTTGAAAGTCAATATAAATTTAGTTTTTGCTTCAACGAACTATGTTATGAACCTGATTTCAGCACGATTTTTCCTCACAGCTGTTGATGCTTGAATTTTGTACTTATTGAAGCCAACTCAACCCTTTTACATCCACTTGGCACCACTTATATTATGTTTGTCTCTAAAAGTTGTTGATTATATATTTTAAAATGGACGTATTGAATAAAAAGACATTCAACTCTTTGTAAAAAGTGTACCTTCTATGTACTTCTATCAATCGAACGAACTTGCTCTTGTGGTTCCAATCAAACTATTAATACGCATGGATATGGCTAGGCCTAGTATAAATATAATGATAATATTAACGAGAAAATTTTATAGAAAAAATTGAAATTACTTAAAAAAAAAAACAACAATATTAAAAAAGTCAAACTACCATTTCGAAAATTCTTAAAACTCTTAAAAACCGGGGTATGGCAATTGTTTTAGAGATGACAAGTATGAAATTGAATCAAGAAAGAACCATAGAAATTGTTCAACCCTCATGCATATAGAAAGACACGGCGGCGGTGGCGGCGACGCGATTAACTAAAGATATTGTAAGATTTTACCCAAGGTTCGATTTCTTTAACTATCAACCTAATTTGCAGTGCATACACGCTGTACATTTTATTAAAGTCGGTAGCCATCGACCAAAATATTGCGTCTTAGAAGCATTGGCGTAGTTAGGGATTTTCCCTAGGGGGGGGGGGGGGGGGGGGGGGGGGCAACCAGCCAGCGGATTAAAAGTTCGAAATCGTGGCTGTACCTACGGGATACGTGGTGTTTTTGCAAACGTTACCAATTTTTTGTTGGGTTTTCAACATTATCTTCCGTTTGCTTGTATGTACTTTATATAAGTACCACGTTTATGCGGTGTTGAAGCTAACTTGTTTTTACGTAATTTATTATCGAACTTAACTCAAAAAATTGATTATTCTCCCAATTTTTTTTTATTAATCGTTGGAATATTTTAGACCTATTTCTCTAAAGATCACAAAAAAATATTTATTGCATAAAAAAGCAAGCAAATGTTTGACGTGTGAAAAGTTCCATTTATCAAAGTAGTAAGGTTTCTTTGAAATATTTTTTTTTTGGTTAAAGCGAAATAATATTTAATTATGGATTGTAAAAATAGTTACATATAAAAACTGGGCTTTAAACTTAATTTAATTTTAAAAACGTTGATCTAAAACCCTGTGCGGCGTTAAGCCATAGACTGCTTACACTCATCTAATAAATTTGTCGATATTGATTATTTTTTAATTTTAAAGAAAAAAAAACATGTAGATATCTTTACAATTCAATTAAAATTTCTTCAATTAAACTTTGAATCCGGTTTCAAAGTCAAAAGTGCGCAAACTTATCCCAAACTAGATACTCTACGAGCGTACTGTATTAAATATTTGGTTACTGTTTGTCTTTACTCTTCATGAACTTGCCCTAGATGTCAGGGCGAAAAGATAAATTTAATGTCCGATGTTCGTTGAATTCCCGAAATTACCAATTTTAGTCTAATTTAATTCTTTTTTATTTAAATGAACTTTGACATTTTTAACTTCGAAGTAAAATTGGTAGTTTTAGTTAGGGTAAGCAAATTAACAAATATAGTATTAAGAATTTTAGATTTCTCTAAGGTTCAGTTGTTACTGCGAACACTACACAAGTTAAGTTTTGTCAATTTTTCGAGGGGGGGCAAGAATTTTTCTAGGGGAGGCATTGCCCCCCCCCCCCTCTGACTACGCGCATGCTTAGAAGTTAGAAGGGCACGGCAGCATCTAACTGATGAGCCCAACTGTCGTGCCTGGGCGAAAAGCATTGGACACAAAAAAAAACTATTAAATTGAATTTCATTCAATACAGTCCACAAAAACAAAAACAAAAATATTGAATTTGTGAACAACAAAAATAATTTTTTATTTCTCTTTACTTTTTCTTATTCTTTAACTATCAACTGTCAATTATTTCCTTTACAAATTAAACACACTTTACTTCACTTCTAATCGTTTTATTTAATCTAAATTCACTTTCGAATTCTTTTAACTTCGAACTGTTCACAATCGCTTTCAAAATAAAACTGTGTCTATTCGCTCAAAAGCTTCGTCTTTTATATCGAGCTGAATGGTTTGAGACTCCTCTTGAATAATCTAGCACAAAAGCTTTCTAGAAAGTTCTGTTCCAGTTGTAAACCAATTTCTCTTACATACTTGTACTTAATTTGGATTTGTAGAGATGGCATGCTTGTTATCTTCTTTAATTCCGAAAGTAGTTAAGTACTCATTTCATCGTTAAAAAAAAAAGAAAGCCATTTTGTTACATTCCTACACCGCACCGGCCTAATGTTAGTTTTGATTAAAGTCGAATCGAATTTTGTGTAAATGAAAGAAACCAATACTTTGCTTCCTGCAAATACAAAATTATATGGTGTATCCTGCTAGCTTCATCGGCGTCGTTCTGTATACAAATTAAAAATCCAAGTCTATTATGTTTTTGTAGGTATAATAATGATTTCTAATAGCAAGTTTTCTAAACGATAAAAATTCGTTCTGGAAAAGGTACCTATACGTATAGACAAGGTGACCAACTGTAATAAATGATTTTCTTTTTTATATATTGAAAATCTAACTTAAGTGTTGGTTTCTGTTCGGTTTATCAAGGTTCAAAAGCATTACACTCTACAAAAAGCTCTTGACATGATTTAATTCATAAATTTTTAGCCTTCTAATTAATCGACAGATATTTTTAAGGTTAATATCTATAAAAATTGTCATCAAAACAGATGTGTTGAAAAAAAAATATCGCGTTTTGAGGGCTGTGGGATCCTAGCAACCCATATGTGGGATATTCGCAAAAAATATAGGCAATCTAAAATGTCAAAAATTGGTGGTAAAAGGTCAGGTAGTTCCAGAAATTGGTCAGGCTTATAGACACTTTTTAATCCAGGATTAAAAATTTCCAAAGTCACCTCATTTAAGGGATATTCGCAAAAAAGTATACCATTTGAAGGGCCACTGGATAGTGATAAATGGTCAGGTTGTTTCAGTAATTGGTCAGACATAGATTTTTTTAAATAATTTTTTAAAGTCTTTCAAATGTAATATTGATTTGTAGCACCTCTTTTATGGGATTTTCGATAAAAGTATATACCATCTGAAAGGTTAATTAATACTTATAAAAGGTCAAGGAGTTTCAGAAAATGGTCAGCTGTAGATTTTAAGTTATGAGTTTGAAATAAAATGAAAGGTCATTGGGCCTTACCAATAATCAAATTTAGTTATGACTTAAATATTGCAGTGAAATTAACCTAAACGTTATGGATCCTAAATTATTAACCATACATTATATTCTCAATTTTTTGAAGTCAGTTGAATATATGGTTCATTATTTATAGTCCACGTAAATATTTAGGTAATACCATGCACGGTTTATTATTTAGAGCCCATTCAATTATGATCGGTTTTACTAAAATATTTAAGTCGTAACTAAATTTGATTATTGGTAGGGCCCATTGACTTTTATCTTGCAATTTTATTTTTAATAAAAATTATGAAAAACAATATATGCCTAAACAATTTCTGAAACTATCTGAACTTTTATGAAAATTTAGTTAACTTTCAGATGGCATAATTATTTTTTGTAAATTCCACAATTGAGGTGCTAAATATCTCTACGACCTTGAAAGAAAATACATTTTAAAAATTCATAAAAAAATCTCTATGACTGACCAATTTCTAAAACAATCTGATTTCAGGATGCGGAACTAGTAACCTTTCAGATGGTATATATATTTTTTTGAATATCCCATAAATGACGTGCCAAAAATCGCTGATAACCTTGAAAAACTTTGACCCTGGATTAACAATTTTCTAAGCAATTTCTTAAAATATCTTACCTTTTATGACCAATTACTGACCTTTTAGATAACATAATTTTTTTGCAAAAATCCTAAATAGTATGTGCTTAGATCCCACAGCCTTTTTTGAAATCTACTGAATGTTTTTATTTATACACGTGCTTGATAATTAATAATAATTGAAAAATTCAAACGTTTTATGTAGATTGAATAAGATGCAACAAAAAGAAATTGAAAATATTAACTTATTTTTTTTTTTTTAATTATAACTTATTAAAATATTTAACTTTATTTATTTTTGTATTTTGTTTCGCTTGTATTAAGCTTAATAAATAAATATATATGTATTTAAGTTTTTTTATAAAATTGAAAATTACTTAAATTACTTCCTTTAAGAAAATTTGGCTTTGAGATTTTACTATCTCTTATGTGGGATATTCGCAAAAGTCAGCGATTGGACAAAAAAGGTAAACTATTTTCAGAAATTGGTAAGCCATAGAAAATTTTTAATCAGTGGTTAAAGTTTTCCTAAGTCATGATTACCAATTTTATGTGATATTCTCAACAAAAGTAGTTATATCATTTGGAAGGCCACCCGATCGGATCGTGATAAAAGGTCAACTAGTTTCAGTGTGACTTTTTCAATTAAAAAAAAAAAATACGCTTGGTAGATCGCCCTTGTGGCACCTACCGAACATGGATTACATGTCTTATGTGCTATAATGTGAATTAACGATATGGGAAATTCGCGGAAAGGATGCCCTTTTTTAGACCCTTTCGAATGAAATATCAATGACGTCAGTGGCACTTATCCATATATCCGAAGAAATTGAGCTCAAATTAATTTGAGTACTCCTAATTTAGCTGCAATTTACCCCAAACGCGATGACGTATCACCTGAAACTATGAGGCGATAGTTATAAAACAATCCTATAATCTTTGCGCAATCTTTATCTATCGATTGGTATAATGTAGGACGTCTGTAGTGCAAACAGTCACTGAGCAGTAGGGCGCGAGCGGTACATGTATTCGTGACGGTCCTCTTTTCGCTACATACCATCCAAACCTCCGAGAAAGACACACAATCCATGTCAAAAAAAAAAAAATTACTTAAAAAAAATTGATTTAAAAAAATTACTGCCTGACATTTTCTGATCAATTAAATGGCATATTTTTTTTTGGAAATACGAGGCGCCTAAATCCCAGAGCCCACAGTGCATCGCCTTGAAAATAATAATTATTGCATTAAAAAATTGTATACATACCCAAGAAAAGTTGTGGAAAAAAAGTCAGTCCATACCTACTTAGTTAATGTTTTTCTTGTTTTTTAATTTTTTTTTTAAATAACTCAAACAAAATAAAAGCTATCAAGCATTTGCAAGTAAAAAGTTTGCTCAGTGTATAACATTTCTTAATTATGCACATATATGTAAAAATATGAACTCTAAAATGTATGGTCACCATGAATTGAGAAAAAAAAAATAAATTAAGAGTAACAGAGAAACTAATTAAAAAGATTCTTTGAAAAATTATCAAAAGACTTCCTTTGAAGTCAAATTGTTTTTGTTTCCCGTTGAGTAAATAATAAAAAATACCAAAAAGACTTTCTGAAATAAAAATTAAAGGAGAACTTATAACGCAGCATCGTCGAGTAATTTGCATAAGAACTTCGAGATGTTTGTTTTTTTTTTTTTGTATCGCTTTGTTTTTGTGTGTTCATGCTGAGTTCTGCAGGGCGACACAATGTCCTTTTTCTTGCCGTGAATAGAAATTGGTAAGTTAGAAAGTTGCCTTGGTTACACAACACATGCTTTATAGAATGATTTTTTTTTGAACATAGTACAGCTGCCTTTACAACAGCCAGCATGAGTCCTTGATGTTTTTCTGGATTATTTTTTTTTGTAATGTGAAAGTCATATGAGAAATTACACACTTAAGTTAATCAAAGCCATAAGATAAAGTCAGATTATAAGCTTAAAAGTGTAGAGAATAGAAAAAACGATATCGTAAATATATGAAGATTTTTGTTTATTTTTTTATCTGAAGGAAACTATTTGATTTGGACTTTCACACACTATAACGAGCAATGTCCTGTCCACGTTGTTACATCGTCGTTGGGATGGAAAGAATTTTTCCACTCAATTAAATTGAATGGATGACTGAAAGTCTGCAGAGACTTTGAAAAAATTTTTGAAATTAATTTTTCGAATTTTTATATGACAGCATATTATTTTTCAAATGAAAGAGAATTATTATAAAGGAAAATAAATTATTACAGAAATTTTCGGAAGTTGATAATATTACTAGCATATTTGGCTGAATGGTTTTTTCCGTGGAAGTTATGAATTGCTTTTATAATGATTAGCAGGAACTTGAAACAAAAACTCTGAATTTTCCAGGAAAGCATGTCAAAGAATATAATTAAACCATATGTATGCATTTTATCTTTTGTAAATTCCTTAAAGCTAATTTAGCTGAAATGCGTTAGTTTCAAAACCTTTTATACATTTTAAAAGCTGTTTTTGATTTAGGTACTTTGTACACCCTTATGTATAACTTTCTGTCACCTTGGCAACTGACATTTTATGTACACATGTATAAAGTTGCTTAAGGGTATCTACGCTTGAATGCACCGGATTGATATCATAATTGGCAAACATCTTAAGTTGTATTAACATTAAAGGTTTTACAAAATTTTCTTGTGAAATGAAAGTAATCTGACATCAGAGAAAAAACTCGGAGTTACATTCAAATTTCAAACCAATCTTTTCTACTTTATACTTAAAATGTGTCAGAAATACCTAAAATTAATCAAAAAAAAGTTTTTCAATGTTCACAACACATAGGCTGAGTTCCAAAATTCAAAAACTTTCTAGTTGCTTTGATTAAAATTTGTTTTTGCATTCCGAAACGTCAGACTTATATAATGTAATATTTCTACAAAGCATCAAGTTTTCGTTGCTGATGCGTATACAAAATGAAGGCATTACTTCCGCATCAAAACATATTCTACATTTTGGAACTCAGCCATACTGTATTGTATATAGCATTTACATTTTAAATGCCTAAATAGAACTTTTGATGTTTTTTTGTTGAGTGCTTATTTGTTAAATTTGTATAATTCTGCGGGGAGCCATGTTTAACTTTGAATATCAAACCATATCTTCGGAGATTTACTTAGGATATATTTCTGGCATCAACAATTTGAATATTAAGCAGGTCTGCTGACTTAATACATCCTTAAAATAAATATTGTTGAATTTATGGTATCTGAAACTAATTCGACATGTATGAAATTTAACAGCTTTTGATACACACTATACAGGGTGATCGGTATAAGATGCATCAAACTGCTGGAGCAAGTAGCTTGGGTTAAGACAAGAAAAAAATCGTATAGGAGGGGGGGGGGGGGGGGTTATTTCCCACCGTTTAGGCAGGAGGGGCAATTTTCTAAAAAAAATGACTTAAAACAGAAAAGAAAATATTTTAAAACAACGGTACAATTTAAAATGCCATATGCTATACCTTTTTGGAAAGCCAGAAATCTCTTCTTTGATTTTAATTTTAAATTAAGTTTTGTTAGTGAATAGTTTTTGAAAAATTAATTTCCAAACTCGAAATTTTGAAAAAAAAAAAATGAAAAAAAAAGTTTCAAACTAATTTTTTTCAAATTGTTTTGTAATTAAGTATAGTTTTTGTTTTCAAAATTCAATGCTCTTATTAATTTTCAATAAAAAACAAAAAACCGGATGCTAAAATGTCTTTTAGTTTTTGAGAAAATTAAACATAACAAAATCTACCTTTCTACATATTTTGTAGAAATAGGATCTTTTGAACAACAAAATAACGGATGGAAGTCGAATTTAAGGAAAACTTACTTTTATTATTTTCAATTTTCTCAAAAACTAGACTACATTTTGACATCTGGTTTTCAATGTTTGACTAAAAATTGATAGGAGTATTAAATATTAAAAATAAAAATACTCCTAAATAACGTAAAATTTTGAACAAAATCAGTTTGAACACAATTTTAAAATTTTTTTTTCAAAAATTTAAATTTGAAAATAAATTTTTTCAAAACTGTTCACTAGAAGAACCTAATTTATAAACAAAATGGAAGCACATATTTCTGGCTTAACAAAAGAGTATAGCAAGTCGTTTTAGCCATTACCGATGTTTTTTTAATATTTTGTTTTCTGTATTAAGTCAACTATTTTAGAAAATTGCTCCTCTTGTTATTTTCAATTTTCTCAAAAACTAAAAGACATTTTAGCATCCGGTTTTCTGTTTTTGACTGAAAGCTAAAAAGAGCATTGAATTTTGAAAACGAAAATTATACTTAATTACAAAAAATTTTGAAAAAAATTAGTTTGAAACTTTTTGTTTTCATTTTTTTTTTGCAAAATTTTGAGTTTGGAAATTAATTTTTCAAAAACTATTCACTAACACAACTTAATTAGAAATTAAAATCAAAGAAGAGATTTTTGGCTGTCCAAAAAGGTATAGCATGGCATTTTATGTTGTACCGTTGTTTTTAAATATTTTTTTTTTCTGTTTTAAGTCAATTTTTTAGAAAATTGCCCCTCCTGCCTAAACGGGGGAAATAGACCCTCCCCCACCCATACGAGTTTTTTCTTGTCTTAACCCAACCTACTCGCTCCAGCAGTTTGGTGCATCCTATACCGATTACCCTGTATATGAGTACCTAAGTATATGTGAATTTCTTATGTCTACGTGATTTGGAATTAAATAAGACAAATGACAAAATGTCAATTTTATATCTTTATTAAAATTGCCACAAAGTTTCTCCCAGGGTTGGCAAAACAAAAAAAAATACAAATTCAAATTAAATCTGTGGGCCTTGGGATAAAAATATTTATTTTGCTTTTTAAAAAGAGAAATCCAGAAAACGATTTAAAATTCAATTTTAAATATATTTAAATTAAAGTCTCCAAATTCAGTTTGGCATTTATACGCATAAGTAGATAAATATAAATTAAGCGAGGAAAAATCCGTTTAAATTTTCACAAAATGTCATTTATTGGATAATTCAATCGAATCGACATTGAAAATAACACTCCCACAGAAAAGATCATTTAAATTGAAAATTATTTCAATTCGTTTATGGAATAATGTTGGAAAATAAAATAACGTGCATGGAAATTCATAATTTGTGCGAAATTATAACTTTTAATATTGAATGAGTTTACGCAAATACATAAATTTGATTCATTGATAATTCTGTTTCATGTTCATGAAACAGCATAATTCACTTTAAAAACAACAACAAGCTTTTAATTAACAGATAGTGTCGAGTCATCAAAAAAAAAACCGCCGAATTGTAGTAAGGTACGGAATAAAAGTTCAACAGGAATTACATTTTGTTGTATTTTTTGTTTGTTTTGGTTTCAGCAACGAAACGATGTACAATGTATACTAGACTGATTCAAAAAATTAATATGTCTCCGATTTTTGATGCCACTAGCATTTACTACGGAATTAATCATCCGCTTTAACCTTCAATAACTTTGGAAGGGGTACTGCAATTAAAAAATTGGTTAAGGACATTTTTAAGGAAAATTTAATTGACTTTAAGAATATGTCTCAAACATTTCCGTACGATAACCGATTGCAAAGTTATAACAAAAAGAAACATACAAAAAAAAAACTTCCCATACAAATTGTATATAAATAAGAAATTTGCGATGAGCGACCTATAAATATTAATCTTAACGGCTGAAATTTTTTGAGGCTTATTATTTCACTAAACTCTAACTTAAAAGCTAGTGGCATTAAAAATCGGAGATATTTTCATTTTTATAGTTCCGATACCGATACAGTCTTTAAACGTTCTCGCTCCGATAGGATTCCCTTTCTGTTCACATTACGGCTCCAATACCAATACCTATTCAAAATTATTTATATTCATTTGGTCTCCTTTCTATTAATTTAAGATAGATATATCTAACTATACCTATACATGTATTGTATATTTTTTACTTTTTTTTCCATAGAATCTCTATCAGTAACGTTTTCGCTCCGATAAAATATTCTTTCCAATGAATCGAAACTGGAGCGATAGTGTATCGGTATCAGGGCGGTATCGATGGTGTGAATATACTCATTGTTTTTTGTGTAAGAATATTTTATCGGAGTAAGAACATATCGAGAGTATAATGTGAATCAAGCTTAAATATTACTGCCTATAAGGATTTTCAAACAAATTTCCTTTTTGGATTTAAAAAAATCATTTTTTTTTTTTTTTTTGCGATGAATATTTTTAAAATTATGGTTTAAGGTATATATTATTAAATTCTTATGAAAGGGCTGTGGGATCTTAGCACATCTTACATGGAATTTTTCTTAGAAAAAAAGTATGCAATCTAAACGGTCAGTAATTGGTCATAAAAGCTCAGGTAGTTTCCGAAAAGGGGATATTCGCAAAAAAAAAAAAAAGTATACTACTTGAAGGGCCACAAGATAGTGATAAATGGTCGGGTAATTTCAGTAATCATAGATTTTTTTTTAAATTAATTTTTTAATTTTTTTTTAAGGTCACAGCATAAGACTTTTAGTACCTCTTCAATGGAATTTAAGAAAAACAAGTATGCAACTTAAAAGGTCAGTAAAATGTCATAAAAGGTCAAGTAGTTTTAGTAATTCGTCAGGCATAGATTTTTTTAATACTTTTTAAAGTTTTTTTTTTCAAGGTCGTATAGATTTTTAGCACCTCATTTACGGGTTATTCGAAAAAATTATATTTCATCAAGGTTAATTAATCCTTATAAAAGGTCAGGCAGTTTCAGAAATTGGTCAGTTGTAGATTTTTAGTTATGAGCTTAGAAAAAAATGAAAGGCCATTGACCTTTACCTTGCAATTTTTTTTATAAAAATTATAAAAAAAAATATATGCCTGACCATTTTCTGAAACTAGCTGACCTTTTATGAGGATTTAAGTAAACTTTCAGATGGCATAATTTTTTTTTACAAAAATCTCTACGACCTTGAAAAAAATAAATTTAAAAATTGAAAAAAAAATCTGCAGGGCTGACCAATTTCTGAAACCAGCTTACCACCAAATATTATAAATTTTTCTTAGTTTTTGTGAAATAAAAAAAAAATCACTTTTTCCCAAAAAAAAAAAATAACTGAAAATAGAATTTTAATAAATTATAAATAGTATTTTTTTTTTTCGTCATAAACATAACAAAACAAACAAGGAATATAAAAAGTTTTTTTTTTTTAGTTAAATAATAAAATAGTTTAAAAACTTACTTTAGCCTTCAACGCTGCCGTCAAAGTGTTTAGAAGACACTTGCTTTGTATCCATAAGCAATATTATTTTATATTCTGCACACAAAACAGTCAACGATGCTCAAACAATGCGCAAGACCTAAGGAGTAGACAAAGGGAGTAGATGTTATTCAAACAGTTGAAGTGGAAGTACTCGTACTTTTAAGTAAAAACAAGAAAAAAAAATATCCATCCTTTCAATTTATGTGAAAAAAGAGACCGAGAGCATCGACGAGTGCCTTTGAAGGATTGTTAAATTTAAATCGTTGCCATTCATGTTTCATTTAGCTTTTGAAAAGACATAAAAAGTTTCTATCTTATATTTTGAGAAATTTTTAATACTATTTATCATGTAACTTTTATGTGATATAGAAAATTGTTAGGAAAATGTCAAATGTTCTTTTTTTTTATTTCCATATCCAAAATACATAAAACCATACATTATGTTCTTTTTTTTCTTTTTTCTTTTTTTTAAATGCTCATATCGTTACTATGCAATTTAAATTTAGATATATCCTTACGTCAACGTCACGGTTCATAAAATATCAGTGTCATTATTATTTATATCTCTTAGTTCAACACTCCATAAAAAAAGATATAAAGCCACTCAAAAAACTTCGTTATTCAATTCAGATTGAGACACAAAGACAAATTAATCTTTTTGGTCCAAAAATTTTAATAATTTGGATATGAGTACATAGATGGAAACACAAATTAGGGAAATTTTAGTAATGTTACGGAATGTATGTATAATAAAGTTTATGATACAGAATAAATAAAAATTTAAAAAATACTAACAAATAAAAAATACGTTAATAACAAAGTGGTCATTATTTCTTGTCATTCTCAGATGTTCAAATTCGGCAGAAAATTGAAGGTCTCCTCTATTTCTGCATACTGTGACCTTTTAAGATTTTGACTTTTTACTATTACAGTTCGTATATTATGATGTACTTGAGGTCTTGAGGACATAACTTGGGGAGGAAAATGGTTTAACCTACTTAAATAATTTTAACTTAAATTTCGAGTGGGGAAGACTTTTCTTCAATATAAGTTCAATATTTCCCTTTTTAAACTTTTTTTATTGGAATTCAGTTTGTAGGTATATTGTTCAAAATTCTTTAAATGTCTCTCCTTTTTTAAATAAGTGAAAAAGCTTTAGGTATATGTATTGCCTTCAGCGCCAGATCTATGGGGGGGCAAACCGGGCAACGTGCTTTAGGTATGTATTGCCTTCAGCGCCAGATCTATGGGGGGGGGGGGGGGGGGCAAACCGGGCAACGTGCCCCGGGCGGCAGCTTCAGGGGGCGCCAAATTCGAGAAGACATTCTCTTCAATAGGCCAACGCAAAAAATTTTGAAAAATAATGTAGACCTATATTTATACCTAGGCAGTGTATGTACACTAAACTGATTTAAAAAAATTAAAATGTCTGCGATTTTAAGTACCTAAGCCTTGTAATCGCTAATTTTGTTTTTCATACAAACCAGTATAGGAAGTTTATTTAATTACAGCACTCCATCCAAAGTCATTAAAGATTAAAGTGGACGGTTAATTCCATAGTTTTTTGGATTTGATGTTGAAAATATCAGCTGTAATATACAATCTTAATATTACATTTTGTTGTATATGTATTTTGAAATAAATGTATTGTTTAAGAAAAAAAAATTATTTAACGCTAAGAAAAAAGACAAAAAAAAAAAAAAACAATTAAAATGGCACATTCTTATTGTTATTTTCGGTGGTATTGTGTTTTTCTAAAAATGTTTATCTCATGAAACTTATATTATAGTTTAGGCGGGAGGGGCATTTTTCTAAAAAAAATCTACAAAAATATCATTAAAAAATAACAGCAACGATTACAAAGTCATCCTAAAACTGCTTTTAAGGCCAGAAATCCATTCTCTTATTAAGTTTCTAATTAATAAATAATAGTGAATAGTTTTTGAAAACATTAATTTCAAAATCAAAATTTTGAATACAAAAATTTAGAAAATTGTGTTCAAACTAATATTGTTCAAAATTTTACGTTATCAAATAATATTTTTGATTTTAATATTCAAATTTTCCTTTCAATTTTAGTCTACTACGTAAAATTTTGCGAAAAATAAGTTTCATTAAAATTTTCTTAATTTTATTCAAAATTTTGATTTTGAAAATTAATTTTTCAAAAACTATTTACTAAAAGAAATAAAAAAGATATCAGTCCTATTCTGCTAAACATTCAAGTGAAAGTTTCTATTCTGTTATACGTCGGAGGAAAATAATTGCCCCAAATTTTGTATAAATTTCGATAAAAACAGGATTTAAACAATTAGATTCCTTTAAGAATAAGATTGAAGATTATAAAAAATAATTTAAGGCAAATTGAATGAAACTTTCGCGTGAATCTAAAGTTTCGATCGGATCCATCGGACCATTGTAAGTGTTGCCATTATTTTTTTAATGACTTTTTAATGACGGCTCATGAAGAACCAAAGCCTAGTGGGTTATAACTCTCAACAATTACTGTGTGTGTGTCTGCAGGAATGGAGGGGACCTACAGTTTATTTCCGAATCCGAACGGCTAAGGTGAGCGGCACTTTTCTATAACAAGCGTTACTCTTGGGAGAATTTGTCACTTCATTGCAAGAGGCAGTATAGTTCTGACAAAAAAAAAAACATAAGGTGGAAGCGGCTGGTATTGACCTCTGGCATGACAGTCCAACGCACTTACCATTACACCACGGGCTATACTTATTGAACCACTAAAATATATCGTTTTATAGCTATAGTTGTTAAATACAAGAACAAAATCCAGTCGTGACTTTTATTTCAGATTCATTTGCCTTCTTTTCCCAAACCCCGCATGCCCGCATCTATAAACAAATCAAAGGCCAACATTAATATAAAATAACCAATATAATGACTCAATTCATGGAAAATTATTCGCATGTTTACTGTGCGATAACTTTATCAGTAGTTTTTCGTACCACTGGACAATTACACAACAAATATACATAAATTGTTGTATATTGAATTAAATGAATAAAGTTCGTTTCCAATTTCCGTAATCATCCCTATTGAGATTCAATCATGTGTGTAGATAGAAACAAGACATCGGAAAAGGGAATTTCGAAACTATTCTAAGATAAAGTTTGTTAAGTTTGAATCACAACATGATGTTTTGGTCTTAGCTCTTGTTTCGACCCGGAACAATGAAAGATGATTCCATGTATCTTTTATCTGCATTATACATATAACGCACATAATAACCCTTAAATTCATTTGAAATAAGTTAAAAACATTTTTTTGAGCAAAGGAATTTGTATAGATCTGTAAAATATTAAGACATAGAAATATTAAGACATAGAAATCCTATTAATGTTTGTTTATCTGTCTGTTTGTTCCTCTTAATCTCAGAAAATAACTCAGTGATTTTAATTAGAATTAGTAGAGCGAGGGAATGGAACATGAGGATTGACATAGGTTTTTTTTTTTCAAATATTAGATCAATTTACACAAAAATAACTAAAACTTACAAAAACATTGATTTAAATGAAAAAAGTATTTAACGTTTGCGAAGCAAGGCGAGCACGGGATTGCTTGTATTTAATAAACCACTTTAGCTGCAACTGTTTATTATAATTTCCAAAAAAACTGACTTAAAACAGAAAAAAAAAATATTTAAAAACAACGGTACAATTTAAAATGCCATGCTATACCTTTTTGGAAAGCCAAAAATCTCTTCTTTGATTTTCTTTTTAAATTAAGTTGTGTTAATGTTTTTGAAAAATTAATTTCCAAACTCAAAATTTTGAAAAAAAAAAAATTAAAAAAAAAGTTTCAAACTAATTTTTTTCAAAATTTTATTTAATTAAGTCATTAGCTTTTAGTCAAAAACAGAAAACCGGATGCTAAAATGTTTTTTAGTTTTTGAGAAAATTGAAAATAACAGGAGGAGCAGTTTTCTAAAATAATTGACTTAATACAGAAAAAAAATTATTAAAAAACATCGGTTATCGCTAAAACGACTTGCTATAATTTTTTGTTAAGCCAGAAATATGTGCTTTAATTTTGTTTATAAATTAAGTTCTTCTAGTGAACAGTTTTGAAAAAATTAATTTTCAAACCTAAATTTTTGAAAAAAAAAATTAAAAATTGTGTTCAAACTGATTTTGTTCAAAATTTCACGTTATTTAGTAGTTTTAGAAATAGACCCCGGCAATACGATTTTTTTCTTGTCTTAACCCAACCTACTGGCTCCAGAAGTTTGGTGCATCTAATACAGATCACCCTGTATATATTTTTTTTTAATATATGACATATTGATGATGGAGAGGACAGAAATATTGTCCCGCAAAGACCGCAAATAAATGCAAGAAATGCAAATGAATACAAAAAATGTATGCATTCCCAAAAGAATGCATTCAATTGATTGATGTAAAATGAACGGCTAAACAAATGAAATGATTGCATTATTTAAAGTTTGAAGTCTTAAAGTGAGGTCAATGAATGCAATCTGATGCCATGAAAATAAAGTCTAATGCAATTAAGTCCAAAGCCAAGTTTTGGAATTTATTGCACTTTTAAGAATGTAATAAAATTCACTTGGACTTTTTTGCATTCTGAAAGTGTAAAAAAAATCCAAGTATAAAATGCAATAATATTTCATTTGATTTAAGTGAATGAATAAAGATAAACCCAATGTACTGTTTAGTTTAGTCAAAGAAAACTGTTGACTCTGCCGGTACGGAAAAAAAATTTATTCACACGAATTTTGAATTTTCACACCCCAAGCTGACCTCTTGAGAAAAGCGCAAAAATTTTAGTCAAGAGAAGATCAATTTGGGGTGTGAAAATTAAAAATTCGCGTGAATTCATCATCCATCAGACAACGATAATAAATATTGGTTACGTTTAATAAATAGATTAAATTTGTTGTTGCGTCATTTCGTGTAGAATCAGGGCCTTGTCCCTTGTGTAGTAACTGACAACTCAAAACCATTTCTGATGGGTGCGTTTTATTGGCAGAAATGGAGGGGACTTACAGTTTTCTGCTGAATCCGAACGTCTAAAATGTAAAATGTACAACATATATGTATATCAAATTAGGAGTACAAACGTCAAAACAAATTTTTATGCATCACCATTGTAAATATTATTTAAAATTGAAGCTTTAAACAAATAACGAAAATCAAATTTTATTAAAAAAAATAATAAAAACTCAACTACTACCTTTATATTATCTCATTTCTGATGTTTCTATATGCAATTTTTGCATCTATTAGAAAATCAAGAGTCAAATTACCTTAAAAATAAACGATTTACTCTTTTTAACTTATATACATCAATGTTTTTATCAGCATTTTCGACTCACCATTTTTAAAAAGAATTTCGTGGCGTTTTATAAGCCCCGTTGTTATACATATAAATACATATTTAATTTTACATAATTGCATGTTAACCTTAAAGTACTTGCCTAAATTCACTTCTCCAGGAAATAATTCCCGTTATTTCTGTCCTTAAAAGTATACTTTTTCTGACACCCTTACACATACACCTACACAAGCAAACATTTCTTCAATTTATCCACAAAGCACATTACTCTTTTTCTTTTTGTAAACTCATTACATTCAGTAAATCCGTACAAATGATATTTTTTCTGGACGAATAAATCTTTTTCCAATATCAAGCTAAAATCTATAGGAAACTTCCTTTTCCCGTTAGCGTAAGCGTAATCCCTTCGATATCCAAACAAAACAACTATATAGCAATAGTGTTCGTAATAAAATGTCATTGTATGGAGGAAGAGGAATCCATAAGGAATCAATGTTAAATAAAATATCATGCCAACACACATACATTTAAATAATTTCGCTTTTCTTTAAGCTCACTTTAACGGTTAAATTGAAAGGAAAAATATGTTTGTACAGAATTAATGCAAAAACAACAAAAAAAAAAAATCACAATTTTTTTCAAGCAATTGAGAAAACAATTTAGCATTTTGAACAAATATTTTCTCTTTGATATTTAATATCATTGACACTTTATCTTCTCTTCGGTCTCACGGAGCTGGTGCTGGTGGTGAAGAAGGACACAATGTGATATGAACGACTCCATTTGCTGTTTGACTGAATAAAGTGTTCAACTACTAGATTGCATCATTTGTTCGACTGTCCGCTGTCCAATTTACAAGCTGATGTTCTGCTGCCTTGAATGTGGATGGTAGAATATATCTTTAAAATTTCGATCTGACTGGCTTTCGACTCGCACACAATATGAAACCAATTTGGACGGTTTAAACAAGGATATGTACGTGTTTTGAATAAGACGGAGGAGATCGACTTTTTTTCAAAATTGCTTTAAAGCCAAATCAACTTGCAGGAATACGATGGACATTAGCAAAAGACCAAATGGCCATCTATTGTAAACAGAACTTGAAAGGACGTACTCTAAAGGATGGTCAGATCTGATGGAGGATAAATGGCTGTCGAATAATGTTTGATTTGTGATGTCCCTGATGCGATTGGTATTCTAAGTTAAAAATAAGAATGTGAGTATGCACATCTATGTCTTCATACATTGCATGCATACGAGGCAGATAAGCTATACTTGTAACTCACTTCTAAATCTTAACCCAACAGATGTTCAGATTAATGAGTCTGATTACGCAAATTCAATGATATTAATTTCCATATTTCTGCAATAGAAATATGTTTTCATATGTATCAAACGGGGTATATGTATATATCCTGCCGCAAGGATATAAACACACTTCTGACTTTTTTCTTTGTTTGCTTATACTTCTTATTTTGAAAATGTTTTTTATTAACTAACATGTGTTGCCGGCTGAGGCGTGTCGGTCGTCGCACTATGGTCCAAAATGACTTTTTTTTATTGCAAAAAATATAACTTTTGAACTAATGAAGTTATCGCTACGATTTTGAAGCATACATTTAAAATAATGTTTTTTAAAAAAATTGCTTCACACCGTGCTTCTTAATTATAGGCTAAAGTAAGAAAAACTTTTAAAACAGTTAAAATTTTGCAAAGATTGTAAAAAAAAAAAGTCTGCGGCTATTGAATTGTTCACAGGGTGTTCCAAAATATACTTGTTTACAACAGTGGAGACATAGAGTTAACGAACCATTTTTTGATGTGTTTAGTATTGTAACAGTGTTTTTTTGTTTTCATTTTGTGTCTCATCTGTAAACTGTTTAAGTGACTAATTTTATGTGAAACACTATTAAATTTATTATTTTTTTTTTTAATAAAATAGAAATAGAATAATTACGTTTCAAAAACTCTTTAAGTTTAGGAGGAATTAATTGAAAAATGGGCTTGAAATTGGGCGGATTACAAAAATTGAATTTCCAATATAACAATCCGCGTAGGTTGTTTACATCATGATTAGAAGTCCGTTTTTTTTTAATAATGCCATTTGAATAAAAAGGGGCGTGGAAGTAGGCGGATTTTTTACGATCATGAAAGTATCAAAATGTATTCTAATTAAAATAAGAAGAAAATTTCATGTTTTTTTCTCTTTTGAGAAAGGAAATAACTCAAACTTTCAAAAAGTAAAGTGTAAGCTGTGGGGACATGCTTTTTTTAAATAAATTACATTATCTCAAAACATTGCAAAAAGTTGTAGCTGCAATTTTGCATATAGTTTACCAAATAGTAAGGCTAAAATATTTTTGTAATTTTTCAGCGGGATCTAGCGATATTTTGTTTTTAGCTCTGTTTCTATTCAAACCTCAAAAACTTATTAAAAAAATGTGGTTTAATGTTTTATTTATTAAAAATATTATTTGTTTTTTTTTTTTTTATTTGAAATTTTAATTTACTTATACAAGTAAAATAACCACGTAATATTGAGAAAAGTGAGATTTTTCATGGCATATGCCTTAATTGCAGAAAATAAAATAAACAAATTCGTTTTTTTTTTTTATTTTTTTCTCTTGAACAAGATTGCCCAACATTGAAAAGCTTAATAAACAAAACTATATATTTGCCAAAAACTTTTATTTTTTTTTTGTGTTTTTTGAAGCTCTATTTATATTCCTATTAGAAATATAAAACAAAACAATTAAAAAAAAATCATTGGATTTTGTATTTTTGGCATGACTTTTTGGACCACAGTGGCGTCGTCGGTCGTCGGTCGCGTCGGTGGCATCGTTATAGGTGTACCTGTACATTTAAGTACATTCACATTTCATGGAATCGTCCTTGTTCAAAGATGTTACCGCACAGGTAAGTATGCCTTTTTAATTTGTTACAAGTGGTGTTATATAAATGTAGCACTGTGTGATTGCCAGTAACAATATAATCAAATTGTTTACCCAGTTGGAGATTATTATGTCTGTAGGTAGGTAAAAAATAATTTTGATTTCTAATGAGATTTTGGGCTCGTTTTTCATACAAATATTTGTGTAAAATTGAAAATAATAACATCCGCTTGCCATGACGATGCTGGCGCCACCTGAAAAGGTATCATTTAAAAAGGATTACACAATTCAAAGAGAATTTTAATTTTAAATGAAAATACAAAATAATAAAATGCACAACTGGGTTTCATTTAAATGTAGGATCACACTGTGCTTTAAAGGTCTGAATATACGAATAAAGTGTGTTTTATGATTTTAAAATAAATTAATCAATTATTATGGCCTTTATTTTATGTCACCTGCCAACACAATAGTTTTGTTTATAGAATAATATGCAAATATTTCTATATAATGTAAATTGTATTGAAAAATGAATTAAGAATAAATTGAGTAAAAGATTTCTGAAATGGTTTTCACAAGAAGGCAATTGAATTCTTTAACAAAAATCAAATAAGCGTTGTTTTTTTGTTTAATTTGCTTTTTAATTAAATCCTTAATTTTAAAAACGTTTCCTTATACTGCTTTGAAATAAACGTTAAATAAAAATCAAATTCTTTGAAGTGTATCAAAAATAAACACAAATAAATTTGACGTTCAAATTTAATGTTCCGTAGATTATTTGTTCATGATTGAAAAATTCGATTTTGTTATTCGGTTGTTTAAGAGTCATTTAAATTTATTCGACGGGTATTTAAATTATTGTTTAAATGGCGATTGAAAAATTGACTCTTAAGTTTTATTTTTGTTTTTAATATTTGATGATCCTGTCAAACACTGAAAAGTAGATGCTTAGGTGTTTTTTTGATTTTCAGAAAATTAAAAATGACCACAAGGGCAATTGTCTAAAAATAAATTAACTTAAAACAAGAAAATTATTAAAAAACAATCGTAAAAATAGATGATGTACTTTTTTATAAAGCCAAGTATCTCCTCTTTTATTTTATTTTTAAATTGAGGTGTTTTAGTGAATAGTTTCTTAAAAATTAATTTTCAAACTTAAATTTTTGAAAAAAAAAAATAAAAAATTGTGTTCAAATTGATTTTTTTCAAAATTTGATGCTATTAAATAGTATTTTTGTGTTTCATATTCATAGCTCCCAAAATGTATTCTAGTTTTTGAAAAACTTGAAAATAACAAAAGTAACTTTTCCTTGAATTCGATTTCCATCCGTGATTTTGTTGCTCCAAATGATTCCTATTTCTACTTATTGAGTAGTGAAGTAGATTTTATTATTTTCAATTTTCTTAAAAATTAAAAGATGTTTAGGCATCTACTTTTTAGTGTTTGACTAGAAATTAATAAAAGCGTTGAATATAAAAAACAAAAGTATTACCTAATATCGTATAATTTTGAGCAAAATTAGTTTGAACACAATTTTTACGTCCCTTATCAAAAAATGTTGATATCTTAACTTGTATAGCTAATTTGTTGCGAAAACCAAAAATTTGTAGCTCGCATAATTTCCGAGGTATTAAAGTTTCTGCTAAAATAAGTCTGAAAGTTAGCGGACGAAATTACGAAAATATTAATTCTCTTGGTGTCAAAAATTGCAGCTTTTTAAATGGTTGCGCAAAAATTAATTTGACAGATTTTTTGGTTATTTTTTTATTCGAATTCAAAGTGTATTTCCGGTCCGTTTAAATAAACCGGAAGTTGGTAAAAAAGTGGAATTTTTAACTTTTTCTTTTTTTCCAGAAATTGTAGCTTTTAAAATGCTAATTTGTTGCGCAAATACAAAATTTATAGCTCTAACGGTTTCATGTACATATATTCAAGTTAACAACTTTTAAAGTTAGCTCAAAAGTGAGCTCCCAAAATCTAAAATAATGAGAAAATCCAAAATTTGTTTTGCACAAATTTGTAGTCTCCATATAAACTTAATGAAAAGTGCAAACTCCGATTTTGTAGCTCGGATAGTTTTTTGTTATACAAAATTCCGCTAAAATAAGACATTATACCCACTGTAAGGTAAAAATTTAAAAATTGTAGCTTTTTAAAAGCTAATTTGTTGACAGACAGACATAAACCGATAAAGTTACAAATTTTGTGTTTGCGCAACAAATTAGCATTTTAAAAGCTACAATTTCTGGCACCAAGAGAATTATTATTTTCGTACTTCAGACTTATTTTACCAAAAACTTTAATAACTCGGAAATTAAACGAGCTACAAATTTTTGGTTTGCGCAAAAAATTAGCATTTAATTAGCTTAAAATTTAGGTATTAACATTTTTTTATTCAAATTATTTGAATTAGAAACAAAATAAAATAACAGAGTTTTGGCGTTAGAAAAAAAGTATGGCATGACATTGTAAGTGTTTCCGTTGTTTTTAATGATTTTTTTATGTCGTTTTTTTAGCAAATATCGTTATTTTTGGTCTAAAAATATGAAAAAAAAAGTATTGGAGAATGTCAAATAACATAAGGGACCAGGTAGAATAAAACTTGATTTATCTCCTTAGGCAGACAGACAGACAATAAATTTGTTCTACTTTTGGACGCTTTTTTTTATTAAGGTCACAGTTGGTGAGAAAATTGGTACACATGTATACAAATTCTTATTCAAGGTTCTTACTATTAAATTAAATATGACCGAAAATTAGACAATTCATGCCGTGCGTCGGTCGGCAATAAAATAAAGAAATTTTTGTATTAAATTTTTCTAAAAGATATTTCCAAAAAAAATAACCATTTCCTTGAAGTTCAAAAATCAGGTACTGACTATCACTTTTGAACATAATTTGAAAAACATCAAAACACAAATTGTATAGGTAGAATAGAAGATTGGATTAGAAAATTAGAAAAACAAATCAGGTGATGTCTCCTCTGATTTGAGAAGAAGAATTCCAAGGCAAAATTATTACTCTCACTAATTAATATGAAAAAAAAATTCAACACACGCACTTCAACCCTCAAGTCATTGACATTTTATTTACCATATACAAATACATAATATTGAAGAAGGCACTGAATCCTCTTTCTACAAAATCGCAAGATAAACAAAAATCAATAAGTTCCTTACACTGATCATAAAAAACCGCTCTCAATAAATCCTACTCATAAAGGATAAACCGCAAGAATCCAACAAAAAAATAAAATACTAATGCCGGTTTGCCGAAAATTCAGGAAAGAAAAATAATAATTTTCTCTTTGGTTTATCGATTTCTTGAAATTCCAACCTTTTCAACACAAAAATTATTTGATTTGTTTTTTTTTTCTGGTATGTATGTGTATGTATGTATTAGCATGATTTTGGACACAAGAACTTTTTCGTGTTTGTTCTCTATTCTAAAGGCTAAGTTTTTTTTTTCGTCCTATAAATGTTTTCCTTTACCGGTTTCATTTTCACTTTTCCTTATATCCATCGTCACCTGGAGTTCTGTGTAATGTGAAAGTATAAGAAACGTGCTACATAAAATTTATATGTATGTATCGATTCAGAAAGCGACACGATAAATGCCACAGTCTTATCATGGCTCAATCGTATTTTGTAGATTATTATGATTATTATGGTCTTATGGGCCGGAACCGGAAATTGTTTTGCCATAAAAAGGATAAAACTGGAGAGAAAAAACCTGTTGTAATAAAATTATGATGAAATGTTTAGAAAGGTGAAGAAAGGACTAAAAGAATATAAAATAGTTGGGCTTTCTTCAGCTTTCGACAAAGGTGAAAATACAATCTAAAGATGAAAGATGCGTTTATTTGCTTGTTGTTTCTGAAGCATTTAGGACCTTCCCTAGATAATCCATTGGAAAAGTCTTATATCACATTTTCTTTCGAATTGTTTATATTATTGATTGGAATTTGATGATATTTTCGTGAATGATTTACAACAAAAGACGATGAAAAGAGAGGAGCTAAAAGAAAAATGGTGTGAAATTCAAAGCAGATGTGAATTTTGAAAATTGATTTGAAGATTATTTAATTTAACGAAGGGAAAATTTTAGAACATCTGAATTCGATAATATCGTGCTGGAAGTAAAATGAGTTACAATATCGACTACCTATTACCTTCCATTCCTTCCCAACTACACGCAGACAGATATAGTTGAGAGTTGAAAGCAATCACGCTCTGATTGTCCCACAAGCTTTTACACCAAAAATGTTTAAGTTTTTTTTTTTCAAATTGATTTTTGGAGCTTTTTGCAGTTTATTAAACCATGGTTTTAATGCGAGAACGATTCAGTAAGAAGGCTTAAAGCATTCAAGAGTTATTTTACATCAACAAAGCATTAGGCAGTAGGTATTCATTCGAGCTGCAAGCAGTTGGCTCTATTCAATTCAATTCAATTAAATTCAAATCAATTCAATTCAATTCAATTCAATTCAATTCAATTCAATTCAATTCAATTCAATTCAATTCAATTCAATTCAATTCAATTCAATTCAATTCAATTCAATTCAATTCAATTCAATTCAATTCAATTCAATTCAATTCAATTCAATTCAATTCAATTCAATTCAATTCAATTCAATTCAATTCAATTCAATTCAATTCAATTCAATTCAATTCAATTCAATTCAATTCAATTCAATTCAATTCAATTCAATTCAATTCAATTCAATTCAATTCAATTCAATTCAATTCAATTCAATTCAATTCAATTCAATTCAATTCAATTCAATTCAATTCAATTCAATTCAATTCAATTCAATTCAATTCAATTCAATTCAATTCAATTCAATTCAATTCAATTCAATTCAATTCAATTCAATTCAATTCAATTCAATTCAATTCAATTCAATTCAATTCAATTCAATTCAATTCAATTCAATTCAATTCAATTCAATTCAATTCAATTCAATTCAATTCAATTCAATTCAATTCAATTCAATTCAATTCAATTCAATTCAATTCAATTCAATTCAATTCAAAAATTCTTTTGCCAAAGTGCGAAGAAGAATTTGGATATTCACTCCTAAACAAAATGAAAATACAGAGTTCGCTTTGGGATCTGACTTTTTTAGATTAAATCACCTGAGCTCCATAATTTACCGTAAGTAAACAAATTCTTTAAGACAACTCAAAAATAAATCTAGAACTCATACCCAGGCGTTTCTCTTGGCACCAGTTTTAGTTCCAAATACAAAAATTCTATAAGACAAAAGGCCGTTGAAGGAATACAAGCATCAGCGCCTGTTTGATTGATATAAAATATGTTAAAACCCCGTTAATCAAAATTCTCTTCATCTTTTATTCTATTCAAAAGTGTGCTTATTTTTTAACTGAGCTAAAATCTTTTACAGTAGCCGTGACATGATGGTTAGTGCAATGGAATGGACTGTCATGCCGGAGGTGTAGGTTCGATACCCAACCTCGTCAAACTAATATCAATAAAAAAAAGAAAAACGGCTACTGCCTTTTTCAGGGAATTAACAATTCCGCTGCACACATTAGTCGTTCGGATTCGGGAATAAATTTTAGGTCCCCTCCATTTCTGCAGACTCGCATACAGGAATGGTTAAGGGCTGTAATTCAGTTTCAGTAGGCCCTGGTTTTACATTATTTGTTGTGCCAACAAATTTATTTATTTTAAAAAGTTTGATCTTTAAAGAATTTTCAGTTAAATGAATAAATTTTTTGTTCCCGCAGCATAATAATTTTGCTGAATGAGCTATGGGAATTTATATAAAATTTGGATCTAAAAAGATTTGAAATTTATTCTATCGAAACAATATCCGGTTTATATATCAAAATACTTTAATCAAATACATGTCAATGGCATCATTCCTTAAACAATAAATAAAACAATACACTTTAACTGTTCATATATTGACATGAACAAAAATATATCTATTAAAATATGACAAATGAAATTGAAACGAATATAAAACAAGATGTTCAATAAAAGTTTTATCAAATATATCATAATTCTGCAAAAGCCCTTGTTTAGGATTTATATCTATTTTTTTTATATCGTTTTATAGAAATATAAATGAACATAAAAATATACAAAAACAGACAAAAATACATACATATGTGTTTTATTTTTATCTTTTTTTTTTATAGAAAAATAATAAATTGTTCAATTGCCTTCGTGACAATTTGGTGAATGAATCACGTATCCCAAGGGTTCATAAATTTTAAACGCAACACGCTAAAAACGTTTGTTTATTTATAAAAATATACTTTTGCTCTGTACAGATATCAAAATGATTATTTTCTACATCGCATATATTTACCTTCCTATGTACGTATTTGTAGGAAAAATGTCACTTTGTTTTCGCTGAATAAAATGGAATACCCATATCAAGCAAGCATACAAAATATATTTATTCCAAAAATACCTCAGCGTTAGCAATGGAATCCCTTTTTTTGGGTTCACCGATTTTATTTTTTTTTGCTGACAAGTATAGAAGGAGATGAACATTTTAATTACTTTGATAAAGGAGACGTTGTTTTTTTTGAGACTTAATGTTTCTGTGATACTAAATAAATTTTTACTATGCAGCTTCATTCTTGTAGGACTTTAATTTTTTTGAATAAATTTTATAATATTAAAGGCGAGGACTTTACGAAGTACGAATTGCGAAATAGAAAATGCGAAGTTTAAGTTTGAAGTACGAAATTTCGAGTGCATGGTAAGGTAAGGACTGAGAAGTGGAGATTGTGATATGTGAAGGGTGAAGTTTGAATTGCGAAGTTGGAAGTGTGGAATGTAAAGAGGCGAGTTTAGAGTGTGAAGTGCGGAATGCAAAGTGTGGACGTGGGGTTCGAAGTGCTGAAAAGGAAGTGTGAATGCAAAGAGTAGTTTAGTGCGAAGTTTGGATTGCGAAGTTCGAATAAGAAATCATGAAGTTTAAAGCGAGAATTGTGAAATATGTGAAGTTGGAAGTGCGGAATGCGAATTTCGAACAGCGGAGTTTATAGTGTGCATTCAAAGAGTGGTTTGCGAAGTGCGCGGGCTGTGAAGTGCGCACTTTTTTACATTATCAAAACAATTTTTTTAAATACAGAATTTCGAAAAGCAGAATATTGAAATAAAGAATTTTGCTCATCAAAGGGCACAGAAGTGCCCAGCCAAGTTCTCGGCAATACTACCTTTTTACAGGAACAAACTCAAGCGCTTTTCGACCTCCCTCTAACTTCGGAACAAATAATGTCAGAAAATTCAAACTCGCCATATTTGCTAAGCATAGGCGCCTCACCAAATTACAACTCCCTAGCATTAGTGGTTCCTGAGATATAGGACGTCAAAAATCGCGAAAACCGTAACTGACTGACAGATCATCAACAGCACTTCTAGACACCGTAGAATCTTGTAATTTCGCACATCGGTAGGCCTTGTGGTGTATACAAAGGAAAAACTTCAAAATTTGGGATTATCCATATAGGGGGCGTGGTATCCGCCCACTTTCACACAATTGCTATCAATTATTTGGAGCACTACTGATTGTTGTAGAATGAAAAAATTTGGTAGTAAGTAGACCTTACAATTTGAGCACAGAACAAAAAATTTGAATTTAAAATATATCATTCAGGGGGCGTGGCATCCACCCTCTTTTCTGAATAGTTATTAATCATATTGAGCACTTCCAAACACCATAGAATCTTGTAGTTTCGCACAACGGTAGGCCTTGTGGTATACACAAAGAAAATAATCGAAAATTTTGGATTTTCCATATAGGGGGCGTGGTATCCGCCCACTTTCACAGAATTGATATCAATTATATGGAGCACTTCTGATTGTTGTAGAATGATAAAATTAGGTAGAGCGGAAGGCCTTACAATTTGTACAGAGGAAAAAAATTAAATTTAAAATTTATCATTCAGGGGGCGTGGCATCCACCCACTTTTCTGAAAATAGTTATCAATTGCATGGAGCACTTCCCGACACCATAGAATCTTGTAATTTCGCACAACGGTAGGCCTTTGTGCTATATACAGAGAAAAAAATCGAAAATTTTGGATTTTCCATACAGGGGGCGTGGTATCCACCCACTTCCTCAAATTGTTTTCTGATTGTTGCAGAATGATGAAATTTTATATATAGGTAGAGCTTGCAATGTGTGTAATGAAAACAAAAATTAAATTTGAGATTTTTCATTTAGGGGCGTGGCATCCACCCACTTTCTTAGAACTATGTCTGATTGTTATAGGATGATGAAATTTGGTAGAGCGATAGGGCTTCCAATGCAAGCAAAGAAAAAAATTTAAAATTTCATATTTGACATTCAGGGGCGTTGTATCAACCCGCTTTCTCAGAAGTGTTGTCAATTATATGAAGCACTTCTGATTGTTGTAGAATTATGAATTTCGGTAGAGGTAGGGTTCATAATTCATGCTGAGGAAAACTGAAAAGTTTGGGGTATATCATTGAGGGGGCGTGGCATCCACCCACTTTCATGGAATTATTATTATTTGCTGTACAATGATGATTAGTTGGACCTCAGGTGCATTCGAAAATTGAAAATTTAAGATTTTGTGCTAAAAAAAAAATTCTTTGCAAAAAGGAGTGAAATCACACCAAAAACATAAATGTTAAAAAAGAGCCAAATTCTCCATGTATAAAAAAAAACCTTTATGTAACAAGTCAGCCGTGAAAAGTAATGAGATCTAAAAGTACGCCAAGTTCTAAGTTTATAAAGGGTTTATTATCAAATATTTTAAGTAGAGTAATATCGTAATAACTCCTTATCTTATTTAATGATAACTGACTAAAATTTGGTATGTTTACTTGGCAAGTTTTCAAGACATTTTGAATGTTGAGTAATCAGATGGAAAAAAAGAAAACTTGCCAAGTAAACATACCATATTTTAGTAGATATAATTTACATAAATATACTATTTATAAATTAAGAACAACAAGGAAAAAAACTATAAAATTCCAGATCTATGTTGCAATAATTGAGAATCATGTACTTTAATTAAATTGCTACCAGCATATCACTGTTTATGAATAAATATTTCATAACGTTAAAAACGTTGAAGAAAAATTGGATACATTTTTTTATCAAAATTTTGAATTTTTTTTAAACCATTCACCAAAACAACTTTATGATGAAATAAAATGCATGACTAGATCGCGCAAACTTGCTCTTGTAGTATTAATTTCTTCGAATTGTAAATATTAAGTGAATTATAATAAGTACATAATATATGGACATATAATAATAGTTATGCAAGGTGAATCACCTAAGGTGTGACAAAAAACGAGAGCACGTAGGTTGAGTTGGAACAAGAAAAAAATCGTATAAGAGGGGGGTCTATTTGACCCCGTTCTAGAGGGAGGTTCACTTTTCTAAAAAATCGACTTAAAATAGAAAATAAATCATTAAAAAAAAAAAAAACAACGACAGCACTTACAATGTCAATCTGTATTTTTTTTTAAAACCCATATAATAATTTTTGAAAAATCAAATTTCAAATTCAAAATTTTGAAAAAATAATGAAAAAAAAATATGTTCAAAATAATTTTGTTCAAAATTGTATGTTATTAAGTAATATTTTTATTTTTATAATTCTATGCTCGTACCAATTTTTATTCAAGCACTTAAAACCAGATGTCAAAATGTATTCTAGTTTTTGAAAAAATTGGAAATAACAAAAGTAAGTTTTCCTTAAATTTGACTTTCATCCGTTATTTTTTTGCCTCAAAGATCCTATTTCTACTAAAAGCAGTAAAGTAGATTTCGTTATTTTCAATTTTCTTAAAAATCAAAAGACATTTAGGCATCCGGTTTTCCGTGTTTGACTAAAAATTGATAGGAAAATTGAATATTAAAAACAAAAATATTACTTAGCCCATTTGCTAAAAATGAAACTTAAATATTTAAGTTCAACACAAGAGTATATGTGACAGTTTACGCTGCGCTGAGGAAAAAGTTTAATTTGAACATAAAATTTAAGTTTCGTTTCGGCAAACGGACCTTATAATTACGTACAATTTTGAACAAAATTAGTTTAAACACAATTTTTTTTTTATTATTTTGTCAAAATTTTGAATTTGAAAATTAATTTTGCAAAAACTATGGTCTCAAATAATTTGAATTTAAAAAATATAATAAAAGAATATGGTCTTCTCGCTTTTGCATTGGAAAATATATATAGACCCCTTTCATACCATTTTTTCTCAAATGATCTCAACTTACACGCTCTTACTTTTTTGTCGTATCTTTTGAGAATCACCCTATATTCGAGAGGTTAAGAACCCTCTGATAATTTACTAATCAAAGTTTCAATTAAATCTAAAAATAAGGAATTTAGGTAAGGTTGATAATAATTGCATAGGTCTATTTTGTTTTTTTTTTTTTTTTTTGATGTTATGAACTTCTGCAAAAATTAATTTTGAAAAACATTTCTATAAATGATAAATTTATATAGGTATGCGCATGCATGTAACCCATAAAGCCGCAATCAATAGTCTTCAAGGTGCAAAAAAGTTCAAAGTTTTTCCAAATACTAAGAAAAATAAAAATGTCATGAAGTGCAATTTTCAACAACCTTTAGACATTCCTTTTTCTTCTCGAACTCGTTCAAAATAAAAGAAAAAATTAATCAACTCACCTTAACCGACATAAATATTTTTCTAGTAAAAAAAATGTAAATAGACAAAATTATTGACCACTGACATAGGAAAATGTTTACACAACATTAAGAGTTTCCTTAGCTTCAATCCTTGGGATGTTTTTTTTTTTTTTTTTTTTTTGTTAAAGCTTCTGTGCAATTTAAATTCCGGGATTTCTTTCTTCTTTGCAGCGAATGTTTTTTATCGATTTTACGTTTTGCTATACGTTTTATACGTATAGATACCTGAAACTCTTTTACAGACGTAGTCTGCCGTCCTCATGTCCTTTAGCGCACAAACGAGCTTAATTCAGCACGACTGACAGATTTCCCAGTTAAAGACAATTTAAGCACCGCGGGCGCTAGGAGGCCAGAGAAATGTATATCCCAGGATGCCTCGAGTTCCTTTTATAAAACTCACTGCGATTTTATCGCATTTATCAATGCTTTCCCGAAGTGGTGCTCCTAGTAATTTACATCCTCATGCACGAATTCCTACATCTTTCTATGGGCACTTCGTAATCCTGAAAATCGGCTTAGTGCATTTCCTCTGTATACATAACGTATAGTTATGTAAGCTTTTCCTGAGGGAGTGTATGCGTGAGAAACAACCACCCGCCACCGAACAGTGGGGCTAAACCTTCAATTTTGGGAAAAAACAAAAAGTTTTAATATACACTCACAGGCACATTTAACCGCCCACCTCATATTTCTGTAAATTTAAAGAAACCGTCAAGTTTAGACCGCATTGGGTGTAAGTAATGTTGAAAGCAAAGTTTGAAAAATAAAAAAAAAATTCTGAGAAAAAACAACGTTTATTAAAGAATTAACACAAAAAACAAACAAAAACACAAAATATTGAAAAAGATGTTATCTTTTGTTGTTAAAAAAGTGGTAAAATTATTAAAAAAAACTTAATTTTTAATAATGGGTGTTTGCGACGCAGGCTCTAATTACTTCGTGGAGCCGGTTTGACAATCCGTCAATGATGTCCTGAACATCCGACTGAGGGATGTTGTGCCACTCCTCTACTGCACCTGTCTTAAGCTCTCCTAAAGTGGTAGGGACATGTGTTCTCGCTCGGACACGTCTTTTAAGGTTGTCTTAAAGATGATCGATAGGTTTGAGATCTGGACCGCAAGATGGACATGGCAAAATGGAATTACAGAATTTGCGGTATGGCAGGGTGCGTTGTCATGCATTAACCGAAAATGTTCACCAAAAATTGGTGCGAAAGGCATTACATTGTCTTGCAAAACGTTTTCCACGTATATCTGAGCATTCACACTGTCTCTATGGAACACAACTACAAGGTCCGTGCGAGCTTCAAAAGTGATGCCTCCCCAAACCATTATAGACCCTCCTTGGTAACCCACTGTTTCGGTTATCGTGCATGGAGCAAACCTTTCGTTTTTTCGCCTGTAGACACGCTGACGTCCATCTGGACCTCGTAGACCTATTCTGCTTTCGTCTGAGGTTAAGACGTCCCTTCCTTCCTCTGCAGTCCATAGTTAACACATTCTCGCGCAAAACGAAGTCTTGATGTGCTGTGCTGTGCTGTGGGAGCAATTTGGGGCGCATGCTGGTCGGAAAGCTCTGAAATTTAATTCTACCAACCTTTTTCTGATGGCACGTTCACTCACACCAACATTCCTTACCTCAAAAAGACGTGTACGAGCTTCAATAGCGATGCAGAACCGATTTCTCAGTATGTTGTTTAAGTAACTGAAACAATATTAAAAATCGCTTTAATTGCAAAAAATGCTTCGATGACAATTTTATCGGGCCAAATAAGGGTTTTAGTTTTTTGTTTCTTGCGAAAATATCCGCTAGATAAAAAACAAATCAGCAGATAAATTATAGTGAACTTAAAGAGTTAGGGTGACGAAAAATGCGGGTGGGCGGATAATTGTGCCTGTGAGTGTATATATTCCAGTTCGAATTGAATATACTAAGCTAAGACACGACTACGTCTGCCGGGTCAGCTATTACAAAATAAAATACAGTACGAGATCTGGTTTAAGTTTAATTGCAAGGGCGTACGCAGGATTGCGATTAGGGGGGGAGGCAAACTCAAATTTCATTTTACAAATTACCTATAATAATTAGGACATGTTCAGCTATTTTCTTAAGAAATCTTATTTGGCTTAGGCTTAACGCCTTTGGTCTATTTTCTATTTTTCAATTTTTTCTTTCATGTCCTCTCCATTTTATGGCTCTATCTGTTATCCAGCTTTGAAAGTAAATCAGGGCTTTTCTTATTGTGATTTAAAAAACTTAATTACACGACTCCGAGCAACCAACACTTTTAAGCGACGATAACAAAAAAAATAAAAAATAACATTATTTCTATTACCAAATACATAATATAATTTTTTAAAATTTTACAAAATTCTACAAATAACAAAAAAAAAAAATATAAACATATTTTTTTAAATTTTCCAAAACGTTTTTTTTTTTTTTCTTATTTGCAGAATTTTGTTAAAAAGAATTTTGAAAAGCAGAATTTTGACAACAGAATTTTGGCAACCCTCGTAACATAGATATAATATTGAGTGTTTATAAAAAAAAACTCAGTTTCATTATTTTGACTAAAAAGGTAAATTTTTACAGCTTGTGCATTCAAATTTCTTTTACTTGATTTACAGAAGTTATTAGTTTTCCTTATTTTTAATTCTGTGAAATACATTATTTGGCGAGTCTGCATGAAAAAAAAAAAAAACATTTCGTATTTTACCAATATTGCTGAAAATAATTAATTTTACATTTAAAATCTACAATTGCCACATTTCAACATTGACATATTTTCTTTTAACATTCATTTTTAAAATCTCATCCTTGGCACAAGCACAGCAGGGAATTGTTCTCAACTTCAATTGTTCTTAACATCTGTACATATAATAAATCATACATTTCATTTATTGTCTTTAAGACCTACAGTTTTTTTTATCAGGGCAGGCGCCAACTCTGCGTAAACAATCAAGTACCTATACTACATAGGTATATCCAATTCACTCTTCTGTAAATATAAATCAAAGCAAAAAGAAAACCTTATTTACAACTTTTTGATTTATAGTTTTCGAATTTTGTTATTAATGTGCGTAAGGGAAAAATCATCTTGCTCTGATATTCTTCTTTCTCTTCCTAACTGTCGTTTAATAAAGTGAAACAAAGCAATATTGACAAAGGATATAAATCTGCTGAAGCTGAAGTCGTTAATAAATTATTATAAGAATTTTAATCGCATTTGTAGAGGGTTGCTGATCTCCGTCTGTAGTCTGATGTGATTTTAACAAAAAAGAATGCCAAAGTAAGGTTCAATTTATAAGTTAAATAGTTCAATTTAGGGCTGATGAGGTTATTTTTGCTCTTGTACTAAAAGTTTCTTGGAATTTTAAGGACTAGGTAATTAGATGAAGAATGGAAATTTGGATATGAACAAAAAAAGCATGGAACATGTTCTTTAAATTTATAAAACAAGTACTCTTTACTTAAAATGTTTTAATCTCAAAATGAAGAATGCCATCTCAATTCTTGAAAAAATGTGAATTTATGCAGAAAAGATTTTTAAAATCGTTGCAAGCGATTTTCTTAAAAAAATATTTTTTATATAAAAAAATTACTTGATATTTTTTTAGAAAAAAAATTGATATGCCATTTTTAAGAATATAATAATATACAGCTAAAACCATAATTTCAAAATAATTCATCCACCCGTTTCAAAAATATGATTTTTCAAAAAAAATTTTAACTTTTTTTTAAAATTCAAAATATATTTTTCTGAAAATATTTGGATGTATTATTATTCACACTGGATAGGACCTCCTAAGTAAAAATCGGTTTAGCGGTTAATGATAAAATCGAAAATAAAAAAAAAAAAAAACGGTTCTATGGCAGGTACCGTTAATAACGGTTTTTAGTATTTTTTTTTCACCAAAATATAAACCATACCACTACAAGTATACACAAAAAATTAAAAAAAAATCATTAAAATTGTTTTTGAGATTAATAACTTTTTTTTTGAATGGTCCTATGGCAAGTACCGTTATTTTTTGAGCTCAACAAAAATCTCGATTTCCCCTCTAGGGAATCACCCAAAAACCTTATGCTCCAAGTTTGAAGAAAATCGCTTCAGTGGTTTAGGCTGTAGGCCGAGGTACAGGCAGACAGACAGACAGACGGAATTGCGGGACCCATTTTTTTTTCGTGTTCTCCATCATCGTAAAGTCAAGTTTGTTTTTTGTTATTACGAGTTCAATTTTGCACGAATACTTAACTTGCCCTGGACTCTTAGGCTAATGTCACACGAGCGTCTTTTTCTGCGCGTCCATTTGGAAGTACGTCCTGAGAACCAAGAAAACTTATAGGAATGGACACACAAGCGTCCACTTATTGGTTTCATCCGCGCGTCCAACTTTGTCAACTGTTTGATTCTCATGCCGCGCAGATTGTAAGACGGCATGAGGGGTACTGTCGTAAATTAGTCACACGAGCGTCCAAGTGGACGCGTTCCAGATAATTTTAAGATGGCTTTTTTTTTGTGATTTTTATTTTTATCTTTTAAGTTAATAGATATAGATATTGTTGAAATTTCCACAGATAATAGAAATAATGTATCTAAAATTAAATTTAAAAAAATTGAGTTCCTAAAGTACCGTTGAGCTGAGATAACGCAATATTAGAACCCTTGTTCTATGAGCTCATATCTTTTTAATGCGCATGCATGGTTTAATTTGGTTTTATCGTTTTCCGAATGTCAGGAAAATAACGATTATTTTGATACTTCATTTTATATTTTACGCGCACCACAAGCCTTACAATCTTAATTTTAATTTAATCGAGAAATCGATTAAATTAAAAACCCTAAAAACGTAATGGGAGAGCAATTGAATTTGATTCCTGGAATTTTAAATTGAAAAGTTGCGCTCCCAAATGGAAGTTCGTCCATTTGAACGCTTGTGTGGCATTGGCCTTAAACTGTCTTGGTAGCAAAGTGTATGGGTGCCCAATTTCCTTACCGCGCGGCATGCTTGCATGGCCAATGGATAGCTTGTCGGTGTTGTCGGGTCGGGGTTCTTGTGGTTTGGAAATTGGACGGCCCCGTTACGTTTTCATGCCGTTTCAAAATTTGTACTCTGTTGTTGAAGAAATGTTTTGTGTCCCTGTGTGTGTGAGGAGAGCTAGATGGTTTGCTCTCAGTTCTTTTGTTTAGAAGAAAAAGTTGTAGTTAATTTTTTTTTATAATTTCTTTTAAAATAATGGCAGGAAAATTTTAAAAATTAAATCGGCCTTAGGTAACATTTTAACAACGTCATGATTTACGAAGAATATAAGTCAGTCGCAACGCACTGAATTTAGAGAGTCTTAAAGCTGGTGGTTAAGACGACAGGTTTCCTATACAAGTTTTTATATAACTTCTTTGCCAACCCCTTTTCCGAAACGCGTCACTTTTTTATTTATTTATTTAAAATTTAATGTTAATAAATTAACGTTTAATTTATAAATATAAAAACCTAATTTTATTTTACTCTTTAATATGAAAAAATCCCTTTGAAATAAAAATAGCGTATACGGCAACCCAATGTTGGAGCGACGATATCTTAAATTCAATTAAGCTGAATATTTTTGTGATACTATTTCTCCCTGATTTTTTGTGCTTAGAGGGTATAACTACGGTATAACAAATTATGTCTTAAACTACTTTCATTTTAAGTAACTAATTTGTCCCCAGGATTCTATAAGAGGTAGCCTAAGATATTACTGGCGAAAGCATCGTATAAACTCCTTTTTCTAGGGAAAGTTCTTTTTGAAACCATAAATTTGCACTTTGTCAAAAGAAGCCTTGAAAAGGCAGCCTTAGGAAAGTACTATGGGAATCCAGAAAGTGGGAAAGTTCAATATTGTATGAAATTTTTAAATTTCATTAAAATTTATAATTCGCTTTAGTAAGCATACATAAGTAAGTTTGATGGTTCTTTCAAAAAAAAAAAATTAAACTAAAAGAGCTTTTCAAAGCAATTTCAATCTCCGAAACAAAATAAAGTTATGAGATTTGAGGTACACATTTTTTCCAAAATAATCATATTCTGTTCTATAAAATCAAAGTAAATTTAAGTTGCATTATCCTCACAAGGACTTTTTGTATAAATGGAGAAAAAGGCAACAATGATGCTCATTTTTTCTTAACAATAAAATACAATATAATCTTATCTCCCATACAAAAGGACACTCTAGTTGTGCATTTGAGGAAAAATAGAATGATATTACCTAGTTCCAGAATTATGTCGGCGGGTTATTTCTATACTACGTGCACACAGCAAATTTATGTAGACACGTTATTTAGACGAATCTAGTATTTCGTGCGATATTGCCTGACCCACATTATCCCTATAAATACATAATCCAGGCACAGAATGGACGGAGTTTGGATGACTGCCATAAGAATTAGGATTTTTTTTTAATACAAAAAAGGTTTTGTAATAAATTTACCGTTGGTATTTGAGTATTGTATTTACAAACATTTATTTTAAATAATAAAACGATTTTCAATGGGCTTCTATGGGTAGTTTAAAAATAATCAAATTGAAAGGAATTTAATAGAAGTTGAGAGAAAACAGTTTCATCATCATTAAATTTCAATTATGATGATAAATCCTTAGAGCTCGTTTCCAAAACTACTCATCATCCTCAGTTGTAAGATAGAAAAATCCATTTTTTTAGGTAAAACGAAAATATAGATAGTCCAGGAAAAATAGACTTTTACAAGGAAAAAAGTTAGTTAGAGGCTGAAATTTGGCATGAGTATTAGTAATGGAACTCTCTATAAACTGAAGAAGTTCCTTACCGATCCTAAACCGCTAGGTCAGTTACAAGGTGTCAAAAGTCATAAAAATAGGTTTTTTGCAAAATTCTCAAAAAAGGTTTATTTTAGAGAAAACATTTTGCTCTACAATCTTGTAGCTAAGCCAATTTTCTACCGAAACTATACCGTTAGAAAGTTGCAGCAATTTAAATTCAGTTACAAAGGGGTCAGTGCCAATGAAAATGAGTTTTTTTTGCAAATATCTCAAAAACTGTTTGTTTTAAGGAAATATTGTTTTCAACAAACTTTTGGCTGAAGAAATTTACGATAAAAATAGTTTCATGACCTTTAACCCCTTGCATCACATTTGTTGATTTTTCAAATTGCTGTAACTTTTTAACGGTTAATGCAACTATTTTTATGAAAAATTGGCTCAGCTACAAGATTGCTTAGAAAAATGTTTCTCTAAAATAAACCGTTTTTGAGATATTTGCAAAAAACCTATATTGATGACCTTTGACACCTTGTTACTGACCTAGCAGTCATCGGATCGGTGAGGAATTTTCTCAGTTTGTAGGAAATCCCATTACCAATATTTATACCAAATTTCAGCCACTAACTAATTTGTTCCTTTCTTTGCCATTTATTCGTCTATTCTTACTGGTCTAAGAGTTTTATCAGAGTCCTTTTAAATAATTTATCTTAAGTGCAACCAGTGACTGGGAAGCTGTGTTATTCAACTTCATAAAAGTAAAAACACAGGAAATAAAACGCACGACTGGATCGCACAAACTTGCTCTTGTAGTAAAAGTTTCTTCGAATTTCAATGATTTAAAATTTTGTTTTTGGCCTTACTAATTTAGACCTTACTAATATAAGTATTCACAACAATTTTAATCAAAATCGTAGGAATCGTTTTCGAGAAAATTTATATTTTCTGTAACGGTTATTTAACATTTATATGGAAGGTACAGTAGTAGCCGTGGCGTGATGGTTAGTGCGATGGACTGTCATGCCGGAGGTCTAAGGTTCGATCCCCAGCCTCGCCACCTATTTATTTAAAGAAAAAACGGCTACTGCCTCTTGCGAGGAATTGACAAATCCTCCAAGAGTATCTCCTGTCACAGAAAAGTGCCGCTCGTTAGCCGTTCGGATTCGGCAATAAACTGTAGGTCCCCTCCATTCCTGCAGACACGCACACAGGAATGGTTGAGAGTTGTAAGTCACTAGGCCCTAGTTCTTCATGAGCTGTTGTGCCATCAAATTTATTTTTTATTTTTTATGGAAGGTACAGTTAATTTTGACTATAAGAAAAAGTTTTGTATAAAATATTTTAGATAGTGTTAAAAAACCGCTTGGTGCCAAGTTTCATAAAAATCAACCAAATGGATTTCGAAATACTTGGTTTTCAAAAAAAAAAATTTTCAAACTTTTTTTGAAAATCCAAAAAAAAAGTTTTTGGAAAATTTTGGTACACAAAACTATTAAAATTTTTCAGAAGATTCTCCATAAAAAAAAATTATCAATATCAGTTTATTCCTTTTCTAGAAAAACGAAAATAAAAAAAAATGGTTCTATGGGAGGTACCATTTAAAACCATTTTTTTGGAAATTTAATTCTTACAAAAAGGTAGCATATAACTAATAAAATGTATTGATTTTTTTTTTAGAAAAATCTGTGGAGCCATTTTTGAGAAAAATAAGATTTTCCAAAAATGCTAAAAAAAGTTATATGGCAGGTACCGTTATTTTTGTTCCTAAAAATAAAAGGAAAAAAACATGTCGGGGTAATGTCCCGTAAACACTTCATACCAAGTTTAATTAAAATCGGCCCATGGGTTTAGGCTGTAGGCGAGTCCACAGACAGACAGACGGAAAGAATTGCGAGACCCACTTTTTTCGTCTTCCCTATCATCGTAATGTCAAGTTTGATTGTTATCTCGAGTTCAATTTTTTTTACGAATCCAAAACTTGCCATATCTCAAGTAAAAATAGGAAGATGTTGATATATAGGTATATACAGGTCTTCCTAGAAATTCGTTTTTTTTTTTTTTGTAAATCACTCCAACGAAAGCTCCAATAAACAATTTATTTATTTTAAAATCAGATATACTCGCGTATCAGTGTGATCAAACATAAGAGCAAGTTCGTGCGATCCAGCCATGCATTTTGTGCTACACCCACGCTTACAATCTACATCAACCAACAGCCTACACACAACAACCTAAATGTTCCTAATGATTCAACCACAACCACATAAATTCAATCTTACAAATTCACTGAGTAAATATTTTGCAACACTTTTCGTGTTTAAAGTGGACAAACCAATTAATCAATTAGTCTGTTCTGAAAACTCTTTCTCTTTGCCACTCTCTAAAGTTCCAAAACAAATATTTACTATTTCAAGCAGAACTATTTCCATCCACTTTTATACCAGCCAGCACTCATTGAGAGAGAAATTTGCCCCTAAACAAAAATATTTATTTAACAAAGTGCAACTTTTCGATTAGCTTTCTACTTTACTATATATACTGGATCCATAATTGATACAGGAAAACATTTTCGATATTAATGCACAACCAAGGCCCACTTACTTGCTGTCTTTTGCTTTTTAAGCCCATTTGCTGAAACAAGACTGAAATATTTATTTTCAACCTAAACGCTTATGTTCTATACTTTTTCCTCAGCGTAAAATGTCACATATTTAAATTTCATTCCAGCAAATGGCCCCTAGAAAAACATTTTATGTTATTTTATACATAAAATTGAAAAACACAGGAATAAAATTAAAATGTTCGATTTTTTCCTCAATTCCATATTTTTTGCAAAAAAGTTTATTCAAAATAGTTAAAGCAATTTCTTGAAAGAATTTTTATTGAAATCGTCATAACTACAAAAAAATTAATTTCTTTATGGATTAAAAAAAAAAATAGCATTAAACAGCCTTTAGTCCATAAAAATTGGCGTTTCGTCCCGGCGATCTCACTTAGACTCATCAGTTGACTAGTGAGGGCCTTGTCAATACGCAATTTCTATTAAGTTCAGTTCATCTTACATAGATTTCATGATGAATACCTATAGTGTGAACTATATCTAACCAGATTAAAATTCGTAATCATTAAAGCTAGAAGTTTTTTTTTTTTTGGCCCGTGGCCTGGCAATGTTCTATTTGGCTGATTTACTTCAGTAATATATAGAATTTGTATTGTTAAAAAATCTTCGTAAAAATGAATAAGTTTTAAATGTCTGTGATGTTGATGGGTTTAACTATACTATAACGAAACCCCTAGCAGTGCGGGACTGGCCCAATTCGTTAAGCGAGAGGCCAAAAATAGCATTTTTATATTTAACCAGAAAGACGTAAGGCCAATTGGGCCTTATGTCACTTTGAACTGTTTTCTTTAAAACCGAAACTATATTGAATAAATTCGGCATGTTGCCACGTACATGTATATTATTATTACTGTAAAAAGCCGAAATAATGAAATTCTAGAATTTACCGGTAAAATCTAGAGCACTCAGCATTACGGCGTATAAATAGAGAGGTATGTATTATTATTATTATTATTACTGTAAAAAGCCGAAATAATGAAATTCTAGAATTTACCGGTAAAATCTAGAGCACTCAGCATTACGGCGTATAAATAGAGAGGTATGTATGTATGTATGCAACCCCCCTGCTTGGCCCACTATAGGAATTGGTGTAGGTGCGAGGTTGGTTGTATGCAAAGTTTCTTTTGCAGAATTTACCGGTAAATCCTACCTCACTGTTTATACATAGGATACATTCAAAGTTTCTTTAAATTCAGATTCTTAAAATACAAAAATAACTCTGCATACACCCAACCTCGCACCTACCCCAATTCCTATAGTGGGCCAAGCAGGGGGGTTGCAGGGGGGCAGCATGCCCCCCCATACATACCTCACCTTTTATACGCCGTAATGCTGAGTGCTCTAGAATTTACCGGTAAAGATGTTTGAAACCTCTTTTACTGTAAGGGGAGCTTTTGGGAATGTTATATAATTATATTTGGCCTTATGTCTCAAAAAAAATTGGCCTTATGTCACTTTACAAAAGCGACATAAGGCCAAATATGTAAATTTGGTCTTATGTCGCTTTTGTAAAGTGACATAAGGCCAAACACCCAAATTTGGCCTTATGTCACTTGGCCTTAAGTCACGGCACCGTTTTTTTTTTCAACTTTTTCTTTCAATTTTGTATTCACAGCTCATTTATATACATATGTACCTACAAGTGTTTTGGTATTCAAATAGCATTTAAAAAAATTGTTTATACATATTTAAAATTTAATTGAGCAGTAATTATTGGATATTCCTTGATATATTCAATTTCAAAGGAAAATGCAGCTATTGCAATAATTTAACTTTAAAATGAATCCCTCCAGATTTCCCCCCAAACATTTCCCCCCCCCCCAAGATTTCCCCCCAACGATAAAAAAAACCCTAAATCTGGGGGGGGAAACCCCCAAACAGGCAACCCTGTTGGTCAGCCCCATTTGATGGTTCCCCGGATTCTTATAGATTTAGACCAATTTGTTTTTTTATCCCCATAATTTTAAGAATCAGAACAAATTCCCCTCACATAATGCGGAAATCAAAAATCATCCAATTACAGGTAGTCAATGGTTTCCGTTTCCTTAATTTTTGTAGATATTATTTTGTTTGTCAACTTATGCTCTGTGTTTACAGGAACTAATACAAATATTAAATTTTCAAAAATAAAATAAATGAATCTTCTATTGTTAAAGTAAATATTCCTACTTATTTAACGGAAATAATAAATAAATGTCCTTTAACGGAAATAGCAAATTAAGAATTTCATTCGCGTTGTGATGTAATTTAATAGCTTCTTCCGGAGGATTGTTTTTTTTTTTTTTTTTTTTTTTTGTTTAGGGAAATACATTTCCGTGTATTGGAAATATACGATAGGTACGTGGCTACAATTTTAAATGAATGAACACAAACAAACAACTCACAACCAACCATTTGAATTGTCATTCTAATAACGTTTGCTCGTATGTTTGTGGTTTGTATTTTAGTGCGGTGGATGGGGCAATGATGTGGTGTGTACTTTTTGACATATTGACTATATGGGGTATGTATAATGTTAATACATTCTCTTTTGGATATCCGAAAAGAACTATTAAATCGACTTAATCCAAAACCGAATTCCTATATTACATTGCGTGGCAGAAAATCGTTCAAATAATTTGCATTGGTTTGCACGCTAATTACTTTTTTTTTACTTCTCTCATTAATTATTTTTTAAGGAGTTAATTAGTTTTTAAATAAGTCTGCAATTAAAAAAAAAAAAAAAAAAAACATTTTAAGATCCAGGAAAAATAAGCCATCATTTCCATCATCAGTTGCCTTTATTAATGTGTGATAGACTTCTTTCTGTTGGGGGTTCGACATTGTAAAACAAATTATACAGACAACACAAATCATAAAAAAAATTACACTTTTGCGATTTGCAGTTTATATATTCACATGCAGTGGCAATGGAATATTCAGAGAATTTGTCATACATTCTGTGTTGTCAATCTTGAATAACTGATTGACCGAATTATATGGAATGATTGAGACAAATCGATTTGACAGTTGCTATCATTTGCTCTTTTTATTTTTGTTTACATTTCTATTAGAGTATATTCTATGTATTCAGATATCTTTCTAGATTATAATGTTTTGTTTGTTTTTTTTTTTACGTGAATCTTTCCGATAATTTAATAGTTATTCTGCTATGCGAGGCAGAGACGAATCCAACAAATCAGAGATCATCAAAATCGGTCCAGCCATTCTTGTGTTATAAATGGTGTAACTAACCCGACTTTAATGTATTTATATAGGTTCTAGAAAGTATAGGTACTTTAAATTTTCCAAGCAAATTAATGAATACATTTAAAAAAAAATTACTTATTTAGAGCTTTTTGTTCCCACAGCCTACTAAATCCCATTAGAATAAAAAATCTCACATAAAAACAAATTAATTTCAAATCTAGCATGAATGAATAATAAAGACAAAACATCAAGACAATATTTATGTATTAGAAATTATTTTTGTACGTGCTAACAATATATTACTAGAATGCTCTCATGCAGGATCCTATACCAAAGTCACCTATATACTGACAACGAGGAAATAATATAAAGGTATACAACTGGACGTGTGTAGTTGAAGGAAGGTAGAGTGGTATAGTGACGCCTAAAATTCTATGTAAATCTCCAGGAGACTCATCCAATTTGCATATTCTACTGTGAAATTATTCGTTTATCACTATACTATCATCACATCCCCTGTGGAGGTCAGACATTCCTCTCTTTAGATCTTCTTGTGCAGAATTCCTGATTCAGGACACAAAAGTCCATACCAACAAACTATAATGTAAGCAAAATTAATGCGAACTGAACTGCAGTAGGTATATAACACTCCGATTCTTACCATCACATTAACATCATCATAGAACATCAGGTACAATGGGTTTCGTTCTGGGACGAAATTTGCATTTATCCAATTTGCTTGAAAACAAAACATAAACTGCAGGCAGCAGACACACGATAAAACGTTCATCCGAATGAGAAAATTGATTTACCACGCCATTACACGCGCAATCAGTCTGGCAAATCTGACAGAAATCACAATATTTTGTCTCTGGGAAAAATTTGCCAATAGACATTTTTGTATTATATAAATGTATGCTTAACTTTCTTTCTTGGGGAATTTACTTTTGGACTTTAAGTGTGCGAAATAAGTAAACTGATCCCAATCACAAGGACATTATTGTGGTTTTATTATTCTATATTGGAAGATTTTTTTATATTAAAGCCCTTTAGATGGCGCCAGGAGAAAATATTTACTATAAAATTAGACAGATGGGGTAATTTTTGTGTCTCACTCAAAGAAAAGTATTTTTTGACAAACAACAAAAAAAAAAACTTCTATAATGTTTAATGGTTTCCAACAATAATCATAATGGATACCAATTTTTTTAGACGAGAACATGGCCTCGGGTCAGGGAGTTCGCTTTGAGAAGTTGTCATTTTTCCTTTGAATCAATCTTAATAAGGCTCCGATCTGGGACGTTGTTATATAGGCAGGGAAAAAATTAAATTTCTCTTTACACTCATTCATGTTGTTCATCAGTTCATTTCGAAAAAGAGCAAAACACTGATTAGCTATACACAGGGTGATCGGTATAAGATGCACCAAACTGCTGGAGCGAGTAGGTTGGGCTAAGACAAGAAAAAAAATCGTATTGGACGGGGGGGGGGGGGGTCTATTTCCCCCCGTTTAGGCAAGAGGGGCAATTTTCTAAAAAAGTGTTGTTTTTTTTTTGGAAAAAAGTACTTTTTATTTTTTTTTTTAATTTCTCAAAAACTAAGATACATTTTAACATCCCGTATTTATTGAAAATTAATAAGAGCATTAAATTTTGAAAACAAAAATTATACTTAATTACATAAAATTTTGAAAAAAATTAGTTTGAAACTTTTTTTTTTTTCAAAATTTCGAGTTTTGAAATTAATTTTTCAAAAACACAACTTAATTTAAAATGAAAATCAAAGAAGAGATTTCTGGCTTTCCAAAGAGGTATAGCATGGCATTTTATATTGTACCGTTGTTTTTAAATATTTTTTTTTCTGTTTTAAGTCAATTTTTTAGAAAATTGCCCCTCCTTTCTAAACGGGGGGAAATAGACCCCCTTCTCCCTTACGATTTATTTTCTTGTCTTAATCCAACCTACTCGCTCTAGCAGTTTAGTGCATCTTATACCGATCACCCTGTATAACGGGGAAACATTATTTGAATAATTTAACTTGGAAAAAAAAATCTTCATTTAAACTTTTTCACTTTTAAATTTATAATCAAGAAGTCTTGTTGTATTAAAGTTAATAATGTTGTGGCAATCTTTACTTCTTCTTTTTTTTCTTAAGATTTTATATAATATAATTGAGAAACTTTCTTCTTGTTGTAATTAGTGCGCGTGAAGCCATAAGAAATGGGTAAGAGAAAATTTGCTAGGGGGCGAAAAACAAATCAAGAAGTTCATACTTCATAATGCTTTTAATTTTTTAGGAAGCAGAGCCAGAGTAGAGTCAAGGTCATAATGTGAGATGGTAACGACAACGAGGAAGCTTAAAAATAGCGCATTTAATTACGTGGAAATATTTAAACTGTTGGTTCCGTGTAGTTTGTTGCTGGCATTAATCTGTGCAAGTTGTAAATCATTTTTTTAATAAACAGATAAGGAAAAAAGAGGTACTTCGTGATTTAAACTTTAGTAAAATCATAAAGTAAGTAAGTAAGTTTTAACATGCTAAAAGTAATTTAACATCATACTAAATGGTCTAATATTTTGAGCCAATAATCTATCAGTTTCGAAGTACACATGTACAATAACATGCACAGTGCCGGATTAGCCACGTAGCAAGAGTAGCAAATGCTACAGGCCCCCTGCTTTTGGGGGGCCCCCGCGCACCAACGTTTCCTGATCATAAAAAAGTATTTAGATTAGATTGAAGTGTGAAAATATTTTTTCCAATCAATGAAGCCACAATTATTACAAAGAAAATAGTTGCATCAAAAAGTTCAATTATAATTTAAAAACTATTACATGCTGGTCATACCAAAAATTATGTTTTGCACAGATAATAAACTATACAGATGTCTTATCCCCATAGAAAAAATGGCTCAGTTTTTCTTCTAAGCAGGCAGACTATCAACAGGCAAGGAAATTCTTTGCCTGTTCATAGTAAGGCACAGAAAGTTCTTTATCATCAAATTCAAATTATCTGCAATCTCAAGACCTCATTTTCAACTAAATTAAACCAAATAATAATAATATAGTTTCTGGAATAGAATCCTAGAACGTTCGCAAGCGACTAGTATTGCGCTGCAATCGGATGATCAAGATCTTAACACTGGATACGTACTTTATGAATCATTCATTACATGGATACGTTCCAAGCAATGCGATCTACATTTTCAGATAGTTAGGCAAAAGCCAAAGATCTGAGTGGCTTGCGGCATATCAGCAAGAAATTTCTAGACGTAGGAAGCTAAATACAAAATACGACAATTATAGCGGCTCAACTATATCCGACGACTTTGTTGAAACTCAAACACCTGGACAACGATATGAAATTCAGGTGTTTATTGCCATCATTGATAATGTATTCACTGCTTAAGGTAAACTTATGAACAGTTATCATAAACTTGCTACAGTTTTCGGAATATTCCGAGAGCTAAAACCTCTTCCGCCAGAAGAGATTTTGGAGAAATCTGCAATCATCGTAAGTGGTTAAGCAGATGATTTGGAGGACAGCCTGAGCGACGAATTAGTTCAGTTCGCTGCAATGCTCAATTCCGATGTGGCTAGTATTATTGACAGCAAGAATCATGAGGCTCCGGAAATGCAGGTTTATCAGCTTTTGATAAATAATTCTTTACAATCTTGTTTCCCGAACATTGAAATTGCGTTGCGCATTTATTTTTATCTCATGATCACCAACTGTAGTTGTGAACGATCTTTCTGAACATTAAAACGTGTTACAAATTAATTGAGGAACACGATGAGCCAACAAGTCGATATTAATAATATTATTTATAAATTTGCCTAAATTTATTCAAGAAAAGTTTATTTTTAACAGTTTTGTTTAATTTAATACCATAAACTTGATAATATCTTGCTACACGTAAAAACAATAATTGCTCTCAATGTAACTGACATGCATCAATGTTAATAGTATCGTTTAAAAGCTAAAACCATAAGCTTTAAATCAAGGTAAAAAACATAATATTTACTTCTGGGTTTTAAGAGATAAACGTCATAGTTAAAGCATATAAGGAAAAGTAATGTGAAATTAAACCAGGTAGTAGCTCGAAAATTAAACATTTACAATAAAATCAAGCGAAATTTATTGTTTCAGTATCTGGTATTGCCCTACCCTTGCTCTATTTACAACTTCTAAACGTTTTTTTGTTGACCTTATGAGTTTCTTGACCGTCTCTTGCGATATTCTTTCACATTCGTCTACCAATGCCACTTTCCGTCCATTAATTGTTTCATGAGCTGGATTTCTGGCTCTAAGCCTTCGCTCGTCTCACAAAAATGTTTGGTAGGATATGGGCTTAGCACCAGCCAGTCAATCGTGGCAATACCAACTTCCCTAACGAATCCGACTGTTCCCGAAGCATTGCTGTATCGAGCATTATAACATGCATTAGTACGAAATCTTTGGCAATACATCCCAGCATGGGAACGACGCACGTGATGCAGCAGAATATGGGAGACGTACCGATACGCAGTTAGCCTGCCCTCGACCACCACCAGTCGCAGGAATAGAGGGGACCTACAGTTTATTGCCGAATCGGGACGGCTAAGGTAAGCGGCACTTTTTTATCACAAGAGATACTCTTGGAGGTTTTCTCTATTCTTTGCAAGAGGCAGTAGCCGTTTTATTTTTAAAATTATTAGGTGGCAAGGCTGGGGATCGAACCTAGACCTCCGGCTCCGGCATGACAGTCCATCGCACTAACCATCACTCACGTCACGGCTTACTACTAAATCCAGGGAACCGGATGTAAATATCTTTTTTAGTTTTTTAGAAATTAAAAACAAACTAAAGGCAGATATTTCTTTTAAAGAAACTGAAAATTATTTATTATGAATGGTTATTTTTTTTGTGTCATAAACATAATACATAAAACAAAAAATAAGCAATATAAAAAGTACATTTGCTTTTATTTTAAATTTCTCAAAAAACGAAAAAAGATTTTCATATCAAATTTCCAGTATTTGACTTAAAATTGATTTAAAAAAAAAAGAATGGCTTCAAAACGACTATAACACAATCATGTACTTTCGTAGATTTTTCATAATTTTGTTTTCCATTTTAAGTTGACTTTTTAGAAGTATAAAGTATCAGCTAGTTATCATATAAATTTTAATCTGCTTTAAAAAAAGTGTTCTGCTTACTTTATATTATTTATATTACCATATTACAATAATCACATTTTTAAATAGTTAACAAAAATGATAAGCTTAAGCTTATTACCTAAAGCCAAAAAAGTTAAATCTTTCCAAAAAGTAGCGTGTGAATCTCATTATATAGGCAATCGCATAGTCCTAAAAAGCCACTTAAGTCCATTACCAAGATTGTAGCAATCCCTGTTTGTTATCTCATGGAAATGAATAAATTTAAGATTCGATAAAATAAAATTTGCAAAATTCTTGTTGAGGTAGCTCTAGTTTAACAATTCAATTCGTCTCGCTTCCTTAATTCAACAGTTGACAACCTTGAATAACTTATGTACATACATATAGTATAGGTTAGGTATGTATGTATAGACAAGACCATAAGGTACTTACTTGCGCATTGATAAATGCCTTTTACCGATTTTGGGTCCTCTTATTCATATGCCAAGCACATTTTCCATTATATTCCATTTGCATAAATTAAATACCACATCCGAGTAATCCTGATTCTTCTTTCCATTTCGTCAAATGCGACGTCTTCGTCACACCCAGTATTGACGCCAATTAATTTATTCCTTGCTCTTTATTTTTATTTTTTTTTTTTTGTGGAGATATCTCTGCATCAGAATCACAGAAGCGATTACATCACCAAACAACGATTCAACCGAGCAAAAATTCGTTGATGATATCATGTCCTTAACCCAATAATGGAATAAAAAAAAAAAAAAAAAAAAAAACAGAGCCCAATCCACATTGAAAATAACTCCTTCTCAGTTTATTACAAAAACAGAAGTCATTGTTCACAACGTACATCATAGTGTTCCAGGATTAAGCTCGGTCATGTTCAAGAATATAGTGACTGGTGACTGTGACAGAATGTCTGCCTCAGATATTCGTTAGCTTTTATATGACATTTGGCAGGAATCTGCCTTTTTGCAATAAATGCTGGCACTAAGTATGCCGTATGGCCTTTTTGTATGTGTATTTAACATTCTCCGGTTCTGCGTTTAGGTATGTCCTCGAAAGCTCGAAGGGAGGGCATATTGCTAACATTTCGAAGCAATATGTTGCAATGAAACAACCGCAGGGCTGTTAAGGATACAAAATAAGAATCACTTATTCGAATGTGAAACGAATACCAATTTACATTCATGTGGAAGAGAATTATTCTACGCAGTGTGCCATTGGGGAGGATAATAGTATAAAATAAAAAATAATACTCAAGCTATCCTTTAAAAATAGTTTATAAATTAATTAAAAAAAAAAACAATTCATATTGGTTTTAAATCCTTGCTTTTTTTTCAATGATTTCTTTTTCTTTGAGATCGCGAAAACCTCATTAACATAAATTATTGTGAATTACATGTAAAATATTTCATGAAAAATATTTTTAAAATAGAAACTTAATACCGAATCATTGATTTATCCAATTCCCACAAAAGCAAAATTGCGGGTTAATATTAGAAATATATTTTATCCAAACAAATAAATCTCATAGAAAAACTCAAAATCTGTACCTCCTTTCACTTCATTTGTATGGCTTTGGTTTTGGCTGTGGCTATGGCTGTGGCTGTAGTTGTAGATCAATGGGTAATGTAGTCTGAAAATTTCCCAGAAAATTAATCTGTGGATTCTGGTCTGGTTTTTGTACGAATATGATTTACATGGTTTGTCTTATTGGGTCTTTATAGAAACTCATTTCGCTTTAGAGGTTAAGGGAAAATGGGACAGTTATTTCATATTTCTACTTTGTCAAATAATATTGTCATTCGGAAATGTTGGTTCCTTCAGTGCAGTTGTCGAACTATGTATATCGTTTTCAATTTTCTCTGTCAATCCTGATTTAAATATAGAAAGTGACACTAGTTCTGGTTGTGAGGCACCACCAGGGCTAGGGCTATGTATGTATCCTAAATACATAAATAGTTTCGTTTCAAAAATTTAAATAAAAATGATTGAGACATTGACGATGAATACATATATAATTAAGGCATGTTTACAAGCAAAAAAGAAACAACAATATTTCCGAAATTTTAATTTATCCACAAAACTCTGAAATTTTTAACTTAATAGCTGACCAGACGGACTTCGTCCCGTCCAATATTTGGCGAAAATAGAAAAATCAAGTATAATTTAATTGAATTCTGAAAAGAACTAATAGAACAATAATTGTATTAAATTTAAAGCTGAATGATACACAACATTTTTTGTTGTCTAAATAAAGAGTGAGGATAGTTTCCTAACTCGGAAATTTAGATTTATTTGAATTAAGCTAATTAATATCTAGCGTACAAAATATTTCTTAGAATTAAGAATTTATAAATTATAAAATATTATAAAATATTTTTTTAAAACCAGTATTGTGATACATCAGAAAAATTTATTAATAAGTTATGATAAACGTTATACAAATTAAACATTTTATTAAATGGTGAATTTTGTTCATAGCTGATTAGATTACGATTTGGAACATTAAAATTAACGCAAGACATAAGGTTCAAGGCATCGATATTACCATCAATAAGATTAACAATAAAAACAAAACATAAATAAGAACGTCTGCGCTCCAGACTGGGTAAATCTCTGAGTTTTAGACGGCTACTATATGAAGGAAGATTCAATGGATTCTGTCAGCCCAAGCCTCTTAGAGCAAATCTTAGAAACCTTTTTTGAATTTGTTCAATTCTTATTTTGTGGCAATAGGGGATCCAACAACAAATAATTACGTGCACACCAATTGTAGAAAGCATTTAGATCAATTTGAAGCTTTTCACAGTCAAGATTGCTAGAAATGGTTTTAAATATATTAATATCGTCAGCATACATAAGACAATTAGAGTACTTTAAATCTGACGGAAGATCATTTACAAACAATATAAAAAGAACTGCACCCAAATGGCTTCCCTGGGGAACACCAGAATTTACGACAAAGCTATTTGAATGATAGCCATTAAAATTCACTGAATAGGATCTGTCAAGTAAATAAGATTTTAGGCAAGCAACGAACTTTATGCTGAGCTGAACCCCAGCCTACTCATTTTATTAAGCAAAACTCTGTGCGACAATTTGACAAATGCCTTACTAAAATCTGTAAGAACACAATCCGATTGTTTTTTGTTTTTAAAAGAATCGATACAAAATTCCGCTAACTCCATGAGTAGGGTGACATTCGAACGGCCCTTCGAGAAACCATGTTGGTTATGAACAATAAACAATTTCTTATAAAAGCTTAATGTTTTGCAAACAATTGCTTCAAAAAATTTGGGAATAGCCGACAGTTTAGGAACACACCACATACATATATAAAGATTTATGCCGCACACTTCTAGCGACTGCCTTTGCGACTTGTTTATGGTTATCGCAAATGCAAGTTTCACTGGGATGGGAACTGGATGCGAACTGAACTGGAACGGCAAATCTGTTGAAGTCAAGGGAATTCGCGGAATTAGGCATTCTTCTTCCTTGAACAGCCGTTTAAAAATCCTTAGAATTTAGTAATTCCACTGGATAATTGACGTTTTCAATGCAATCGATCGATTTGTATACACAATTATCTCGGATTGATTTTGAATCGTCCAATTCATCATTAATATCAATATTTGTCTCTGCTAAAATTGCTCAGATATATGTACCTACATTAAGGATTAGTTCATCTTTCGCTGAAGTGAACTAGCAATTGGCAAATGGCAAGTGAAATCGATATTAAACCACTTTTACCGGAATCTGTCCATTTCCGATTCTCAGCAGTTCTTTGGAGAAAACTGCTGCGGTAGCTTATATTTGCAAAAGAATAACAAGAGAAACACTGAATAATGCGATTTGTTCTCTTATCGTTATAAATGAAAAATTAATAGCTTCTTATTAGGATAAAAAGTACGGCTAGTATCAAACAGAAATTGATAATCCACAGATTCGCAATAATGAATATAATAACTATTTCATTCGAAAAATATCAGAAAAATGATAAAAATATCACAAAGAACAAAGAACGTATACTGAGCTGTCAAATGGAATGACCGCCTACAGCGCAAAAAATATACAAACTAACGAGCCATTACGAACAATCGAACAAACCCACAGAAGGAAGTATCAAATTTAGTCCAGTAGTTTTTAAATTTTAAGCATCCGAACAAACCACGATTCATTTTTATATATATAGAAATATATTATGTATAAAATTTATATTCATTTCAGTAACCCTTGCTTCACCTGAACGCTACTTCTGAGATTTCATAATTCTTTAAATAACAAATACCTACTTTAGTCTCAATCCACTGTACCAATACCAACAAAAAATTATTCTCTACAAACCTATTCTTTTTAAGTTACAATTAAAAAATACATATGTTACATCACAGTGACAAGCTTTTAACAGCTACCCCATTCACATTAGGTGCGTTTTATTATCGGCAATAACCCATATGGTTGACCCCAAAAAAAATAAAAAGATACAGATCCAATTGAAAACGGCTATTTTTAACCGTAACTTACAAAATCAGAAAGTCACTTATATTAGAAAGTTAAGACCACATGTTCCTACTGTATCATAATTTAATTTAAAAGTTTAACTTTTGAAGGGTTTTCAAGTTTTGGACGTCGAACACATCAAAGCAAAAACATACTTTTTTTATAATTCAAAGGATTTTTAGAAATGAATAACATATTTACAAGTTGTAAAGCATTTGTTTTGAAACCAAAAGTACATACCCACATATTTGTGTGCATACCACTAAGCAAAAAAAACTCCTTTTCTATGTTTATGAATCCCTAATCATTTGAGTTTTGTTTGTTTTATTTAAAATTTTTTTTTTTAAATTCTTCTTAATTTGAATAAGTTGACAATGGACATTATGTTAATAAATAATCTATTCTAGTATATGTAAATAAATTCATGCTTCATATTTGACCAACAAATTGAATAATAAATCTTTTAAATTACCCATAAGTATACTTTTCTTACAAAATTGATTTTCTCAAAAATAAAAACACACATCTGATTTTTTACATAAAACAAAACTCTTCTTTGAAAAGATGTAAATAAAAGCTTTGTTCCCGACTTATTTGGGCAGTTTTAGGCAATCTGTCAAATTTTCAGGAGTGGGGATGAAATCCTCTCAGAGAGAAGATGACTGCCGAAAAAGTCTGGAACGTTTTTTTGGGCAAACATTTCTGCCACTGTTTAGACGTCAAACACAAGAATCGACTAGAGTTGCCATGGATCAATCATAATTCATTATAAAAAATTCCAAAAAAATTATAAACAAAATAAAAAATATTTGCAAAAATATTAATTTGCAAAAATAATAATAAAAACACAATTTACCTCAAATTAACATTGAATTATAAAATTTATATTTATTTTGCTCTAGAAAAGTATCTCAAATAAAAAATTCTTGACTTTTAATTACATTTTCTTCTTCAGCCGTGGCGTGATGGTTAGTGCGATGGACTGTCATGCCGAAGGTCTATGGTTCGATTCCCAGCCTCGCCACCTATTTATTTAAAAGAAAAAACGGCTACTGCCTCTTGCGAGGAATTGACAAATCCTTCAAGAGTATCTCCTGTCACAGAAAAGTGCCGGTCGTTAGCCGTTCGGATTCGGCAATAAACTGTAGGTCCCCTCCATTCGCGCACACAGGAATGGTTGAGAGTTGTAAGTCACTAGGCCCTAGTTCTTCATGAGCTGTTGTGCCATCAAATTTATTTATTTTTCAAACGAATTGTAAATTTTATGAACATAAATTTACTTATTAATAAAGATTGATGAAACGATACAAAAATAACACATCTACCAAAACTAAAATAAAAATAAAGCAACCATTAGTCAACAGCATATTTGAATTTATTTAAATTAAAACTGTCATTTTTTGACAGAACTCTAACTGACCAATTTCTGCGCAAAGAAATTTCTTGGGCAGAAATTGTTAAGAAAGGGGAAATGTTTTTCTCTCGAGAGAGCGCTCTCTTTTGCCCAAAACTGCCGAATTTATGAAGTGTGGAACAGGATTTGGGCAACAATTGTTGACAAATCATGCCAATTGGCAGTTTTGGTCAAGGTCTGGAACAAAGCTAAAATGTTCCACATACGCCACGCTAACCCTTCAATCTAAAGCTTACAAATATGCATTTAGATTAGAGGGTGTTCAATACAAGGTGCACCAAAAACCTAGAGCAAGTAGGTTGGGTTAAGACAAGAAAAATATCGTATGGGAGGGGAGTTTATTTCCCCCCGTTTAGGCGAGAGGGGCAATTATATAAAAAATTGACTTAAAATAGAAAAAAAAATATTTAAGAACAACGGTAAAACTTACAATACCATGCTATACCTTTTTGGAAAGCCAGAAATCTCTTCTTTAATTTTAATTTTAAATTAAGTTGTCTTAGCGAATAGTTTTTGAAAAATTAAATTTCAAACTCGACATTTTGAAATTTTCCTTCCCGCATAGACGGGGGGAAATATACCCCCACCCCCCTCCAGTACAATTTTTTTCTTATCTTAACCCAACCTACTTTTTTTATCTTTTTGGTGCACCTTATACCGAACACCCTGTATAGTGCTATAAATACAAAACAAAGTGATAGCTCGTAAAGAACTAGGGAATGTTTGGAATTGAAAAAATCAATTACAATTTTAAGATGCAACAAAAGGCAATGGGCGCAAAAGTTAAATCGAGACTAGAAAGAAATTGTATGGCGGGAGGGGCAATTTTCTAAAAAAATCGACTTGAAATTAAAAAAAAAAAACACTAGAAACGGCAATACTTACAAAATCAGACTATACCATTTTTTTTTAACCAGAAAATCATTCTTTTATTCTGTTTTTAAATCAAATTGTTTCAGTAAATATTTTTTAAAAGAATAATTTTCAAACTCAAAATTGAAAAAAACAAAAAGAGAAAAATTGTGTTCAAACTAATTGTGTGCAAAAATTGTACGTTAAAAAATAATACAAATTTTATTATCTTATTTTCAATCTCCTCAAAAACAAGAAGACATTTTACCATCTGGTTTTTAGTTTTTGACCAAAAATTGATAGAAGCATTTTGTATAATAAAATCAAAAATATTGTTTAATAATTCGTAAGAAAATTAGATAAACTCGAGATTTCAATCACACTTGACATTACGATAATAGGGAACACGAAAGAAGAGGGTTCCGCAATTCCGTTTGTCATAAGCATAAGATTTTTAAGTGATTCCCTAGAAGGCCTAGAGGGGAAATCGAGACTTTCTAGCTAAAAAAAAAATAACGATACCTGCCATACAACCGTTTTATATCTCTAAAACGGCTCTAACGATTTTTTTTTTTTACTTTTGACTTTCTCATTAACGACTTAATCGATTTTTTTCCATTATAATCTTCAATTTATTATTAAATATGCATATGTGCAATCCATTCGTGTATTTTGTTTTTTTTTAATTTCAAAAACTATTTACAAAAACCATTCAAAACAGGATAAAAGAATGGTTTTCTGGCTTTAAAAAAAGTTATTGTGACTTTTCAGATATCTCTTGGTGTTGTTCTTTTAATGATTTTTCTTTTTTTTTAATTTCAAGTCGATTTTTAGAAATTTGCACTACCTGCCGAAACGGTGAATAGACATCCCTTCCAATCCGACATTTTTTATTTTGACCCAGCCTACACGCTCTAGCCTTTTGTCACATCTTACACAAAGCACCCTGTTTAATGTAGCGAAATACCATACATCTTCCGGATCCTTGTTCTCGAACTATTTAAGAAATTCAAAAACAAACCTTTCGCAGAGATGACGCATCCTTCAAATAACACACGCACACCACATGTCTACAAAATTTTGTACAGAAAAATTACAGCGTAAAATCCAATTGTGACCTTTTTTTCATCTTCCTCCAACATTTCGAATTGATGATTGTCGCCCTATTTGATATTACCAAAGTTTTTTTTTTTTTGTTCATGAAAGTCCCTTCCAACTCATTTGTCCGGAATGACAATCAATAACCATCATTCGAATAGCTATTACCAATTGTTGTCCACCGTCGTCGTTATAAATACGAGTGGGCGCGCAGTATTATACTCGATGGGTACTTTCAATGATTGAATCAAATAGACTGGACTTAAAAAAAAAATTTTATTTTATTTGCAAAATCAATAAGTGTTTGAGTGAGTTAATGAGAAAAAAGTCAAAGGGAATCACTGTCATTGACAGGACAAGTATAGGTACCTATAAGTATTTTTGGATTTATAAAATTTTCTGTCTGCTGATTTATTTCACTTGGCTTACCTGAGCAAAGAAAAAAGGACAATTAAAATGATAATCCCTTCTTAATGTGAAATTTTAAATATTTATTAAAAAGAACACTTTATGGTACATAATCTCTTTGTTGTTTGTACTAAATTTTGCTTTGATTTAATTTTAATTTAAATGATTGTGGTAAGCCATTTTGTGCGCATGAAAAAAACTTTTTCATTATATTCATCCCAAAAAAAAAAAAAAATACAAACACTTTTCAAACCCAAACCGACATCCAAACCCACAAACTAATAAGGGACCATACAACAATAAGGGCCTTACAACAATCAATTTACTTTTTGCCTCAAAATTTAACCATAACAGAGGGTGCAATGGGCAGGACTATTATCAGTATTATATAGCATATACACAGTTAAGTCAATATCATAAAAGAAGAACGGGAGTTTAGCAAAACCAAACAAAAAAAGGTTCATGGAACTTTTGAAAATTATTTCAATGCTGGGTTTTTGAAACTTTTTGAAACTATTTATTTGTGTTTGTGGAGAAATGAAGTTGGTTTGCCAGCAAAGGACTTAAGGACTACTAAGTCAAATTCAGGAAATTCATATTTTGTTATGAGTTTTATAAATGTTTATGTGTGTGTTTTTATATCCACACATCTCAATAACTATATTAACCAATAATTCAGTTATTGCTTACAAGAATATTGAATCCTTCGATATTAACTAGGTATATTTTAATAAGGACTCGCAAAAAAATTGCCTTTAAATTAAATTTAAAAAAAATCAAAAACATATCATGAGGCATATTGTGTGGCAACTTTAAATAACAAGGGAGTGACAAAAAAAAAATTAAAATCAATATCCTTCCACAGTCAACAACATCCTTGTAAGCTGCGTCACAATAAAAAAAATAAATGGAACAATTGCTTGCTCTAAGGGTAAAAAGATCTTGGAAAAATAACAACCAAATTCCAACATCCGAGTGGCTTAAGGATATGCATATCTTTAGTTTTTTTTTTTTTTCGAAGCATAATGTACATATACATTTCCGGGATATGCAGAGGATGTAAAAAAAAACAAACAAACCGATATGGGAATGCAATTGAGTTCAGTTTTTATTATTTTTTTATGGAATATTGTCGGTCGTTATCATTCAGCTTTTAAGCTCTGATGTGATGATGTTGGGTTTTTTTTTTTTTTTTTGTTTAACAGAAGAATCCTGTACACAGAGAAGGAATACTATATGTAAGGATAATGGGAATGAAATTATATTTACATTTGCTTTCTGATTTTTTTATAGTCAACTTTACTTTGTCGGTGTTATGCATAACAGGGTGGAATTTTTGTTTGCAACCTTTGCATGAAATTCTCAAAAAACTATATGAAGGAAGCTTCATCAATTTAAATTTTTTACCAATTGAAAATTATGATGTTTACCCTTAACCACATACCACCACCGGTCTCAGATACCGTAATACATTTTCAAATCGAAATATTTCAATATGTGCTTGTCCTGCGGCAGAGTGCATCTAATGTACCTTTTTTATTGATCAAACAAGTTCCATGAGGTAACAGAGTCTAAACTTGTACGCGTTTGACCTAGGTTAGTATAAAATATTTAGCTATAGCGGTCTCCGGGACGGCACGTAAATAGGTGGTTATGTGACTTTTTTTTTAATTTATTTAGTATAGTTTTTTTTAGGGTCAAAATAAATATAAGCAACACAAAAAAGCAAGAGATATCTGATAAGAAAAATTATGCCATAGGCGAGGATTTCTAATGATGTGGAACCTCATTTGACCTAGAATTCCGGCCAGTTTGAAGAAAAAATTTATGGTAAATGCCATGAAAATTATGAATTTTGAGGGGCTGAAATTTTGTTGAAGTTTTTATAATGAGTTAAATTTTTGATTTTTATATAATAACTAGCAGGCCCGTGCTCGCCTTGCTTCGCATGTTTAAATAACTTGATGATTGTAAAAAACTTTTGTATTTGTTTTTTTTATATTTGAACATCTGACATTTCAAACAATTTATTACTTATTTTATATATTTTAACTATTTTTTGGTAAACTATTTAGTCCAGTCATATTAGACATTTGACTTGGGAAAAATCGCCGGAAAGCTGGATTTTGGCATACAGCCTCCTGATGGTGTTCTTAAGAAACTGTAAAAAGTCCAAATCGATAGGAGTACCGCTAACAATTTTTCGGGGGGTTAAAGGCCCCCCAAAATGGTTTTTTAGCAATATATCCCCAACGGTACCTTGTACAGAAAAAATGTTGATCACAAATTTGTAGCTTGGAAAGTTTCCAACAAAAAAGATTATAACACTTTTTTTCATCAAAGTAACGGTTTTCGAAATAATTCAATCGGTAGAGTTAAGGCTTTCAGTTTTCTATACAAATGCACATAAATATACAGGATGATTTGAATGTGGTGAAAAAAAAAACCTAAGTCGTATAGGTTGAGTCAAAAAAAAAAATTGTATGGAGGGGGGGGGGTCTATTCCCCCCGGTTAGGTAGGAGGGGCAATATTCTAAACAATCGACTGGAAATACAATGTCACATAACACATTACACACATTTTTTAAAGCTGGATGTCTGTTCTTTTATATTTTTTTTAATTAAAACTATTTTAGCGAATAGTTTTTGAAAAAACTATTTTGAAACTCAAAATTTTGAAAACATAATTAAAAAATGGTGTTAAAACTATTTTTTTTTTCCAAATTTTACGTTATTTTGTACTATTATTGTTTTTTTAATATTCAATGCTCCTATTAATTTTTAACGAAACACTAAAAACTAGATGTCTAAATGTCTTCTAGTTTTTGAGAAAATTGCAAATAACCAAATCTACTTTCCGCCGATTTGTCCAAAGTAAAAAATGTCCTTAATGACTTCGCGATACAAAAGAAGACTTGGTTATTTGCAATTTTCTTAAAAACTAGAATGATTTAGGGCTTAAATTTTGCATAAAACTATTGACTTTGTATACAAAAAATCTCATTTTCTAAAAAATCGAGCAGATTTAAAAGCATAACTGACTATGTTGGCCAACCTCCACAAAAAAGTATACGAAATTTTTTTTAAAGTTAATAATCTTAGTCAACAAACATATTTAAAAAACAAAAAATATCCTTTCACATTCTTAAAAGAATAAGAAAAATTATAAAATTAGTTTCAAGTAAATCGGTTGAATAATTTCTGAGATTACTACGGACAAACTAAATATTTGTTTCGTCTTTATCTAATAGTAAGTAGTAATAAATTAATGATTTTCGCTTGGTTCAGTTAAATAAAAATGAGAATGAGAAACGTTCATTTATTTACCTAATCATGGATAGCTTTTCTTAGTTTAATTTATTTATCTATTTGTTTCGCACAAGTAACCGTAAATGATTTAAAACTCAACATAAAGTATGCAGCACAAAGCGCCAGTAGAAAACTGATAGATTTACAAAGGTATGTATATAACTCCTAAGTTAAGCATATTGTTTTACCATAAGTACGTAAGTATACACTGTAAAGTTAATGTAGCGAATACAAAACATACATTTGAAATGTTGAAATTAAATTCCAAGAATTTATCTACATCTACGAGTACGAGTATGTATATAACTATTTTGATTACATTAGAAAACCTGCATCATACTTCAACTAACTTACTTTTTGCAACCCAAACCCAAAAAAGATCAACATTAAGTTCACGTTTTAACTTCGCACATTTATATCCTCTCAATCCAAACGAGTTATTGTCTAAATGTTCCGTCCTTCCTTTCCCTGACTCCTAACTCAGTTTCAAAATCTCACAAGTCATATGGGTACCTACCGGAGGTGAAAACTACATACTTCCTGCATCATTTACTTGCAGCAAACTTCATAAAGGTATCTTTCTCACGTTACGTCTTCGTCGGTGAATAGTTTCCTACATCCGTTGCAACGTTGCATATATTTGATTGGATTTCTTCCTTCATATATGGCAAAGTCACAGTTCTATGAAGCAAGAAACTCAATAAACATAGTAAGAGTTAAACGATAAAAAAATAAAATGCCCGACTTTGTCGCTTGGATTTGCTCTTATTATTCAATTAAATTATTGTTTCAAAGATTAATTATAATTTTATCAATAATTGAAATAAAATAGTTTTAAGCTTGAAAACAAGAATTTGTCTGATTCTTTTAATAAATAATGGAAACCGCTTAAGAGCGCAACTAGTTTTTTTAATAAAAATATTTTATATTTAGAAAATTTAATAAATTAAAATCTGCTACGCAAAGGCTTAGCAAAAAAGAAAAGTCGGAAAATTCTCAACAGTTGCGGTTTTGTAGGCGCACATTTTGTTTTTCTGTTCAATAACAAAAGACATTTTAGAAAACACGGGTCGATTTTGCTCAAAATTCATAAAAATCTTACGTGGAAGTCCGAGAGTGCTCCTCTGTGTGTTTGGTCAAAATGTTAGCAGTCTGCAAACAAGGTGCAGCAGCCCATGCAGTTTCGAAATAAATTAAAAAAAAATGGTCAGATTGCAGTATCGTAGCTACTCGGTTTTGTTTGGGGGGGGCAAAGAAATTTTTCTAAATCTATATATACAGGGTGATCGGTATAAGATGCACCAAACTGATGAACCGAGTAGGTTGGGTTAAGACAAGAAAAAATTGTATGGGAGGGGGGGCTATTTCCCCCCGTTTAGGCAGGAGGGGCTATTTTCTAAAAAGTTGACTTAAAACAGAAAAAAAGAATATTTCAAAACAATGGTACAATTTAAAATGCCATGCCATACCTTTTTGGAAAGCCAAAAATCTCTTCTTTGATTTTCATTTTAAATTAAGTTGTGTTAGAATAGCTTTGATAAAATTAATTTCCAAACTCGAAATTTTGATAAAAAAAATGAAAAAAAAGTTTCAAACTTTTTATTTTCAAAATTTTATGTAATTAAGTATAATTTTTGTTTTCAAAATTCAATGCTGTTATTAGCCTTTAGTCAAAAAAAGAAAACCGGATGATAAAATGTCTTTTAGTTTTTGAGAAAATTGAAAATAACAGGAAAAGCAATTTTCTAAAATACTTGACTTAATACAGAAAAAAAATTATTAAAAAACATCGGTAATGGCTAAAACGACTTGCTATACTTTTTTGTTAAGCCAGAAATATGTGCTTCCATTTTGTTTATAAATTAAGTTCTCTTAGTGAACAGTTTTTTAAAACTTAATTTTCAAACTTAAATTTTTGAAAAAAAAAAAATTTTAAATTGTGTTCAAACTGATTTTGTTTAAAATTTTACGTCATTTAGCAGTATTTTTATTTTTAATATTCAATACTCCCATCAATTTTAAGTCAAACATTGAAAACCAGATGTCAAAATGTAGTCTAGTTTTTGAGAAAATTGAAAATAACAAAAGTAAGTTTTCCTTAAATTCGACTTCTATCCGTTATTTTGTTGTTCAAAAGATCCTATTTCTACAAAATATGTAGTAAAGTAGATTTTGTTATGTTTAATTTTCTCAAAAACTTAAAGACATTTTAGCATCCGGTTTTTTGTTTTTTATTGAAAATTAATAAGAGCATTGAATTTTGAAAAAAATTAGTTTGAAACTTTTGTATTCATTTTTTTTTTCAAAATTTCGAGTTTGGAAATTAATTTTTCAAAAACTATTCACTAACACAACTTTCTTTAAAATGAAAATCAAAGAAGAGATTTCTGGCTTTCTATTAAGGTACAGCACGGCATTTTAAATTGTACCGCTGTTTTTAAATGTTTTTTTTTTTTTTTTTAAGTCAATTTTTTAGAAAATTGCCCTTCCTGCCTAAACAGGGGGAAATAGACCTAATCGCTCCAGCAGTTTGGTGCATCTTCTACCGATCACCATGTATAGGTATTTGTGGACGAATTTGACTTTTGTGTCAGTGATTAAAAGACAAAAAATATATGTGCGGAAGGAAGTAATAAGGGATAGTTGGGGATAAAAGGAAGGAAGTAAAGGGATAAATTTGGCAATCGATTTCAATTTTTTTAAACAACAAACTCTGACTTAACTCTAATTATATAAAATGAAATGTAAAGCTGTGATGTACAGATTTATTAGTCTAACTGATATAGGCTGATAAAAAAGTACGTATACGCCACAGTGATCACATTAATGCTTATTTTGTATTATTTAATTTAAAGGGTCGGTATTGTTGGAAATAAAAACAGGTAATAACAAAGAGGATTTTTTCACCTCTCTCCCTTCTTATTTCCACATGTAATAGACTATACAAGATCCCAAACAAAAATTGAAACATACAAATTTATCAGTGTGTAACACGTTTGGTTATATTTTTTTAAGGGGCATATGGTTATTTTCTTCTTCCTCTAGAAGTAGGTACTCAATTTTTTTTATTATTATATTCTAGTTCGAATTCATAGCTAGGACAGGACAACGTCTGTCGGATCAGCTAGTTTAACATATTTATGAAAATGTTTCCATTCACCAGGGCAGTCGATAATATAGATAAAATTATAATAAAATAATTATACCCGCTCACAAACAACATCTGGCACAACTTTTGACTCACTTTTGGTGGGTTATACAAATCCACAAATCAAGTGTGGACTTTTAAATCACACTGATGGGTCAAAAGACCCGAATTAAGTGGGTCAATTATTGGATTATAAGTCCACAACTGCTTTTGCAAATTCTTAATTATTAGTTTGTATAGATATTCAAAAAGTTATTGTGAAATTTCGTTTTTGTTTGTATGAAGCAATTTAAAAAAAAAAATTGAATGATTTTTTCAATAGCAAAATTAAAATATTTCGAAAGGTGTTTTTCAAAGGTTTTATAAGTAAAATGCAAACAAGTTTAGAGCAGAAATAATAAATTATACAAAAATTTTTCTTTATTATTTCTGTTTTTGATTGCCTTTTAATTGTATCCTTCTTTTTCTAGTATCGATTTCATATATTGGAAAAACGCTTGGTGGCAAGGCCCCCCCTAGCGCCTACGTTGCTACGGCACTGTCAGATAATTGTGCTAAAAACTACAGGACATCTTAGGTAGTAGTCCAAGAGTGTTCCTATGCGTGTTTGTTGAAAATAGGTCTTACAGTTTGCCAAACAAGTTGCAGGAGTGCATCCATTTTCGGCCTAATCTAAAAGACCATGGTCCGATTTTGAAAATTAGTTTTTTGCTTGAAAGGGAGGGCAATACAACGTTCGCCAGGCTCCGATAGTTTAAATATTATAATATAAATATAAAAACTGCATTTTTGGAACACTTTAACCACTATCACATTTAATAAAAAAAAATATCAGGTTAGATTCTTTTACGAATCCAAAACTTGAACCCTCCTCTTTACCCATCAACATTGCAAGTAAAAAAAAGAAGAAAAATATTCTTAAACTTCCGATTCAAGGCATTCGTAGCAGTTATGGAATAAATTTGAGTCTTCAAGAGGTGAATCCGCCAAAAATTTTATAACGTGACTTCAGTCAAACAGAATCTCAGTTTGGCTCTTCGCATTTCTAAAAAAAATAATTATTTTTTTCTTAGAATGAAATTAATATAGGATTATTACACCGTAAACTAAAAATTTCCGGGGGTTAGGTAGGTAAGGTATATAAGGTTAGTTTTGTCCTCCGTTAAGCTATGTTTTTCCAATCAATCAAATTTTTTGTCCACCCCTAGTTAAAAAATATATTCAACTTAAAAAAATAAGTCGCCCTGAACCTTCAAATGAAAACATAGTTCCGGTTCACTTGTCCACTGACGAATATCAAAACTGACCAAAAAAAAGTCATCTTTGGATAAAAAATCATAAAAGCGATTTTAAATAAATACACGTGTAAATACAAATATAAATACACATTCATACACGAATAATTTAATTACACGTGTAACACGGGTACACGTGTACATGTGCAATAGGTTGCTCTAATCCATGTGTTTTGTAAACCTATATAAAAAAAAATTGCTTATTTTTACTTGGAGGTTCTGGCAGAAATTATAAATTCAATAAGTTACTATAAAAATAGAAGTAGAATATTGTTTTTAACTGTGGATGGATAAACAATGTTATTTTTGTTGGATAGGCATGTGCAAAAGCTGAACAAGCGAACTTTTATGTTTTTATTTTTTTGTAGGGGTGGGCTTAAAAAAAAATTAATGTTCTTTTAACAAACGACGCCGACGACTTCGTAGATTTTTAATTGGATGAGGTTTCGCTGGGAAAATTTTTTAATTTGATAATTAAATATAAAAATAGAAAATTAGAATATTTAGTTTGAACTTGGGTTTAAACGCGATTATATCGATTGAACATAATTTAACAAACGACCCTGACCTTTTTTTAGTTCAAGGTTCTGATTTCAGTGAAAAACATCAGGTAAAACATGGTTGGTTGTGTAGTTAACCTGATACCTTACCACATTAAACTAATGGCCATGTTAATTTAGCATGATAATCTAAATAAATCATTATGTCATTTTGTTATATCAACCCAACTGTGAAACCCACTTGATATTTTTAATAAAATAGACTTGAAAAACTTTGTAAAAAAAAAGTAACAATTGTGTCGTAAAAACTTGGTCTTATAAAGGATCTCACTGAAGTTTTATAAACTTCAAAAATAATAAAATATGGGAAACAGCGTTACCGAAAAAAATGATCGTGTTTTTTTGACTCGATAACTTCCTCGTGGCACGGTAGCACCAAAAAAGTTCATAATGGAACGTTTTTGTATTTCCATTATTTTACTTAAAATGAAGCAAATTTCTAAAATTGGTCCAAATTTAGTAAAAATCGACTTATTTTTTGACAATGCATGAAAAAAGCAAATGATTTCCTTGGATTTTTTCTGTTGTATATTACAACCTGTAAAAGTTTTTTTTTTTTTCAGAAAAATAGTATTTGTTGTTTTTTCATGTTTTTTCTAGTCCAGTGACCAGTCAGCGAAGAAAAAATATGGCTTTACCTGGAAAAAAATCCAACAGTTTTGAATATTGGCACACTTATCAAAAGAGGCCTGATGATGAAGTGAACAAAAGTCCCCACGAATCCGAGGCGACCTCTAGCGGCGGGAAAGTGTAACATGTTGTCTTTTTCAGTTTTTCGTGTTTAACTTAAAAACTGTTCGTCCTTCTCTACGAAATTAATTATAACCAAATTATTCATATCTTTCATATTTATAAAGTTATTTGGCACCTAAAATTGGTATTTTCATGTATGCTGGGCGTTCGAAAACGTCTGCGACTTAAGTTTTTTTAATCAGTGCACACTCCTTTATTGTTTATTTACAGGGTGATTCGCATAAAGTGTGACAAAAAGCTAGAGGGTATAGGTTGGGTCAAGACAAATAAAAATCGTATGGGAAAGGAGTCGACCCCCTCCCCCCCCCCCCCCCCCTCCCCCGTTTCCCAGGGGCAATTTTCTAAATAATTGACTTTAAACAGAAAAAAAAATTATTTCAAAACAACAGTAACACCTACAGTGCCATGCTATATCTTTTTGTAAAGCCAGAAATCTTTTCATTTAGCTTGTTTTTAAATAAAGTTGTTTCGTTGGAAAAAGGATCTTTGGAGCAGGGATTGAAATCGAATTTAAAGAAAACTTGCGTTTGCTATTTTTAATTTTCTCAAAAACTCTAATACGGGATTCATACCTGACGAAACAGAAGAAATTTAAATATTTTTTAATTATAGACGTTATTTTGACACCTGGTTTTTGGTATTTGACTAAAAATTAATAGGAGCATTGAATACTAAACACAAAAATACAATTATAAATTAAAATTTTGAACAAAATCGGTTTGAACACATTTTATATTCAATTTTGTTCACTGTTAACTAAAACAACAGTTGCCAAATCACTTTATAAATATGAGAAATATAAACAATTTGTCGACATAGTTAATTTTGTATAAATTTATATAAGCTATTTTTTCTATCAGATTATTTTTTGAAAGGACAAACAGTCTCTAATTTAAACAAGAAAAACCGAAAAATACCACAAGTTCCTGGTGAATGGAATTTTCAGACATCTCCACGATTTTCCGATTTTTCTAGGCGAAAATTTTTAATTTTTGGCCTTTTATTTGGCTCAATATCGTTAACAACAATCATTTTGACTCCAACTCGAAACCAAATGGTGTAAAGAATTCTTTAAAAACCGCATTTTTATTAGCAGTCCTTTATTGATGACATCATTTTATTACTCTTCTTTGGAAAACAATCTCAACTTTCCATTTTTTGTAAATTCAAAATTGTTGAACTGATAATTTAATTTCAAAAAATACATTTTGAATGTCAACTTTATTATTTCCCAACGAAAATAAAAATTTCTTTGAAATAAAAAAATATGAAATAATAAATTCAATCAACCTACTCTTCTAGAAACAAAAGCAAATATATCTTTGTTTTTTTTTTTTTATTTTTTTTACCGAATTCTATTTCCACACTTTTCAATTTTATGGTTTACAAACTCAATCAATAAAGAAACGTACATACATATTTACATACATACATATACAAATATACAAGTCTTCGTCCTTTTTGAGGAGTACCATTCTATTGATTCAGTACTACACCGATACCAAAGTTTTTTTTTTTTTTTGTAAACGAACAAAACAAATGGGTTGTTATGTTATTCAAACCTTCCATTTGGAAGAGTCGATTATTTCCATGTTGTCGCTTTCAGGGTTTGTTTGTTTAGGGTGTAGGTAAATGCGAGGGCGGTGGTGTAATAATCGAAACGTGACAATAAATCGGTTTTGACCCTAAACAATTTGCTAAATCGTTCTGGTGTTATTTTTTGACAATCATTTAAATAGGTACCCAAAACAATGTTTACATTTTGTGAATTCTAAATTCTAAGCAAAATTTATATAGAAGCTTTGCTATTCACTTCCGTTTGCGTTTAATCGAATGAAAACGTCGTTCGCCCTTTTATTTTTTGAACCAACTGAAATGGGTTTGTTTAGGTTTGTTTTTTTGTTTTTATTTTTGTTCTAAGCCACTTATTGCCATCTTATTTGAAAAATTATTTCTTGGTTGGTATTCAATTGCTCAGGAAATTTGTCGTTGTCGAATTTAAGTAATAAATTCGTGAGTTTGTATTTGTGTTGGGCTGGTGATAAGGGCATTCAAATTGTGGAGTTGAAACAGATACAATTATACTATACATATGAGGCTGTATGAATGGGAAACGAAAATTTGCTTGCGTATAGCTTGCACATCAAAAAAAAAAAAAAAGAAGAATTTTCCACCTGATTCAACTTTTGAACACTCTTAGGCATTAACATAGCTTTTCGCGATGCAATCTTAATACGATTTTGTTGTTTATTCTGCTCGATTCAATTAAGGGTGTCTTATGTTGTTGTTTGTATTTAATTTAAATATCTATTGAAAAGAAAGTTGCTGGTATTATTGAAATTGTCATAGACCTTTCGCTTTCTGTGTGCTTCCAAATTTTTATTACTTTTCAAGACATCTTTATAATCCAGTATAGTTAGAAAGATTTCTTGTTCACGAAACATCTCGTCAATGCTTGTTGATTGCTTGTGGGCGTACAAATACAAAAAATGACTAATTTTTATTTAAATAGGAGATCTAAAAAACTCTTCTCCCTTAAATGTCGTTTTATTTTTGATATACAATATTCCCCGCTTAATTGCACCGACTATTTTGTCAGATTTTTCGACCAATCATCCTGGTTGTTCAATTAACCGTATAAAAAGCTTTTCTACTTAGTTAAATACGAACTTTTGGAGAGCATTTTTTTCGGACAATTTCGCAGTAACCCGTGGTGGAATGGTTAGGGTGCTATACTGTCACGCCCCAGATCTGGGCTACTGCCTCTTGCGAGGAAGTGACAAATCCACCTATCATAGTGCCGCTCACCTTAGCCGTTCGTAGGTCTCCTCTCTTCCTGCACACATGCAATAGTTTGAGAGCTGTAAGTCACTAGGCCCTGGTTCTCCATTAGAAGATGTGCCACCAAAGCGGGAAAATCCATTAACCAAGGTGCAATTATACGGGGAATACTGTAAATGAATACTTATGTCCATTCATATAACAATTCTATCCTTTTCCTTTTCAAAACCTTAACATATTCCATTGAAATATCCAATTGAAATCGATTCGTCCTTAATTCCTAGTAAAGGATGAAATTACTTACATAAATCATATCGAATTTCCTTTTTTTAATTGTCCTTAAATTTAATGCATGACTCTTAAATGAAATTGAATAGCGATCAGGATTAAATAAAAAAGTTTTTCAATGAATTTGTGATTTTTATATTTTTTTTTTTTTTCACTACTTTGGAATAAGCTAAAATAATTTAGGGTCAAATTGCCTATTAATTTGTTATTGTCAAGTTCATACCTCACTTGTGTTTTTTTTTATTTTTTCATTGCGAAGGACGAAGGAGCCCTTTATCATATTGCACAGGTAACTTGGCTTATGAATTTCGTTTGGAATTTATGTCCTTCTGATTTTAATTAGTTTTTGTTGACTCTTGAGTGGGTTATAGGTTCTATAAATAAATTATCGATGTTTTGTTTTTCAATTTTTCTCTCATCACAGGTTTATGCCATTAAAAATGAAAGGATAAAAGATACATATCTAAATATGTATTTGGACTTGAATTATCAAATTCCACACGTGTCATGTTAACTAAAATAAATTTTGTTTTTTTTTTTTTTTATACATACACTCCGCTTCACTTGAATAGAAACAAACTTGTTTTTTACCACTTTTCTAATTACTTCATTAAAAACACCCTTTTTTTTTTGCGTCACTTGAATAGAAACAGTCTCTTAAATATCAAATGCAGTAAAAAAGAGGGTAGTTTTTTTTGTTTATACTTGTTTTCGTCAGAAAATACCGCTTTTCTCCACTCTTCCCTCCACGTCATATTCTTCCAGCAAAAATCTTTTCGATATTGATGTCTTCGTATTGGATTTAACGGTGAATTTGTCTTCAATTTTAGACGCTTTAAATGGTGTGACCCACAAATGACACGTTTAATAGTATTAAAACTAGCTGTAATTCTACTCTTCGCCTTGATTTTATAGCAGCAGGGTCACTTGAATTGGAGGTCAGTCGATTTAACTTTGTTTGGTCTGCATTTGTTGTGGCTCTTGCTTGCCTACCTTTCATTTTCTTCCATAGTTTTCTTTATTTCTGAGAAACAACCAAACAATTTTCACATTTCTTCTTATTTTGTTGGCAATTGTGCGTAGGGGAAGCTTGCTTTCCGCGTGTACTTCTATTTTGGCTTTTTCTGCAGAGTTTAATGGTTTTCCGCCGACTATTTTTTCCTTGATCAAACAATTATTATTTTTAATCTACACTTCCATTATTATAAAAATATTTTTTCTTCTAACCTTAAACCTATAGATAAAAATCGAATACTGTTTCTATTCAAGTGAGGCAAAAAAAAAAAACAGTGGCGCAAAATTTTAAACAGCCTGATGTCAAGGTATTAGCATGATACTACTTAACAATTTTCTATCTTTAAAACTCTTTAATAAAATATTCTTAGTTTTACACATTTTCTAACTAGTATCATACTTAACCTATTTTTTTAGCTGAACACGCCTAAAACAGTGACAGTTCATGCCATTTTTGCAATTATAGCTGCCAAAGTGACACTTGGATTTAGTATGATACTAAAAAGATTAAATAGACGATTTGGCGATTTTAACTTTAGTAAAATGTTAAAAAAATAATACGATGCTAACTCGTTTAAAATTTGGAAAAGACCGTTTTTAACCTAGCATCATACTAAAAATGCTTTAACATCATACTAAATCGTCTAAAATTTTGCGCCAGTGTTTTAAATGAAGTAATTAAAAAAAAATGGTAAAAAAATAACCGTATGGTATTTTTCTGAATTATTCTGCTCATGGTCATACAGTTTTATTCGCAATAGATCCCTCTTAAAAGAACTAAACCAAAAAGGTAGATTTCTAAATTTACCAAAGCGCAACATGCTCTGAGAGTTAAAAAAAAAAAGTTTGTTTCTATTCAAGTGAAGCGGAGTGTATATATTTTTTGTATGAAATCGAACGGCAAAAATCTTAAGAACCATTACACAATAAAAATTCAACGTATACCTACCCACGAGCCTACGAGTATTCAAAGTATTCTTTTGGGTATCCTCTCGAGGGGTTTTTAATTTTCTTAATTCCAAAAATAATTTTGGCTGTTATATAGAAGTTAAACAAAAGCTTAATTTCCATCATCTTATGAATAAAATGAATAAATTTGCTAGTTTGACAAGCCGTTGATGTGCATGTTATCAACATGGACATAGAAATTTCTGCCCATACTCTCTTAGATTTTGCAATTTGTATTTTAATTACCTTTTAATGAATACCAACTAATTGTATCGTAAACCTTTAACAAAAATAAAATAGAAGATTTTTTTATATTTACCGACAAATTTTGATGGACAAAATCTAATACGGGAGCTTCTTAAGAAGCATGTAAATTTTACATAATATGCATGTAGGTATAAAACCAGTATTCTACTTTATTTTAAATTTTTTTTTTGTATAATGAAAAAAATTCTGCGATAATATTCAAATTTATTCAAAAAATTTCTTCCGGAATTCTACTATTTTTATTTAATTTCGTACAAATGGCCTAACCGTCAAGGAAAAGTTTATTTTTCTAGAAAACGGTTCAAAAGATTTCAAAAAAAAATTTTATTTGTAATGTTCGAAATAAATAGTCTATATTTTTTGGTTAAAATCAATTTTCTCCCATAGAATTCTTTTTCATCAGTCAATATTTTAATACTTAAGCGTTTAGGTATAAATGTAGTAATTTTGCATAAGAAAATTTATACAAAAATCATATTTTAGGTTTTCAAAAATTAACTAATTTTTATTTTTGAAAATTCATTACACACAGTGAACTCTATTATCTATATGACTTTATTATTGATTGATTCATAAATATAATTGAAAACTTCATATATTGGAATCATTAAAATTCTGGTGTTTCCGTTGAAATTCAGAACACACAGTGACAGGTTACATATTGCCAGTGGCAATATGGAACGTACCAAATTTCTAAAAAAATGTCCTTTGATAAAATGAGATTTTGTAATCAAAAAATATTTTTAAATTTAATTTCTTCAAAGGATTTCTTCCTAATTGAGTTTTTTTCTGAGAACTAATCGTAGAAAGCTTTCAATAAACTCAACGTGATTCACAAGTGGACGATAAATGAAAAAGTAAAAAATCTGTCTAGCCGAAATAACTGTTTTTAAGTAATTCAACTGAAATTAATTTATATGAACCCGTAGTACCTTTTTTATAGTAGAACAAGTACATGAATTCTAGTAAATAGCTGAATAAATAGATATAGATAAAATACAAGAAAGAAAAAGAATTCTATAAATTTTACAAAGCTACTTATAGTCAGTCAGATTAATGTTGATGATATGATGATTGCTTGTTTTAATAAATCTTCTTTGACAGAGATAACAAGAAAAATTTGTGCAGAATTTGAATGTGTTGACAAAGGACCGCTTAAAAATACAATCGCGCTAAAAATTTAATAATTCACCTACCGCCTTTTGCAAATTTGCTTGCCTCTTTATTTTATAACTTTACAACCGATTATCGTACTGAAATAATTCAGACGTTTTTTTAAAAGAAATTGAATGCTCTTCGAAAATATTCATTACTTCTTATCTAATTAGCGCAATCCTTCCAAAGTTATTGAAGGTTAAAGTGGATCGTTTATTCCACAGTTTTTTGGATTCCCTGTGGAAAATTTCAGCTTAATATACAGTTTAAATATTGAATTTTGTTGTATACATAAATGTTCACATAAATTAATTTTTTAAGAAAAAAATTATTTGACGCAAGGAAAAATGAAAAAAAATAATAAACAATTAAATTAGCATATTTGTATCGTTATTTTCGGTTCTTATAGCAATCAATTTGAATGATTTTTTTCATAAAAATTGACTTGATAAGTATTTGTGTTGTGTTTTTAGAAATATTATCATCTCATACAATGCATATATAGCTGATATTTTCAACAGGGAATCTCAAAAACTGTGGAATAAACCAACCACTTTAACCTTTTAACAATTTTTAGCAGTTTTTTTGCAGTTATTTTGGCATAGAAAAACCCGTTTATTAATTTTTTTTACAAACTCTAATTAGTAGATTAGGTGTACTAAATAAAATTAACTCGAAGCTAATATCTTTGTGCGTTCTCAAGATATTCGATATTTTTTAACAATTTTAAAAATTTTTTTAATTACAAAAAAGACTGTGGATTGATTTTTTTTAAGTATTACCGATTTTTCACTACGTCATTATGCATAGAATGAAACCAGGCCGAAGTCGATATCTAGAGATATTCAAGAAACAAGCCATTTTACAACCTTTTTTTAAATTACTGTGATAAAAAAAGCGCTAATTGAATTTCTCTGAAAGGCCTTTCTGCATGTTATGACCTTATTATCTGTAGTATAAAATTTATTTGAAGTCGATATCTCTTTTCACTCTCGAGATATCGTGAACGAAAAAAAGCTTCCGAACGTACGAACGTACACAGACATCTCTCTAAAAACAATGTTATCCGACTCCAGAGACCTTGAAACGTCGAGAAATGTCAAAATTTTCAATTTCATAAATCGGACGGGTTACAAAAACTTCCAATAAGAAGTTAATAATAGCAATGTACAGCAGCAGATCTATAACAATGTTCTAGATGTGTGTATTGTTTTTGATATGGCCCAGGGGAGGGTCAAGTTCTGGATATGTTATTTTTGCATGCAAAGTCTCTTTTTCTATTAAAGTAATCAGTACTAATAAGCGAATGGATATTGTCCAGGGGGGGTCATGACCCCGAGATCCAAGATCTTATCAAAGAAGGCATCATTGAAACCAAATACCAATGCACTGGAGACATGATGCTTGACGTGTTGACAAAAAACCTAGCGAAACCGAAGCACACGAAGTGTACATCCATGATGGGCTTAAAAATTCCTTAAAGATTTTGTTTTCTATTAACATATATACGTAAATGATATTAATTAGAGAATTGCATTGTGGGAGTGTGTTGAAATATTATTCGAATCACTGTACATCATTTGCATTATATAAACTCAGTAAACTTATAAATCAACGCAACACTCTCACTACTTTCACTTTTACTGTTTCCTATGTAATCTATTTTTATTGTTCCTTCTAATTATGCTTTCTACATAACTTATTGTAATCAGACTAATCTCATCCTTTGTTCGGTAAAGATAATATAAAATTAACTTGGTGCGTTTTTACTTTGCAACAGAAAGTTATAAAATAGATGGTTGAAAAATAATTCAGCATTAATGGGGAGTGTAAATAATAAATTTTATGCCATCGAAAAGATACAGAAAAAAATATTATTCATGTTTTGAAGAAATTTTGATGCGATTTTTTTTCACATCGTCTTTGATTTATTTTTGTCAATTTTTTGTGGTTCTTCATTTTTTATTTTTTAAGGAGTTGGGTTCAAAAATCTCAAAATTATACACATAATAGATAGTATTGATCTATAAATATTTTAAAAATTTCAAAATTTTTTCATATCGCTAAGCTGAGATACCTATTTATGAATTACTTTCTCTCCACATTACTCTTCAATGGGCGCATCTATAAATTTTGTTTTTCTAACAATTAAAATGATGTAAGTGCTTAATTGTAGGTACATGCTACACAAGCTCCACAATAGTTAAATACAATTTAACTCAATTAAAAAATCACTAAAAAATCAATCCTCACCGAAAGACTGAAACCCGAGTTGTGACGTCTGTGGAGTTGGCAGGACTTTTTCACTTAGAGTAATCGGACCAAGACAGGAATTTTCAGTTTTTTTTTTTTTGCATTTTTTTGCATTTCTATATTCTGGATTTTGCAGTAGAAAAAATAGTGGGTGTAATCGCATGACCTGCTATATCTTTACTGTGAAGTTAGCAGGTCATACCTACCCTTTCCTCAGCAACCAGGAAAGCTATCACATTGAAATTTGGTTTTAGGGTTTTCTGAAACTGCAAAATGAAATGCAAATTTGGAGCCTAATTATAATGTGATAGCTTTACCGGTTGCTGAAAAAAGTCATAACCTGCTAACTTCACAGTGAAGTTAGCAGGTCAGTATGAATTTTTTTTAAATGAGGACTTCAAAATTTTTGCGCCAACTCTTTTGTCTATTTTCTCAACATGTTCTTTGAGATGAGAATGAGAAAGTCATGAAATTAATTTACTTCTATATGCAATCCTAAAAGTGTTTCGATGCCAATATCTCTGCAACTAAAACTTTTCATGACTTGAGAATGGAACTCTCGTAATCTAGAAAGTGTCACCTTTACATCCATGTATCACATGATATAAAATGAGAATCCTCAAAAATTTCAATTTTTGGTCGCAACGCAATTGCAACAAGCGCAAAATTGTTAACTCAAAAAATCGAAATTTTTGAGGATTCTCATTTTGTATCATGCGACACATGGATGGAAAGGTGGGACTTTCTAGATCACGAGAGTGCTATTCTTAAGTCATGAAAAGGTTTGCTTGCCAGTGGCGATTCCCGAACTTAAGTTTTGGGTTGGCTACAACATCTCCTAGGATAGGATCAAAATGTATCTAATAAAAGGTTTTTTTTTTATTTATTTTATTTGCGGATCTATGAAAGATTTGATACTAGTTTTTTTTCCAAATAAAATACATTTACTTACAGAAAGAGCATCAAAATAAGGAGTCGTTGTTGAGAAAAATATGCTTCCAAACAATGTATATTGTATACCCTACTGTTTACGACAATTCGTAAATAATTTAAATTAAATAACATTAAGTTAAATAATTTTGAATTTCAATATAAAATTAATATTTTTTTCACCACACTTAAATTACGATTGTGAATTAACCTGGTTAAGTCAAGTAAATGTATAAATTTGCCCACACTTATTGTCAAATCATTGGAAAAGAAGGTAATTCTATCTCGAATATTCCAAAACGACACAACTAATATTAAAGACATTATTATTAAATTGCAAATTGAGTTTTATTTTTTAATTATTAGAAATCGAAAATTAAATTTAACCAGCGCGACACAAAACACCTACCGACAAATAAGACAAAAGACCTGAATTAAAAGGCATATTGCCTTTATACATATGTGAAACAGTTTGAAAGAAAAATTCAAACAAAAACATTTTTGCACTTTTTTTTTTTAATTAATAGGTTAAATAAATTGAGAGTATTTTTTCAGGAATTTCCTGGAAAACAGAATTTCATAAAAGCCACAGCATAAAGCTAAAAGTTTACTGAAGAGAAAAACCCTGAAATAAGTTATGCAAATACTCGTATATCCGCTAACACAAAAACAAATAACTTCCCCCTCTCTTTTTTTTTTGGTCTTTTTCTTTCCGTCTTTTGAATAATTAGCCCTCAATAAATAAGGAAACGAATTCACTGGGAATGGGAGCGGTGTCATTACAAAAAAAAATATATCTTTGAGTAACATCTTGAATACTAGGTTCTGTGCTCTGATCATAAATTATGATTACCGAATTTATTGTCTTAAAACAAAAAAAAAAACCTTCTGTTATACAATCTATTCTTTGTTTTAAATAATACTCAGACTGAACTATTTGTTTGTTTTCATTAAGAATTCGTTTTTATTCATAAAAAATATTGCAAATCTTGGATTCGAATTTAGAAAATTATTTTGACAATTTGGCAATGACAGCGTATGGGGTATTCCTTTACATTTAATTGATATAAAATTTAATCATAAAAATAATTTGTTTTTTTCTTTGTCTTCAAAAGACAATTAGAAAAATAGACTTGTATTAAAGTTAATATGTAAAATAAATTTTACAAATAAAACTCTCTATAAAAATTATTCTGTATTATTATTTGGTCTGCAACACACTTTTGAAAAGACTGCAAATAAAAGATAGCAACAAGGATACACTTCAAGGATATAATAATCGAAAATTACATAGAATAAAATTACATAGAATAGTAATTTACTAAGTTACTTTAGTGGAACATAAGCATACCTGATTGCTTATAGGTACAATTTTAAAGGCCTACAATATGGTGATTCTTGTTTTGAAATTTTGAATTCGAAATTGCTTGAGAAAATTTCAAGGATGAAATTGTATAGAATATAAAAACTAAAATCAATATCGTGCTTGCAGCACAAGCGGATAGTTCTGCGCATTCAATACAAACTCACCTTGAAGGGAGGACTTTTTAAATTTAATTAGTGCTTGTCCACGAACTCCATACCGCGTCTATTTTTTTTTTAAATCGAGAAAAATAATTCATCAAAAAATCTTTTGCAATACACTTAAACCAACTTGAAATGCTAAAATAAAAATTGTAGTAAAATTTGTTAAAGATTCAATAAAATAAAAAAAGTGCGTATACGCCTGAGTGTACCACATTTAAATAAATGTGTACACAAATGCGTATTTAGTTTTTATTCCTTAATGACTACAGCCTTCTAGAATTCAAATTCTTTTTCTTGAAATTACTTTTGTGTTTTTAAAGATTTTATTTATTCCAATTTTTGTTTGATGTCCTAATCTGTTAGTTTATTTGTTTTTAATGTTAAAAATAATTATAGATATTATGCTCATTTAATTCAATTTAATTAATTTATAATTTTTACTCTTTATCAAATCTCAATTTATGAGAAACAAAAATTAAATCGTTGAAGCGGTTTTTAAAAATGAATTCTTTACATTATGATTACAGGGTGTCCCAAAGTCACCAGCGCAAACGAAATCCATGGGTTCGTGAGGTCATTTTAAGTCGAAAAACTTAAGATCTAATTTTCTTGTTTTAGCTTCCTTTTCGACTTATAACGGTTTTGCCAAACTGCAACCGATTCTCATTTTTTTTGTGTCAAAAGGGAACCGAAAATGAGAAAATGACCTATTAAGTTTTTCAACTTAAAATGGCCTCGCCGGTGACCTTGGGACACCTTGTATATAAAAATAAGTTCCTGTTTCCCTTGGTCACGCCATAACTTGAAAACGACTTTACCAATTTCATTCATCTTTTTTTTTAAGTTTTCAAATGCTTGGTAGTAGGTTTTTGTGGGGGGAAAAATTAGGAAAATTTCGTAGAAAATTGGATAGTTTCAAAATACTTAGAGACTGTTTTAAAATGAAAGTTAGTTTGTATTAGGCTCTAAGACCACCATACCGATTGAACTTAAAATTTCAGGAAGTATTAAAGGTGGAAGTCCTGTGTGTGTTTGAATAAAATTATAGTCTTGTAGTTTGCCAACAAGTTGCAACAGCGAATGTATTTCTCAGAAAATATTTGAAATGTTTTACTTAGAAGATGGCTTTAAAGAAAGGTACAGGTAAACGTGAAAAAATTGAATCCAATCCTCGAATATTATTTGGTGTAAAAATAGAATGTATAAAATAGCGCAAAACTTTTGAAAATCTTTTTCTTATATCTGAGTTTTTTATTAGTTGAACAAAGTTGACATATTTAAATATTTTTTGTTGAAAATAAAGCATAACATTTTCATTTTTTTTTTAATACCTGCTTGCTGCCAAAATTCATAAAGTAATGCATTTTACTATTTTTTTGTTATAAAAGCATAGTTTTTTCGCTTGAAAATACTTGACATATTTTTAACAAAAAAAATTGATTTTAAATTACTAACAAAATAAAATCAAAAATGGAAGGAAATTTAAGAAAATTTGTTATGTTTGCATTTTAGAAAAAAAAAGGTTGAACTGACCCACACTGATAACTTCCCATTGGTTCCCTTTGAAACTTGACACCTTTATAAGAAAGTTACCAATTCAAAATCTTCAAAAAACTTATCAGTTTTGCAATCAAGGGAAGGCTGTTTGCCCTAAATATTTGCAGTTTTTTTGGCCTAGAAAAAAAAAACCCATCAATTCATTTTTTTTAAACCTTATCAATTACTATCTAATTATAGTATTGTGTGAAGTCTTAAATTATCCAGGAGTTGATATTATTGGTTATTCTCAAGATATTTGAGCCGAAATACATTTTTAACAATTTTTAATTTTTTTTTTTAATAAAAAAAAACCGTGGGTTGATTTTTTTTTTAATATTACCAATTTTTCACTACGTCAATATGCATTTAATAAAACCAGGCCGAAGTCGATAGCATTATTTGTTCTAGAGATATTCGAAAAACAAGCCATTTTACAACTTTTTTTAAATTACTGTAATAAAAAACTGCTCATTGAATTGTTCTTTATGCATGTAATGTCTTTATTATCTGTAAAATAAAGTTTCATTTAAGTTGATATCTCTATGCGTTCTCGAGATATCGTCGGCGAAAAAAGCTTCCGAACGAACGAACGTACGTGGTACACAGACATCTCTCTAAAAATAATTTAATCCGACTCCAGAGACCTCGAAACGTCGAGAAATGTCAAAATTTTCAATTTCACAAATCAGACCGATTACAATAACTTCCAATGGGAAGTTAAAAATCTCAGACTTTTATTGGTAGATATTACGTTAGTTTTAACATTTAAAACTAGATCCAAAATCAATTCCACATTTAACGTCATTTCAGTAATTTCACATATGTTCGTTCCTTTCTCAGAACTTTATATTGTTATTGCAATGAAAAGCTTCTAAACAAAAGCCTTTAATATCTCTTGTTGTTTTCTTTTAGCCTTTAAATATAAACAAGTTTAAAGCAGTCAACAAATGATACTATTCTTAAATGATGTGCATTAATATTTTGTTTAAGATATCATATATGTATTTTGGAAATTTCCTCATTTCCGGTATAATAAATAAAAAATAAAAACACTCTTCTGGTCTGAGGGGAAATAAAGAAAAAAAAAACGCTTCCCATGATTTATCATCCCCGAAGTTGATTTCCAGCATTTGCAAAAGCAATATTTACCTTATAGGTATATAGCAGAAATTTAGTCCTAAAATCATTAATCAGAGCCAAAATTAATGAAAATTTTCTTCTGGAAAGGTGTGAAAAATTGCGGCTCCTTAGTTTGTAACATGATAAATGTATACACACGCATGGGAACGAACTACAAACATACATAAAATAGTTGTTACTTCGTGTATAAAAAATTATCATAAATATACATGAGACGGAGAGCATAAAATTAAATTGGGATTCTGTATGTGAATAAAAAAATAAAATAAAATAAAATAAAACAAAAAAAAATAATGTTGTTCAATTAAAGACAGCCCATTTAAGGATAATTTTGTATTTTTTCCATTTGTATCTCAGAGGGAAATAAGCTTGCATTTGCGTTGTAGTAATTAAACTTGAGTTATTTAATTGTTTTTAATTACGAAAAATGAAAAGACAATCAAGCTTCACAGATTCACCGCCATGGAAGGACTACAAATTTGTGGATACAATATTGTCCTGGGTGTTTGCTTTCAAGTTATATATAAATACTTCTTGCTCTGCATTTTTTTTTTATCTGAATATCTCTTGTATCTTTTTTATATTTTTAATGTAATTGAAATTAAAATTTAAAAGAGAAATGGGATGGTATAAATTATAAACATATCGTTAAAAACAAACGTTGTATCTGTAGATAGTATATAGATATGTTTCCAGAACCGGATTAAAAACAGCAAATATTGTCAAATTATGTTGTCAGCACAATTTAACGTGTCCTTTATACGCATTCATTATAATGAAGCTACATTAAACATTGTATATACCTGCATACATACTCCTTTATAATGAAATCCCGATTGAAAAGATTAAACAGCGATGATACACTCTTACGCCCGGCCCATGCAATATTATTTGTTCACTCAAAACGATGTAATTTCTTTTTTAACTCTATGTTGATTTTTTTGAAAATTCAAAGTAAATGTTTATTTTTTGGAAATCGTATAATGTATTACTTACTAGAACCAGAGCTGCTGAGAGAGCAGCCCGGGAGCTCTACGGGCAAAAGCGAAGGGAGGAACGCCGACTTCTCAGGAGGAAAAAGAGAGAGCATGCGAAGCGGGCGGTCGAGTCTATTGAGGACTGTAGCGGCAGGGGGGATGTTCGAAAGTTCTACCGAAGGATGAGGCAAACTACCCAGGGTTACAAGGCCAGAACGGAAGCCTGCCGAGACGAGAGTGGGAATATGGTGGTAGACACACAGTCGGTGCTGAGGATCTGGAAATAACACTTTTCTAGACTGCTAAACGGCGAAGATGGCCAAAATTCCGCTGTAAGACAGAACACTCCATTCAACCTGGACGATGATGGTCAAAATTTCCGTCCACCCGACCCAAATGAAGTGCGGTTAGCGATAGCCAAGCTTAAAACGTACAAGGCTGCTGGTGCGGATGGCCTGCCAGCCGAGCTATTGAAAGCAGGGGGAGATGACTTGGTAGGGAGTTTACACCAGCTTATCTCCAAAATTTGGTCGGAGGAAAGTATGCCCGATGAATGGAACCTCGGTATAGTGTGCCCTATCCACAAGAAAGGAGATGCTCTGACCTGTTCCAACTACAGAGGTATAAGTCTCCTCAACGTCGCATACAAAATCTTGTCATCTGTACTGTGTGATCGCTTAAAACCGTTTGTCAACGATCTGATCGGCCCCTATCAGTGTGGTTTTAGGCCCGGCAAATCAACCGTCGATCAAATGTTCACACTCCGACAGATTTTGGAAAAAACCCAGGAGTTTCAAATCGATACACACCACCTCTTTATCGATTTTAAAGTCGCATATGATAGCGTAGACAGAGACGAGGTATTCAGAGCCATGGCGCATCTCGGCATCCCTGCCAAACTCGTCCGCTTGTGCAGGATGACGATGGAGAAATCTCGCTGCTCCATCAAAGTCGGCAAGAACACCACCGAACCCTTTGATGTCGAGAAAGGTTTGAGGCAAGGCGACGCGTTATCATGCAACCTGTTTAACATCGTTCTTGAAGCAATTGTACGCAACTCGCAAGTCAAGAACAGAGGTACAATTTTTCAAAAGTCTGTTCAACTACTCTTGCTTATGCGTTTGCAAGTATTGAATCGGAGGCGGCGAAAATGGGTTTGGCTGTTAATGAGGACAAGACGAAGTATATGCTATCATCGAGAAAGGAATCTCAACATCGTCGGCTCGGGCAAAACGTCACGATGGATAGATACAACTTCGAAGTCGTCAAGGACTTTGTCTACCTGGGCTCCACTGTAACATCGCAAAATGACATCAGCGCAGAGATCAAACGAAGAATTACTCTTGCCAATCGCTGTTTCTTCGGGCTAAGAAGGCATCTAAGTAATAAAGCCCTCTCTCAGAGAACCAAGGAGACCTTATATAAGACCCTAATCATCCCGGTTCTGCTATATGGGGCAGAGGCATGGACCCTATCAAAAACGGATGAGAATCTGCTTGGGTGCTTTGGAAGGAAGATTCTTCGGGTGATTTTCGGTCCAGTCTGTATCGATGGAGTATGGAGGAGAAGATTTAATAACGAGCTTTACGGGCTTTACAGCGACGTCGACCTGGTCAAGAAGCTGAAAATTCAGCGGCTGAGATGGCTGGGACACGTGGAGCGTATGGACACCAACGCACCAGCCCGACGAGTCTTCGAATCTACCCCTGACGGTCTGCGCAGCAGAGGAAGACCCCACCTTAGGTGGCGCACACAAGTGGAAAACGACCTCAACCAACTTGGAGTGCGTAACTGGAGGCAGCTAGCTAGGGACCGAGCTGGCTGGAGGGGCTTGTTGGTTGAGGCCGTAGTCCATCCTGGGCTGTGAGCGCCATCTAAAGTAAAGTAAGTAAGTAAGTATAATGTATTACTTTGTTGCAGGTACATAATGTATGCATACCCGTTTGCCCTTAATAGTCAAGACATTTAAAATAAAAAATACTTTTATTGATTTTTTAATACTTAAGGAATAACTTGTATTAACATAATTTTAAAAAATAAAAATCAAAACTATTGAAAAAAATATTTAATTTTTTTAGGGCCACTAGCACAAAACGAGTGGATAGATACATAAAACTATCCCAGTTTAAATAAATAAACAAAAAAACTTCTCGTTTTTAAATTTTACGAATGAAAAATAAATAACAAGCGGATAAGAATACGTTTTCAGAATAACCAACAAACACACAACACATTGACAAATAAACAAACTCTAACGGTTTGAAAGAAGAAATTCTGTAATTTGATGGGAGAGCTATTCAGAGTTTAAATATTTATCCAGAGAACGAGGAGAAGATAACTTTTTAAACTAATTTAGAGAAAAAATATTTTGCTGCAACGTGATTTGAATCAAATCGGTCAAATAGCTCTCAATTATTTATAAACCAGAGGTTACTGCTGTCAGAAAACTTTTGTGCAAGTGGCCCTTAGAATATTTCAGTATACTACGTACTGAATGATTTTTCAATGGAATGGAGGGGACCTACGATTTTTTTGCTGAATTTTGCAATTTTACCTACTCACAAAACTGACAAGGATGTCACTTTGATACAGTTGCAGTTTATCTGCAATTTTCGCAAAAAATAAATGTACAATTAATTTGAAAAAAATTAATTATTAATACAGGATGTCCTTTTATTCGTACATGATATTTTAGGGAATAATTTCAGGGATCACTCTAGAAAAAAAGGGCAATTTCTGAAAAATAGAATTACAATGAAAAAAAAAATATCTGGGGCACGGTAGTGCCCCCTGCCAAGACGAGCAAAACGAGCGGCGGGCACTACCTATATTTTCTCGTAACGCTTCGTCGGATTTTCAGGCCCTCATAACTTCGATCTGGATAGAGCTAGAGAGCTCAAATTTTCAGGATTAGGTGTAGTCCACGAACTTACAAAATACACCAAATTTCATATTTCTAGCTTTTATACTTTGGGTGTAATTCATACCCAAAAACGTCGATTTTGTCACTGACCACTCAATCATCAAAACCTAAAGGGTACTTCCCGAAGTCCTAGAAAGCTGAAATTTGGAATGTAAAACTTTTGCATAACCGACTTACCAAAAATCTATGGAAGTTTCTGTGTTTCGGCTGCGAAACGGCCAAGTCATACTTTTTGACCACGATGTAGGGTTGGTAGAGTTAGGTCTTGTGGAGTTAGGCTTTGTAGAGTTATGGGCTTGGCTCTTCATGAGATCTCATAACTTTTTCACAGCGAAAGCGTTATGTGCATGTGAGTCTTGGCGACCTTTTTTTACATGAAATGTTTTTGGTGGGATTAAAATTTAACAAAAGTGCATACCTACAATGATGCGCTATAATTTTTTTGAAAGCAACTATTCTATTCTTTCATTTGCTTTTTAAATCAAGTTCTTTAAATAAATAATTATTGAAAAGTTCAATTTCAAAGACAAATTTATTGAAAAAATATTGTGAATTTTTTTTCAAGTTTATTTTGTTTTTTTTTTTTTTCAAAATGCCACTGTCTTTTTTAATATTCTTATGTTTGTTTATGATTATGACGCAAAAAAAAATATCAATCATAATTAAAACCCTTTTTTTTTGTTTTTTTGGAAAAAAAGTATCTTTTGTTTTCTTTTTTTTTACTAAAAATTGTCTTTAAGGTAGCAATACTGGATAATATCCAAACCAAGATTATTCATCATAGGTGGAAAAAAAACGTCAACTCACATATCTAATTTATTTCTTTGAAAAAAGGTTTATACAGTAAAACCCGCTTAAGAGAAACTTTCTTTCTTTCAAATTAAGCGGGTTTTTCACTAAAAACGAACCCCGCTTAAGTGAAAAAAAAAATCTCTTAAGCGGATCTAAAAATTCCATTAAGCGGAGAATTAATGCTAGAAGCAATTTGTACATGCTAAGTCTTTCGAACCTGTGTGATCGTATACTTGAGCAAAAACTGGTAACCAGTCATGTAGTATATCTCAATCGCACGATGTCATAACGCAATTCTTTCATTCAATACCCAACTACATTTGAAGTTATTGTAATTGGTTCGATTTGTCGAATCAAAAATTTTGTCATTTTTTCTCCACGTTTCGAGGTCTCTGGAATCCGAATCCATCGTTTTTAGAGAGACGATATATCTCGACAACGAATAGAGATATCGATTTCGAATAAATTTTATTTTATAGATACCAGGGCCATAACGTGCAGAAAGGGTTTTCAGAAAAATTTAATTATGAGTGAGTTTTTGAAAACAAAACCATAAGGTACAAGAATAGACAAAAAAAATATTAAACTATTAGATTAGTTTAATATTTTTTTTTTATCTATTCTAATTTGTTCCTGCTATAGAATTAGCCCAATTTCATAATTTGATTATTACAGTTAATTAAAAAAAAAGTTGAAAAATGGCTTATTTGTTGAATATCTCGAGGACAAATAATGCTATCAACATCGGCCTAGTCTTCATATCATCCAAAATGGATGATTTTTGTTGGATTTGTATTGAACCAGATAAACACACTACGGAGATAAAAATTGGAAAATTAGGCCGAAAAAGTCGGAAAGTCGGGATAGCAATTAAAGCTTGCTCGACTTTCAAAAGGAACATTAATATATGTAATTTAATCAATTATAGGTGGAACAAAGTTCACCGGGTCAGCTAGTAATGTATAATTATAATCAGTAATTGATAAGGTTTGTAGTAGCCGTGGCGTGATGGTTAGTGCGATGGACTGTCATGCCGGAGGTCTAACGTTCGATCCCCAGCCTCGCCACCTATTTATTTAAAAGAAAAAACGGCTACTGCCTCTTGCGGGGAATTGACAAATCCTCCAAGAGTATCTACTGTCACAGAAAAGTGCCGCTCATTAGCCGTTCGGATTCGGCAATAAACTCTAGGTCCCCTCCATTCCTGCAGACACGCACACAGGAATGGTTGAGAGTTGTAAGTCACTAGGCCTTAGTTCTTCATGAGCTGTTGTGCCATCAAATTTATTTTTTTTTATTTTATAATTGATAAGGTTTGTAAAAAAAATTTAATCAATGTTTTTTTTTTTTATAGGCAAAACAACTGCAAAAGAAAATGCTAAAAATTGTTGAAATTTTTCGTGTCGCATATATTTAGAGCAAAAAGCCCAATTTTGGTATTGGACTGCAATCTATCTGTTTTTATTGTCAAGCTGTCTTTTGTAAGAAGTGCCAAGTTAGAATACGCACTGTACTAAAATTGTTTATCATATTTAAATCAATAAATTTCAATGAGATATCTATGTTTCCCATCAAACTGCATGCTGTCTGTTGCCTCTGTTGGCCCTTTTAAAGGCCTGTCTTTATTGTTCAAACAAATGTGTTTACTTTGCTTAAATATGAACTGGTTAACATACCAATATGACAGGACAATATGACGTAAAGATAATTTCATCGAAATTTCATTACAATCAATTCTGATATGGTTATACCTTATTATATACTTCAACACTTACATACGTTCGCACATGTGAATGATGCATAATGAATAAAGCATTTTTAAAACATAAATGTTTCCGCCCGTACATTACCAAGCAAGAACTTTAAAGGATCATTTCATACATTTGGTTTACTTCATTTTCCTGTTTAAGCCACGTAGAATTTAAATGAATAAAAAAAAATTTTGGGTTTTGGTTGAAAAACTTTATGGTTGGCTTCCTAAATTGAATTACACCGAATACGATATACAAAATACAGGAGCACTCTTGTGCGAGTGTTTTATGAGCATCATTATATAACATAGAAGATATGTATTTATATACACGAAAACGAAATTTTCAAAATGTTTAAAGCATATCTTTGCTTTTCGGAACGACCGACACGACGCGACGACACGCTTCAAAACAGCTTTGACTTTTTACGGTGGCATTTTGCTGACGGAAAACATTTGTAGATTTTAAATTATCATTATGGAACATGGGAAATATTTAAATGACTCTATTAGGAGGAAATTTATTGTAAAATAAGTTTGCTATTTGAAGAGTGAGACGAATGAATTATTTGTCTAGGTAGGCGCCTTTCTTTTGGTTGAAGGTGTGGGTCCAAACTGGAAAACAAAATTATTTTGCGAAGTTCTGTCAGTTTTGTAGATAAACATCTGTGTCTGTGTCAGTATTTGTTGGGTGTGATTAATCATCACATAAATAAAATATTCAAATGCACCATGGAACCATCAAAAACTGTCTTTTGTAATCCCATCCTAAGACCTGTTTGGCACTTTTTCCTCCACAAAAACTGTCAAATGAGTAAGTAATTCATGTTGGAAGAATAAAATACATTAGTGAAATAGTGGTTTATTCTTTATTGGTACATTAAATAATGCGTAGTAGCCATGGCATAATGGTAAGAGCATAAGACTGTCAAAGCGGAGGTCTGGATTAGATTCCAATATCAATGTCAAGTTAGCGAAACAACAGTCGCCGATCGAAAAATTATTAATTGGGTATAATTAGCCGTTAAATAGTCATGAATTAGTTGGGACAATATCGAATTTGTCGTTCTATGTTTTCTATGTTTTTTTGCTACCTTGCTAGCTTGGTGTCAACTTAGGGAAGCAGCCTCTGGAAAACGTATTAAAACTTCTTATTGTGAATGTTTTAGTGCTCTATAATGAGCCGTTATTTAGTTGTGACAATTTCAATTTTGTCCTGCAAAGTTTATGTTTTTTTTTTTTTTTTTGCAAAAATTGTCAGATTTAGCGAGAAAACCATGGAAAAGGGTTTAAAACTTATATTGAATGTATTCTTACTTAATTATAATTTGCCGATAGTCAGCCATGAACTAGTTGTAAAAATTTCAATTTTGTCGTGCGATGTTTTCTATGTTTTTTTTTTAAATTAAATTCATATAAAGTTCGAGAAGCACTCGTTAAAACTTGTGTGATCGAAATGTTTATTGCTTAACAATTTGCTTTTAGTTGTCATGTTATGTTTTATGTGTTTTTTTTTTCAAAATAAAAAAAAAACATAGAAAACATCGCACGACAAAATTGAAATTGTCACAACTAATTGAGAACTGCCGTAGGGCTAATTATTAGGCAATAAACAATTCGAGTAGCCGTGGCGTGATGGTTAGTGCAATGGACTGTCATGCCGGAGGTCTAAGGTTCGATTCCCAGCCTCGCCACCTATTTATTTAAAAGAAAAAACGGCTACTGCCTCTTGCGAGGAATTGACAAATCCTCCAAGAGTATCTTCTGTCACAGAAAAGTGCCACTCGTTAGCCGTTCGGATTCGGCAATAAACTGTAGGTCCCCTTCATTCCTGCAGACACGCACACAGGAATGGTTGAGATTTGTAAGTCACTAGGCCCTAGTTCTTCATGAGCTGTTGTGCCATCAAATTTATTTTTTTTATTTATAAATCATTCGATATATTACATTTTTACCCTTTTTTGAGGTGCTGCTTTGCTATGTTGGTATCAACTTAGCCAACAGAGAAAAAAAAAAAATATTAAACATCAAAAGACAATTTCGAAATTATCACAACTAATTCACGACTGATTAACGGCTAATTACGCATTTAATAATTTTTCGAGCGGCGAATGTTGTTTCGCTAACTTGGCACTCATTCCAGATGACATTGACGGTTCCTAGCCTCGTTCACCTTAAAACAAAATTTTTTTTTCACTGCTACTGCCTCTTGCGAGGAATTGACAGATCCTCCAAAGAGTAACTCTTATTCATTAATAAGTGCTTCTCACCTAAGCCGTTTGTACTCAGCAGTAAGCGGGAGGCCCCTCCATTACTGATGACAATAACACGCACGCAGGAACTAGGCCCTGGTTCCTAGCTGTTTTTTCCTTACATTAATGCGTTTTGATGGCAAAAATATATAAGTCTGGAATATGTTATTTTTGAAAGCGCAAATCAAATTTTGTACTTTTTCTTTAATCCAGAAAATCAATAATCCCGCTTTTCAAAATCTCACAATTACAAAATCTAGCTTTTAATAATCTCACATCTTTTCATTGCATTATGTACAATCTTAGTGCTATTATTCAATTTTTGGTTCGGGGCCAATTCATCGGGGCCAAAATTTGAATACTTTCAATTCTTCAATACCACAACCACTATATCTGAATGCTGATTAAATTTTACTTTATTTTTTATCTGAACATAATTCATAGGCTTTAAATTTGAGAATACTTACGTACCTCAATTTATGACTGTAGTTACATGTTTGACATGGAATGGAACAAACTAATTGTCATGGCCAATTAAGGACCAAGTATGAATCTACACTACGACTACACCTCTCTGATGACAAAGAATTTATCATGACAAATAAAGAACATTCTGTTAAAAACATGCAGCATTCATCAATGTCTCCATAACAAGGGATTATACCTAGCTGATGAGGTTTACCCATAAAGTCTGTAAGCAAAAAATATTTTTACATCAGCATAAATAATGGCATTTACACTTCTGAACAATATCCCAAGGGTGATTTGTTATCGACTCTATGTTCTTCATAATGAGGCTTTTGTAGGCTTTATACTTAATTTATGTGCAGCAAAAGGATCTATTATTTATAAAATTTTAAATAATTGCTTAAAATGTTGTCGTTGTTAAACCTAATCATAACCTTGGGTTAAATATCCAAAAATTAGATTGTTTCAATCATTTTTGTTGTGGTTGAATAGTTTAATTTAGGGACATTACAAACAAAGCTTTTTAGGTATGGGAAATATGACTGAAATCACTGTTGTGGGTTATTATGTTAATTTTAGAGGACATAAAGGACCTTTATAGTTCTGCATTATTAATATATGTAAATATAGCAATTTAAAACTTTTGTTTCATTGAATCATTTTTGAAACTTCCTTTTCAATGAAATAAGATTTTTTATTATTTGACAGTTTAAAACTAAACCGAAATTGTTTTTATGAACGTTGGCCTACACGAAAACCTGTCTACAAGGATAGACAAAGTTCATTATAATCATGTGGAAATGTGGGTAACATTTAACTCCATTTTTTTTTTTTTTGTTTTTAATTTAATTTAATTAATTATTGCTGCGCTTGGTCAGGTTGATGAAAAAACAAAAATGAATAGGTGTAAGGGAAAGTACAATTTGACATGAAAATAGAAATGTTTAATCTACATGAGTTAATTTAATTTAAGTTTTATCAGATTTTGACAAATATCCACGTACACACACAGAAGTCAAATTTTATTTGATAACACCGAATAAAAAAAAAGTAAATCAAATGGAAAAATATTTAATTAAAGTTAAAAGTATGAGCGAAAAATTGAAATAAAATGTCAATTTAAATCAACTTGTGCCGTGTTGGCTAGCGTCAACGGTTAAGTGCTGACCTATTTCACCTGTCATTTTTTCAAGTATATTGTAATAACACTTTTTTTATCAATTTTGTTCAATTTTAAATTCAATTAAAAGTAAAAAAAATATAAAAAAAAAGTTTAAACTCATTTGATTTTTACTATACATACATTCTATATATAAGATGAGGGCATTTGAAATAATGTTAAATCGTAAATCGTCTTTCGTTTAGGAAAGACAACAAAACACAATAGGACAAAAAAAAATACAATTTAAATATACGTCCCACAGCCATTCATTACAAAACAACAATACTTTTCCGCTAGGTGTTGTTTAAATTACGGTGACATTATATATTGAAAGCAAATAAATGTTCAGTTTGAACCAATCCTCTTTTGTCTTTTAACCTCCCTCTGGAGACCTTTGTCCCTTAAAAGCGTTCAACCTTAACAAGTTTATCCTGGAATCACATTTTTTTGTAAAAAAAGAATTTTTCTCCCGTGTTTTTCGTTATTGAATATTGTCTTGGGATATACATACATACCTACCTTTCAATGGCATTTGGTGTAAGTATAAACATTTTGATACCCTATAAGTGAATAAGTGCCAAAGTTTAGGCTTGTAGGTATCTATATAAACACTTTTGGTTAAAGGTGGGGAGTCTCTTTTCTAACTGATGACAATGAGTCTAAAAAAAAGTATATGTATCATTGTGGAATACAATGAACTTACAGAGAATTGAGTATAATCCTTCGTTAAAAATTAAACGGGAAAAATGAAAATTGTGACTTTCAAAATGACTTTAACTTTAAATTTGCAGTCAGCAGTCATGTACCTACAATCTTCAGACTTATAAGTTAATTAAAGTTCGTCCAATTATTCTTGTCAGTACAGGGAAGATAGGACGTTTGCATCTCAGTTTGGTTGCAGCGCAGTGCATAAGTCTATCGCATGTAAAAGCTCTAACCGCGATGCCGTAGTATGCACAATAAATCATTTCAAGTTTAATTGAAATTGATCAGCGTTGCCATCATAGGTCAAATTGCACAAATATAATTATGAAAACTAAAAAAAAAAAATTAAATTAAAATAGATGCGTTTTTGTAAGGGTATCCCCAGTAGGCCTAATCCATTAAAAAAAAAAAAAAAGAAACAAATAACAAAAAATACCACTTCATTTATTTATTTATAAATAGTTCATTGAGTAATTAAAAAACAGAATCATTTTAACAATAAAAAATAATATTTGCATTGAGTTATAAATTGACCAAAAAGTCTACTTAAATAATTTAAAATATAAAATAACAAAATATTTAATACATGAATACCTTACATAAAAATGTGCTTACACATTTTGTGTAGGTACCATGAGCCGTTCTCAAGATATTGGTTGCGTCTTTTTTTTAAGATAGCCGACGCACAACACCTACAGCCGCGCCATTTTATTTTTATACTAAAAAACAACACACACACTAATTGGAATCATAAAATTTGACCATTATATTTTTGCAAAAAAAACTTCTCCTGTAGTAGCCGTGGCGTGATGGTTAGTGCGATGGACTGTCATGCCGGAGGTCTAAGGTTCGATCCCCGGCCTCGCCACCTATTTATTTAAAAGAAAATACGGCTACTGCCTCTTGCGAGGAATTGACAAATCCTCCAAGAGTATCTCCTGTCACAGAAAAGTGCCGCTCGTTAGCCGTTCGGATTCGGCAATAAACTGTAGGTCCCCTCCATTCCTGCAGACACGCAGACAGGAATGGTTGAGAGTTGTAAGTCACTAGGCCCTAGTTCTTCATGAGCTGTTGTGCCATCAAATTTATTTATTTATTTTATTTTTAAAAAAAAACTTCTGCCTAAACAGTTTAAAACAACGACGAACGACCACACTTAGTGTTTTTTTGATCCTAAGAGCTTTAAAAAAGCTTTAATTCTGAAAGCTCTTGCACATAAGCAATAGGAAAAGGAGTCTTTTATGTGAGTTAGCTTACCAATGGTCACACTATATTGTGTGAATACTTTTAATAACACAAACAGCAAGAGATCATGTTTGGTTACTCATTGTGCCTACGGCTGTGGTCGAGATAGGTCGTGAGGGATGTATGTTACAAAAACAATGCCGTGGAAAGTCAGTGGCTATTGTGTATATTTAAGTGGCATTTTGTTTCGTGGAGTGCCTTAGGATATCAGTAGGTCCCACTGATTTGAAAAAAGCTTTCCCGTAAGGCCTGTACTGACAAGAATAGTTGGACGAACTATAGGGCAGTCAATTGACTTACAGTTAATTGACTGCATTATTTGTTGACTAGATGCAGTCCTTAAGTCACTTAAAAGTCAGTAAGTCATATAATAGTGAGTATGTCATTTGACTGCAGTCTTTTAACTTAAGTCAATTTATTTCTTTTTATTCTTTTTTCTGCCTTAAGCGTTTTGAAAAAAAAAAAACTATTTACATATTTTTGTGTAGTGCAGTTGTTACAACTATGTCATTACGGGCCAGTTGACTTAAGTTAAAAGTTAAGTGACTTACTGACTTTTAAGTGACTTAAAGACTACAACCAGTCAAAAAATAATGCAGTCAAATAAATGTAAGTCAATTGACTTCCCTAATTATAAGTCAATTAGGGAAGTCAGAATATTGTACATGACTGTTAACTCTAGTTTCAAAGTCACAGTCAAAAATAAAAGTTTTGACTTATATATTCAAATATTTAAGTCAATTAAGTCTGACTTAACTGACTGCAGTCTTTAATTGAATGCAATCTTTACAACTCTGGTTTTCAGCCGGTGACAAGCTTTACTTTTGTCTTTTCTGAATCCCCATTCTGTTGCAGTGACAGTGACAGTTAAATGCACTAATGTTGTTTGCCAGAAAACAGATAACATCATCTGCTTATATTGCAAATGCTTTAGTTTATTCAAGCAATAGTTCCTTTCTTGTTTGGAAAGTAGCCTGCATAAGGATTTTAAGACTTTTCTTACTTTCTCATTGCCTGATAAAATTATTTTCGATTGTTCCCTAAAATTTCTTTCTACATAACACCGATAATTCACGTGTAATCCATCTGTTTCATTAATTGTAGACTGTACTGTAGCGAGCGATAAAATCCCGATCACTCGATAAGGTAGAACAAGGATAGAATATATCTTTCTGCGCACGCCTACGCCCTACGCAGCTCGACTGAGTGAAGTTTGGTGGTTGAGTTTTATTTAAATTCATTCCATATCAACGGTGACGGGCGCTTGCTTAGTCGAGTTGGTAAATATTACGTAATTAATTTAATAATATACTCGAATAGTCACGTGTATGGCTATCAAAAAAAGCTATGGAGTCAATTTTTAATAAAAGGTTTTACTTTCTCTACATAAACAGCCTTATTTATTAACTCGTTTTAGAGACGGAGTAAGGTTACTCCGACTTTACGACACCTCTAATCCTGAAAAATTTATTCATAAAAAAATACACGCGGAATAGAGGCAGAATAAGCTAAAACTGGTACATAGGAGGAATAAAGCCGGAGTAAAGCCGTTTTAGTATTTATGTCATTTTGACATGACATCAGCATCGTGTAAAATTTACAAAAAGGTGTGCAAACGAAATCCCAGTTTTCAGACCGTTTTCTTTTATTTTGCTTATCCATTCATTAGATAGGTACTTATTTAGATAAAATAAAACCAATAATAATTACTTTAAATTAATAATTTGTGGATATCAGCCATGTTTATAATAACTAGAGTTTTAGATTTGTCATTTTTTATAAATAAGAATTTCTTTGACGTGGTGTAAAGACGGAGTAAGTGCTTCGACTCGGTTTAACTATTCCGAGGTTGAAACGAGTATTAGTGAAATCTAATAAATAAGGCTGAAAGTCTTTAGCTCCTGGAATGAGATTTAATGGTGTTAGTAATTTGTTTCGTTCTCTAAAAGTTCTCTAAAAGCACATTAATTAAATATAATGCTGTTATTATTATTATTGTTTTCCCAATCACAACAATAATACCTATGATGATGTTCAAATTTTTTGTATATGTATATAATGTATATGTACTTACAATAATACTATGAAGTTAAATACATCTACCTACGTGGAAAACCACTCTGATAATTTTGATTAAAATTGTAAGTAGGTAGTGCTGCATTATTCTCAGTTACTATAAAATAGGGTGTGTCAAATTTTTTTTCTGGGATTTTAATATCTCATATACAAAATTATTAATGAAATAAATATTAGGTATGACCAATTTTTTGAATATTATTTAATGTTTGATGGATAATCCGGGACCCGGAGAAATTATATATGTATACATATAGCATAAAGTTTTTTATTTTTTGCATATATAAATGGAAAGGAGGAATTTCAATGTTTAAAAATTATTAGTGTTAATGAAAGAATTATTACTTTTAGATTCAATTGCTAGTTCTTTGGATATAAAATTAGTTCTTAATGTTTTAAAGCCTCATTTTGCTAAAAAAAAACGGTTTTTGGGCAGTTTTAGTAAAAAGATATCTCGGAAACGGTTCCTGGTTCGGAACGATTCAGTGTGTAAAATGAGTGTAGTAGACAATTCAATTATTTATGGTACGCTTGATGAATATTATTCGAAAAATAAAATTGTATCAAAAGAAAATTTTCTGTTATTTTTTTTTAATACAAATTTGTGTAACTTTTGATTTGTTTTTATTTTGTTTTATTAGGAGTTCATGTTTAATAACAGTGATTTTGAGCCGACTTAGTAGAATTTGTAGGCCTTTTCGAGTACATTACGAACTTATACTTAAAAACTTTCCTATACCCTTTTCCCTAACCGTATTCGAGTGATCTCACGAACTCTACGATTTTTGACTCGGCCATATTTCACGCGATTTATAATTTATTTAAGGTTTTAAAAACAGGAGTAATAGCCCTCTCCAATGATGTATATACATATGTAAGGTTATCTGAAACGAACACTAATTTTTCACGTTTTTTTTTTAAGTTTGAAGGCTGTTTTTGGCAATAGTTGCGTTACTTTTTTTTTGTTGGTTCTTACATATATTTCAAGTGCTTTTTATGAAGAGTCAAACAAGCTATCGTTCTTAAAAATCGGTACACAATTGTTGAAGTTATGAATTTTGCATAGATCATATTGATCATACAATTTAGTATGCGGTATTTAGATTTCATTATGATGCTATGACACATTTTTCTTTTGATATTTTAAAGAGTATTAATTCACAGCCCGAAAACCATATTTTTTACAACCGTACCGGGTGTTGTTTGGCCGCCATATTGTTTTTATAAATTATTTTGATTTTTGCAAGTAACTAGCGTATTTGTAATCCCAAAAAAAAAATTGTACTACAAACTTGTAACAAATTTAATTTCCCACAAAATACTTTAAGTAACTTTTTTCGATTGTCGCTTTTTTGAAAAAGCTACAGTGCATTTTGTTGTTGAAAGTAGGGCTTGACTTCTTCATATTATTTCCCAACAAAATGCACCGTAGGTTTGAAAAAAAAAAGCAATAATCAAAAAAAGTTACTTAAAATATTTTGTAGGAAATAACCAACGAAAAAAAGAAATACAAACTGTTGCCAAAAACGGTTTTCAAACTTTAAAAAAAGTGAAAAATTAGTGTTATAGTTTCAGATATAACCTTTAAAAAAATCTACAGATATTATTTTTCAAATTATTCAACAGAAAATTAAATAAAAAAATTAATTTTTATTAATCTGTTAATCCTCATTCATATGATAGTGACCAACGAATGACGAATCAATGAATAAATGGGATTTTAAAACCTAAGTTCTTTACAAAACTTAAATAAAATGATAAAAATGTAAGCTAGATTAATTTTCTAATACTAAAATTTTCATTTTGATTACTAAAACAAGATACATTTGAGAAAAGAAATTGGTCGTCGCGAACGATCGAAATTCGCTACGACCAATTTGTTTTCTCAAATTTATCTTGTATTAGTAATTAAAACTGAAAATGTTAGTACTTATGTAGAAATGGATCTAATTTACTTTTCTATAATTTTATTAAGATTTTGTGAAGAATTTAGGTTATTAAAGTTTTTAAAATCCCATTTATTCATAAATTCGTTGGTCGCTCTCATGTGAATGGGGCTTTAAAATACCAAGACCACACAATAACTCATAAAGTTCTTAGTATGTATTGTAGTAGAGTTCGTTATTTTTCCACTTAATAATTTTTTTTTTACCAAATTTCTATATTTTCTCAAAAATCTCATTTGTTTAGTTGTGTCGTTTTTCTTCCGAACCGACCATATGTATGTATATACATTTTGTAAGGTAAGATCCTGATGCATTTTTTGACAAGTAGTTAAAAATTCAAAAACGAAAATCGATTTTTTTTTATTCGCTATACGAAATGAAACACCCTGCTTTACAAGTATAGGTACATTAATACGATCATGATAGTTAAGTAATCTATTTTGATTTCCAAATCTATAATTAGCTACATATAAGTATAACTGTCTAGAAGTTGATGAAATTATTCATAGTTATTCCATACAACCCCACAATAATTACTCAAATAGAATTGTCTATAAAGGTAATTTGCCTAATATACATAATATTTATTTTGTTGTGGCTTTGCTCTATGAAATGGGTACTTGAAATGGTATGATTTACTGATTCTAACCATAAAATATATTTGATTAATCAAATATTACATTATGCTATTTACGTTCAATGTTTGTATATGTATACTCTTTAAATAACTGATTTAAGATAAGTAAATGTATACAATATGAAGAACATTTGTAGTGTTCTTGCTTTTTAGTATAGATAGATTTAATTTGTTGTTAGTTCTATGAACAAAGTCATTATTGTTTAAATTAAAAACTCACGACACAAATCCCTGTTTTCCCCCAAAAACTTAGTTTTCTCATTATTTATCAACGAGCTTGTATTATTTTTTGAAAATTTAAATCTTCTTCGTTTTCGCTTTACAGTGTTACTTCTTCTTCTTCATTATTTTTTTGTAAATCTACTTAGTCAACAGCAGCATAGTGATGGTGATAATCTCTAAAAAATTATGTTGTTACAGATACAATCCTATATTTTTCCGGATCGTATTCCCTTGTAATCAATTTTGCGAAAACGAGAAAAAAGAGGATGAATCCCATGGATTAGGCCTACAGGGGGACAAAATGTAAATAAGGCGTCTTTCCTACCTACATACCTCAAAAGCGGTGTAAAAACAAATGAACCTTAAAGTTCAACTTCTTTTTTCCGTATATCTTGAAAAAAATAGTAAAGATTTTTTTTTTTTTTTTTTTAAATGATTCACTTTTTCTACCTATGGCATTGAGAAAACCAAAAAAGATTAAGATTAGTGAAATTTGACCATTTTAAGCAATATTTTTTAAATGTTCCACTCATTATGTGAAGGAGCGAAATATAAAAATTTTTTAATTTTGATCAATTTTTTGAAAATAAAATCTTTCTTCACCAAATTCAGAAAATTTAGCAATAATGAAAATTGTACAAAAACAAAAAATGAAAATTTGCAAATAGAACATTTTTATTGAAATAAAAAAGAAAAAACTGCTAAAACCGAAAGTTTGTTTTTTTGTTTTATTTTTTAATTTTATTTTGGGCTCTATTCATTTTAACATTGGGACAATTTAAGATAATAGACATTTTTAAAAGAATGGGGCCACTGTTCATAATGAAATTTCATAATGCAATACAGTGGCGTAGCAAGCCCTTTGGGGGCCCTGTATTAAAAAAGTTTTGGTGCTCCCCTCTTGCCTGTCGGGGACCATCCTTATAAGGGGTTTTTTTTTTTACTGATAAATCCTATAACCGTTCGTGTCCCATAGAAGTTTTGAGGTAATTTTTAATTATTTTAAGCTTGGAAAAGCTTTGTTGTAACCGGAAGCGTCAAAAAAAGAAATCACGCAGTGATAACTTCCAAAAAACTAGAAGCAGGACTATTAAATTCAATCACCGATAATTTAGCAAGTTTTTTTAATGGAATGAATTTTCTAAATTTCAGATTAAACTTGTTCTTTAAAGCAATTAGGGTTAGAGGGGTTCCAGAAAAAATTTTTAAAATGTAAGTCTACATGTACCTACACAGGCAGATTGCAAATTGAAGTTAACGTGTTGAAATTTGTTTTTAGTCCAGTCAACGAAGGAAAAAATATGCCTTCACCTGGAAATAAATCCAACAGTTTTGAAACTTGGCACACGTATTAGGAGATGCGTGATGATGAAGTGTAGGTAAATCCGAGGCGAGCTTTAGCGGCAGGAAAGTTTAACATTTCGTCTTTTTCGTGTTTAACTTAGGTTTTAACAGTTTGTCCTTTCAAAAAATAATCTGAGACGAAAAAATATCTTACGAAATTCTTTACAAAATTGATTATGACATAATTTTTTATATCTATCATATTTATAAAGGTATTTGGCGCCTAAAATTGGTATTAAAATTATAATATTAAATTTTCTAAAAACAGCTACATTTTATATAGTCTAAAGCCGGTACCAAATTTATGTCTGGGACCTAATTTTTAATCAGTGCACTATCATTTAGTTTTTATATACAGGGTGATCCGCATAAGGTGTGACAAGAAACCTAGAGCTTAGACATAGTAAGTTGGGTCGAGACAAAAATCATATGGGAAGGGGATCTATTACCCCCCCCCCCCCCCGTTTACCCAGGGGCAATTTAAAATAAATAATCATTTAAAACAGAGAAAAAATTATTACAAAACAACAGTAACTCTTTCAATGTCATGCTATAACTTTTTATAGAGCCCAAAAATTTCTTCTCTTAGATTGTTTGTAAATAAAGTTGTCTTAGTGGAAATAGTGTCTTTGGAGCACCAAAATAAGAAGACATTTTGACTAAAAATTTATAGGAGCATTGAATATTAAACACAAAAATATAACTTAATTTGGTAAAATTTTTAACAAAATCAGTTTGAACACTTTTTTTTTCAATTTTTTTTTTTTAATTTTGGACTTTGAAAATTTATTTTTCAAAAACTGTTTTCTAAAAACAACAGGTGCCAAATAACTTTATAAATATGACAGATATGACAAATTTGATCATAATCCATTTTGTAGAGGATTTTCTAAGCTATCTAAAGGATAGAGACAGATATCGTCAAAACGATAGTCAAAAAATTGACAGCCAACTATAGCTGTGTGACGCCAGAACCCCGACCTCAAAATTTTTTGACGAAACATGTCGCATTCGTTTGTCCATCGTTTGTCCACGTTTGTCCAGGCAAAAAAATCGTTTGTCCACCCTCAGGAAAAAAGTTATTAAGCTTTTCTTTTTTATAGCAAGTACCCCAAAATTAAAAAACGCCTCTACTGCCAACAATTTTGAACTTAGGAGGTCCGGACCAATTGCAATCGTTTGTCCACCGGCTCCTTATCATTGTCCACCCAAAATTTTTGTTTGTCCACCCTTAGTTCAAAAATTATTGAACTTTTCTGTTTTATAGCACAGGGCATAAAAAATTAAATTTTTTTTTTGCGGAATGGAACCAATTGCAATCGTTTGTCCACCGATTGTCCATGTTAGTCCAGAAAGAAAAAAAATTTTTCGACTCTTAGTTCAAAAGTTATTCAACATTTCTTTTTTATAGCAACACCCCCAAAAACAAAAAGTCCCCTAAAATCCCCAATTTTTAACTTAGGTGGCCCGGACCAATTGCAATCGTTTGTCCACCGGCTTCTTATCATTGTCCACCCAAAATTTTCGTTTGTCCACCCTTAGTTCAAAAATTATTCAACTTTTCTGTTTTATAGCACAGGGCATATAAAATTAAATTTTTTTTTTGCGGAATGGAACCAATTGCAATCGTTTGTCCACCGATTGTCCATGTTAGTCCAGAAAGAAAAAAAATTTTTCGACCCTTAGTTCAAAAGTTATTCAACATTTCTTTTTTATAGCAACACCCCCAAAAACAAAAAGTCCTCTAAAATCCCCAATTTTTAACTTAGGTGGCCCGGACCAATTGCAATCGTTTGTCCACCGGCTTCTTATCATTGTCCACCCAAAATTTTCGTTTGTCCACTCTTAGTTCAAAAATTATTCAACTTTTCTGTTTTATAGCACAGGGCATATAAAATTAAATTTTTTTTTTGCGGAATGGAACCAATTGCAATCGTTTGTCCACCGATTGTCCATGTTAGTCCAGAAAGAAAAAAAAATTTTCGACCCTTAGTTCAAAAGTTATTCAACATTTCTTTTTTATAGCAACACCCCCAAAATCAAAAAGTCCCCTAAAATCCCCAATTTTTAACTTAGGTGGCCCAGACCAATTGCAATCGTTTGTCCACCGGCTTCTTATCATTGTCCACCCAAAATTTTCGTTTGTCCACCCTTAGTTCAAAAATTATTCAACTTTTCTGTTTTATAGCATAGGGCATGGGTAGGTAGGTAGGTAGAAATGGCGGCCAACGAACAACTAGCTCGTTGACCCAATTAGCGCAGAAAAGCACCGTTTTGATACCATAAACTCGTTGGAACCTATTAATGGAAGAGTTTAGTAGAAGCTGGCGGGAGGCCATCCGCTCAGTGTCAGACATTTTAGTGTCAAACTAGTCACTACGTCCTACAAACTTACGGTTACCCTGCCCGTGTCCCCTCCAGACTCGGAGTCTGCATACTAGCAGTCTAGCGGATCAGAAGGGGGTCGATGCAAAGGCTACCGTTTCGTCGTCTCAAAGCCATTTTGTTGCATTAAGAAAAGAGATCAAGTCTTTGATCTTTATTTCGGAAAGTTCGTTAAGGTCGTCATAAAAGGCATGTCCAAAGGATTTTACTCTGTACTGGGCTAGAGCAGGGCATTTACAGAGGAAGTGAACTATTGTTTCCTTTTCCTGCTGATCCGCACAACTTCGACAGTGAGTATTGTAAGGTATGCCCAGTTTTGCCGCATGCTCTCCTATTGGCCAGTGGCCAGTGCAGGTTGCAACGATCCTGGCAATGTCATGCCTTGATCTGCAGATTAGATCTTTTGTTCGGGATTTACTATAAGTGGGCCACATCTTCCTAGATATAATACAGTTGCTCAGACTGCCCCACCTTCGATTGGATTCTGTTAGGAAATTTGAGAATAAATTGCCCCTCATAACCCCTAGGGGAATATTAACTCGTTCCGCAAGTGAGTTATGAAGGGCTGATCCTTGCCTGGCCAGTTCGTCCGCCCGCTCATTACCCTCAATGCCACAATGACCCGGAACCCAGATGATGGTGACACTAAGGTTAACATTTAGACTTGCGAGCTCGTCCCGGCATTGCTGGACCAGTTTTGATGTAGCTGAAGTTGCAGCTATTGCTTGCACAGCCGCCTGACTATCTGTCAGAATGGCAACATTTTGGTTTTGGTTTGGGACTATTTTGAGTATCTTGCATGCCTCCCTTATTGCCAGTATTTCCGCTTGAAACACACTTGCAAAGTTAGGGAGCCGAAAAGATTTGGCGATATTTAAAGACTCGGAGAAGATTCCTGAACCAACACCACACTCCATCTTTGAACCATCAGTATAAATAGTAGTGTCGAAGTCTCTCGTCACGACGTCATCTTTCCACTCCTCTCTGGATGGAAATTTGACTTTAAAATCTTTACTAAGTCTCAGAGTAGGGGTGCAGTAGTCAGTTGGAGTCGAAAAAATTTCGGTGGGAATCAGCTTTGTGATATTGCTGTGACCGTAGGGTCTGGCAGACCAGCAGTTTGTTTCTTTTAGTCTTATTGCGCTGCAAGATACTATGTATTTAATGTGTAAATCAAGTGGTAACAGATGCAAAAAAACGCTTAAGGCGTCCGTCGGGCATGTACGCAGCGCCCCTGTTGTGCCAACGCTAGCAGTTCTCTGCACCTTCTTTAGTTTGTTTATATTATACGCTTTGTTAAGTGCAGGCCACCACACAATCGAACCATAAGTGAGGATGGGTCGTACAACAGCTGTGTACGTCCACAAAATCATCTTCGACTGGAGGCCCCATTTTTTACCGAATGTTTTGCTACAGGCGTAAAACGCTACGCACGCTTTCTTGACGCGTTCCTCAATGTTTAACTTCCAGTTCAATTTTGGATCGAGAATTACGCCCAGGTATTTCGCACTGGAAGACAGAGTAAGAGTTTGTCCATTGAGTTTGGGTAGAGTGAAAGGGGCTATCTTTGTTTTGGTAGTAAAAAGCATCAGTTCAGTTTTGCTTTGGTTGACTCCTAGTCCACAGCTCGTGGCCCAGTTGTTAACCTTTCTTAAAGCTGCCTCTGTGATTTCACTAATTACAGATGTAAACTTTCCTGACACTAATAAGACCAAATCATCAGCATAGGCAACTGCCTTCACCCCTCCACTCTCTAGCTTGACCAGGATTTTATTCATGACTAAAAGCCATAGAAGAGGAGAGAGAACACCACCCTGGGGTGGTGCATAGGGCATAAAAAATTAATTTTTTTTTTTGCGGAATGGAACCAATTGCAATCGTTTGTCCACCGATTGTCCATCTTAGTCCAGAAAGAAAAAAAAATTTTCGACCCTTAGTTCAAAAGTTATTCAACATTTCTTTTTTATAGCAACACCCCCAAAAACAAAAAGTCCTCTAAAATCCCCAATTTTTAACTTAGGTGGCCCGGACCAATTGCAATCGTTTGTCCACCGGCTTCTTATCAAAAATTCTTAGTTCAAAAATTATTCAACTTTTCTGTTTTATAGCACAGGGCATAAAAAATTAAATTTTATTTTTGCGGAATGGAACCAATTGCAATCGTTTGTCCACCGATTGTCCATGTTAGTCCAGAAAGAAAAAAAAATTTTCGACCCTTAGTTCAAAATTTATTAAACATTTCTTTTTTATAGCAACACCCCCAAAATCAAAAAGTCCCCTAAAATCCCCAATTTTTAACTTAGGTGGCCCAGACCAATTGCAATCGTTTGTCCACCGGCTTCTTATCATTGTCCACCCAAAATTTTCGTTTGTCCACCCTTAGTTCAAAAATTATTCAACTTTTCTGTTTTATAGCACAGGGCATACAAAATTAAATTTTTTTTTTTGCGGAATGGAACCAATTGCAATCGTTTGTCCACCGATTGTCCATGTTAGTCCAGAAAGAAAAAAAAATTTTCGACCCTTAGTTCAAAAGTTATTCAACATTTCTTTTTTATAGCAACACCCCCAAAAACAAAAAGTCCCCTAAAATCCCCAATTTTGAACTTAGGAGGTCCGGACCAATCGCAATCGTTTGTCCACCGGCTCCTTATCATTGTCCACCAAAAATTTTCGCTTGTCCACCCTTAGTTCAAAAATTATTCAACTTTTCTGTTTTATAGCACCCAACATTAAAAATTAAAATTTTACTTAATAGAATGGAATATATTCACAGATATTCATTGTAAGCCCAGAAAAAAAACGTTCTACCTTTATTTTTTTAAGTCAACAGTGCCTTAAAGTTACTAGAAAGATATTTTATTAATACTTTGAAAATAAGGCATTTATTTTCACTCCTTTTTTGTTTTATTTAGCGAAACTAAAATCCCTATATAGCTTCAAATTTGAATCTTTGCTGTTGTTAAGTTTAAAGCTTTGATTACTTAATTACGAAATTTAATTTACTAAGGGCCTGGCGTCACACAGCTCCAACTATCACTTTAGTCGATTCCATCCCAGGGTTCGTAATATAGATTTCGCATTTCTAAGCTAATTGAAAAAAGTCACACTTATTATTATGTCGGTAAATTAAAATTTTCGTTGTGTACCTACATAGAATTATAATTTTGTATTAAGTAGATAGGACGATAATTACACTAACTGATTAAACTACAAACAATTTGCTGATTTTGTTTAAAAAGTAAATGAAAGCCATGTTCGTTAATGTTATATTTTAGTATTGTATTGGTTCGTTTTACTACTTTATTACTTTATTACTTTTTGTCTATCTTCAGTTGGTACTTAGTTTATACTTTATGTTTCTACTATATGGGATGAACGATTTTAATGCAAATTCAAAAGAAACAAAGTGGTTCCAGGTTGAAGTTGCAATATTGTTGGTTGGTTGGTAGAACGTACACAGAAAGAAAAATTATATAAAAAGGCAAGGCACATGAACAAAATGGCAAAAAACCATTGCATAGTTTATGTATGTAGGTGAACAGCTTGGTTTGTGCATTGATGACTTGTTTTCAAAAATAAAATCCTGTTCTGATTATCATCAAATTAGAGCTGTGTCAATCGTTCATTTTCAAAGATCGAATCAATCAATGATTGATTGCTTCAAAGATTCGGTCTTTTCAATCAATCATTATTTCAATCACTATGGTCAAAGATTAAATCGTTCACTATGTCAATCAGATTGATTCGGTCTTTGATTGTGATACGTTATAAACATGAGTTTTTTGCAAATATCTCAGAAACGGTTTGTGATAGACAAAAATTTTATTCGACAATATTGTAGCTGAAGGCATTTCCCACAAAAATGGTATATATTATTTTTTTCGTAGCATTAACCGTTTAAAAGTTACAGCACATTTTCATGACCTTTGGCCCCTTTTAAGGGATTTTTTGACTTTTCGATTTCCTGTAACTTTTTAACGGTTAATGTTACGAAAAAAATAATATAAACCATTTTTATGGGAAATACTTTTAGCTATAATAATGTCCAATAAAATTTTTGTCTAGCACAAACCGTTTCTGAGATATTTGCAAAAAACTCATTATATGCGTGCTTCGGTCGTTTATTCAAAAACTGAAATGATTGACGTTGAGATTGATTGTGTCGATTTACTGTGATTGCAATCAATCATTCATTTTGATGAACGGGTCACAAAGACCGAATCAATCACGATTGACACAGCTCTACATCAAATTATTCTGATTCAACAACTTCAAATACCTACATAATAGGTGCCTACCTGAAATTTTCGATTACCTATCTATTTTCGTATATCGTTTAACAAAAATCTCGCAATGGGTTCCTGTCCTGTGATTTTTTTTTTTTTTTGAAGAATTTATTATTTTTAATTTTTTTGATTTTCGCACCCTCCTAACAATTATAGTTAAAGTAAATAAAGAGCTCACTTACCGCTTTTGGTCTTTTTATAAGTACATGACATCAATGGACAAACAATTGGCGGGCGATTAAAATTAGGTTAGGTATCTATATACATTTTTTTTTTTAATTTATTTAGGTATGCGGCTCAAACTGTCATAAGGTTTTAAAATTTTCATTTTCATCGGTTTTTTTTTCATTTAAATCCGAATGAACACCGTATTACGATTTTGAAATATAATAATTAATTATATGCAACTGATATTTAATTACCAATAATAGGTAATAGGTAAATCTACCGGTATATTTTCCAATTGACCCGGGTCAAACGGGATATAAAATATCACGATTAAAAACACTTCTACAGATTTAGCACTTTGGAGTTAGAAACTTTTGCACTTCTTGTCTTTTTTTTTTTTCACTTTCATTCCAACCGGCTTTTAAAAGAACCCGACGAAAGAAGCCTTCATGCGACGTGATAGATCACGTCTTCTTACAACACTTTTCGCTTTAAATCGCCTTGCACACTTACACTTCTTGTATTTTGTTCTGTTAACACTTTTATTTAGTTTTATATATTTAAAACGATTAAAAACACATTCACACTTCTCGAAATTCATCGTACACTTTTTCTTTTTGTTTTCTTGTAGGTACCTACATTTTTTTCATCAGTTTTATTTCTTAATTGAAATTTAAAAACGACTGGCTTTGTGCCTGTTTACATTGTATTTTTGACGAACGGCGCATCCAGTGAGATGGGTAGATTTTGTGTGAGTAAGAAAGAGAAGGGTTAATTCCACCCAAATTACGCCGATGCGCCAGTTTCATTAAATGTTTTCGGATTGAGCAGGAAGAGTTTTTTTTGTGTGAGTGAGAGATACATGGTTAAGGATGTGAGATAGGGATGGGTAGATTGAAATGAAAGAATTTTTCTCTATAATGTAAACACGAGGAACATTTTGATGAACGAAAATATGCTTTGTCAAAAATACAATGTAAACAGGCACTAATGTCGATGCTGCACATGTAAATCAATAGGAAGGCTCACATCTACGCGATATGTGGATTGCGATTAGGTTCCACTGCTGCGTTCAACAAAGCGACTTTTACTGAATGCAGCACGCACCATTTGATCGCAGAATGCCACGATATTTGATTTTTTTTTGTGAAAATATTACAGCAGATTAATAAAATTTAAAAAAATCCAAATTTTGTAAAAATTTTTGCACAAAGAATACAAAACATAAAAAAGTATATCCAATTTACTGATGAAATTGCTGTCTGGGTCAATTTATTGAGCCAGATTTATCTGCTACTGATTTTTTCTAACTTTTTGTATGTTCTTTTGACTGGCTGTATTTTCCTTTTAAACTACCTTGGTTGAACGCACACAAACGTAGTGTGAAGAGGAACGTCAAAAAAATCTCCTGAATTTGTTGACCGAGGAGATTTCGTTTCCCCCTCTTTCTTCCTGCCCTTCTCGCCTATGAACCAATTGTTGCCGGCAACTCAGTTGCCCTGTGTGAAAGGGGACTTACATACACCCAGGTCGCCATCTTAGGTGCGTTCTTTTATGTTACTGTGGTTAACTATAGTTAATGTGTCAAAAATAAAAGTTGATGTGCCATAGTTAAGAAAGTTACTCTTGGTAACTTTTTCATTTAGGAACGACCAGAGTTAACAATAGTTAATCTGTCAAACGAAAGGGGTTGAAAAAAAAAATGAATTGTATTTGGAATGAATAACCAAGAAAAAATGTGATTGCATTAAATTTATTGCAAAAATAATTATTAGGAATTCAAAATAACATGTGTAATATTTCCAAATTAAATTTCTTTACACTCAGTTTTGTATAAATCGAACAGAAATAAGTCCAATTTTCTTCATTGCTTATGGCACAGAATTTTTTGATGAAAAATTAACCAAATATAAAGAAGAAAATGCCGACAGAAAGAAAATGCATCAGAAAATAAAAGAAAACTATTCCAAAAATCAAATTCGATAAAAAAAAATCGATTAAATTGATAAAACTGAATTTAAAACAATTCCAAATCAAAAGGGCAAAAAGTAAACAAAGCATCCACCATTGGTGCGTTCTTTTATGTTACTGTGGTTAACTATAGTTAACTATAGTTAACTTCGGTCGTTCCTTTAATTCAGAAAAGTTACTTCGAGTAACTTTATGACGTCATAAAATCGTTCCTAAATTCCAAAGTAAAAGTGTCAAAAAGTAACTTTTTGTAACTTTTTCCAACTCATCTCCTCGATATGAATTGAAATAGTTGATCTGTCAAACACAGCTGATATATGCAATGGTGGATGTTTTGTTTACTTTTTGCCCTTTTGATTTGGAATTGTTTTCAATATTTAAAATATGTCTTTATCAATTTAATTGGTTTTTTTTGTCTAATTTGATTTTTGGAATAGTTTTCTTTTAATTTCTGATGCATTTTCTTTCTGTCGGCATTTTCTTCTTTATATTTGGTTAATTTTTCATCAAAAAATTCTGTGCCATAAGCAATGAAGAAAATTGCACTTATTTCGGTTCGATTTATACAAAACTGAGTGTAAAGAAATTTAATTTGGAAATATTACATATGTTATTTTGAATTCCTAATAATTATTTTTGCAATAAATTTAATGCAATAACATTTTTTTCTTGGTTATTCATTCCAAATACAATTCAATTTTTTTTTGCAACCCCTTTCGTTTGACAGATTAACTATTGTTAACTCTGGTCGTTCCTAAATGAAAAAGTTACCAAGAGTAACTTTCTTAACTATGGCACATCAACTTTTATTTTTGACACATTAACTATAGTTAACCACAGTAACATAAAAGAACGCACCTCATTGCATTTCAGCTGTGTTTGACAGATCAACTATTTCAATTCATATCGAGGAGATGAGTTGGAAAAAGTTACAAAAAGTTACTTTTTGACACTTTTACTTTGGAATTTAGGAACGATTTTATGACGTCATAAAGTTACTCGAAGTAACTTTTCTGAATTAAAGGAACGACCGAAGTTAACTATAGTTAACCATAGTTAACCACAGTAACATAAAAGAACGCACCACTTGGCATTTTTATGACGTCACAATCATCTTTGAGTATTACTTTCATTTTTAAATGAAAACTATAATTTAGAATTTAGTATTTAAACAAATTTTTCTAAGGGATAGGGACTGTAAAAATAAAACAACAAAAAAAACAATGCAATGAAATGGAATTATCTTTTTGCTCTCCAAAGAAAACCAGATGATTGTGACGTCATAAAGCTAATGAGCATACCTTGTTTCTCTTTATCGTGCTGGGCACTTTATGTCATGTCGATAGCTAAGACGATAAATTACACTAATAAGTCAGAGCAAGAGGATCACACAAAAATTCCTTTCAGTACTACTTCTACCTCTCTCACACACATGGAACGCCAAATCTCATGGCCAAGCTTTGAACAGAGCTCATGTCTTGTTCAAAAATTAGTTTTCGTCGACTTGTTCATGACATGGACATGGATTTTTGTACCTCCATTGAATTTTTTTGTAGACATATTCATAATCCTGACATCGTTCATGGCCTGTGGAGGCGGCATGTAATACTCGATGGGATAGTGTGGTGGAAGGGCTATTAACATTCCCACCATCTATTTCAGTGCGACGAAAAAACGAGACGTGTCGGCGTGACGAGATCTCTTCGCAGTTATTCTCTCAAAGAAAAAGAATGTCGTGACGTGACGTGACGACGAGAAAAGCGAGAAACAGATTGAAACAGCAACAGCACCGTCAACAGCAATAGCGGCCGCCATTAATTTAGAACCAATGAATTTCAATTGTGCAACACAGATACGAAACGCAACAGCAACGTCAACGGCGCCGTTAGGCCTAAGTCCTAAATTTACTGTTGCTGGTGTGGTACCACGAAGAAAATGCTTTGATTTGAAACGTCAAACAGATACAAATGAAGGTTTTGTTGCTGGTGGCAATGGCAATGTGTTTGAGAAATTTTTGCTGGCCAGCGTGCTGTTTGCTGTTGACGGTGCTGGTGCAGTTGCTGGTTTAATCTGTTTGACGGTGTTCACATTGGACTTACTCCTCGGATTTATTTTGACGTCTATGTACTTTTTCTCGTTCCCACTTTGTGGTGTGAAAGAGATGGGCAAGTGAGGCAGGATTTTTTAAATTTTTTTAAAATGTTTGGATTTTTTTTGACGTTTCCTTTTGTGACATTTTTTTCTCAGTATTTAGTTTTTGTTTGGAGCTTAAATACTACAGAATCAAAGTTTTTTCAATTGGAAAACAATTTATTTAGTGAATTATCAATTTTGTGATTGAAAAAGTTCTAATAAATTCTCCGACGAGCAAGTATTTGTTTTTTTTTTTAATGGCTGCTGAATGTCAATCGGTAGTGTTCACATTACTTAATGTCTGAACACGAGCTGACTGACTTCTGTCAAAACAAATCGTAAATTTGAGTCCAATGTGAACACAGTCTTTCACGCACAAATGCTTTATTAGACGATGTTTACATTGTATTTTTGACGAACAGCTTATTCAGTGAGATGGGTATGTGGTGCGGAATCTACGCTTCTCTTTCTAAGTCACCATAAAATCTACCCATCTCACTGGATGTGCCGTTCGTCAAAAATTCAATGCAAACATCGTCTTATGTAATATTTCGTTGTTTGAAACTCGTTTTAAAGAGGTCCGTCAAGCTGGGTCAACCACAACGGAAATTCAAAAATCTAACTATGCAGGAATTATGGGCTAATTTGCGGTTAATTTAGTTGCTGGTTTTGCTCTTCATATACTTTTTTGTTCCATTCTTAATTTTTTTTTGTTTGGCCATTTTTATTTGGAGCCAAATTTCATGTTATTTATTCATAATTTTTTTTTTCTGACGTAATGTTCACCATTTCAAAGTATTCAAACCCCTTGAGTGAATATTAGATATACCTATACTCCAATATGAAAGGAATTAACAAAAATTTACGTGTCGCGCCAGTTCTGTTCTATTCTTATTAACAATTAACCCCCTTTTGAAGTTTAATTACTGTTCAAGTACTAAGAACTAAGCCTTAAAAATTTCGCCTTCATATTGACAAAAAGACTGCGGATAAACTTGAGCTTAGATACCTAGACCTACCCCCTTCTATAATTGCTTTAGGATGATCTCATGTTTCTGTTTCGTTTTAATTTAACATCAAGACAAGAGTCTTTATCCTTTAATCAAGCTATTTAAATGATAAACGTATAAGAACATGACTCCAACATATTTGCACAATAAAAACTAATTACAGTGCGTGATTTCGAGGTTAAATTATTCTTAATCCTTTAATATTTATATACCTACCTACCTAAAAGCAATACAACAGCAATGAATCTATAGTTTACTGATGTTAGTATTATTTATATGAATTTATATTTTATGATGACTTTGTAATTATCAATTCCTTGAAAACTAAACCAAATGGACGTTTATTTTTTAGCAATTAGCAACAGTCAAGATGTGTTTTAATGAAACAATATTTGTACCTATGTACATTATGTAGATATGTACATACTGCACTCGTTAGCCTTCATTTGAAAATAAACCCCAAGTAGACTTCGTCAAAACAGAAAAACTCAAATACATATGTAGATATAGCGAAATATAATTAGGCTTAACAGATTTCTGCAAAAAAAAAAAATAAGTTTTAACTTGGAGAGAGCTTTTTTCCAAAAAATGTACATATAGAGTCATTGAAATGGAGAAAATTCCAACTTCAAACATAAGAAAATGAGGCTTGGCGTGGCAGTAAATGAATGAGAAGAATTTAATTTAATTTTATAACGTTACAAAGAGAAACTCTAAAATATGGAAAAAAACATTGAAGTGTTTTTTTTTTTTTTTTAATTTATTAACTAACTTAAAGCTAGACAAAATTCATAAAAACTTTAATTACTTAATGATAATGTCTTACGGCCTAAAACTAAACTAAGGCCAAAATTCGTGGTCGGTTTTATTTTTCACCGAGAAAAATTACAAAAAAAAACTTGGTTTCATTATCAATTTTTGTTCTTATAAAACTTACAAACTAACTAAAACTACTTGAAACTAGAACAGCCACAGCAAGCATTTTGGTTATAAATTTTTTTGTGCATACAATTTTTTTTTAATTTTTTTAATTTTTTTTTTGCGCAACCCTGACTGTCCTTACTTAAAAGGCGGCCCAAAAATTAGGCTGTTTGTCGAAGACATCACTCTTGCAATGTGATCCCGAATCAGCTTTAACACTTTAACAATAAATTATCTTTTCTGTTTATGTTGGCCCACGTTGTATAGAGCCTGGCAGCCTGGTTCTGGTTGGAATAATAATGTTTGTACTCCGACTCTGGTGTTCTGTGAAATCCATCCTTTTTCGGAAGAGGATGTACTACAAAAATTGAAGTTGTATGGCAGTGGGCATGTCGAAGAATATACCCACTCCTGATCTTGGAGTCTTACATTTTAACTTACAAATTTTAACTCCACAAAATTAAATCCTGGTTCCCGAAAATTACGTCAGATTTTTATTTTTTGGAAAAAGTGTAGAAAAACTTTTACACAAAATTCTGCCCTTTTTTCCTAGAGGAAAGGAAACAATTTTTTGGCAATCATTCCTAATGTCGTTTTCCGTTGGTAACTCCCAGCACTCTTTTTTCACTCCATCCACACTCCCAACACTCCAAAAACCTTCCATTTACTGTTCGGAGTGATGATTTAGGAGTGTTTTTTCACTCCGGATTTCATTAAAGAGTGCTAGGAGTGCACTCTGAAAACACACATACGTTTAAAAGTATGTGTTGGATTAATTGTCAAAATAGTAAATGCTTCTTCTTGGGATGTTCTGAAATTGAAATTATTGAAGAGTTCATTTTCATTTTATTTTTTACTTCTACATAGATACACATATTACGGAAGAGAGTTTTTCATATTCCATTGGAATCAAAAAGGAGTGAAACACTCTGAAAATCCAATCGAAAACGACATAAATTTCTGGCACTGTGTCAAGAAAACTTTTGGACGTTATTTTCATTCTCGAAAATATAAGAGCAACCTCTAAGTGGGAGCATGCGATCACGGACACGGAAAGCTTTAAACTGGTCTTGTTTGAAAATAGAAACACATTTTCTGACTTAATTTTCATAATTAATTTAATGTCGTTTTCCGTTGGTCACTCCTAGCACTCTTTTTTCACTCCATCCACACTCCCAACACTCCAAAATCCTTCCATTGGCTGTTCGGAGTAAAGATTTAGGAGTGTTTTTTCACTCCGGATTTCATTAAAGAGTGCTAGGAGTGCACTCTGAAAACACACATATTTTTAAAAGTATGTGTTGGATTAATTGTTAAAATAGTAAATCCTTCTTCTTGAGATGTTCTGGAATTGAAATTATTGAAGAATTCATTTTAGTTTTAACTTCTACATAGATACACATATTTCGGAAAAGAGTTTTTCATATTCCATTGGAATCAAAAAAGAGTGAAACACTCTGAAAATCCAATCGAAAACGACATAAAATTTTTTATTCTGGCCATTTTTCCCAAAATTAATTTTACTTTCTGGTGTTTTTTCCATATTAGTCTTAGGCCCAATTCACATAGAACTGGCTTATGGTTTTGGTATGGTTCTGGCGTGGTGCATACATATGCCACGTTGTGGAATTTGCATGTTCTCTTATGGAACAATACACACACAGATGACGAGGCGAGGGTATGGTGCGATATGTCTACGCCACGCCATATTAAAAACTCCAGTGGCCTACGTGAACCGGCACGCCATATTGAAATCACTTGAAGATTGAACATGAGACTACTACTTTATTTATTTTGAAGTATTTTTATCACCTTATTATTGTGTTAAACAAATCTAAGAAAAATCACAACGATTAGGAAAATTTTCCAAATACTAAAAAAAGCATTCCTTTGCATCAATTCTCATTAATTCACTCTGCGTTTTCAATTCACTCTGACAAATGTCGGTTCATTGTCACTTCTGTGTAAATTGAGTACATCACACCCACTCCACTCCCGAAGCATGCCAATGACACATGAGAACCATGAGCCACTTCTGTGTGAATCGGGCCTTAGGCAGGGCGCTCACTGAAGTGGTGACGAAGTGGAATGGTAGTAGAGTGGTGATTAAGTGGCATGTGGAATTAATAAAACCTATGTAAACAAATGAAGGCGCGCTCATCAAAGTGGAGTGGCGGTGGCAAGATATTTTGAAAGATGGTGTGGTGCCAGTCTGGTGCCACTTATCTCGAACATGTTTAATTTTTAAGTGGCAAGTGAGTAGTGACGTAGTAGATTTTTTTTAATTCTATAGAAGATGCTTGTGATTATTGACTTAGGCCCAATTCACATAGAACTGGCTTATGGTTTTGGTATGATTCTGGCGTGGTGCATACATATGCCACGTTGTGGAATTTGCATGTTGTCTTATGAGACAATATACACACAGATGACGAGGCGAGGGTAAGGTGCAACATGTCATCGCCACGCCATATTGAAAACTCCAGTGGTCTACATGAACAGGCACGCCATATTGAAATCACTTGACGATTGAACATGAGACCACTATTTTATTTTTTTTGAAGTATTTTTATCACTTTGTTTGTGTTAAACAAATCTACAAAAATCACAACGATTAGGAAAATTTTCCAAATACTAAAAAAAGCATTCCTTTGTATCAATTTTCATTAATTCACTCTGCGTTTTCAATTCACTCTGACAAATGTCGGTTCATTGTCACTTCTGTGTAAATTGAGTACATCACACCCACTCCACTCCCGAAGCATGCCAATGACACACCAGAACCATGAGCCACTTCTGTGTGAATCGGGCCTTAGTGCGCGTTAGATCACTTTCATATCACTTCACAACCATTCCATCAACAATCCAAATGTTCACTATTCCACTGCCACTCGCTAGTCCACTACCACTCCACTTCGTCTCCACTTCCAGTGAGCGCCGTGCCACACAATTTCCAATATTTCAGTCTTACTTTTCTAGGAAAAGAAAAAACCCCAAGAAGGGAAAGCAGGCAAATGTACAAAGCCTAATAATACTGTCCTAGTTTAGCTTTAATATGAAGACCACGGACCACCTGAAACACAGGTATTCAATTTTAAAGCCGCTTTCCCAACACAACATAACTTATACACTATGTATTGTCACTTCGACTCGACAAGTTAACTTTTTTCACATATTTTTATCATGGAATTATTTTATTCACATGATAAACAACGTTATTGTAATAAATTTCTTTAAACAATACCATTTAAAGGGCGAACACTGACTATATTACACAATTAACTGAAATTACTAGCACAGAGAAAATGTTCAATTCAAAAAAAAAAAAATACTTGAGTGCCGCTCTCCTTAGAAACCCTTAGAAACTCATTTTACATCAAATTAAAATTTGAAGTGTGTAGTGTAAGTGTCCACATAAAGCAAATCACCACACTCAGCCAAATGTAATTGCCACAAATGGAGCACCAATTTGTTCTTCCACCTGCATGCAAAATGAGAATTCAATAGGTACAATCAGTGCCACTCGCTCTGGGGGACATTACATATGTATTTTGAGAGGGCTATCCTGATGCCTTTTACTAATTTGAAATATGTACGCAAGCAACCAAATGACTTTTAATTGAGTCAACAGATGGGCTTTATCGAGGAAGTTCTACAGACACACAGAAACACATTTGCCTCGAAATTCACACAGGTCTATTGCACAAAAATTACAAAAGATGACATTTACAATGGCAAGTACCTATATGAATGTATAAAGGCAGGTTTTAATTTAAAATTGTGAATTCACACGTTCAAAAAAAGGGAATGGGTTTATTCATCGACATCCTTTTCCTGGTAACCCAAAAATGGGAATATGTCAAAGTTCCGTAACAAGATAAGAATAGAGATGCTTTTTCAAATGGGAGAATGGAAGGAATATCGCATTCGAAACACGTTTTCGAGAAAGATTTCGCATATCAGTGAAAGGAACCAAATAACCTTTTCGTGTTTTCAAAGGTTTAGTGTATCCTAGAGAGAGAGAGAGAGGGAGGAGTAATACAAATCAATCCTACATACTACACCCTTCTGTTTTCAAATCTTAAAGGGAAAGCATACAGATATAATTTAATACTTATGGAAGTTGACTTCATTGAACGGGCCATCTAAAGCCCTAAAGCAGTAGTTTAAAAAATGAAGTTTAAAATTTCTTTTGATAAAATGTTTATTTCCAAAAATGATAAGTTAAAAAGGACGAAGAAGTTATGATCAGGGAATAAAGACCAACAATAATTTAAATTTATTTATATTATACTGTCAAAGTGATATATTGTGGTATACTTCTCTTTGAATTCCTTATTTAGAAGATGAAGAATAACTGCCGGAAGTAAAATAGAAGTTTATTTCCGGCGACTTTAATACAAAAGTAGAAAAGAGGAAATATTCGGTTTGGTTTTTGGAGAACACAGTTAATTCAGGTGACAGACTTTGAAGTGGGCTAAGAAAAAGCTTAATTTTGTTAAGGTAATCTATATAATTTGACCCCGGACAAATTGTAACAAAATCAAATCTTTTATGAACCTTTGCACTTAAAACATATTCAAAATTTAAAATATTCGACAAAAAAGCACCACGGGAACATTGGTATTTAGCTATTTCCAATACGGCCGCCTATAGCAGACTATGAAATGTATTCCGTTATAAATCAGGCATGTGATACATCTAGGTAGGTAAAAATGGCGGCCCCGAGCAACCTTAGCTCGGTGCCCCAATTATTGCTGAAGAGCGCCGGCCGTTTTGATACTATAGCTCGTGTAACCTATTTATTTGAAACGGTATTGAAGAGGGATTTGCCGGTCAAAATGCCAGGCTAGGCAGATTGTTGGTTTCAGAATCCGTTTTCTAGTGGTCCCGGGAGTCTGACGGGAGGCATGGTGCAGTAGCTACCCAGTTCACCTTAAAGCCATTTCGTCCAATTCAGGAAAGAGATCAAATCTTTAATCTTCAGTTCGGAGAGTTAATTTAGATCCTCGAAAAAGGCTTTTTTCAAATGATTGTGCTCTCATTCTGGCCAGAGCGGGACATTTACTGAGGAAATAAAGGATAGTTTTCCATTCCTGCTGGTGCCCACAGTTACGACTGTGAGTATTGTGAAAGATGCCCAGCTTCGCCTCATGTTCTCCGATCGGCTAGTGTCCAGAAAAGGTCGCAACGACTCTGGCTATATCTCGCCTGGGTCGGCATATCAGGTCAGCTGTACAGATTTTGCTATAAGTGGGCGGGATAAACTGCGCCACCTACACGGTTTGATTCATTAAGAAAACTTAAGAACGTATTGCCCTTCATAACCCCAAGAGGAATATTGACTCTTTCCACAAGAGAGTTATGATGTGTTGATCCTTCCCTGGCCAGTTCGTCTGCCCGCTCGTTTCCCTCAATGCAAGAATGTCCTGGAACTCATATAAGATAGACCCTGAGGTTTCCATCTAGGCTTGCGTGCGAGCTCATCACGACATTGCCGAACCAATTTGGAAGACGATAATGGCGAGACAATTGCTTTAACAGGCATCCTGTCAGGATGGCAGTATTACGGTTCTGGTAAGGGTCTTGTTTGAGTATCCTGGGCATACTTCCCCAGTTACCAATAATTCCTCCTGGAAAACACTACCGAAGTTGGTAAGCCGATAATATCTTGAATTATTCAGAGATTCGGAAAAGACACTTGAACCGACTCCACGCTCCATTCTTTGAATTCAGTGAAGATTATTGTGTCGAAGCCTCTCGTCATGAGGTCATCTTTCCACTCCTTCCTGGAAGGAAAAGTAACTTTAAAATCCGTACTGAGGTCCAGAATGGGATTGCAGTAGTCAGTTGTTGTTGAAAATAATGTCCATGGGAATTAATTTTGTATTGTATGTGATATACATCTATTTATAATGATTTTTTACGCTGATTCCAACTTTTATATTAGTTTTTATCAAAACTAATCTACAAACTGCCAGTTTTTTTTCATATATTTCATTTTCATAGACTAACCGGATGCTAAAATGTATCTGAGTTTTTGAGAAATTAAAAAAAAAGAGGACTTCCTGTAAAGTAAATTCAACCAACACTAAGAATATAAAATCTCAAAAAAGCACGTCTCGCTGTCGACATTATTTACGATTGTTGGTTTGGTATATTCCCGAATGGTATACACTGAATGTATCATAATAATTACGTAACTTTGAATTTGTTTTGATTCAAGTCACACTATGATGTCATCCCTTAAGGAATTAAAATTTATTTCTCTTTTACAATGAATTTAAACTTTTTGTTTCACAAGTAATCTAAACAGGAATAAACATACAGCTACACAAAATGTAACTTTCGAGTTCGTAATATAAGCGTTAGATCCCTAGATTAAAGAATCAATCCCACTTTTATCTCAGGATGAGAAAAAAAAAACCCAAGGAAGTGAATTGGCAAATATTTAATTCCACTTCAAAAAAACACTTTTCCAAAGAAACAATATATCCTTTGTTCAATAACAAAGGTTAACAATTGTGGGCTTATCCATACCCACCCATTGCCATTCATGACCATGACAAACAAAAAAGAAAAAGGCTTTGAAATATATTTCAATATTTAACGTGAAACAAAAATTATCCAAAAATGTAAATCCCAGATGACGGCACAAAAAAAGAATATAAAAAGTAGAAAAGGTCAAAGGTGCTTAAATTCAACTCTCAATCTATAAGTATCTAATGAATAAAAATAAGGGAAAAGTTAAAGTTATGCAAAAATTTATTATAAACCTCAAAGAATTTCTATTTCTCAATTGCTAGGTTTTAATTATTTTTTTTATTCATTTATTCAAAAGTGATAAAAATCTATGTTATTAAATTAATTTTTTCTTTTAACCTCAATCTCACTCTTAAATCAACAGCCCATTTGCTTGAGCTTCAATTAAATCCAAACCAAAAACACAATGTCGATGAGAACCCTTTTTGTAGAAGCAAATGGGGAGAAGTCCTTGCTTGAAAATTCTAACGCTGGCGCTGCTGGCAAACTTATTGTCGCCAACGAACACCTAATTAATCAAATCATCTGAGCCCACAATAGGCGGTTGTGGCGGTAGTGGTGCGGTGGCGGTGATAAGCAAAATGAAATCAAAAAAGATTTCAGCTTGAGATTAGGACTAAGGGGCTTTGCCTTTTCAATGTTTAACCCCAAACCGAAATGGCCGTAGGTGATAATTCTTTAGTCAAGTTTTGTGGGCACTTCGTTGCCTCCCATGAAATTAGCATTTTATGTGATAATTTACTGCGCCAAATTACATGTTTTTGTAGCTTTTAGCCCTCTATCGGAAAAAATGGGTATAAGTATGAGAACCATTAAAAGAGAGAACAATAATTTTACGAGTTTAAGTTTAGGCTCCATCCCCACCTTCAGGTGGCGCACACAAGTGGAGAACTACCTCAACCAACTTGGAGTGCGTAACTGGAGGCAGCTAGCTAGGGACCGAGCTGGCTGGAGGGGCTTGTTGGTTGAGGCCGTAGTCCATCCTGGGCTGTGAGCGCCATCTAAAGTAAAGTAAGTAAGTAAGTAAGTTTAGGCTCTAGCTCTACTATATGCGTGATTGAAGGGAAATGGTTTAATAAATCAGTTGTCTATTTTTGGAAATGAAAACAGGTATTTTTGTTTTATTATATAATTTTCTTTAAGGAAGTATAATACTTGAGTGGTCATTTTTATGCTGAACTCAGTTTGACATGAATGCTATTTAAAGAAACAAATAGGTAAAATGTCAAGTTAATATTTACATATATGGAGGTAAGCAAATAACAATAGGTACATAGATATGTTTTTATTGGCTTTACACATTTAGGGCGGTATTCACCGAGCGCTCACAACTTATGAGGCTCATAAAACTATTCACCAAGCAATAATAATGAATATTTATGAGAGCTCATAAGACTTATGAGTGGTCCCGACCACTCATAAGTTATTAGCGCTCTCATCGAAAACTTGTTCGAAAACATTCGAAAGGAAAGTGACACTTCTCTCAAACTGTCACAATTATGTGAATAAAAAAGTTTTCTTCCGCTACGAATTTGTAAAAAAGAAATTTAACCATTTTCGCTACTTAATTAATATTTATGTATCCATATATTGTAGGTTTATTACAAAAACTTGCACCAGAAATTTTACGCAATGAAGTCACTTAAAAAGTTGATATTATTTCGGGGAAAAATTGTAACATTCCGAAGTACCTAGCTTTTGTTGGAAAACCAAAAAATCGAGGTCAAGATGAGCATACCTGAGCATAAAGATAGTTTTGTTTGATCTGTTAAAATACATTTAGTGCCAGTTGTACAATCGTGGTTTAAATTTTGATCCGTGGTTCAGGAATTTTAACTCGCCGATTTCGGCGGGTTAAGTGAGGTTCAACGATGGTTCAAGGTTCCAATATGCACTAAAAGCCAATTACATGCCTGAACCATCGTTGAACCACAGTTAATCTGCCAAAATTGGTGAGTTAAAATTCCTGAACCACGGATCAAATATTTGTACAACTGGCCCTTAGCATATTAACTTTTCTTAAATGATTTTTTTTTTCTTCAATATTTACCTTATCTCCTTTCATGAAGAAATCTCCTAGCGGTGGATTTTTTTCTTCTTAAACAATATTCTGAAAACAATAATAAAACATTGGCAGATTGGCACTGGTCGCTGGCAGCTTCAACCATAGTGATGACTTCAATGACTTTGGCATAGATACTATTTCCTTCACAACGAGCGTATTATTTGTTGCTTACCAGAGCAGATAGGAAAATTTAAATTCAGAAATAGTTAGGTTTGAAGCTTAATTCGAATACTTACGTACATCAGTTTCCACATTTTTATTTGTTGCGTTCAATATCTTGACATTCGGTGTTGGGAAATTTTCTTTTCACCTTTTTTCTTTCAACGTCAAATTAGCAAGAGCCTGCTCTGTTCAAGAAAACTTCTGTTTGCTTTTGAAATGTAGAAAGTCTTTTTCTTTACTTACGCACTTTAATGGCCCCAGCAATAATACCGTCAATTATTTCGTGTGGTTGCCACAATTCATCCGACTTTGGTCAGTGTCAAGAATTTCTTTGCGCACTCCAGACAGATCTCTGGCAATGGAACGAGGGCGCATTTGCTTTGAAAATTGATACTTTGTTGATTTTGAATGGTCAAGAATTTGTTAAAACCATCCCACTTGTGGCTCTTGGAACTAGGGGAGCAGAACATTTTTGAAATCCTTTTTTTCCTAGAGTTTCATTTAGAATAAAGGCTTAGTACCAGAATATTAACTTTCACTGATTTTAGATGTGCAAGATTAATTATTTATTGTGAGTAAATTTTATAAGCTTTTTTTTTTATTTTATTTTGACGTTTTTCTGTCATTCACTTCCGAAAACAGTTTGATCTCACAGTTTAGGAATATGTGGTAAAGAGAGAATGGTTCTCATTTTCGAACTTCGAAAAAGAGTTATGAGTGGTTGGTGAATAACACAAATAGTAATTGAGTTATGAGCCTCATAAACTTGTGATCCGTTTATGAGCGCTCGGTGAATACCGCCCTTAGTGTGTTTCTTTATTCATTCCGGTATGTCCAGAATATTCGGAATACCAGTTTTGCGTTTCTTTATACGACGAAACATTCCGGATAAACTATTTTGTTGTTTCTTTATTCATTCCGGAACGTTTGGAATGCATTCTTTTTATTTCATGTGAAGTGTGGAATAAAAAGAATAGAAAAAGAATACTGGGCGTTCAGTATAATGATGTTCTTAAACTCAATTATGGCAGATTCACATTGGTGTTAATTATTGAAAAACAGCATATAACCGTGAATAAATGTACCAGAGTATAAATTTTATGCATTTAATGTAAAATTCACTAAACTTTTGACTTTGAGAATACATAAATATCCGAAATAAAAACATTTATTTCTTCAATTGTTTTAACATTTCACCGAACAACTGGATTGCCATTCTTTTTGTTCTAGTTTTGTTTCTTTATTCATTCCATTCTGGATATTCTGGATAAACATTTCGTCTATTCCATCCATTCTGTTCCTTATCCGGAATAAATAAAGAAACACACTCATTATGTATCTGAGATTGTATGTATACCTTACCTACATATATAAGTACTTTTTTAAACAACAAACATTAAAAAAAAAAACAAAATGTTACATTGCATTCGACTTTAAAGTATGAGATTTAAGAGTAATATATCATTTAAATAAATAAAAAAAAAAACGTGACATGAAATACTGTCGTCTTTGCTGTCATAAAGCAAATAAAAAATTGATAGCTGAAAAGGGTATCAATACGTCAGGATAATGCTTTATGTTTTGCTTTGGGCATTTCTGTATTGTGATGGCCAACAATACAAATGTAGGATAGGTATGTATCTATTTATCTTTGAATTCTTTTTTTATAACTGAGATAGGTACATTGAAATTCCAGAAATGTCATACATGTATGACAAATATGTACTTGATCAATTTACAGTCAGCACGGTTTAACTGAAACGACAATTTTTAGTTTTTTTTTTGTGTGAACACACTTATTTTACATTTGTGATTTGCAATGTATGTCCTTTTATCCACATTAAAGGTAAGACTCTGTGTTTTTCGCCCTAAATTTTCTGTTTGTAATTTTAAATAATTAACGTTATTTATTCGTGTGAATACTTTTATTCATCACTATATTCTGTTTTAACTCTTGATTCTTATTAATATTTAGTGCCCTGATGATGTTGGCAATAATTATTATTAAAAAAATAAAAATAAATTAAATTTGTGGAAAAAAACAAGTGTTTTTTTTAAATCTTTTTAAATTGTTGAGTGTTTGATTCTGAGTATAAATCTGAGTTTGCAGGAAATTCGGGCTTGTGTGGCTCTCGCCATCTTAAAATTAAGATTTATTTATAAATCATTTACTTAAAAAATTATTTAAAATCAACGGCAACACCTACAATGTCATATTATAAAACAAAACTTTGTCAAACTGATTTTGTTAAAATTTTTACATTATCAAGTACTAGGTACTTTCGTTTCTAATATTCAAGGCTCCTTTTAATTTCCAGTAAAACACTAAAAACCAGTTTATTAATGTCATTTAGTTTTTTGAGAAAATTGAAAAAAAACAAATCTAATTTACTACTTACATATACTTATTCGAAATAGGATCTTTGGAGCAACAAAATAACGCATTGAAGTCGAATTTAATAAAAACTGTTTTCAATTTTCTTAAAAACTAAAAGAAATTTGCATCTAGTTTTTAGTGTTTGACTGAAAACTGATGACAGCAATGAATATTAAATGTCGTTGGTTTCAAATCATTTTTTAAGCAAATTTTTTATGAAAAAAGTTTGGATGGCAATAATATTGTAAAAAAAAATTAGGTGGCTTTCAGTTTATTTAAGCGCAGTTGACTGTATGTTGACTTGGCACATTGTGTCTACAGATAAAAGCATTTACAAACAAACAAAAACAAAAAAATTCATCGTCCAAATATTTTGAATACTTTTGTGAGGAGAGGAATCCAAAAATGTCATGGGAGCAAAAAATCGGATTTTATTTCTTTTTATTGTAAATATACTACTGAGGTATGTGGATTAAATTGGCATAACCTATATTATATTCAAACATGACTTTTTATGAATGAGTAGGTATATTGAGAGCTTATGTATTTAAAAATAGGTAATTTGTTCGAAGAAGATACAATATTAGTGTTGGTTGTGTCGTTTATTTCGAAAGCTTTACCTGTTATTGCGAGTTAAATTGATACAATACGATACCTGTATATCTAAAATAAATAAAAAATAAATTTGATGGCACAACAGCTCATGATGAACTAGGGCCTAGTGACTTACAACTCTCAACCATTCCTGTGTGCGTGTCTGCAGGAATGGAGGGGACCTACAGTTTATTGCCGAATCCGAACGGCTAACGAGCGGTACTTTTCTGTGACAGGAGATACTCTTGGAGGATTTGTTAATTCCTCGCAAGAGGTAGTAGCCGTTTTTTCTTTTAAATAAATAGGTGGCGAGGCTGGGGATCGAACGTTAGACCTCCGGCATGACAGTCCATCGCACTAACCATCACGCCACGGCTACTACACCTGTATATCTACAAACATATATTTACATTACATATGTACATATACATACACATGTACCTATATTAGGCTATCTTGCACTTTGTCCTTATGGATCAGGTGGTCACCCTCAACAACTTCATTTCGGTGGCCATATTGGTACCCTAACCCTAGGATTCATGGGTGGCCCACAATTGTCAATACCAATTTTCTTATAAAAGAAATGCACTAGAGAACAGAAGTTTGGCTATCTTGCACTTTTTCCTCATGGATCAGGTTGTCTCCTTCAACACCTTCATTTTGGTGGCCATATTGGTACCCTGGGGATCATGGGTGGCCCACAATTGTCCACACCAATTTTTGTATAAACTTTTGGATGTTGCTCTTTTTTCTTGGTGGATATGGTGGTCGTCTTCAACACCATCCAGATCTTTAGTATGTTTCGCTCATCGAAGTGCTATGCCTGAGTTATCAAGAAATTATTCGTTACAATTCATAAGTTTAAAAAATATAAAATAGTATGCCAATTAAATATTTCACTGTCTTTTTGGTTTTTCAAATATAATGGTAGGAGCCTGGGAAATTTTAATTTCCTATATAAGTCGATGAAAATTCGGAAATAAATCATAACGTTGAAAAATTTGGAAGGGTGAGGAAGGAAAAAAATAAGGTAAATAAAATAAAATTAAATTAAATAAAATAAAATATTAACATATTTTATTTTGTAGAGAAAAGAAGAAAAAAAATTAGGAAATAAAGAAAGAAAAGAAGAAAATAAGAAAAAAAGAAGTAAAGAAGTAAAGAAAAGAAGAAGTAAAGAAAAGTTGAAGTAAAGAAAGAAGAACTTAAGAAAAGACAAAAAGAAATACAAAAAGTGAGTTAAAATGAAATTATATAAAATATTTTTTTTTAAATAATTGTGATTGATTGATTTTCAAAATTATTTTGATTAATTTTCAAAATAATTTTGATTGGCTGTGAAAACAATTTTGATTTAAATTAAATAAAGTATTTTTTTTTATTTTATTATTGTTTTAATTTTTAGATATTAAAAAAAAAACATGGCTTCAAAAATTCCCATAAGGATCCCCAGAGAGTCAAGACCTCCCAGACAGCCAAGACCTGAAACATTGAGAATTTCCATCAGGATCCCGAGACAGACGAGACGAAATCGGCTTATAGAAAGCGATATATCGCTCCGCTTTTGGCGGTTGGATCAGTTAGAGAATAGAATTAATATAAGAATGAATACCCAATTTGCGGTGTTTTGGTCCCAACTGAACACAATGCATCGCCGGATTTCGTTGGCGGAAACATTAATTCGACATTACGATAGATTTTAGTTTAAAATAATTTAATATATTTTTTTTTTTATGTTATTGTTTTTTTAATTAAAATTTGTTAAATTAATTATATTTTGTTAAATAATATATCTATATATAATAATTATGTAATTAAAAAAAAAACACACACACATTTAATAAACACACTTTTAATACAAAAAAACATAAATAAATATATGAGTTTTTTTATAATTTAAAATTTCTTTAATTTAAATAAATTGTTAACACAGTTTTGAAAATTTTTTTTTTTTTTGAAATTCAAAAATATTTTAATATTTTAATATTTACATTTTAATATTTTTTATTTTTTTTTTATTTTCACCACTAGAGGTTGCGCAACGCGAAGAAAAAAATTAATTTTTTTATTTTGTTTTAGTTTTCTACTACTTTGAAATATGTATTAGCGAGTTTAGGAAGCTCCTTTTTTATTAAACTGACCCTTGTTATTCTAGCGTACGGTGTTATTTTCCTTACATTTTCTTCTGTTTTTTATTAACTATATTTTAATTCATATAGAGTTTTTTTATTTGACAGTTTACGGTATAGTATTCTTCATTACCAATTATGTAAATGTTTCTGAAAAGATTATTTCGTTATTTATTAACAGTATTCAATTTGATTTCTGTAGAATAACAAAATTTAATTTGAAAAAAGAATCGTAGGTACCTTGAAAAGTTGTTTGAAATTAAATTTAAAACCATAAACATAGTTGCCCGGCATTAGGTGTAATTTCAATTCAAAAGAAACCTTTTTTTCGCTCGTGACTCGTGTTTCACAAAAGGAAATTTGATTAGGTAATAAAATACTAAAATATTCCCTTAAATTATTTTCTACAAAAATTATTGTTTAAACAAAAAAGTAACGGCTATATTATTGACTTTCTTCAAAGCTAGTTTTACTGAAAAAACTAGTTCTATTGGAGTTTCGAGTTTTTATGTTCTCAAAAAAAATTACTGATTTGATTTAGGTGTCAAACTATGTATGAATATTTTGAATTAGATGTCAAAGTAATAAAAATAATTGAACAAATTAAAACTCGAAACCTGAATAGAACTAGTTTTTGCTCAAAACTAGTTTCGAAGAAAGCCAACAATATGGCCGTAAGGCCTTCAAAATCAAAAACAATATTTTAAATCAACTTGAAACATTTACTGGAATTTTCTTCCATAAATTAAACTCAGAATGGATACTCGCTCACAGAGAAAAGTTTGTCAAATATTTGGAACAGGGAAAATGTTGCCGATGCGTCTGTTGCCAACTAACGAAGGTGATGGCTTACGACAGCTAACCGCATTCTTCGAACTAATTTGTCAAAAGAATCACCAGAAGAGCCATTGAAGCAGATAGTCGAATATATTGCGAAAGTTTATGCTGTTATGTATGGTTTGAGATAAAATCTCAGCCGTCGTGTATGGTGTCAAGCACTTTTTTAAGACCATTAAGTTGGCAAGGTATTTGCCAGACAATTTAAAAAAAAGTAGTTCATGCGCTGTGTTCGCTCGGAATGGATATTTTGGACACTGTGAAAGCATTTTGGTAGCTATGCTGTTTGATGATCGCCAAAATATTCGAGAGCTGGCTCTTCGCCGTGTACTTAAAGCAAGAGCAGCAATCAATTTCAGCTTCCAAACTTCCGTTTTGAAGCAGATGAATACTACGAGTTAAAAGATTGGTGGCAAATTGAAAGGAACCGTTTGACTAAACCTTCTTTACTAGTGGGTTTTACTGAAGAAGATTTTTGAGACATTGTGCAACAGAACGAACCTACTAAGTCAAATCTGTTAAAACAGCTTCCATGCCACAGCCAAGCAGTTGAAAGAGCGGTTAAGTTGGTGACCGAGGCTTCCCAGACTGTTGGTTCAAAAACAAAGATGGGCTTATTAAAAATACTTTGATTACTCGAAAAGAACTGCCAAATTTAGAAACAAAACAAAATTTTATATTAAAAATAAAACTTAAAAAAAAAACTTAATATTATCCTGTTTTCTTATTGAATAAGATGAAAAAATTGAATGGCTTCTAAAATGTTTAAGCCATTAAACGTTTTATTTGAATGTGTTGAAGGAACTCTACAACTTTACTTTTAAAGTTATTGCGCGACCCCTAGCGGTCATTTAAAAAACTAAAAAAAAATTAATAAAACTAAAAGAAAAAATTTAATACAACTACCAAACGAAACTTTTTCGCGAGGTTTGTTTTTTTTTCAGATTCTTAGTCCTTTTTTTAGTTTTAAATTGCAATGCACGACCCCTAGCGTTTGTTTTTAAAACTAAAAGTATTTTTTTAGTTTATAAACTGACCCAACAAATTTTTTGGTAGGGGTATGTTTTTCAAATATTTTATTAATTTTAATTTCACTTTAAATAGCGATGCGCGACCCCTAGCGGTCATTTTAAAAACTAAAATAATAATTTAAGGTTATTAAAAGCACCCTATACAACTTTTGCCTACATATATGAGTTAATATTGTGGTTTTCATTGTTACAGCGTGGATATCGAGCTACTACTAACTAAGAGGTACATGTCAACCTAGGCAACATTATTTTCAATCTCCTGCTTCAAGAACACAAGCCTTGGAATTGAATAAATCTTTAACCATTTTGTGTATATTTAAAAAAAAATCTAAGTAAGGTACATATTTCGGTTTTATTCTTGATACAAATAATATAATGTTTTCACCTATCCCTCACATTATTAAACCGTAAGGCCAGGCGCGCACATGCAACTAAACAGTTTGGTTTCGATTTTGAGTACTATAGGATTATATGAGAGTCCGCGCACATAAACTGGCGCGCACTCCCATATAACCCCATTGTGCTCAAAATCGAAACCAAACTGTTTAGTTGCATGTGCGCGCCTGGCCTAAAACCATAATCCAAGAGCTAAGTCCCCTTTCACACGAAGATATTAGTTGCTGGTGATTTTTTTGACGTTTTCTTTAAATCTCCTTAACAATCTCTTGTACCTTTCACACGCAAGCAACAAAAACCCGGAGATTTTCTTTATTTTCCTTTTGAACTACCTTGGTTGAACGCACACAAACGTAGTGTGAAGAGAAACGTCAAAAAAGTTTCCTGAATTTGTTGACCGGGGAGATTTCATTTCCCCCTCTTTCTTCCTGCCCTTCTCGCCAATGAACTAATTGTTGCCGGCAACTCAGTTGCCCTGTGTGAAAGGGGACTAAGGCTATAATCGAACATAAGCCTTAATTACAAGAACAATTTTAAAATATACATATGTAGGTAACTACATAATCCTGATGTTTTCTAATTCCTTTAATATAAAAGTTTGTGTCCAAAAATTAATCGAGTTGACACATGTGTATGTATATGGAATGAGATATTGATGTTGACATGACATACTCATTTTGTATATAGGGAAGGTCATTGTATTTTTGGCCAAAGTCATTGTAGATACAATCACCTATCAGTTACATTTATCAGTAGAAAGAAAAATAACATAAAATATGTAGTGAATTTATTGGACCTTGAAATTACTTTAGCAGCAGGGCATTCCAAATCAAGCGTTATGACTAGAAGTTGTTTGTGTTTGAAATAAATTTAAACCAAAAGGACCTGTGAAGTTTTCCATTGAATTGGCATTAACTTGAGATTTTTCAATTTTAAAAATGATTTCGGTACATCGTACGTCAATACACATCAATCTGTGGAAAAAAAACAACTCTATTTACTTGATTTTAGTGTAAGGACGAGCCTCTTCGTAAAATAGAGAAGTGCAATTTTCAATTTGAGTTAAAAATCAAAAAACAACTTCTATGTTTAATGGAATTGGAATACAAATAAAACGCACGACTGGTTCGCGCAAACTTGCTCTTGTAGTAAAAGTTTCTTCGAATTTCAAAGATTAAGCGTATTAAAAAATTTGTTTTGAGAGCTAAACAAGTACACTATCTCATTTCTTTAACTAATCTTAGTTTTGAAGAAAAAAAAATTAAAATCGTAGGATGGGTTTTTTTTTTAATTAATTTTTTAAAATATAAAATTTTGTAAAAAATTTTAAGAACAAAAATTGGTACACAATTTTTTAGTATTTATTTATGTTGAATTAAAAATTAAATTTCGAAAAAAATTATCTACCCGTTTTTGAAATATCGAATTTTCAAAAAAAAAAAATTGAAATTCTTTTTAAAAATCCAAAATTTGTGTTTTTGAAAATTTTGATATGCAGTATGATTTAAACTTTTGAGAAGCTTTTGTATAAAAAATTTAATTTAAATCGGTTACACACATAATGAGATAGTCCAAAATAAAGAAAATGGTTCTATGAGAGGTACTGTTAATAATGGTTAACTGTAAATTTTGTTTTTTGTAGATAGTAGACCATACTAATATTAGTATTTAGAACAATTTAAATCAAAATCGTAGGAGTCGTTTTCGAGAAAATTTATATTTCCTGTAATGGTTTTTTAACATTTATATGGAAGGTACCTACCGTTAATTTTGCCTATAAGAAAAAGTTTTTTTCAAAATATTTTAGATAATGTTAAAAAAAAACCCTTTTTACCAAGTTTCATAAAAATCAACCAAGTCGTTTTCGAAATATTTGGTTTTCAAAAAAAAAAAAATTGAAACTTTTTTTGAAAATCCAAAAAAAGTTTTTGGGAAATTTTAGTATACAAAACTATTACAATTTTACAGAAGATTCTCCACAAAAAAATTTTGAAACATCAGTCTATTCGTTTTCTAGAAAAAAAAAAATGGTTCTTCGGGAGGTACCATTTAAAACCATTTTTTGGAAATTTAATTTTAACAAAAAGGTAGCATATACCCAATAAAATGTATCGATTTTTTTTTAGAAAAATCTGTCGTACCATTTTTGAGAAAAATAAGATTTTCCAAAAATACTAAAAAAAATTATATGGCAGGTACCGTTATTTTTGGTCCTAAAAATAAAAGGAAAAAAACGTGTCGGGGTAATGGCCCGAAAACACTTTTTAACAAATTTAATTAAAATCGGCCCATGGGTTTAGGCTGTAGGCGAGTCCACAGACAGACAGACATACAGACGGACAGAATCGCGAGACCCACTTTTTTCGTCTCCCCTATCATCGTAATGTCAAGTTTGATTGTTATCTTGAGTTCAATTTTTTTTACGAATCCAAAACTTGCCATATAGTACCTAACCTATATATATATATTGAAAATCAGCCATAAACTTCTATGTATGAACTTTCGCGTTGACAGAAAAATCTGTCAAAACGAAGTCCAACACGCCATTGGAAATCAGCCTTAACAGTTTTGTTTTTGTATGGATTTTAAGACCGTATGACTTTATAAGAATAGTACTTTAGGTTATACCTAAAGTTGTGTAATGCATGCTTACGATCTCCTTTATCCCATCAATTTACTTTGTCAGTATGTCTCTTAAAAACTTAAAGTACCTATATACTTGCCTGCTGAGATACCAAGTAGTACCTACCTACACACCGAACACACAAAAAAAAGACACAATGTCCAAGAGAATAAAAGAAGTTTGTTCTTATATATCACAAAAGTTTAAACTTCAGTCAGGGCAGCAACTTACCATTTTTCTGTAGAAAAAGAACACGAGAAAAGAAAGATTTTATTTTTATTTTCATGTTAAGAATGAAAGATAAATTTTCTCGAGACAATAACAATGGAAAAGAAATCACTTATATATGTCAGTATATTTCTAAAGTTGAAAACAAAAATATAAACTTTGGAGAAAAAAAAGCAAAATACTTTATTGCCAGCAAAAGATACAATCATTGAAAAAGTTACTTACAATACCCTTGGAGTACTTTAAGTTTAAATACGCTGTAAATATGGCGTTTGGGAGTATAATTAACGTTTTTTGCAGCCTTGCTGTTTTAGTAGCAGCAAAGTATTTTGTGTAGAAATCTTTTGTTAAAAATAAAAAAATGTACAATGGGAGGCAGCGTTGCCGAAATGTCACGATCGTGCTTTTTTGACACGAAAATTTCCTGGTGGCACGCGGGCACGAAAAGGTTCAATATGGCATAGTTTTTTATTTCTATTATTTTACTTAAAATGAAACAAATTGCAACAAAATTTAATGGAAATTGGTCCAAATTCCGTAAAAAGTGGGCAGAAACACATAATTTTGGACATTGCACAGAACAAATGATCTCTTTTGTTATTGTATTACACCCTGTAATAAAATTGATTACAGGTTTTCTAAGAAAATAGAAGAATTTGTGGTTTTTTCATGTGGCACGTTTTTTTAAAAAAATATGGCACGGTAATTTTATTTCGGGCGGCAACGCTGATGGGAGGTACCATTTAAAACAATTTTTTGGAAATCTTATTTTCACCAAAAGGTAGCCTATATACCTAATTAAATTAATTGAATTGTTTTTAGAAAAATCTGTGGAACCATTTTTGAGAAAAATAAAGTTTTCCAAAAATGCTAAAAACGTTATATGGCAGGTACCATTATTTTTGGTTCTTAAAAAAAATTGAAAAAAAAAGTGTCGGCAGAATGTCTAAAAAACGCTCGATACCAAGTTAAAATATAATCAACTCATGCGTTTATGCTGTAGGCGAGTACACAGACAGCGAGACCCACTTTTGTCGCCTTCCCTATCATCATAATGTCCAGCTTTATCAAAATCTTGAGTTCGATTTTTTTACGAATCCATAATCATATAATTTTATTTTTTGATAGATTCAACTTTTCTAAAAAGCACGAAAAAAATATTTATATTGAATATTTAAAGTGGATTCTTGATAATAGTTTTTAATTTTATCTTTTTTCGACTTTGAAAAAAATCAAAATAATGACTGAGTTCCAAAATGTAGAAAATGTTTTGATGCGGAAGTAATGCCTTCATTTTTCTTTTTCATTTTCAGCAACGCAAACTTGATGCTTTGTAGAAATATTACATTGCAATTGCATAAGTCTGATGTTTCAGAATGCAAAAAAAAAATTATTAAATCGAAGCATCAGCTAAAAAATTTTTGGATGCGCAGTAAATGCGCTGATGTTAAAATAAATCCTTTTGATGAATAACAATTTTTTTGGTTTAAAGTTTTTGGTGAAAACTTAAACGCTTATGTTTTACTCTTACCTCAGCGTAAACTGTCACATAAGCTCTTATGTTGAACTTAAATATATTTAAGTTTCATTTCAGCAAATGGCCCTTAAAGGAAGTCTAATACCTATACCTATACATATTCTCCCATATTTATAAACAAAAATTGTTTATTTCAGCTTTTGTGTTCAGAGTAACTACACCATGGAATACTATACCTAAAGGAATTTTCCAGTCTCAAACTTAAGGCAGTTGCTTACCGCTCCATTTCATTTGAGTCTGGAAAATTCTTATTTCATGGGAATGAACACAAAAACGTAGATTATGTACGAAGATAAGAAAAGTTATTAAACTTACAAAATTATTCATATCATAGAAATATAATTTTTTTTTAATTTTTTTTTTTTTACAAAACAAAAACCCTGACAGGAAAATTAATAGATTGATTTTTTAGCTTAACGTTTTTTAGAATTTTTATTTTTCTTGATTTGAAAGCAAAGTTCTTAGAATGTTATCTATATCTATATCCTTTACTTAAATGTCGTTATCCCTTCAAGGTTATTGCCATCAATTTGAGTCGTCCTTACAAAGAACAATAAAAAGATATACCAAAAGAATTTTAAAAGTCATTTGCAAAGCCATCATATTTTTTTTTCTCTTGATTACTTTCTTAAGCTTCTTTTGTGGTAATGATATTGTTGTATGAAATAAAGAAAAAATATTTTTCAATTTCAACATAAACTCTCATTATAAGAAATTGTTTTTAGAAAATTTCAATTATTGAAGTATACATAGGCATAATTTAAACTTTTTTTTTTTTGATATCTGAAAAAATTATATTGAATCCAATTATTTTATGTTTTGTTTCAATTTCATTTTATTTTTTTTTTGTATAAATAAATTAGGGATTTAATTTAATACTGACAACTAAATGATGAATAAATGGATTCAATTATGGCCGAAATCTTTTTCCGAAAAGTAATAACAGCAATCTATATTCTTACATTAACATCAACCTTATTCGAAATAAAATAAATACCAAATTATTATTTTCAGTTTAATAATTTCTTAAAATAAAAATAAAAACAAAAATGAAAAATTATGATATCTTGAATACGAACAAGGAAAGTTATTGAGTATCCTTATTTGTCCTTCTATACCATTCTCAGCGAGAGATTTTTTTTCTATCCAAAATCAGCAAAAGAAAAATCTTCAATGGAAATTCCCTCAACGGAATCTTTATTAAATTTTATTTGTCCATCCTTCCATTTAATATTAAATTAATTACTCAGCAACATTAAACACAAAACGATGATATCCCTAACCAATCGATTTGTGTCCTTTGCAAGCATATTATTCATTTGAAAAACCAAGATCCTTCGTGTGGTTTGTTTAAGGAAATGGCACATTCTGCTCTTTATCGGAAAGTAATTGAATGGTGTAGAATAAATAAATAATAAATAAAGAACGAAGCTGGTATACCTATACAACATACTTGGTGATGAATATTTCTTGGTCATAGAAAACGCTGGCAAGCATTAATATCGGTTAGATACCAACACTTCGTCCCGCAAGTGGGACCACAAGTATAACTTTGTCGAATGACAAATAACCGGGGAAAATCTTGTGGGAAATGTGCACTTTAAATTAAAAGGACACCAACTAGCTAAAAGGCTCCTCCCTAGGGCGACGGACGAAAGAATAAGTGTAATAAAGAAGAACACGAGCTGGCTCTGATTTATTATATAGATGTAAGAAGAAGGATCAGTTGAACAGTTTGTGGGTAAGCTTGTTTAAGTTATGGTTTTTCAATTCCCTTACCGAGATAAATTATGTACATTAAGAGAGAGAATAGAGTTTTTTTACAAGGCGTTAGGTCAGAAACTTAGAATTGACAACCATCATACATTTTACTTTTCTAGAATAAAAACAGTGGCGGCAAATATTAGACGATTAAGTATGATTTTTAAGCATTTTTAATATGATTATAGGTTAAAAACACGATTTTCCAAATTTTAAACGCGTTAGTATGTCGTATTATCTTTTTATGATTTTAATAAAGTTAAAATCGCCAAATGCCTATTTTATCTTTTTAGTGTCATACTAACTCCAATTGTCAATTTGATTATTACAAATGTCAAAATGGTGTGAACTGTCACTGTTTTAGACGTGTTCAGCTGGAGTTTGTTAGGTAATTAAGTTAGCATGACACTACTACCTACTTAAAAAATATTTAAAACTATGAAAATTTTAGTTAAGAGCTTTAAAGTTAGAAAATAATTGTTAAGTAGAATCGTGCTAATACATCAAGCTATTTAAAATTTTGCACCAGTATTATTTATTTAGGAATATTTAAAAACAAAATACTTTCATTATTTATACTAGAATGTCAGTTTATTAGACTTGACCATTCTTTATTCTGCAATTTCATTGAATTTTGAACAACAATACTTTCAACTTGATTTCGAATTGGTTTAGCAACCATTTCATACATTTCCCAAAAAATTGTGAGACTTTTTGCAAATTTTTAATTTTATCAAAATTGTTAATTTAGCTGTCTTCTTTAAAATTTAGGCCCTTGCTTACAGCTGAAATATAGTGGAACAGAATAGAGACAAAGACGGAACTGGAGCCGCAGCTGGAATAGCTGTCATAATATTGAATACACATAAATTCAATGGGCGCGTTCGGGTGAATATCCAAAGCTAGGTTAGAATAGGTTTGTGTTGTTGTAATCCCTTGTTGAAAAACTTCTGATATCAGCTGATGCAACAGCTATCTGAAATTTTTTGGGATATGGGGATAGCCTATCTGACTATTACCCGAACGCAAGCAATGTCTCACCTGGAAAAAGAATCTATTTTTTAATAAGGCTATGGCAAGTTTTGCATAGTTTCTAACAAGGGTCTAGCATTCTCTAGGCCCTCGCCAGTGATGTAACTTTTTGCCTCGTCAGTTAAGTTCTGCCTTAGCCTTGACTAGTAAAAACCAGATTTGTTCCAAATATATTGTTCCGAGAGACAATTCCTTGACGACAGTTTTTATTTTAAGAGGCACTTCCCGTTGTTTATGTTGATTGCTTCGAAGACTTAAGTGTACTTAACACATTCCAGCTTGCCGATAAACTGATGGTCGTCCTGGTTGTTTCTGTTAAACGAACAAAGGTAGTGTCAATGTGCTTCTGCATCTGCAGGGGTGCACTTTCTGTTGCTTATTGGGAAATTGCGAGGTATTCAAAACACGTTTGTTCTTGATAAAAATAGCAAACGTTTACTATAATCAATAATCAACCGCGAATCCATTTTATTTAATTTTATTATAAAACACAAACCACTAAAAAATTATTGTGCGTGCAAAATAAATATTCAAACTGAAACTCACGTTTAGTTAAATATAATTTACTTTGGTGTGTTGTCCAAGTATGTATGAAGCACTGTAGGCAGCGTTGCCGTTTGGCCACTAAAGTGGCCAAATGGCCACTATTTTGCGTCCGGGACCCGAGGCCACCAATTTTTTGAAAAATACCCGATTGCCCACTTTTTTCATAATTCAATATGATTTTCATTCGTAAAGGTATAAAAATTGTTATTTTTCATAAAAATGATTCAATTGCACAAAATGTCTTATACTGAGAACTGTCGTTTTTCTTCGAAAAATACACCCATCTTTACCATTTTAGCAGAAGAAAGGAACAACACAAACACTATCTTTGGTATTACTATTCTGGAACAAAATGATAAAATGATCATTAGGCTTAATATCACGATTTGGGTTTCGATGATGTCAGCTCTTACATAACTTTATTTAATCCAAAAAAAAATTGCAAATTGGTTTCCAAAAAAATATATAAAAAAAGAACTTATTGCATATTAGGTACCTACAATGTACCTACAAGACAGGCTATTCATCTTTATTTGTTTATTTATTTATTTTCACAAATCCGATTTTTTTTACTGTTATGTTTGTAAAGTCAATTATATTTTTAGTTTTTCAAATTTTTTTTATTGTTGTCAGAATATAATTATTTTATTTTTACATTTTGAATAATGATTATAATGTTTTAAGTATTTTCTATTCTATCTATTGTGGAGTTGTTCTATATGGGACCCTTTTTTTGTCTTGGGACCCTTTTTGGAACACCTTTCAAATTTTTCAAGCGGCAACACTGACTGTAGGTATGTTCAGAGAGGCTGTTCGGAACAGTTTAGAACAGAAAAGGACAAGTTGCGAAATGTTCTGTTCTAAACTGTTAGTGAATCTGTCAATATTTTTGATTGAAAGGAAATCGAAATCTAAAATAAGGATCAACGTGACCCCCAAAAAATATATGTATACATTATGTACATATTTCGTTTTAAATTCGTATTTCGTTTATTTATTTTATATGGTAATTTTATTTAATAGAGAAAATACTTCACAAGATTATTAAATTAAAAGACGATTTTCATATTTGTCTGCAACTAAGATTTTACTATTTGACACACCGATTTAATTTAACTATTTGAAATTTGCACAGTTAATTAACAACGACACATACATTTTTATTACGATATAATAAGATCACGCTTTTATTAATTTTCATGAAATGACTTCACTATATACTTACATAGTTAGTTACTATCAAGAGCCTCACCAGTATTTTATTAAGTAAATGTTCTCAGCGAGGAATTAACAGGGGACTGTCATGTTTTCCTCATCTAGGCTTTCCTTACCGAAATCTTGCCAGGGCCTTGCCTAAACTTGCCAAAAACTTGCCATTTTTCCAGGCAAGGGTTGCGAACACACGTGTTGAAATTCATTTGGGCTTTGTGTCTTTTTCGTTAAGTTTTTGAGCTTTATGTCGATTTTTGGATATTTACAATTGTAAATTTGGGTATTATAGCGTCATGGAATTCTTTAGGTCAACATTTCACGAAACCAAGAGCTTAGTTGGCTTCATAATTATATCATCAATATTTATTGAGCCCTCTGTCACTTATATGCTGAAGTCGCTAATCAACTAATGTGAAATGGATTGATTATGTGAAGAAGATATTGACAAAGGAAGGAGATTTGATTGTTTACTCAAAAAAGTCATAGCATTTTGGCAATATTTAACTACATATTAGGTATAATAAATTGTTTGATAAAGAGTTTTTGTGTGATAACACTGCACGTAGGCTGCAAAGCTTTCGCACCATATTGATATTAAAGGTTTGAATGGAAGAACAACAACTTAATTAAGCTACCACCAAGTTTTATAGACTGGATTTATATACATTTTTTGACATATCCACCTTATCTCTTTGGAGACAATGAGCTAAATATTAGATAGGACAGAAAATGTTTCTTTTCTTCAGGCCTGGCATCTGGAAGCATCTTGCGCATCTAAATTTTAGTATAGGCATTTAGTATTTACCTAAAAAAAAAAGTTTTGTATTCGTTTCGTTTGTTTAAGTCTTCCCACCCAACCACCCTTAAATAAATGAGTTTATTCGAAGCCAAACATTTTTATGACTATTTTGAACGCATCGATGTTGACTAAAACTCAAGTCATAACTTCTTATTTGAAACATTAAAGTTGGATTTTCGCCTCCTTGAGTACCTACCTACATTTGTGTGGTTCGAAATCAGAACAAAGTTATAGGGTGCTAAAATAAAAACACCATATACTTACAATACTGCTGACTCAGACAAAACATATTATATTCTTCGTAAATAATGCCATTTCCTCCTAATATCAAATAATAGTGTTGTATTCGTAGATATGTTTAGTATGTCCAAATTGCGACAACCTATTTCATGTTAGACAGAAATGTAATGAATAACTTTTGTAATACTAAAGTCAATTCCAGAAGTGAATAAATCCTTTTACGAAAACATATAAAAGCCAATTTTGTTTCATTGTGTTGGGGACACCACAGCAAAAAAAAAAAAAATGTATTTGAATTATTGTTTCTGAGACATAATATTGTGTAAATAGAGAAAAAAAAAAAACTAGCAACGCTTTTGTGCTAAATTTTTTCTGTAATCTAGATTCTACTATTCCACTCTGCCATCGAGACAAACTAACAAATGTTTTTCTCCCAACATAGTAACCACATTTTCGGTTTCCAGATCAAAACTGCCAGATTCGCTGGGGCCATATTATACTTGTATTCAACATATTGGATTATTTGAGTCACACACGATAAAAAAAAAGTTTATCCCCACAAAAGAAGATCCTATCTCAGGACGTAAACAAATAAATACGAAATTTCTGTGCAAGGAGAGGAACTGATTCTGTTTTAAGATTTCTCAGTTTCGACAAGGACACCATACCAAAGCAACGAGCAATAAGACAACCTATTTACATATACATATAGCAAAATACAAACACATACATATCTTAAAAATAATCGCAAAGATATCTATTTGCTACACTGATTAACTTTTCCTAGAACTGAGACTAATGTGATTTGACGCGTGTTGTGGTATTGGTGTTATTTAAGGTAGTGGTTGGTATTGGGATGTTAGCTTCTTGGATTAGGGATTGTGTGGTAGAATGCGGCTAAGATAGCTTCTAAGAGAAAATTTGTTGGCTTTTTGTTGGTTGTTTATTTTGCACTTCTCTTTGTTTGTGTGATTTTCTCCTTTAGTCCTTGATTAATATGTAGTGTTGAGCTTCTTAATCCGTTTTATTTTATTTTTCACAGATATACAGTTATTTTAAATTCATGAGCAGACATTATGTCGATGAATTGTTGAATAAGCAAATTGGCATTAACGAGGATATTAGGCATTACAACAAATCGCACTGTCTTGAGTATATTCGATTGAGATATATGTATTTCGGGCCTTTAGTTGAAGAAATGTTTAAACAAGAACCCCTTAAAATTATACACATGAATGAGCTGCACACTCACACTGACTGATAAAATGAATTAGAACATTAAAATGATACAAAAATTCTACTTGTCTAAAAAAAAATTAGGTCAGTTTTCTTCACTATTGTTTAACTTGCGGAAAACTCGGAAGTTGACTAGCTCTAGATCTAGAGTAAGTCGGCAAGTTAAAAGTAGGGGGGGTATGACTTTTTGAAAAATTATTTTTCGCTTTTTAGTAGAAGATTTAACCATAGTTTTCTTGAACTGTTCTTGAACTGCATGTAGGTACTTTGTTTGGCTAACTACGATAGGATCTCGTCACGATTTTTTCTAGTTCAAATTTGATTTACAGCCCGATTCTCCCCTTGTGAGGACTCATAAGTCACAAGCTCTTTGTGACTATTTCTTGTGAGGATTGTTGTGACTCGATAACAAATTTTGGAATTCTCCCCCAATCCTCACAAGAAAAGTCACAACGAAACTCACCACATCGAAGTTGAATTTTGTAGTGTCATTTTTAAAACTTATAAAATGCAAGGCTCCATTTATTTTTAGCAATGAAGTGAGTGAATAAATATGTACGTTTGCATAGTAAATTTTTCCAAAATAGAAGTAAAAAATCTTTATAGAAATTGTTTGCAGAGCTATTTGCTTCACTTGAAGTTCTGAATAGCCGTCGGGCTGCGGCGATTGATGGCGGTGCAATGATTCGTTTTAAAGAAAATATTGTGCAATTGTAATTGATTTTTGATTAATTTACGGATAAATCGAATCGATTCCCATTTTACTTTATTTTAGCACTCAAAAATCTCTAAAGGTGCAAATTTTTAGCAAAATATATAGAATGTCAGGTCAAAATGACAAAACACATGTAATTTGTGAGTTGTGACCTGCTATGAAGCAGATCACAATTTCGATTGTTTTTGTGACTCTCACAAGTTGTGACTTTGGGGGAGAATACGTAAAAGTCACAAAATGAATTTCACCACCTCTTATGACTTGTGAGGTATCAGTGATGGCAGGGAGAATCGGGCAGAAATTTGGGAAAAAATTTTAATAAGAAGCTATTAATAAAAAAAAAAATAATTTCTAAAAAAATTTCGGGGGGGGGGGGTTCAAACCCCTTCCCATAAATAGTTTCATCAAAACGTTGTAGTTTTAAATTAATTGATTATAGATATTGAATTAAGCAAAAATAAATTTTGATAAAATAAAATCTGAATTCTAATGGACTTGAATTCTCAAGTTTGCTCGCCCAAAACTTCTCATTTTTTCAGGAGTTGAGAAAATTTCAGGTTGATAAAATCTATAGTTGGAAATCGGAAGTTGAAAATGTCAACTTTGAGTGAATAAATACAAAATCACAAGTTTAAAACAAAAATCTTCAAATTCGAGTGAAGAAAATCGCCCTTAATTTATTCAGATGAGTAACTTGTTTGTTTAAAAGTGAATTTGTCTGTAAATTATGAATATAATACATATGACGCAAAATGTTCAAACTCTTTGAAAGTGACTATTTAAAATGTCAATGCCAAGATTTACTTTAATAAACCATCTGTTGTTGAGAGTTAAGATAATAAGAACATTGAACACTAAACCACGCAAATTAGTCTACATACTTCGCTTCACAAAAAAAAAAAAAAAAACAATAATTTTTTTAAATAAAAATATTGAAAAAAATATTATGCGATCAGATTTTGCTAGGTTACCCATGTACTTTTGTTTATCTTGGAGAGAATCTATCTATTAAGTGGCATTAATATCTCTAATATCATGTTTTGCAAGAATATCTTCTTATTAATTAATTTACAAATTTTATATTTTATTACTGTCTTTCTTTTTAAACAACAAGAAGCAAAACCAAAATATGGCATAAAATATCCTTTCAAATTTTAGCAAAACAAAAATCAAACCATTTATACCTTATTTGAATTTTTTTTTTTAATGGCAGAGGGAACCGCATTTTTAATCAATTAAATTTTTATTTGCAATGAATACATTAAAGAGCAAATCTATTGAGCATACAAATGCGAATTTTTATTGAATACAAAAATAAAAATAAATAAATGCATCCATAATGGGAACATTGAAAATAGTAAGGTAGGTAGTGTTTTTTTTTTTTTTTTTCTATTTTCAAATTTATGCTGTGCTTCACATTTTGTTAGAAAGAAAACTTCCTTTTTTTTCTTGGAAATAACATCAAGCAATATTTTTTACATTTTCATGCAGAATGCAGATTTATTCTTGAGAAGGGACAATGACAAGTTTCGTGGAGTGAAAAAAAATAATAATTTGCATTCGTAAGAGTTTACGGTGTGAAAAGATGGAAAAAAATGTTTCCTTCTTAAGTATTTCGTGTTTTTTTTTCCTCTACGATGCACAATTTTTAACGCAGTAGAAGCACTGACAGTTTGATTTTTTTCAAATTTATTTTTTGGTATTTTTTTTTTAATATTGTTAACAGAAAAAAAATAAATGATTAGATGTACATATGTATTTGTTTTAAATTTAAAATGGAATTTATAAATTGCTTAAAAATGGGTATGGTATGTTTCGCCAGAATTGTTTGGCAAATTAACGTTTCGCGGTGGTACATTTCGCCGTTTCTCGTTTCGCATTTTTTTATTTAGCATTTTGTTATTTCGCAATTTTCGTTTTGCAAATTACGTTTGGTTTTTTATATGATATGACAAACCATCATTTCGCAATTTTCACTTAATATTTTGTTTGATTGGCATATTTAGGTTTGGCAATTTTTTATTTGGCATTTTGTTACTTGGCTTTTTCTTATTTGGCATTTTATTATTTTGCTATTTTTCATTCAGCATTTTGTTATTTCGCTTTTTTTTATTTGGCAATTTGATGTTCATCAAATTGCCAAATAAAAAAAAAACGAAAAACACTGAATAGAGAATATAAAAAATATAATGCACCTACGAAAATAACTGCCCAATTGCTTAAAACCCTTTTTTCCTTGGAGTAAAATGTGAAAATCCTCTTTCTGTTATGTACTTGCCTAAACAAAGCAAACAAACTGAAATCTTAAATCGCGAAAGTGATTACGGCAAAAATTGCAAAACAACTAAAAAAAATATTACCAACGCAAGCACGACTAAGCAACGGTTCAGAAAAAAACTGTTAATCTTGAAAAGAGACGATGGTAATGATTGGTCAAACGATCAAAACAACTAAACGGCGAAATGATCTATTAGCGAAATAATAAAACGGCCTGACGATATTTATCGAAATGATTAAACGGCGAAACGTTATTTCGCAAAATAATGAAACGGCGAAACAATATTTTGCGAAAAAACACTTGGCCAAATAATAAACAATTTAACAAAGAAAAACTAAAGAATAATTTGCCAAATGAATTTTGCGAAATGATTGAAAATATTTTTAACAAAAAGGGAAATATAAAACCGCCGAATGTTAATTGCAGAATGATTGAAAAACGTAATGAATAAAAAAGAAAATGTAAATTGCCAATTAAGAATTGCGAATTAAACAAAATATTTAACGACTAAGGCGAAACAAGAAATGCCAAATGAATTTTGCCAAACAATGGTGACCCCTTAAACATGCTTGGCCTAGACTAGATGACTGTAAGGTTCAGTTTTTCAGTGATGAGTTAAACTGAAGTATGTTAAGTCTATGCAAACATTTATTTAAAGTTAACTCTCATGAAGCAGTTTTTTAGTAAACTTGGATCTCAAATATTATAATTTCGTATTTACATAAAATCTATATCTTCTATATATTAATTAGCTTAGGAAAAACTTACGGTACACTTTTCTCCGTTAATACTCAACGGAAATGCATGAGTGGATATACCGTTAGAAAGGTTTTGTCTCACAGATGTGCACAAATCAAAAATTATGTGCATATGAAGTCATTAGTGGCAGGTAAGGGTAATTTGAATTTTTTGAGATTATTGATTTTTGTCTCTTTAAGAGGTGCGTTAAGAAGCTTAACATTTTGAGAGATGATGACTATTATAGATATGAATTTTTGATGAAAAAATGAAATTGCAAACTTACCGTAAAGCGGAGAAAGTTACAGTTTTATATATTTTTTCGCAAAAATCACTCATATGAGACATATTATCATCATATTGTTTAGTATACTTTGCCTAAAATGAGAAAGAAATTTTTTTATTTAATAATTAAAACAAAATTAGGTGTGACATTTTATAGTTTTCGTGAGTTCAATACAGTACTCCCCCGACCGAACGTTTCAATAAAAATTCAATTGAGCGTGGTCAATGGGAAACTGTCTAAGAGATGTTATGAGCGATTTTTGCTTCGCAGGTTGCAGCGGTGCGTTGGAGGTTCTATCTATTTATACTCTGTCCAACAAATATTGTCAGTACAGGGAAAATAGGACGTTTGTATCTCAGTTTGGTTGCAGCGTAGCGTAGCAATTATTCTGTAAGCTCTTGCACAAAACTATAGAAATAGGAGTGGTTGATGTAGGAATCTTAGCAATGGTAACTCTAATTTGGCGATTGGTTGGCTGTGGGCTAGATAGATCTGGAAAAAGAAATTACAAAAACAACGCTGTGGGAAGTTTGTGGTTAGGGAAGTGACATTTTTTTTCATGGTGGTGCCTTGGTAATTCGGAATTGTGCCCTTCACTGATTTGAATAAAGCTCTCTCATAAGGCCTGTATACTGACAACGTTTGTTGGAGAGAGTTTTTGTGGTACCATTTTCTCAAAAAGTATTTGACCGATTTCGATGAATTTTATATGGTTGGAAAGCCACAATGATGTGCAGTATATACTTGAGATACGCATTTACACACTGTGGGGCATTTTTGGTTTTGTATTAATTTCACAAATGAGGTGCTAAAAATTCCTACGACCCTAAAAGAAAAATATATTTTAAAAATTCATAAAAAAATTTATATGGCTGACCAATTTCTGAAACCATCTAACCTTTTATGGGGAATTAGTTACCTTTCAGACTTCCACTTTGACCCTGGATTAAAAATTTTCTAAGCCTGACCAATTTCTGAAACTACCTGACCCATGTATGTGGTGCTAAGATCCCACAGCCGACCAATGAACTATCTAGAATTTTTTCAATTTGGACAGGTTACGATTTGAGGCACTTATTCGTTTCTTTTGAATAGCATCTTGTTTATATGAGGTATAGGCTGACAAAAATTAAAACCAAATGTTATGAATAGTTCGTAAAATTGTTGTTTTTTTTTTTTAACTGTACACAAAACTCTCGACTGAGTAAGCTTTCTTTTAATTCATTACTTCATTATCCATTACTAATTAAATAAATACTCATTAAATAAATTCACTTTTAATTAGAGTAGGTACCTTCATAAATATTTCAACTATTTATTAAACTATGGATTGAACTAATTACAAAAAATAACAATTATTTATGTACATAAATTATGTATGTAAGTATGTTTAATAAATTTAAATATAGCTAATATTATTTTCATTTATATCATTTAGCTAATATCTACTTCGTTAACGATTAAGGACATTTTAAATGAAAATGACACCCTTCATCATTGTTTTAGTATTGATTTTTCGGTTTAGTAGGATGAACACAATCACTATACATACATATAATTTGTTTTGGCCCAGCAGGATATAATCAACAGTAATAGCCAATAATTGGGTAATTCTGTAGGCAACCAAAAGTAATTAAGTGGATTGTTGAACTTCGTAGGTAGCTTGTGTAATAATTGCTAAAAACTTCGACTAAAAGATCATGATAAATTGGGATTCAAGTTTTGTGAGCGTTATTCTAGGTATAAATGTAAATAAATTTTAATTTGAAATCCTGCTACCTGATTACAATAACGTGTAATTTAAAATATTATTAGAATTCTATTTCAATTTTTGGCAGCTAATTTAAAAATAAGGGCGTAGTTAAATATTTCAGGCTGACATAATACAAAATAAACTTCTATTTAAATCACATTTAGTAATCAGAGGCGGCGCGAGGGATGTGCGGTGTGAGCCACATAGGGCCCCGCGCCACTTCAAAAAGTATGTGTACAAAAATAACATATTTATATTGAAAAAATCATGAGGTTAAGCTTTATTATACATTGGAAATACCCTTAAAGATTTTATAACTCAATGAAAGTTTTAAGTAAAATTAATATATCCGTTCCCATACAAATTTTTGAGACAATGGTTTTTGAAACAACAATTTTCAAACTCAAAATTTTGAAAAAAAAAAATAATGAAAAAAATTGTGTTCAAACTATTTATTTTCAAAATTTTACGTTATTAAGTAATAGTTTTGTTATTAATATTCGAAGCTCCTGTAAATTGATTTCTGGCTTTAAAAAAAAGTATAACATGACATTGTAGGTCTTACTGTCGTTTTTAATATTTTTTTTTTTTCAATTTCAAGTCGATTTTTTTAGAAAATTGACCCTACCACCTAAACGGGGGGAAATAGACCCCCCCCATCTCATACGATTTTTTTCTTGTGTTAACCCAACCTATACTCCCTCTATAGCCTTTTTGTGCACCTTATACCGAACACCCTGTATAACATTTATCTGAAATTTCAAACGTTTGACTCGGCGACTCTTAAGTTACAATAAGACCTTTAAATATATGAAAACTTTATTTTGTGAAATGGAAATTGAAATCGCGGAAGAATCGATTTTCATATCTCATTGAATGGAAGGACTGAAAATTGAAAATAAATTTTTTAAAATAGTAGAATAAACTTTTTATTTAAAGAACACAGGTAGGTTTATATTTTCTGTGACCACCCACAATAATCGTATGTCAAAATTAAGCCAGATTTAGCACAAGATCCGCACTAGTTTTTAGAATTCAGAAAATGAGCTCATTTTTTTTTTTTTATACGTGTAAATTATAAAATGATTAAAATTCACAAATACCATTTTTAATTTTCTTAAATTTGCTATAACAATTGGAGTAGTTGTGGATTATGATTTTAAAAATGTTATACGTGATATAACTAGATACTTAATTAGATAACTTACAACAATATTTTTTCGACCACATACAAAATTAGATATTATAACATAACTTTGGGCCTTCAATAACAATCGTTTTCCATCACAATTTTTGGAATACAGAAACCGAATTTTGTCACATACAGAATTATGATCCTCACGCGTGGATGTCCCTTAAAAATATATCTGTTAAAATAAAAAATAAAAAAACACGCTTCCACAGGGGCCCCGCGAATTTCATCTCGCACACACCTCATTTTGGTCTAGCGCGCGCCGCCTCTGTTAGTAACTTTTCATTTCAAAAATCTATTATTTTCAACGACCCTGCAAATCCTGGAGCTATGGTGTAATTCAACACATTCCAATTACTATTTCTGTCAGCAATAAAGAAAACAAAATAAACATAGCTGAACATGTTGCTGAAAATAAGATATTTTTTTTCCATTTAAATTCCATCTTTAGGGATTATCGTTTTTTAACCAAAAACGATGGAAATTGTTTTCTACAAAAAAAAAAAAAAAAAATTTAACCTACAAAATTTCAAATTATGTATTTTGCAAAGGATTGAAAAGAAGAAGATTGAAAGGCATTTCTTCTTTGAACTTTTATATTTTTGAATTAAAAAGATTCTCGCTTTATGACAGCAATAATAGTTTTATGTATATCGTATGTGTATAATTCAGTTTTGGGAAAGGATTTAAGTGTATTTAATGTGCTTTAGATTATTGTGTCCTCCATATCTTGACCAGACAAGATGGTCGTTAAAAAAACGTTTAATCCGCAGTTTTAATGGTTTGGTTGAACTATATGAAGCCATATAGTAAATCTAAATTTTCTCATTTTTATTAACATCTTTTTATTGAATTTTCCTTACTTTCCTCACCACAAATAAAAAAAAAAAACTTTAATAGCATTTTAATGTCGATGAAGGATGAATTGAGGGAAAAAATAGTATTAACTCACGGGTTTAAGAACTTAGAGAACATGCAGGAGGTCTTTTCATGTGTCCTTTGGGAATTTTTAAAGTGGTTATTGATATGCGTCAGAAAGATATACCTACAATATACATATTACAAAATTATACGAAGCCAAGAACCTTTGCTTTAGTAGGTACATGCAATTCCATTTATTGGTACTTAACTATTGATTGCTTTTTAGATTCAAGGAAAGTCATCATTTCACTTTTTAACGACCATTGAATATCTCATATTTGCTGAAAAATTGTCCGTTTCTTCGCTAAAAAAAAAAAAAAAGAACTTTAATTTTTTTTAAATTAAACAATTTTACCTGAACTCTGTGGGAAATACATATTTTATCAAAACTAAAAGCCAGTTTTTTTAGAAATTCAAACACTTTTGTTCCAACAACGATCAAACAATATAAATTCACATCGAACAAATGTCAAATCTTTAATATATAACCCTAAAAAAAGCTTAAAAAGGGTTATTTGGGTTCAATTAAAAAACGGTATTTACAGCTTAATATCAACTTTTTTTGAATTTACATATATTAGGACATTGAACTATAAATGTCGGTAACAAATTTTTTTCACTTAAAAAAGGTGTGAACATAGACACAGAAATAAAGAGTAAAATAAAATAGGATAAATCGTTTTATTGAATCTAATTGCTGTGCTAGTCATTAAAACACATATATTATCTACCGAGGGAAATTCTACTGCACTAGATATAAGATTGCCAATAAAACACACCTAGTATAAATGCTAAATATATATATGTACATAAATATCATCTACTAGCTGATCCCGGCGAAGGTTGTATCGCGATAGTTGTAGTTATAGAGGTATTACAGCAGGCAACTGATTCGTATCAATCGCCAACGACTTTCCTACCTTTTTGGCTTAATTTTCCAATTTTTATCTCTGTAGTGTGTTTACCTGGTTCAAAATGCAAATCCAACAAAAAAATCACCATCCAATTTGGATGATGTTCAGCCGGGTTATGTGCATACGAACAAAAAACTAATTCAGAAGGTTTGAAATTTCAAGGCATTTTAACGATTTTCCTAATTTTTCGGTCTAACTTTCAGTCGAATTTTTCAATGTTCGGCTCCATTTTTTGTTAATCTGGTTTAATACAAATCCAACAAAAAAAAAACCAACCAAATTGGATGATGTTTAGCCAAGTTATGCGCGTACGAACACAAATAGGAATTCATTTTTATATACACTTGTCAAAAAAATTAAGGGAACAAAAAAAAATCACTTTTTTTTAGTGTTTTTTGAAAAGCTGTATCTCTGTGAAAAGTGGTCGTATTAAGATAAAACAAAAAGCATTCTAAAGCTTTATATTTTTTGTATTGAGAAATTTCAGCAAATGAATTTTTTAAGGTACCGTTATTGCGCAATAATAAGAAGAAGCACGAGCCAAAAATTGAAATTTTTTTTTGATCATTGGCATTTTCTTTGAAAAATTTTTTTTTGAGCCAAATTAATGCTTTTTTTTCGATAACTTGTTTATTAGGTTTTAAGGTCGTCTTTTGTCGTCATTCTACAATTTTTTTTTCAGAAGAATATCTGGCTTTGAATGAAAAAACAGACTTTTGACTTTAACTACCAATATCTTCGCAAGGAATAACGACACGAAAAATTTAAGGGTAGTTTTAAAAACGGGAATTAATTTTCTAAAAGATTTTTTCAAAACATTATAACGATTATTTTTTTTTTAGCTCTTCACCGTTTAATTAAGAAAAGGTCAAAAAAAGGACTGTTTAAAGACTTTTTGTAAATCTTTTACTGCTTTACAAATACTGACGTCAGGACTTAATTTGGTAAAACATTTTAAAGAACTATAGACCAACAATATTTCTGTAAAATTTCAAATAAATCCATTGAACCGTTTTCCAGTACCGAATGATCAAAATCGTAAAAAACAATTTAAGGAACAAATTGGGTGCTTCATAATAATTGTGAAATTGTCATCAAAATGGGAAAGAAAAGAACAATTTTTGTCAACTTTTTTTCACAGTTTTTTATTGGTAACATTATTAAAAATCTCCTGACATTAAAAAGATGCAAATTTTTTTTTTTTTGGAAATTGAAAAAATTTTTGTTTGAAAAATTTGCTTTTTTTTAATGTAACAGTAATAAGAAACTGTGAAAAAAGTTGACAAAAATTGTTCTTTTCTTTTCCATTTTGGTGACAATTTCACAATGTTTATGAAGCACCCAATTTGTTCCTTAAATTGTTTTTTACGACTTTGATCATTCGGTACTGGAAAACGGTTCAATGAAATAATTTAAAGTTTTACAGAAATATTGTTGGTCTTAGATATTCTTAGAAAATGCCAATGTTCAAAAAAAAATTTTAATTTTTGGCTCGTGCTTCTTCTTATGATTGACCAATGAAAAACCTTCGGTAGGGCAAAAGCTTTTTCCCTTCTTAAATACATTCGATTCTATAGCCTATAGGTAGCTCCTCCTAACCTTTTACCTATACCAGTCATCAGCTTTAGTATCAATGGTTTTAATAGTCCAGTGCTTGAGATTACGATATTTTAATGTACCATAAGGCACTTAGAAGTAATACAATCTTTACCTTCTAACTGTCAAGAAATCAAAATGAATGAACAATAGGTACATTGATTATCAAAATTTCTGTTTCTATTTAAAGTAAAGAGTTTAAGGTAAAATAAAAAAAAATTCAGTGAATCAATTTATCATTTTTCAAACTGATTTATTGGTATCTGCCATTATCTTAATCAACGGATTGGTTTTTGTTTCTATCACGTATTCAAAAGCCCAAATGTTTCAAATTTTAGCTAAATCAATACATGATTTATAAAGTAGGTAAGTTATTACACTTTAAAAAAGGAAACCTAATCATTTCAAGAAACAATAGATTCAATCCTTTTCAAAAGTCTATAATACCCTTTAAACTCCTTGCTAAGATTTCCCTTTATTCAAAAACAAAAGAATTACAATAGACATATTCAATTTAATAATCTGCTCCTTCTATGAAATTCGTTGAAGAAGAAATTTAATATAATAAAGTTAGTTTAGTACCTAATTGCAAACCAACAGATAATATTATTCAAAAACCTTATACTTCTTAGTGATGAGTAATGAAATGGGAAATAACATTCTTAGAACTTTACTCGATAGTTACTTATTTTTGTTGATGTTAAAGGGACAGAAGGGACATCAGTTTGGCTAATTTAAGTTCTGTTGACTTAATTAAAAATTCAAGGACTTTGGGTATCATGTGAAGTTTAGAACACTAATTAATTTAAAGACTCCATTTATTTTATAGGGAAGCAAATACCAATGAAAAAGGAATTTGTTATATCAAAGACGGTATAGTAATTTTTCGTTGTATTTTTTTCTCTTAACACAAGCTTTTGGTTGACTTTAAGGATAACGAACATAACCAATCTATGGCGTGGGATGTTCACTGTTCATATTATAAGACCTATAACATCTTATGGGAAAATATAACCTTCATAAATAAAAGGAGAAAGTGCGAACCCAAATTGGAGCAATGAAGGAAAACTACATCCGATATTGTTTAAGTGCTGGGATTGGATCTTCGTTTATCGACAGATAAAAAACTATAAAATATTATATCCTTTGTTTATAAGAGATCTCACTTTATCTCTTTTATGATGTTTCCCTTTCTGTTGCTCATTTAATCATTGTCACTGTTCTATAGATGTGTGCGTGGAAAGATGTGTAGAAGGAAAGGAGTAGTTATTATATCTGGAAGGTTTTAAACATACCTACTATACGTCACAATAGAAGAAGAAATTAGAGGAACGGGTATATAGAGATCTCTACCAAATTGTCAGTTTCAGATGACAGCACTTGGCACAACGACAGATGAATTTGGAAAGAAAAAAAAAAGGCGGGCTTATTTTAATTACAAAAATCTAGCTATTTTGTGCCATAAAAAGATTAAAATATCTTAAATAAATTATAAAAACATTTTTACTAGTAGATTTTCTAAAAAAAAAGGAAATAACAATTCCAAACATTTTTTTGCCTCCAAAATAAAACCAACAAATGGCTGCCACTTAAATGTCATTGTGCCAAGAATTTTAGTTTGACATTTAAATATGAACGAGACAGAGATATATTGCTGTTTGTTAAAAAGCCCTATTGTTGAAAAACTGAGACTTTTTTCAACCTAGTGTGAATTACACAAACACAAATGCATTCACATAGGATCGGCGTGAAGTTAGACGGCTAAAAGCTGGGGCGCTCAAATGATTTTTAGTTATATTTCTTTACGGTCAGGAAAGTAGGAACATGTGTAGCTGATAAAACTAGATTACGATTTTTATATCTTCTCAGAAGTACTTAGGCTAGGCACCTTGAAAGAAACACGGCAGTTGTTGATGAACGTGTTAAAAAAAAGATTTGGTTTATATTTATCCAGCGCCGGATCTATGGGGGGGGGTAAACCTGGGCACGTGCCCCGGGCGGCACCTTTAGGATGCACTAAATTCGAGAAGACACTCTATTGAATAGGCCATCAACACACAAATTTTGAAGAAAAAAAATTGTAGTCCTATATTTATGCCTAGGCAGTTAAAATTAAAAAATGAAATACCTATTTACTTCAAAACAAGTAAAAAGGACTGAAAATGTACTTTAAACTATGTACACTAGACTGGATTCAAAAAAAATAAAATGTCTCCGAATTTTAATGATACTAGCTTTTTAGTGAAATAATAAGCCTGATAATATTTAGAGATCACACATCGTTAATTTCTTTTTTCCATACAAATTGTATAGGAAGTTTTCTTTTGTTTGCTTTTTTTTTATAACTTTACAACTGGTTATTTTAGGAAATCAATGATTCTTAAAGGAAATTGAATTTTCTTTAAAAATGTCCCTAACTAATTATTTAATTACAGCACTCCTTCCAAAATTATAAAAGGTAAAGGTTCCAGCGCTGTATTTATCCAATTAAATAAATAATTGAATGAAAGTCATATTTTTTTTTTAAATTGTGAAAAAATTAAAAGTGAGCATAATAAAAATCAACTTAACTCGTTGAAAAATAACTCTGCACTACGGGCGCTCGACGGATTTGACCGCCTTGCCATCACCAACAAAGACTAATACGACCCTGGACGTGAATTTCTAATTTTGACAGGAGAAGTAATTGCGCCAACATAACCATAAGACAGCTCATAGCTGTATTATTGACTGTTATACCGAATATTTTCTCTGCAAGATGTAGCGTCGACTTTAAAGTTAATTTTACGTAAAGATCATTGTTTGCAAGAACTAAAGCAGAATGATCATTGATTGCATCGAAATTTCCGTGATTTGGCCCAAAATCAACTGGCACTAGATCCGCTAGGTTGGTTCTGTTCTGTTGATAACGAGGCTCATTTTCGACTCAATAGTTATGTAAATAAGTAAAATTGTGTCATTTTGTTTGGAGATTATTGAAACACTGTTACATCCTGAGATGTGCATAGTTTGTTGGTCGGTGGACTGGTTACTAAAATGCATACTAAGGACAGTTTGAAAGTTTTTTCTATACCAACCTGAATTTTTTTTTCTGATTTTAAAATAAAAAAATGAATGAAATGTGCAGAATTTACACACTAGTGTTGCATTTTATTGTTTACATCTTGAATCGGTATGTACCTATGTAAAAAGCCTAGTACGCTGCTGATGCGAAACGCAATTTTTCGTTGCTCTCCAACACCAACATAACAATGCCTTCGAAAACCACAACAAAACCGATTGCAAAAACAAAAATCAAACACAAACGTATAAACATCACAGAAAGCCATGTTGTGATAAAAGGAACAACAAATACAAACGCGAGTAGAGACGAAATGTCACTTTTGTGCACACAATGACGGTGTTCTGTTCACATTGGACTTACTCCTTGCCACAGATACAGAATCGAAGTTGTTTCAATTGGAAAAATATTTTTTTAGTGAAATATCAATTTTGTGATTGAAAAATTTCTAGTTAAATTCTCCAGCGAATAAAATTGTGTGTTTTATTTTAACGACTACTGAACTTCAGAGTGAATCGGTTGTGTGTGTCTGAACACGAGCTGAGAGCTGACTGACTTATGCCAAAAAAAATCGTAAATCTGAGTCCAATGTGAACACCGTCAATGAATGGTAAGAGCAATTATTTCTGTGCGAAAAAAGAGTAGAGATCTCTCCAAATAATCTGCTACAATTATCGAATTCGCTTATCGAACAGCGTACCGCAGAACGAAAACCAGAACGAAATTTTTCGTTTCTGATTTCGTTGTGTCATTTTTGTATGGGATTTTTCGTTTCGCCTCAGCAGCATACTAGGCTTAACTTTCAGCCCTCAATATGCCTGAAGTTTAATTTTCAAAACAAATTGAACCACCAATTTCGAAAAGGGAATAAATCCATTCGACCTCATAACGACGAAGATAACTTTATATCTTCTTTATTTCCTGGATTTTTGACCTATAGATGATTTAATGAACACTATGATTTGAATCATATACAAATGACATTTTGTTCCTATCTGTTCCTGGTAGCCAGATATACCGTCTTAAAAAGCTTGGATTTATTTCCTTTTTTGAACTGAAAATTTGAAAATTGAAAATTTGAGCTTCAAAAGTTAATTTTTCAAAAACAATTTTCTCAAATAATTTGAATCAAAAACATAACAAAAGAATAGACTTTTGGCTTTAAGAAAAAAAGTAAATCATGACATTGTGAGTGTTGCGGTTGTTTTTTAATGAGCGTTAGACGTGATTTGGTTTAAAAAAAACTATGAGATGAGCGTTAATGGGAAATAAAGGTGTAATAATCTAACTCACAATTGATTCAATATTTCATTTAATTTCATTTTTTTTTTTTTGTAATCAAAATGGACACTACGATGATGGAGAGGTCCGAAAAAGTGGGAATTGCCATTTATTTATTTATTTTTTTTATTTATTTACTTCACATAGCTAAGGACTAGCTCAAAATAATAAAGTAGGTACTTAAGTCTTTAATACAATTAAATAATTGAATATAAATTTGATATGAACTTACATACATAAATATGTATATATACATATGTACATATGTACATAACTGCAGTTTCTAAAGCGTCTTTGTGGAATATTAAAATTTACTCGGGACATAAGGTAAAAAGAGTCTATATTTCATTAAACAGCAAGTCGTGCATTTTTATTTTTATGGGAAACCCTAGAGTGGAAATCAAATTTATAAAAACTCTGTTAATAGGATAAACCTCCTAGTGCACATTATGTAAGTTATTATAAAAAATAAGGAAACTTAATTACCCACATAACTTTTAATATCAGATCCTTCAAGGTTTAGTTTTTTTTGTCAATGTCTGAAAATCTCTTTCTCCAAATTGACATGAATAAAAGAAAAACAGAACTCTTCTCAGTTATAATGTCGATATAATGGAGTTTTATCAAGGTTTTTTTTTGCAGAGTGTACATTAGTTAGAAGTTTGACAATGCATTTATTAAAAAAATAAGATTTAAATGGCAAACTCTGTGGTTCTAAAATTTGTATTTAGGAACTGGATAATTAAATAAAAATGGCTTATTTAAAGGTTTTAAAATAAGTTCTTGCACTATAAATGTGTAGAATATATAGATAAGACCCTATATTTCTTACTCATGGGAAAAACGAATCCGTCCTTGCATGCATCACTGTTCATATATGAATTTTGTATGATAGTGAAATGTAATAGCTCTCTAAAATTAATATGACTTGTGTTTCTTTTTTCATAAGACATTGCATAATATCACTATCACTTTTACGACCTAGAAACTCATATAATGCCCGTTTTTTGGTTATTTTAATATCTTCAATAGTTTTCATCCTTAACCATTCTAATGTACACCAAGCCCACCACCTACAAAAATGTAAAATAATCCCTTCAATTGCCAGTAATCCATATCAAGCCATAAGCCAGAAGCCCTCATATTGGAATTTTAAAGATATTTATTTTTTTGTCTTTTATTACTAGCCTTAACTGGGTCTTTCCTAGAAGGATCCTTGTAACCTCGTTTTTGTCTTTGAACTTTATTGTATTCGTGCCTCTGACTTTCTAATGTAGAGATCCTTGTAATCCCGCTACCCATTTTATTTTTTTTTTGCTTTATCCATTTCATTCAGAAGAATGCTTTCGTATTCAAAGTTTGTACAATGGACAGATGGCTATAACATTATTTACTTTAAGCATGTTTTGTACTTCCGGTTTAATAAGAAGCTATTGCAGTACTAAAACTACTGAATTGAATTTTATAGTTTATAGGCATTTGTTTATTAAAAAAAATTACAGTAAGAATTTAGATTTCTTTGCTATTTTTAATTCGGCAATTGTGCTCTGAGATATTAAGTAAACACCATTGGTCTTATTAATAAACACTGTCTAACTTTAGACAGCCGTCCAAGTTTTTAAAAAGCCTTTCTAATTTTTGCTAAAGTAATCTATCTTTTTATCTTGCTTTATACAACGTAATCTATTATCTAAACCTAGAGAAATGCAATATTTTTTTTTTATTAAAAAAGCATATTTCCGACTGTTTCAAAATACTTAGACATAGTTTAAACAGCCAAAAATCTAATTAATAAGACCACATAAGTACAAGCCAGACTAACGACTTCCGATATTGTTCTTTTTTGTGTGTATTCAAAAAAAAATTACATAATAACAAGTAAGACCCAAAACAATAAGTGATTTCATTTATTCTTTGAAAGAGAAAAGATTATTTCTTGAAACCATTTTTCTGTGAGTGCTGAAAGATGGGAAAAAAAGCTAAATCCCATAAAAACCATATGTCTCCACATGGAATCGTCCACAAATCAAAATAAATCTCCTTTGAGTGGATATTTTTGCTCCAGTAAATCAAATTTTTTGTTCTACCTAGAGGATATTGTCATCACAAACACTACGTATCATCATCATCACCACGTCGTCATTCCTTCGGTCTGGCTAGATTTCCTTAATGACACTTTTAGTCTATCAAAAAAAAAAACACTCACAGAAAACACACGTATTATGGTATAAAAAAGACAAACACATTTGTGTGCATGATGGATACAATTTCATATCCATAAATCATATGAAGACGAAATGCGTCTCCAAGGCTATTTTGGAACGCCACCAGAATTATTTTGAGATTTGGAGAAAGTTAGTTCGAGATGTTTTTGGATGGTAGTAAAAATGAGAAAGTTTTCTTAGAGCTTACCATATTAAGCTTGTAAGTTACAAAGCATCAGTTACAAAATTTGGTGATTTGAATGAGCAATATCTTAAAGCTCAATATGATGAGCCATCAAGAAGATTTATTATGTAAGTGTTACGCAGCTAAGATAACGCATACCACCTACATACCTAATTAAATGAATAAAATCAATTTCTTTTTTAATCCAAAATTAGTTTTTTTTTTTTTTTTGAAAATTTTGATATGCAGGATGATTATAAATTTTTAGAAGCTTTTGCGTACAAAGTCTATATTAAAACGGTTATACAGATAATGAGATCGTCCAAAGTAAAAAAAAAATGGTTCCATGAGAGGTACTGCGTTAATAATTGCTTACTGTAAATTTTGTTTTTTGATTAATGATAAACCGTATTAATATTAGTATTCAGAACAATTTTAATCAAAGTTTTAAGAGTCGTTTTCGAGAAAATTTAGATTTTTTAACAATAATATGGAAGATACCGTTAATTTAGACTATAAGACACATTTTTGTTCAAAATATTCTAGATAACGTTAAAAAACCGCTCAGTACTAAGTTTCGTAAATATTTGGTTCTCAAAAAATAATTGAAAATTAAAAAAAAACATTAATTTTGGTATTTGAATTTTTCAAAAGATTCTCTATAAAAAAATTATCAAAATCAGCTTATTCCTTTTCGAGAAAAACAAAAATACAAAAAAAATGTTATGGGAGATACCACTTAAAAACATTTATCTTGAAATTTTATTTTTACCAAAAGGTAAGCCTATACATGATAAATTTCATTGAATTATTTTTTGGAAAAATTTGTGGAGCCATTTTTGAGAAAAATAAGATTTTCCAAAAATGCTAAAAAAAAATTAAATAGCATATACCGTTATTTTCGGTCCAAAAAACGCTAGATACCAAGTTTAAATAAAATCGACCCTTGCGTTTCGGCTGTAGGCGAGTACACAGACAGACAGACAGAGAGGCGGAATTGCAATACCCACTTTTTTTGTCTTCCCTATCATCTTATTTTCAAGTTTTATCAAAATCTAGAGCTCGATTTTTTTACGAATCCAAAACTTGCCATATACATAGTATTTCACAAGTAAATGTACCTTACCTTTAACTTTGACATTTAGTTTAGGCAAGTCATATTAGGGGGTTGTGTTTTTGATGTGCATCAACTTAGCAGCTGCTACTTAGTTGCTAATTAGTTACACAAACAAAAATTTAATCGCTGTTTTGGTGACGTCAATACTTTCTCAAAAACATAGATAAACGGTTCGGGAGTGGATCTATATTGAAAACTACTTAAATGATAATTATTTACGCAAAAAAAAATTTAATCCATTTTTTTCGTTTTCGAATAAATAGGGATGACGTCATCGAATAAGGAGAGCCTGTTTTTTTTTTCGAAAACGAAAAGAGTAATTAAAATTGTTTTTGCGTAACTAATAAGCAATTAAGTATAGTTTTTAACATATATCCAAAACCAGATCGATTTTATCTTTGATTTTGAGAATTTGACCTGCCACGTTGACGTCAACTTAGCATCAGGACACCTATTTTTTCAAAAAAAAAACATTTTTTTTTTGCGTAACAAATTACCAACTAAGTAGCAGCTAATTATTATATACTTTTTAATCTGCAACGGGTAGTAGCCCGTGGCGTAATGGTTAGTGCGTTAGACTGTCATGCCAGAGCTCTGAGGTTCAATACCAGCCGCTTGCGAGGAAGTGACAAATCTTCCAAGAGTATCTCTTGTCATAGAAAAGTGCCGCTCACCTTAGCCGTTCGGATTTGGCAGTAAACTGTAGGTCCCCTCCATTCCTGTAGACACGCACACAGGAATGGTTGAGAGTTGTAAGTCGCTAGGCCCTGGTTCTTCTTGAACCGTTTGTGCCACCAAATCTATTTATTTTATAATCTGCAACGGAAAAAGTGACCTGGTAAGTTGATAGACACACATGTGTTTTTAGCTGGGTGAATTTTTGAAAATAATTTTTGTAATACCTATTTAGAGGGTTTCGATTTTTATTTTGTATCCTAGTTGGTATATTCCTAAACATACAGACAAATTTACTCTGAGCTGAGTACGTTAGAAATAGGTTGTACGTGAAAACATGGTTGAAAATCGGTGTTACCATACTTTAAAACGTCACTATTTTTATATTTCTTATTATTGCGTTACAGAACCATAATTGTTGGTATAACTGACGGTTGCAAACTCCAACACCGTTTGATCGATATTTATGTAACTGATCCGATATGTGGAACTGAAGTCGAGTAATTGAAAAAAATACATATATTTTTTAATAGAGGAAAGTGTCTCATATTTACAAATATATAATATGGTTTAGTGTCAAAAAGTAAACCAATCAATGGATTAACTTTAGGGGAAACATTTTCTACAATTTCATTTTTTTTCTCTTAAACTTAAACAGTGGTTCACTATGGCGTATACGCACTTTTATTATTTTATTGAATTCTTTAAATAAATTGTCTCCGTTTTTGTGACGTTGGGTTATGTCGATTGAATAATTATTATTTAAAATAATTTCAAGGATTTTCTATTCAGATGTTAGTTTTTCCTTTCATCATCATTTTTCCAAAAAGGTGGTCATGTTCAATGTAAAGTTTAAACTTAGAACAAGCCTATAAAGGCTCTCCCAAACCAACGCGATTAGTCGCTGCGACAAAAGAAAACAACAATAACAACACATGGTTGTCAAACAAAACAACACGTTGTTGTTATTGTTTTCTATTGTCGCGGCGATTAATCGCGTTGGTTTGGGAGAGCCTTAACATGGCAAAAACTCTCCATAAATATGCCGTGTTGTTGTTAGTACATTTGATATATTGCAAGCGCCCTTTATGGCACAAAAGTATTGAAATTTTTATGTGCAATGAAAAGGAAGGCAAAAAAGTTTGTCTCACGATTCTGTCCGTCTGTCTGTCTGATTACCTTTAAACTTTAGTATCTGACTTTTTTTGGACGTTCCTCCAATACTTTTTTTTTAACTTTTTTTTTAAGGACTAAAAAAAATTTGTAGAATTTTTGGAAAGTCTTATTTTTTTCTAGGACTAAATATTTTTTTTTTTTGAATTTTGAAAAATCTTATTTTTTCTCAAAAAATCGATCCAAGAATTTTCTATAAATTTAACATCTATTTATGAAAATGTTTGGGCCGAAAGTCCCGAATTAAGTAGGTCAATAATTGGATTATAAGTCCACAACTGCTTAATTAAAAAAATGAATACTTTTTTCCAAGAACGAAATAAAATATTTATTTATTTCAAAAGGCTTCTTTTTCGATACGAAATAATAAACTATACAAATATTTTTCTTTATTATTTGTGTTTTCGATTGTCTTTGAATTTTTCTTCTATTTTTTATTTTAGTGTCGATTTCATATTTTAGAAAGACGCGTAGAGGGGGGGGCGGGAGTTCCCGTTAGTCCCTACGTTGCTATGCCACTGCATTCTAGGTGTTTCTGGTAATTCATTGGTTGGAATCCAATAAGAAAAATTGACGTGACATTACTATTTTTGGGAATATTTTGAATTCAGTTTTTTTAGTTAAATTGTTATTTGCTTCTTTTAATAATTATACCATATGTGTTAGTCTAAGGCCCAATTTTGGTTTGATTAACCGGCTAAAATAAGAGACTTGAGTGCCAGTCAAACTAGGCCTCATAAACAAAGTCTTAAAATTACAAAACTACTTAAATTTATAATGCCATTTGCTATCATTTTCGCAAAACTAAACATTTTTTTTTTGATTTTAATCAAAATATAATTATGTCCCAATCTACATTGTGTTTCATTTAACTCATTTTTATCGTCAAAGCATTAAATATAAACTATATACATTGTTCTTTATCTAATTGAGTGTACTTTCTTGATTTTATCATCTTCAAAGTTATATAGTGACTACATAATTTATAGCATTTGAGCACATCATTGTAATTTTATTGCTTAAGCATTGATGACCTACCATTATATTTGAAGATGATTTCTCTATGTTGCTGTTAAATTTTTATGCTTGCCGCCTAGTTGGCTGTTAAATTTTGTTTCTTTATTTTTATTGACTCCAATTTAAGATCAAGCTTACTCTCTTCAGTTCCCCAATCCAATAAGAATAGTCTCTTTACATTTTATGAGACCGTAATCTGGTACGTAAAACAGCACAAAAAAACACATGAATAACATTTTATGAGACACCACATTTATATTTAATGCTTTTGGTCAGAGAAGGAAACACATTGTAGCAATTCATACATAAGTACCTTACCTACCTCCCGAAAGGTCTATTAGATTTTTACCTTGAAACTTATGAACAACATTAAATTTCAGGATGACAAATCATAGCTTTTCTTGAAAAAAAAAACACCGGAGTTTCTTAATCATAGGTCCTTCACCCTCCTGACAAATTAATGCGTCTGATAATTCATGGCATCTTCGATGGTGGGAGCGTAGACAAGTTAATTTTTCGCCAGAAAACTTTTCAAGGCTATAAAAGTCCTTTTGTATTGTCATAAATGCACGACTAGATAATGTATACATGCAGACAATATGTTTGATGCGGTTTTAAAAAAATATTCATAACCCTTTTTTTTTTAAATCGGTAAATCATCAATTTTCTGACCTTGAGACTTTCTCTAGAATGAAAATCCAATTTCAGTCCGTTGTGTGTCCTTGATTGTGCCAGCCTATTTTTTCCATAAAGTATACCTCATACGCCTATACTATAGCTTTGAAATTGTATTGACTGATAAATGTCTGTCATGGTAGCAGAAAACAGATAACAAGAGAGAAAAGACATAACACACATACATCTGTACAATGTATATACGTATATTCAAACAATCAATGACGATATGTAAATTCTTTAACTTTGAATAGAATCAAATTATTCCAAAAGTAAATCTTTTTCTTAAATTTGAAAATATTTTTTCTGTATAAACGTGCCTTATTTAAATAAAATGCACGACTGGATCGCACGAACTTGTTCTTGTAGTAAAAGTTTCTTCGAATTTTAAAGATTGAATGTATTATAAGCCTTAAGTTTAAGGTAATATTTTGGGGAGCGTAACGAAATCCCGAATCACGAAATCCCTCCGAAAATAAAAATAAAAATCCCGCCGAAAGATTATTTTACAAATATTTGTCGGGATTTTAACTATTCTTTTTAAAGTATTATTTTGTACTTTTTAAACAATATTTCTAAATTAATAGTTTTTGACAAAGTATTTAATTTTATTGAAATAATTTTTAATTATTCTTATAGCCAATCAGAAGAAATGGGCTTGACGACGGCAAAAATTTCAAGAAAACGAATTTTAAGCTGAGTTTGTTTTTTTTTTTTGGGGGGGGGAGGTCTAGGTGTAGTTTTTGTGTGCGTTAATTTTTAGGCGGAGGGGAAATGTTTTTTTTTTGGGGGGGGGGGGGTAATTTTTAATTGTTATTTTGGGGTATATTTAGTGTTTTCATTATTTTTTTTTTTAGAGTATTTTAACACTGTTTTCGATTTTTTTTTCAGCGTTTTGGTAAATTTTTGGTACCAACAAGGCAGCTGAAGCAATTTATAATATTAAAATGTTCTTTTAAGGACTACAAGAAGATTGTGAGCTGGTACAGAGGGCGAAAAAGGGAGTTAAAATCCTTCGATCTAGGAAGTGCCAATTCTAAAAAATCAAAAAAAAAGTGGGTACAAAAAGTTTTTTATTAAACATACATGGAACTTAGAGCTTAAATTAAAAAATTAATATAAATCAACATATTTCGAGATTAATTAAGCAAACAAATTTAATGGAAAAACTACTCAACGTTACAATCTAGAGGACGTGTGGCCGCAATCCGATCTCTTCAAATTAGCGCTTGGAAGTGGAACTTTTTTTTTATCAGGTCAATTATCAAAAATGGAGTGCAAAATAAAGGTAGAACTATAATTGTTGGAACGCAGCGTACGCAGCCGTACGAAACCACACGAATACAAGTAATTCAATAGACGCACACATAATTGCGTTTTGTTACGTTTCGTTCATTTTCGTTCATTTTTGCTTTCGGAGGGGAAGAGCGCTTCTCAAGCGCACCTTACGGAAGAAAATTGACAGCTACGTGTAAATTGTTGTAGTAAACTAGTCTCGAATCTCTCGTGCATTATGGTTTACGTGTGCATTTGACGTTTCGGAAAGAAATTTTTCGTTCGTTTATGACATTAGTTTCCGACAGCGTCCACCTATTATAGTTCGACCTTAATAGGGAGGGACGCATGTTCTCTTACTTGTCATTCGTTCGTCAAGTTGTTAGGTCCGTTCATGTCACGTTCAAGTTATTATTAATATAGTCCTGTTCGTTTCGTATTCGTCTAGGGTGTTATGGTTAGGCCCCATCCCACAAACATTTTTAAGAAAAAAAATTGGTAGGTACACCACTTTTGATTGTTTATCAACTTTCAATTCAAATTTAAATTTCGAAAAAAAAATCATCTTCCGGTTTTTAAAATATCGAATTCCCACAAAAAAAAAAATGATTTTTTTTTCAATTCAAAAAATTTTTCAAAATTTTGGTATAAAATTCCTTTTTGAATTTTTCATAAAATTCTCCATAAAAAATTTATTAAAACAGCTAATTCCTTTCTGAGAAAAACGAAAATATAAAAAATGGTTCCATGGGAGGTGCCATTTAAAAAAATTTTTCGGAAATTTTATTTTCACCAATCTAATAAAATTTATTGATTTTTTTTTTAGAAAAATTTGTGGAGCCATTTTTGAGAAAAATAAGATTTTCCAAAAACACTAAACAAAATTATTTGGCAGGTACCGTTATTTTTGGTCCTAAATAAAATGAACAAATGTGTCGGGGGAATATCCAAAAAATTTTATATACCAAATTTAAATGAAATCGACACATGTGTTTAAGATGTAGGCGAATGGACAGGCAGGCAGGCAGACAGACAGACGCACAGGATTACGAGCCCATATTCCCTATCATCGTAATGTCAAGTTTGATCAAAATATCGAGTTAAATTTTTTTACGAATCCAAAACTTTGGTAAAAAAGTAAAATTCTTGTTCCATTGTTGTTGAAGGAATTTTAAATTTTAATTTTATGTATTAATCTGTCTACTTAGAAAAATAAATGTGGTAGCGCGAAAGCTTGTATATAGAACTAAGGGTTATTAGCAGGAAAGGAGGCGACCTAGTACTTCGATGCCATTTTTTCCCAAAGTTACACCTTTTGAAAGTCACAAAAACAACAGAAATTGTGATCTCCTTCAGATCGGGTCACAACTTACAAATTATTTACTTGCGTGTTTCGCCATTTTTATTTTATTTTGTAATAAAAAATTCAATTTTCTTAGATTTGCAAGTATCTCTAGCAAAAAGTTAAGTTGGAAATGACTTGTTTTCGGTGCATCTTATTGGATAACTTTAATCCAAAAAGGAAAAATAAGAGTAAAAAAAACTAAACCAATATACGGACTAACCATGGGGAAAAATTTGCTGCATTTTCAAAAATGGTTGTCATTCTAACTTAATGTAAGTCAAATCACATTTTTTTTTTTAAATTTTACTTAATACCAACCTAAAACTATGTCATGAATCGCAGTTTTATATTCTTTAAAACAACAATAAAACGGTGGTACACTCTGGCGTATACGCAATTTTTTTTTTGTATTTTATTCAATTTTTAAAAATTGTTTCTCTATTTCTATTTGTGAACACTACATACGTTAATTCATGTAAATTAAAATATAATTTTATATTTATATAAACATACCTATGTACATTAATATGTATAAGTTATTTTTTTTTAAGCAAAATAATTTTCCAAAAAAGGTTGCTAAGTAAAGTTGGCTCCGCTTTTTGAGTTAAAATTATGATCCACCTTAAATTTGGCACAAACTACCAATAAATATTTAGTAGCTAGATAGTAAATAGTAGATGGAACTTATTATTTTAAGTTTCAGTGCAAAGTTTTTTTTTTCATTTTTTTAATTCAACTTAGAAATGGTTTTAAGTTCGGGAAAAGTAAACTGAAATTTAAATTTTATAAAATCTCGGGTAAAATTATGAAATAAAATTTACTCTCATGACAGAAAATATTTTCTCTGACGACATTTTTTAGTACTATCAAACTTTTAAGCGATATTTGTTTGATAGAAAATCGAGCTACCCCTTAACTTACGATATTACAGTATTCAACTGTTATATTAAAAGCCTACCCCCATCATCATTTGAACTCAATGTGAAGCAACCGCTTTGATTCATTCAATTTATATAAATTTTTAATCTCTTCAAACTTGTATAGTTATGAAAATAACATCGGCTTACTTCTGAGATATGAATTTTATAATGTAAATGCGTGATTTTGACTTATTCCTTTTCGCACAGCTTAAATTTAGGCAATTATTTTTGGGAATTTCTATTAAGGAAATGAAAGTGATAAGACAATTTATAAAACTGGATGTTTTTAATCCTTTGAAATTGTGTTTACTTTCTGCTAATATTCTTGTAAAAAATAATAAATTATTACAACATTAACTTTAGAGGTACATTTGATTGTGTAGGTTTCTTTTATATTAAAATATAACTCTGTTTTATAAATATAATTTATGTGTGTTAAAACATTAACTCTCTATTTCCGCATGCAAGGGAATTTTAATTGAAACACTAAATGCCTTAATGTTCGTTGATTATTATCTTAGTCAGCATGATGATAATAATTAATTTGCATACTTCCGGTTGAGATGTTTTACTTTGTGTACTTGGATGAACATTAATTATAATTAAACCTTATTTCATGGGATGTAGAAAGTGTAATTGTCGGTTGTGAGGAAGATTAATAAGGAACATATTTCGTAGATAGAAATATAATGTTGTGTAAATTTGGAATAAGGTGTTTTAATAAAATGACCTTTCCAAAAATAAAAAAATAAAAAAAAAAAAAAAGGAAAGAAAACACAAACATGTACCGAAGCTCCGATGCAATTTAAACGCCAAGGTTTTTCATCAAAAAAGAAAAAAGCAAAGTCATCTGCGGAATTGTTAACAATTATTGCTTTATGTGACGCACCTGGTACTTTAAGTAGATCTCATAATTCACATCGAAAGACTGATTTGCAAACATTATTCTTATAGCGAAAACAACAACTTGTATGGTACAGATTTTATTTTATGCACAACACCTGTTGCTTGAACGAAAGGAATTTATGTTCATATATGTTTACAGGTGTTGAATTGGAAAACAATTAAATAAGTTAAAGTACACACACAGTATTTATGGATATAATTTTAAAATATAAAACTTTTATGTTTCTTTTTTTTTCAAGCAGCAGAGCAGGAACTAATTACTTATTCTTAATTAAAAAAAAAAAAAAAGAAGAGAAGAGAATTTCTTGTTTCTTTTTTTTTTATGGTTAATAGAGAGGTATTCTATCTCCTAAACCATATTTTAAAAGCATCGCTGAATTAATCAAATAGTAATTTTTGATTTACTTATTTCCTTGAAAATTTTCATGAATGGCGTCCAAGAAAAAAAGCGCCCAATTCGATTTAGAAATAACACAAAAAAAAAAAACACTGTACAATTTGTTGCTGTAATTTAATATCTCATTTTTAGTATTGGTTGTGTATTTTATGTGATGAAAAATATAATGAGAAACAAAGACCGAAACAATAAAAATACTGCAACATACCGCAATAACTCTCAAATGTAATAGGCCGAGAGCCCACAGCAATTTTTGGGTGTGAACTGTGAAGTATAGCAAAAATTCAATGATGCAATAAGATAGGTCTTTACCTTTTATTTGCAAATATCAAAGTCTTGCTAGCCGTACTTGGGGCGTTTGCAAATATTGCTGCATTGAAAATACATTTTTTTCTGAAAGCCCATAGATAAAAGATATAGCACTTAAAAAATTATATTTAAAAAAAATAAAAGAGCTTAAGTGGGGCCTTTTGTATGCAAGAGGCACTTGAAAATTCATTTTTATAGTACGTCTTGCATACAGAAGGCCCACCTAAGAGGTCTTGGACCCTCATATTCATGTCTATGGTATTCAGCTCTTTTAATATACATATATAGTTTTATTTTAATGGTATACCTTTTATCTGGGCTTTCAGAAGGAAATGCATTTTTATTGAAGCAATTTTCTGTTTTCATCTTCTAAAGTATACATATGTATATGTACTTTAGTCGTACGTATAATAGGTACATTTAATTTATAATACATCGTACTTCAGAGAAAAAAATAACTTGTGTCAAAGATTCCGACGAATCTTCAACTTATGAATTTGAAAACAATTACATATCTTTAAGATATTCTATTCTTTTCAAAATTCCATCAATTGACGGCATCCAACTCAAGATTTCAGATAGCGCAAAGTATCTGGGAGTAATCCTGGACAAAAAGCTAAACTGGAGTTTGAATATCAAAGAAAGACCTCAGAAGGCAATGTTTGCCCTCTACTCTTGCAATAGAATTTTCGGAAAAACCTGGGGACCCAATCCAAAAATCATTCTATGGATGTATACGGCTATAGTCAGACCGATACTAACTTATGGTTGTATAGTTTGGTGGAATGGAGTAGAAAAAGCTACCAATCTTAAAACTTTAACCAAAGTACAAAGAATGGCATGCATTGGGATCACAGGAGCAATGAGAACTTGAAGCAATACTTAATCTTAAGCCCCTAGACTTATTTGTACAAGAATCTGCAGCAAATAGTGCAATACGACTAAGCCAAACAAATGGCTGGAAACACAGTCAAACTGGCAACGCTCAGATTTTAAACAAATATATAGGTAGTAATGTTTGCACAGACTATACTACTCCCCAACTAGATTTCTATAGACCATTCACTTCTAGCATCCCTAGTAGGCAGGAGTGGGAAGTCACTCAACCACATGACCCAACGGTAGAGGTTTTTAACGATGGGTCAAAAATGGAATGTGGAGTTGGAGCGGGATTCTATTCGGAAACCCTAAATTTAGCCAGCTCCTTTAGACTCCCGGACAATAGCAGTGTTTTCCAAGCTGAGGTTCTGGCAGTAACTAAAGCTGCAGAACGGCTGTCAATGCTGGCCATACCGCCAACTGATATTACCTTCTTCATTGACATCCAATCAGCCATAAAAGCACTCTCGCCATCGAAATAAAATCAAAACTCGTTTTCTGCTGCCGAGAAGAGCTCAAGGTTCTTGGCTCGCATCACAAAATAAGACTCTGCTGGGTTCCTGGCCATATAGGAATCCCAGGTAACGCAAAAGCAGATGAATTGGCACGAATTGGATCATTAGCTGATCCAAACCAAGCGGAACTTAACATATGCACCAATCTGCTCCTTCAAACAGACTGTGGCAAAGGAAATTCTTGAGAAAACAAATGCAAGGTGGACCCTACTCGACTCCTGCACGAATACCAAAAAACTTTGGCCGTGTTTTGATAAGGGGAAGACAGATAGGATCTTGAAGCTAAATAAAAAATCACTATACTCTCTCGTAGGTACAGTCACCGGACACAATCTGCTGAAGTACCACATGAAAAAACTGAGGCTCAGCACGGATGATCTATGCAGAGGCTGTGGCGATGAAGAAGCACATGAAGACTCTTTTGACTTCTTATGTCACTGCCCAGCACTGTCGCAACTGAGAAACAAACACCTAGGAAACTACATCTTCAATAACCTAGAAGAGCTCTCCAACCTATCTAAATTCAACTATCGAAATTCATCAATGCCTCCAGATGGCTTGATGGTCCATGAAACTTATAGGTTAAATCATTATTTGGAGCGTTCAATCCTCCAGGGTATCACAAGGGATCTACATTGATCTAAATGTGATAGGAACAAGATCCTCTATCAGCCCAATAACCTAACCTAACCTAAAATATTCTATATTTCTGACTCGACACACATTAAAAAAATTTAGACAGGAAGACAGAAAAATGTACTTTTTTTTTGAAATTCAAAATAATTTCAAACCAGATTACGTATTTATTCAAACAAACTTGAATCTTCAACAACAAACATTCAAATATACTATTCTTATTCTCACCATAAAGAGAACTTATGTCATTGAAAATAAAACATACAAATGAATACATACCTCCCACTAAAAGAATACATGAACATCATGTACAAGGCTTGATTCAACCCTGTCAACCGAAGTTAGAAAAACAATCCATATTCGATTTCTCAGAAACAAAGAGAAAGTTAAGTTGAATAAGGTTGTTTTAATTAATGGGTTCTTGTAAGACCATATGCTTCCATAAGTAATATGATACATTCTTACAGAGGCAAATAAGTATGAAAATCGATATCTTTTAAGAAAAGTTTCCTAAAATTCCCAAGGAAACCACTACTATGCCCACTTCATATACTTTTGTGTTTTCGTATTGAATCAACTAAAAATTAATTGAATTAATTACAACTTCATCAAACACAAGTGTCAATTGTCTTATACCCACAATCTTGTTACGGTTAGTGAATTCTATATCCACTTTTCAAAAGCCTATACCACTCAACTTGGAAGTTTTGTTTGAAATAATTTCATACAACTAAGGTATCTTAATACATACATACTATATATACGATGCCCAAGACAAAAGTTAAGTGCTATAATGAATTCTAATGACAAGAATCCATCTGCCTGCACATTTCAATCTCTTGACTTAATGAAACTTGACTGTATATATTGATTTTTCAAATAAGTTTCAATTTACTTTAAGAGAATCCTCATTTCATTAAACAACTCTTTAATCACCTTGTCGAAAATCCATTTACCATTTTACCATCATTGCTTAAGTCTATAAAACCATTTTGGAATTCATCGACTTCATTGTCTCCCATTAGCAGTATTTTCTTCAAAAATCAAAAATAATGAAAATTGTCCCGTGCCTAGACCACACACACCTTTTGAAGTTTTAAGAAACAATACCTTTATATCCATTAAAATAGCCCACTAATGTGTATGCTAATGAAAGGATCAAACCGAAAATGATTTCGTAATGTCCTTAATTTTGATGGGAACTTTGTTAGCAAAGTTTTAGTTGCAATTTACGCTTGTAAATTTAATTACGGCAGCTTATTGTTAAAGAAAATGGCATTGGGATTTAAATAGGGTAGGGTGTCCCTTTTGCACGGAAACAATGCGGAAGCTCTTTTGGTAAAGTGGGTAATTTTCAGCCATCAGGAATATACTAAAAGCTAAGATGGGGTTTTAAAAGTGACAATATGGTTGTTACAATAAAAGTTTATGATTAATTTAAAAAAAAAAAGTTTTGAACTTTGAAATCTTTTCTTTTCTAGAAACAACTATGTGCCTCAATAATCAAATGCTTAAAATAGTCAATATTCAAAGATATGGCCTGGCCATAGGCAACCATTTCTAGGTTAATTATTTAGAATTTTTACCTTTTTGTATACTACTGATTGTGAGTTTCATATTTCTGGCAGATAATTTACATAAAGAAATTAGGCTTTGAAGATTTTTTAGAAACTGTGTTAGGGTTTTTGTATATTGTCATCGAAGTCATAATTAAATGGTGTTTGTCATTTTCATAACATTCATAGAATGTTATATTTGAGATTTTTTAAATAAAGAAATTGTCAAAAAACTTGTAATCTCAACATAATGGTGTTTTTAATTCTATGAATGTTATAATTAAATGGCCCTATTCTTTTTATCCTGTCAATCAACGACGTGGAAAACGTAATTAAGCATTCGAAACTTTCTACGTACGCGGATGACATGAAAATTTTGAAAGAGTAGTTTCTTCACTTGACGATGCTTTACTTCTGCAGAATGACCTAAATAATTTCTTTGTTTGGTGTCAAAAGAACAACTCAGAACTTAACGTTGGGGAATGCCAAACAATTACGTATTCTCGAAAACGGTTTTGTCCGCCACCGCGAAATTACTATATAAATAACGTCCTTGTTTCCAGAGTAACGACCGTTCGGGATTTATGTGTTATCTGTGATAGTAAACTCAACTTCCGATCTCATTATGACAACATAGTAACTAGAGCTAACTCTGTTCTTGGCGTTGTCAAGCGTTGGTCTAACTCTAAGGAATTTTCAGATCCTTACGTTACGAAATCTCTCTACACAACTTTTGTTCGACCTTTGCTCGAATACGCTAGCCAGGTACGGTCCCCTTATCACCTCGTGCATATTAGGAGAATCGAAGCTGTTCAGCGTAGATTTCTACGTTTCGCTCTGAGGGGATTTCCTTGGATTGACAACTACAATTTACCCTCTTATCATGATCGGTTGCAGCTCATAAACTTGCAATCTCTCGAAAAACGACGTAAAGTGGCTGATATTATTTTTGTTCATCAAATTTTGTCTGGTGTAACTGATTCCTCTGCCCTCCTCGAGGTAATGAGTATTAACATCAACGCACGTTCTCTTAGATCAGTACCCCAATTCCATCTAGCTCCTCACAGAAATGACTATGGTAGAAACGACCCAGTTACAAGAATGTTGAGGGACGTAAATGCTAATTTTAATGTTTTTGACTGTAATCAAAGCAAGATCACACATATGGTTCTTCAACTTTCTAACATAAATCTTGTAAAATAACGTAATATATTTATAAATAGAAAAGCTGTAATTCTGTTGAGAAACTGATACTACTTTTTCTAACTTAACAAATGCCTAAGCATGCTAATCATTTCATTTTTATTTTTTTTTTACTTTTTTGACTTTCTTAATATGAACTATTCTGTATGATCTTTTTTTTTCAGCTTCCAGATTAGCTCGCGCTGTCCTTGAAGATGGGTTGTTGTGTTAAGTTGGCATCAACTTAGCACTATATATAATAAATATTTTATTTTTTTTTATTTTTGAACATAATAATTCAATAATAAGTTCTGATATGACTTGCAACCGCAATAGCGCTTGCGGGATCTGGGGGGGAAAAGGGCGTGGGATTTATTTATTCGTCTCTTTCTATTTAAAAAAAAAGAACAGAATGTTATTAAAGAAAATTAATTTGTCACCCACGAACTTTAACCTTCACATTTTGTCAAGTTCAAAAGAAAAAGGTTAAAGCGCTTAAAAATTGTTTCTAAAAGCATTCGTGGAAGTTTTGTTTTAATATTCCGATACCAAGTTGTGAGTTTAAATAAAATATTGGTTTATCATATATTCCTTTTATAGGAAACAAAATTGAATTTATACTGCTAAGACGAGGTTATTGCAGCCTTTTATTTGAGCCAAAGCCTTTTTATTGGACTTAGCAGTTTGGTTTGGATATTTAATATTTATCCTTGGATTGTGATCCTTCCAGTTTTGCCTTTGAAACAACATATATAATTAATTAATGTCTTAACTAATTTTGTTAGACTTTTGCATATATTTAGATATGCTTCTGAGATGAACTAAAAATTTAGCTTTCAAAGATCTCACAAAAAGTAATTCATAAACAAAAAACAAATCAAAAAATAAATTCATGTTCTTAGTACCTATACTTAAGTTATCCTTGAGCCACAAGAGCAAGTTCTTGCTCTTGTTTTTTATATTCTCATTGCTATTATGGAACTTAGAAAAAAAGAAATTTAAAACGGTAAAAAGTTACTGGGTAACTCAGGCGTATACGTACTTTTTTATAGAAAACAAATAAAAATAAATTTTGTAAAAAGTCATTCACACTGTCTTTAAAAAAAAATGTTTTATCAGACAAAATGTCACCTATTAAAACTCTCACCTACAAACGGAAGACCTGGCATCCAACACCTAATAGTATGTCCATAAAACTTAATCCAGAAAAGTTCTCACAAAACCTTAGTACTCAAACGTAACAACTAAACCAAACAATTCGAATGATATACATCATGGCTCTAGAATTCTAGATTGTCCATGAATACAAGACGAAAAAAAAAGTAGATAAAAATTTATTGACAGCCATAAACCCAAAACAAATGGCTAAAGTATCTCTCTGTTATCACAGATCCCTCGTTTTTATAGACAACATTCATTGTGTTCAAACGGATACTTTCTCATCATCGATGTTCTTATTTTTTTTTTTTTGCAAAAGGCGGTTAATGATTGACAATATATCCTCCCTTTCTGCAGAAATTATTCTGTCTGGAAATAAAACGAATTATTCGTACTATAGAACCTTTGCAAGATTATTTACGATGTGAGATCCTTGATACTGTTTGGGGTTGACATATTAGTAGAGTATAGCGGAAATTACAGCCAAGCTGAATGGATTTTTATCATATCAAAAGATATATGTACATATGTATAATATATTCTTTTCTGAAAGAGTGACATGCAAAATATACTCATAGGACGCCATCTTGGTCTCATATCCTGTGTTATAATTTGTTTTTTTTTTTTTTTTAATTATTAATTGGAAATCAGGGTAGAGTCCCACACAATAATTATCCAACATCCTTACAACAAGCAATTTTGTTAAAAAAAAAAAACCTTTTGCCATGCACTGATAGGATTAACATTGAATGAAAATACTAAACGCAAGGATTAAAACACATATTGATATAATCATATATGGCTCGGTTATTGACTCCACCATCCAGAAAGAGGCAATAGACTTCTTATCCACTTATCTCTGCATTCTATTTGTGCTGCTGTATCATCCGAGTTAATGACTTTTTTATTACTCATAAAAACTCAAGAGGCAAACGTAACATTAGAACTATAAAGCCCTTCACCTTGCGTATACGGATGCTAAGAACACGTGACTTGACTTTGTTAAAATTTGTATGAGCCCAAATTCACCTGGTACCAACATAAAGTTCAGAAACACGAAAGTGTCATTAGTTGGGTTAAAGGAAGGACACACTTTGTAAGACAAAACAAGAGAGAACAATACATTCGTTAAGAACAAATACTTCATTAGATAAGAAACTTGCTGCATCAATTTTTGGGGGGGCTATAAATTCTTGAAGTCACATTTGGCCCTAGCGAGGAATCCGTCGGAACAGAAAATCATCTGCAACGTATAAGACTTGTCGGAGGTTCAAATTACATTTAAGGTCTTCGGAAAAGAAGGCGCACATTCTGTTACGCCTATATTTGACTGCTACTTCTACGAAACATTCAGAGCCTCCAATGAACATTAATATACTATAGGCGGAATAACAAGCTTTTTCTGAAGAAAAAAAAACGTTATCAGATCTTCGAATAAAAACATACCTACAGCTTTATTTTGACTGTTTAAACAGTGCCTAAGTATTTCGAGGTATGTAGTCGGAAATGTGTTTTATTTAATTTAAAAAAAAAAAATATTACATTTATCAAGGTTTAAGCAATCGATTCCGTTGTCTTAATTTAAATAAAAAGTTAAAAATGTTTATTTATAACTTGGACGACTGTCTAAAGTAAGACAACGTTTATAAAAACGAGTAGGTACCAGTGGCGTGGCGTCCATATAACACGATTCCTATCGAGTTACCTTTTGAAAATCTCAATCATGTTTATTAAAAAACGAGCAACATTAATCTAAATTATTAGAAAATTCCCTAAATATGTCGAAGAAAACCGTATTATTTTTTTTTCCATAAGAAAGCTAAAAAATAACTCGGTTTTCTGCGTCTTATTTCGGGAGTTTAAATACAAATAAATTAGCAAGATCAAACAGAACAAGCTTGTTCTATCCAGCGAAAAATTTTTAAAGTTCTATTTGTGTTTCTTGTGGGGTATGAAGTTGTAGAAGAGAGAATTTAATATGTCTCACTGTTGTATGAAGTTCATTGAGCAGGGTAGTGGTAGTTTTCTGTGCAAAAAATTTATTTTAATTCGAAAAAATAACACGCTTTTTTTCGTCTTATTTCAATAACTTCGTATGTGTCTCGCTGCGTTGCTGTGTGAAGTTTGTTGTGGAAGTCATGAAGGTTTTTCTTTAAAAAATACAGTTCATACACCTTTTTATTTTATTGTAAAATTAAACTTTTATGACTCTTTCTATACAAAACTTGTAAATCAAAACTTATATCATGGCGTGGAAAGCGATATAGACAATTTAAGGTAGACATTCATAATTTAGTTACCTATACGTTTTCGGGTGACTAATTTTTCTTCGACTTACCATTTGAAATCATCCACGCCACGCTACTGGTAGGTACTAATGTTTAAAAGCTTTGATTAAATTAAAAACTTCTCGTGTCTAGGAGACGCCAAAGCCTACGAAAGACAGAAAGGTTATCTGTCATCTTAAATTTGTGTCACATCGAAACCAAAAACACCCTTTACAAAATATGTACATACATATGTGTTTAGAGTCAGAGAGAATATAAAGACTAATAATGGCATGAGAAGACTGATACTGAAACCCACAAAACTCCACAAAGCCTTGGGACTGCTATCTTTGGTGTCACAAAAAGAACTCACAGCACGCATGCAAATGCAACCAGGGCCCTAATGCACCAACAACTTTTCACTAATCACTAAGCAAAATATGATAATTCTTTATAAGTTTTTGTTGCACCAATAAGGAATTTGATAAATATTTATTTGAGTTTTGAAATTGTTAATAATACGTTAAGATTAGTGTTGCATCAAAACAATAGTTGAGTGAGTGGAAATTATCGATTGGAAAAGTGAAAATATTTTTTAATTAGACCTAAATTATCAATTTCTATTGCCCCAATATTGTTCCTTGAAATTAAAAAAAAAAAAAAAATAATAAATTTGATGGCACAACAGCCCATGAAGAACTATGTATGATGAAGTGACTTACAACTTTCAACCATTCCTGTGTGCGTGTATGCACGAATGGAGGGGACCTACAGTTTATTGTCGAATCCGAACGGCTAATGTGATGTGAGCGGCACTTTTCTATGACCAGGAGATACTCTTCGAAGTTTTGTCAATTCTTCGCAGGAGGCAGTAGCCGTTTTTTTTATTATTATTAGTTGGACGAGACCCTGGGGATCAAACCTAGATCTCCGCCATGACAGGACAGCCCATCGCACTAACCATCTTGCCACGGCTACTACGTAGAGAACAGTTAACAGCATTATTTATTTATTTATTTATTTTTCCACCATACCAAATAATGTTTTATTAGCTACTAGCTCATCCAGCTGACTTACATATATGTTTTCATTACTGATGCTATTTTGCCAGCTTTCAACTAAAAGATTTTCTTTTGGAATACAAGCTTAGCTAGGGACTTTACTTTGGCAACCTATTATTTCCACATTCCTATTGGATTTACTTTTGTAACTACAATTTTTGGCCGGTACTACTATTTTTTTATATTTATAGATACAATTTTACTTATATTTCAAAATTTTCATAACTAAGTGTTTATTTATTTTTAAAGAAATACATACCTACCTAACAAAAATTTTAAAACTTTCCAGACATGATTTAAAGCGTGTAATTGTATGAAGACCTATTCTTCACACAAAAAAGTTCGTCTTTGTGTCATTATTAAAAAAAAAACACAAATTATGAAATTCTTTCAGTTTATGTGATTAGAGATACGAGTAAATGTATGGTGCAACAGAGCCCAGTTGCTTATTAAAACTTTCGTGCCTCAAGCGTCAATAAAGGGAGGACTAAATTATTTATGAACCGATTGTAATTCATTTCGTGCTTGACGGAGGTAATGAATGACAAAGGTGAATTTAGGGTCTGTTTTTTTTTTTTTTTTTTTTTTTTTTCTTACCTTGAACTTTATTTAGATATAGTTAGCATTGTTTCTATAAAAAAAGATTCTTCAGTTATTATTGTTATTTTTCTCTGCGGAGCGATGTATTGATTGAGAGACTTTTTGTTAACATTTTGGTAATTCATCAATTGTGGTCAGGGTGGTGTGGACTTTTTACTAAATTATGTACGATTAATACACGTGCGATACAGCTAAAAGAGAATGATTACATGGGGGTTGGATATTTATGGAAAGTGAGGCAAAAAAGAGAATATCGATATAAAAATACAATAAGGAACAACATTTTTCGGGTCAGAAGTCTTCGTAACTTCAATATATTTTATTATATTAATATTATTTTAATATATACAACATACTTATGTACATATCGTCGGTTCGGAAGAAAAACAACACATATAACTCAACAAAAAGCCAGACTGCCATAAGCAGTCGTAAAAGAAAACGAGTATCGTAAACTGTACTAGCAACTTAACGATTACGAGGGATTTTGAACGATAATCGTAATTCGTAATAACGGGCCCAGAATTTTGCTATATAGAAGTTCGACATACAGTATTTTCCTCATACAGCATTTTGTACATACAGAATTTTGACATACAGTATTTTGGCTTACATTGGGCCTTGTTATTTAAAAAAAAAAATTGCTTAAACTAAACTTTTAAAATAGCTAGCGCTAGATTCTTTAAGCTTTAGCTTGTTTTTTCAGCTTAACTTTCAATTATTGTAAATAAAAATAGCTTAAACTAGAATATTATAGTAAAAGCTACAAAAATTTCAAGATTCTTTCACCACTGCCTATAAGCTTTTAACTAGTTCTTATTATAAGAATTCTCCTTAGTAATAGTGCAAAAATGACTGATTTTATATGCGTAAAATAACGTTGGAAAACGGGCGGAAATTATTGAAGTTTACTTTCATAGTTTAATTGAGTTTTTAAAGAAAAATAGCTGTGGTTTTTTTAATATTTTCAAAGAGACTCAGCAGAGCGTAGAGTAAGTACACAGACCTCTGAGCAGAGAATAATGATATTTTTCAGATAGACGTTTCCTGGAAATTTTAGAGCTATTGATTGCTTTCACGTTCAAGTCATAACCCTTATACATATATAAAAGACAAGCCATGCAGCAGAAGTATGGAGGCCCAGTGGCGAAGGTAATTTCACGACTCACGGGCATCAATTATTTATTCAAAATTCAACAAACATGCTAACAAAAAAACCTGAAATGGCATAATCTACCAAATTTGAAGCAAATTGGCCCACCCGCTAAGGCTCAACTCAGTGAACGTACAGACGCACAGACCGAACATGTGAATAAAATAGAAAACTAAACATACCAAGCTTAAGACGAAATTTTCTAGCTCAAGCTATAAAGCGTATTCTTTTTTTTATTCATATAAAACAAAGCTAAGGCAAGAACTTTAAAGCTTAAGCTATTAGTAAAAGCCTTGACTAGATAGCTTTAACTTCTTTCAAAAGCAGCTTTTACTTTTGTTTTATTTCCAAGACCCATTATTTTGAATACAGTATTTTGCCACAGTCAAAACGTTTTAATAAAATTGTGAATTTTCTCTAAGTTGTTTTTTTTTTCAAAATTTTGAGTATTTAAGGGCCAGTATTTTTTTTATATTCAGGCTCTCGTCACTTCGTAGCCAAATACTGAAAACCAGATGTAAAAATCCTTTTTAGTTTTTGAGAACAAAAAGTATACTTAATTAATTTTTGTTTTTTGTTTTATTATGTTTATTACGCAAAAAAATTAACATTCATAAATCATAAGACTCCTAAAGTCGGAGCTGGCACTCGTTTTAATTACTCCAGCCTCCACTTGGTAGCATTTTTGTTTCAAGTTGTTTCAGTTTAATTCAAGAATTTCTAGTACTGCATGTATTTTTGTGAAACAAAGCCCCCTTTGGTTTAAAAAGTATTTTAGATGTTGTCTTGTCTTGTACCTTGTAGAAGTTTGAATTAAGAAAGAATTCTTTTATCTTCTTCAAAAACTTGAACAAACATAAAAAAAAATCCATCTTTCAAACTGCACTACTTCTAATGAATTGTTCCATCAGAATACACATAAGTGTTACTGTCAGTATGAAATAAAAACAAGGAAACTCTCTAACACATCATGGCCACGAAGTCTTATATGAATGAGAAAAATAATTAAACTAACACCCAAGTTGTAAAACATTTTAAATACCTACATATTCTATTTTTGTTTCCTTCCATTCATTTCCTCCGTGCCACTGCAATTTTTTAATTAGAAAAAATTCCATTATTTTTTCTACACAGTACAAACTACCATGAATGATTGGCAAACTTCGAATTGCATCTTGACTTAAATGGAACTTAAGGGAATTGCTGCTGGCTATAATTAAACGTGAATTGAACCCATGAGAGAACTGAAGAACTGACCTCTCAGTGAAATTCAATAAGTTCGGATTGAAATGTGCACTGTTACTTTGGAAAATATATTTACGAAGAAATGAGAACTAATCGAGCGGAAACAAAAATGAATTAAAAATCAATGTAATTTATTATATGTCCATTTGGTAAAAAAATATAAAATAAAACAATTAATACTGTTCAAGAATATCATAACAAATCTTGTTCATTGACAAAGCAAACAAACTGCGTCCCAAATGTCTTAATCTTACCCCTACCGCTCCAGCGTTCATCCCAAAATTCTCTTAATCTATTTATATCTTCGTTTGATTCATTCAATGTAAGTGATATAAAATTTGGCATAATCTTAGATTCTGGATATGTATCAAGTTTGCGCACATCAATAATCTTAGGGCAGTTGGTAACAATTAACTTGCGGAGAGAGCTCAGCTCATCCAATACATACTGTAGTGCCAATGGAGATAACGATGGGTTCTCTGCAAAATTTAATACTTCCAACTCCGTTGCTTTGCTAAGACTCTGCATCAATTTGTACACATCTCCATCGGTTAGGCAACATCCTGCTAGTTCAAGCAGCTTGAACTTCTCACACGTTCCACTCTCAAAGAACTCTACTATTCGCGTTGGGCTGTTCCTATCCGATTCAACGCAAAAGCTCAAATTCAAACTCTGAAGTCGACTGCTATTTAACAAGGCCAATAGCTTTCTAAAGCACTCCGGGGTTAGAGAATTGAAACTTACATCGAATTCATTCAGTTGAAAGAATTTCAAATCGAATTCGAAGAAGTTTGTGATATTACAATGTGACAAAATGAGTTTCTGCAAGGACTTGCATTCTTTCGTCAATTTATCCAACGAACGAATACTCTTATTCCCCAATGGATTTTGGCTCAAATTTAACTCCTCCAAATTTTCTAATGTTGCATTTGATGATGTCAAACTGTCAAGACCGTCACTTGTAATACAGTTGCCTTGAAGATTGATCACTTTTAGCTGCTTGAGGGTTGGAAGGGATTTTGCCAGCTGTTTGCAACCTTCGTTTTGAATGAAATTGTTCGACAAATCGAGAACTCTCAAGTTAGCCTGGTGGAGAATGGCCTTAAAAACTGGTTCTGTTAAGTCGGGAGTCAGTGAGAAATTACTGAAGATGATGCTATTTGAAGCTTGTCCTTTTTCCAAAGCTGACTGGATGTCAGTTTGAACGTCTGCAATTGGTTGATTTATAAAATTGTTCAGTAGACAAAATTCCTTTAAGACTTACCTTTTTGGGTTTGATGACACATTTCTTCATAACGCTGTGAGAGAGGCGATATTTTCCACTCCAAAACTGATGCTGTGATCATATTTTCCTCTACAGCTACTTTTATAGGATCATTCTCTTCAAATGCGAAGCCATCGGATGTCTTTAATCGCAGAAGTGGCTTCAATCCAACCAAACTATAAAGAAACTTTTAGTGAAAAATTTCATGACTTTCCACATGATCAAAACTTACTTATAATACCGCCTTGATGCTTCTTCGGCCAACCATTGAATGTTGACTTCGTTCAGTTTCTTTCTTTCCACCGGCACAAGTAGAAGCTCCTCTTCGACTTTGATCTTGAATGATACTGTCGACAGAACAATAGGATCAGCAGGCACAATTTTCATAGGAGAGACTAAATTTATGACAGGTTGAGTTGTTGAGTCTGGCTCTATAGGCCTTACAATATCTGTTGAGGACTCTTCGCTCGATATAGGACTCTCACTACGAAAACGACAGAAACCACTGTCTAATAGCGAAGTTTGTTGTTTGTTCTTCTTGCCCGAACCACCAGCCGCGCTAGTTACACTCAATGAACGTGGAAGTCTCAACCTGCTGGCCTGTTTTTGACGACTGGGTCCGGACTCCAGAAGAACCTTAAACGCATCATTGTCATAAGGTAAAACTGTTAAATCGGTGAAATTTTCTCTTGAGGTGCCTTGCGAGTCCCAATCATTTTGGCACTTTCTCCTTTTTCGATCTTGTGCGAGATCATCATCCAACCAATCATCATCTATATCCTCGCTATCGAGAAAAGCAGGTCTTTTTTTCTGCAAAATGGGGTTTTCGTCATCTTCACCGGAGAGTTGTATTCGATTAGGTCGCTTTAAATTCTCCATCACACTGCGATATTCATTTTTTGCACTCGAACTTTTACGCGGAGAAATGGAATATGAATTTTTTCGCGGTGAAATATTATATGAACTCTTTCGAGGAGAATGGCTAAACGAACTGTTTCGAAGGGGAGAACGAGGAGTAAGTATCTGTTCTTCGTCGATTTCCTGATAATCATCGTTATTTACTTCCTCTAGCGCTGGAGTACACAAATCAGGATTCTCCATGGATCTGTTTAGCGTAAGACTATTTCTCTTTCGATTGGGATTTAAGGCAGAAGAAACATTTCCTCCCGTTTGGCTAAGTTTCTCAGAGAGTACTTTCCTAATCGACGCATATTGTGCTTGTTCTCCAGGGTTCAAATCATTATTTTCCTTCCATTTATCCAAAGCCTGCATGCAAGTATCCCCATAGTCTGTTTTGACAGTTGCGTTCGCTCCACGTTCTAGCAACAACTCTACTACATCGAGGAACCCATTGGCACAAGCATCATACAACGGCGTTATACCATCGCAACTCGTGCCACCTTTGTCATTTATTGCAGTTGTTGCTCCCTTATCCAATAGCAATTCAACAATATCTCGAAATCCATGATTGCAAGCTTCATGCAGTGGTAACCAGCCAGCGTGGTCTCGAACATTCAGAACGTGTCCTTGATCTATCAGTCGCCGGACCAACTCCAGGTTGCCAGCTATACATGCCTGATGAAGCTGTGTCTCTCCTTTATTATTTCGCTTGATTGTGAGGCAAGTGCCTCGTTTTCTATGGGGTCGCACTTTTTCAGTTTCATCCAAATCGCTGCTGTCAGAATCGGTAAGTTCTTCAAGGCATACATCATCGCCTAACTCGGGAGTATTGTGCTCTTCAGATGGTGCACTTTCACTGTCACTATCTTCATCTACTGAATCTAAATCAAACCCTGAAAAAAGAAAAACGAAAATAAATTCAGTGGTTTCGAGCTAGTAGTTATGAAAATCATAAACAAAAAATAACATGATTGTTGGTAGTTTAGGAAAAATATTAAGAAAATACGAAAAGCCCCAAAAAAAATGTTACCTCTCAATCTGGCATCCTCCTCCAGCTTCTCGGCTAGGGCATTCATGTTGAATTTTGTTTGAATTCTCTTCAGCCTAGTGAATGCAACTTTTTCCAAATGAGCGTTGCTTGTTTTCTTGGCAAAGTCGAGGGCTTTTTGGTAGATATCCTGAATGGTCCAAAAAGGTTGCATTTGCAGTTCGCAAACCTCTCCGATGCTGCACAGAGTTGAGAATGCTTCCGCGGGTATTTCCTTACTCAGCTCAAACTCTTTCCAAAGGAATTCCAAGGCTTTGTCATATTGTTTGTTATCTTTGTAGGTCTGATACAGACTAACATAGATAGGGACGAGATCTTTGCCTTTTTCTGAATTAAGTTGGGCGCATTCCAGCATCTGGGAGTAATACTCTATAGCCTTAGGAAAATTCTGAAGATGACAGCAGCCATCACCGAGGCGCTCGAAGAGCTTCTTGCGTTCGGTGTAGTTGTTGGAGTTTGTAGTGATCAACTCGTCTAAAGTTTGACACATCTTAACCACTGGAATAAGAGGAAAAAAAATTCAGATAAACTTCGTCTACCATTTAAAATCTGCCAATCTTACCAACTCGAAGGGTTTTTTCAATGTTATTACGATCATTCTCGTCGGGAGTATTCTTTTTGTAGGCCTTGGTAAGGATCTGCTTCGCACTAGAAAAATCTCCTTCCTTGACTAGAATCTCCGCTTTGGCTATGAGAGTTTCACAGATCTTCTTTACTTTGTCAGGTAATCGTTTGGCAACCTCCAGAGCCAAATTGCAGTACCTCAGTGCTAGTGTGGAATTGTTCATCTTGTACTGATACATAAGGCTCATCGACACATAGCAAAGATGGAGCAACTCAAAGATCTCGTTGTTCTTGCTTATCTTTATTGCCTTCTCAATGTAATTTATGGATTCTTCAAATTCTTCTATATGCTCTTTGACAACACCAATGTTAAGATACAAACGTGCTTGCATGTCCAACTGCTCGAGTTTGGTTATCTGACCTGAAAGTCTACATTTTCCAACACAAAAAATTATTAACTAAGTCAATTTCAGTATTGCGTTGTCATTTTTTTTTCTTACTCTTTGGATATCAACAAACTACGAATGAATGCTTTCTCAGCATTTTTTAGTGGAGCAAGTGCAGTTGCTGAATCAGTCGCACTTTGCCCCTGAAGTAAATAGGCTCGCCCGAGAGTGGCGTAGGCCCTTTGCTCTTCGACTTTGTTTTTAAGCCTTTTAACTGTCTCTTTGGGTTGGAAATGATATGATAGGTGATTTGACGATTATTTAAGAATGATAAATAAAGCTTACTAAGATAGATTTCGATGTGTTCTAGTGCTTTGGGGAACTCACAGAGAAGCATATACATTTCACCACACATGCGATGTGCCTTAGCCATATCTAGCTGCTTTCCCAGCACAAGGTATAAGGAGGCTTCCTGTTCGTATTCAAGGACTGCCTCTTTATATTTACCATGGCGATTGTAGAAGTCTCCGAGTAGGTTGCAAGCTGTTGCTATAGCATCTTGATTGCCATCGGTGAAGGCCTTTTCTTTTTTCTTGATATATTCTGGAAAAATAAATGATTTTTGGAGATGGACATTTGACGATGAACCACTCACTTTTTTCTTCCATGTTTTTTGGAAATTGAATTAATTATTATATTATGATTACTACAAGAAAACAACAAACAACTATCCTAGCCGTTGTCTTTTTTGAGTGGGAAACCAGACTTGGCGCTCCGCGGTAAACATTTCAGATTTCACCATAGTTGCCAAATATCGTAACGTAAGATTTTATTACGTTGAGTCTACATATATCAAACAGGGATGTTATTTAATCATTGGCCATGTTCAACGAAGACACTGATCTCTATAATATACTGGATAGTGTATACCATTCAAGTATAACAGTTTTTTTCATTCCAATTGAAGATGACATAAGGTGGCTGAGTGGCCAATTTTGACATCTATGTGAAACAAAAAAAAAAGTAGTTTGAGGTTTTTTTTTTTTGTGAAATCAACAAAATAAAACTGTCAGTCAGTCTTTTCGTTTTTTTTTGTTGTATCCGATATTGGTACAAAAATATATTTTAAACTTGTGAAAAGTGGAAACGAGATCCAGGCACACCGCAAGTTCGTCGAAAAATTTGGGCCTGGTCTGGACGATTATTAACAAATAGATTTGCAGAACATTCTGCTTATACGAAACCTCAAATGGAAAAGAACGAACTTGTTGCAGCCATGGAACGAGACAAATTCGTCATTAGAATGTCAAGGGATTTCCACTCACTGTTCAAGAGACACATCCAGGATAAGAAGCTGGAAATGATCTCTCAGATTGTGACTAAGTATCTCCTAATTGATACTTACGAAGGAACAGCACGCAGCAAGGCTCAGTGCGATGGCACAGCGGGTGCAATAATAGGCGAGGCTCTTCGCCAGGACAATAAAGTACGCTTGTTTTTTGGTCTCTAAAAAGAGGTAGATTTACAGAGCCTTACCATGACGACAACAGATCCACCCACTGAAGAAGAGGATGAAAACTCCATGATGCTCCAGATAGACCAATGAAAAAGATACCGAAGAAAGACCCGCTTTTTTCGAAAAAAAAAATCGAAATCCGATCCAAACGCTGCCGCCCATGATCGTGTACATCTGCCAGTACTTAAGGACGCTGATAATAAATTATATAAAATTTAAATAACCTTTAAGAGAAATATTTATCTTATTAAAAGTTTTGTTTCTTTCTCTATAATTCAATAAAAACCTACCTACAAGTGTACTCCGAAGTTGAATTTTTTTTTAGAGCTTTGGAATCACAACTTTTTATGCTCCTTTTAAAGACATCGAAAGCAGATTCCAAAATGGTATCAACCACATTTGTGGCACTGTCCATTCAATAAAGAAACCCCAAAACCTTATTCATTTTTTTTTAAATTTAAATATTCAAAGAAAGTGGGGTTTCTTTATTGAATGGACAGTGCCACAAATATTGTTGATACCATTTTGGAATCTGCTTTCGATGTCCTTAAAAGGAGCATAAAAAGTTTTGATTCCAAAGCTCTATAAAAAAAAATCAACCTCGGAGTACACTTGTAGGTAGGTTTTTATTGAATTATAGAGAAAGCAACAAAACTTAATAAGATAAATATATTTCTCTAACTCCTAAAGGTTATTTAAATTTAATATAATTTATTATCAGCGTCCTTAAGTACTGGCAGAGGTACACGATCATGGGCGGCAGCGTTTGGATCGGATTTCGATTTTTTTTTTTCGAAAAAAGCGGGTCTTTCTTCGGTATCTTTTTCATTGTCATTGGTCTATCTGGAACATCATGGAGTTTTCATCCTCTTCTTCAGTGGGTGGATCTGTTGTCGTCATGGTAAGGCTCTGTAAATCTACCTCTTTTTAGAGACCAAAAAACAAGCGTACTTTATTGTCCTGGCGAAGAGCCTCGCCTATTATTGCACCCGCTGTGCCATCGCACTGAGCCTTGCTGCGTGCTGTTCCTTCGTAAGTATCAATTAGGAGATACTTAGTCACAATCTGAGAGATCATTTCCAGCTTCTTATCCTGGATGTGTCTCTTGAACAGTGAGTGGAAATCCCTTGACATTCTAATGACGAATTTGTCTCGTTCCATGGCTGCAACAAGTTCGTTCTTTTCCATTTGAGGTTTCGTATAAGCAGAATGTTCTGCAAATCTATTTGTTAATAATCGTCCAGACCAGGCCCAAATTTTTCGACGAACTTGCGGTGTGCCTGGATCTCGTTTCCACTTTTCACAAGTTTAAAATATATTTTTGTACCAATATCGGATACAAAACAAAAAAAAAAAAACAAATGAAAAGACTGACTATTTTATTTTTTTGGTTTCACAAAAAAAAAAAATAATCCCAAACTACTTTGTTTTTGTTCTTGACGTCATCTCATCTTGAAAACAAAAAATTGTTATATTTGTTATATTTTGTATATCTTTTTTGACAGTTGGTGTACGAGTGGCCAGTATAACAATTCTTCAATTTGCTTCAACTTTTTTGTATGGATGCGCTATCCAGTATATTATAGAGATCAGTGAACGAAGAAAGTAGTTGAATTTTTGATCAACAACAACGTTTAATATTAGCCGCGTTTTATTTTCTAATGTCGAATTCCTTTTACCAAAAATGTTCGATTTTTTTTCTAAACAGAATCGAATTTTTTCTTTTAATACAAGGGATTTGTCCAGAAAAGTCGATTTTTTCTTCTAAACAAATCGATTTTTTTCTTAAAAGGAATTCGACATAAGCACCTGGATCGGGATCATTTTTTAACACGTAATACAAAAACAATTTGGGATCCTACTCTCTATTGGGATCTATTTCAAAGATCCAAAAATGAATTCTTACTCTGGCGGGTAGATGGCTTTTATGGTAAGGTAGTGTTTGTTGCAGTGTTAAGAAAAAAGACGGGAAACAACTGAAAATAATTAAAACGTAAGTAAGAAAGAGATGTTCATCATCACTGCTGTCATTGTGATCTATATCGTTTTTTTTTTTCAAGGGATGATCCTGATCCAGATCCATAGATAAATAAAACGCGGCTATTATGTTCCCACCGAAGGTTTATCTCAGTTTGGATTAAATAAATCTTTTTGGTGTTTCCACCGCACAAAAATATTAAAAATAAGTAGATTTATTTTGACAGTTTGCAGATGTTGTTTCGTTCTTTCTAATGACGTTGAAGTGAGGCAGAAAATTTCATGTATGTCCACTTTCCAAATAATGTAATTCTGCGCTGTTCGTTTGTGTTTGTTTTTGCAAATGGTGACAGGAGTAATTTTTCGTTATGGTTTTCGTAAGCATTTCATTAGCCGTGTTCATTTGGAGGTGGCAAGTACTCATGAGTAGATGAAAACAATAATTTAGTACTACCATCTACTCGTGCTCTCATGCGCGAGTAGATAATCAGATTAGTTACGCATCTATCCACCGGTAGATGGCACATGATTAAATTTAAATTTTTCATACAAAATTTCATTTGTTTTCAATTTTTTTACCAACCGACTTTTCGTCATAGACTTATTCAGTCGTATTAATTAGATTTCCTTAGAACACTCTTGGACAGTTGTCCAGCTAGCCACTGTCTAAATATTTGGACAACTCATTATTAATAATCACATTCCAGCAGCTATCTAAATACGATCTCATATTGCCCGTGACATACCTGGAATAATTCATTCTTGAGTGAATTAATGAATTTAGCCGACTTTTTGGCTACGTTCAAGGGACATTTCAACACAACTTTTCGTTTAGCAATACAAAAATTGCCTTTACTTTGTTCATTGAACGTTCCGACTTTAGAATAGGTTTGGACAGCCAATTTCGGTATCTAAGTTGGACAACCGATGGAAATGTTTATTAATACGATTTTGGAGATGGACAGCTGTCTAAAGTTAGACATACTTTGGAATGGATTTATCAATAAGACTGATTATGTTTTTTTTTTTATAATTTCTGTGTACAATTTCTTGATTTTGTTGTTTGTATAGATTTCACAGAATATGAAAAGTTGACAGTCACATAAAATTGTAGATGATTACACAAGCAAAGCCATATTTCTGAGCGTTCCATTGAGAATTTCTAGTAAAGTACTCATGAGTAGTTCGCCACCTCCAAAGGAACACGGGTATTGTCATGTTGGAGACCAACTAAAAATTTCATTTCGTATCAGCAGCGTAGTAGACTTTAAGGCCCATCGCCCACTAAGCAACTTTTTGTTGCTAGCCCCAGCAACTTATATGGGAGAACATGGCCAAGTTGCCCACTAGGCAACTTTTTTTGCTCGGAGTTGCTCGCGGAACTTTTTTCCCGGCAACTTTTTGTTGCTTACCCTCGCTCACAGGGCAACTTTTTGTTGCCGGCATCCTTATTTGTCAAAAATATGATGTCAAAATGGCGTTTCCGCTTGTTATTGTGGATGCCAAAATGGCGTGCATTTCCTTTTTACCGTTTGTCATTTTGGCCAATTTCTGGAAATGGAATAGTGCTTTCCTTTTTTTCAACAATGTGAGTACACATAATAATAAATATAATATTTTATAATTATAAATATTAATATCGCATTGCCAGCTTACGATTATACATAGCCAGACAACCATAAAGCAGCCATCCCAAAAAAAAATATGGCGACAAAAGTCGAAGTCTAGTCCCACAAAGTTGCTCGGAAATTGCCTAGTGGGCGATGGCAAGCAACTTTTGTTGCTCTCTGTTGCCGGCAACTCCGAGCAACAAAAAGTTACCTGGTGGGCGATGGGCCTTAAAATGCACAGTAAATGGCCTCGTTCAGGATTGTATCCAAAGCGATCTGGATAGCTTTGTGTTGTTGTAATCCCTAGTAAAAACACAGCTGATTACAAAACAGCAGTTTGCAAAAATGAGATCTCAAGCTATCCTAAAATTTCTGGTATACTCATCTATCCTATGAGAAATGTCAAGAGCAGCTGATTTTTGATACCAAATATAACCTATCTGACCTTAGTCGTTCAGAGACACATATGGATACTCGAGTATCCAAGATAGGCTATCCTAGTGACTTCTGAACGTGGCCAATCACTGACTTTCAAAGTAAAGGAACAGACGTATTGTGAACTCATATTTTTCTTTTCACAAAAATCTACTCCAAAAATTTAATCGTCTACGAACACACTCTCATTTCACCATTGTGAATCAATTTGGTGTTAAAAAAGTGCGAAGTGAAAAAATCATATTCAAGTGTCCTCTTCGTAATTTTTTCAGAAAAATTCGTATCAAAAACGGTAATTAAATAAATAAAGTTAGTTTAATTCGTAAGTTCTCATAATTCTTAACTTTGTGCTGTAGAATTTAGCAACTTTTTTTTCGTCCTACAAGTGCAAAAGTCAATCCAAAAAACGAGACAAGTTTTTTTTGTAATTATACTGAAAATTAAAATGGTGGTGTACTTTCGACGCCGCCGCTTGAGCTAATTTTTACCTACAACTCGATTAAAAAACCCAACAAACTTATTGTGTGTGCTCTTTACAGATACAAAATTGACGAAACAACGCGGCCAGCCACCGAAGTATTCTCCAGATCCAAACTTCTCGCAAAGAATGGCAACAAACAATTATTTTCCGTATAGCGGAACGCAATATGGCGCTGCGGCATCCAGTCCCCCGGTCGGCTACTCAGCAAACCAAGCGGGCTATGCAGTAACATCAGCTACGCCCAATGCTTACAATGCCCAACGAACGGGCTATGATCAAGGTTATACAACAGCCGGCGGTAATGCGAGCTCGTTTCCTGCCGGCGGTGCGTCATCCAACTACGGCTACGACTACAATCGCACCCTGCAATCGTATGATTCATCGAAGACCTACTACCAGCAAGCAGCGAGTTACTCGAGTGCCCCAACTGTATCAAAAACCCATTACTCAGCTCCACCAGTGAGAAATCCTACTCCAGCTGCCGCTGCCAAGATGACAACCAATTCCGCAGCGGCTAATGGTGCGAAGGACAAGCTCAATGCCGGTGCCAAGCCAGCAGCAGCTGCAGCCACAGTCGCTCCGTCTTATTCCAACTATGACGCGGCCCTGTACAGCGCAGCCACCATGTTCGTGGCCCAACAGCACAGCAAAACTCCGACTGGCAACACTAATTGGCAACCCTTTAAGAAGCAAGGTAGCTCTAATTCTGGTAGCCACAAAATGAGGGCCAAGGCGCCTCCACGTCCACAGCAACTACACTACTGTGAGGTTTGTAAAATCAGCTGCGCTGGACCGCAGACTTACCGTGAGCATTTAGAAGGCCAGAAGCACAAGAAGCGCGAGGCGAGTCTCAAAATGCAAGCAAGTGCCACCACTACCACACAGAACCGTGGCAATAGCTACCACTGTGAACTTTGCGATGTCACCTGCACCGGTAATGATGCATATGCCGCCCACGTGCGCGGCTCCAAGCATCAGAAGGTGGTCAAACTCCACCAAAAGCTGGGCAAACCTATACCCTCAGATGACCCCAAGAAGATGAGCAAAATAAATTTTGTTCCAGCTGGAACCGAGGTTGGAGACTCCGCCAATAAAGATGGAGCAGTTAAAGTGGAAGGTGGGGCAGAGAGCTCTACCACAAAAGCAGCCACCGGCGACGAGGGCAACGCTGCCTCGGACAACATCAAGCCGGTGGGCGTTGAGTACATTGAGGAAATGAAGGATGACGAGGGCAAGATCCTCAGTTTCAACTGCAAGCTCTGCGACTGCAAGTTCAACGACCCTAACGCTAAGGAGATGCACATGAAGGGACGTCGTCATCGACTTCAATACAAACGGAAAGTCCAACCAGATCTGGTTGTGGATTACAAGCCTACCCTACGACACCGTCGGCTGGCCGATGCCCGGGCACAGAGAGCGATGATGCAAGCGGAATTTGGAAATAATAGGCGGGGAAGCAATTTCGGAGCAAATGATGAGTCTAGCGACGGTATGATGTATTGGGATGAGCGTCGCCGATTCGACGACGAATTCGACTACGGAAACTGGATGCAGCGTGGTTTCCAAGGCGCAGGACCCAGAGGCGGACCGTTCTTGGGTCGTGGAGGTGGTGGTCCACCCGGACACCCATTTTTCGGTATGATGCCGGGCCGTAGGCCAGAAAGTACCGATGATCGGCATGCAATAGCCAGGCACGCAGAAATCTATCCCAAAGAGGAGGAATTGAAGACCATCCAAAAGATTGTTTCAAACACAGAACGTGCTTTGAAGTTCGTGTCTGACGTTTTCGAAGAGAGTTCCCAGGAGAACAACAAGAATGCGGGAAGTGGTGGCGAAAAGAAGCCCGATGAGAAGTGTGCCAATATCAAAGACGGCCGCGACAATCAGATGTTCTCGTTCCAGAAAGAAAACGAGAATGGAGCCAGCACTCCACGTTTGCTCAAGGGTGTCATGCGAGTGGGTTATTTGGCAAAGGGTCTCCTGCTGCAGGGGGACAGCCTGGTCGAATTGGTTGTATTGTGCTCGGAGAAGCCGACTTTGGGTTTACTTAACCGCGTGGCCGATGAGTTACCAGCCAAATTGAAAGAGGTATCATCAAGCAATAACGCCAATGAAGCGGACTATAGAGTCGAGCTAGCGATAGAGGATTCGGCTATTCTGGTATCTGATGATGCGGTCACTGTGAAAATATGTCTAACGTCTGCATTAGTGCGGGAATCTCAGGATGCGGCCGGAGGCGATGATTTTCAAGAACTGCCCCAAAAACCCTCAGATTTTCTGCCACGCGAACCATGTTTACAGGCGCTGGCCGAGTTGCGTCATGCCAAATGGTTTCAGGCCAGAGCGACTGGCTTGCAATCGTGCGTTATGGTCATTCGAATTCTACGCGACTTATGTCAAAGGGTACCCTCCTGGCAGGCTATGAACCAGTGGGCACTTGAGCTTTTAATTGAGAAGGTAATTTCTTCGGCTGGTTTCCCCCTCAGTCCGGGTGACTGCCTACGTCGCATAATGGAAGCTGTTTCCACAGGTCTACTCATAAATGGACCCGGCATTCTAGATCCATGTGAAAAGGAACATCGCGACGCCCTCGATGGACTAACTAAACAGCAGCGCGAAGACCTCACCGTCTCCGCTCAGCAATTCCTCAGACTAATTGCATTTAGACAGATCTTCAAAGTGCTCGGCATGGACCAATTGCCGGTAGTTAAGTTCCCTATGCGTCCGTGGCGCCTTAACCGCAAGCGTCGTCGCTCTATTGGTGATGGTAACAACGATGCTGGCGACGACAAGCCTGAAGAGAAGCTATCCAAAAAGGAGAATGGCGGTGCCGATTAAGTTCATTGGCAAACCTCCACAAACAAGCAAAAAACAATTGGGGTATTTTTTTTTTTTTTTTTTAATATTTAAGATTTAGTAATTATTCATCATATTAATATAAACATAATATGCAAGGTGTGGTAAAAACTGTTGGCTTGCTATAAATTTCTTGGAATCTTTTCTCTAGAAAAAAGTATTAGAATTCGAAAAGAGCTAAAAACAAAAAAAAAATTTTAATTGAAATCTGAAATTAGTCAGATCTTATCGTGTAATTCATTCAGAATCACATTGATTCCAGGATTTTTATATAAAAAAGAAACAGCTCTTACCTCTATCATGTATGCATCTCAGTTTAAAATTTATAGACAAAAAGAAAACAACAAACATATATACAACTTGCAAGGCAGATAGTTATCATTTTGACAAAAAAAAATATTAAACACTGATCCATGTAAGAGATCTACTAAGAGAGAAAATTCAAATGGCAATTCCGCCCGCGGTACATTCAATTCATTTTAAAAGAAAAAACAAACAAAAATACGAGAGAAACTTAAAAAAAAAACGAAAATACAATACATAGATAATAGCAACTATTCTCTATTTGCAACTTATTTGACAAACAAAAAATAACTATAATTATTGCAATATGACGAGAAAAAAAAAACTTTGATGAACAAAAACTAATAATAGTTTATTAATTTAGATAAGATGCATTATGCATTACAATAATTAGTAAACCGTGCAAAAAAGAGACGAGAAACCGTTCTAGTAGAAGCAAAACAAAAACAAAATTCAATATATTATAGACAAACAAAAAAGAAAAAAAAAAAAAATAATGATTAAATTATTAAATTATAAATAATTTCAAAGATATCTGGAAGGAAATGAAAATGAAATTACTGGAGATATATTCTGATCTTCTTCTCGTCACACATACACACACATAAAACACAATGAGCATAGCATTAGGCATAGGCACTTCTTGGTCTTGTCCTGCTCTTGGTGTTTGATGTTAACATAGATGTGTTTTTTGAATTTGAAATAATAATAAAAATTAGTAAAACATTATTAACAATTATTTCTTGTAAACCTATTATGCAAAATAAAAACACTTAAAAAAAAAAATCTTATTGAAAAAATAATGACCTGGTCGAGAGCGAGAGAGTGATTTAATTTTGTTCGATAGATGAGATGAGATAGATTTTTATTTTTTACATTCTTTTGATTTATTTTTTAAGGCGACAACGACGACAAGTATTTCATTTTTATTTTCTTTCTTTTTGACGCAAATATTATTATAAAAATTAAATATAATAGACTATTTTGTTGTTGGCCTTATTGTTAACTTACTAAAAAAAAAAAACTATACAAAACATAAAAGATAAGAAAAGTTTCTGGGTCTCGAAAATATACAATAGACAGATAGTTGCTGTTACCATTGTAAATTACAATGTGTGTTCAATCACGACGTTGATACCTTACTACTTATATGTGAATGTTGAACTTTCTCTACTTCCATTATACATACGTATACTCGCGTGCACAAACACAGAGCCTGATAATTGCAATTTGTAAAGTTTGTTAAACAAAATCATTCGTGGAACTTTATTTGTGAATCTTTTTTAAATAATAGGTTTTTAAAAAGATTCAAAGATCCAAGTAAGGTTTTTACGAATTAAATTAAGAAATTCGTAATCTGGCAGTTTGAAATGATAATGTTGGTTGTGTACATTAATTGACTAAGCAATCCCGTGTTATTCGATTGAAGCATGTAGTCTAGAAAATATTTTATCTATTTTTGAGTTTTTTTTAGAGAAGAATGTTATTAAAGTTGATATTATGAATCATGTCTCAGATTGGGCTAGGGAAATAGTAAATTAATGCAATGCTGTAGTAAAACTTAATTCACTTTGGTCACCAAAAAAATGTAAACCAAACAAATTATGTCTTTTCTTTGTGACCATATTAATGTCGAATTCCTTTTACCAATACAAGGAATTTGTCCATAAAAATTGATTTTTTCTTCAAAAGTTCAAAATCACTTTAGCACAGTGTAATCTTTTAATTACTCCAAAAGTAATAAAGTATTTGTCATAAATCGTTTCAAATATCCATAGAAAATCGTCAGTGTGAAATTTATAACTCATAGTTCAAGTGAAAATTAAATTTTCATACAAAATTGTTAGCGTTAAATTTTTACCTTTACATTCCACAGCATCTATCTTTAAACAAATGTTAATTTATTGTCAAATGTTAAACTTTACTAGATTGTATTAGTTTTTCTTGTTATCTCGTACTCAAATATTTAAAATTAAATAGAAGATTGTGGAATGGGTTAATTTTTCATTTAATTAGGAGGGCTGTCATGTTATGATGCGATTGTTAGAGATTCCAGTCAATAACAATTTGAAACTTACTATTTTTGAAATAGACAAAATATTTTCTAAAGTATTTTCTTCAAACTGCCAGGTTCTATCATTTTTCTGTTACGGGTTAATTAACAAGTCTTAAATCTATCGAACGTTTGATTATTTTTTGTTATGTAACTGTTGCCGTCGTTCCGTGTCAACTTTCAATTGATTGAATTGATATTCAAACAATCGTAAAAATAAAAAAGCAAGGGTAACAGTTACGCAACAAATAAAAAAATATTAAAATTTCTACAACTTCTAATTACTGAAATTAGAAATGGATGACTTTTTGCCTACATATTTATTTATATCGATAGATGACTTTTTGCTTACTTATTTCTTTCGATAGAGAAGTAGAACAAAAGTAGAATCTTAACCCAATTAAAACCCCAAAATGCATAATGCCAAAGAAATAGTTCCTAATATTTCTCAAAAGCACATAAAAATAATTGTAATTGTGCGTTTATTTTTCTGACTAATACGGTAATTTCTTAAACTATACTTTATAGTTCTAGCTTTAAACAATGGTTGAGTATTTCATTCATAAAAAATATGTTCCAGTTGAGAAGAAAACAATAATTCTACTATAAAATTTAAATATTTTAAATTTATATTATTATTTGCTCGCTTAAGGGGCCGGTTAAGCGACCAAAAAAACGTAGCAGGAAAAAAATTTCTTTTTGATAATTTAATATTTTATCATGCGAATCGATGATAAATCACTTCAAATACTTCTTTGGAAGAAATGTTCATTATAAAAAAGCATTTTTTTATTTTCCTAATAGAAATTCCGTACGGAAACCGAATTGCCACCAGTAAAATTAATAAATTTCCTCCAAAGAAAATTTTGTTAATGAAAAAAATATTTCAATTGACTTACATACATACATATATCATCGATTCCTTTTTTAACTTCCCATTGGGAGTTTTGTAATCGGTCCGATTTGTGAAATTGAAAATTTTGACATTTCTCGACGCTTCGAGGTCTCTGGAGTTGGATGACATTGTTTTTAGAGATGTCTGTGTACCATGTACGTTCGTACCTTCGCAAGCTTTTTCTCGCCGGCGATATCTCGAAAACGCATAGAGATATCGACTTCAAATAAATTTTATTTTTTTGAATTTTTCAGAAAAATTCAATTGGCGGTTTTTTTATTACAGTAATTTAAAAAAATGTTGTAAAATGGCTTGTTTCTCGAATATCTCTGGAACAAATAATGCTATCGACTTCGGCCTGGTTTTTAATTCTATGCATAATGATGTAGTGAAAAATTGGTAATACTTAAAAAAAAATCAACCCATTTTTTTTTAATTAAAAAAACCATTTGCAATTGTTAAAAAATATCGAATATATTGAGAACACACAAAGATATTAACTTCGGGTTAATTTTATTTAAATACACAAAGTTATAGTTGGTAATCGGTAGTTTGTAAAAAAAATGCAATTAACGGTTTTTTTTTCTAGGCAAACAAAACTGCTAAAAAATGTTTTTCGGCTCGAATATCTCGAGAACAACCAATGATATCAACTCCGGGATAATTTTAGTCTACACAAAATGCCATAATTAGTAATTGAAAAGGTTTGTAAAAAAATTCAATTGTTGGTTTTTTTTCTAGGCAAAAAAATCTGCAAAAGAAACTGTTAATAATTGTTGTAATTTTTCGTGTCGCATATATTAAGAGCAAACAGCCTTCCCTTGATTGCACAACTGATAATTTTTTCGAAGATTTTTAATTGGTAATTTTCTTATAAAAAATAACATTGGGTGTCGAGTTTCAAAAGGAACCAATGGGAAGTTATCAGTGTGGCTCCAACCCAGCCTCTTTTTATATTTCAAATCGTATGATTTTACATAACATCCAAAAGAAAATTTTTCTTTATGCATTTCCTGATCGCTACAATCGGCCTCTAGCACTTTTTTGACAAAATTGTTGGGGGTCGATAATGGTTATGAAAAACTTTAAAGTTGTAATCATTTTTACCTCATTTTTCAAAACCGGTCAGTGTAATGAGAAAAAAAAACAAAAAGAATTCTGAATGAAATATTTCTGTACTCCTCTGTGTTTTTAATAACTAGATCCCGAAAAGGTGTCAACCTATTTAACAAATGCGAGCAAATCTAGATTTTTTTTTTTATCCTTTTTTTTATTTTTTCTTTGCCCGACAAAAAAATTTCTCACCATCAATTTTGTTTTCAACTCAAAAGAACTGTAAGTAGCCTAGCTTAAGCCATAATACATTAATTTTCGTACCGCAATACGGAGAGATTTTTTAGAAAAAAATTGATTATATCCATCGAACTCCATTTTAAAGTGGACCTAATCCCTTAGTTGAAATATGAAAACACTCACGCAAATCAGTGTAAATAATCAGATGTTACTTTTCACTGTCGACAAAAAAGAATTATTAGTATCTTGAATTGAGTTTTGATAATCGGTGGAAGTTTTGTCGTGGCAAGGTTTATGAGTATACATTAGTTTAGTTAATACATTTAAGCGAAGTGAAATCATATATGTATAAAAATTATTTGTTTCCAAGACGTGAAAAAAAAAATAAAGTTTAGTGCAATGATTTTGGCGACAAGGAAGAAGAAATTAGTTTCGAAACAAACATAACCTGATAGACTTATGTCCAAATTAATTTTGTATGGTAAATTTTACGACGTGGGATCTACTGCTATTTCACTTCGCATTTGTTGATGTATAAACTAAACTTTACGCTGGTTTGTGGAAGTGTACACATGGTATACTTTTTTTAGATAATGAATTTGAATTTTCAGAGAAAAAATACACATATGGAGCCAAAATTCTATGGTAAGTAAACCTTAATTTTCAAGATTTTGTTATATATAGAAAATAAAAAAGACTAAATTATAAATCTGTTTTTTAATTTGATTTTTTTCGGAAGGCTACTGCTGAATTGTTTTAAATTCATTTTTTGTACATTAAATATATTTTTAGGTGGGTAGCTATTTAATTAGGTACGTAAAACGTAGGTAGAAGATATTTCATAGGTTAATTTGGAAAAAGCAATAAATATGGAGAGCGCTACCGTACATCGGTAGAAGCCCAGTCTTGTTCTAGCTTTTTAATTCCCGCGGGAAAAAATAAGGCATCAATTTTGTATTAAAGATACATACATAATTGAATTAAAGCTCCATATCTTATAGTAATCTATAACCAAATTATCGTAAGCGACAAAATGCAAATTTGACAAAGGTAATTATTTTTTCCTAAGCATTAAAAGCAATCGGACCTTTTGTCAGCAGCTTTCAGTTACAGTTTTGTTAGTAATTTTCAATGCAGTTATTAGGAATTTTTTTTTTCAAAACTCAACAAACGCCAAAAATCCGGGAATGAAATAGGTAGGTATGTGTATCAAACATTTTATCTTGAACAGGCGCACAAGGTGGTGAAATAAAAACAATGTAAAACCTAAGCTTGAAATCTGAGCTTTTTGGCAAAGCTCAACGAAGCACTAGTTTTTGCAAAACTCAACAAATTTCTTCGAGTTGCAAAAGTCTTTCCGGCCTAATAATAACATACATATTTAGCATGGATTGTGAAGGTTATTTAAGCACGGTATCGTATGCACAAATATTTCATGTATACATATACATATCGCATTTAGGTATGTACACCCGGTGCGTTGCTAAACTTAAAAACTATTTACCCACTACATACACTGTCGTATTTTGACTGATTTTTTGAGGTGTTCAAAATCATATTTCATCCTTTTTCTGCCTCGACGGCCGTAAAATCATTCTACTAAAAAAAAACCTACAAAGGTGCAGCAGAATAGGGAAGACCAACTATACCTACGCCTGATTCAAGCAAACGAAGTTTTTCGGCCCTATCCTATCGAGGTATTCCGTCGGAGCGGAAAATTTTCGGTTATGTCGGAGGATATCGGAAAAAATCCTTATGAATTTGTCAAAAATGTCACTCAAATCCCAAATGCAACGCAAAACACCGTTGTGCGTTCCATAATTTCGGAAAAATGTTCCGAACAGCCGTTCGGAAAAACACGTCGAAGCAGAAATCCTCCGATTCGTATGAAATCGAAGAATTTCTCGATAGGGCCGTTTGTTCAAACCTGCTTTATAGTTTTCACGGACTGAATTATTCTTGAAATCAAATAATTGTGTTTACTAGAATCAAAAACAACGTAATCCACTTTTCAAAAAAAAATTGGTTAATTATGCAGTTAAACTTAGTTTTGTTTAAATCTATTTTTGACTGTCTTTGAAAGTTTTTAAAGTGTACTTATTCCTGAGATATTTTGATTTGAATCAAAACCAACTTATTGCTCAAGTCTGCTCTTATTTCAACGTAAATTCAAATATTTTTTTTTTTTTAGTTCGAATCAAAACGAATTTATTCCAAATTTGGGGTAAAAATTAATTATTGTCAAACTTTTATGCATGAAATTAATATTTTTTTAGTTCTGTTTTGCTATTTAGTATTAATTATATACAAAAAAAAGTGCATTTAAATATAATAATAAATGAAACGAACAAAATAATGCCTGTTTTATTTTCAAAAACAATCTATTCCGAGAAAATTTCAAAACCAACCTATTTCAAAATGCATTGTTGAATTTGTTCTAAGACGATTTGCCCTTCAAGAAAAAACGATAATATGCGTAAGGATTGAATATCTAGTGTTCGATCTTTTTTCTTTCAATATACGGAATATGTCCAGAAAAATCGATTTTTTCTTAACAAGCCGAATTTTTTGTTGAAAGGAATTCGACAATATATGTATGTATGTAAGTAAAAACATAAAAACAAATTAGTTGTTACAATCTTTTGGTCGTATTTATTAGAAGAAGAAAGAAGAAAAACATTAATTTTGCGCGATTTTCCAAAGTTTTTGTAGAGATTAGAATTGTAGAGATAAAATTTGTCTTTTCCCGATCTGCGTGCTAGGCCTTAGAAATAAAATTTTAAATATAATATCAGACCAAGACAAAATGCTTGAAAATAAAGTTGAACGGTTATTTTAGATGTCTACTATAATTTGATTTACTTGCATAAACACCTTCCATATTCTATCTTTATCGCTTCAGGTTGCTCGTAGCCTTAAAAGAATTTTAGGCCCGATTCACACAGAACTGGCTCATGGTTCTGGTGTGTCATTGGCATGCTTCGGGAGTGGAGTGGGTGTGATGTACTCAATTTACACAGAAGTGACAATGAACCGACATTTGTCAGAGCGAATTGAAAACGCAGAGTGAATTAATGAGAATTGATGCAAAGGAATGCTTTTTTTAGTATTTGGAAAATTTTCCTAATCGTTGTGATTTTTCTTAGATTTGTTTAACACAATAAAGTGATAAAAATACTTCAAAATAAATAAAGTAGTAGTCTCATGTTCAATCTTCAAGTGATTTCAATATGGCGTGCCGGTTCACGTAGGCCACTGGAGTTTTCAATATGGCGTGGCGTAGACATATCGCACCATACCCTCGCCTCGTCATCTGTGTGTGTATTGTTCCATAAGAGAACATGCGAATTCCACAACGTGGCATATGTATGCACCACGCCAGAACCCTACCAAAACCATAAGCCAGTTCTGTGTGAATTGGGCCTTAAGTAGCTCATGAATTGATTCAGCACTGGGAATAAAATTTTTTTTCTTCTGGCAGTGCCATTACATTGCGCACACGTGTGCTGAAAAAATCAGCTGTTTTGTATCAAAGTTGAAATGACATCTGTCAACCGGCTCCCGATTTTCATGTTAAAAAAGTATTTATTTTGGTTAAACTATTATATTTCTTAAAAGTGAAAATTTAAAATAAAAATATGGCTTCACGCATAATTTGCCTAACATTCGCTAGAACCCTACGAAGTATTCATACGCACCGCAATACATCAATGCATACAAAATATATTATTCCATTAAAACATCACATAAGCTTGCTTCATGTTAAAACCTACGACACAGATTTGCGGCTAAACGAAGAGCCTCAAACAGTTCTTCCTCTGCGAAAAATTGAAAATGCAAATCAAGAATTCCTAAGCACCAATCCAGATGTTTTCGGTGATGCTATTATTGATGACACGCCTCCAGATCCGGGTGATGTCAAAGAAGATGAGTACATCCAGAATCCGACGAGAAGAACAAAGAAAGTCCAAATTAAAGAGTATGCAAAGATGATCAAAGAACATTTGAATAATAAGCGTTTAAAAGAAGCTATTGATGTCCTGGAAGTTAAGATGCTTAAAGAGGATCGCGCAAAACCTGATACCTACATCTATAATCTTCTTATTAGTGGATGCGCAAAAGCTGGATATTCTAAGAAGGCTTTTTACCTTTTCAACAAAATGAAGCAACGAAATTTAAAAGTTAAAGGAAGTACCTATACTTCGCTATTCAATGCTTGCGCCAATGCTCCTTCAATAGCGGATGGATTGACCAAAGCGAATCATTTGCGAGAAATCATGTTGGAAAAAGGAGTTGAACCCAATGTTGTTAACTATAATGCTATGATCAAAGCATATGGACGATGTGGGGACACGAAAACCGCTTACATGCTTGCCGATGAGATGTTGGATAAGAAACTCCAAGTGAATACTGATACCTTTAACTTTCTGCTACAAGCGTGTGCCTCCGATAAGAGATATGGTTTCCGACATGCTCTCTTAACTTGGCATAGAATGCACAAAAATCGTGTAACTCCAGACTACTACTCGTTCAACTTAATGCTGAGATGTGTAAGGGACACGTCCATTGGCGACGTAGAAACCATGGAAGGAGTGCTAAGGCATATATTTGAGGGAAGTAAGGATATTCCCACTGTGGGGTCGGTTGAGCAACTTCAAATAGCTTCTGAATCTGCTGAAGACAATGAATCTATTGGACAATCGAGTGAAAGAGAAACAGTGAATCCTTTTAGTAACAAGAAAACAGAACTTGGGCAAGCGCTTTCTCCCAACTGCATTGAACAGAGAGTAACAAATTTGGCACATCCAGAATTCGAAACCCCAAACTTAATAACAAGTCGCCCACATCTCGGTAGCCTGATATCGCTAGATGAAGTCCAACATCCTCACGATAGACTTCTCTTGGTCGGAGGCTTCTCTGGTTTCTTGCTAGAAATGAAAAAGTACGGTATTACTCCTGGAATCGAGACATTCACTACACTTCTAGAAGTTATCCCCCCCACGAATGCTGCCGAAAAGCAACTTATCCAAATGATTCGGAAAATTGGCCTTAAGTCCGACATTGACTTCTTTAATATTTTGATAAAGAAACGAAGTATGCGATTCGATTACGAGGGAGCCAAGGAAGTTCTCTCGATGATCCAAACGGCTGGATTGTATCCCGATATTGTAACATATGGAGTGTTAGCATTAGGTTGTAGAACACAGGAATCAGCTAGAGAATTGATTCTAGAAATGAAAAGCAAGGACATAAGGTAGGTTTGGGCGGTTTGTTTTTAGCAAGTCTTATAATTAATTTCTGAGATTTTTAGAATGAACACACAAATACTTGGAGCGATGTTGCGCCAAGGATGCGCACAGAAAGCTTTTCCATATGTTTCTGAAATTCTTCAAATTAGTTTGGATGAAAATATTCGACCAAATGATGTATTTCTTCGCCACTTAGATAACTTTTACAAACAATGTGCCCAGTTAATAGATATACGAGTAAGTTTTTTTTTTTAATAACAAAAATAAAAAAGATAAAAGACTGAACGTTTTGAATTTTAGCACTCTTTAACGAAAACCAAAACCTTTAAAAAAGAACACGCACAGTTCTGCAAGAAATATAGGACATGGCAAGAGGAGCAAGGAATTGAAGGACTTAAGTTGGAAGATGCTATCAAAAAACTTAAACAGCGGCCCTATCAGCATTTTAAAGAGGATACCGTTGATGGATTAGAAGATGTTAAAAATGTTAAACTTTCGAAAAAATCAAAAATGCGAAAGTACATAAAGAAAATTAAAGTTCAAAACTTAAAAGGAGATGAACCAGCTCAATCATCTGACTTTAAAAGGATCGAACCGGCTTAATAATTTGTTAATAGCATTTTAAGAGTTATTAAATCTGTACTATAAAGTAGATTATTGAGAAGTTTTTTTTTATTTTTCGTAGCGATAATGGCTCCCACTGATTAACACAGAAGGCCATTGCCATAATCGGAATGATATTTATAAGCAATTATTGTGTGAACATCAAACACTTTTCTAGCTTTTTTCAATTATTCAATAAACTCACTGTGGCGTATGCGTACTTTTTTTCTGATTTATTTAATTTTTTAATCAAATTTAAGAAATAGTCTTATAAGTAAAAAATTTCACTTCTCTTAACCTATGATATTGCTTGGTTGTTCTCTATTATATTTATTACTTCTTTTTTTTTAATCTAAAATACTAATGAGCAAAAGTCAACTCAGTAAAGATTTTTCTTATTTCATTGTAAATACGAATACTGATATCATGGGTTGGTGCGAATTTTCTATGTGGCCAGTGATTATTTGAGTTTGAACTCGGATTTGAGCATAAATTAATGAGCGATTTAAGTGTTGCTGGTGCTCGGGATGTTGAAAATATTCCCGGAAAAAAACGACTTCCTTTGAAAATCTTAAAGAAAAAGAACACACGCATGTATACTTAAATACAAGTAATTTCTAAATTTTCATCAATCAATACCTTTGAACACACAATTTGTAAATTATTGTTTTGTTGAATGCTATCGCAGAGTTTCTTGTCCATATTACATTTGCCTAAGCAATCTTCATGATTACAGTCTTCATCTCTTGAACAGTATCCACCCCCGGAAAGTATTTTGTCTATGTGCGTTTCTGAATATATAAATCGAGCGGTTTGATATTTGATTCTGAAATAAAACATTAACAAGGTGTCATGATAATTAACTACATAATGGTATCACAAGTGATACTTGAAGCTTTGAGATTAAGCTATTTTGAATCAGTATATATTTTACCTCTTATCTGCTGTTATTCCAAAAAGATCAGGATCTATTTTACAAATCCTTAATGGCTCAGGCTTAACCGATTCCAATCGGTACAAAAAATCCATTATTTGCATAGCAAACTTTAGCCGAGCCGCCCAGTCCATGGTTCTGGAAATTACACATCAATCAAATAAATTTTATGAAAATTATAAAAATCTAGCTCTTACATGTAATACTTGAGCGAAGTTTCTGGTCTTATGGAGTCTAAATTTTCAGTTGCATAATATGGTCCACAAGAGCCTAAAACAGTGGGAAACACAGAATCCTCTTCGTAAAGCTTCCCCATCATGTAATTATTGTCTTTGAATAATCGCCAAAAACTCTCCATTTGTTCTGGGTTCTGTGTATCTATTTCTTGACTTAGAAGAGCCGAGATCTAAAAATAAAATAAAGTTCTGTTTAATAATCAAACGCGTGACTGAATTGCACCTTCGTTAAAGCAGTTGATTTCAGTAAAAAGCATAACTGAAAAAAACTAAATTGATAGATATGTAGGTACGTAGTTTTTTCTTAAAATGTTACTTCGCGAAATCTAAGGTCAAATTATTAAACAACTTCTTGATGTTCTCATACGTACCATACTTTCATCCAGTGAAACATTATACGACAATGTGATGTGCATCTTAACCATTCGTTGAAATACATCGATATGTGGATATATCTGAGCGCCTTTCGAGTCCTTCCAACTCAAATCGTTTGGAATATCCCTCGCTAACTGTAAAAAAAAAAAAAAAACTATGAAAACCTATAAAAAATAGAAGGAAAATGCGCGCATTATTGAGTTTACTCAGATATTGCGATAAAACTTCTAACCTTGATGGCATATAGATCTAAATTTTTAACTGCTATAAACACCGTCGTTTTCATATCATTTGGAGGGCATCGAAAGTTATTGAAATTCCCCACAGTACACAACTCGTCGCACAAACTTCCACTATAGTCCTTATTTCGAAATTTAGTGCACTATAAAATACAAATATTATACTATGAAGTGATGCTCAAGAATTAGCCAAGGACCATTTTTCTTTGTTATACAAAAAATCTTACCATTTTATTGAGGCCTCCATGCCAAAGAAGTCTATAACAAATTTCTAAATCAATATACGAAGCAACAACTAAGATTGTAACAAAAAAAAGCGGAACTAAGATCAATCTTTTATAATAAAATCTTAACTTCCGTCTTACTGCATTCAGAGCAGATAACATTTTTTAAATTAAATTTGTTTCATCGAATAAAAAAATAAAAACTTCGGTTCTGTGGTTTGGAGTATATGAACTGTTTTTCTTTTTTATTTGTTTACTGTATGTTTATGGCTGAAAGTATACTTGGTTTAAACACAAAAAAATGACAATTGTTAGATCCTGCGCAGATTGAAATCCATGGTTAGAATCAGAGTAGGTATAGTATAATGATATAGTGTGGTATGCAAATCCTTATTTAGATTCCTATACCTATCATCACAACTACCTAACATAAAATATAATGTTCTTATGCCTACATTTGAAGTAAATTATTAATTCATTATTTATTATATGTATGTATATGATGTTATAGTGGTCATTTTTTGTCATCTTCTTTCAGGATTCAAATAAAACTAATAACATACATATTTCATCTTCTTTCCTATCAACGTTTCGTCGCTTGTCGCGGCTCTTCACGGGTTTATTATTTTCAAATATATCAGTTTTTATTATTTTTTTTTTTTTGAATTTACGCAAATATAGATTTTGTAGATACATAGATATGCAGGTATTTTTTAGTTTTTTTTTTTATAAAATACATACATATATTAACATATTATAAGAACAAAACAAAATAATTTAACTTTTATAGAAAATAAAAACTATCCGAAGAAAAGTTTTGGCTAGGTTTCTATTTTGTTGCAAGTCAAAAACAATGGGCAGTAATTTTTCAATCGATTTATTCGTTATGCAAGAAAGTTTCAAGTTCATGAAATTTCTTGAATTTAATTAGATCTTCTTTAAGACCTAAGATTTGCGTGGAACTCTATATCGAAACTAAATTGATTAAAAAATATCCTTTTATGTTTTCCAGCTTTATCCTGTTCTGCTGCAACAACTTTTTTAGGTTTAAGTCAGGAGACATTATATCTTCCCTTAGATTTGCTTCTAGAGTATTGGCTGGGCTGAAAACTGAAATTAATTTTTTTTCTTAATTTAATTTTTTTTGGAATTTACTTTGTATCTATGTACATTTGGGGTACTGAGGTACCCGATATCTCAAAGGCAAATAGTTGTTTAAGCCTAGTTATTTCTTAATTAAGTCATTTTAGTTGCAAAGACCAGATTATGTTTTTCCTAAGGTATATATTTGAATATCTAGAATATATAATCCAATTATGAAAGAACTGTTGTGAAATCCAAAAAAAAAAAAATAATTGATAACGTCACCAAAATTGTGAAGTGTTATCGTCAATTTAACTTTTTTGTGTTGTGGGCCATCTGCTGTAGGCAGATTTTTTGTTTCTGTTATACACGACCGACGGTTTTTATGCTTTGCTCAGCACATACCTTAAGATGTTAACATTAAATAGGCAAATAATCGCTATCGCAACTGTAGCACTTCTATTCCATAAAATAAAAGTGCTACGACGTATGCTTTCGGGCATCTTTGTCGTATCTATCCTTTTCTTGCGTTTTATAATACGTAATAGGGTTCCTAGTTCTGGCTAAATTTTTAATTCAAAAATCTCTTATGCCTTCACAGATTCAAACCATGTAGCAAACTCTTCAGAGCCGCTGTCTTACACATCGCATTACCGAAGAAGCGTGATAGACTCTGTCCGAATAAATCAATATTTTGAGATATACAAAATTATCCACTTTATTCTGCTTCATACAATACTGTTTTAGTTACACTTAATCCAAACCGTGTTCAAGCTAAAATTATACTAACAAATATTCTGACACCATATACAATATTGAGTGAGGCACTTCGTAAACTTTTTATCAGCAGGCGATAACATATTTCCTGATCGAAAGTTAATCTTGGTGCGATTATGTTAGTACGAAACAAACCAATTTTTGGTTCCTCTCACAAAATTGAGAGATGTATAAATCATGTTTGATGTAGGTACCGGAGACCTAATCGAGGGGGACACATTTATTTTAGCAATAGGTAGGTATACAAAGTTTTCAGTCAAATAATTTAGAACAATTTTTCGCGTCATCTGTTAATCAATTGAAGAGATTGTGTCAGTGAGTATGCGTTTTAATGTCCAAAATGCTATCAAAATGATATCATACAAATATTCGACCACACGGAAAGCCCATATACTTTTTCACACTAGCAGATGGAAATTCCGACTTCATATCATATTTTGTTCCGTTCTTTGGATTCCCTTAATCCGCTGCGAAAATAGCTTCTACTTGTGGCATTATATGGTTAGTTAGAGAATTCACTATGGAAATGGAAATAAATCCCTGACTAGGTATCTACATATGTACATATGTAATTATATTTAAAAATTATCATAATCAATTGATGGACACAGAATCAAATGCATACTGGATCGCACGAACTTGCTCTTTTGCTTAAAAACAGACCTATTCTGGTATTCGATCCGATTGAAATTTTCGAATCACGTGAAAGATTCATTCATTTTACCTTTAATTATTTTTTTTAAATCTTCAGTCTTTAGTGTGCAAATCTTAACTGATATTTAGTTTTGAAATTCTTAAAAGAATCCAATTGTTTAAATCCAGTTTTTATTTAATTTTAACAAAATTTGAAGCAATTATTTTCCTCGGACGCACGGATAGCAGACTACAAAGGTACATTTATTCGGCGTCGCTTCAAAAGAAAAACGACACAACTAAACATATCTCAAAACAACAAAATTGAATTTTCATTAATTTGTTAAAATATCAAGACCACAACATACATATATTTATATGTTCCAAATACTGATTGTAGTAGAGTCTGGTATTTTTCCAACGGAAATTTTTCTTTTCTACACAAAATTGCAATATTAGCTTAAACATTTTATTTCTTGAATTGTGTCGTTTTCCTTCCGAATCGACGATATGTGTACAACATGTCCACAGTTAATTAAAAATTTCTAAAACATGCCATTAAAGAGAAAATCTAGAATAAAAAACAGTTCTTTGGCGGGTACCGTTCAGTTTTTTGTATTTTGCAGAACTTACCTTCAAAAGCAAGCTCAAAATTTTTTATTAATATTCAGCCCTATCGAGGTATCCGTTAGGAGGAAAATTTTCTCCGATTTGTTCGAAATCCGAGAATTTTCAATCGAGGTATCCGTTCCGAGTGCCATATCTGACAGATCTTCCGGAAAAATTAAACGCACTTCATCGCAGTTCAACACAATGCGTTAAGTAAAGAATATTTGCCAGCTGCGCGTTAAATTTTTTCCGACGGTCTCCGATAAGAAATAGTTGCGGAATAAAAATGGAAACTTTTTCAAAATTTTTATTAAAAAATTCTTTACAAATAATTTGTTGTCTTTAGTGTAATAAGTGTGTATTTGAGAAAGAAAACAATGACTAGGGCTCAACAAGAGCGATTGGTGGATATGCTGCAATCAGTGCTGTCACTCAGAAATTTAAGAAAACATAGTTTAAAAACATGATTTGAGTTCAAAAAACATGATCCAAAGTTCTGAGTTGGAAAATAGTAAAAAGAGATCTTTAAAAAAAAACCCCTTCGTGTCAAGTAAAAAAATATTTTTAAAATACTTTCGAAAATAAATAACATTAAAGTAAATTATAAAGTGAGTGTGTGGTGGTAGCTAAAATGATGAATTGTATAATAGTACCTCTTCCTTACTTCATGAATTTTGTATGGTGCATTCACATCAATTCACAGATAGGAAATAAAACTACACGAAGACACTCAACCGAGATTAAGGTAGATTTACCCTAAATCTGCTCCCAAATCCCGTGATTTACCATCTTTTTAATCTTAAATTAAAAATAAATCGCATTGAAATCTTCATAGGACCAATAGTTTTACAAATCGAACAGACCATTTCCCTTATTAATCTAGTACAATATTCGAGAATAGAGAGAACATTTTGCGAGAATGGGTTTGTTTTATCGTTGGACACAAATCAAACTTGCCATCTACTTCCATTTCATTAAAAAAAAAAAACATCTACAATTTGAAAGATATAGTAATAATGTCAAAGTTATTCTACTTTTTAATCTTTTTGTCTGCTGGGAACACTATCAAACTGCCATTTTAGCTATGTTTGTTTTTAAAACGAATAGCCGTATTCGAGTTTTTATAGTTTTATGCGTAATTGTGGTAAATTATATATATGCGTAATTTTTAAAAACAATTATAAAAAAAATAACAACTTTTTGTCAGATTAAGAAAAAACATGATTTTGGACTCAAAAACATTAAATCATTTTTCGGGTCCAAAAAACATGAAAATAATGCTAAATCATGATCTCTGGCAGCCCTGGCTGCAATTTTATGGTACCCATTGAGTGATCTCTTAAAACTCGTTTTCATCTTTCTGTCTTGTGTTTATATTTAAGCCTTCGGCTTCCAAGACTAAAGCAACACTATTCATTTATTTGCAAACAATTCTATAAATTTTTCAACAAAATTTTTTGAATGAATTTTTTCGCTGAAACAAAACAGCTGAAGCTGACCCATACGTATGTCAAATGAACGCGATTGTATGCTTCATTGGCCGCGTTCGGGTGGTAGTGAGATAGGCTATCCATCTATCCCAAAAATTTTCAGATACCTTGAGTTGTTGTTGCATCAGCTGACATCAGAAGTTTTTCAACAAGGGATTACATCAACACAAACCTATCCGGATAGGTTTGGCTTGCCCCCCGAACGCGGCCATTTACTTTGTTCCGAAACGGATACCTCGAACGCTATGTTACGATCGGATTTGACTTTCGTATCGGAATTTCTTCCGAACCGCTACCTCGATAGTGCTGATTGTTGGATCGGCTTCCGCAATATGTTAAAAATAACTTTTTCATTACGATTGAAATATCAAGTTCGATTTGTTGTACATACGTATCCAAAACTTTCCCTTTGGTATCTACATACATATGTACCGCAAGTAAAAATTAAATGATAGGTACAGTAACCCTACCGCGTTCATTAGTTAATGCGATCATTGGGCCCTATTGGGAATTTCCCGGGAAATTTTCTTTCCCACGAAAATCTTTCTGCTTTCGTGAACCTCGAGTTCATTATTAGCCTTTCATAGTACAGCTATTCATAGTACAGTAGGATTTTACACAAATTACCTACAATTACAACATCCGCAGTAGGTTACTGCCTATTCGAGTAAAATGAGGTTAAATATTTCCTGTTGAATAACTTTGCTATATTGATTTCAATCAAAACGTGTGAATGTTTACCTGCATTTTATTTGTTGCTGAATTTTTTACAAATAATCAGCCTTATCATCGTACCCGATCGGAACAAAATTTTTTCCGATTTCTACGAAATGTATCATTGTATCCGTTCCGATAGGCCAATCGGACAGATCTACGAAAAAAAAATTAATTTGCGTTGAAAATGCCGAATCCGTGTGTTGCATGCCGATGAAATGTCAAAATGGCAGCAACGCATCACGAATTAATGCGATATGAGAAGATATTTGCTTTCCGATTTCCCCGACAGAAAATTAGAAGTGGAAAAATTTCCCGTAACCTAACGATACGATTCGTATACCATGAACAAAAAAAATCGTCCGATCGGAAGTTTTCTCCGAACGAATACGATAATTGGGCTGAATAAATTAAAAAAATATACTTAACAATATAATTCAGTAATTTAAGTTCAAAAAAATCGATAAAACTTTGTTGCTCAGCGATAGAACTTTAACGGTTTACATACAAATTTAACATCACAAGAAAGTTCTATCTGTCAAGCAAATACGAAATTATTTATTTATCCTAAGTACACAAGGTTTTATCTGGCAGGTTATGGCAGGTTAGAACCTTGTGAACTTAAAGATCGAATGAAAACTGAGTAGATAGAACTCTGTTGTTCAATTCTTTTCGAATTTGTAAGAGATAGACTTATGCGAATGGCGGCAATCGAAAGAGCATATCATTTTTAGTACGATGCAATATATACATAACTCAATTTTACCAAAAATGTCAGTTAGAACCTTGTTGTCCTAGGGTCGCGAAATATAGCTTTGTAAATACCCATTCCATTTAATGTCTAAAAACTAAAATGCTCATGGACGAACTTACGCAAAATTGGTGGGTTTATCAATATTATCTTTTAGATTTCGTTTTTTTTCTTTTTCGACAGTCCTTGGTATGCTTCGAGTATGTTGTGCATTGGGTTTAAAGGGGAAAAATTTCTTTTTCCTAAGAGAATGTAATTTGTAAATTGAAAAAGAAGATCGAAATTCAAAAAATGGCTGTTTGTTCTTTTTTTTTATCTTAAACTACGTTTTTAACCGTTTTTTCTTATCTCCCAGTAAATAAAAACACATAAGCAATTCGCGATATACATATTTATTTTGCTTCTTTATTTTGTTATTTCTTAAAATTAATTTTAAGTGGTTTTTCTTTCAAAATTTCATTTTTAAATTACAGTCCAAAGGGTTCATCATTACACATTACACTTTCTTTTTTTTTATAAATTGGATTTAATTGGTAATATTTGGTAACATTTCTAAGAAATATAAAATTTAACTACAATTTGTGTCATTTTTGTTTGTATGTATTTATTTATTTAATTTTAAATTTGATGAAATTTACATGAAATTAAAATTAAATTGCATTATTAAACTTTGCTTCGATAAGTTGGAAAAATTATGTTCATTCTTGTGTTTATAACTTTTAATTTTCAATTTATATATATTTGTCTGTATTTTTAAACAATTTAAATATATATGTATGTATATATAGAATTCACTTTTTTCACTACTAATCATTCTATGATTATAGGTATGTATGTTCTTTTTGTTTGCTTTACTTGAAAATTTGATCCAATTTTACGATGATTCTGATTTATGTTTGTTTCATTGTAGGTACAAGGGGAGATTTTGTTAGTAATGGTATATTTTTTTGTTTAGCTTAGGTATGTTTTCTTATCTAATAACAATATAAAGTTTATTTTATTTTTTTTATTTTACTTAAATTTATGTCAATGTTTGATGAGTTTGTAATAAAAATAGATTTTTTTTTTGCTGAAATAATTAAAATTTTTCAAACAAAAACTGCCACTTTGTACAATATTGTTATTTATATTTACTTAAATACTTTGGCATTTTTTCTCTGTATTTGAGATTTTTTTTTTTTGTTATAGGTTTTATTTTCCTGCAAAAGCCTTTTTATTCGTTTCTTAGCAATTTTTTTATAATGAGTTAAAAAAAATAAAAGTAAAAACAATGATAATATCATTCTTTAAGTTAATTTCATAGTTTTTGAGATTTTCATATTCAACATCACATAAATGTTATTTTTTTTTAAATTTATAATGATTGATTATAGATATCCATATTAAATATTTATCGACACATATACGACATTAAATTTAATTGTTTCCCATCAATTCATTCCATAAGTTTCATTTAGTTTAAGTTTTACTTATATTTTCAAGTGGATTAAACTTGACCTTGTGGGGGGGATGATAGGTTGGAACAATAGATTATACATTTTATACCATCAAAATGGTTTAAAAACCTTGCGTGACAACAACACAAAAACATAAGAAAATTAAATAAAACGGTTCACATCATTGCATACTGCAATCAAAAAAAAAAAAAATTAAAAGAAAAACTTTTACAAGAATAAAAAAAAAACCAATGTTTTTAGAAAATAAAAAGGAATGAGTCTTAAAAACAGAATGATTTTTTACTTTAATGAAGAATCAGTTTTGATTAGTAAAGAAATGATCCATTTCTCGTGGAAATAACTGAAGAACAATAATGGTGTTAAGATACGAGTCGAAGCTAGAGTCTAATTGGATGGGCGGATTTGCTTCAGATTTGATAGTGTAATTCTCTAAATGAAGAATTCGAATATCGATTTTTTTAAAATTCCATATTGGACAGGTTCTAAATGTTAATTAGACTTTTATTTCAACTCCTTCGTCATCTTGTATTTACATTAGATTGATAAATTATAATTAAATTTTAACCGTATACAAAAAAATTGAGCGTATAGAGAAATGAAAGTGAGTGAGGGGTTGTAAATACTAGCGTGCAGCAGAACGAAAATTACAGATGCGGCGCTTGTCCGCAGCGGTTCCCCAGAAAGTGTTAGAAAATGTAGCCGTTATCTTTGGCTCGTTCCAGTAAAATGCCTAATTACTAATTTGAATAATTTTGCATGCAATTATCTTGGGACATGTGTTTCTTTATATACGTAGTATAATTAATTGCAAAAGTGAACTTAGAGATTAAAGTTACTATAATAATCACTGGAAAGATATTTGGAAAACCATAATGGAAGAATTTTGAGACATAATAATGTATTCAGTAATTTAAGTAATGTGCAACAAAGGAAACAATTAAAACTTCAATAGTTTCACATATGAAACATTTTTTTTTTTTTTTTTAATTAACTTAAGACCGGTTGTCACGAAAAGAAGAACGAATTCTTAACTCACATTTTATATACTTTACTGTTCTATAATATACAATACATACATAATATATACATACATTATAATACAATAAATTCACAGCAGACAGAGATAAAAATAATAATAATAACAAAAAAAAAAAAAAAACTTTAAAAAAAACTGTCCTTCAGAGACAGGAGTTTCAAAATCTTAAAAATAAGAATAAAAACTACATACATATTACATATACATAATAATTATATAAATAAACTAAACTACCTGAAGGAATTATATTTGTACGCACCAACGCCACCATTTGAACGTGTCGAATTAAAATGACCAAAAGTCATGGCCCACAAATCGCGAATTTGCTGTTCGCTTATATTCGCCCATGCAAAGAAAAACAAATAATGGCCGATATCAGTCTTGCCACTTAATATATCATCATAGGCTCCCGGATGGATTCGCCATGGCAAAAAGCTCGTAATCGTTATGTTTGAATTCTGGGCCAGAGTACCAGTTATATGAACATCGTCGATCCAAAAATATTTCGAATGCTGTGCTTCCTTGTACAATCGAAAGACCACATCCGGCGAATAAACAATCGAATAACCGGGGCAGTAGGGTGGATAGTATCGACCTGCGTACTCTTTGCCACTCACGCGCCACTTCGAACGATAGCTACGCTTAACCCGAGCTTCGGCTTGTCGCTGACAGAATAGGAAGTTTTTCGACTGGAGCACATTCAATATATGACTAGTGTTGTCAGAACTACTAGGTACATGGTAGGTACGCGGAGTGAACGGTGACAAAAAGGGACGCTGCTGGCGTTGCAGATCCACATACTCGAGCAATTGGAGTGTGTTGACAAATACGTCGTCGTCTGTCTTAACCAAGAATCTAGCTTTGGGACATTGATATATAAACCATTTTAAAGCCATGACATGTTTATAGGTCATGTTGCGATAATCGTCAACAAAGTTTCCTTGTATCAAGTCTGAGAATTTTTTATTTTCTACGTCCAGTTGGTGTTGGAGTTTATTGGTTTTAACAGCACCTACCAGGAACAACAGACGCAGATGAGGACTCTGAACAGATCCCCATGTTTCTCGGATAACTTGTCGCTTTTCGTCATTTGCCGGTGCCGAGTGGACGAGGATTAGAAAGTACGCGGTGTTTGTGTGACCGCAAGGCGCCTGGTTGATTAGAAATTTAAAGTTCTTAAAGTCTATGAGTGTTGTAAAATCGTCCGCTGGCAATGACTCGTTGCCAAAAGACGACTCTGTGACCGAGGATGACGTAAAGCTAACTAGACTTAAATTATTACCCAAAATAGTGGCAGGGTTTATTGGTGTTGTGTGGTGGTGACCTGGTTCGAGTGAGTATCGTCCCTGATTTGTGCGATGTTGAATAGGGTGGACTTCTGGTGGTTCTGGTTGAATATGCTTGGACTCGTAGGCCGTTGGAGACGGACGATGATCGTCGTATGCCAATTGGTTGCCATAGCTGAATTCGGTGGCATACATTGCGGGCTCTTGCACTGATATTCGCCATATTGATATACAAAGGGTCAAACCAATCAATAGTCCTAGGATTGGGCGACGACGCTCAAACATGACCACCCTCCTAATACACCCACAGATAATTGTGGCACTTTTTGTTTGTTGCTACTTCTTGCCCTCTTTTTTGTTTGTATTTAGATTGTGACGTGACGGTTATGAATTCTTTCGATTAACTACTGATGCTGTGCGTTTGGGTGTTATTGTTGTTTGTGTTCGTCGAGCGATTAATGCTACTGCTACTACTACTGATGATATTGTGCTTCTAGTTGTTGGGATCGGAATGTGAGTATTATTGATGCGATTTAGGTATTGTTTGTGCTGTCGTCTGTTTCTGGTTGTTGCTGTTAAAACTAGGTGCGGTTTTTTTCTTCTTTTTAAGCGCACAATGAGCAGCATTTCAAATGGTTTTTAGGAGGAAATCTGTAATGAGAAAAGAAAGGAAATTTAGTTATACATAAGTCATTCAAAAATTTTATAAATTAATAATGATGATAAAAATATATATGTATTACGTTCACAAAAGAATTTTTCCAAATAAAAAACTGACAAAATTGAAGTGATGGTAATAAAGAAGAAGAAACAGTAATAGACATCCGGTAATTGAGGATTACGAGACATTTAAGGGTATAGAAACCTTTGAAATAACGAAATATCTAGTACTTTTCCTACACGAAGCTATAGAGTGAGTTCTTTGCAATAGTTTTTATGTGAATCGATTTAGTGAATGTTGCTTTCTATAAATGAGAATCTCGAAATACACCTGATTCATCTCTTTTTATTTTGAAACCTTCGAAGCTTTTAGACTATTCAGTCATGATATTTCATGTTTTTATCTAAAAAAAAAAAAAAAAAATAGACATTCGTTTTGTCCTTATATCAGGGACAATTTATTTTTTCTTCCTATTTGTCACAATGTCCAACGGACTTACTATTATATATCTCAAGAGATACTCGGCCCTATCGAGGTATTCCATCGGAGCGGAAAATTCTGCGCGATGTCGGAAGAAATCCTTATGAATCTGTCAAAAATGTCACTCAAAGACGCACCTCATCACAATAGGCCAGTCCCACGAAGAAAAAATCTCTGAGCGCTCTGAGCGCTTTTTTTTCGTGGGACAAAAAATCTCACCTGAGCACTGAGATATTTTGCTGAGATATGTGAGATGAAAATTTTTTGGATTCATTTCTCAGTTTTCTTTCTCAGCCAAAACAGCTGTTCTTTTGACAGTCAATTTTAAATTTTTTTGTGGTGCGCAAGTGCAAAAGTGGTAAATAAATACAAAATAAAGACGGAATGTTAATAAAAACTAAAATAAATTGAACTTTTTATTATTTCTCATTCATTTCAAAAGTTTTCTGCTTCAAAAATTAAATATTTTAAGCAAAAGTTGAAAGTGATTTTTCAGAATTTCAGTACGAGAATTATAACACCTGAGTTTTTTACAAATGAGCGGAGAATGTTGTTGTTGTCCCACGAAATGATTTCGCCTCCGTCAAATTGACATTGAGCGCTCAGTGAGATTGGGCACGTTCAGAAGACGTAGGTGACTAGGAAGCTAGGCAAGTTTCTAGTCTCTGATTGGTCAGCTGTCAAAAATATGCATTCCAATTTAGGCAATTTTTATTGGAAAATGGCTGGAAAGCTAGGTGAGAAATATCTCCCTACATTTCTAGGCAAGTACATTTATGTCAGAATATCAGCTGATTATATTTTGTCATTAAATAGCAAGCTGAACTTTATTCTTCCGTGACTTGTTTTTTTTTTTCACGTTTATCTTAACAGTGTGAAATAAATAAAGATTCAATTTAAACAATGCATCATTAGTAAGAAAAGCTTACAAATAATATTACAAAATTCCTAGCTGATTTCTGCCTTGTGTGAAGTGATTCTCAGATAAAAATATTATTAAAACTACTTTCTTTCTATCAACGGAAGGTAAAGGTTTGAAGTAAAGTTCGTAGTTTGGCATTAATGACACCTCTAGTCATCAACTAGGTTCCTAGGTAAAATTTGCGTTCAACGAACGTAGTTGACTACATATGAAGTTCCCTATGTCTTCTGAACGTACCCATTTTATTTGGTAGGACACGCCTAATGCAACGCAAAGCACCGGTGTGCGTTCCTTAATTTCGGAAAAATGTTCCGAACAGCCGTTCGGAAAAAGACTTCAAAGCAATAATTCTCCGATTCGTATGAAATCGGAGAGTTTTCCGCTCCGACGGATACCTCGATAGGGCCGACTACTTATGTATGTATGTTTTGTCTAGCTTTAATTAATTTTTATACTTACTCTTAAATTTCGTGATACAAAAAAAAGACCAATAAAAATAAGATACATATGTATATCAATTTATTTTGAACAAATTTTTCGCTTTGACAGTCTATTTTTTTCCATCTAATTTTTCTATGAATTACGATTAGATACAATACTAAGTATATTTAAGTAAGATATATGATTAAAAAAACATAATCAAATGGTATAGCACAGAATAAAATCACAATATTGCGATTCAACAAAAATAACGACTATTCGACACGAAATACTCAACAAGGATATTAAATAAAAGCATACGATTTTATTTGGATTTAAATTAATAATAAAGTCAACAATATTTAGTAGAACTTATAAATTATATGTTAAACTAAATAACACAACACACAATGTGGTAAAAGTTCTCATGACTTGATTTAATATTATTTTAAATAATAGAAAGTTTGTTGTGTGTTTGATGTGTATATTGACTTGAGATGTACATAGCATTCGCACATTGAATTAACCTAAACGCAAATAGAATTAACCCAAACGCAAATAAAATTAACCCAAACGCAAATAGAATTAACCCAAGCGCAATTCCAACAAGTTTTGCTGTTTTCTTCAATAACTTGCAGAAAAAGTTAGCGACACATCTTTAAACGATGGTATCTCGATTTTGGACAACGTCAAAATCCATAAGACTCAAGAATTACGAGACTTATGAGGTGTTTTTTTTTTTTGCAAGCACGGATGAAATTTGTCGAAAAAATAGACATCGGGGACAAATAATTGTGATAGCGAAATAATTCGTGTTCGCAAAGATAGAGTGGTCCCTTCTCATCAACAAAATGAGGGTCCAAGACTTTTTCCCTGACTTTTTCTGTCTGCAAAACTCTCTCAAAGAATGCAAAAAAATCGGTCTTGTAGATGACACACGCGGCTCATGAAGAACCAGGGCTTAGTGACTTACAACTCTCAACCGTTCCCGTGTGCGTGTCTTCAGGAATGGAGGGGACCTACAGTTTATTGCCGAATCCGAACGGCTAAGGTGAGCGGCAATTTTCTATTACAAGAGATACTCTTGGAGGATTTGTCACTACCTCGCAAGAGGTAGTAGCTCCGAAAAAAACTTAAGGTGGAAGCGGCTGGTATTGAACCCAGACCTCTGGCATGACAGTCCAACGCACTTACCATTACGCAAGATCAGGGAAAGAAAATCTCACAGACATCAAAACTCAACAAAATCTCAGTTACATGAACATGATCAACAACACTTCTCAGTTTTTGCTGTCAAAACTTTGAGGAAAAAAATATGTTGGTGTTTTTGCAATATTTTTAACGTCACGTTATCATGAACATATTAAAATCTTCAATCTTTAGTGTCTTTTATTGCACACTTAAGTAAGGGCATTTTGAATAAGTATATGCAATTAAAATTAGTTGCGTTCATATAATGGAAACACAAATCGCGTGCATATCCTGCCACTTTATCAAGTCGAACGACCGACACGACGCGACGACGAAGTCCGTAATGTAGTTCGACCAACAACAACTGCAATTATTAAGAACCTTTCCTTTAATAAATAGATTATCATGGAAGATAATCGATAAGCTCATTCAATATTTAAAAAGCACACCTGATGATTCCAATAGTGGTGTGTGGCTGATGCTATAGAATTTCAAACATATACATAGCTGTTGTCATCGTAGGCGTCCTTTTGCTTATTTTTATTTTTGCAGATCTTCTATTGTTCCATTCTTTGTTACTATATATGTACATATACTATTCATTTTAGCTTAGCTCCGCACCACCCACTTTCCACCTTCATTTCAAAAAAAAAAAAAAAAATCAAGTGTTCCTAGAATGCAAACAATAATACAACAGAATAGAACAAGAAAAGGACATCCTTCATCAGGTACTCATACTCAATGTTGATTCTGTTTTTAGAGGCAAGGCCACATTAAATGTAAACAAACAAAAAAAAAAAAGTGAAAGAATTAGAATAGACACCGATATTTTTTTGTATGCCTTTGAAAAGGATAAATATTTATTTTTAAGGAGGGAATACTCTATTTAATAGATAAAATAGTAGTCGCCTGAATAGGACATCATTACTATTAGATAAATTAGTGTACATGACAATTTTTGTTTACAATGAATTAGAACTTATTATTATGTATATAACACCATGCCTCTACACTAACTAGGAAGCAGCACTAAGGTAGTCATTAAGTGCGTAATAATCGCAGTTGATATACATACATAGTAAAAAAAAAGAAGTGTAGAAGCGTGAAATTGATTTTGTATACATAGATTGATGTTTATTTATTCATTAGGATGATAGCGACAGACTGAAACTGGTGGTCGAGTAAAAAAAAACTCACAAAACTAATGAAAATGACCTTTGGGTAAATATTCTGATTTATTTAGAAATCATCAATCAACTCAATTAATTGGTGTAGCTGAAAGTCTACGTTTTGTATCTAAAGTATGTATGAAAATCGAAATAAATGTGTTATGGAACGTAGTATAAAATTTTTGTCACAAATATAATTTTCAAAGTTCATAGTTAACTTTTTTTTTTTAATTTTTTATTGATGAAATGTACACACTTTAACAATGTTATCAATTTTAAATAATTTTGTTCCAAAATTATGGTTCTATGCGCCTGAAAATTTTAAGAACATTTGCACCATATTGCAATAGGTTGGGTTAAGACAAGAAAAAAAATCGTTTGGGAGGGGGGGGGGTCTATTTCCCTCCATTTAGGCAGGAGGGGCAATTTTCTAAAAAATTGATTTAAAAAAGAAAAAAAAATTTTTTTAAACAACGGTACAATTTAAAATGCCATGCTATACCTTTTTGAAAAGCCAGAAATCTCTTCTTTGATTTTCATTTTAAATTAAGTTGTGTTAGTGAATAGTTTTTGAAAAATTAATTTCCAAACTCGGACTTTTGAAAAAAAAAAAGTTTCATCAAAATTTTATGTCATTAAGTATAATTTTTGTTTTCAAAATTCAATGCTCTTATTAGCTTTAAGTCAAAAACAGAAAACCGGATGCTAAAATGTCTTTTAGTTTTTGAGAAAATTGAAAATAACAGGAGGAGCAATTTTCTAAAATAACTGACTTAATACAGAAAAAAAAATTATTAAAAAACATCGGTAATGGTTAAAACGACTTGCTATACTTTTTTGTTAATATATGTTTCCATTTTGTTTAAAAAAAAATTAAGTTCTTTTAGTGAACAGTTTTTTTAAACTTAATTTTCAAACTTAAATTTTTGAAAAAAAAAAAAAAAAATTTAAATTGTGTTCAAACAGATTTTGTTCAAAATTTTACGTTATTTAGTAGTATTTTTATTTTTAATATTCAATACTCCCATCAATTTTTAGTCAAACATTGAAAACTAGATGTCAAAATGTAGTCTAGTTTTTGAGAAAATTGAAAATAACAAAAGTAAGTTTTCCTTAAATTCGACTTCCATCCGTTATTTTGTTGTTCAAAAGATCCTATTTCTACAAAATATGTAGTAAAGTAGATTTCGTTATTTTCAATTTTCTCAAAAACTGTAAGACATTTTAGCATCGAGTTTTCTGTTTTTTATTGAAAATTAATAAGAGCATTGAATTTTGAAAACAAAAATTATACTTAATTACATAAAATTTTGAAAAACATTAGTTTGAAACTTTTTTTTTCAAAATTTGGAGTTTGGAAATTAATTTTTCAAAAACTATTCACTAACACAACTTAATTTAAAATGAAAATAAAAAAAAAAGATTTCTGGCTTTCCAAAAAGGTAAAGCATGTCATTTTAAATTGTACCGTTGTTTTTAAATATTTTGTTTGTGTTTTAAGTGAAATTTTTAGAAAATTGCCCCTCCTGCCTAAACGGGGGGAAATAGACCCCCCTCCCATACGATTTTTTTCTTGTCTCAACCCAACCAACTCGCTCCAGCAGTTTGGTGCATCTTATACCGATCGCCCTGTATATCCTACGGGATACGAAACAATGAACTTGTTGAAGAAAACATTCAATGAAAGCATAATTTGTTGTAATGTACCTGTAAATAGCCCTACAAAATCTTGTCATTTGACGTCACATGATTACTTGCTATAGGCATAGGTACGTAATAGCCGCTAGGCTAAGCCACGCCGACAAAGCAATATTAGCCGATATGCATTGAAAGCCAACATTATTCGTGATATTTGGGGCATACGGCAGCAATTGCTTGAAAAAATAATTAAAAATGAAAACTTTTTTCTGTCGAATGAAATTTATCAGATCAGATCTTTGGTGGGCGTATGTCCGAAGTTGTGTTTAAAAACTATCTAATTGCAGAATGTATTAAACTCCAAAATGGTTATTTAATGGAAGTTCATACGTTTTGTTCAAAATTAAAATTAGAACTGCCTTAAAAAAATACCAGTTAGATAAGACCTGTACGAATGTTTATAACGAACGGTTCATACGATAAAAAAAAGTTTAAGAAGGTATAAATTGGTAAATTATTTTAGTTTTTAAACTTATTTACTACAATATTGTGCTATTAACTGTAAAGAATTACCTAATTGAGTTATTTCATAACGGTTAATCCAATAGCAAAGTATGAATTACAAATTTTCGAAATTTCATTTAAAAAAACCGTCTTTGGTGGGCCAAGCCAATAAAGTTCTGTTTTCTATCACGTACTGAATTGGCTAACATTTCTAGACCATAAATGCTCAAAGATAACTGACTGATATCCGTCTTGAACAACATATGATACTTATCGCTCTTCGAGCTAATCCAAATTTAGTTTTCATGCATGACAATTCTAGTGCAAGAGTCGCACATTGGGGCAAAATAACCCAAAAGCTGGCAATAATTCAAAAAACTAAATTGCAAATATACTTAATTTTTTTAATATTTTCTAATAGAGTAATATCCATCCTTTAAAAAAAAAAACTATTTATTTTTTTATAAACCTTCCCGTTTCTTCATAAAACATTTTTGCTTACGCTTAATTAGTAGTCAGCTGAACCAGAAGTAAAATTTGCGATTTTTCATCGTGATCTTTGGCACTGTTTTTCTTTTTTTTTTTTTAATTCATTAAAAATTTAAGTATGGAACCTTCCACTTCGGGTATGTTTAAGTGATTTAAACCAATTTTGTTTTTGTATTTAAATATATATGTAAAATTTGAGTGAACCACGACAAAAAGTATCGAAATTAGCCAAGTTAAGGAATTGAATAGAAATTTTTCACATTTTAAATCCGAGTTCAAGACGCGTTGGGACAAAGCTTCTAGAATCGAAGAAAAATTTAATAAAACAAACGAAAATTAGCGCAAGGCAGAAGAATCTGCAAAGAAACGTGGTAATCCGGAAGTGCAATTCGAAACATCTTCTGAACGAAACAAAAAGGCTAAAAACTCAACACCTGAAAGAAACCGTTTCAATGTCCGTTTTAAGTTATGCAACTCAAATGAGCCTCAGAGCTTCTAATAAACAATAAACACCGAACACTTGGATTTTGGAATGTCTGTTTTGCATGGTTGGATAAGGATGTTTGAATGTCTTTTACATGTATCCTACAAACTACCTGTTAAAAAATGGCAAGTTCGAGAAAGACAAGGCAATGGTGGCAGAAAATAAAGCTCGAATTCAAAAAGAATTCCGAATAAATTGTAGGTTAATTGTTGATAAGCCAAAATCTGGATTTGGCAACAGTAATAATGGAAACACTGCTTGGACGGTTTTTCAAAAATCCTGGGGACTCATTCCGTAAAATGATTATCACCCGACGATAACGTTTCGACGATAGTCCTACTACACGTAACCCTAAAAATGCATATCGTCTGGACGATCACGTTTTGGCGATCAAATATTTGCTTCACGTAAGTCGATTATCATCAAAACGCTATCGTCAAAACGATGGCTTTTGGACGATACCTAAATAGGTATCGTTTCGCATTTGTTTATATGATTGTATGTAAGTTTGTACGCGACTATAGTTAAATGAGTGAAATAATTTACTTATTTTGCAAAATGGCAACAAACATTTGAGAAAAATACAAATTATATGAAAACTAAAAAAAAAAACGTTTCGCCAGCAGGGATCGAACGCCAAACCTTTCGGTTAAGAAGCAAGTACCTGTTCCATTGCGCCACCATCTAATGTAAATTTCCGCCGATTTCTTGGGCTTACAAACAAACCGTGCACTAAAGAACATCGTTCTAATAACGCAATTGTTATTATGACATTTCAATGATGGTTTGACAATCTCTGAAAAAACGATAGACGAGGAGATAGTGTTTGAATTACGTGAAGCTAATTATTGACGATCACGTCAGCGATAATCGTTTTGATGATTATCGTTTTGAAAATTACGGAATGACCCCCTGAACTTTCTACTGAAATAACAAATATTGAAGTAGAACTAATTTAAAAAAAAATGCACACAATTATGATTGTAGTTGCCAGTGGATATTAAATTGATGTTAATAAATTCCGAGAGTATGCGCACGAAACAGCAAGACTATTTGTTAGTAAATATCCTTGGTATCATATGCCCCCAACTCTCCATAAATACTTTATTCATGGCCCAGAAATAATACAATCTGCATTGTTGCCACTTGGGCAGCTTTCTGAGGAAGCGCAGGAGGCTCGTAATAAAGATTTTAAGAATTTTCGAGAGCGTTTTTCAAGAAAATCAGGTCGCGAAAAAACAAATGAGGATATCTCCAATTATCTGATCTCTGATCCTATCATTGCTTCCAAGCAAAAGCCACACACAAGAAAATTGCAGTCTTATTCCCCAGGAGCTTCAGATTCCTAGCTATAACGGCTGATTTAATACCACGTTTTAAGGCATTCTGCCCCACTGTGAGGCATCCGGATATAAATCCACAAAATGCAAAACAAAAGCAGAGTTTAGTTATCTATTAAAAAGAAGTTACAGGTTCCTATAAGGTTAAAAGTCCAAACTTGTGCATTTATTTAGAACAGGAGAATGTATGTTTATTCTAACCCGTTAAAAAATATTTTGTTTAATTGTTTTTGAAGAATTAATCAGCTTCAAATTTGTCTGCAATGTTTATTTAAACGAATTGGTTGTTGGGAGGCTTTAGGTCAGCTATAAAACTGTGTTTAGTAAATATTTTTTTTTAATTAATTGTATACGTTTGCATGAATGTTTTCTTTGAGCAAATTAAGAAGTAAAATCTTTATTTGTTTTCTATTGCTTTTGATTTTTATTTAGGGAAAATGTGCGCATTAATTTATTTTGCACTTTATTTACTGTTGTCTTAATTTGAAAATTTCTTCATACATATTTTCAAATAAAATCGATCATTATTCATCTCCAAAACAAAAAAACTGGATAGACGATAATCATTTCAGCAAAAGTAATCTAAGAAACGTCCTTCAGCATCGTCATCCTTAAATACAATAATTATACATACATCTGACCTTTAATATTCTTTCCATCAGTTATGATATATGACTATAAAAAGGATTCCAGTTTCAAACACTTGACTTTTTTTTTATTTTTCTTACAACCATAATCCGCTTTTTTTTCTCTTCTCTTTTCTTCTGACATGCGTTCTCGAAGGACAGAAAAAAATACTTAAATTTTTTCTATTTCTTAATTACATTACATATTCAAGAGTCCCTACAGGTGTGGCCTCTAAATTTTATATGAATTGCATGCATTCAAAGGATTGAACTGTTTTTTTTTTTTTTTTTTTTTTGTTAAAAATACTGTTTTTAAAAAAACACTTGGTCAATAATTAGTGCATAGCTCATGCATTTAAATCCTCATTTTCAAACCACACTCTTCAATTAAAAATGTAATATGGAAGGTTATTCGGTCTTAATATTGTATAACATGCAAATAACAATTAAATTAATTATAGAAATATATGATTTAGATTTCAAAAAGAGTTAAAAGAATCACTTTAATTGAAAAAGGAAAACAGTAGTATTAATAAATAAATCAAACCTTTTAACATTAAAAACATTGATCCAATATTTTGTTAGTGTTACCATAACATAGGAACTGAATCTTTCAAAATTAAATAATATTTACGTATTAGGGTGGCCCGCATTTTGAAAATGTTGGAATTTGGAATTAAAATGCCATGATATACCTTTTTGGAAAGCCGAAATTTCTTCTTTGATTTTCATTTTAAATTAAGTTGTGTTAGTGAATAGTTTTTGAAAAATTAATTTCCAAAATCGAAATTTTGAAAAAAAAAAAAATGAAAAAAAAAGTTTCAAACTATATATAATATAATATACATATATAAACTATATATAATATAAAATGTATAATTTTAGTTTTCAAAATATAATGCTCTTATTATCTTTTAGTCAAAAACAGGAAACCAGATGCTAAAATGTCTTTTAGTTTTTGAGATTGAAAATAACAGGAGGAGCAATTTTCTAAAATAAAGAAGCAAGTAAAGTTTTTTTTTTTTTTTTGAAAGAAGAAGGCTTTCCAAAAAGGTATAGCATGGCATTTTAAATTGTATCGTTGTTTTTAAATATTTTTTTTTTTTCAGTTTTAAGTCAATTTTTTAGAAAATTGCCCCTCCTGCCTAAACGGGGGGAAATAGACCCCCCCTCCCATACAGTTTTTTTCTTGTCTTAACCCAAACTACTCGCTCCAGCAGTTTGGTGCATCTTATACCTATCACCCTGTATACAATCGAAAGTTTTGTTGGTGCTACCAAAATATAAATTAAAATTGAAATTTTTTAATTTATTTAAAAATTTAGTGAAATTAGGTAACTAACATTAACACCTGAAACCATCTAACCGTGCAGTTAAAATTTCCCAAACAAAACTTTATGGGAAAATCTATTATCTTGGTAATGCAATTTTTATGGCACAAACCTGAAACGTTGTTATCTTACAATAATATTGGTACAAAGTTTTAACAATATCGATGAAGCCGTTTTTGAGAAAATCGAATTTCATGCAGGGAATAACATAAAAATGCTCTGTACCAAATTTTAAGCAGATCGGCTTAATCACTTTTTAGGACTTCTTAATCATAGGTTAGGTTAGCGTGGCTGTGAGCATGAATTCTTGAAACACTTAGACCATGAGTTGGTCCATTTTGATTCCACACTCCTTACTCAATGAACCATTTAGAGCTCTTTACGAAGCATGCGAGACTATTAATGTGACATTAATTAAAATTCATTAAAAAAAGCCATAGCTGACCGACTTTTGAAACAGCCTGGGCTCAGATCGCGTAAGACGATTCGATTGAACGATAATCGTTTTGACGATTGTTCTCTCTATATTTTACCTCACATCTGATAGAGAAAGTTATTGCCAAAACGATGATCGTTCAATTGAATCGTCTTACACGATCTAGGACCTGACTTTTTATGAGGATTAAGTGAACTTTCAGATGGCATAAATTTTTTTTGAAAATTCCGAAAATGGGGTGCTAAAAATCTCTATGACCTTGAAAAATAATAAATTTTAAAAATTCATTAAAAAAATCTATGCCTGACCAATTTCTGAAACTAGCTGACCTTTTATGAGGATTAAGTGAACTTTCAGATGGCATACAGATTTTTTTGAAAATTCAAGCAATGAGGTGCTAAAAGTCTTATACTGTGACCTTGAAGAAAATTTCAAAAATTCGTTAAAAAAAATCAAAGCCTGACCAATTTCTGAACTAGCTGACCTTTAATGAGGATTAAATAACCTTTCACATGGTATATATTTTTTCCGAATATTCCACAAATGGGGTGCTAAAAGTCTTATACTGTGACCTTGAAAAAAACTTAAAACATTCATAAAAAGAAATCTATACCTGAACAATTTCTGAATCTAGCTGACCTTTTATAAGGATTAAGTTATCTTTCAGATGGTAAATTTTTTTTTTTGTAAATTCCACAACTGAGGTGCTAAAAATCTCTATGACCTTGAAAAAATAATAAACTTTGAAAATTCATAAAAGCAAATCTATGCCTGACCAATTTCTGAAAATAGCTGACCTTTTATGAGGAATAAGTAAACTTTCAGATGACTTACAATTTTTTTGAAAATTCCACAAATGAGTTGCTAACAATAATGACCTTGAAAAAAAATTAAACTAAAAAATTTATTAAAAAAAATCTAAGGCTGACCAATTTCTGAAATTAGCTGACCTTTTATCAGGATGGAGCTACCTTTCGGATGGTATACATTTTTTTCGAATATCCCATAAATGAGGTGCTAACATTCTATACGACCTTGAAATGACCTTGAACAAAACTTTAAAAATTCATAGAAAAAAAACTATGGCTGACCAATTTCTGAAACTAGCTAACCTTTTACGAGGATTAAGTAGACTTTCAGATGACATACAGTTTTTTTGAAAATTCAACCAATGAGGTGCTAAAAGTCTTATACTGTGACCTTGAAGAAAATTTCAAAAATTCGTTAAAAAAAATCAAAGCCTGACCAATTTCTGAACTAGCTGACCTTTAATGAGGATTAAATAACCTTTCACATGGTATATACTTTTTCCGAATATTCCACAAATGGGGTGCTAAAAGTCTTATACTGTGACCTTGAAAAAAACTTAAAACATTCATAAAAAGAAATCTATACCTGAACAATTTCTGAATCTAGCTGACCTTTTATAAGGATTAAGTTATCTTTCAGATGGTAAATTTTTTTTTTGTAAATTCCACAACTGAGGTGCTAAAAATCTCTATGACCTTGAAAAAATAATAAACTTTGAAAATTCATAAAAGCAAATCTATGCCTGACCAATTTCTGAAAATAGCTGACCTTTTATGAGGAATAAGTAAACTTTCAGATGACTTACAATTTTTTTGAAAATTCCACAAATGAGTTGCTAACAATAACGACCTTGAAAAAAAATTAAACTAAAAAATTTATTAAAAAAAATCTAAGGCTGACCAATTTCTGAAATTAGCTGACCTTTTATCAGGATGGAGCTACCTTTCGGATAGTATAAATTTTTTTCGAATATCCCATAAATGAGGTGCTAAAAATTCATGTGACCTTGTATTGACCTTGAAAAAACTTTAAAAAATGATTTAAAAAAACTATGTCTGACCAATTTCTGAAAATAGCTAACCTTTTACGAGGATTAAGTAGACTTTCAGATGACATACAGTTTTTTTGAAAATTCAACCAATGAGGTGCTAAAAGTCTTATACTGTGACCTTGAAAAAAAAACTTTGAAAATTAATTTTAAAAAACCTATGCCTGACCAATTATGTCGTATACTTTTTTTCGAATATCCCTTAAATGAGGTGCCAAAAATCGCTGGTGACCTTGAAAAACTTCAACCTTGGATTAAAAATTTTCTAAGCCTGACCAATTTCTTGAACTACCTGACCTTTTATGACCAATTACTGACCTTTTAGACTGAATACTTTTTTTTCTCGAATTTTTCATGTATGGGGTGCTAAGAGTACAGAGCCGCCATATTGAAACAGCTGGTCATTTTATTTTCATTTAATAACTCGCCTGGATTTTATTTGGTAACAAAATGGGCAGTACAAAATTAAAATACCTACCATATGAGGTACTAACGATCTCTGGGACTTTTTTCATCCTTAAGTTATAGCTTGTCAAAGTTCACATGTATCTAATGGGGTTCAATGCCCTCCTGCCTCTTCTGTGGCATTTACTCCACCAAAACCTATGACAACTTTGTAGAGAAGGGTTGGTGAAATATCTTTGTCGAAGGTCATTTTCCAAAATTATAAAATTTTTCATCGACTTTTGCATTTTAAAAATCGAAAGTGACGCACTGATTTTTCACATATTTTTAATGTGTAATTACATAAGCTACAACTTTTGTCTTCACATTTTTTTTAAAAACATTGAGTTTTTGAGAAAATGCTTAAGATACAAAAATAAACATCTCCACCAAAATTCAGCTTTGTCGGAATTTTTTCGTAGTTTTCCCATTAATTTTTGTCTAATTTTCATGGGCAAATAATTCTATATAATTATTTGCATATTTGTATTATAGTTTAACTAGATAAAAAACAAAATTATACTATTTACTTACGCCGTCTTGACAAGCGACTTCGTCTAAAATCAACTTGTGGCAATCAATGCACTCGGAAATCGCAAGCACCTTTGGAATGCTAAAAAGATAAAAATAAAAAATATACAATTATTTAAAAATATCCTCATCGGTGTTGTATGTATACATATAAATTAAATTTTAGATTTAAAAAGATAATACTAAAAATAAAATGAAGGAATTATGCAAATTTTTGTGCTGAGAAAATTAAAAATTCTCGGAAGGGAAAATAAATGTTTGAGTGTGAAAACTAAAGATTGGAATTTCTATGTAGGTACCTATGCATCTACGTTTAAACTTGAACTTGAGAGTAAGTTTAAGTTAAACGAGTGTTTTTTTTTTAAGTTCAGCTGAACTTAAGTCTGAACCCCCACTGTGAAACTTGACCAAATATAGATAGCTAAAACACAAGTTTTGGATCAATTTTTTAGCTTACAACAGTAACATATTGATCTAAAATTCCTGTAAAGTTGTTGTATCTTCTTACGTTGCATTTGGCCAATTAAAGAAACCAGACAAACTACACAATTTTTAACGAGTATCTGGTGTTCGATTGTATATGGGTTAATATTTAAAAACATTAATATTTCGGATTCCATTACTTTTCGTACCGAAAATAAATTATTGATTTTTTGTTGCTGAATTAATTTCAACAAACTTTTTTGTAACGGGCGCAATTTTCAGAAAAAAAAGTTTTAAAAAAAGATCATACCCGTTATCCGGATTTAAACACCGAAAATTTCATTCCCCTTTTTAGCAACAAAAAAAAAAATTATCATCAGGTTTTCTGTTTTTGACTAAAAACTAATAAGAGCATTGAATTTTGAAAACAAAATTAGAAATAGACCCCCCCCCCCCCCTCCCATACGATTTTTTCTTGTCATAACCCAACCTACTCGCCATAACTCTTTGGTGGAACACCCTGTATATACATAACTTTAAATTTTTTAATAACTTCGATTTAATTCTCATAAAACACCTTACCTTTGGGATAATCATTCCACTGTCGTCGTTTTTGTGTCATCCTCTGATTACCGTTGCAGGAAATATACATTTTCTCGAAAACAACTCCTACGATTTTGATTAAAAATTGTTCTAAATACTAATATTAGTATTAGATCTGCCAAAAACAAAATTTACAGTTAGCCATTAACAGTACCTCTCATAGAACCATTTTCTTTATTTTGGACTAATTTAAATTTTGAATTTTGTATACAAAAGCTTTTAAAAGTTGAAAAAATACTGCATATCAAAATTTAAAAAAAAAAAAAAACAAATTTTGGATTTTTAAAAAAAAATTCAATTTTTTTTTTTGAAAATTCGATATTTCAAAAACGGGTTGATAATTTTTTTCGAAATTTAATTTTTAGTTCAACATAAATAAATACTAAAAAATTGTGTACCAATTTGTTTTCTTAAAAATGTTTACAAAATTATATATATAAAAATTAATTAAAAAAAAAAAAACGCTCCTACGACTTAAAATTTTTTTTTTCTCCAAAACTAAGACTAGTTAAAGAAATCAGATGATGTACATTTTTTTAGTTCTCAAAACAATTTAAGAAGACTTTTTTTAATAAATTTAATTCGAATTATGCTGATTTTTAATAATTTTTCAATTTAAGCTCTATAATGTAGGTTTAATAGGTACTAGTTTAAAAATTATTTACTTTTATCACACTCACTCACTCTTTAAAATTCGAAGAAACTTTTACTACAAGAGTAAGTTTGTGCGATTCAGTCGTGCATTTTATTTATAAATGGCTTTATACAATATCGGATGTGGAAAAAAATTACTTTTAAAACCGTTAGATTTGATCAAATCCTGTGACCTCTTGATGAAAAGTTATTTTTATAGAGCTAAACTATACATAAAAAAAAATGGATTATAAAGCAAAATAAGTTGTTATAAGCGAGGGTTCATTCTTGAATGCAAATTATTAATGTTTTGAAATATTGACCCAAATACAAAAAATTTAAGAATCCTGAAATTTTTGTTTAATGAAAAAGATTCAAAAAGAAACGCAAAATAGAGATGTAAAATTTCAAAAGACCATAATTTTTACAAACTTGGAATGTATGTACAGGCAACCATATGTATACACACATATTCATAACCTTGTTCAAATATTAAATTTCTATTATTTCATTAGCAATATTTTTCTCTTAAGGGTAGGTGTACCCGACCAGCCAACTCAAATTTCATGTAAATGAATTTGAATGTGTTAGTAAGCTCTCTTCACCAAATTCGGCGTTCGAATTTTAATTATACCTACTCTTGTACTCTTTTTTAATCGCAAACGATGTTGCAGAGAGCAGACAATCACGCACAGGCACGCTCAAGCAAAAGAAAGGAAAAAAACAGGTAGCGAGCGAGTAAGCGCAGACGAAGCAAATGTACCTACTTATTATGTATGTAAATACAAGTGCCAGACATTCAATTTAGAGAAAATAAATAAAACAATATTCTGACCAGATAGGTAGGTATGGATGGATTTGTTTTTTTCTTATGGATATGGTGTGATGTGTGAATATGTATTATAATTATCTAAAATTTTAATTTACTTTTTACTATATATTTATTATATTATATATTTTATTTTTTTTATATTATAAAGTAAAGTGTTGGCCACTCACTGACTGACTCATTCATAATTTTTACTCATCATTCTACAGGTTTTTGTGTTATAGATATATATATATATAAAAATTTTTTAAATAGCCTTATATATGTAGAGCTCCACTAAGAAGGGATTTTTTGAAATTCTCAAAATTAATAGGGTAAATAGGGGTAAATGTAGAGTAAAGTCGGTTTTCTATTTTCTAAACGGAATGAGATAGAGATTTCATTTTTTTTGTGTTTGATAGATTTTTTAAAAATTAGATTGACATATTTTGGGAAAAAATTTTAGAAAAATTATTTTCGGAAATAAAGTTGTTTGAAACTCAAAAATGCAAAAATCGATGTTTGACAAAATAATTCTAATAAATCAGGAGATTGTTTGATTGATTTGAGGATTACGGCGATTGAAAGAAGATAAAAAAAAAGGTTATCCATGTATCAGGGATTTTTTGTGGGCGTGGTATTGTGGGCGTTGGGAATTTTTGAAAAGACGCAATTTTTTCGGCTTATTTTTTGATGGTTTTTATTTTTTATCTTTTTAATGGATGTATCTAAAAAATTGAAATTTTTGGATCCTATAGAACTTATAGATTTTGATATTTTTGGAAAATTTAAAATTTCTAAAGTGCCGTTAAGCTGAGATATTTGAGTTTAAGAAATAAGCAAATCAATTTTTTAAGGTTTTTTTCGATTATCTTTTTATAGAGTAGGAATAGGGAGTTGAAATTTCCACATATGATAGGATTTATTAATCTTAATCGATTTGCATTTAAATTTTATTTTTTTAATATCGTTAGACAGAAATAGCGGTAAATATTGACTTCTTGAATAAATTCGTTAATTACTTATCGCTGAGTGCACCGATTATTTTAGTTTTTCTTTAAATCGCATGTCCGTTTAACGACAAAAATTTTGATACCTCATTTGAATCTGTACGACCTCTAGAAGCTTCACAATCTTAATTAAAAGCCAATCAAGAAATCGATTAAAATGCATTAAAATTGCCTGTTTCGTTCATTGTCAACCACCATCGACCAGTGGGAGATGACAGTTATTTTATGAAAATCACAAAAATCAATTGATATTGTTCGATTAAAAAATTCATAACTTCTATACTATACGTCCGATCGATTAGGTTAAGGTCTTAAAAGAATCATGAAATGTCAAGCTTTAATTGTGTGAAAAAATTATTGCGTGAAAGGGAAGCATTCTATACGAAAAGGGGTCGGAAAGCCATCATCAAATCGATTTTCATTTTTCAAAATGCAAAACATGATAAAAAATTTCGAAATATCGAAAAACAATATTCTACAAAGTTATAGCCCCATTTCTCATCTACAAAAATGTCAGTGGTTATATAGGGGTAAATTCGACAGGAGAGGCTGTAGGGGCCCTTTAATTGGTTTAATGACCAAAAAAGTATTTTAAATTATAAAAATGATATAAAATTATCGATTAGGCCATCTTATTAGGCTAATAACTTCGCTAATAATTATCGGATCTTCTTGAAGTAAACAAATATGAAAAGATAAAATGTCACGCTAAATTTCTGTATAAAAATTATTTCAAAATCGTAAAAAAAATCATATCAAAAAGCTGATTTAGTCTGAAATCAATACGATTCTTATCATTTTAAATTCAAAAGTTGATGAAAAATTTGAGAATTTTGAAAAACTCTTACTATATATTCATTGCAAAAATCTTGGTCTACAATAATGCTGAACAATGTTTTAAGATTAGTTCAACAGCGGAGGCACTAAAATTAATTTAACGCGATTTTAAGGATTTTCATTAGAAAATGCAATAGACACGGTAAAATAGGTTTTTTTTTGATTAAAGGTCGAAAAACTACTTTCTAAACGGGAGAGGTTAGAACGTCAATTCTTATTTAAATTGATAGATCTTTAAAATAGAAGAAACTTTTAAATTTAAAAAAAAATTCTAAAAAATCTGCGAAGTGAGTTATAAAATGTTAAAAGTTGACTTTTGAATAATACGTCTTTGACAAATAATTCGCTATAAATCGGGGGTATCAGATAGAGAAACAAATTTTACAACATTAGAAAGATAATGAAAAAAAAAATTACCCATTATTCAGGAATTTTTGCTAGGAATTTTTTTTTACCCACTTTTTGATTTTTGAAGATGACACATTTTTTTACCCATTTTTTTGTGGTTTATGATTTTTTATATTTTTATGGGTAAATCTAAAAATCTAAAATTTCTACAGCTAATAGAGATTGTTAATTTATAAATATTTTAAAAATTTTAAATTTTTTCAACAACCCCAACTCCAGATATTTACAAAATTAATGCTTTTTTTTTCATGCCCTCACAACTTTTTACTGGATGCATCTACAAATTTAATATTTCTTTTACCAGCACCTTAGAAAGCTAACGTTTAAATTGACATCTCAACCAATATTCTACATCCTACACAACCCTCACAATAGTTTATAAAGTTTTCATCAAAAAATTATACGAAAATCTTGAAAAATGGGTATGATTGTTCGTTGTCGCAAAATTAAATCAAAACAATCTTTCGGCAACGATTCTAAACATTTCAACATGACATTACCTATAAGAACAAAAGAAAAAAACAACAAACAGTGCATGACTATTACACGCAATATCATAGATTCCCTTTTGCAAAAGAAGCAGAAAAAAACTTCCATTCCAACGATGAGCCAACAAAAAAAAATACATATGTACCTTATGTATGTACGTACAAGGTACACAAAACTCAACCAAATCTCCTAGAAAGATACCACCGCGCCCGCGCGAAGTGAACACCAACTTCCAGCACGTCTACCCCTTGACAACAAAAAGACTGGCATACACATACATAATAACCTTCTTCTTTTTCTTTTACCTAAAAAAAGATCACTTGACATCCAAATAAAGAACAGGATTACTATGTATGCTTTCTATAAAAAAAAAAAATAATGTGTAAAGAGTCAATACAGAACTTCTCTTGTAAGGAAAAAGAGAATTGGGGAAAAGAGAATGCATGCACAACCCAGTGGATTTCTTTTGAACCAAATTTCTTTGTGTGCGTGAGCAAAGATGTTTTTCCAGTAAAAAACTGCAAAATTGACAACTTTTCCAAAATTAGAAATAAAAAAACCATGAAAGAAAATACGATTTTCTTTTTTAAATCTAATAAAAAAAATACCAAAAAAAAACAAAAAAAATATGTGGTAATTGTATTGGCTGTCCTTGCATTACAACGGCATTACAAATAATGTCATATTGCATTGCGTTTTCAAGCATGTTGTAAGGCAAATATTTTTTTTTCAAAGGTACTATTTAGTTCAGAACACATAATACTTTGATTTAAAAAACATTTAGAAAATTTAAAAAATATAACAATCAATTTCCCAGGCAATCGCGCAAAATAATTGAAGAAAAAGGAGTATCTTTTCTAGTTTTGTCTCTAAAAAGTAACTGTAAAAAAATTAAAAAAATAAAATAAAAATTAAGGTAACTGCATATACATATAAGCTTTGTAAAAACGTTTATTTGACTTGCTTACCTAATATACTTCAAAAGTTTTATCAAATTATTCATTCATAAAATATAACGAATTTCCTTTATTTTTCATAGTTTTGTGCATTTTTTTTGGGTGAATAAATAAACTAATAAAAAGAAAAAAAAGGTATTGCTTAGTTTTGAGATCAATTTTCTCCAGAAAAAAAATAAAAAAAAAATAAGAAAGTTATTTTTACCCAATTTCCCATCCATTTTTGTAAGCATCGTACTAAATTTTATGATTTTTCTATCTGTATGGCGGTTTTAAGGTTTAAAATATTTTTTATTTTTTTTTAAAGCCACACAAATATTTTACTTAACTTATTTCCAATCGATGACCGTTTGTTTCATTAAAATATTCGCAAAATTGTGAACGCTATACCGATTAGCGCAGAACTCCAACCTATTTTTTCAAGGGACACATACCCTTAACAAACACTCATGGGATGTAGTACATACCGTACGTGAATTTACTTTTGCTATTTATCAACTTATTATAACAATTTTGCCTGTAAAATTGAAAATAACCAAAAAAAGCTAACCGAATATATTTGTAGCGAAAGAACACTTGTGCATGTGCTCCGCAGTGCTAGACTACATAAATAATGTTTGATTTTTCCAGCTAAATGTGTTGAATTTAGGTACCCGAAAATAATATCATAGTTTTGATTCTGCAAACATTCCAAGAATACAAACATTATACATACAAGTAGCTATACATAGTACAGTAGCATCTCGAAAGATGAACAGATATAAAAAAGGCACCGTTGATCTTTTCGAATTGTTCATCTTTACAAGCATCGAAAATTAGTTTAAGAAAAACATTTAGCTAAACATAAAAACATATCATCGAAGAATTAAAAAAAAAAAAAATAGACTTATGTATTTCGAAATTTTCTTAAGAAACTGCTCTATAGTAAACTGTCACCCGGAAGAAAGAAGTCTCGTTTTATTGCTTTCTCTCGTAAATTTCTTGAGCTTAGAAGTGTCAATACATAGGCCTCACATTGCTCTGCAAATTTCAGGCTGGAACATGTGGGTCTCGTAGCTTTAGGAACCATCCATACAAAGCCGTCGCTTTCGTTTTTTGGCATTTTCAATTTATGCAATGTTTTGCATTTTTTCGCTCCAGAAATCGATGTTTTACACAATCTTGAAGTGACTGCTTTACCTTTTTTTTATTGCAACAATCCTGGATATAGGGATTCCACATGTTTGCAATGTTTCGATAAGATGTTCTATTCTTTATGTCTACTAACACAGCACACTTTTGTTTAAGGTTTAAAAACTTAACTCTACCTTTCTAGGGGAGGCATCTTTCCTCTTCAAAATTCACATTTAACTGAAGAATTTACACAAACTCTAAGGTGAACCGCACGCAAAAGTACCGTTACCATAAAATTTAATACAGTAACCAAATTACACGACGAAATAAAGGGGAAGAAATAGAAAAAATCTTATTAGAAATAAAGCGTTCATCTTTTCAAAGTAGCAAGATTTCAACCCACCCGTCTGGAAAAATGGCAAGTTTTTGGCAAGTTTAAAGAAGGCCTCGGCAAGTTTTCGGTAAGAAAAGCCTGGACGAGGAAAACTTGACAGACCCCTATTAGTGCCTCGCTGAGAACATTTATTTAATAAAGTACTAGTGAAGCTCTTGATAATACCTAACTATGAATAGTAAAATCATTTTACGAAAATTAATAAAAGCAGAATCTTATAATATCGTAAAAAAAAATCTTTGTGTGAACTGTGCAAATTTCAAATAATGATTGTGAATCGGTGTATCAAATAGTAAAATCGCAACTAGACAAAACAGAACAAGACAAAATCACAACTAATTTTGAAATTCTTAGAAAACCGTTCTCAGTTGTTCTACCTAAAAGGCAAGTATGCAAACAGACTCACTAAACAGCAAGCCAGAACAGTTTAGAACAGAAAATTTCTCATTGAACTTGTTCTTTTATGTTCTAAACTGTTCCGAACAACATCACTGAACATACCCACTTGCCCACACACAGGGTAAATGGGGCTATAATATAGCCCCATATCTGAAATGGTTGAATGGAAAACCACGTAAAACAAAACATGTGGAACAAATCTTGTTTTACTAGTCAGGGCTTAGACAGAATTCAACTGACAAGGCAAAAAGGTTCATAACTGGCGAGGGCCTAGCGAATGCCTATAGTAATCCTTGCTAGACCCTTGTTAGTAACTATATAAAATTTGCCAGGGCCTTATTGAAAACTAGATTCTTTTTCCAGGCGGGCATTATCATCTTTTGGAACACTGCAATGGTGGAAAAAAAGCGTTCATCTTTCGATTTCCAAACTGTTCATAGAACAGTTCATGTTTTCGAGATTCTACTGTATAATACATTCATATATTTGAAAGCTTTCAAATTCGAGGAAAATTTGTATTTAATGGATAAATATGACAAAATGTCGATTCAACAAAAATAAGATATTTCATTTGATTTTAATATAAAAATTCGACATTCCTATCAAATAAAATATGCACATATATGTATGTACTTTTGTTCTTAGCGGGTGTGTGTAGCACATTTTGTTGTTCAATATAAATATTTCTCCATCACATAAATAAATTATCTTTAATCATTATTTCAATGTCTAAGGGAGCAGGGAGTCAGATGTTGTTAGAATTTTGCAGTTTTTTTTTAATCAAAAAACAACTTGCTTATGTTTTTTTATTTTATCAAAAAAATAAGATAAAAACCGAAATTAAAAATGTAAATCATGGATATTAAATTGATTTGGATTTTATCATTTAATAACTTTGAATAAATTTGATGTTCCTTGTCAATAAAACAACACTTATTTTTATACTTAATTTGTTGGTTGGGTTCGGCGCGGTTAATTTGATTATAATTTATCAAAGTACAAAAGTTAATTAATATTTCAGAATTTTGAAAATTTATTGATATGATTTTATTTCTAAATAAAAAGCAAGATTTTCACAATACTTAATTTACTTTATTACTTAATTAAAGGTGTAAAAATAGAAAAAGGAAATGGTGTTTGCTCCAGTCGATGGCTAGGCGGGAATTGTAATGTGTAAGAAAAAATGCGGGAGTTCGTCATGGTATGTCTTGATAGCAGGTGCCAGGGTGACAAGTCTGGTTTACCAAAATAGGGCATTAAAAATTCAAAGGCAATGCTGCCAGATCATTATCAGCTTCCCTCTTACTTAATTTGGATAAAATCTCACATGTTTGCGAAGCCGCTCAGATCGTCTAGGCTCCGGTGGTGTACCCAATGAATGTTGATCTTCTACAATGCTTTTAGGATCTTCTGTTGGAACTAGGTTTGAGCTTGGTGAAGATGAATTCGAATTAATGTTGACAGGAGGTGAAACCGAATAAACTAATACGTCAGAATCATTTAAATCTGTTCTAACATTGTTCGGTGTTTCTCGGTCAACATATATGTCGCTGCGTGTATAGATAAGACTTGGTGCAATAAGGTCCGTTGGGCACCGAAATTTCATCTGGTCCTGGTGAGAATAATCTCATATGAAAAAAAAAAAAACTAGTTTTCAATGAAGCTAGTTTTCAATAAGGCCCTGGCAAGTTTTTCATAGTTACTAACAAGGGTCTAGCAAGGGTTACTATAGGAATTCGCTGGGCCCTCCCCAGTTATGAACCTTTTTGCCTCGTCAGTTAAATTCTGCTTAAGCCCTGACTAGTAAACACTAGATTTGTTCTACATATTTTGTTTTACATGGTTTTACATTCAACCATTTCATATATGGGGGTCAAAGCTAGAAGCTGTCAGTTGCTCTATATTATATTAATCTAGAGACATCCAGTTCCTCGAGATTTGAAGGTATTCAAAAACACGTTTTTTCTTGTTAAAGACTAATTTTGCTAATTAAGCAATAATCCATTTTATTTTATTTTTATTTTATTATAAAACACTGACCACTAAAAAATTCTTTCGCATGCAAAATTGAGTATTTAAACTGACGTTTAGTTTATTCCCATTTACTTTGGCGTGTGTGCAAGTATGTGTGGTATATTCAGTGAGGCTATGCGGAACAGTTTATAACAGAAAAGAACAAGTTCAATGAGAAATTTCTGGGCTTGCTGTTCAGAGAGTCTGTTTGCACTTGCTTTTTAGATTCGATCCTGGAAAGCACGGGAAAATGCTACGCCAGATTAAAGTTGAATAACAACATGAAAAAAAACTCAAAATGTCAGGCATCAGGCTAAATATTGTGGACTTTTCCAAAAGTTCCTGTTTAAATCTTATTGTACTAGTCAAGTCTAAGTTTTATACCAATTCCTTTTTTTTTAATTTTTGGTGACTTAAAATTTTGTTTTAACATAAATTTACCAAGTTAGTTTTTCAGAGAAAATTCAACATTTTGTGCTAGTCGAACTGTATATCCGAGTTAAGACAGATGATTATAATTTTAAATATTTATGAATAATTACGTTAATATTTACAAAATAAATAAAGGATACCTAATTATTCAAATTCAAGATATAAGGACCATTTAGACATTTTCGAAAAGTACTACAAATAAAATTTTGAAAGAATTCATAAGGTCCCGTCTGGAAAAATGGCAAGTTTTTGGCAAGTTTAGACAAGGCCCTGGCAAGATTTCGGTAAATAAAACACGAGGAAAACATGACAGGCCCCTATTAGTTCCTCGCTGAGAACATTTACTTAATAAAATACTGGTGAGCCTCTTGATAGTAACTAACTATGTAAGTATAATGAAGTCATTTCATGAAAATTAATAAAAGCGTGATCTTATTATATCGTAATAAAAATGTATGTGTTGTTGTTAATTAACTGTGCAAATTTCAAATAGTTAAATTGAATCGGTGTGTCAAATAGTAAAATCTTAGTTGCAGACAAATATGAAAATCGTCTTTTAATTTAATAATCTTGTGAAATATTTTCTTTTTTTAAATAAAACTAGCCGACCCGTGCTCGCGTTGCTTCGCAAGCTTTAAATATACTTATTAATATGAGTAGGTAAAAGTATATCAAATGCTCTATGAAACTAACCGCAATTTCTACTATATTATTAACAAAACTTTTATATACATACTTCCATATGCTTTCCGTAACCAAATAAAGAATTTTATTTTCTCTCACTGAAACAGTTTCATGATGCCAACTATACATTTCCTTTTATAACTATTTTTTATTTTTTCCCTTGGACGGAAACTCCCTTAGACGGACAACAGTGTTGCGACCGTCACTGTCCGGCTAAGGGAGCTTGCACTGTATTTTATTCCTTACTTCACTCAGTTGAAGTCAGTAATGTTTCATTTTCATAATCTTTAGAAGCTTTCAGTAAACCTTTTTTTCATGCAGCTTTCTACTGAATGCCCTGACCATTTTTCTCTCAAAATTATGTACATTTATGTAACATCGGTTCACTGCAGAAGAAGCAAACAATAAACACACTACGCATTGGCCGTCGACGTTACAAAAAATCAACAATTGATTGGAATGAAAGGAGGAATAAAAATGTAAATGAGTGGATGAGCGAACAATTGAGTGGACAGAGATTCAGAAGCAAATATGTACACAAAAGAAAATGCACAAAACACGAAACGATAATGAAATGGAACAAAGCAGCAACTCAGTCATTGCAGTTGAATCGAATTCGATTTCCATTCAACCAAAAATGTTGACAGATTCACTAACAGTTTAGAACAGAACATTTCGCAACTTCTCCTTTTCTGTTTTAAACTGTTCCGAACAGCCTCACTGAACATACCTACAATGCTTCACATATACTTGGACAACACACCAAAGTAAATTATATTTAACTAAACGTGAGTTTCAGTTTGAATATTTGTTTTGCACGCACAATAATTTTTTAGTGGTTCGTGTTTTATAATAAAATAAAAGTAAAAAATTAAATAAAATGGATTCGCGGTTGATTATTGAATATAGCTATTTTTATCAAGAACAAACGTGTTTTGAATACCTCGCAATCTCCCAATAAGCAACAGAAAGTGCACCCCTGCAGAAGCACAAACGATGACACTACCTCTGTTCGTTTACCAGGAACAACTAGGACGACCATCAGTTTATCGGCAAGCTGGAATGTGGTAAGTAAACTTAAGTCTTCGAAGCAATCAACATAAACAACGGGAAGTGCCTCTTAAAATAAAATTGTCTCCCGGCAACAATACAGACTACAAGCAACTGTAAGGTACCAGAGACTGACTGAAATATTTGGAACAAATCTGGTTTTTACTAGTCAGGGCTAAGGCAGAACTTAACTGACGAGGCAAAAAGGTACATCACTGGCGAGGGCCTAGAGAGTGCCTATAGTAACCCTTGCTAGACCCTTGTTAGAAACTATGCAAAACTTGCCAAGGCCACTAGATTCTTTTTCCAGGCGGGTTGAAATGATATCCGTTGGAAAACTTTAGTTAAGACAATACATATTAACAAAATTAATTAATTATTTGTATTAGTATAATGAAATTAAAATAGTCTTTTATAATATTTAAAAAAATCCCTGAATAAGCTGGAAAAGAAAAATCCAGTATAACGCAGGGTAAACAAAGAAAAATAGAGTGTTTTTTTATTTTGCAAACAATAATAATTAAATTAATATGTGTTAATTAAAATTTGAAAACAAATTATTTATGCTAAATTAATCTTATCTAGCACTTATGTAAGTATAATTTATTTAGTACATACATACTTAGTTTTTCTTTGCTTATAAACTTTTGATTTTCAAATTAAAATTTATTCCGTAACTTCGGCTGTTGTACCTACTAATGACTTCACAACGGTAATTCACTTTAACAAATAGCGACATTAAATATAATGGATTTTTTTTTGTAGATCATCATCAGCTTCAAGTAACTAATCCTTTTTTTTTTATTCAACAGGACAGGTTAATTATTTCTCACCCTTTGCGAAAACATTTTATGATGGTATAATTAGATTAGTTTGTATTTTAGTTTTGTTAAATAAGAACAACAAAAAATATGCAAATGACATGTTATATTTGTTCATTTTGATATCGATATTACCTCACGTACATTTATGTTATATTTTATACATATGAATGTATATAAATAATTTTAGTGAGCGTGTATGTCATACAAGGTGTGTAAATGCAAATTAACACATTCTTATGGGACCAATTCGACATGAAAGCGTTGAAATAAAAATTAATTTTTGTTTTGTTTTAGGTAGGTAATAACCGCATAATTTCATTTCATTTCACTTTATTTTGTTCAATTAAATTCAAAACCTTTGAGATAATTTCTTGCATGTATGGCTTAAAAAATATAATAACAAAAAAATAATGTGACACAGAAAATAATTCAAAAATGATTAAAAAAAAAAACAAAACAAACAAAAATTGTTCAACTTTCTTAAATGCATGGGTACGTTTGGGTTACAGGGAAGATCTTTTATGGACAAATGAAATTATTAAAATCGATTATGGCCTTGAGACACAAAAATGGCAAGTTTTTGCCAAGTTTAGTCAAGACCGTGGAAAATTTTTAGTAAGGCAAATCTAGACGAAGAAAACTTGCCAAATACTCGGAAGGCCCTTGCTAGTAAAACTTGTTCAGAAATAGGTACTTTCTTATAAAACCACCATTTTAATTTGTCATACCACTGTATGTATGACAAATTAACGTACAAAAAGGTTATTAAAGGTTTTTCTTTTTCATGCACATAAGCATGAGGCACAGTGGTTAGCTTATCGAACTGTGACTATTGAACGGAGAACACCTAAATCGAATCTAAAAAAAAACAAAAATACCGGTGCTAAAAAAGTTTATAAATAAAAGGTATGTAAAATCGTGAATCTCAACATCGTCGAATCGGCCAGAACGTCACGATGGATAGGTACAACTTCGAAGTCGTCAAAGACTTTGTCTACCTGGGCTCCACTCTATAACATCGCAAAATGACATCAGTGCAGAGATCAAACGAAGAATTACTCTTGCCAATCGCTGTTTCTTTGGGCTAAGAAGGCATTTGAGTAATAAAGCCCTCTCTCAAAGAACCAAGGAGACCTTATATAAGACCCTTATTATCCCGGTACTGCTGTATGGGGCAGAAGCATGGACCCTGACAAAAACGGATGAGAATCTACTTGGGTGCTTTGAAAGGAAGATTATTTGGGTGATTTCGGTCCAGTATGTATCGATGGAGTATGGAGGAGAAGATTTAACAACGAGCTTTACAGCGACGTCGACCTGGTCAAGAAGTATGGACACCGACGCACCAGCCCGACGAGTCTTCGAATCTACCCCTGACGGTGGCGCACACAAGTGGAGAACGACCTCAACCAACTTGGAGTGCGTAACTGGAGACAGCTAGCTAGGGACCGAGCTGGCTGCAGGGGCTTGTTGGTTGAAGCCGTAGTCCATCCTGGGCTGTGAGCGCCATCTAAAGTAAAGTAAGTAAGTAATGTAAAATCATATTTATTAATTAATTTATTGATGATACTTTAGATAATTGAAGAAAAACCTAGTCAGATATACATCCCGCATGGAAAAATGGCAAGTTTTTGGCAAGTTTAGGCGAGGCCCTAGCAAGTTTTCGGAAAGGAAAACATGGACGATGAAAACATGACAGACCCCTTTTAGTGCCTTGCTGAGAACACCTATTTAATAAAGTCCTCGTGAGGCTCTTAATGGTAACTAACTATGTGAAGTCATATTACAAAAATTAATAAAAGCAGGATCCTTTTTTATCGTAATACAAATCTTTGTGTGTTAATTAACTGTGCAAATTTCAAATAATGATTGTGATTCGATGTGTAAAATAGTAAAATTGCAACTGCAGACAAAACAGAACAAGACATAACCACAACTGATTTTGACATTTCTCAGAAATCTGGTCTCAGTTCTTCTACCTAAAAAGCAAGTGCAAACAGACTCACTGAACAGAAAGCCAGAACAGTTAAGAACAGAAAACTTCTCATTGAACTTTTTATTATTTTCTGTTCTAAACTGTTCCGAAGATCCTCACTGAACTTACCTATAGTCTTTCACATACCTATACTTGCATGCACACCAAAGTAAATGACAATAAATTAAACGTCAGTTTATTCAATTTTGCATGCGCAAGAATTTTTTAGTGGTCAGTGTTTTATAATAAATTAAAAATTAAAATAAAAATAAAAATAAAAATAAAATACAATGGATTCGCGGTTAATTAGTGAAATTAGTGAACGTGTGAAAAAACGTGTTTTTGAATCCCAATCTCGCAATATAAGCAACAGAAAGCGCACCACCACAGAAGCACAAACGATGACATTACCAAGCGCTGCATGCTTTTAAACGGACGTAAATGCACACAAACGGCATGAATATAGGGACTATCAGAGCTATGTTTTAGACAGGATCAACAAGGATGACCATCAGTTTATTGGCAGGCTGAGACGTGGTAAGTACACTGAAGTCTTCGAAGCAACATTCTTCCATGGACATGGACTGGCCACGACAACGATCATTTAGAGTACAACTAGGGTGGTGGGCATCGAGGAACTGGATGTCTATCTAGATAAATATCATATAGAGCGACTGACAGCTTCTAGCTTTGACCCCCCTATCTGAAATGTTTGAATGGAAAACCATGTTAGGGCTTAGGCAGAATTTAACTGACGAGGCAAAAAGGTTCATAACTGGCGAGGACCTATAGTGAATGCCTATAGTAACCCTTGCTAGACCCTTGTTAGTAACTATGAAAAACTTGCCAGGACCTTATTGAAAACTAGATTCTTTTTCCAGGCGGGATATGATCAAAAACTAACCGAAAACAACAATTCATTCTACCCGCATGGTTATGCTGGCGTTGCTGGCTGAAAATCATCGCTTGTGTTCATTGGAATCATTTTCGTAATTTCTTTGGTTACAAAAAAAAATTTTAAATTTCCCCTTAACACTGGAATTATTTTTTTATCTGTAAAATATTCATTTGTTCGTTTGATCAACTTTTTCAATGTCAAGTGTTCTCTTTTTACTCAGATAAAAAAAGCCAGTGGTTAAACATTTCGTGCACTAAATTTAATTTTAAGAAAGATGATTATGTGCACACTTCGAATAAAACATCCTGCTTGAGAAAGATAAAAAATACGACGCTGCAATCCTTTTCAGACGTTATTCTTTTGAAGTAAATGTAACCTGAACTTTAAGAGAAGATATTTTTAAAAAATACAAGTGCATATTGCATATTCAAACACCAACACAAGAGAGGAAACTCAACCGATCTAAAACAAATATTTCAAGTAATTAGATATGTACATATATATGTTTATATGTATATATAGATATATAGTAGCCGTGGCCTGATGGTTAGTGCGATGGACTGTCATGCCGGAGGTCTAAGGTTCGAGCCCCAGCCTCCGCCACCTATTTATTTAAAAAGAAAAAACGGCTACTGCCTCTTGCGAGGAATTGACAAATCCTCCAAGAGTATCTCCTGTCACAGAAAAGTGCCGCTCATTAGCCGTTCGGATTCGGCAATAAACTGTAGGTCCCCTCCATTCCTGCAGACACGCACACAGGAATGGTTGAGAGTTGTAAGTCACTAGGCCCAAGTTCTTCATGAGCTGTTGTGCCATAAAATTTATTTATTTTTTTAGATATACTTAGGGCAAAAACTTCTGCCTTAACTGTTATCTCTGCGAAACTAAAAATTCCATATTTGAAGTTTTAAATTTCAACTGCAAACACTCTTTTATAGAATTGATTCATAAATAATTTTTATCTTAAAAGCAATTAAGGAAGAAATTTCAACTGAAAACAGATAATTATTTTGATGATGCATGTGAATAACAATGAGCTATGTATGTATGTACTTTTCTGTTAAAATTGTATGCCCTGATGACGTTTTTAAGTTTAAAGCAGAGACATAGGAACGACAAACAATGAATCTCGACAACCGACCGACGGCGACGGACGATGAGACGTGCGTTATCAATCATACATACATAGACTGAAGGGTTAGGTCAAGTTCACATTCATTTTATTGGTGATCGCAAGAACAAAAATATGTAGTTTTCTTATCTTCTTTTAAATGATTTACAATTAAATACCCAATATTTTGCTTTTATTATTATAAAATGTAGATTGATTGTGCGAGAACTCGAAGTGTTGAATAAAACAGATTTTAATTTTATTTGTATCTTTTATCAAATCGAGATCTGACAATTCCATAGGTAATTCGAATTCCTAAAATATATGTATGTTTGGTTGCTTGTCTATCTGTGTTGGGTAAACATTGTGAAATCAATTTCAAATTAACTTCGCAATGAGCACTCGGACCTTAAAAGCTCTAGCCTGGATTACAGCGCGATGTTTTAAGTTTCAAGTCTCTATCGAGAAGTTATTTTGAAGTAGATTTTATTGCAAAAATTTAAATTTCACACCCACAAGAATTAAATGCGAGACAAAATTAATAATTTCTTAAATTTTTAATCAATTTAGATCTAATCAATTATTAATAAAGAAACAAAAACAAATAATGCAATTTTTTTTTTCAGAAATGGTTGGCGAACGTTAAAAAATGTGAATCTATAATTTTTTAAACGTGAAGAAAACAATTAATTTTTTGGGAAAATGCTAATTTTTTTTTTTAAATAGTTAAAGATTTTTATAATTGTTCAAAAAAGATTTAAAAACCGTCGTTATAACAAAAAAAAAAAAGAACTTCTATTTTTGATGTTCTTTATTCAATAATTTATTTATCTTTGACCTATTTGGGCCATCACACACGAGAGCAATGCAATCTGGGGAAATTGAAGTATGTAGGCGAGGGAGTTGAAGGGTGTGGAATGAAAAGCGCAAAATGTTCTTCTTTGTTGTGAGAGGAATAACAAAGTTAAGCCATTAATACCAACACAAGTTGTTTTTTTTTTTTTTTTTTTTTTTTTTTATTTCAGGCAAAACAAAATCTGTTTTTATGCGTAATTCAATTGTTATTTTTCTTAAAACAGAACAATTTTTTATTGTCCTAAGCGTCGAATAGAAATAAAATACGCTTATATTAAATCCGTTTCATATACACAACATTTTGCGCCAGCTATCTTTACTCCGTGTGTGATTGAAGCAAAATCTCAACCTATAGGTTATTCTGGTTCAAAATTAACACAGTATGAGATAGAAGAGAAGAAGTAAATCTAAAAACTTTTACGCGAAAAATATTTTTAACTTTTGTGAAATTGATACTTGGAAACTTTTAGTATACAATTACCATGGAATTGTACTTGTACTTAAAATTTTAACATACAAGGTAATTGTACTTAAGCTGTAATTACACAGGTCTTCTCTTAGAGATTTTGTCAGTTCGTCGCAAGAGGCTGTAGCCGTTTTTTTGTTTTTTTATTTTAAAAATTATTAGGTGGCGCCGGCTGGGAACTATCATGCCACGGCTACTAAAAAAGTAGAAGACTTAGCACTATTTAATTGGACTTGGTGAATTAAAAAAAAAAAAGTATTTGCATTTTTTTTATTAAAAAATAAAAAAAAATAATTTATATAAAATTGATGCTCAATCGTCATTTGAAGAACTTAAGAAAAGGTGGAACCTTTTTTTCAACAAGGTGGATTTCCAAAACCCTCTTAAACCTAGTCCGCTTTTGATGCTAAACGATATAATTCTGTGGTCTGAAATCCAACCCACAGCGAAAAAATACCCCTTAAAAGTGTCACCAAATAAAATGGATCCGTTAATTTTGCCTTGTTATTGCTTTTGTTTTTCTACAACTCTTTCGCTTACTTCCCTTTATTACATTCGTTTTACATTTCTACGAATGATGCGATTTTACAAATTATAATAATAAGTGAAAAAAAAACTAAAGGATAATTTTAGCTATTTTCTTAAGAAATCTTATTTGACTTAGGCATTGCGCTTTTCTTTTCTTTTTTTTTTCTTTTATTCACATACTATCCATTTAATGGATCTATCTGCTATCCAGCTTTGAAAGTAAGTAGATGCTTTTCTTATTGATTTTTAAAAAAAATATAATTTTTAAAATTGTAAAACACTGTTTTTCAAAATTCTGCAAATAATGAAAAAAAAAAGTTTAAATTTTTCTAAACTTTTTGTTTTATTATTCGCAGAAATTTGTTAAAAAGAGTTTTGAAAAGTAGAATATTTAAAAGCAGAATTTTGAAAAGCAGAATATTGAAAAGCAAAATTTAAAAAAACAGAATTTTGAAAAGCAGAATTTCGAAAACAAAATTTTGAACAGCAGAATGTTGACAAAAGAATTTTGACTTATACAACCCTCGTAACGTAGATATAATACTCCAGTGTTTATAAAAAAAAACTCCGTTTCATTATTTTAACTGAGAAGGTAAATTTTAACAGCTTGTACATGCATATTAGAATGTCCGTTATTTCCTAAACTTATTTTTTGTTTGGATCAGACGCCCCCTGTATCAAAAGTTTATCCCAAATTTATGGACCAAAAAAAAAAAACTTGGCCTTGCTCATTAAACCGTTGCTTCCAAGCCATATTCTTCCCATGCAAATTTTTACGGAATTTATTAACTTTTTACGTATTTTTTTTCCTCCCGAACAACTCCAGATATTCTTTTTAATTTTTTATTATAAATGATGATCCATGTAAAAAACCTCATTCAAAGTTTATGGAAGAAAATAATCTATAGAAACTATTTCCAAATTATTTCTTTTTTTATGTAAGAGGCACAGGTTAATGGCAGAGTTTGTTTGTAAATAAATTTTTTTGTAGGGCATACAATTTTGATTTAGGGGGTGTTTGATCGAAAAAATTGGTTTGCGAAAGAACGGACTCCCTAGTTTATATAATAGTAGCTAGTTAGTACAGAAATCTACCAAAAATTTGTATTCTTTGTTAATTTTGAAGAAAGTATTGAAAAGTTTTGTTTGTAATGACGAACGCCATGTTAAAAGAAAAATTTTAACATCGCAGATAGTTTTTAGAATTAATATTGTGCATTACTCAACAAAAAAATGTAGGAAAGTAATATTTATTAGAGGGGGGGGGGGCAATCGCCCCCCTGGCTCCTCCTGCGTACGCCCTTGAACTATTGTGTACAAATATTTTGTGTGGGAACCAAAAGTAAATGTGACTCATATAAAGTACTATCCCTGACCTTCCTTGTATAAGTAGTTACGTCTCAAAAAACTATTGACTCACAGGTTAAATTAACCAGAACTTTATAATGCAAAGAGTCCTATGGAAAACTATTTAGCCTCATAATTATTCAAAGATAAATTGTGTTTTTGCATCTTACCGTCAATATTTTTTGGATTGATATCTTCTTCTGTTTTCCCTTTTATCAATCCAAAAATCTTTTGTTTGCTAGGAAAGCAAATGAAGATCCTAATTTTTCCGTTTAATAAATCCATGTATCATAATGTAGGGCACGTGACAGTTCAATGTTTTATTAAAATTGTTTAAACTATGTTGTGTAAACAGCACAAGCAGTCAACTATAAATTATGTAATTTTGACTAAATTAATTGCGTTAATAACATGTAAAATATGCACTTGACGCTCTGAAAAAAATGAAAAATCTGTTGATTTCTTTTAGTTTTGTTTTAAAATCGTCAAAAGCGGAAAAATTGAAAAAATATCGCGGAAAAAAACCGCAAGACCCTGGGTATTAAAAAAAGGAAAATGAATGATTGAAATTATTTAATACGGAAAAGGAGACAAATTTTGGTAAAAAGGAAGCTTCAAAAGTTGAAAATTAAGAAATGGAAAGAGAAAACAGAAGAAGGACTGAGGAAGGGTTCAAAAACTGCCTAAAAAATGCATAGAAAAGAATTAAAAAGTAGGAGTGTGGGCCTCGAGATGCAAAAAACTATACCTCATGGCAAAGCGTTGCTATTCGAAGTGCTGAAGATTTTAGGGCATTGCTGCCAAATTGGTACCGACTTCAAAAGTTATTTAAATCTCCAAAACCGAAATCAATGTAGCGAAAACGCTATGCGAGAAAGTCGGTTCTATTTAAGGCATTTCGCGATTTCATATACTGAAATGTTGTGGAAATATATATAATGCATGCTAAAATACACGTTTAACACACGAAGAGACAACATTTTTCAACAGGTTTCTTCGATTTTTAACTTCTAATTTCGAACATCTGTCGGGCACGTGAAAAAACTGTCGGGCACGTGACGGCACCAAAAATTCAGCAAAACTATTCTGATTCCATCTTTTTTTTTTTTGTGTTCCGAAAGTCCTTAGTCAATTATTATTTTGTGGAATATGCTACTTTGATTATTCAAAACGTAGCTAAAATAACCCAAGAACAAATGCAGTTCTTTGGTTGTTTTACTGTCGGACACGTGACACAAATGAATCTTCTTATATTAAGTGAATTATAAAACTCACATTAAAGCAATGACTTCCAATTATAGGCGTTTTTCTCTTTTAGCTCTGAGCAGAGCACTGTGCAGATTTGATTTTGATTTTTTTCATAAGCAAATGTCAACTTTGTATGACAGCTGACCAATATTAAACAAATCTAACTGTAAATACGAATAAAATGGACAAGACGGTAAATAAATTCAAACTAGAAAAAACAAAACTGAACACAAACCCGTGACAGGCCGGTACCTGCCTTTTCTTTTTTTTTTTATTTTTAATGTAGTTTTTGTATTAGGTGTCATTAAAAAGTGAAAGAGACAAAGTAATACATTAAGCAAAAATACGTAGTTCGCAATTCAATGTGCGAGAGTGAGAAAGTGGTGCGTTGTCATTTAGTGAAGATTGTATTTGTGCAAACAGAACCACTTGGCTCGTCGATTCCACACACACGATAGAGCCCAGCCGCGGCTCGATGGCTCGGGCTCATGGATTTTCGACTTGCTGAAAATCCAGATGGACTTACCGAGCCACATCGAGAGTTTCCCCAAACACGATGGATTTTAGCTCGGCACGGGGCCATTTGGACCGTTGGCTCGCTCGTGTATGGCCAGCTTTAGAATTAATTATGAAACACGTCTGAACACTGCCCTTTAAGCAAAAGACTCCGTTTTGTATTCGCACACGTAGTTAAAAACCTATGGAGGACTCCGCGCACGGAGCAAAACTACGTTTGTCGGCTCAAATTAGTATGGAAATTAGAATCACCACTGACCCACTTGCGCCTGTATTGTGAGAGTGAGAGTTCACCATACTCAGCGAAAACCGAGACCAAAACGTATCCAAAATGAATCGCAAAAAAAGTACTTCCCCACTTGAGTTCTACCTTCTACCTACAATAAAGCTTTTTTCTCCAATCGAGTTTACCTACAACAAACAAACAAAGCTTTTTTTCATTTCAAGACACTTTTATTTTCATCAATTAATATAAATACAATTTACAAACATAATTTATTGCACTACACGAAATGAACGAAAAACAGTAACATTTAATAGATGAAGCGGCCATTTCTCAATTTTAATAAGAAAATAGAAGAAAAGAGAAAAAAAAAAAAGAACTACGTCTTCGCTACTCCACTTGCAAAGATGAACTAAACAAAGGTGTGGGGAAAATGCCTGTAGAAACAAAAAATTTTTGTAGGTGTGCGTGAAACACTTAGTTTAGCAAAGATACAAGAAGGACCGAGAAAGTTGGGTCAGTGAATTTGCTTGAAGGGTGAATTGCCATATCTGTTAAATCACATGGAAATTGTATGAAGTTGGCTGCGCTCAGCTATTTGCTCCGTTTGCTGGCTCATTTTTGTCTGAGCTAATGGAGCAAGCTCGGAGCTAGCTTTGATTGAAAAAAGAAACACAAGTTGAACGATCTGATATGTACATATGTACATATGTATGTCTAAGCTAAAAAAGAAAAACAGATTTTTTTGACAGCTCAGTGCTTTGCTCTGAGTTAAAAAGGTAAAACGCCTTATGTAAAGACATAAAGCATTAAGTCAAATTATTATGCTATGTTCTTTTAAATTTATTCTGTATAGTGAAAACTAGGTTACGAAAGTCGGGTACGTTACGATGGAATTCCCCTATGATGGTTCCATTCCAATACCTCAAACGGTTACGATATTATCATTTCAACAACGCACAAATCATGTGGCGCCATAGTAAAAAAAATCGATTTTTGCAATTGTTTTTCTGTAATAAAATTCAAAGAAACCAATTTATTGGTGTACGTTTCAATTTTGAAAGTTCTTTCAAATAATTTAACTTTTTTTTACATCCATTTAAAGTCCCTTCTAAACAGAAACCTTTTGGAAATGAATGCTTAGGGACAATTACATTTTGGAAAATTAATTAGTAATTTTTTTCGAATTAAATGACGTGCAACGGCCGACACGCTTTACTAAGCAAACTGCACATCATCGCAATAAATTAATTTCAAAATCATCAAAAAAAACAAAAGAAATTCCGTATGCATTTCTTAAGCGTTTCTTAATTTTCAGATTTTCTTTTAATATGCAGATTCTTGTAATAGTTTTGAGTTTTATTAGACAAGTGTTTGTCTCCCCATTAGCCATGTCAGTCAGGCAGCATAAACAATGGCAAACAATCGTACACCCTTTATGAGTCTCTTATTCATCGTGACATTATGATGGTTAGTCATTCAGAGCCGAGCCAAAACGAAGAACTATTTTTAATGCCTTAAAACGCTATTGTTTTATAACCCTCTTGTACATTTTGTCGCCCCTAGTTTCTCTGTCTGAAAGCTGGCTGGCGGCTGGCTCTATGTTGGCTGGTTGAGATAGTTTTTTTTTTTTTTTTTTTTTTTTTGAAGTTTTGCCAAAATTTGTAGCACGACTTTTGCTGGCACGAAACCAATAATAAACAAAACATTTTACACAATAGGACAAAGAGAAGGAGTTAGGAAGCTAGTGAACTATAAAGCTTCGATCTCGGGATATTTGTTGGACGAATATTATAACCATTTTGTCTATACTCTTTCTCTCTCACTATTGCCATTTATATTCCTTAACCTTCGACTTTGAATTGTCTCACTTGATTTACGACTTTACGGTGTCTGTGATTATATTGTTTTGTATTTTTTTTTTTGTATTTATTTAATTGGCTTTAACCCTACAAGTTAAGTGCCCTCTTTTATATTGAAACTGGGTTAAGAAAAATTAAACTCCATGAATTGTGCTCGAAGGACAATTATCCATATTCATAGCCAAAAGGTCACGATTTGCTAATAAATTGCTCTTGGTATCCTTGAAGACGGTGGTGTAGATACATACCTAACACAACAAAACAAAAGTGTACGCGCCTACGTTTATAGACAATTTGCATGAAATTACCTACCACTCAGCTAAAACTGTAACATGATCCGTCGTCGGTAAAAAAAAAAAAAAAAAAAAAAAAATTGGCTGGTAAGTGTGGGTGGTAGAGAATGGGCAATTGCTTTGACTTCTTGTTAAAAACAGGGTGAATGCAGTGGTATATAGAGAGGACGAAAAGGGATATTTGCAGTAAACCTGGCGCCAGTCAATTTTTTTTTTTTGTGTCGATTTATAAATGGAAATGTGGTCGTGTAACGATACACAAATTCTTCGTCTAATTGCGGTGTTATTTTTTAAAGAAGTGTGAGTAAGGGATATACAAACATATATTTGCAAAACAGGAATAAAAGTTCCTTGAACTCGTATATGTTTACCTAAAGGGCTACACAGGGAAAGGTTAGTTTGGTCTTTATTGACCGTTTTGTGGTTGTCGCGTCAGTGGACAAAAATTGTTGCTTTTATCTGATGTCTGAAACATTTCACGCAAGCCAAAGAAAATACACATAATAGATACGCAAATAAATTTATTTGATGATGAAATTCATTAAAAATTTAATAGGAAATAATATTTTGTGATATAATAGTATGTTTATCTGATGGTTGTGGTTTTTGTGAGAAACATCATGATAACGGCAATAGTAAATCGTGTCTTTAAGTCTGATGTAAGATAGAGATAGAGCCAAAATGGGTGATTGATTTTACTTCAATTTTGGTACATGTTTTTACATAAATGTAAATTGAAAACATTCTTAGGCTAAATCCGTCCAGAAACACCGAATCCAGTTTTGACTTAATTTGTCATCGCAGCTTGCCGTACCTAAAGTTCCATGTTTAGCAAATCAGAAAACAACATATTTTGTATAATGCCACATGAATTAAAAAAAAAATTTGGACCTTTGGGAACCAAAGGAGGACTTTTTGTTTTTGGGGGTGTTGCTATAAAAAAGAAATGTTGAATAACTTTTGAACTAAGGGTCGAAATTTTTTTTTTCTTTCTGGGCTAACATGGACAATCGGTGGAAAAGATTGCAATTGGTTCCATTACACAAAAAAAAATTTTAAATTTTTAATGTTGGGTGCTATAAAAAATAAAAGTTGAATAATTTTTGAACTAAGGGTGGACAAACAAACCGGTGTACAAACGATTACAATTGGTCCGGACCTCCTAAGTTCTAAATTGTGGGCAGTAGAGGCGTTTTTTAATTTTGGGGTACTTGCTTTAAAAAAGAAAAGCTTAATAACTTTTTTCCTGAGGGTGGACAAACGATTTTTTTGCCTGGACAAACGTGGACAAACGATGGACAAACGAATGCGACATGTTTCGTCAAAAAATTTTGAGGTCGGTGTTCTGGCGTCACACAGCTATTCAACCAGAGCTGTGTGACGCTGGTTGCTTTAAAATTTTTTGAATTCGCAATTAAAAATACTTTAAGCGATGAAACAACGATAATCATAAATAAAAAAAAAATAAATAAATTTGATGGCACAACAGCTCATGAAGAACTAGGACCTAGTGACTTACAACTCTCAACCATTCCTGTGTGCGTGTCTGCAGGAATGGAGGGGACCTACAGTTTATTGCCGAATCCGAACGGCTAACGAGCGGCACTTTTCTGTGACAGGAGATACTCTTGGAGGATTTGTCAATTCCTCGCAAGAGGCAGTAGCCGTTTTTTTTCTTTTAAATAAATAGGTGGCGAGGCTGGGGATCGAACCTTAGACCTCCGGCATGACAGTCCATCGCACTAACCATCACGCCACGGCTACTACGAAACAACGATAATCAACAAATAAAAAACATTTGCATTCTGTTATTTTGCGATTTTAGCACAGAAATTTGGTAAACTTTAGATATTTCGAGCTCCTTGCAACCAGTTTTGAAAGAGATGAAGGACAAACCAGTAAAATTTCAAACCGGTAGTGAAACAATCGTTTTTATTATGAGATGGAAAAAAAACACTTAATTTCTGGTCTCTACGTCTACATGTAAAGATGCCATTTGAAAAAATCCATTTCCATTTATTTTATTTGCTATCTCCGTATGTATTACTATTATCAATGCAGAAGTGTAGTATTATTCTGTGGTATTTTATTGTTGCGAAGAATATTTTAGTAACTTCAATCAATATTAATTTTGTTTTCAATATCCTATACAATACAGTGAAAGCTCCTTTTGCGGACAGCTTCCTCAAGTGGACAATCCCCTTAGGCGGATAAATTTTCACGACCGTGGATCTTGGATCTAAATTCCATACATTTTCTGATCCCTTAAAAGGCCTTCCACACTATCCCACTGAGTATTAACACATGTCAAAAAAGTGGGAAGTAAATCCTGTATAATAGTGTGGAAACAAAATATGAAATTTCATCCCACACGAATTTGACAGCCCATCTCACACAATTTGACATGTGTTAATACACGAACATTTTTTAGGTTTGGTTCTAAAACCATCACACATTCTATCCCACTTGGTTTGAGGTTATGGTGAATTGATTTTTTCGATGCAAGCGTGGAAGCAAAATATGAAAATCGTTTTCTTCACACAAATTTGGCAGTCGTAAGTAATTCTATCACACTTTTTTTTGACATGTATTAATACTCGATGGGATAGTGTGGAAGGGCTATAAGCGGACACTCCTTTACCCGGACGCGGACAAGAATATTAGCCATGATTTGTTAAATAATATTCCCTTAAGCGGACAAAAATTTTTTTTTAATATGTAAATTTCAACCCTTATTTTCAGAAATACTTTTACATACATTTTTTTTTGCATTAAAAACGTTTCCCCTGGTTCAGAGCGACAATAGATGCGATGTCACCAAATCATTATCTGTGATAAAATGCATAACGGATTTTATTTCTGCAGCTATAGTCTTTTTTTGTATCTTGTTTCTTGTATCTTCATGTTCATTTTTAGTTTGAATGAATTGTACGTGCAAAAATGTTTCATGATGCCACTATATACTATAGATTTCCTTAAATAACTATATAACGGAGAACTCCCTTAGACGGACAAAAGTGTTTACGACCGTCGCTGTCCGGCTAAGGGAGGTTTCACTGTATATGTATTGCGCCAGCTAATATTTGCCCAATACAGCACTTATACAATACACGGTCAATATTGTTGCACAAAACAATTTAAATTGTCCATTATTCACTTTCTTTCGAAATTTCATATTATTTCGCAGTGAAAAATGCTCAAAACAGATACATATGTACATTTCGCTGAATAAATAGCATTTTATTTGTATGAAAGAAAAGTAAATTAAACAGCGGGACAGAAATGAAAAACCATGTTCAACGCACGAATTTAAAAAAAATAAAATGTCACCAGATCAGAGTGATTCTATGAAACTCTTACATGAAGAATCTAAAGCAAAAGAATCTACGACAAAACCAAACTGAGGAGGCACCCCACAAATCACAATTTGTGTGCGGAAAAATGCAAGCATGGCGACCAACCCAACAACCAACGTCAATTGGAGTGCATAGTTTAGCTACTCACCACATACATACATGCGAGGGGTGGTGGCAAACTGGAGGTGGTATGGTTTGTTCTATTTATTCTTGTGGGTTAAAGGAAATTATGTACAGCGTCTTTGATTAATGGAAATCATTTCATACTCGTATGGTATAGTAGATATACTCCTATAACTGAATCTGCTCTCAAGGTCTATGGTCTTCTCAGTATTTTATGTTTTTTTCATTTTATCTCAACTTGTTCGATATGATTGAATGATAAAGATTTTTCTTGTCATTTGTTATCGAAGAATCTTTTAATGGGAAAACTATGTTCATGAAAAGAAAACATGGTTAACTATTCAATTGAATTGATAAATTAGCTATTTTAAATTTTTTGCAAAAAAAAAAATATGAGTAAAAATTCTCAAAATGTTAAAGTATTTTTGGTCGTTGAACTTTTCTTTTCAATGAGAATTTGCGTTTCAAAAGATTCTGTTTAATTGTTAAAGATTTTAATTTAAGATTAAAAAAGGCAGGATTGTAAAATTGAAATAGCATATGGCTGAGTAATTTCCCGGAAGTCCATTGTTTATGGGAAACCTACTTCTAGTGAAGGCATTGATGCCATCGAATAAACTATTCACAATGACTCTTATATATGTATGTAAGTTCTACTGTAAAAACCCATGCAGTCGTGAATTCCCAAAAGAAGCAGCAGCCACACCCTGCAACTAAAATAAAAAAAAAAAACATCGCATACATTTATATTTAAGAAAACAGTTCCACTTCATATCCTTTGTTTCCTTGCCACCACTTGAGGAGTGTGTTTTTTTTTTTTGTTCCAAAAATGAGCTGTTTTTGAGTTTCTTGTTATGGTGCATCAACCTACAAAATGAAAAGTAGTAAAATAAAACAAAACCATATGTAACATGCAAATAAATAATAATGCACCCTTAAAAGAAGAGGGAGGGGTCACACTTCCATAATATTTCGTCCAGATGGTGAGTTTATGTTCCTTGTGTACTTTTAAGCATGCACCATATATGTATGTATACGACTGCACGAATAAAGCGACAGTAAGTACTCGTAGTGAAGAAGCGTTAGTGACGCTCTCTTAAAATAAACATTATTAATTAGTATTCAACTTGTCCGTTTACAGCATACACGATATGAATGTGTAAAATGAATTAAACAAAATAATTCCTCTTCAATTTAAAACTGTACACTTCCCTCTCTCAATTTATCCCATGCCCATCGTTCATCCATCGAAAGTCGGGTCACGTCTAGTAAACAACACAACTTTTAAAAAAAATTAAATTTGTTGTGACTGAAAACAATTAAGGACGAATAAATTTGGTACAGCAGTTTAATTTATACATAGTAGATGTCTATGAATACTCGTACTTTACTTTAAAAAATGTAAAAGAATAAATTTAATTATCTTGCAAGAAAAAATTATTTGTATCTTTTAAAAAAATATTCGCGTTATTTTAATCCAAGCTCTGGGGATAGTTGATTTATGTGCCTCAAGTTAGGAGAGCACAAATTAAATAAAATGATTAAATCAAAAGATTTTGATTTTCTTGACGTTCCTAACATTAAAAACAACGTACCGACACAACCCGCTTGCAAAAATGTCAATTTTTTTCAAGTTTAGTCAAAGCCGTGGTAAACAATTTAGTTAGTTTTTCAAAATTTCTCACTTAGATCAATCATTCCCCGACCAACAAACTTTGATTTTTAGAAATAAAATAAAAAATAAAATGCACAACTGGATCGCACAAACTTGCTGTTGCTGTAAAAGTTTATTCGAATTTTAAAGATTGAGTGTAATATGATAATCAATAAATTAATTATACAGGGTGTTCCGTATAAGGTGCGGCAAAGAGCTAGGGCGAGTAGGTTGGGTTAAGACAAGAAAAAAGATCGTAAGGGAGGGGGGGTCTATTTCCCCCGTTCGAGCGGGAGGCGCAATTTTCTTAAAAAATTACTAAAAACAACGGTTAAACTTACAATGCCATACCCTTTTGGAAAGCCAGAAATCTCTTCTATAATTTTCCTTTTTTCTGTATTAAGTCAATTATTTTAGAAAATTGCTCCTCCCGTTATTTTTAATTTTCTCAAAAACTAAGACCTTTTAGCATCCGGTTTTTTGTTTTTTACTAATAACTAACAAAAACACTGAATTTTTCAAACAAAATTAGTACTAAAATAAATAAATTTGATGGCACAACAGCTCATGAAGAACTAAGGCCTAGTGACTTACAACTCTCAACCATTCCTGTGGCGTGTCTGCAGGAATGGAGGGGACCTACAGTTTATTGCCGAATCCGAACGGCTAACGAGCGGCACTTTTCTGTGACAGGAGATACTCTTGGAGGATTTGTCAATTCCTCGCAAGAGGCAGTAGCCGTTTTTTTTTTTTAAATAAATAGGTGGCGAGGCTGGGGATCGAACCTTAGACCTCCGGCATGACAGTCCATCGCACTAACCATCACGCCACGGCTACTGCTAAAATTAGTACTTAATTAAGTAAAATTTTGAAAAAATTAAGTTTGAAATTGTTTTTCAATTTTTTTTTCAAATTTTCGAGTTTGAAAATTAATTTTTCAAAAACTATTCACTAACACAACTTAATTTAAAAAGAAAATTAAAGAAGATTTTTGGCTTTCCAAAAAGGTATAGCACGACATTGTAAGTTCAACCGTTGTTTTTAAATAATTTGTTTTCTGTTTTAAGTCAACTTTTTAGAAAATCGCCCCTCCCGCCCAAACGGGGGGAAATAGTCCCCCCCTTCCTTACGATTTTTTTCTTGTCTTAATCCAACATACTCGCCTTAGCTCTTTGGTGCACCTTATACGGAACACCCTGTATACATATGTATTCATCCATTTATTAAATTAAAGAATGGAAATTTTAATATGTAAAAAAAGCATTAAACACGTTATTTAAATTGATAAAACAAGTACTTAAAATGTTTTAATCTCAGGCTGAAGAACGCCGCCATCTCCAATTTAAAAAAAAAAATTAAATTTATGCTGAAAAAAATTGAAAAACCCCTGGGGCGGTTTTCTCAAAAAATATTTTTTTAATGTATACAATTTCTGGAAATTAAAAAAAAAATGGTAGGTATATGCCATTTTTAAGAATAAATAAAATCATCATCAAAAAAAAATTTATTTTTTTTTTTTTTTAAATCCAAAAAACATTTTTTGAAAATATTTGTATGCAGTATTATTCACACTTGATAGGAGCTTCAAAGTAAAAATTTTGATAAAAATCGGTTGAGCCGTTAGAAAATGGAAAATAAAAAAAAAAAAACGGTTTTATGGCAGGTACCATTAAAAACGGTTTTTGTTAATTTTTTTTCACCAAAATGCAGACCATACTACCACTAGTACATCTAAAAATCGTTAGAGCCGTTTTTGATATAAATAAAATTTTTCAAAACGGTTGTATGGCAAGTACCGTTATTTTTTGAGCTAAAAAAAAATCTCGATTTTCCCTCTATGGAACCACCCAAACTTATGCTCCAAGTTTAAAGAAAATCGCTTCGGTGGTTAAGCCTGTAGGACGAGGTACAGACAGACATACAGGTAGACAGAATTGCGGGATCTACTTTTTTCATATTCTCCATTATCGTAATGTCAATAAGTTTGATACTGATCTCGAGTTCGATTTTTTGCATGGATCCATAATTTGCCCTACAGTCTATAGTACCTGCCAATATCGCAAGTAAAAATGGACATCAAATAATAATGTCTGCTATCACATTTTATTCGTTTAAGAATAAAAATTCCAGATTTTAGCCATTATTTCTCGAAAACCATTACGTTTATGAAAAAGAAGACAATTTTTAAAATATCACAAAATAAAAAAATGCTCATATCAAAAAAAGTAACCTCATAACCTGAATTTTGTACTGATAGTTACACTGTGCGGCGGGGCGATGAGAACAATAAAAAGGGAAAAACTGAAACTTGTACCAGCATGAACACGAGCAGCCTACGTTTTTATCAAAAATTGACTTTAACACAAATTTTATGAAAATTAGGCAACACATTTTGCTTAACTGAATGCAAAATGTATACAAACACATTTTTTTTTTTAATAAATACCCCCAGCTGTGAGCAGCTTTATTTGGCGATCATTGCCTATATTAAATACGTTCACATTAATACATGTACAAAACTGGCATACATAATTAAATTAAAGATACACAAAGGTGAGATAAAATTTGTTGGCATTTTGTTTGAACTTTTAGTTTAGTTGAAAAATTGCAATGAATCGTTTTGTTTTGCTGTTTTGTTAGTGTAGTTAAAAGCTAAATTTTATCTCTTGCTGTATAAACAAGAAATTATCAAATAGGTATTAGTGTGTAGGTACTTAATGTCTCAAAAGGTCCAAATGAGCATAGTGAAATTATTTTAATATATCTAATTATTCAAATTTAATGCTTGTTATTGCTACATAATTAATATTTTTGACATTTAATTTTTATGTCTTGTTTTGTTGCAAGTCCGTATGTAGAATTGGATAATAAATAAAAACGATATCGGGCCCAAGGGATTTAGATGTTAAGGCAGCAACAACTAAGTCTATTCCAGCAAAGCTGTTCTTAGCTTGGATAGACATTGTATTACCCGCACAAATTATCATTTTGCTATCGGTAGGTTGTACGGAAACATCAAAATATAAATATAAAACACATGGGTGATCATTTTCTTGCAATTGAATTTGTTGCACACAAATTTTATATATAGTAAAACCCGCTTAAGTGAAACCCGCTTAAATAAAAATACCGTTTATTTAAACACCGGACATTTTTCAATAAATTTCCCACAAATGACTATCTGCTTTACTGAGAATAACCTGGATATGTAAGAAAATATTCCCTTGAAATTTTATATTGAATGAAAAAATAAATACATATTACAAAAATCAAACAAATCAAAAATGTATGAGCATACTTTGACTTCATTAGTTTGTTTTTAAATTCAACTCCACCAAGAAATCCAGGTTCAAATGTCGTCTTTCCATGAAATGTTTTTTCTAGCTAATCAAAAGTAACGGATTCTGATTTTTTTTTTTTCAATTTTTTTTTATTTAGCTATGCGAGATCCGCTTATGTCAAATAGTAAATAAAATGTTTCGTTTCACTTAAGCGGGTTTAACCGTACTACTAACATAAATCAGTCAATTTTGAAAGACCATTTAATTGAACTTGTTGAATTATTGATTCAAAATAGCTTTTAACGGCAAATTAAATAATGCTAAGTCAATTTGTATTATAAAACCTTTATATAAAAACAATACCATGGCCCTGAACAAAAAATTTCCAGCTTAATGATTAAAAATTTTAAACATTTTCGTCACAAAATTCATGCAAGTTGAACAAGTGAGATCGCCGGAATTAATTTTGGAGTGGATTAAGTTTTATGTTTTAATTTCAAACTGTTTTGTTGAATTATTAGCTGCGTTTTATTTTCCACTGAATCTGATCTGGATCAGATCATGATAATAAAACAAACTGGATCACAATTTTTTTAGTTCTCACAGTTGGCTTTATTTGCACAATAAAATTTACAGAACGAAAATTTTCACAAATCTTGTTTGAAACAACCTATAAAATTAAAATATTGCTAGGAAAGTGTTCAGAAAATGGATTTTGAAATCCAAATCCAAAGGCAGACCTGGATCTTGTGTTGTTTTTGTAATAGTTGTATTTATGTTTCCAAATCCAATCCGGATCAGATCTCGGGGAAAATAAAATGCAGCTATTATTAACTGTTACCTTAAATTTGGAAATTTTAAAATATCCCGGTGAAGCTTAAAATTTGTCAGCAACATTAGTAAAATTCCGAAATTCTTTGTTTTCATAATTCATTTCGGACTTTCACCACCATGCATTTGGTAAGGTGACCATCCAAAGTGCTGTTGTCCAAGAAAACTGTTGACGAAAGTCCGACATGATTTATTAAAACAAAACATTTCGAACTTAAAAAATTACATAAATTAAAACCATAATATTTTCTTAAGAATTTCAAAAATAAAGAACATATAAGAATTGTATTCGAAATAAAGAAGAAAAATAAAAAATAAAGGGAAATTGAATGAATCATTCAGGTGAATCAGAGTTTCCACAGGGAATGCAAAAAACTGGGAAATAAACCATTCACTTAAACCTTCAATAACTTTGGAAGGAGTGCACTTATAGATAAGGAGTGGGGAACATTTTTAAAGAATATTTAATTTCCTTTAAGAATACGTCTCAATTATTTTCGTACAATAACCGGTTGTAAAATTATAAAATACATAAGCAAACAAAAAGAAAAAAGAAATTAGCGATGACCGACCTCTAAATATTTATCTAAAGGACTGAAATTTTACCAGGCTTATTATTTCACTTATTTCACTAACTTTCTAACTAAAAACAAATGGCATTGAAAATCGGAGTCTTATGCATAGGAATATAGATTTTTTTTATTGATTTAAAATTTTTGCAAATACTTTTTAATTAAAAAGTCAGGAGGAATAAAGACGTGGAAATAAATACATTAACTTGATTTCATAACACGTTTTTTCTCAACAAAAAAAACATTTATGAACTTAATAAAGTTCTGTTAAGTATTCTTCAAATTAAATATTGATTATTGAAACGATGTTGAGTGTGTATTTTTTGTTTTAAATTAAAATAATTTATATTTTTTTTCTGAACGATTTTAATAAAAAAAAAAAACCTTGAAGCTACACTGTCTTATTGAATGGAATGAATTTCTGTATTTTTTTGTAGAAGGATGTTAGCATCTTATTTCTTATACCTTTACCTACCTACTGAATGTGAAAATTCTTCTTTATTTATTAACTTTTTAATTTGAAAAAAAGTATCGAAACACACCACTGAATAAAGCTATCCAATAACGGGTATATCAAAATTTGGCTAAACATTGAAGATCTGACCGGAACTCGAGTTTAAGCCTTAGAATAAGAGTTGGCATAAAATAATACTGTCTATCTCCACTGAAGGTCGTAGACATTTTGTTTAATTTTTTTTTCAACTAATGCCAATGCTGCAGTGCAAAAGTGATACATATATCCCATATTTTGAAAAATACAGAAACTTTTAAGATACCTATACATATTCACATAATGATTTAAGGTTCCTTAACAAATAAGCTTTTCAAAAACGTGCCATTACCGCACAAGTAAATATAAAAATGTAATGAATTGATTTGCATCAATTTAAAACCCCAATTATAATGACATATAATGTATGTCACAGGTGCAAAACACACAACATCAACATTATTTCTTTGTCAAAAATATCATCAAAGCAATAAATTTACTTTTTCATCAAGAATATGTTCCGTTATATCTATTCTTTTAAATAAAACCACGGAAAAAGATATCTATACACAATGAAGTCACAAAAAAAAATTGTGCTAGTGCTAGTATCAAAATGAAATACCTACCACAATTCTTATTCTTTGTTTACATTAGGAGCTAAATATTAACTCAAATCGAATCGCATATATTAATTGCTTGTTAATTATAATTACATTCAAAAATATTGTTTAGAATATAATGTACATATGTACATACATGTGTACTATACATATACTAGGTATACATATGTACATACGTAAACTTAATGTTGGTGGTAGGCTAACAAATGCATTGATCGTTAGCCAATCTATAAAATAAATTGCACAAGTAATTTTATTATGAAATAAACAACTGAATGTAGAGTAGGTATTCCATAACTGGTTTTTGCAGCTTTCGCCTCTATAATTTTCCACACATTCCTTCTTCAGTTTTTTGTTTTATTCAAGTTAAATATTTTATACAATAATTATACCTTCTACTAGTTAACGTTATTTTATTGTTTGCAATGCTTATTATTACATAATATTATAACTTAAAATAAATAAAGTTTTTCTTTTTTTAAAGAAATTATGATGATTTTATTAAAATAATCGGAATAAAAAATCTGTATTTTTAATAATAATTTCTGCATTTCTGTACTCATATCATTCTTCGTAGGTATTGTTAATCTGCAGAAATGGATGAGCTCGACAATTTTGCCACTTCCTTGCAAACGCAATTTCCCCTTAGTTCCTGATTGATATTAGTTTGAACTTCAAAAAAATATACAAGCCTTGCAAAATAGAAGAGCATTCAGTTTCTTTAAAAAAATTTTACAAAAATAAATTTGATTTGACAAACAGAACTCCAAAAACTTTTTCAAATTTTCACAATTTAATTGAATGAGTTATATTATTTTCGCGGGAGAAGTTTTCTTTTAAAGTTTTATGAGGAAATTAAAAAAAAATAAAATAGGTATGTATGTACATTATGTAGGTACAAAGTAATAATTGATTTGATTTATTAAATATTCAAGCAGTTGTGAATTGAACTGGCCTGCCAGTGGCAGTTTGCATTCGTTTCAATTATAATCACGTTATTTCCTTAAAATGTTAAAGCCCCAAAAGACTAAACAATTTAACTCAGACGGCTGCCTCGCACGTTTTCATTTTCATTTTACGTTGCCAATTGAAAGCTTTTGTATAAAATTATTAAGAAAAGGGAAAAGGAATTCTAATACATATAAATTATTGAAATCGATGAAAACAATTTGAATTGAGTTTTCTTGTGTCGAAGAGTTGAGGACTCACTATGAAAGGCACAATGGATGTCTTGATTGAATTTCTTTTGATATAGGTACCAAGGTTAGTGATGATAAAGTGGTTACGTTCGGAAGCGTAGATGGATGTACCTGTCTAACACTACGAGTATACTATATACACCATACGTGAAGCGATTTCATTGTTGATTGTTGCTTTTATGCACAGAGCTAAAATTTCAATTTCTCAAACGATGCTGCACGCACTTGTATTTTATGATTCATAAATAATAATTTATGAATAAATTAACAGTTTTGCTTTTGTTTACGCAAACGAATTCGACGGAGAGAGTGAATTGCATGCAAAAAGAAAGCGTCCAATATAAAATGGAAAAATAAACTGATTAAAAAATATTAAGCCCTCGTCGTTGAATGAAATTGGTTAGTTTTTTTTTTACACTTCACGAATATATGAAAATAGGTATTTTAAATCAATTATTTGATAATTGATCTTTTAACTGATCATAGAAACATTAGAATTCAATTCATGTTAAAGGTTTTGCAAAAATTAAAATTTGTCTGACGAAGTTATAATTGAAATCATAAGTTTTATGTTGACAATATTAACTGTTGAATTTTGTGAACAACAACTTAAAGGCGCTACCACCAATTGCTTACGAATTAATTTTGTTGGTATTTTTAATTCGTTTTATTTTTGTTTGGCTGGAGATATAGATATTTCAAGGGATGCCAAGTCCTATCATCAATCTTATTTATAGTGGTGCTGAGCTTTAATCCAATTTCATTTGAAAATCTTTCTACACAGCATGCGGTATTCGAACCCGCGCATCAGATTTGCTCAGTCTTCGAAGCTGTGTGCACTTCGCACTCTGCCACTGCTGACCACTGACGTCACAGTTTATTTATTGGAGGTCGTTATCATTATCGTTCATATTATCTCTTAAATTTAGTTATAATCTATTGCTCTTAAAAATATAGTCTTAAATTGTTTTACCATGGTTTGCCAGTGCCTACGTTCTGTCTTCAAAATTTTAAGTAGTTAAGTAATCCCAACCAACTTAATTAAAGGATCTTTCAAACTCTCAGAACAACAATGAACATTTCGCCTGTAAAGTAGGTATACCTTCCTACCAATTTTATTATGTATTTGATACTATAGGCAATAGGAATTTAGACATACCTTAGAGATCGCCTTTCTAAATTTACATTTAGCCATATCACGAATTCCATCGTAGTCGGAAACTTGTTATGAATCCCGAACAAGACTATCACAGAATCCATCGAAGTGAAATATCTGGATTAAGTGATGCCTAATTTCTTCGGGATTCGTAACAAGTTTCCGATTACGAGGGAATTCGTGATATGGCTGATTATGGGGTGGATTTGAATTCAAAAAAAACCCGGCTGCGTATTATAGAAATATTAAATTATTTTCTTTTTTCGTGATCTTTTTAAGTTATAAGTATACACATATACCTCTAGTGGGCTTTAGATCAGTGCTAGTCTTTTATTTATTTGATTCTTTCTGTGACGCTTCGGGTGTGTTTACAACCTTCTTTAGACCTACATATTTTTAGAAAAAAGTTTTAATAATAATAGGGTGTAAACACATTTAAAACGTCACAGAAAGAATAAACAAATAAAAGACAAGCACTGATCTAAAGCCCACTAGAGGTTATATAGGTACCTACTTATAGAAATGTTTGTATGAGATTTCTTTACTTCATTGGCTACTGAAATCTATTTAAATCTATTCAACGATAATGTCTTCTTAAGCCCAAATTTATCAGAATACTAGGAGCCTACATAAAATACAAATTGTAAGTAGGTAACAATGTATATTGTATTACATATTTATTGGTAGGTGGTACCGTGGTACCTACCTTATTTTTTTTTTTTGCAGATGGCCTAGGTATGTACAAAAGTACAAAACCAAAAATACCTATATACCTACCTATGTACCTACATACATAACGTTATTAATTTGTTTTTCAATTAGGTACATATGTTTTTATTGATGGGCCGAAATTTCCTGTCGCGCAATAAGTTTTTGTCATATTTAAAAAAAAAAAAAAAAAAAAAATCTGCAATATTCTCTACCTACGTTATAAGTACTTATAGGTACGTAAGTTTTGTAGTCATCTGGAGCCATTTATAGCTAGGTTTGCGTCTATAAAAAAGTATACATATTTCCAGATTTTTCTTTATTATTAAAGTCACGGATGGGATTCCGAGAATTGCACAGACAACCTTCAGAAAATACATTATACTACCCCAACCTCCACCATAATCCAGAGTAACCAGAACCAGCGGAGTAGCTGTTTAGAGAGATACCTATAAGATACAAAAAAAAAACACACGACCAACAGCAAAACAAAGCGTCAACGAACTTACTTGGGTTAACGTATTCCATTCCAGTTTGGAGCACACAAATTATTATTGCAGACGGAAATGTTAACTTTTTTTAGTTTTGTGCTTTATTGCAGGTAATTAGTTCACACGAATGTTGTCCACACGAAATTAAAAACAAAAAAAAAAAAACTTTGACCAAAAATACTTAGATATCGGAAAGAAGAGTATTGGCCAACTTTCTCAAACAAATTGAATTTTAATGCAAAATTTTAAGAACGAACACATTTCACCTGGAGAAAAAGAGGTAGGTATTTCACATATAATTTACAAATTCGTATTCTATAAATAAATTACCGATTCATTTTAGTAAAACAGCACTTGGATTTTATTTTTATTTCTTTATTTAACACTTTTAATTCAGAGTGAGAAAGAGAAGCAAGGAACAAGCACACTGAACATTCCTCTACTCTCAAATATGTAGGATGCGCGTCAAGCAGCAGGACCTCCGGTGACGGTCACGGGAGATAAAATTTTTTTCTACAAAAAAAAATGATGACGGATGCTGCTGGGGCAAATAATTATCTAAAATAACTTTCACCTGTTTTGTTGCAATTTTTTCGTCTCGTTTTTATTTATGCAAAACACTTGTTTTTTTTACCGTTATATACACATTTTGTTGCAAATAGTTTAATCGAAAGCTAGCCGACTTTTTTTCCGTTACACGAACAATGAATCGACCCGCCTTTCACAGTGGTATGCAAAGAATAGTATATACGATTAGCGAACTAGCAACTAGCATAGCATTTCAAAAACCGGAATGAAAAAAGTAAAATAAAGAGAGAAGGAGACGGATAGCTACTTACTCTGGTGTCTTGTTGAAGTCCTCCTCCTTCAACAGAAGTTTAGTTCATTTTTGAGTAGAGTGTTGTCTCCTTTTATGTATTTTTGTATTTTTTTTTGTTTGGTAGGCTAGTTCAAAGAAATGTAGTAGAGCGTATAAAAATTAAAAATAGTACGGGGCAATTTGTTTGTTGGATATTTTTGATTATTGGTTGAAGTGAAATGCTGTTTTTTTTTATTAAAGCGTTCTGTAACTCTCACATCGATAAAATTGGTTTAGAAAGCCTAGTACGTAGATCGGGAAAAGACAAATTTTATCTCTACGATTCTAATCTCTACAAAAACGTTGGAAAAATCGCGCAAAATTAATGTTTTTTTTTCTTTTGGTAAAATTATCGATAAATAATAGTCGATCGTGTTTATCGTGCAAAATTATTGACCTGTCAAAATTTTTCCCGCAAAATAAAGCTTTGAACATTATTTTTCCTGACAAAATTTAGTGGAGACTTCACCCTACAGCGGATACAAACGTCACAATTTTGTGAACTGCGTACTGCCTAGAAAAAAGTGAAAAAATTTTGTATGAAAAGAAAATTTTTTCCCGATCTACGTACCATTGTATATAAAAACTATAGTAGTCCCATGAAGCGGAACGAACGAAGCGACGTCTGGTGTGGCGAGTGTGCCGTAACTCAATCACAGAGCTTTGCAGAAGCATTGCAGAAGTGGAGAATTGAGAATGGGTGGCAAATTAGATATAATGTCAATAATTTTAACGTAAAAGAAACACAGAAGATAGAGAAGAACATATACAAAACGTGTGAGAGTTCGAGGAGGCAAGAATAAAATTATTTTTTGACATTCCTTTTTGCATTTTCCATTGTATATAAATTATATTTCTTACGAATAGTCACTAATAAGGAATTTTTTGCTTTGGCCAATGCTTTGCTTTGGCATAGAGAGAACAAATGATAATAAGCAGTTTTTTGTGCTTTTTTATCCTCACATAAAAAAAATCCTTGTTAAATAAAACAACAATTTGGTTTACAAATGTAGCTGTGTAGTGTTGTTGTATGTATTTAATGTGGACTTTTTTTTTGCTTTCTATGTGGTTTAACGTTTTCATTAGAGCTGAAATGAGGTAATTTGGCAAATTACAAAAAAAATTTCGTAATTTTGTTTGACGGTCCAGATTGTCAATCGCTTGTTTTTATTGTTTTTTACATTGAATTCTGTCAATTTAAATGGGATCCACTTTGAATGGATCCCATTTGGGTGTGTTCATAAAAGTTTTACGTAATTTCCTATCGAATTTCGTGCAAATTTGGTTGAAATTACCTCATTTGGAAATGTGAATTTGTATGGGAAATGAGATGATTTCGAATCGAATTTGGAAATTTTAAGCGAAATTACCTCATTTGCTCTAATGAAAACGTAGTATAAGTTGTTAAATAGAAGGTTGGAAGCTTGGCCATGAGATTTGACGTTCCATGTGTGGGAGAGAGGTAGAAGTAGTACTGAAAAGAATTTTTGTGTGATTCTCTTGCTCTAAAGCCTTAACTACATAAGCCAAAAAAGTGAAAAAGTACAAAAGTGAAAATTTTCAATCTCATTTTGGGATACTTTTTCTCACAGGAAAACTTATAGAAATGATGCAGAAAGCTTAAATTTTGGTTTAAAAATAAAATGTGTATATTCTTTTTCACAAAACAACTGCGCTAGCTGGAAAAAAATATTTTTACTTTTGTAATTTTGCAAAAAGTGGCCAATGTAGTTAAGGCTTAAGGCTTTCCCAAACCAACGCGATTATTCATCACGACGAATGAAAACAACGATAACAACACGTTCTTGTATTGTTTTCGTTTGTCGCGCCGAATAATCGCATTGATTTGGGAGAGCCTTTAAATGACCATCTATTATTTATACCACGTGCCACTGGTATAAACTAAATTGCCAACGTGTGCATGCCCTTAATATTCGGAATTTGTATCCCACTGTAAGCTCGACATCCTCGACATCTGAAAAAAACTATTTATCTCTCTCAATTTCTCATTTGTTTTTCTTCTTTCTCTCTTTCACCCTGGAATCAACCATGGTTTGCGAAACAAAACCAGCTGTTTTGCTCTCTTTGAAAGAAACAACCAAACATTCTAGACACCCGAGACAACCCCATTTCCAAAAAAAGCAAAAACCGAAAACTGAATTAGAAAAGATTAGAAAAAAGTTAGAAGAAAAAAACGCAGCGCCGCACTAGAATTTCAGTCGACTCGCTGGGTACAAATATTTTAGTCATCTGTTCTACGTTCAGCACGCTCTGCCATTTTGGAAAATATTGAGTTTCATTCTAGTGTTCTCGCTGTGTGAGAAAAAGAAAGATAAAAAATACCAAAAAACGGGTCCTTCAAGGATTTCCAACCAAAGTGTGAAGGAATTTCTAACCCTTGCTTTTAAAAATTAAAACAAAACAAGTCAAACTCTACCTAAACCAATAAGACGAAAAACTAAAATTTTCTTCCAACCGAGGTACATATTTTCTAATCGAGTTTTTTTCGTGCCGTGAAAAAAAACTACAAGAAAAAAAATCTTTAAAAAACTGTATTTGGAAAGTGTTAAGTCGAAAAAATTTATTGAGAAAAATAGTTTTTATTGAACGGTAAGTCGAGTAATAAAGGGACACCCGAAAATTAGAAGGAATGATTTATTTACTGTTGAAAAATGAAATGTACCTATTTACTGTTGAAAAAGAAAACCATGAAATTAGTAACATTTTAACTTTTTTCGAAGTCATTAGTTAGCCTAGCTGTATTTTTTCTGTTCTATATGTGAAATTTTTCTCTTTACTTGCGGGAGAAGAGTAAAGTGCGGAAAATTAGGTTAGTATGTCATCTTGGCATCTTCGTTTCGTACTGCGAAGTAAAGACAGAACTGTGGAACTGGCTGTGGCGGTTTCTCGCCTGGTATACCTAGGTATTTGATGGGAGTGCAACTGAAATCTTGCAGGTGTCTTTTTTTTTTTTTTTTTCACGAGATTTCTCGACCTGATCGTTTAGATTTTCAATGCTCTAGAGGTGGTAGAAGCTTTATTATGGAATATACATAAATAGATACCTATAACTTGTACATTTTTCTCTCGACATTCATGAATAGTGCTACTCATGAATGTCGATGGATGATTGTGTGGTTTTCTCTTCGGTGTGTATATTCAAGTTTCGTAGGTTTTATCATTTCTCTATCTTTTTGCATGTTGTGCGAATTGCGAACGTGATTTCGTTTGGGGTGGTGTGGGAGCATAAAGGTCTTGTCAAACCCAGCGCCCCTGAAAAACCGACTAAGGGTAAGGAGAAGCTGCTAACTGCTCCCAATGTTTGAAAAGAGAACAGGAATTCTAACTTAAACCAGCTAATCCTACGATGTAGTACGCAGTTCTCGAAACTCATCCCACATCACATAGGTATTTACAGTCACAGTTTACGAGTTTGAGAATCCAGAGATGTTATTCACTAATTTTTACTTTCTGCTTGTTTGTTTTGATTTTTTTTATTAAATTCGATTGTGGTTTTTTTTTTTTTTGACTTGGATGAAAAGTTATCTTTACAAATTGTTTTTCAACCTTTGATCTAAGTTTTTTATACCTACCTAGAACACAATACCAAATACCTACCTACCTATGGTCGTATTTATTAGATTTTTGACTGTTTAAACTACAAAGGTTAACACACTTATTTTAAATACATACATGCTAAGGTGAGCGGCACTTTTCTATGACAAGGGATTTGTAACTTCCTCGCAAGAGGCAGTAGCCCGGAAAGAAACTTATGATGGAAGCGGCTGGTATTGAACCCAGACCTATGGCATGACAGTCCAACGCACTAACAATTACGCCACGGGCTACTACGAAGTTATGAATGTAATTATACAAATATACGGATTTTTGGAGCTTTTCGAAATTCAGTTTTTTAAGAACTTTGGAAAATATTTATGAAATAAAATATTTTTTAAATTACCTAATGCATTCGAAATAATTTTAACTAAATAACAGTCAACCAAATGTCATCAGTAGGTACACACAATGTTATCTTTTGATGCTTTGACACGTAATTTTTTAATAGGTATGAGCTTCTGACTTGGAATCTGATATTAAATCCATGTGCTTTTATTACTGTTTTTAATTAAAAAAAAAAAGAGCTTTCATTCGGAGAAAATTTGACCTTTTGCGAGAAGACCTTGTTTGGATTTTTCATATTTTATTCAATAAATGATTTTTAAAACGAAAGATGCAATCTTTGTAGTATTGGTAGTATTAAATAACATAAATACAAAATAAAAAATGAAATGAGAAGACTTATAAATTTAAGTGATATCAAAACTCAATTAACATAAACAATTTTGAAAATACATTATTTAAATAAGCTATCATCTGGCTGACGGCCGTTCTAGTTATGCCTTAAAAGATTTAAGTTAACTCAATACAATGTTTTTAAAATTTTTTTTGACAATTTTGAGAGCAATGAAAAACTAAATTAGTATTCCAATTATACAGTTCGCATATCAGAAAATTGAACCAACGGAATGATTGGCCAGGTAGCTCAGTCGCAAAACGTGCATAGAGGTCATTTACATTAATTCCAACGAGCTTTTTATTTTATTTTTTTGATGATTAAGAAGCATGAAACCACACAATATTATATATTTCTAATATCTCAGATTAGTAATACCCCGTGGCGTAATGGTTAGTGCGTTGGACTGTCATGCCAGAGGTCTGGGGTTCAATACCAGCTGCTTCCACCTTAAGTTTTGTTCCTCCTTTTACGAGGAAGTGACAAATCCTCCAAGAGTATCTCTTATCATAGAAAAGTGCCGCTCACCTTAGCCGTTTGAATTCGGCAATAAACTGTAGGTCCCCTCCATTCCTGCAGACACACACACGTGAATGGTTAAGAGTTGTAAGTCGCTAGACCCTGGTTCTTCATAAGCCGTTTGTGCCACCAAATTTATTTAATTTAATTTATTTAATATCTCAGAGGAATATACATCATCTGCCTTATTCATAAACAAAAAATGGTTATTTCAGCTCTAGTGTTCAAGGAAACTACACCATGGAATAACAATTTTCCGAACTCAAATGGAGCAGTAAACAATTACCTTCATTTTAATTCCGGAAAATTCTTATACCATCGTGTAGTTTCCCTGAACACGAGAGCTGAAATAACCAATTTTTGTTTATGAATACGGCAGCATATCTCATAAATATATACACAATTTCTCAAAAAAATTCCTCAATTTTTCTGTCAAGAAGTGATAATCAAATTTTTGGGATTTAATATTATAATTATTTCTCCAATATTTTATTAGTATTTTATGTTTTGTTTTAGAAAAGAATAAACTATTGGGTTCCAAAATAGTAGAAAGTGGCAAAGAGATAATGTAGATATGTATGTATGTACAAATTAAATATTAAAATATTTCACGCAATTCTGAAAAAATAATTAATAATAAGAAACAATCAAACAAACATATATTCACATTTTTAATACATAATGTATTTGTGAGATAAATTTACAAATTGCAAATTAAGGCAAAAGTTGTTGAAAATATTGGCTTTTTGTATATATGTAACTTCTTAAAATACCAAAAAACCCTATCCCTACCGCCGATAGTAGGATGGTTAGTGCGTAGGACTCGCCACCTAGTAATGATTTAAAAAAAAAAAACGGTTACTGCCTCTTGTGATTAACTGACAAAACATCCAAGAGTATCTCTTGTCATAGAAAAGTGCCATTCACCCTCACATTATCCGTTCGTATTCGGCAATTGTAGGTCCCCTCCATTCCTACAGACACGCACATAAGAACGTTTGATTGAAGTAGTTTTACTAACAACTTTTCTTAGAGCTTTGAACTGTGAGTGCTAAGCTTTTAAAGAAATCCTTATATTCATTATTCTTACAACCTTTTCCGTAGCAAGTGAAATGCACCCTATAACATCACTGGCTTTAAAAACAGGGGGAGGTAAATAGAAGCACAAATAAAATAACGAAGTGATGACGACTTTGTTTTGCTCCTGTTGGGGTTTTGGCCCACCACAACCACACTTATAAACCAACACCGGAGAGAGTTTGAGAGATGAGGCTAATTTTGTATATAATATCGGATTTTTTCGAACCGAGAGCACAGAGAAGAAAATGGTTATATTTTCATTTTAACCTATATTTGGTGACTGTGTACTGGGTAGCGGATTTTATTGTTCTCGTAGTTTATACTAACTCTGTGTGCGACAGTGTGATTTTTGATATCTGGTGTAATGGTGTAATATTTAAATCAGAAAATTAAGCAGATAGTTCTCTGCTGCCGCCCACTCACAAGGATATCAGAGAGTAAAAAGCAAGAATCGATTGCACACGCTGTCATCTTCTTCGTTGTTAAAATTAATAGAAAAACTACAACAAAAAAAAAAACATTCAATCTTCTAAGGCTTGATAATAATCAAGTTAAATTGAAACTAGTTGTCCGCAAAAGAATTACTGGATATTATTACTGTCTTCCCATTTCTTCCACATTACTGCGAGAGTCCTTCGTTCATCCTTGCAAAACATTGTGTAAGGAGCTCTAAGTGCTCAGTGTAAAAATCGTGTGTATCTGTGGGAAAAAAACTACTGTAAATCGTGGGTGTATAAAAAAGTTACGTATACGCACCAGTGACTTCTGATTCTAGTTAAAATATTCGGTTAATGGTTTGAAATTACTTTTGGAGTTGTAGGTAGGTACAAATTCTTGGTCATCTTTACATAGCGCCATGTGGTCGTCGTGTAGTCTTACCGGGGTGTAGTACAGCTAAGCTAAATGACCTTAAAAAAAGTTTCAACTATATTACTGTGCTTTTTCCCCGAGAACCAGTCATCCATCAAAATACAAAAAAAAAAAAAAATTGTGTATACCTACTGTACAGTTTGGAAAAAAAAACAGTTTTGTTCATGTTTTCATATCGTTCACAACAAAATTTGTCAATCAAATTGGAAATAAATTGTATTTTTTTTAATTTAAAATCAATTTTTCAGAACGATACCTACATATTTATTGAGCTAAATACATAAATAATAAAGCAAAGAAGTGAAAACAGCGAAAAAGAGCTTTTGTTTCCATTATCAATCAAGTGAAAGAAATCTATCGAAAATCGATCTAATAATGCATAAGATGGCAGCACCTACTGGAGCAGCCCAGCTAGAGGCACCTCTGGCGGCGCCAAAGTACGGGACGCTTATCCCGAATCGAATTTTTGTCGGAGGCATTAGGTTGGTATTATCAAATTTAACCAAAAAACATTCTTTGACATTGATTTTTTTGGGATTTCAGTGGAGATACAACAGAATCGGAATTATGTCGTGTCTTTTCTGCTTATGGCAATGTCAAATCGACAAAAATCATCGTGGACCGAGCTGGAGTGAGCAAAGGCTATGGCTTCGTAACCTTCGAAACTGAGCAAGAGGCTCAGAGGCTACAAACCGAGGTGAGTTCTCATTTTCTATTACAAATCGATAAAAAAAAAAAAGAATGACTAAATGTTTAATTTTATTATTATTCATTAAATTAAAATGCGCCATATAATATGGGCAAATATATAATACAATTATTTGTTGTAATTCTCATCCCATTTAGGGCCCAAGTAAAAAACCTCCTCTTCTTGATTCATAAATGTGTGTAGTGCGTACGAAATTATCGATAAATTTTCGCTCAATCCTCACAAAAAAAAAACAGGGAAGATTTTGTTTTTGTTTGTTCAGTTGAAATTCAGTTTTTTCGTTTTTGATTTTTTTTTTAAATTAAAAGTACCATTTCCTTAAATTGAGACTTGTTACAAAAAAATTGAAACTTTGTTCGATTGGTTGTATTTTATTTTCAATTTGTTTAAAATGTTTGGTTTTGTTATGGATTTTTTTCATTTATACTTTTAAGAAAATTAATTTTAAAAATTTCTAGTTCCCAGTTGGTTTAGAATTATACAAAATTGTGATTCAAAGTTGTTTCGCATTTTATGCTGCAAGTTATATATAATTAATTTTTTTGTTTTATTGCTGTAAGATATTTTTGTTTTAATTAAATTTTCTCACTTGTCCAATTTCGAGAAGGGGAAAATTAAATTAGATGTAAATAAATATTTTTTTTTTGTGTTGCAGTAGAGAGAAGCATTGACCATTAAATGTAGATTTAGAGGCGTAGGATGGTATTATAGTAAGATTAGTTGTTTGTCACGAAAAGTGTGGGCTCTTATTGTAATTTTTATTCACAATTGATATCAATGGTTCCGTGCATTTCTATAAAAATAAATTTGCTTGGTAACAGCGTCTCAGCATTGTTTGGTAAAAACGTGCTTTGAATGAGGTCCATTTTTATTAAATTGACTGCTTTTTTGATAACAGATTGGAGTTTTAAAGTTTGAATACTAATTTAATTCCATTTTTCATTTTGTGGCTACATAAATTTTGAATAAATAAAACGATTACTTATTATTATGTTTATGTTGGCATTTCAGCTTGGGGTGCTTCAAATTATACCGTATTTTAACATCTGACTAGTTCGTTAGTTGTTTCTTATTTTCGATTTAAAACAATTTGAGATCTCCTTTTAACTGATAAAACCATTGAAGTTTTGTTTCTTTTGGTGATGTATAATTTATTGACTGAACTAATGTTTCCTACGTCACATCGCCGCCCGCCCATAGAAAAGTTAAATTGATTTAAATAAAATGAACTTCACTGTGTATTTTTTACTTGTTTCTTAAATAATTGTAAAGAGCAAAAACCCACCTTAGGAAATTCGATTTCAGTTATTTTCTTGTCTATTATATCAATATTCCATATTTTTATTTTCAAAGAAGGAGAAGAGACGAGAAAAGATAAAAGTTGTATAGGGTCAAGCAGTCAACGAAATCTAAAAGAAGACGATGAATGAAGAGTATAGGAGATTAGGATTTTTTTTTAATAGAACACTGACCAGAGCCTATGCGAACTAAGTAAGCTCTGAGCAAAGTATGATCAGAGGTTTTATGCGTTTGCATAAAAAAGGGATTGATTGGCAATTGGCAATCTACAAATTGCTTTGAGGCACCAGACAAAGAAAATGTAATAATTTAGTTAAATACGAGTAGAATCATGTGTCCAAGACATGTGGTTAATGGTTTTGAAAAACTTAGGGGCTTATTGCTAATGAAATAGAATCTAGTCGAATTGAATTAAATTCTATCGTTATTTTAAAAACTCTATTCGTTAATATTTTTCTATTTGACTTTTTATTTTTTCTTTCTTTTTTTTTTCTATTTGAAAGAAATTTAATTTCTATCAAGAATTTTGATCGACTTTTATCGAATAGACTTTATTCGAATAGACTCTCGCAATAAGCCCCTTAATATCTTCGGCGTAGAGTGAGATATGAGTGTGCTTGCTGACCATTTTAATACTATTAATAGTAAGATTAAAGAGAACAGGACCTAAGTCGCTTCCTTGGAGGATTCCGGAGCTTGCTAAAAAAGAGGCGAGTAATGATGTTGATCTAAAATATTGAGAAAATCCATATTGCCTAGGGGAAATGAGAGGCTAAGAAAACATCCCTTCGAGCTGTCGATGGAAGGCTTTTGAAGAGTTGAGTGATCGAAAGGATTGGTCAAAGGAAAACGACATAACAGACTAATAAAACCAATACATCGATTAATAGACATTCATATTAAATCCCATTTATATTTTTAATTTATTTGTATTAATTTTTTAGTAAAGCTTATTTTCTATTCCCGTAAAAAATTCGTAGAAATTTGTAGTTTTGGACAGTACGCGAACAGACATACATAGCTGTATTATTTTCCCCCAGATCTGATCCGCGGATTCAATTTGCGTATAACAAAAAAGACACCAGATCCAACTTCGTTTTTAGATTTGGATTTTTAAATCCATTTTTAAAAACACACTTTAGTATTTCCTTGCAAAAATTGAAAAAAATAAAAAGACATCGAATACATTCAAATAAATAAACAAAAGGAAAAAAGAGATGGATGCAATGTGATCCTGTTTGTTTTATTATCATGATCTGATCTGAATCAGGTCTGGAGGATTATAAAACGCAGTTATAATTACCATTTAAGTTGCAGGTTAAAAAAAATTTTAAATTCAATTAAATGTGTATTTGAATGACGGAATCATTATAAAGCTCAATATTAAAAAAAAAAAAAAGTACCGAATTGATTTATTTATCAATTGCGCAGTACGATAATATAAGGGACTAATTGTATAAAAACCAAACTATGAGTGTATTCAAGCGTTTAAATTTAACATTTAATTGGGAATGTCGGCTGATTTTGGAAGTAAACGAAATTTCTTTAAAATCGTATTTAGATTATAATTATTATCTACGCTTAGCTGAACTCAGTAAATGATGTATGTATGTAGGTACATAATGTACATACATCCATACGAGTATGTAGTTGCAATTGTATATACAAAAACTAGCGAAGCGAATAAGTTTAAAACTTTAATCTTATTGATATCAATTCGGAGTGATCTGTGTTATTCATCTGTACAATCCCTATTTATAGTACATTATTTACTTGATTTTTGTTTATATTTTATACGTGTATGTAAAAGAAGGGTTATCGAAAAACAAGTTTAAGTTCAAAAATATCATGACATTATTTGATTAAAAAAAAAAAAAACAAATGATGATTATGAATGAAAAATGCGTGTTCTCCTTGCTTAGGCTGCTGTGCAACGTACATACATACGTGTGTGATAGAGTTTTTTAAAATTAAATTTTCAATTTCTGTTTTTTAAATGTTGTAATAGATTTTGTGCATAAGTAAAACAACATTCATGTGAATCTCTAAGCAATTAGAAAAGGTTCATACCAAGTTTACTTATAAGTTTATCAAAGATCAAACCCGTTGTATACGTACATATCTACATTATGTATGTATATGTACAGCCATGACCAAAATAATAGCAACACTTCTTACTTTTAAGTTATACTGTATGTTGCACTTTTAGATAGGTGGATATGTGAAAAATGTCTGCATTATACTAACGGTAATTATATCATCAATCTATTCTACATACGTATATTCTTCCGAGTAAACAAAAGGCATTAGTCATATTCTGCACTGAGTTGATTGCAACTACAAAATTAGCTGGTCAAAAAAATAGCAACATATTGAAAAAAAAACTTAAAAAAGTTTTCTTGTTGATTGAAAAAGTCAAAATTTTGATGAGAATTTAATCTAAGAATGCTGGGTGCCGGGCCATAAGGACATTACATATAACTGTAAAGCCGATGAACTCGCCAGAAAAGGAACAACACTATCTATTTTGCCTCACAGAGCAAATATAGGTATACCTATCGCTACATGCAAACTTATGCTGACACAAGGTGCTATTGCAAAAACAAACCTTAAATGGAACAATATCACCACCTGTGTGGCGACAAAACAAATCTGGCCACAACTAGATCTGAAGCGCTCTAAGGGTTTGTTATCTCTAAGTAGATCACATATCGGGTCCGTAATAGGTGTCATAACTGGACACTGTCTAATATGCAAACATGCGACGAGGCTCGGGCTATACTCGAACGATTTCTGCAGAAGCTGTATGGACGAAAAAGAGCTAGAATCCATTCCTCATCTTCTCTGTACATGTCCTGCTCTCCCTCAAAGACGTAGGCTCCATCTAGGAGAGTTCTACTATAATGATTCTAGCGATTTGGCAAACATAGACATTAGTCGTCTCGAACGCTTTGTAAGAAGCTCTAAGTGGTTCAATGAGTAGGAAGAAATTCTACTTGATTCATGTGGTATCACCAATTTATGTGTCAAGCACTTCTGCTGAGAGCCACGCTAAAATAACTTAATCTAAGAATAGTTTTTAAATGTTTAGTAATTTTTTTTAAATGTCACTTCGAAATGGGTAGAGCGAAACACTGCGCTGTCCATGCATAACAGGGGAGAATCTATTAGAAAAATAGCAAACAGTGTTTGGAAGCTCTGCAAGATTTTTCTTTAATGCTATAAACTCCAGAAAAACCAAAGAAACCAGAAACATGTCGTCAAAAGATCTGCAGTGAGAAATAGAAACGCAAATCAGTGCCAGAACTATTCCTAAAGGATGCTGATCTTCACGTTTTATATCTAAGGAAGGTACTATTGCTAAAAAAAAAATACATACCCAAAAGCGGATGTGTTTTGCAAAAATTTACCATATAAAAAAGATCCTCTTATGGGCCATGAAACAGTGGTTGAATGTACTTCGAGTGATGAAATTGAAATAAACTTTTTTGGAACAGATTGCCCACCGTCCAAAGCGTGAGACCTACAATCCGAGGTACACAAAACCAACCGTAAGGAATGGAGGTGGGAGCATAATGCTATAGGGTTTTTTTTTCTTGGTGGGACGTTGGTCCAATATTTGTTATAAAAGGTATCGGAGTCGTATGTGGACATGCTGCAGACTGTTATGCTGCCTTGGGACGATAAATCTAATGGCTTTTCCAATAGGAAAACAACCCCAAGCACACGACAAAGTCAACAAAGCTTTGGTTTCAATTAAACAAAATGGCCGTTATTGAGTGACCTTCTCAATCTTCCGACCTTAATCCTATCGAGAACCTCTGAAATCAGCTAAAGATTGATATTAGAAAACATAAACCTTTTAACAAAGCGGATCTCTGGAGAATTGTCCAAGAAATGTGGTATTTGATTCCCCAGGAAAAAGTGCCAGAAGTTGGTAGACTATGCCGAATCGAAAACATGCAGTTTAAAAAAAAAAGTTTTTAAACTAAATATTAAATATTCTCTGCTAAATAAATAAAGAAAATTGACATTGGTCATCAGAAATTCTTGTTTTTTTGTTAAATAAATCAAGTGTTGCCATTTTTATGACCATCTTGTGAAAAAGCTTACTGCAAACGGACTTGGAAATTTTTCAAATTCCTTTAAGTTTTCAAAAAACAATTAACAAAAACGAGATTAACAAAGTACTTGCCACAAATACATATATGTACAACATAAACATTTTTGAATATTTGCCTAATATAAGTACTACATAAAACATTAATAAAAATTAAAATTCCTATTATTTTGGCCATAGCTGTATATGTATGTATATGTACATATATACAAATGGTCGTAGTCAAATATTCAAATATTTTAAATAATAATGATTTTTGATTGAATTTTTGAACAAAAATAACAACTTAAAGGTGCTACCACCAATTGTTTATGAATTAATTTTAGGTATTTTATTTCGTATGGCTTTAGAGGCATGATTTAATGAACTCGAACAAAAAATTTTTTGGTCAATAAATTTTTCGTGCGCATAAGCTTTCGATTTATTGGGTGGCCGACCTAAAAAAAAAAAAGAGTTTGGGAAATAACGGACACCCTAATATGTATGCATGCATGTTACCCTAAGTTTCTCATAGAGAGAATTACCGTATTTAGAATTTATCGGTAGCCGACTTATACCGAAGGACTAAATTTTTTCTTTTTACTAAGCAATTTCTTTGTCTCCAAAAAAATACAGCTTTTATGACAGAGGAAATATTTTGTGAATCTTCATACCTATTTCTTAAGAACTAGCTCAATGACTAGAGAAAACTAGACCATTAATAAAATTTGTTTTCTTTTCAAAAAAATTTCACACAAAAACATGTTTTCATTAAAAATATTTCTTAAAAACGATCCTCATACTTTTTATGAAAAAGGTTTTTCCAAAGCCAAATTAATATTATTCTTTTATCCTGTTACTAAAAAAAAATCTTAAAAAGCAGTCAAAACACGTACACTTGACGACATCCTGGTATAAAAAAGGGAAAACTTGCATTTGCTAGCCTAGTTTTTCTTATCATCAAAACGCTATTGTGTATTTATTGATGAACAATTTATGTTAAAAATATTGAAATTGTTTCCAATATCTAGATTTATCTAATTTTCTTGAATGCCGTAATCAGAGAACAAAAACATTAAACAAAATAATGTCATAGCTGAGATTAGGCAACCAAATATTTTTTTTTAAAATATTATTTTGTAATGCAGCATAAATTGCTAAGAGCTTTAAAACCGCTTCTAAACATCTATATAAATGATCAAAATCCATTACTATTGTTTTTATGGATGAAATTTAATTACATCTGTATAGCCTCATTGGTATGTGGATTTATCCTCAAAAAAGTAACAAAGTTTTAATTGATTTAAGAATGACTATCGAATGAATTTTGTTTTTGTATTTAATAATATCGGTTAACACACACCACAGAGTATTCAAATCAAAAACATTGTACTATAATAAACACAGTTTTTTGCTTAATTAATACACTTTTTAACACACATTTTTTAATCGATTTATTTGTAATTTTTGTTGTTTAAAATTTCCATAAAAGCACTAATTTTTCTATTTAACTTTTTCAAAACTAAAAGCTTATTTATTCTTGGTTCTATGGTTAATATTTTTCAATGTTGGTTTCGATTGTTTTTCTTTAAAATCGCTTTTAGTAAAAAAAAAAAAAAAAAGAATTAAAAACCCAAAACAATGTTCACCTAATGAGGTTATACAGCACCAAATATTAGAAATAGGTTGTTTTCTAAATCAGTTCGTTCTTCCGTTTTCTGTCCTCGTGCACCTTCGTTTATATTTTTACATACAGAGTGAGCAGCAAAAATTAAAAAAAAAAAAACAAATTCTCATTGATTTTGTTCACACAAGGTTTTTTTTCGTTTTTTTTTTGTTCTTCATTGGAAAATGGTTATAAATACGTTGTTTTTCAGTCGTTACTTAAATGATGTAATTTTCATTATGTTTTTTTAAATTATTTGAATAAAGCTTCTAACTTTTTTTTTTAAATATTGAAAGAGAGTTCCACCAGTTTGTTTGTTACGAACGCTATAGCATTTTGATTGTTTAATATACTATTGAAGTTTTCTAAGTCATATTTTAATAGTTTCCTTTTCCTTTTTTTTTTGAATGAACAGGGTGAAAGTGTTGTGCTCAGGGACCGGAAGCTGAATATTGCCCCTGCAATTAAGAAGCAAGTAAGTAGTTTAATTTGGTATGTTTGTAGTAACGCAATTTCAAAATTATATTGCTTGAATTTTAGTCAATTGTCGCAACGAATGGTGCTGTGTATTATACAACAACACCACCAGCTCCTATAAGTAATATGCCGATTGATCAATTTGCTGCAGCGGTTTATCCACCAGGTAATATACAAAATTATTTTAATTTATTTAATTTGACTTGGTGAATCTTAAAAAAAGTAACTGATTTTTCCGCAGCTGGTGTGCCAACTTTATACCCACCTTCAATGCAATATCAGCCGTTTTATCAATATTACAGCGTGCCAATGGTAAGTGCTTTTAAAAAGTGTAGATCATTTGTATTTAAAAATTAGCTTGCTACTTGTAAAAATTAAACATTACCAAGATAATTTCGGGAAATTAATAAAATTCTGTTATTTAGTCCTCTTTCACACGCAGCGGTCAACGATTTGAAGGAATTTCTTTGACTTTCCTCTTCACACTTATGTAAGTGTACGTTCAACCAACATACTTTAAAAGGAAACTATAGAAAGTCTATAAAGAGATTTTGTTTCCTTGTGTGAAAGTCACAAGAGATTTTATAACAAACTAGCTGGCCCAACCCGGTTTCGCATGGGTAGTAAATCGTAATAAATATATAAATATACAAGACCTAGCTGACCCGGCGAACTTCGTTCCACCTTTAATTGATTTTAAATTTATAAATTAAAGTCGTTGAATTTTAGTTAAGAGTGTTATTTCAAATGAGTTTGCCTCTCACAATAAATTTCTGTATCGATACACTACAAATTCGTATCAATCGGCAATGTTTTCTACCGTTCGAACAAAAAAAAATAAAAAACAATTTAGAAAGTATACAATTTATTGTTATCACGAATTTTCCAATTTTTCGTAGTGTGTTTATCTGATTCGATACAAATCCATCACAAGATGTTTTCACGATTTTCTGACTTCGTCGGTCGAATTTTTGGAATTTTCGTTCAAATTTTTCAATTTTAGGCTCCATTGTGTGTTAATCTGGTTTAATACGAATCCAACAGAAAATACCCATGCAAATTGAATGATGTTCAGCTGAGTTATGCGCGTACGAACACAATTTCATTTCAGAAATTTTGAAATTTCCAGGCTTCACGATTTTCATTCTTTTTCGGTCGAATTTCCCAATTATGGGCTCCGTTGTATTTTAATCTGATTCAATACAAATCTAACAAAAAATCACCAACCAGATTGGATGATATTTAGCCTATTTATGCGCGTAATAGTCAATAGTCAATGCCAATAACTTCAAAGTCGAAATGTTATGTTAAAAACAAATGCTGTAATCTAACTGGATGAAAGAGAAAAGTCCAAGCAATTATCGTTTTACAAATTTTGTATTGAAAGGGTTGAGAGAAGGATAAGGATTTATTTGCACAGAAATTTCCAATTAAAAATTGAAAAAAAACTTACTGCTTGGACACTTTTTGTGTTCAGAAAAGAGAAGACATTTTCTGAAATTATTCAGTAGATGGCATATTTTTCCTCTTTTTTTTCAAAAAGCTTTCTATTATCATCAATCCCACACTACAAAATATTTACCGTTCCAAAAGAGCAAAGAAAACTCCCTATTTCGGTTTGTTGATTAATGAGAGCTCTCAAGACAGATTCGATAAACGTGAATATGTCAAAAGTGACTCTTATTCCGACCGCGGGACTCGGGGCAAATTTCTTCATCAAAATACACTCACAGGCATATTTAACCGCCCACTTCGTATTTCTGTAAATTTAAAGAAACCGTCAAGTTTAGACCACATTGGGTGTAAGTAATGTTGAAAGCAAAGTTTGAAAAGTAAAAAATAAAACAAAAATTCTGAGAAAAAACCACGTTTATTAAAGAATTAACAAAAAAAAAAAAAAAAACACAAAATACTGAAAAAGATGTTATCTTTTGTTGTTAAAAAAGTGGTAAAATTATTGAAAAACTTGATTTTTAATAATGGGTGTTTGCGACGCAGGCTCTAATTACTTCGTGGAGCCGGTTTGACAATCCGTCAATGATGTCCTGAACATCCGACTGAGGGATGTTGTGCCACTCCTCTAATACAGCTGTCTTAAGCCCTCCTAGAGTCGTAGGGTTGTCCTAAGATAATCGATAGGTTTGAGATCTGAACCGCAAGATGGACATGGCAAAACTGGAATCCCGACCTCATTTAGGTAGTTAGTTACAGAATTAGCGGTATGGCAGAGTGCGTTGTCATGCATTAACCGAAATTGTTCACCAAAAATTGGCCCAAAAGGCATCACATGGTCTTGCAAAACGTTTTCCACGTATATCTGACCGTTCACACTGCCTCTATCGAACACAACAAGGTCCGTGCGAGCTTCATAACAGATGCCTCCCCAAACCATTATAGACCCTCCTGTTTCGGTTATCGTGCATGGAGCAAACATTTCGTTTTTTTTTTCGCCTGTAGACACGCTGACGTCCATCTGCACCTCTGGACATATTCTGCTTTCGTCTGAGGTTAAGACGTCCCTTCCTTCCTCTGCAGTCCAGTTAACACATTCTCGCGCAAAACGAAGTCTTGCTGTACGGTGCAGTGGGAGCAATTTGGGGCGCACGCTGGTCGGAAAGCTATTAAATTTAATTCTGCCAACCTTTTTCTGATGGCACGTTCACTCACACCAACATTCCTCACCTTAAAAAGACGTGTACGAGCTTCAGTAGCGATGCAAAACCGATTTCTCAATATGTTGTTTAAGTAACTGAAACAATATTAAAAATCGCTTAAATTGTAAAAAATGTCTCGATGAAAATTTTATCGGGCGAAATAAGGGTTTTAGTTTTTTGTTTCTTGCGAAAATATCCGCTAAACAAAAACAAATCAGCAGATAAATTATAGTGAACTTAAAGAGTTAGGGTGACGAAAAATGCAGGTGAGCGGATAATTGTGCCTGTGAGTGTATGTTTTCAAAAACATAAAAATAACAAACAAAATTTATCAAATAACGTACCTTTTGAAAAAAAAAAAAAATTAACTCAAATATTTTATCAATTACTTGATATAATTGTTTACCCTGTATGGCCAGTATGGAGGCCAAGCTTATCATCTTTCGAGAAATTTTTAGCCTTAAAGATTGTCGTTTTTAACATTTTTAAGATGCAAAATTTTTAAATACAACGTTGCGTCAAAACTAAAAAGCAGTCGGTGACGACCTTTCTGAAAAATAAAAATCAGCAACAGAGATTGCTGATATTTCAGTACAGGAGGTGTTGCGTTTATGCCCAACAGACGGCGGCGCTGTTTAAAAAAAGTATATAAAAACACCCGTATTCGAAACTAATGTTGTGTCAAAAACTTTGGGAGATTTCCGATAAGGAACAAATGTACATTTACATTTTTATTTATATAGATTAAAAGAAAACGTCAAAAAATCTCCACCAACTTGTTTCTTCGTGTGAAAGGGGGCTTACGTATCGTAAAAAAAAAACTTCTCTCTATAACTTCCTTTTGCTGTTGCCAACAACTTTCCAAAACATGGGGCTTCAATACTTGGTTTCTGTGCTAAGAAGACAAAAAGAAAAATAATTAACTGAGAAATTTTCTTATATGCCAAGTCTTTTTATGTATGAAGTACAGCCATAAAAACATTAAACATATACAAAACTAGGTAGCTTGCTGGCCTATTCAGAACCAAATAGTGCACAATTCTTCTTACTCTCCAGCATCTTTAATAGGATCATTTCGTGTTGAGAAAGTTGATCAAAGTAGAAAAGAGTTTTAAGACTGATACAATGTTGAATGTACATATCTTATTAAAATACCTAAAATTTTGAATCTTAACATATTTACATATATTATTTTTTAACAAAATTAAATACGGAATTATTTCTTATTCCTTTAAAGAGCATTTTATCAGATTCAGAAAAAAAAATCATTTGAAAATATTGACTTTTGTTTCAAATTATCATTGCATGGAAAACATTGACATGTATTTTTCTATCTTTCAGAATGTACCCACCATCTGGCCCCAAAACTATCAAGGTAATTGAGAAATCCAGATTAGCAGCATGCAACAACTTAATTTATGATTTGTAAGAATTATTATTTTTTTTTTTAAGTTCGAAGTTTTATTTTTTTTTGTATTTGCCAATATTTTGCTAAATATTCTAATAATATTATATCTTGTGTGATTTGTGTTTTTAGGCATTTATCCATGTTAATTTCGAGGACAAATAACACAATTTACAAAAAAGTCATCATCATTCAATGAAAAATAAAAAAACAAAAAGAAAACTTTGTTGTGGGTATATTCAGGCTACACCAAAGATAGTTTTTTTTTTGCTAAACGCGAAACAAAAAATAGTAACTCATGCACAACATATTGAGTTGAAATATATATTTATGTAAATTTAATATATATATATATATATTCACACAAACTAACAAAAGGAAGGAAAGCAGATAAAGCAAATAACGACATAATGCATATATTATTTATTTAAAAATAAAGCAACATAGATTATATTAAAATAAAATATATATATAATATATTAAAAAAACCTAATTTATGTATAAACGTAACACATAATGAAGACATAGTTAATTATATATATATATATATACTATAGATAAGTAAATTATTATGTATAACAAATGAAAGCATCACAAACATACAGTAGGTAAACAACAAAAATAACAATACTTAACTTAGAGACAACAAAAAATAACGAAAAATTATAAGCAATATAATAAACCAAGAAGTGTGGATAAATTCAATAACCATATAGAAGAAATTAAATTATATATTAAAAGAAATAGTATTAGCATTGGATGAACAAAGTAATGCAAAACGAAATTCAACAAAAAATCAAAAAAGACAACAAAATTTTGTTATACACCTTAATTTTAGTGTTAATTTATTATTATTATTATTATTATTATTGTATAATTCTAATGAGTGCGATGTGTTGTTCTGGGTTTAAATAAATCGAGATATAAGTAATGAGAATTTACAAAACAAATGCAGGATTCTCAGATTTTGATTAATATTCATTAAAAAAAAAAAAAGAAAAATATATATACGAAATATATATATATATATATTGATATTATTTATTATTAATAATTAGTGGATATATTTAAATATGCAGTGCATTTCTTTTGAGATGTACATTTTTTACTCAACAAAAAAAAATATTATACATGATATATGTGCATAATTAAGTCACTCTAAAAAAGAAAGAAAACCACTCATTGACTATAAACAAAGAACAAAAAAGAAAATGAATAAGAAACAAAAAATATTTATTGAAAAGCAAATTAAAGAAGTATAACATTTAACGCAACAAACGCAATTGTTTTGTTGCATTTAATAAGTAAACAAAATAAACTGTGTCCAGTACACACACACTCTCTCTCGCTCTCTCTCTCTCTCAGAGTGGGAAAGAGACAAATTCAAGCAATAAAATGCATAAACATTATTATTATATTTATTTTTATTTATGGTATTGTTCCCATTATGCAGTGCATAATGCGAAACATACAATTCGTGATATTTTAAAATATAAATTTTTAGAAGATACAAATTTAAATAAAAAATAATAATTAAACAACAAGAAACAAATAATTACATAAAAGAGGAGGAAGGAAACTACTTGTTTTGACATGAAAAAATAAACTATTATTTATTTAATAAAAAGACACTTCATACATACATACATATATATATATATATATCTATAAAAATAACATAGAAATTAAATATATTAATACACATGCATATAATATATAACCAATTTTTTAATCCTAATGATAATTTCTAATTGAGAATACAAAAAAAAACACTATAATTTATTGTTTAATGAAATGAAAAACCATTATTTATTTTTATTTATTAAATTAGTTTAACTGAATTACATATGTATATGACTTATTTTGTTTTTTTTTTTTTTGTGAGAAGACAACACAATGATCTTCTTCTAAATTGTTTTTTGTTATTTAAATTATTAAATAATTGTTACTTCAACCGATCTTTTCTTGCATCAAAAGTCTTTATAAAACTTTCCTTATTTAAAATCTATTTAATGATAAAACAAAAACACGAACATTTTTTATATTTACATATATTAAAATTCTTATGCATGAATTAAAAAAAATCATAGATAATTTATAATAGAATACATACAATTAATTTGTGATTAAAAATAATAATTTATAAATTATTAAATAGAAACAACAATGAGTTTAATTTTTTGTTTGTTATTTTTTTTTTACTTAAATGACAATAATTAAATAGAATAATATTGTGTTAAAATTATATATTTGTTAAACCAAATGAAATGAGCAATATAATAAGAAGATAATGTTCTTGAGTCTAAGAGGGGTGGGGATATTTTTTCTTTTTTAAAAAGACACCAAACTTCTTTTTTGTTGAAGACTAAGGAATCTAAGAAATATTTCAAATGAATTTCTGTACGTGTAGTCTTAGTTTTTGATCAATTCAGCCTTAAATGCTTTTCCCCTATGTTTGCCGAAATATTAACAGATCGATTAAAAACTCGCAATAATTTGCAAAATTTCAACTTTGCTAAAATAATTAGTTTTTTTTTGCTCTGTTCTGTCTACTTGAAGACTTAGCACTTTTTTGAATTTATAAAAAAGTCTTGTTCGGTAGAAAGAAACGACTTTTCTCAGGAATTTTCCGCTCTTATTTGAATAATAAACAAATGAGAAATCTTTTATTATGAATCAAAAACTATATACGACGGAAAATAATCTACTCATGATACGCGTTTTTTTGAAGTAGCACAATAAGAGTAAACTCAAAACCTATTTCTAAGAAATAATTCAGAGTACACTTATTCTATAAATTTGATTTCATGTGACGAAAAATAATAATTGAAAAGATCTCAAAATCCGAATAAAACTGCGAATTTCATCATGAGTGCCGGCCTTTCTGCACGAGTTGATCGGCTGATTTAAATAAAATTTCGACAGACCGCAAGGTAACTAAAGACGATTTTCGCCTTTCGGAAAATAGAATTTCCTTGTTAAATTATTATACTGTTTGAGTAATTGGTGTTTTTTCAAGACATGTAGCTCGACAGCTGGCTATTACCGCGTGGTGAAAGCAATTTGTCTCGTTATTTTATATACTGTTATGTAACTGCTGTTTTTAAACAAAAATCAACAGTTGAAAAGCCGTTATTACAAGTTGGTAAGCAAGTCTAACGAGGGATTTTTTTCAATATGATTTGGGACAAATTCATGCCGGTTATGTAATTCGATTATTTAATTCGCCAGTAAGATTCGCAGTGCACGTTCCCATTAAATCCAATTATTCCGAACAATATTCTTGAAGTTCAGCCAGATCAGTGCTCTCAATTTACTTACGCATTTGTCGTGAACAGAACATAGAGTGATGCACTGTGAATCGGACATTGTTAGTTCCATAATCCTTCCAAAATTTTGTCAAATTAATACAAATTTCTAAGGGACTTTTTGAAAAAATAAATTGCAGTAGCTTAGTTTATTTCTTAAAGAAGGCTGTAGTATAATATTTTTCTAGTGAAGTTTAGTAAGTTGAATACTGCTCAAGAAACCATACTTGTAAAAGCTAGCGAATATTAAGAATTATAATTTGCTTATCACAGTGCTTTCTGATTTCTTTAATTTTTTTTTTTGTTTTTGTTTCATTTAAAGGTTTAAATTATAATGAAAATGAATTCAACCCTAATGTATCTGCTCAAATTGTATTAAAATGAAGAACAAGAAATATAACAAACTCAAGAACGAACAAAAAAGTATAACTGCCTAATATTTGAGCACACAAAAAATTGCTTTGTTATTGTGAAACAAAGCGAATAAAAAAGACTAATTTTTAATTTATTATTTAACAATAAGAAAAGAAATAATTTATTATGTTTACAATTTATCCGGCATAATTTCATTCTCAGTAAAAATTAATACTTTTTTGTCTTCAAGCCAAACAAATTTTTCCTTTGCCTTATATTTATCAATTTCCCCCTTTATTTCTTCTCACATACACATACACAATAGAAAATTAAATAATAGTAAAAGAAACTTCTAGCATAATATTAAATCTCTCAAAAAAAAAAAAAAAAAAAAAAAAAAACTACAACAATTAAGTTATTGTATAAAAAAAAAATAAAAGAAAAATATACGGTTGTGTCAAATTAGATAATATATAAAAACATAATTAAATACTGCAACTATTACTAGGTATATAATCTACTTAATTAATATTATCTATTATATATATATTATATTATACTTGTAAAATGTAATAAGAAAATAACATTTGTGTGTTGAAAAATAAATTTAAAAAACTCAACCTTCTCTAGCAAAACAAAATATATATATATATATATACATAAAAAATATTGTTATTCATAATTATATAATAATAAAATAAAAAATACATATATACAACTGTTTATAAAAATGCAAATTACTTTTTTCAATTTTTCTCTTCTTTTCAAAATGAAACCAATACACAAAATATGTAATTGGTGATCTAATTTGCATTTTTATATAACAGTTTTAGAAAATAAATTATTATAACAAAAACCTGAGATATATTTACAAATGTATTTAAATATATATATATATATACTAAATGAAATATACAGTGTTATTTTATTATAAAACACAAATCTGAAAATGTGATGAAATATCTTTTTGACATTAATTCTTGTTGTCACACACATTACTGTAAAAATTAACAACATAAAAATAATAACTAAAAATATATAAATATAAATCTTTGTAGTAGTCTAAAAATAAAAATTCAATGTACTCGTATCAATTCAAGTACATAATATATAATTATTGTAATGAATATACAAGAAATGTGAATGAAAAATAAATAATTGTACACAATAATTGCGCAACGAACATAAAAAGTAGTTTAACCATAAATAATAAAAATAAAGACAAAATAAGAAGTAAGCCTAGGAAAAAAGACTATTTGTTGGGATGTGTTCTTAACTCTAAATCAGATTATGTTATATGGATGGCATTTAGAACATTTGAAAAATCTAGAACATTTTCCATTTCTTTTATATGTATCATGAAAATCCTTCCACTTGACATTTACTTACTGATTTTGTTCGCTGGTTTGACATAAGAAAATATCTATAGGCCTTTCGGCTTTAGAAAAGATTGAATCTGCGACCAACCGTTTGTATTTATGTTTTTAACCAGAAGAACAATTTCTCGGTTTAATTTTTTTTTTTAATCTGAAATAAATTGGAACAAAAAATTTTATAAATTGCAATCTATTATGTGCAAGCTTTTTAAATTTTGCATGGAAAATTTCCTCAAAAATATTTTTGACCCGAATAAAAAAAAAATTATTGACTGGCGAACAACAAAATTTCTGCTATCCAGCGGAGGGAAATGATGGCTGAGTTCCAAAATGAAGAAAATGTTTTGATGCGGAAGTAGTGCCTACATTTTTCATACGCATCAGCAACGTAAACTTGATGCTTTGTAGAAATATTACATTGTATAAGTCTGACGTTTCGGAATGGAAACTAGTAGATGCGGGTCCTAAGCACCACCGGCAAGAACGAAGTTCCCATATACATTATGTACATGCGTGTCAGCCGCCACCTGTGGGGTATTGGCCTATCACAATATTGAACAAACGATATTATAACCATCATCAGAATCAAAGCTGCGTGCAAAATTAAAGCGTGATCCGATATACCGATTATTTTTTAATAGACGAGTTCGTTTTAAAACGCAATTTGTTCTCGTTTCGACTTTCGATTAATACTTTAGAACGATTAGAAAAAATATTGCATGTTCCGAGAATTCCCCCAATTGTTAACATTCATTTCGGGCAGAGTATAATGCCATTGGCAGCTTAAATTTTCACCTATATATAGTAGGCGAACGAGAGAGCAAAAAGGCGAGAAACGTATGTTTTGTAAGGGCGAAACTGACAAAAGCTTTTAAAATTTCCGGCGAAAAAAATTTTAAGATGAAAAATTGTTCGGGGGAAACTCACAATAAGGCTGAATTTCTTTATTTATTTTAAACATTTTTTTTTAAATTTTATACGCTCAAGTTAAAAGTTATTAATTTTCGAGATGCAAATTCTATGTCGCATAGAATGATGGCGGCTAGAAACCAGAATGTCGCGGGTTCGAATCTCAAATACACCGAGTGAACTTTTTTCATTTGCATGTTGTCCCGTTCAAAATGCTATAGGATTCTATGGATTAATGATGTGCATGTGTGCATGTGAGGAAATGAAAATAATTAGGATTTGCAATGCAAATTGTGCATTATTATGACGGAATAAAAAAAAATTAAAAAAGGAAATGTCACCAGCAGGATTCGAACGCCGAATCTTTCGATTAAGAAACGAACAACTATCCTATTGCGCCACGATGGGTCCAAAACAATCTGTCGTTTTTTGGATTTACCCCCCAACCCTGTGCTAAAGAACTTCGCTCTAAAAAAAAATTTTTATCGAAGCAGGTAAAAAATTTTTGGATACGCAGTTCGCGCAATAAATGCGCATCTGATGAATTTTGAAACTCAGCCGATTTTTCCAAATTTCGCATAAATTTCGATAAAAATAAAATTTTAACAGTCATTCGAGACAATACACAGGTCGAGTTCGTAAAAGTAAAACTTCGGCAACATTGCCACATTCAAGTCGCATTTCTGCAGGCAAATAAAGTTCGTTTCAAATTGTGTTCATTGGTTTATAAGCGCTGATGTTTGCTTTCAGCATTACAAAAAGTACATAATAACTACCATTTTTTTTGCAATTGTTTTTAGCAGTGTTTGAGCATGTTTACTTTTACGAACTAAGGGACAGAATTTTACTGAATGAATAATGAAAGAGAAATATAGAATACAAATCGTAACAAAATGAGTGCTGTTTTATTTGCGGGTGGTTTTAGAAAATCCTCATGTTGTCCCCTGTCATATAAAATTAACCAGTTAACAAAACAATGAAAACATTTTCAATCTAGAGCAGAGTTTGAAATCCTTTTAAATGAACCATGGTTATTAATGGCATATCGTAATTTGCCCTAATATTTCTCTCATTATGAATAGCGAATCGAACGTTCGATTAAAGTCGATACCAAACATTTGGTGAAACGAAACTTAAATATTTATGTTCAACTTAAATGCTTATGTTTTACTTTTTCCTCAGCGTAAACTGTCACATAAGCTCTTATGGTGAACTTCAATATTTAAGTTTCGTTTCACCAAATGGGCCTTAATGTGCCTATTATGTATGACAACTCAACTGAATTGAATTATCTCTACAGAAAATTCGACATTTATTTAGATGTCTCCACGAGAGTTGAGCTTTAAAGAAAACCACACAAAATTGTTCTTATTGTTGAGGACTCCAAATTACAGTTGAAATAAAAGATACATTTCATCCTAATTTCTAATTCAAAATGTTGAAGAGACAGCTCAACCTAAATGAGTTGTTATCCATAATAGGCATATAAGGGAATTTCTATTTATGATACAAAATTAACAAATTCGCAAAGTTTTAAGTTTAATTCGCTATTCATAATGAGCTATTTTGAATAATTCATAATGAGGGACATATTCAGCTGCAGCTCGAATCTTGTTTTCAAAGCTTTAAATATTACATCATATGCATAAAAGTGATTATTTGAACACCAAAACATTTTAGACCGATTTCATTTCGAGTGAAAATGAATTGTTGAAAAAATATATTCAACATCTGGATTTCTTCAAACTAGTCTTGATGCCAAGTTATTTTTTGTTTTCAAAAATAAAAAAAAGTCCATAGGATATTTTTACTTATAACAATTAAACTGCGTACACTTTGCATTAAAAAAGATGAAAAACATTCACATTGAAAAAATAAAATTAAATTACAAAAACAGTCTAAAATAATAGTAACTAATAAAACCTAATATTCATTATAAATGGCCCGCCCTTTTTAATAAAACCAAAATTAATTAAAAAAAATATAGTAAACAGAAAATAATTAAAAAAAACTACTGAAATTAAATGTGTATTTACTTAAAAAAAAAAAAAAAACATAAAAATCCAAACATTTGATATCCACAATATTACTTTAAACAAGTCTAAACACAACAAACATAAAATTAATTAATTAGTTGTAGTCAATTAAAATCTCTAACAAAAAGGAGTTACAATAAAACAAAACATGATGCACAATGTATAGAGTGAATTATTTTGTTTCTTTCTTTTTGTTGTTAAGTTTATGACCCCAAATAAAGTAATATTAAATTTTTACGTTCAAGACAGAGTAAATTTAAGTTTTTTTTTTTTTTTTAATACACTAAAATATTTAGGTATGAAGATTGTGATGCAACCTTCACAAAACAATAATACACAACATACATAAATACCTACATTATAAGTTTTCGAATTCATTACAGATTTAAAGTCATTAACAAAAATAAAACAACTAAAGCTCAAATTTTACTTATTTTTCAAAACTTCTTTATAACATTATTATTGATAGAGCGAGGCAAGGAATGATAAAAAGCCACCGATTTGTTACTTAAGATTTATCACTAAAAACATATATTTAAAGAAATATAAATAAACAAAGCGGACGATTAAAGTTAGAAAAAAAAAAAAAAACATAAATAAAACAATAATTTTCTCCTGGATTATATGGAAAACGCGGTTGATAATAATAATAAAAAAAAATTACCTAACGATCATTAAAAAAAAAATAAGCAAAGGAATAAAGTAAATCTATATTCTATACTAGAGTGCATAATATATTTTTGTTGTTATATACAAAATACTATTTTTAGTGTGTAATTTCAATTTTCAATTATACAAATTTCACTTAAGTTAATTATTTGACAATACCTAATTTAAAGTACGAAAAAATGAAGTAAACAAAACGAAATTTATTATTAAAAATTTAAAAATAAAAACTTTCTTCTCAAGTAAAATAAAAATAAATTAAAAACAAGATACATACATTCACAAAACGATTTTAAGATGCAGTAAATAAAGGATGAATAGCAATGAAAAATTAATATTAAAAAAAAAAAAAACATAGCACGTAAAAATTAATATGTAGTGCTGAAATTTAAATAGAAAACAAAATATGGTTTCAACTGGAAATTGTTGAGTATTTTTTAGTAAAAAAGACAAAAAATTTGTTAATATGTATACAAAAACACACATACATATATGTATATAAATATGTATATGATATTAATTATTATACTGTCATCATTATTGAATTGACAAGTAAATTTATTAAATTAAACCGTAGATTATTTAGATACATGAGCATTTATATAAAAGAAAAAGAAAAATCAAAAATAATAGAATATCCACGTATGAAATTGATGGGGATTTCACCCGCCCTTACTTTAAAACAAAACAAAAAAAAAACAACAACAACAAACCATGAAATGATCGAATGTAAGAAGGTGGAAAACATTTGAATCGCTTAGCGAAAGAAAACCTGACTATATCTGTTTTTTTATATCAATATACAAGTTTTATAAATTTTTTCTAGTTTTAGATTTATAAAGGGGAAATCGAAAGTTGAAAAAGACGAACGTGGGTTGTAGCTTGTGACTACTGCTATACCGCAATGCTAACAGATTATTGTAATTTTTCTAATTTTGAATCAATAATTGGGCAAAATATCAAAATGTTTTATCGTCAGCAAAAAATTATTTAAAAAAAAAAATCAAAATTTTAGTAATTCCTTCAAGTGAGCCTCATAAACTTGTTTTCATAATACAAACCAATTGGTGAAAATAAAACTTTATTGAATTTGATTATTGGTGCTGATTATTTCATTAAGTCAAATCATTTAAAAATAATAAATTTTTAAATTTTGAAAGAGACTGTGTTATAATTTCGAAAAAGAAATCAACCTACCTGTTTTCGAAAACTTTATTAAATGCAATTTTATCCTTAATGAAACATACAACATAAATTTGAACTGTATTTCAAGATTCAATTTTTTTTTTTTTTTTTGCAGCATGTAGGTATTTGACTTTTAGGTTCGGGGAACGAAAAAAAAAATAAAAATATTTACATATTCAATTTTTATGGAAATTGGCTTTGCCCAATGATTTTTCCTCAAGGTTTTACACAAGTTTCAAAAAAATGTTTTCATCACTTTAATGAAAATTAGAATTAGCCAGTTAATGTTTCTGCCATCTCACAAATTTTCTTCCGTCACTTTGAAAAAGCATGATCTATCTGCAAGATGCAAAATAGGCTCTATTTCCTTTCTGTGACTGAAAAAGAACGCATAAATCAATCACAGATCTAAGTTATCCGATTTGCAAAAATAAGCTAGAACAATATTAAAACCTATATTTTTAAGTTAATTTGTTTCCTGAAACAAAACGAAGAGAAAAACATCCTTGGAAAAGCTTTCAGTAACGAATTTTATTTTGAGAATTTCTTATTTTAAGACGGTAGAAATTCGCTAGTTTTCCACCCGATGGTTTTTTCGTTCCCTTTCATTTTCTCTCTTTGTTATAATTATTTTAAGATAACAAACATGAATTCCTCTATGATTTGTTAATTTTTAAGGCGTTCAGAATAATGAAATAATAAAATGGATGAAGATAAATACAAAAAAAATGGATATAATTACATATAGACCGGGAGCCCAAATCAATTTTTGGTTGTGAAGTACAGCAAAAATTCAATGATGCAATAAGATAGGTCTTTACTTTTTATTCGCAAATATGAAAGTCTTGCGAGCCGTACTTGGGGCGTTTTCAAATGACGCTGCATTTTTTGTCTGAAAGCCCAGATAAAAGATATAGCACTTAAAAAATTAAAGTGCTGAATACCATAGGCATGAATATAAGGGTCCAAGACTTCTTAGGTGGGGCCTTCTGTATGCAAGACGCACTTGAAAATTCATTTTGAAAGTGCGTCTTGCATACAGAAGGCCCACATAAGAGGTCTTGGACCCCCATATTCATGTCTATGTTATGCAGCTCTTTATAGTTTTTTTTTATTAGCATACATTTTATCTGAGCTTTCAGAAAGAAATGCATTTTTATTGCAGCAACGCCCCAACCACAGCTTGTAAGACTTGCATATCTGCGAATAAAAAGTAAAGACCTATCTTATTGCCCTTATTGAGTTTTTGCTATACTTTACACCCAAAAATTGCTGTGGGCTCTAAGTCTAATATTCCATTAATATAATCGTCTTTTTTCTTGAAATTGTTTTAAAATTTTATTTCATAACATACTTGCAAAAGCATAATGTAGATTATAAAAGAAGTTTTGTCGAAATAAGATATTTTTGAGCTACAATGCTCAAGCGGCGGCGGCGTTCTGAGCATATCCCATTGTAATTTAATGAAATCAGCTAAAAAATGCATTCGAATAAACGATATTTACTTTATTTCAAGGATTTTTTTTTTCAAAAGATATGACGACGCTTTTTGTTTGCACCAAAAAAGCAAAATTTCGAAAATTTGTAGAGCGAGAGCCCTCCAAGGGCATAATTCTACAAAAAAGTGGCGAATTCAAACATTACCTATTCTAATTGCTCGTTATTTTTCTGTCACAAGCTACTTACGTTTTCTTTTAAAGCAAAATCATAACAAAAATACCCACCTTCATCAATTGAAAACATTTAATTTAACCCTTAATGATTCGCTACACATGAAAAACTAACATAATTGTTAATTTTTTTTTTCAAAAGAAATCTGATGAGGAAATTGTTCGTTTTTGAGAATTAAAAAAAAAAATTATTTCTCGTTTTTATATAGAAAACTAAAAAAAAAGTTCAAATGAGAAAAAACATAAAATTTTTAAACATATTTTAATTCCTTATGTGCCTACTATGTGTACGGTAAGTGTTTTTTTATTTATCGTTTCTGAATTTAATACACCAATTAAATACGAAATAAAATACAAAAATAAAACGAATTCAAAAAAAAAAAAAACACAAAAACTTAAGAAAATTGTAAAAATCAAGTGCAATTTAATTGCGTTTCATTTTTGCAGTAGTGAATCATTAAAAAAATATATTTAAAGAAGTATTGTGACTTAAAAAAAAAACATAAACTGGTGCATCAAAATAACTATGATATCAGACAAAACCAAATCCAAGAAGGCAACGAAAACTTTTCAATAAAAAATAATAAATAATTTTTTAATTTCTGGTATTTTAACTTGCTGAGGCTATTTTTTACGGATTTGTTTAAATAAATAATTTATCCTAGATGCAAATCCTTTTTTAAATTATGTAGAATTAAAAAATCAATAAAATAAAAATATCAAAAAAACATTTTATTTGCTTAGCTTTGTCGTAAAACTGTACACATAACTATGTAACAAAAGTAATATCCTTACTATTATAACATAAAAAAAAAATAAAAAAAAAAAACAAACAAATGGTGCAAAAACATTTAATATTAAAATTAGTATACTAAATTATAAGAAAAATAAAAATTATTGTTATCAAATAAAACCAAACAAATTATTACAAGAGAAACAAAAAATAATAAATAAATTAGCAGAATTATTTTTTAGAACATGAATTGATTTAAAACTTAGCACAGTAGACGAAAACAATAAATATAATACAAAAACATAATATTAATTATTTAAATTGGTCATAGTAGCAAAAATAAAGAATATTTCCTCTCTAACAAAAAATCTAAATGTATTAATATCCAAAAATATCCAGTGAAATAATATTTTAGTATTTAACAAAAGAAATCCTTTTCAAAAATCATCTTAATGTATCACAAAATTTTAAATTAACAAATAAAACAAAACAAAAAAAAAAAAAAAACAGGTAAAAGGTGGATATAGTTGTCACTTAACTAACTACATTTGCTTGCAATCTTCCACATAATTAAAATAATAAGTATTTAATGGTTTTAAAGCAAAAACACAACACATTTCCAAACTAATTAAATATCTTTTTTCAATCATATAACTTCTAACCAAAAAAAAAAATACAACATAAACGAATATCAAAACAAAATAAACCTTACTTTCGGAGTACAAGAATTGAATAGATACCATTTCTCTTATATTATTATATCTTATCCCATGAAATAACAGAGTTCAAATGAAATCTTTATTTTTATCCAAAACATTAAAATAAAATTATAAAAATAAAATTAAATTAAAAACAAAATAAATTCTATTAAAATCTGTCTGAGTAGTAAATTTTTTAATTATCTATGTCTTGATATGAATTGATCTCTACTGTGTTCTAAAACAAAATATTTATATATATTAATATAAAAAATAAAATCAAAATTATATAAAAAAATATACGTATATGGTAAAATATTTATTAACATTACACGCTAAAATGCAAACACAATTCTATATATAAATTACATAAATAAATACAATTAAAGTAAATATTGTTCTTTTTTTATTCTCTTTTGAGAATTCAAACTCCGACATACATACGACAACAACAAAACATGGATGAAAATTATTAAATATTTAAAATTATTAATGTGTACTGTAAATGTGTATAGCATAATGGAATACATCTTGAATATTATTAAACACACCACACTCTCTCTCACATTAAAAACGTGTAAATTATCGATGATAATATATCGAAATAATAAAAAAAAAAATATAAAATAAATGTACTTTAATTAGTGAAATAAAATAACATTATAAAACAAAAAAAAAATAAATAATTAAAAAAAAAACGACTACATATATTAATATAATAACAAAAAAACAAAATATATACATATATTGAGAAATTATTTTTTAGGAATGGCCATGATTATAAAAAGACAATGGAAAGAAAAGGCATCCATATATTATTATATATATAATATTTAACAGATAAACAAAAAAAACTTTGGTATGTGAAGACGAAACCAACAACAAAAAAGTGTAATGCATGTTTAAACCATAAGAAGAAGCAAAAGAACACATAAAAGGCTGTAATTTTAAGTGAAATAAATAAATTAAAGTAATAAATAAATTAAACTCTAGAACTAATTGTAACCATAAAATATAAATATAAGAAAAATAAAGTGTAAATGAAATGAATTTCTTGTGTTTTTTTTGTTTTTAAGTGGGCTTACATCTTTGTTTACGGACTCGTTATTAAATTTATATTTTTCTGTAACTGAAATTAAAATAATTCTTTTAATTCCCAGATGACAGGAGTTAAAAAAAAAGCTACAGATACATATATTAGCATAGGTTCGAAAGATTTCGAGTGCACAGAAATATTTATCAGTGAAAAGGGAAAGTGGTTTTAAAAATGTGCCTTCTTTGGATGAATAAATTATTTGGGGTTTTAATTGCACTGCCATGTTAAGATCTATTGCTGTAGCTAGCTAGCTATTGGGACCTATCGGGAATCTGCCGGGGAATTTTGTTTCCCACGGAATATTTTATCCTAAGAACATTTTTCTGCTATCGTGAATCTCCCACGAAATAAATTTCCCTCGAACAAAAATCCAATGCAAACTCAACCAAATTCCCCTGGAAAATTTATTCCCGATACCAATAAACTTTTTGCCATCATTCACGTTCCCAATGTTTGAACGAGGGAAACATTCCCTGGGAAATTTTTGTTCGCGAAACCAAAACCTGCATTGTTTTTTTTTTTTTTTTAAATTTAAATGTGAATGTATTTTGCATACCTATCAACTGTCTTTAATGTCGCTCTATATAAAATATGTCCCGAAACGTCAAATGTATGCCAAGTAAAATGCTTATAAAGCATCAATTTGACATTACTGTTGCAAATGAACTTCAGCTACTCTACTGCGCCTCCGGAGTTAGATGTAAGGACTCTTCGGGCCGGAGCTTTAGTATACATTCGCTCTAAATGACCAAGCCACCTCAGTCGTTGGTATTTTAATTCTTTTGCTAGGTCAGTTTCGCTGCACAGTTCTTAAAGGTGGTTCTTGTATTTTCTTCTCCACCCCCATTTTATGCAGATAGGATCAAAAATCACCCGCAGAATCTTCCTCTCAAAACAATCTAGTTTTCTTATTTACCTTTGACAAGGTCCATGCACCATATAAAAGCACAGGGATGATTAGCGTCTTATACAAAGGTACTTTAGTTGCTTGAGGGAGGGCTCTGCTTTTCAATTGCCTTTTTAGACCAGAGGCAACGATTGGCAAGAGTAATTTAAGTGCGTTATTATATTTATATTTAGGGTTTTTAAACGGACGACCTATGTACGTAGGTTCCTTACAACTAACTGGATAGCAATATAAAAAAAACAATAAATTAAGGTTTTAATTTTTGTTTTTATTTCGTAGCAAATAAAAATAAAAGCATCTGATAAATAGATTGTAACTAATGCTTAAATATAACTCGGGTATAAATATGACTAGAATATCACAATAATTCAGCAGCGGCATATTCACGACATTTGTTGATGGCAACTTCAAGTTTCTCATCAAATTCTGAGGAGACTTTTTTACCTTTTATGGTACACACTTCATTTGGATTCTTACCTTTGGGATGAGACAATTGTGCTTCAAAAATAGAAGCAAACAACTGTAACCATTTCTGTGCGTTAAAACTATTTGTTACGAATTCCTGAAAAAAAAAATTGTTTTAAATAGTAAAACTTATTCACGTTAATTTAGATAAACTTACTTTTGGAACGCAACACCTGGCTTTGACAATTCCATCACACATACTCACTACAAGCATTGGGCGATCAGTGCAAAGCTTTGTGGCTTTTTGTAAAGGAACTTCTTCAAGGAGGGCTGAGCTTGATAAGTAATGTATAATAAATGGATACTTATCGATTGGTTTCTCTTGAAGAAGATTTCTCATTTCATCTTCAACAAATGTTCTAAGATTTAAAATTAATTTAAAAAAAGTAAATTATTCTTTAAGTTTATTGTGTATTAATTCTCTCACTTGAGCGAAGTTCGGGATGTCTTCTTTAGCTGCTTTAGAATATCATTAATACGGTTAATAATATCAACTCGAAAAACATACGGTAGTATGATATCAGTATGAAGGATATTATTTCGAATCTTTTGTAATTCAATTTCAGTTGTATATAATGTATCTGTGTTTGTTTTGTACTCTTGCTCCAAGCTATCTACTCTTGATTTAATTTGCGCAGCTCTAATTATGGCCTGTAAATGAAGAAAACCGAAAAGATATAAAAGATAGTTCTTAATGAGACAATTAAATAAAACCTACCCCATTAGCATTTTTTCCTGCTGCCGCCGTGAATGCGTACCTTGCACGGTTTGTCTGTTTGAGATTGGTAATAACAAAATTTTCCAACTCACTTGTATTCAGAACGTGTGTTCCACAGCAGAGTTCCTTTGACAAGAAAGAAAGATTCTTATTTTCGATGGTTATTAGTCGAAGACCAGTTTCGGGATATATTTCTCCAGGAACTATTGTAATATTTGACTGACCGATGACATCTGATGCATTCACTATAGAAATTTGTGAAGGTATGGCTGAGTGGATAACTTTTCTATAAAAAAATTAAATAAGCTTTCTTAGAAAGATTTAGCGAAATAACAAATCATTGTATTTAAAGAAATTGTCTCTTAACCTTAATCTGTACATTCGACATAAAATTTTCAAAAAATCACCTTATAAGTTCCTCGATTTCTTGTATTTCCTCTTTTGCAATACGTTTACCGATAATACCTAATTCCAGCTTACAATTCTCACTGGAAACTGAACTTGTTACTTGGTAAGTAACTTTTTGGAACAAAGAGCGAACAGCGCCATTAAGAAGATGAATTGCTTGTTAAAAAAAAATTTAAATCATTCCAATACTATTTCAAGCGGATCAAAACACAAACCTGTATGATGGAAAGTATTTGCTGTACGATGCTCACAATCGACATGTAAAAGCACTTTGCTACCCACACTTAAAGTTCCTCCGAAATCTTTAAACCTTCCAACATGTACTATGCACTCGTTCACGTGAATAACGTTTTGAACATCAAATTTTGCACCATTCACTTCTATGTACCCTTTGTCAGACTGTTGCCCTCCAGCTTCATAGTAGAAATTACTTCTATCTGTGATTACACTTATGATATCTCTATCGTCATCAACAGTTGCAGTTACTGAACCGACATTTTTATCATTTCTTAAAATTCCTAGCACAGTAGTTTCTACCGTAGGAATTTCATACAGTCTTCCTTCTGAATTAAATTTGTAGCTATATCTGAGGCTACTATCAGTATTCTTACAAGAAAGTGTCAGTTTTGATAAGGCTTCATTAATTTTCCGCTGAGTCGTACTATCGAAATTAAAAGCTTTCGATCTTTCCTTGGCTGCGGTGACCTCTTCCCTATAACCTTCTTCATCCAACTTCATTCCTTCTAGTTCGGCTAATATTTTAAATGAATCTTCAGCCAATCCAAATGTATCTGTTAATTTGAAAAGGAATTTTCCGGGAATAACCCGGCCTGTGAATTTTGATTTTTGAGCTTGAAGATCCTTAAAAGCCGGTACAAATCCTGGAAACTCCATCAAGTCGACATCCCGCAATTCGGGATATTGTTTTAAAACTTCGTTAAAAGCCTTCGAGGAACTACTTCGTACGGTTTTAAAAACATCCTGCTCATGTGCGATTATTTCGAGTACATCATTTAGTTTGGCGTTCATCTCAGGATATGCCGCTCCTAATGTATCAACCACAATTGGTACAAGCTGTGGCAGGAGATTGGCATTCTTGAAAATGTTTTCGGATGTTAGAAAAGCCTTGCGTAAAACACGCCTCAGTTTTTGACTGGAAGTGATTATATCATTGGGAAGACTAAGAAATATTCTCTGGCCGACTTACTTTTGATCAGGTAACATGCCATCGGCTATACATGCTGTAATCATTCTCGAATGATCAGCTAATATTCTGTACCCAGTGTCGAGGGACTGTCGTTCTGTTGGCGTTGGAAACAATCCTCGATATTGTGGAACTTTACAGAGCTGTAAACAGGAATAATTAGTATTTTACTTTTTTTTCAATATTTTCCAACAAACCCTTTGTGTTGTTTCAAATATTGGAGTAAATAAATCTGTGTCGTAGTTAGAACATTTATTTTGCAGAATTGCTGCTAAGCGTTCAAATCCCATTCCCGTGTCAACATGTTTCTCTGGCAATTGCTCTATAGTGCCATCTTCACTTCTAGGTACGATAAAAAATTTGAATAAAATATTTGATAAAATATTTTCTAGTTTAAAAAAAATGTACATACATACATACATATGTACATACAATCATACATACATATAAAATTTGTACATATCGAGCCCTTCCCGCCAAATTATCGTAAGCGACAGAAAATTTATCGTAAGCGACATATTTATTCAGCTTATTGTGAGTTTCAGCCGAACAAAATTTCTCCTTTATTTTTTTTTTCGCCCGGATTTTTAAAACGTATTTTGAGTTTCGCCCGTACTAATTCGACGTTTTCCATCTTATTGCTCTCTTGTTCGCCTACTAAATATAGGTGAAAATTTTAGCTGTCAATGGCATTATATTCTGCACGAAATGAATGTTCATAATAAGGGGAATTTTTGGAACGCGAAATATTTTTCGGGTGAAACTTACAACAGGCGAAACAATTTTCGCGTGGAATGTTGTTCATATGCGTATACATTTCAGCTAAGAATTTTTCGATAGTAAAAAATATGGTTGAATTCACAAGAGTAAAAGTTCGGCATCACTGTCACATGCAAGCCCCATTTCTGCAGCAAATACACCCCGTTTGATTTTTTTTACCATTTAACAAATGTTGATGTTTGCTCCCAGCAATGAAAATAAATTTTATCTAAAACTGTACGTAGATTTTATACCACTGATTCAGCATTTTCAACCATACGATTTCCGGGTATATTTCAACAATTTTAAATTAATATTCAATAATTTTCAAATTGCGTAACGTCTTTCGTCTGAACATGGGGAATAATTTTTTTTTATTTTATTTAAAACGATTTTTGAAGAAGAATGTTAGTGCTTTCAGATTTTGTCAAGAATTTTTTGCAGAAAAATGATTTGGTTGTATTATTTAACTATATACCGAAATAGCAATTTACGCGCTGATAGTAGAATATGTCGAATCTCAGAACGTTATTAAACCTTATCTGAGCGCAATGTCGGATTCGTTAGCGGATTTCAATTTACGAAGATAAGATGGCTTAGGATAGCTGCTGTATTTCCAAATAGTTTGACATTATTAAAAAGGCAAAAGCGTCTTTCAAAGAAGAGTGTCTGTTTTAATAGTAAATTGTCTTGTACTTAAAAAGATAAAAGTGTTACCTGTTGTACTGTATAAACACAATATTCCACAATTCTGTAAGGTCGGATCTTCCAGCATTAACAAGCTTTGCTCGGTCTTCTTTTGTCGAAAGTTCGGGCGAGTGATCAATGTGAATTTCTGTACAAGGTCCACATGGTCCAGTGGAACCCATTTCCCAAAAATTATCTTTGCTTCCAAAGGGAAGAATTCTCTCAGCTGGAAATCTTCAATTCTTGAATTTTATTTTGTGATTCAAAAGAAAATAATGTAAACGGTTTACCCCAAGCTTCGCCAGATATCTATACACTCAGTATCGGCTGGCAAACCTAGAGTTTTGTCTCCCGCAAAGTAGGTAACGTATAGCCTTGATGTATCTATTCCATAAGGACCTTTCAGCAACTCCAATGCCATATGACAAGCTTGTCTCTTTATTGGAAAACAGTTGTTGTTTTTCCTTTTCAAAGAATTTCTCTACACAATTTTTTACCTTAAAATAATCTCCAAATGACCAATTGCCTAACATTTCAAAGAACGTATGATGATAGCCATCCTGTCCAACAACAGACAAATCATTGTGCTTCCCGCCGACTCGAACGCATTTTTGTGAATTAACAACTCGTTTACTTGGCGGTACAGTTTTTCCGAGGAATACTGATTTGAACTGGAATGACTTGAGTAAGTTTAGTTCATATAAAATTCCATACATTACCTGATTCATTCCAGCATTGACGAAGGCCACAGTGGGATCACATAATGGTACCACCGGACTCGACCTCACAAACTTATGACCATGACATTCTGTGAAATATTCCAGGAATGTCCTCCTAATTTCTGTTGAAGAAAGCACTCTGCTCAGTTTTTGAGACGAAGAGTACATTCTTATATGGTTTATTTTGCAAAGCTGTAATAACATGCCCAAATAGCATAAAAGATTTTACTTTTTTTTATAAAATAAAAAAAAATAAACCAGAATCGTTGACTAGGGCCGATACTTGAAGAAAGTTGAAGAAATATGAAATTGGCCGGTACGAATTTCATTTGACAGGTGACAGTTGATATGCGTTCAAAACTCAAAACATAGCATAGGGTATTTTGGTGTAGTTCACGCGTTTTGTTTTGTGTTTTTTTTATTGGCTCTCCAAACCACCGCGACGCACAACGCGATTATTCGCCGCGACAAAAGAAAACAACAATAACAACACGTGGTTGTCAAACAAAACAACACGTTGTTGTTATTGTTTCATATTGTCGCGGCGATTAGTCGCGTCGGTTTGGGAGAGCCTTAATTTCGTGGAAAATTTGCAAATTCGATTCTAAAGCCTTAACTACATAAGCCAAAAAAGTGAAAAAGTACAAAAGTAAATATTTTCAAACTCATTTTGAGATAGTGTTTCTCACAGGAAAAATACAAAAGTAAAAATATTTTTTTCCAGCTAGCGCAGTTGTTTTGTGAAAAATAATATATACATATTATTTTTAAACCAAAATTTAAGCTTTCTGCATCATTTTTATAATTTTTCCTGTGAGAAACATTATCCCAAAATGTGTCAAACAGAGCGCGGTCCGGCGGTCTTTGTAAGAAATTACAAACAAAATTTGCCCGCCGCGTTCTTTCGTTCCATGTTGAAGTATTGACCGTCCCGTCGGCCCGCGTTCTGTTTGACCAGGCCTTAACGAAAAACACAAAGAAGAATGACCGATAACGCTGCAATTTGTTCCACCTCAGCAATTACGTCTACCTCGGCCACCACATACGTCCCTCGCCCACGTGCTTAGAAATCGCATGAGAATTTTGCAGCGTGTAAAAGCAGTCAAAGAAATCGAATTTTTTGTAGAAGGAATTCGACTTTAGTTGAATGGAGTTTGACATCAATTGGGTGAATGGAATACGCCATAAGTTTCCAGTAGATCTGAATGATTTCATTTAACACCTGAACTGATGAATTGTCAAAAAACAAGAAAAACAAAAATGGCGGCTTTTAAATTGAACCAGGCGACGCTTCTGTAAAAACTATAAACTTTATTCCAATTTATTATTTTTTATTCGCTCATCCTAGCTTTTTATTTTCTTTTTTAACGTGTTTTAAGTATAAACTTGTTGTTTTTACTTCTCACTATACATAACTCCTATCCTTCAAAAATAGTGTTTATTATCAGAAAAGTGCTAAAAAATGTTAGCAAGAAGGGGCGGCAAAAGAATTAGGATGGATGATCCCCCTCCAGATTATGAGGATGAAAGGTAAATACTAAATAGAAACATTTTTCTTTAATATAAAAGCCTTATCATTTCTGATGGTCCATTAGAGAGCCTTTAAATGAAAGTTTATCCGATGGAGTTGAGGGTGAAAGTCCTACAAAACGTATGACTCGACTACGAGCTCGTGGAGGAGTCCGAGACAAGCCTCCTATCATTGACGACGACGAGGATGATTTCTTTGCTCCAATCATCAAGAAACGCAAACAAGCTTTACCACCTAAGCCGCCCAGAGAAAAACGTGAGCGCGTTGAACGTGTAAGAAAGGTCGACGAAGACAAAGAGCAAGAACGCATTGATAAGGAGCGCGACGTTACCACAGATGAATCCAGTCTATACTACATTGTCCGCCACTCGAAAGCTGCCATTGCCGTGAGTTAAAATCGTTCATAATCTGTGTTATATTGAGGTAGCTATACAGATTTTTTCCCACAGAGCATAGTGGATGATTGGATTGAAAACTACAAACAAAATCGAGACACTGCTCTAATAGCCTTAATGCAGTTCTTTATCAATGCAAGTGGATGTAAGGGCAGAATTGCTGAAGATATGCCGCATCCAATGGAACACACCGCCGTTATTCGCAAAATGACTGAAGAATTCGATGAGGTTTGTTTTTGAGAAAAAAAAAAGAACAATTGGTTCGGTTAACCCAGTTTTTGTTTATTTCAGGAAAGCGGTGAATATCCACTCATAATGCCAGGTGCTCAATGGAAGAAATTTAAAATGAATTTCTGTGACTTTGTGCAGACATTGGTCAAGCAATGCCAGTATTCCATTATCTACGATCAGTTCCTGATGGATAATGTTATTTCCCTACTCACAGGACTTTCGGATTCGCAAGTTCGAGCTTTTCGTCACACAGCAACATTGGCAGGTAAATTAAGTGTTGGAAAAATCAACAGGAAATAGTAGTTGGGTTGTACAAATAAATTAACTTACGTCTTATTGTACCTCAGTCATGTCATTTGATAATGGAAACGACGTTCTTAAATTCAATTATGATTAGAGCCTACGATTCTGTAGGATAATTTCTTTAAATGAAATTCGCATCCTATTTACACGCAAGTTCTGCAACTTTTGTACAATGCATTTTATTGCCAAATGCACGGCAAATAATTTAATATTATTTTTACTTTTATTATTATTGTATGATATGCCATCAAAAGTGCCGTAACTGCAATTTCTTTTTAACATCATTTTAAAAATATATATATATTTTTAAATTTAATAGCCATGAAGCTAATGACAGCTTTAGTTGATGTGGCTCTCTTGGTGTCGTCTAACTTTGAAAATGCTGCAAAGCAATATGAAGCTGAAAGAGTAAAAGTAAGTTTAGTAGATTGTACTTAAATTAATGATTTTAATTAAGCTTTTGATAGACTCGAGACCGCCGAGCTACAGACCGTCTCGAATCTCTGATGACTAAGCGTGCTGAACTTGAAGAGAATATGGATGAAATAAAGAATATGCTAACCTATATGTTTAAATCGGTGTTTGTTCATCGATACAGGTAAAATTATATCATATTTTAAATGACACTGTGAAAACCAATCTTCTATTCTAGAGATACTTTGCCAGACATCAGAGCAATTTGTATGTCAGAAATAGGTGTTTGGATGGACAATTATTCGCAGAATTTTTTGGATGATTCATACTTGAAATACATCGGCTGGACTCTTCACGATAAAGTTGGTGAAGTGCGTCTTAGGTGTCTGCAAGCCTTGTTACCACTTTACGAGAGAGATGCTCTAAAGGGAAAACTTGAGCTATTCACATCCAAGTTTAAGGATCGAATTGTTGCCATGACATTGGACAAAGAATTTGATGTGGCTGTTCATGCTGTTAAACTTGTTATAAGCATTTTAAAGTAAGCCAAAGCAGAATGATATAGATTATTTGTGTTTCTCATTGATTTTGATTACAGAATCCACCCTGATATTCTGGCCGACAAAGATTGTGAAATTGTTTATGAACTGGTGTATTCTTCTCATCGCGGTGTTGCTCAGGCTGCGGCTGAATTCTTAAATGTACGCTTGTTTCATTTGACACCCGACATGGAAGAAGTAAAAACCAAACGCGGCAAGTTGCGCCTCCCAAATACACCATTGGTTCGTGACTTGGTTCAGTTTTTCATTGAATCGGAACTACATGAACATGGTGCGTATTTGGTAGATTCCTTCATCGATAACAATGCAATGGTTAGAGACTGGGAGTGTATGACCGATTTACTGTTAGAAGAACCGGGCCCAAACGAAGAACAATTAGACAACAAACAGGAATCTACTCTGATTGAAATAATGGTCAGTAGTGTTAAGCAATCTGCCACTGGTGAAGCACCAGTGGGCCGGGCAAGCAACCGAAAAATCAATTTAAATGTCAAAGAAGTGAAGGCAATTCAGGATGAGAAAATAAAACTTACTGAACACTTTATTCTAACACTGCCTCCTATGCTGGAAAAATACCAAGCTGATAGTGAGAAATTGACAAATTTACTATCAATACCTCAATACTTTGAGTTAGATATCTACACAACATCAAGACAAGAGTCAAATCTACAGGCACTGCTAGACAAAATGGGACAAATAATGTCCAAGCACACTGATCGAGATGTTCTAGAGACTTGTGCCAAGACCCTAGAATATCTTTGCTCCGAAGGAAGTGCTACATACACACGATGTGATGTAGCTCGATCGAATATCATCGATAATGCCGTCAATAAATATAAGGATGCCATAGATGAATGGCGCAATCTAATTGCAGGCAAGAATTAATATTTTTGACCGAGATTTGTTTTTATCACTTTTTTCCTATTCAAGGCGAAGAACTTCCAAATGAAGATGAAATCTACACAATCATCATATCGTTGAAAGTTGTTTCGATATTGTTTTCATGTCATAACTTGAATCCATGGAATCTTTTTGATTCTCTATATCAAGACATTGAGGAGAGTCAATCAAAGGAGAACCCTGGACGTGGACTGCCAAACGAAGCGTTAGCTTACTGTATTGAGGCTTGTTATTTCTCCCTAACTTGGGGTTTATATTATTTGGAGAATCAATGTGAGAGCTCGAGTGTACAAAGTGGATGTGCCGAGTTAAAAACCAATTTGCATAAATATATCAATGCATGCTGTGAATTGACTCGTGATGGTCCAACTCAACAGATCCAAGAATCGGTAAGTAATCACATATCGTTGATGACAGTTCGAACATTTGAATTTCTATCGAATTTCAGGCATATCAATCAGTTTGTGATCTTCTCATAATTTTCTCTGATCAATTGTCCACCAATGAAAATGAGCACATCAGAATACTAGAGTATAAATCTGCTTTAGACGAGCAGTTAATTTTGAACAACTTTGTTCAACATTATGTCTTTTCTCTTAAGCCGGAAGGTAATTAATTCTTTCTATCAATATCGTAAGTAAATACATACTTAACACCGACCTATTCAATAGAATGTCACGATGAAACCCGTATCGAAGAACTACACAAGAAGAGAAATTTCCTGGCATCTTACTGTAAACTGATCGTTTACAATATAATTCCTACAAAAAGTGCAGCTGGACTGTTCAAGCATTATGTCAGAGTAAGATGCCTTCATATGTACTATTTTAATAAATATTGTTCATAAATTCGATTTTTCAGTGCTACAACGAATACGGTGATATAATTAAGGCCACCTTAGGGAAAGCAAGAGAAATCAACAAAGTGAACTTCTCATTAACGCTTTTATTAAGTTTAATTGCGGTCTTTAAAGATCTTCAAACGCAATTTGATAATGGCATCATCCCGAAATCTTCTCATGACTTCAGCGAACTGAAAGAATTAGCAAAACGGTTTGCTCTCACATTTGGTTTTGATGCGATAAAAAATCGTGAACCAATTATTGCTTTACACAGAGCCGGGATTCTGTTTGCAGTTCATGATGTTCCTGAAGATCCATCAGCCGCACCTACACGCCTTTTGTTTTTAGAAATACTAAATGAATTTAATAATAAACTGCTAAAGCAGGATAAGAAGGTTATTTTGAATTTCCTCGATCGGCGTATATCGCCTGGAATGCCTTCAAGCAAAGCCGAAGAATGGCAACCCTTGGTTTTGTATAGAAATTCTCTGCTTCATGGTGAAACAGATCAGCCACCGCCGGTTGCTACAAAAAAAGCCTATCACAGAAAACGTCGAGATCATGGTAAGATTCGGAATTAATATTTTACAATTATTTCACTCAATATAAAAAAAACCGTTTTAGATGACGACGACGATGATGATTATGATGACGACCTAAATGATCCAGATTTTAGGGGCTAAAATTATTTATAATTTAGTTAAAATGAAAAGATAATGTTTAAGAATATAAAAATAATATTATTTAGAAGAAAATCCTATATGTTTGTTGTTATTGAATATGCATTTACCGAAAGTATTTATTAATTTAAATTAATAATGAATTTACAGGGTAAAAGCTTTTTTCCGTAAATTTGTCTTTCAATAAATAAACTGACTAATGATTAAAAATTACCATTTTTTTTTAGGTCTAGGACATTTTTAGATGATGTGTACAAAATTTTTTTTGTTTATTAATGTTATTCTTTTCTGGTGATACCCTGGGCCGAGTTCCCAAAATATAAAACTATAAAACTAAGGACCAGGAATTTTACTCCACCGATTTCGGCGGATTAACTGTGGTAAAACATTTTCGCATTCACGCTTTAGAAGCACTTATAGAATTTATTGTTAATTTTGTAACGAAAGAGGGATAGTTTGGCAATCAGCTCAAATTTAATTTTTGGCGCTTTTAGGTATGTAAGCATTATTTTTTATAAAGTACTCAGCCTTATCATTGTACCCGATAGGAACGAAATTTTCTGCGATTCCTACGAAATGCCGTTCCGATAGGCCAATCGGACAAAAATCTACGAAAAAAATTTAATGTGCGTTGAAAATTTCAAATTCGTGCGTTGCATGCCGATGAAATGTCAAAATGGCAGCAACGCATCACGAATTCACGCGTGAAGATATTGCTTTCCGATTTCTTCGACAGATAATAAGTGGAAAATTTGCCGTAACCATACGATACGATTCGTATACAATGAACGCAAAAATCGTCACATAGGAAGTTTTCTCCGATTCCTACGAACGGAAGCAGAATAAAAGATTAAACCTTATAATACAGTTTTGTTTTTGGCGCTTGTACTGTACTCTCACTCACCATTAAAAGTGAACACCGTCTTATTAGCTCGGGTGGCACTCAGATAGGCTACTTTAGTATCTGATATGTTTTTCGAACGAACCGGATAGGTAACCTGTCAAAAATCAAAACAGCTGACAACATAGAAGAAGAAATTAGTGGAAGAAAAACTGCGTTTTTTTTTTCAAACTAGTGTGAGTTAAGTCTTAACTACATTGGCCACTTTTTGGAAAATTACAAAAGTAAAAATATTTTTTTTCCCGCTAGCGCAATTGTTTTGTGAAAAAGAATGTATACAATTCTTTTTAAACCAAAATTTAAGCTTCCTGCATCATTTGTTTTCCAGTGAGAAAAACTATCCCAAAATGAGTTTGAAAACTTTTACTTTTGTACTTTTTCACTTTTTTGGCTTATGTAGTTAAGGCTTTACACAAACACAAATGCATTCACACAGGGTCGGCGTAAAGTTAGAAGGCTAAAAGCTGGGGCGCCCAAATTATTTTTACGACCATATTACTCACATTGGATTCAAATAATTGGATTTAGATGAACTTTAAATCCAATTTAAATCCATTTCCATATTATTTACCCTAATCCATTTTTTATTTTCTTTTTAATTCTCCACTTTTTCACATTTTACCTAGAATTTATTAATTTTTGTATCCTTTGTATGAATAACTTGAATAACACTTCAAACTTATGACGAATATTGAGTTTTAATTTGGATGTAAGTGCTTAAACTGTCCTCCGGAGAGCAGTTTAAATTCAATTGGATTTATAAAATCTGGATTTAAAAAATTGGATTTAACTGCGAATTCAATGAGTGAATATTATGGACTTGGATTTAATTTTTGGATTTAAATTAATTTACATCGTTTAGGATTAAACGAGTGAATAATATGGCCGTCAGTTATGTTTCTTTTCGATCAGGAAAGTTGGAACATGTGTGGCTGGTAAAACTAGATTACGATTTTTATCTTTTTAGAAGTACTAAGGCACTTTTACAGGAACACGGCAGATGTTAATGAACCTCTTAAAAAAAAAATTTGGTTTATATTTATGATCCGATGAAATAAATAATTGAATGGAAGTCATGTTTTCTTTTAAAGTGAACATAAGAAAATCAACTTGAATAATAGCTGCACTACGGTCGCTCAACGGACGATAACTTCTGTTTTTGACAGGAGAAGTATATTTTAAATGACGGCTGTGAGTAGTTTCTTTGGTTTTTCCTTCTTTTTTTTTAATTCTTGCGGCCTCACTCACGTACACTGTGTTATATATATATATAAAGGCTGACAAAAGGAAAAGATTCTTTTGTATTTCGAGTGTATTGTATATTCGTGCTACAATTTTTATATATGTTTAAAAGTAAAAAAAAAACAACACCTGTCCCTCAAATTGTGCATCGGGTAGTTTAGTATGTCGAGAATTTTAGGATAGCTTTAGATTTGTTTTTGACAAGCTGTTTGGTTCATCAGCTGAAATTTCCTATGGGATTACTATAACACAAACCTATCCGGATAAGTTTGGATTGCCTCTCGAACGCGCCCGAGTGTGTTCGGCTGGCAATCCAAAGGTCAGGTAGGTATACGTATACATGTCAAGATAAAATATATCGCTGACATCATGTAAAGTTACTCCACTCATGTCCAGATGAAATGAACATTATGACATTGGCGTGTTCAAGAAAATGAGATATTTGAGATTTCTCTACTTCAAAAAGTGAGCAACGAATCCAAAAATTTTTTCCTCAGAGTTTTGACAGCAAAACTGAGCAATAGGGCTTTTTAACAATAAGCAATATTATCTCTGTCTCGTTCATTTTTAAATGTCAAACTAAAATTCTTGGCACAATGACATTTTAGTGTTTGTTTTATTTTGGAGGCAAATAAATATTTGAAATTGTTATTTCCTTTTTTTTTTTTAGAAAATCTACAAGTAAAGTTTTTCTATGAGAAAAACTATCCCAAAATGAGTTTGAAAATTTTAACTTTTGTACCTTTTCACTTTTTTGGCTTAGTTAAGCCTTTATTCTGAAATTTCAGACAAGAAAATTTCATCTGAAAATTCAGATGACAGTTGTTTGTGGTGGGGGAAGTGTAAAAAGAGCTAAGTGCTACGCATCAAATTGAACTTTATAATTTTCGGTGCGGTTAGTGGTTGATGTGTGCTTATAAGTTTTTATAATAAAATTGTAATATTTACTTATTTAATTAAAAGAACTTTTTGTTAATTGTTTAGTGACTCTTTGAATAAAAGGAATAATTTGTCTTCGAAAAGTATTCCCATAATTGTCCATCGAATTATTGGTTGAACAATTTTACATTGAAGTTATAATAAATTTACTGCACAATAACAAACAAACCTGTTGCTAATCTTTTTATATAAAATTTTATCTACAAAGCTCATGCTAAATTAACAATTTACGAATATATAAAGCTCTCTTTTATTTCGATTCTATGCAAATTAAATAGGTTCGTTCGCGTACTCCCGAGAGAGTAAATTATTTCCCCTTTCCGCTAATTTCAGCCCAAAGTAATTCTTCGGGCAGAAATATGAGTTCAGTCAAAAGTCACTTTGATATTTGCCAGAACATCTCTTTTCTTATACTCCTCTGTTTTATTTAATTTAATGTAATAAATTAACTTTTTCTTACTTTTTTATTTTATTTTGAAAATCTTTTCAAAAAAATGATGACGGTATTTATTTTTTTTGTTTTCAAATATTTGACGTTAAAAAACCGGTAAAAATTATTTGTTCAAAGCGTTCGTGTACTATTTCGCAGTTTTACATCTCTCTGAGAGAATTTCATCCCCACTCCTCAATATTTGATAGACTGTGAATTTTAGTGCAGAAAGTACACGAACGAAGCTAATAAGTGAATACGGGAATTTGAATACGCTTTTGACTGAAATTTCAGATTTTTTTTTTGAAATTTCAGAATCTGAAATTTCAGATTTCTTTGCTTTGAACGTACCCATTATCTCCTGTGGTGCGTTCTTTTATGTTACTGTGGTTAACTATAGTTAACTTATAGTTAACTTCGGTCGTTCCTTTAATTCAGAAAAGTTACTTCGAGTAACTTTATGACGTCATAAAATCGTTCCTAAATTCCAAAGTAAAAGTGTCAAAAAGTAACTTTTTGTAACTTTTTCCAACTCATCTCCTCGATATGAATTGAAATAGTTGATCTGTCAAACACAGCTGAAATGCAATGGTGGATGTTTTGTTTACTTTTTGCCCTTTTGATTTGGAATTGTTTTCAATATTTAAAATATATTTTTATCAATTTAATCAATTTTTTTTTGTCGAATCTGATTTTTAGAATAGTTTTCTTTTATTTTCTGATGCATTTTTTTTCTGTCGGCATTTTCTTCTTTATATTTGGTTAATTTTTCATCAAAAAATTCTGTGCCATAAGCAATGAAGAAAATTGCACATGTTATTTTGAATTCCTAATAATTATTTTTGCAATAAATTTAATGCAATCACATTTTTTCTTGGTTATTCATTCCAAATATACAATTCAATTTTTTTTTCAACCTTTTTCATTTGACAGATTAACTATTGTTAACTCTGGTCGTTCCTAAATGAAAAAGTTACCAAGAGTAACTTTCTTAACTATGGCAGATCAACTTTTGTTTTTGACACATTAACTATAGTTAACCACAGTAACATAAAAGAACGCACCTCTGTGGAGTCGTGGTGTAAACGTGGACGCAGCGAATGCGTTCAGCGATTGAAAAAACTGCCAGAAACAGCTGCTACAATTCTTTTCGTGCTCCTGGGATTTCGATTTGGGAACGTAAGCAAATTTGGCGTCTTGCAGCAAACATGGCTTTTTTGTTCTCGTTCCGATTTCCGAATTCCGCCCATGCCAACCAATAAACATAACCAACAACATCATATACGTATGTGACTGTGGTTTTAAAATTAAAAGAAAAGTAAAAGCGCATACAACAGACAAGTAGGTTTGACTTTTATTTATTTAATTTATATTTAATTTAATGTAAATACATTTAAGTTAAAAATCCCTTGAACTAGTTAACTAATCAAAAGTGCAAATATTCATTGATTCTCATTTACCATTAACTTTCCTGCGGCACTCTGCAGTAGAGCTTTGGCTGAATCATTCGTTCCTTTCCATAAACGTTTTCGCCGACGTCAAATTTCTCAGAAGACGAACAAAATTTAACTATTTGCGGTAATTTAGAAAAAAATAAGGTCGTGTATAATACTATCATGTAGCTATGAGTATTTTAGTTCAAGTAATTCGCTTAACTAAACGCGAGTCTACCCCTATAGTGCTTAATTTTCGACAAGGATTCTTTAAGCAGTGGAGATCTTCCAAATCATATGCAACATTGGTCAGTGTGAAACCTGAAAAAATCGAAAACACGTTGTGACTTTAATGTAGTGTCATAATAGAAATATTTTTTTTTTAAATAAAGTGATTAGATTAGAAGTTATAAATTTTAAAGTTGTTGAGTTTAAGAGCAGTTTTCTCGCCTCTGTGTACCTATTTTTAGTAGGTAATTTTTATTATTTTAATAAGTAATAGTTTTGAGTAAAGTTACTGCATTTAAAGCGACGACGTGTGCTTCACCCTTTTCATTTCTTTTATTTTTTTACTATTGTATACTTGTTTGTGCCTAACTAAATTTTATGTACCTATATTATATAGTTTAAGATTTCATCATACAAACCTTTTTGAAAGACTACGAAAGATGGTAGGTATGTACATAAATGTATGTAGGTTCATATGGAATTAATAATACAGGAACAAAATGCATTACATTTATTGCAAAAATTTTTATAAGCCTTCAAAAATACAACTACAATTTCCACAGAAAAAAGATAATAGGCCTCGAGGGAAATATTGTTTCCCTCGTAATATTTTTTTCCTTCAAAAAATAATTCGCGATAACCCCCAATTATTCAGGATATAAAAGAAATTTTAAAAACTCGAAAAAAAATTGCATTGAAAAAAAAAATTCTATTTGGCTTACTTGGATACACCTTAAGATTTCATCATACAGAACTTTTGTGTGGCTGTATCGAAACTATGTAACTTCTATGCGGAAGCAGTAATACTCCCCAATTCAGAAATCCTATGAATCGCAAGTAGAAACACTACTCATTTTGAAAAATAGAAAAATAAGTTTTGTTAAACAATGAGTAATGGCGAAGTTAGTTAGCCCATTTACGTTTTATAACATTTTGTTCTTATTTTAGTTCGAGTAATTCGACAAACAGAAACACTTTATCCAGTGGAGATCTTCAAAATCATATCGTCGCCTGAGAATTGTTTTGTCCCATTACCCACTTTTATGGTTTTTGAGTTAGGGACGGATTCTATGGTAATGTGGTATGCTCTTTCTAAATCTGTGATCCGATATGCGCTGAGATATTGAGCATCGACTTTGTCCCATATCCAGGAAAATCAACGGTTTGTAGAATTGTTTTGTCCTATAAACCATTTTTTGGCGTTTGGTACACATTTTTCATACAAGTTTCCCTAATTTTTTAGAGAGAATTGGTTTGTCCAATGTGCATATGTGTTAAAGAAAAGCAATGTTTGTAGGACACTGATCGCAAAACAAAATTTAGTATTGGTTTGTACCACTTCCATTACAGCAGCTGCGTTTTATTATCTACGGATCAGGTTCAAAATCATTTCTTAACACGTATTACAAAAACAATTTTGTGTCCCACGTGTATGAGAAAACTTTTCAGTAACAAAATACCTATAGGAGGTGGGACACACGTGAAAGAACGATATGGTCGCTGTGAAATGTGAACAAAACGAATTTTAATTTTCTGTTCAGATTATTTGGATACATATGTATTATGTACATCTACCTACCTATTTTTCTTAAAAATTTTATCATACCTACTAAACATGACTATTAGAAGTACCTTCTCGAAAAAGCAATAGTAAAACCCGAATCACAAATCATTTATCATTTTCATTTATTCCGCGTTGTTTTGTTCTATCATGACCTTCTTTTGCTGAATAAAAAACTCAAAATCTAACAATCTGTTATTTTTTTTCAGGCATCAAAAATGAAGAAGGAAAAACAAAAGAACGCTGCAGCCAGTGGTGATGCCTCCTCCAAGAAAGTCAAAGAGCTCAATCCATGGCCGGCATACATCGAGGAGAGGAATGTGCTGTGGGAAAAGTGCAAGAAAGAGTACAACGATGAACTCGCAGCCAAACCCAGATTTCCAATCAAGGTAACTCTTCCCGATGGCAAAGAAGTCGATGCCAAAGCCTGGGAAACTTCACCCTACGAAGTTGCCAAGGGTATCTCTCAAGGTCTAGCTGACAACACTGTGATCGCCAAAGTAAATGGTGTCCTTTGGGATCTGGATCGTGTGCTGGAATGTGATTGTACATTGCAATTGCTTAAGTTTGATGATCCAGAAGCTCAAGCAGTCTTCTGGCACAGTTCAGCGCATATGGTCGGCGAAGCTATGGAGCGAGTTTATGGTGGACATCTGTGTTATGGACCACCAATCGCAGATGGGTTCTACTATGACATGTTCATAGATGGCGATGGTATTTCTACCAACGACTACCCTGTCATGGAGAACATCGTTAAGCAGATTGCTAAGGAAAAGCAACCTTTCGAGCGGCTGGAAATGAAAAAGTCTGATCTGTTGGAGATGTTCAAGTACAATGAGTTTAAGGTAAGAATTCTGAATGAGAAGGTAGACACAGAGACTACGACAGTATACAAGTGTGGGCCGCTTATTGATTTATGCCGAGGACCACATGTCCGCCACACGGGCAAGGTAAAGGCCTTGAAGATCACAAAGAACTCTTCTACGTACTGGGAAGGTAAGGCTGACGCAGAGACATTGCAGAGGGTGTATGGAATTTCGTTCCCTGACTCTAAACAGCTAAAGGAATGGGAGAAGCTCCAGGAGGAAGCAGCCAAGCGTGATCATAGAAAAATTGGTCGTGAACAGGAGTTGTTCTTTTTCCACGAACTCTCGCCTGGTTCATGCTTTTTCCAGCCACGTGGGGCCCACATCTATAATACTCTGATGAACCTGATGAAGAAGGAGTACAGAAAGCGCGGCTTTCAAGAGGTAATCTCTCCCAATATTTACAACTCAAAGCTATGGCAGGTCTCTGGACATTGGCAGCACTACTCTGAGAATATGTTCTCCTTCGAGTCGGAGAAGGAAACATTCGCTTTGAAGCCGATGAACTGTCCTGGGCATTGTTTGATCTTCGACACTAGAAATCGATCATGGAGGGAGTTGCCTCTGCGAATGGCCGACTTTGGTGTCTTACATCGAAATGAGTTGTCTGGAGCTCTCACTGGGTTGACTAGAGTACGTCGTTTCCAACAAGACGATGCGCATATCTTCTGCGCTCCAGAGCAGATCAAAAGCGAAATAAATGGAGCGCTAGATTTCCTTCGCAGCATTTATACCATTTTTGGATTCTCCTTCAACTTGGTGTTGTCAACACGGCCAGAGAAGTACCTAGGAGAACTAGAGCAATGGAATACAGCTGAAAAAGCTTTGGCTGAATCTTTAGATGAGTTTGGCTTGCCCTGGAAGTTGAATCCTGGCGATGGAGCTTTCTATGGGCCAAAGATTGATATTACTATTCAAGATGCTTTGAAGAGGGCCCACCAGTGTGCCACAATTCAATTGGATTTCCAGTTGCCTATTCGATTTAATTTGAACTACGTTTCTGAATCTGGTGAAAAGAAGCGCCCAGTTATCATTCATAGAGCTATTCTTGGTTCAGTCGAACGTATGATTGCTATTCTTACAGAGAGTTACGCCGGCAAATGGCCCTTCTGGCTGTCACCACGACAAGTGATGGTCGTTCCAGTTGGACCACAATTCGACGAATATGCTCAATCAGTAAGAGATCAATTGCACGATGGTGGGTTTATGGCTGAAGCTGACGTAGATGCGGGAGATACCATGAATAAGAAGATTCGTAATGCACAGTTGGCACAATTCAATTTCATTCTGGTTGTTGGTGAGAAAGAACGTTCCACGGGCACAGTAAATGTTCGCACTCGAGATAACAAGGTTCACGGAGAGGTGTCCATTGCCGATTTGATGGTAAAGTTAAGCAAGATTCGCGATGAATTCATCTTGAATGAAGATAACTTTTAAATGAGATCCGAAAACATTGTTACACACACTCGTATTTATGGTATAATCTTATTAAATTATTTGTCAAGCTTAAATAAATTGTAATTTTTTTTATTTCCATTATCGATTTGCATTGAAGTACTTGTATTCTGATCAGAGGTTCATTGGCAGAAAATCTTCTGTATTTTAAATATTCTGTGCCGTAAATAAATACCTACTAATTGGTGCAAATCACCTTTATTGTGCTATACCTACGATTCTATCGAAACTATCGATTCACTTAAATGTTTCAACTCACATATATTTCAAAATCTTCTGTCCTTTATGTGTAACTCCTAATCGACATTTATGTATATTATTGAGACATGAGAAGCTCAAAGTCCGAATTGTGTTAACCTTTTTCTAAGAATAAGATGCTATAGTAAGGCTTTTGGCTGCGTATTTATTTAAGAAAATCTTATAAATTTGAAATGAATTATTTTTTTAAAATAAATAAATAAATTTGATGACACACGCACAACAGCTCGTGAAGAACTAGGGCTTAGTGACTTAGAACTCTAAACCATTCCTGTCTGCGTGTCTGATGAATGGAGGGGACCTACAGTTTATTGCCGAATCAGAACGGCTAAGGCGAGCGGCACTTTGCTATGACAAGATATACTCTTGGAGCTTTTGTCAATTACTCGCAAGAGGCAGAAGCGGTTTTTTTTTTTTTTTTAATTATTATTAGTTGGACGAGGCTGGAGATCGAACATAGACCTCTGGGAAGACAGTCCATCGTACTTACCATCATGTCATGACTACTACTCGATTTATTTTAAGATCCACTTCTTCAAAACCAATTAATTAATGTTAAAAAATCAAATAAGAACATAGATTATGAATAAATTCCAGCTAAATAAACCTTACATAGAGGGATATTCCTGTTTTAGAGATAGTATCAAGTCAATGTACATACTTATTTTTCTGTAGGAAATGATACCAAATAGAGAAAAATATATTTGTATCTTATAAAAAATATATTGTTTTTATTCACATTTTACATAAATACATTTTTATTGATGCTCCCTTAACCATAACCAACTCTTGGAGATATTTGTCATTTTTACTTGCATCCGGAATCTCTTCCTTGTACCTTAAGTCACAATTAGCAGATTGATTTAAATGTTTGCCATGTTTAGATATCACATTCTTCAAGCACTCATCTGACGTTGAATAGTACATTACTACAAAATCACTTCGATAATAGTTGTGCTTCTTTTTCAAATTACAAATTTGATGGACTAATTCTTTAACTGTTCCCTCTTGATAGAAAAATAAAGACTTATTCAATTTAATAACTACAAGCAGGTCATCACTTGAAAAAATTGCACATTAGTCGTCCGTATCCTTTGGAATTTCATAGGATATACCAATTTCTTCCAATTTCATGTCCTCCTCCAAATCTGCCCCTTTTATCAATAAATTTAATTCCTCTTCTTTTAAATTTTTTAAAATTGTTTGTTTTTTATTGGAATAAAAATTCTCTTTAAGATAAACATTTAATGAAACTCCAAACTCGCGATAATCATTCGAAACTCTCACATCCTGTACATTCATTAGCTTCTTAAACGCATCTTTAACAGAAACAATTCCATTTCGGAAGTCTTCGCTGTGATGAATAACAACAACTTCCTGGATTTGGTATTGAATTGGAATCATATATTGAGCTCTGAGTACGCGAACAATCTTAACAACATCTTGCATTCGTTGAACGCTTATCTCAAGATCTGGTTTAATGAGATCTTTGTTGGGTTCAAGAAGCCGAGCTTCGTGCATCGATTCTGGACGAATATAAAAAACAATCCAGTTTTTGTGGATTTGGTAAATAAACTCTGTTAGAAATGGAGCGACTGGAGCTAAAACTAGACACAATCTATAGATCACATTAAATAACACACAGGTGCTAGGATGTATTGACAACGAATTCGCTTCCGTTTCTTTATGCTTTCGATTTACTTTGGGACATCGTAGAGGAATGTACCATTCTTCGATTTGCCTGATTAATTCAATAACCTTGGGCAGGATCCTATTCATCTGAAAGGCATTCATTTCGTCAATATACGACTTTAGAATAGACTCTGTACAAGACAGAATCCATCGATCTACTGGATCCCGCGGTCCACCATACCAATTTGTAATGTATCCATAGTTGATCCATTTAGGACATCCCATTTGACTGGTGCATTTATGAAAAATCCTAAAGAGAGGTTGAATCACAGTCTCTGCCATTTTTGCAACACCTTCCTCTTCCACGATGACATTTAAGTGAGAACAATTAAACAGATAAAGTCTCAAGGCGTCAGCTCCATATTTTTCACATAACCTCATTGGATCATTGCGATTATGTTTTCGTTTTTCAACCTTCGATCCATTAGATTCCAAAGTCAAACCATGAGCATAAACATTGCGAAATGGTGGAGGTTCGGACAAAGCTGTTGCTAGAACCAACGTAGTATAGAACCATCCTCGAGTTTGGTTGATGCCTTCAGCAACAAAGTCGACTTGGTCTGATTGTCTCCATATATATGGTAACACACTTAATTCAAACCGCCCATCGAAAACATCACTAACTCTACGAAGAGGCGGATTTCCGCGAATTTTCGAAGGAATTTGAATAAAATCTACAACTTCCCTATGCAAATCTGGAATATCTCTCTTCCCTGAAAGTGTCTTGAGTTCTTCGATGCTTCCGACACAAATGATTTCGTCACCGGATGCCGATGACCATATGGGAAAAGGTGTACCCCAATTTCCACTGCGAGTAATAGACCAATCTGAAGGGTGCTCCTTTATTAAGTTTATTAATTTCGTCTTTGATAGTTGTCCCTCTGGGAACCAGTTGATGAGGGAGATATTCTTTTGGAGGTCTTCGACTATATCTTCGGCTCGAATAAACCAAGATTTTACTTTTTTATTAACAAGTGGAGTACCCGACTTCAAACAGTGCGGTTTTTTGTATTTAATTTCCTTTGTGTTGAGAATATGTCCATTCTTAAGAAATTCCATTGTAAAATCATCTGAAGGTATGATTCCTGTGCCAACGTCACTGATGTTCGATATTGTAGAAGTAGTGTAAATTCTGTATTCTGTACAGAGAGGAATATTTTCAAACAAAGGTTCACACTTGAGATCTGTAAGTGAATCACCCATCACTTCTTCGAGGACAGTGTATTCGGATGGATTCTCAAAAACAAATTCAAGACTATTCTTGCAAAGAATGTAAATTTGTTCCCCGGCCATCACTTTGACATACAAACCATTCGGATTCACACAAAGACCCGAATTAAATGCCAATACCCAGGGATTCGTTGCCCATATCAAGAGTTTTTCACTGGAATCAACTATGTTCAATGCAATTGTTGAGCCAATTTCAGCAACTTCTTTAAGGTTCTGTTCAGCTTCAAAACTGGCCAGATGTGTGGAGCAGCCAGTTGAGTATGGAAGGGTTTTAGTGTCTTGGTATACAAAACCTTTATCGTAAAGCTGCTTAAACACTTTCCAAACTCCTTCCATGTACCTGCTGTCTGAAGTACTGTACTGTTTGGTCGAATCGACTAAGTTTCCCAGTCTTTCAAAGGTGGACTTCCATTGAGTCTTATGTCTTTCTGCAATCGCCCGACATTGTTCGTTATAAAGTTTAACATTAGTTTTCTGCAAATGCGCAAATCCTAGATTCCTATCCACTTCATGCTGAATTGAGAGACTGTGGTCATCCCAACGGAATGAGCTTTCTACTCGAAGATTTTTTTGATAACCATAACGCCTCAGTACGTCCTTGATCAAACTATTTAAAATTTGTCCAGAGTGAGGATTGCTTATGCATGACACCGGTGCACTATGAAAGGAGAACTTACCATCATTTTTTTCTCTTCGACTTTTCTTAAGTTTCTCGAAAATCTTCTCCTTGTGCCAAAATTTTATGATTTTTTGTTCTTCAAGTTGATGATTATAGACTTCGGGTATGGTTATATCATGATGAAATCTGGTCATATCAATATATCACTAACGTACGTAGTTTCCCGATGGAAAATAGAATAACTATGGAGTGGAATATATCGGGCTAACCGAATTTATAGATAAATTTTGATTCATTTTATGATTGCATTTGATTGTGAAGTGGAAGTGCTAGCTTGTTGTAATCGTATCGCTGTTATTTTTTGTTTATTATTTTGACTTTTTACATCCTGTGATGAAATTCAGAGAGTTGCCATCTAGCGGCAACTAGAGAAATAAATAAACAAAAGTGTTACCGAGTATACGAGTTTAAAAATAGTGCTTGTTATGTGATTAGCCGTGTTTCTCTGTAGGCAGCGAGGTACTCATGAGTATCGAGTATCCCTTTGCTAAAAATTCTCAATGAAACGCACAGAAATTAGAATTTACAACAGTTTCATAGTCAATTCATATTCTTTGGAATCGGTATCCGCAACAAATCGAGGATTTCTGCAAAGAAGTTATAAAAAATAAAACAAAACCGACGAAATGTGGGTTGATTTTTTTAAAAACAATTTTTCATTTTTGTTAACAAATTGCAAACATATGGCAGTTTCTATTAAGAAATCTTACTTTAATCAGTGCCTACGTTCTGTAACTCTCACATAGTAAAAATCTGTCAAGAAACGGTGAAAAATGGAACAAAAATCATATAATTTGTTTCAGTTCTCATCATTTCTCGACCAATTTTATCGATGTGAGAGTTACAGAACGTAGGCACAGAGCCATCCAGCAGTTGTTACGTTTCTCGACAGTCTAATTAATAAACCCATTCCAAAGTATGTCTATACGCCATATTATTCACTCGATACATCCAGATTTAAACTTAAATCTAGATGAATTTACATTGAATTTGTATGATTTACATCCAGATTTAAGTTTTAATCTAGATGTATTAGGAGTGTTTTGTTCAACTCCTTAATGTGCACATTAAGAAATTCTTCACATTAAGCAAAATTTTCACATGCAAATTCTACCAACAACAAGTTAACAGCACATTTGATCTTCAGTAACTCTATGGCTTAATGTGGAACATTGCAGAATCGGCACAGTAACTAGCTCAACAAAACACAGCTATTGAGTGAATAATATGGCCGTATAACTTTAGACAGCTGTCCAATTCCAAAATCGTATTTATAAATATTTCCATCGGTTGTCTAAGTTAGGGTCGGTTGTACAAACGTGGTTAAAAATTTAATCCGTGATTCAGAAATTTCAACTCGCCGTCAACGAATTACCTGAAGTTCAAGGATGATTCAAGGTTCAATTATGCGCTAATAGCCAAATACATGCCTGAACCATCATTGAACCACAGTTAATTCGCCAAAATTAGTGAGTTAAAATTCCTGAGCCACGGAACAAATTTTTGTACAACTATCCTAAAGTCGGCACGTTCAAAGTAAGCCAATTTTCTTGTAATGAAAAGTTATGTTGAAATGAAAGAAATATTCTTTGCACGTAGCAAAAAAGTCTCTGAAATTCATTAATTCACTCGAGAATAAAATATTCCAGGTATGAATGTAATTATTAATAATAAATTATTTGTGGTTTTTTCATAGTAGAAAAAAACAATTTTTTTGATCCACATCTGTCAAAACACCGATTTTGACAATTTTCGCCTTTCAATTCGCAAAAAAACATAGTGCAGAGTTATTTTTCAACGATTTAAGTTGTATTAAGGCCCTCCCAAACCAACGCGATTAAACGCCGCGACAATAGAAAACAATAACAACAACACGTGGTTGTCAAACAAAACAACACGTTGTTGTTATTGTTTTCTATTGTCGCGGCGATTAATCGCGTTGGTTTGGGAGAGCCTTTATTATGTTCACTTTTAATTTTATCACAATTTAAAAAAAAATATGACTTTCATTCAATTATTTATTTAATCGGATAAATATATAAACCAAATCTTTTTTTTAACAGGTTCATTAACAACTGTCGTGTTCCTGTAAAGGTGCCTTATCTAGTTTTACCAGCTACAAATGTTCCTACTTTCATGGACCGAAAAGAAATATACCTAACTAAAAATCATTTGGGCAACCCAGCTTTTATCCGTCTAAGCCCGGCGCTTACCCTGTATGAAAGTTCCTCTATTTTCTTCTTCTATGTACACCGCAGTACAATTGACAGCTACCATTTTGACAACATAAGGCCCATATACAGACACGAATATACATTAGGTCTATTCCTTTACTTTGAAACTCTGTGCTTTTTTGTGTATTTTACGGCCATTTTATTTTTTTTTATATGAACTTTGACAGAACGTTGGACTGAATTTCACACAAATGCACAGAAAATCACAGAGTTTCAAGCTTCTGAGGCCGTGTGCGAATTAGATAAAAATCGAGTTAAATCTTATCCGAAGATTAATTTTTGAAACTGTACGCGAAAATGTAAAAATCTGATCTCGGCTAAAATTAAATGAAAAATTTAAACAAATTCGCACATGACCCAAAAACATTTGAAAAATGATGCCTAAATGTTTTGAAAATATGTCCATTTTATATTCAATTGGCTATACCTAAATAAAATATCACGTCAGGTAGCAGAGTGTGCCAGAAAAGAATTTTTTTTTGTATTTTGTTTTATTTTGCAAAATGATTTCAGCACAATGTTTATACGATTCTAATACATTGGAAAAACGAAACGTACATAGATAAGTTAAACCCGGCTGTTTTTTTTACGAAAATACTGACAGATTTTAGACCATTTAGATACAAATAGTAATAATAATATACCTAATTAAAATAATTTCAACTACATTATGTATGTATACATATATGCCTGTGGAAGGCTTTTTAAATGCAACGTATGGGCATACGCCCGAGTTTACTTTACCAAAATAGTGGATTTTTTGGAGTACCTAACCTACCTACCTATTAATTTTTTTTTTAATAAATATACATTTAAAGGGACAATAATTGATGCCTTATTGAGTTAATTTGCGAAACGGCAATTTTTTGGACTGATTTATTTCAATAGAATATAGATGATGATTTATGGAATCCGAAAAACAACATCCGCAGTAAATTACAGTGTAGTGATCTCCTTTTACTTCATCGATTTCACGTAAAATAAAAAGACAAAAATGTACTGTGAATCACAACGGATTCACTATTGCGGATTCCATAATCGACATGATAGTTTTTATTATTAAAAAAAAATCTTCATACAAAAATAATTTTAACAATATTTTTGTGGGAGCCTTTCAGATGCAACCGCTACTACTTTCTTTAGAAAGGGAGGCAGATCTGAACTCCTGGATTACAATGAAATCCTCTTTGTTTATATTATATATCCATAGAATCCATTAATATTAAAATACAAGATTGAGAAAAACAAAAATTAAGCTCGATTCGGATCACGAATTTTCTTGGCAAAAGAAACGCAGATTGGATTTGTTTTTTGTTTGCAAATGTGTGTGTGGGCTGTCAAATTTAATTTTGTCAAAAATAATTTTAATTTAATAAAGCAAAAAATAATTTTGATAGGCAAAGAATTAAAAACGGAAAGCAAATGAAAAAGAAAATCACAGAATCACACAAAAGCACAAAATAACGTTTTATAAATAGTGTGTGTGCAAGTGCGTGTTTCATGTAGGTGTAAATCTCTCTTTAATTCGGGATCAGAGATTTAGATCCCTAATTGTCAGGAATTGATTTTTTTTGGTTGAAAGAAATGCAAAAACTTGTCCGGGATCAAAATCCCTGGCAGGGATCAATTTTTTTTGGCTGAAAGAAAAACCACATAAGTTTAACAATGATGCTTCCACAATTTTTTTTTTGACATCAACAATAGCTAAATGGGGTTAGAAAAAGAACGCACCAAAGCTATATTCGTTCGATTTGCAATCTTTTTAAGTGCGTTTAAAGTTTTGCAATGACATTTTGGAAATTAAGAAGTAATTTAAAACAAAAAACCTTGTTCATTAGAATAAATTTTTTCCACATGGTTTTATAGCTATGTCATTGTAGGTGTATGTGTATTATTAAAAGCTGATGAACTCCTCTCGAACTGAACGTCTGCCAGCAACCCTTATCTAATCCAAAATATTGACTGTTAATTGCTTTCCAAAACCATAAACGTGAACCTAAATAAAAGACTGTCCTACGTTTACGTGAAGCATCTCTTATATTATAAACATTTAATTCCCAAGAAGCTATACAGCAAATAGGAAATCCATTAAATCACTTGCTGCTTCTAAAAGGTCACTTAAGATATTGAGTATGTTTATATCTATAGAATTTTCTTTCACGCACCTAACAATAAAAATATATGTACATGAGTTTCACAAATCACAAAGATTCATGTATGTAAGTTGAATTTATGCTACCACTGCCATTCGTTCAGATAACCCCGAATCGGATATCCGGTACCTTAAGGATATGTACAACATTATATAATGTGCGTGGACCTTTATAACAATAAAGTCTATTAAAATATAGATACTTTTGTACTTTTACTGAGAATTTCCAATATATAAAGCCATCTTCTAAATGGACTTCGGATATATAAAGAGCTTCCTTAACTAATTTCACATGAACCTCAATGCTTATTGAAACTTTCATTCAAAATGGGTCACTTCTGGATCATAGCTGGAGAGAAGTTATAGCTTCATTTTTAAATTGAACTTCCATTGCGCCTCATCTGAAGGTCAGTTGTTGACAAAATTGAAATTTAAGGTTTCTAAAATTCTAACTATGATGAAAGTCTTTATACAAAATATTCCAATTCAAAATCGACATTGATGTGGAATTTTGCATTTGCAAATAATTCATTTAGTTAAAATTATTTAAATTATGAATTATTATCGAATGGTGACTTCATTTGCTTGACACCGTACCGTACCGCGCGCCTCAAATGGGAATGAGCAATTCTATATATTCTATTGATTTCTGAAAATTAAAAGGTTTACGACAGTTCAAAGGTTAAACCAATAAAACATTGTCAGACATTTTTAAATATACAATATATGCATATTTTTTTAAAAATATTTTATTAATTCATTTTAATGGGCTTTTGAATTAAAATAGACAATTTTGACAGATGAACGTGAGTTAAGATTATTTAAAGCTTTAATTAAAATTTATTCGTGATTTGCAAAAACGACAATAAGTTGTCACTTTCAATTGAAATTTATGATATGTTATGTTTTTTGACCTTAAAATTTGTATCTTCACTTTTTGTTAATGAAAAAATTAAACAAAAAAATTCATAGTTAAGAGCTTGTACTAAAATATGGATTTTTGTATTTTCCGCCACGCCACAGTAAATTATGTTAGAAGAAAGGAAGTGGAGAGGCTTTTTGACTTCAAAGTATGAAATCGTGTTTATATGCACATAATTTTCCTGTTCAAAATTATAAAATAGCCAAGCTCTAGTGTTAGATAATAAAGTTAATAATAATAATAATAATTCCTAAAAACTATGCGTTTTAATTATTTCACAGATAGGTCGATTTTGTTTAAACCTGGAAAATATTTTTTTTTGGACATACCCCGATAGGTTTATTTTTCATCTTGTTGGACCAAAAATAACGGTAACTGCCATATAATTTGCTGTAGAATTTTATGAAAATCTTATTTTCCTCAAAAAATTGCGTATAAAAGATTACCTACCTATTGGTATTTTTTTTTCCGAAAAATGGTTATTATTGGCAACTCTCAAACAACTATTTTCTTCTATTTCGCTTTCTATTCGCTTTTCTCAGGAACAGCTCAGCTGATTTTAATTTTACTTGCTCGGTAGGCTTATAGTATTTGTTTCGTGAAAAATTGAGGTTGTAATCAAAATAGAATACTATACGATTATGGAAAAGTCCAAAAAGTGGGTTTCGTTATACCGTTTTTCGATTTGTGCGTCCGCCGTCCCCCACTGTAATTGGATATACAGTCTAAACGAGTCGACCGATTTGCTTCAAACTTGGTAGGTAAAGAGCATTTTTATGCGATTCCCTCATTTGAAATGGATAGGTACCAAACAACGGTTTATATTTTTTCCAAATTTAAAAAACGGAGATTTTAATAATACATCGTATCTATTTGTCCCGAAGTGATTGCAAGAAAATTAGATTTCAAGTATTTTTGCATAAAAATTGGCATTTTTAAAGAAAAGGACGCCAAATTTTTCAGAGAACATTGCCTTATTTTTGAGTTATATTCGCACGCATACTAATTAACTAACGGCCATATTATTCACTCAATACATCTAGATTAAATCTTAAATCTGGATGTAAATCATACAAATTCAATGTAAATTCATTGGGATTTAAGTTTAAATCTGGATGTATCGAGTGAATAATATGGCGGTAATGGTCAATGGTCGTGGTTCGATATTTAACCGGGTGGTTCAGAAATTTAAACTTGCCGATTTCGGTGGATTAACTCAACTCAGGTTCAAGGTATAAGTATATGAGAAAAGCCAATTAAATGCCTTACTCATCGCTGAACCTTAGTTAATCCGCAGAAATCAACTAAGTAGTTAAAATTCCTGACTACGGATCAATATTTAAACAACGATTGTACAACAGGCACTTATTAATTTCTTTTATAGTTTCGAATTCTAGAGCTCCTGCCTGAATATTTCAAACAATATTGAATTCAAAATTTCTTGAGCCAAAAACACTTTAGTGTCAATTAAACTATTAAATTTTTCCTAAAAATAACATTATTTTCTTAACAGAGCTTTAATTCCAGAAAGTAATACAAAGAATATGGCTGTAATCATTTTTTGATTAAACTATGTCTATCAAAAGCATCAGGCTTTTCGAAATCGGAAAAATGGAAATGTTTATGCTGGACTTATAAAGCATCTACCTACATACATACATATATTACAGTTATTTACACTTTAGAGCTTGTGTTAAAGAATGGGAGTTCCAGCCAATACTTTTATTCATTGGCGCCGATCCCCATCAAATCATAACGGAATACACTATCACAATAAAAAACGATAAGAATTTTAATCAAAAGTCAACATCTTCAGATGCAATGTCAGAGCTCAATAAAATAATGATACATTGTATACGACCGCACTTTCTGTAAACAAATAATAAAAAAAAAAAACACTTAAAATACTTACGAGTATACTTAGCTCAGACTCCTACAACATTTAAATCTAATGTTTAATATGACTGACACAAATTTTAAATAATCATCATTAATTTTCAGACACACTAAATTATTTATCTACTCTTAACACCCCTTTCGTGCTTAGCTGCATATTTTTCAATTTCAATGCGACCGTGATTATTATTATATAGCTTTCTCTGCTTGCAATTATCTCAAAAATTCGTGGAGATATACAACAACAAATATTTTTAGTGTTTAGGTTCCGAATAAATATTTTTCGGGACTTGTTTGCATTCACTGAAGTGTGAAAAAAAAATTTAAAGACCTGGGTTATATGCATCAATGACCCTGGATCGTAATAAAGTGGAGCACAACTCTTTGAAAATGTGGCCTGTTTTTTGTTAACCAAATATCAATGGTAGACAGAGTTAAACCATACATTGGATGACAATGTAAATAAATATTTAAATGAATGCGTGGTGTTATAAAACGCGCTCACCACTAAATATATATTCCTTATTGAGAACACGTTCAATTCGTATTGATATGAGAGCGTTAATTGATCGGAACGGCAGCGATGTTTAATAAATTTATTGATGGTGCAAGAATGCAAGTTCAAGTGGACTCGGTCGCCAAGAGCTAGAGCAGCACTAGCGGCGGCCGGCGGCGGCGGCGCTCTACTTGAATTGTTGATTTATGACCCATTTGCACAAGCAATATTATGTAATATTAATTAGGTATATTAATTTTACGATTTCTTATCGGTTGCAATCTAGAGAAGAGGTTTTAAGAAAAATCAAAATGTATGCATTTAGTACATAATGGGGAAGTAGAGATGTTCATCTAAAGGCAGACTATGTAATCTCCAGTTTAATTTTTAAAGAAGGTTTTAAAACTGTTTGCATAATAATTGTAACAGATACTTAGGTAGGTACTTTGCAAAATGTCAAATCAAAAATTGAGAAAAAGAATATACGAAAAAAACTTAGTTGTTCATGAAAATGAGATCTCAGAGATTTCACATACATTTGACAGGTTATAGTGGGTATAGGGCACTCCCGGAATACGTCAGTGTCAAATGATAAACAAAAATACATTGATATTTAAATCACTTTGAGTGAAAGCATTGTTGGCGGAAAACTGATTAAATACAAAATATTATTTACAAGTGTTAAAAGAAGCATTATTAAACGACGAGAAAAAGGTGCATTTAGTGGATAGCAAAAAGAATGTATCGCCATTAGCGAATAATCAAATAATGTTTTCGCTCAAAGTGTCATTGGAACATTTAGAAAGAGATAGCTTGGTGAAAAGCTCTATAGTTCCGTGACACTCATTCTTTCGATCAGCTTTCAATATGCGGACTCTTTGTTATCGAACGTGAATTAATATGAGTATAAACATGCGAACAGAGAAGTGTGTGAAGTAGTGATTAAATATTTTCATAAATTTATTAATAAATTCGTAATTTTTCTCTTTATCACTTTTCATCAACCAGAGAGCCGCATCATACTTGCATGTAATTGAATAATTGATTGACATTACTAATCTAATACAGAATTGCTCTGTAAGCGTTCTCTGATGATCATGTAATAACGATCGAATCAATTATTTCCATAATCAACTTGATTGCAAAAACATTTTAATCGATTAATTTAAATTATTTAACTATTTAAGTGTCTAGGCTACAAAAACATTTATTGTATAGAATGTAAAAGATAAAGTTTTTTTTTAAAGATCGAGAGGATCTGTTTCAAAGATGATCTCATCATGCATGTACATACTCGTATATATCTCTTCTTCTCTAAATATGTGTTATGTGGACAATGGCCAACATTGATCTTCGGAAATTCAATGAATATTTGTATTTTCAATTGCGAATTCGTGCCAATTTGCTTAAAAGACGGATGTATTTGCACTGCAGTGTGGCAGCATCCCGCCTAGCATAAAATTTGAATGCGTGTTGCGTGTTGTAATCGAAATATTTTGGTAATTAAATGTGAAAGGAAGACGCTGCTCTTTGCACTTTTTGTTACACAACATTTCGCTTCAAATTATCGCTAAATAAAAACACTGAATGAATTTTTTGTATATAAACAACAACGACGACGGTTTACGTTATGTATTTAAAAATCAACGCAACCCAAACGCAACTGTCTTAACTTGACTGACAGTTAAAAATGACCTTCGTCGTCGTTGTATTTTATTTAAAAGAATGCAATTCAAGACATTAAAGTGATTCGGGTTTGTTTTCTAGTCTATGTACATTATATATGTATGTAGGTACTTTTGATTGAATGAATTGAGAAGGAAAGTATTTTGTGCTGGCATCAAGCACAATTGACATAGTAAATATTTGTTCATTCATTTTGAAGTGGACTATAGACAAAGCTGTTTAAAGGGAAACAAAGACAAATAAATTAACTTCAATGAATTATCTAAAACTCAAAATGAATATAATAACGAATCAGCATTTGAGCATTAAAACAATACTTGAACTTTTAGTTATAATTGTATATGTTGTAATTGCATTTAAAGTGTATGGCAGTTTTCATTTCATATTAGGAAACATTATCAAGAAATGGAATGCACTTAATGAAGTTTCACAGTTTTGAAATATAAATTCTGTCAGTTTTATTTAATTTAAATAATTTATATACATATATATAACTTTCATCTATCATTTATGTACGTAGAAAGATAGTTTAACAGAAAATCGATGGACTATTATAATAGACACTAACTTAGCTTATGTAAGAAACCAATAAAAAACTGATTTCTGAATCGTCAAAAACTCAAAGAAGTCATCTTTGCTATAGTTCAGCAAATATGTATTAGTTTCGATTTTACTCCTCACGTACGAAAGCATTAGTGAGCAAAACTAGATGAAAAATAGATGTCGAAAAATCTGTGCATTATATAATTTTCTTGCATTTGTACGATAAAAATAAAAATAAATTTGGTGGCACAACGGCTTATGAAGAACCAGGGCCTATAGTGACTTACAACTCTCAACCATTCCTGTGTGCGTATCTGCAGGAATGGAGGGGGACCTACAGTTTATTGCCGAAGCCGAACGTCTAAGGTGATCGGCACTTTTCTGTGTCAGGAGATACTCTTGGAGGATTTGTCACTTTCTCGCAAAAAGTAGAACACATTTTTTTGTAATAAATTTCGCGAGTTAAAAAATTAAACGCCCATTCTAATGAGTTCAAAAAGAGTGCTTTTACCCTGGGCCTGTTAAAAAGAACGCTTATGGTTCGTATTCTGTTGCAAGCAGCTGCAGAACAAAAACGCAAGACGCAAAAAACTCTGGCCGCTTGTGGTGGTCAAGAGGAGCTGGAAACTTTATTGTTATCATTGCTGCAATTAGCATATGTTGTTCTTCAGATGAATAAAGGGGATCAATCTATTCATCTTTGAGATGTAATGACCTTTTGTATGGAGACTTTTCATTCAGAACGATGTGTTTTTTTAAGAATTTCATTTTAACCACCAGATCCGGGGTTCTATTTTGCGAATTCAAACTCGTAGCACAAAAGAAGTGGTATCAAAGAGAACAAACAATGTTCTACTTTTACTTCTTTGCAAGCAAGGATCCAGTAGTCTTCATTATACAAATTGGCGTTGAACTTTTTCTTAATATTTTTAGAGTGAAATCATTTAATTATATTTTCACTTACCTATTAATTGAATATGTTCTTTTTATGCACATGAAAACAAATAAAACCTTTCGTGGGTGCTAGTAAACGTCAAAATTTAATCTAGCAGCACAAATTTTGACGTCTTATATTCACCTCAAAAGTGTCAAAATTTAATTTTGGGACCAAATTTAATCCAATTCACACACGGCCTTAAGCAATAAGTTCTCTCCCAGACCGACGAGCAATATTCGGTGTGTGAAAAGATTCGGTGCTCTTTCTTCGTCATCGTTCTCTCATTTACCGCCATGCTAATTAATTTTGACAGGTGAATGTTTCCCGTTGGTTTGGAAGAGCCTTAAAAGAAGAAAAAAAAACTTAACGTAGAGCAAAACTCTTAAAAAAAAGAAAAAAAAAAATAGTTTTGGGAAAATATTGGGATAACATAGAATTGACCCCTTTCCGCCAAATTATCGTGAGCGTCATTTTCATATATTGTTACATAAAATTAATTACTTAATTTTTTCCTGTGGATCAAAAGCAATCAGACCTTTTGTCATCTATCAATAACAGTAATTGTTAATAATGTTCAATGCTGAAATTTGTTCGCTTACGATACTTTTAGGCCGTGTGCGAATTCAGTTAAAATCGCGTTAAATTTTATCCGAAAATTAATTTTTGACACTAGTGAGGTGAATCTGTACGTAATTTTGTCAAAATTTAATCTCGGATAAAATTTAATCGAAATTTTAAACGAATTCACACACGGCCTTAATATTTGTCGCTTACGATAATTTGGCGGAAAGAGCTCGAATGCATGTTTTGTAACTTGAAATTTTCACCAAGCTTTCCAAACTTGAGTGTTTGTTCCTCTGGGTTTTGAGTTTTGACTGCAAAATTGGAAAATTTGTTAGAAATTTACGGTTACCAAACAAACTAGTTTGGTAACATGAAATGATTACCAAGTTTCCCACAATTTGGTTTTTCCTATAAGTTTTAATGGCAAAATGTGAAAATTTGAAAAAAAAAATCACGTGAAACTTTCGCCAAGTTTCACAAACTGTGTTTTTTCTATTGGTTTTGATAGCAAATTCTACAACATCGCGTCGTATAACATTTAAAATTACCAAATAGACATAATTTTAATGCCGTTCTGCAACAAAATGCCAAACTATCTAATTAGTCACCTTTAATGGTGTTTGGTTGTCTTGTTTAGAAGCCTTACTAAAGAATACATACATATGTAAGTGAAATCAAGTGTTTGTGAATTCAACTTAGCCGTTTTGAAATTTTTTGTTTTATTTATTTAAACAGTGAAAGATAAAATTCATAATCAATACAATTGTCCCAAAACTACCAGTTTAAGTCCAATTGTATTTCTTTTTATATGAACTTTGATAGAATTTTAGACGAAAATTGGCAGTTCAACGACGTGTCGACGACCCGAGTTGTTTCGCTAGCGTTCACATTCTACGACCGTTTTGACGACTTCATTTAAAAACAAAATTTCAATGAGTAAACATTATGCGTATTTAATTTTTTTACACCAATATTACCGCACTATTTTTGATTTTTTGCGTTTCTATTTATTGTTTAACTTCAATTTCAATGCGTGCTAATTAAATATTACATACAAAAATAGAAAAAAGCTACAAAATTAAAATCATCGGTCGTTCAACTAGTGTTCACATTCACTACAACGATCGACCGACCAAGCAAAATATTAAAAAATTTGAACTACACAACAAGTCGATCGACGGTCGTTCGACTGCTGTTCACATTACAAAAATCTGCCGACTAGATACATGTTGATCAACATGTCGTTGAATGTGAACCCCCCTAGGAAGTAAACAATTTTTGACAGTTATATTTCCTGAAGTAAGGTCCGCATTTTATTAATCTCACCTAGTTATTCTTATATCGTTGATAGGTGAAATAAATTAAAATAGAAATTCGAAAGAACATTAAAATGCAACAAGTTATAATTCCAAATTTTCTTCGTTATAATACCAACGAACAGATATTTGATGTTGACCTTGACACAAATACCATGAATTTAAAAATATTTCATGAGTACAAACTTGAGTCACAAAGACACCCACTAATTAAAAATTAAAAAAAAAAGAACTAAACAAAACTTAAATAAAATTAAAAAATAAACGCACATCAAAGGGAATTTAATTTGTCAACAAATTATCACTGGCCAACTGGCCAGCAAAACATGTATAATGTATATATGCTGGTTTTTATGAATACTATTCTTAATTTAAATGTAAGATTCATGATACAAAATAAAATAAATAGTTACGCTTCAAAACTTTTAACATATGTTTTTTTTTTATCTAGGAAATCGAATTTATAACAAAATGATATCTAGAGAAACAATTTTCAAAATTATTTCGACTTTTAGCTTAATCATGTTAGTTGATTAATAAGTGCTATTCATAAATAAAAAATATTAAAGGTAACATGCGTTTACATTTTTAGTATGTTCGAAGAAAAGTTATCTTCACTGAATTTTATTATAGATATTTTAAAAAGTGTTTAACAAACTCAATTAAACAATTACAAACTCATTAATACGTCTGATAGAAAGACAGAACTATTTTATAGTGGTTTGAAGGTTTTGACGCAAGCTTTGTTCGGTGAACTTTACCCAGGTTTTTTTTGAAAGCTCCAAGAGTTGTAAAAAAATGGGTTTTTCGATTCTCAATTGTGTTGCACTCTAATAATTAAAACTTATAGTTAGTTTAAAAAATTAATAAAAGCAACTTTAAACGTTTTCATTTTCTTTTCCTATTTAATTTTATTTAATAAGTGTTTCTATTTCAAAAACATAGATTATGAACCTTTAACAAAATAAATACTTCACAACTTATGTTACTTTAGCAGTTTATTCGTCTCAACTCGCCAAAGCAAAAAACCTAGATTTACTTCAGGGCGAGCTCAGGGCGACCCAAGGTTTAAAAAAAAATAGAATTTAAAATTGATTGGTGGAAGCGCCTTTAAGTTGTTGTTGTTGTTCAAAAATTCAATGAAATTGACGGGATAAATAATGGTCAAGTCTAATAAACTGACATTCTAGTATGATTAATACAATAAATAAAAATAATGATATTGATTTGATTGTCAGAGTGAGTTCAGGATTTTAAAAAAACGCTTTGGGGCGACCCCATGGTGACTTCAAGGCTCAACGATCAAACCTATAATTCATATGAACTCAGCTAGGTGGTGAGGCCATCAAAGTTTTATTTTTGTCACTATATCATTTATAAGGTAAAATAAACTTTATTTTTTCGGTACGAAATGCAGGGAAGCTGATCTGCTGAAATCGGTGAATTTGAATTCCTGAACACGGATCAATATTGGAGGAATATACAATTTGCGCACTTAAAAAAAACTAAAATTTATAAATATAATAAATTTCAAAATGTCTCTTTCGTCTAGGTAAAATCTGATGGCGATATTTGAGCAGCTAATAAATACAATAATTTATTTATCGTTTCGATATTGTTTATAACGATTCTGTTTGATATAAGTTTAGTTTACATATTATGACTAGATATATGCGGACAATACATAGGTTAAAGATTTCTATTTTTGTAAATTTTTTTTACATCAACAGATCTGTCAACGTTTCATTAATTTTCTTTGACCAATTGTAATGCCAATAAAATTTATCTATTCCTCCACACTAAATGGCAACATTTCACGAACATTTATTTCCTTTCTTTTCAAATGTATCTTAGCTATAAAACCATCATCGAACTTTTGCCAAAAATGAATATGTATGCAATTCTCAAATTCTTCTATTTTCTGGCTTTGGGTATATTGTTATTCTTAAAATGCATCATACTTATTTGTGTAATGAGAAAAATGTGATTGCAAATGGCACTCGACAACATTGCTGATGGCGTTTTTCAACCATACAAATAAGGCGCCTTAAGGTCGTTATACCCTCCCCAATACACCCGCAATCCTCGCCGATGCAATTACATTCATTATTTGTAAAAAAAAATCTCATTAACAAGTTCTATGAATATAATTCTATTCTTAAACTCGATGACTGACGATGATTTGTGCCTGATGCGAGCGAATTCTATTTTATTTTCGGTTCATTTCCTTGATTCACATTGTAGATTATTATCTTCACGGTGTATTTTTGGCGAACAATTAATATGGCATGACAAAATGTCACTCTGCGGGTTAACAGCTGTGAATATTTGTCCAATTCTGTGTGACATCAGGCATTTATTCGAACTTATCGAGCTGCTCAAATGTGCAATGCAGGTAAATTAACAAAAACAAAAATAAAATTAAAGAAAAATTCACGTTCAAAAAACATCCTGCCACGTGAAATCTCTGAGTTCAAACATGGTAAGGATGATGCCAATTTTCCGACATCAAAATGCGTCGGTCTACTTGCGATGTGAACACTTGAAGTGGCAGACCCAATGATAGTCTCCACTCTTCGTTTTTGGCAGAATGCCAAGATCGTCTACACGACGACACCTGGCGCAACCAAGCGAGAAGAAGTAGCAGCTTGTTCTCCAATAAGCAAGTTGAGACAAGATAATTAACTTTGACTATAGATAGACTTCAAGTGTAGCACTGAAGCGCACTTCATATTTAAACGAAAAAAAAAACATTTTTGATTGGATTTGATAGAATGTTAGTTCCAGACTATTTAATTTAAACCAAGATCTGTTGCAATTGCATTTCAAGATCAGGATGCGTAGCTAATCGATTTGTCGTGCGTTGTTTTTTTTTTTAACTTCTGACAAGATAAATGAGGAAATATAAATACTGAAGACATCAGGGTGTTTCTTTGTTCATTGAAATTAATAAGATTCTCCATAAAGCGTGAAATGAAGAACATGTTTCCTGATTATGTTATGTTGTTTTGGTTTAAATAAAGATCAAGTGACATTTTGTTTTTCTTATCCATAAACTTTCATCTAAATACTACGTTGACTTTACTGAGTTATGGAGAGAGGCTAGAGAGAAAGGTAATTTGTTACAGGATGCAATTAGGTAAGGTATACGCCCTGAATTATGCATCGTGACGTGACACAGTCACGAATTTCACTGCGATAAATTGACAGGAATGACTTATTTAAATGACAATTTTCTCACTAAGAAATGTGGCAGTTAAAATTCAGCTCATCCTTTTAATTTTTATCTCAGGATTTATTGGAAATTGAGAAAAAACAACCCATGAGCAGACTATGGATGATGGTTTCGAATGCGAAATCCAATTTCTCAATTTATATAAATGTATGTACTTATGTAGAAGATATGCTTTAAAATAATTTCGTCCAAAATTAATATGTACATACATGTGTAATGATAACTATGTATAAGAATTGAAATAAAATAAAACTTGACCATAGGTTAGGTGTTTTAGCTTCAAAAATTTAGATATTGTTGTACCTACATATAGATAAATTCATGAAACTTGAATCCATACAGGTTGATTTACCTAAGGTTTGACAAAAAGCTCGAGCGTGGAGAGTCTATAAGTAAATAAATTTGTTGGCACAATGGCTCATGAAGAACCAGGGCCAAGTGACTTACAACTCTCAACCATTCCTGTGTGCGTGTCTGCAGGAATGGAGGGGACCTACAGTTTATTGCCGAATCCGAACGGCTAAGGTGAGCGGCACTTTTCTGTGACAAGAGATACTCTTGGAGGATTTGTCAATTCTTCGCAAGAGGTAGTAGCCCGGAAAAAAACTTAAGGTGGAAGCGGCTGGTATTGAACACAGAACTCTGACGTGACAGTCCATCGCACTAACCATTACGCCACGGGCTACTACTACATGTACTTGTGGAGGCTGAGTCGAGACAAGAAAAAAATCATATAGGGGGGAGGGGGGGGGGGTCGTCGTTTTCCCCCCAACACTGGTTATGTTAACAACAACTCACTAAACTTCACACCACTCCACAATGATCAAAAGACAAAAAGAAATATATTTGTGCCGAAGGAAGTAAAATTTTAGTGGGACGAAATTCGCAATCGATTTTTAACAACAAACTCTGACTTAATCCACATAAACACTTATTTTGACTTAAGAGGGGTTAACTATTGAAAATATACCAATTATATTAAATGAACTGTAAAGCTGTGATGTACAGATTTTTAAATCAAAATAATTATGCTGATACAAAAGTACGTATACGCCACAGTGACTCTGCTAATGCTTATTTTGGTATTAGTTAATGCACTTAAAAAGGCAAAGATTAACAACTAAGAACATTTTTCCACCTATCTCTCTCCTTGTATCTGCACATGTAATAGATTATTAGGTCCCAAAAAAAGGAAAATATAAAAATTTATCCGTTGGGCTAGATTTCTTTTGTGGGTCATAACATTTGGTTATTTACTTCTTAACTGATGGTAAATCCTCTAGAAGTAGGTACACATCTGGTGAGCACACAAGTTTTTCCTTACATATTTTTTTTAAAATTTCCATTGGAAAATATTGTAATTGGTCCGATTTGTCGAATCGAAAATTTCAACATTTCTGTACGTTTCGAGATCTCATGAATCTGAATCCATAGTTTTTAGTGAGATGTCTGTGTAGTGCGTGTACGTACTTTTGTAGACGTCAGAGCATCGTAAAAATCCAAAATGGCTTACGTTCTGAATTGGCTTTTTGTTGGTCAATCAATTATAAAATTTGTTATGTTATAAATCTTCTAAGAACTAAGAGTGTGGCTAAGTTCCAAAATTCATCAGATGCGCACTTACTGCTCAAACTGCGCACCCAAATATTTTTTAGCTGCTTCGATTTACTTTTTTTTTTGCATTCCGAAACGCCAGACTTATGCAATGTAATATTTCTACAAAGCATCAAGTTTGCGCTGCTGATGCGTATGAAAAATGTAGGCATTACTTCGCATCAAAACATTTTCTACATTTTGGAACTCAGCCTATTGCCATGTGAAATAGGACTCTCATCTTTGCCAAAAGGTGTTGACAAAATATTATAGGTCCACTCCATTCCCCCAACTAACAACACGCACAGGAATGATAATATTTCCATAAACTGTGGCCGCCCCACGATTTTTTTAATTCATAACTGCCACTTATTAGTCATTATTATTGATGACAGTATGTAGTCTTTTGACTCCAAAAGTTTTGTTGAAAAGATAAATATGTAGGTATATTTTTGCTCCACGAAATTTCAGCACGCTGTTTTGAATTAAAAGTAAATTTTTGTTGATCAAACTTTAGCAGACAATATAAATGTAAATATGTATGTAATTCGGGGTTTGGGTTCTCTGTAGATTTTTAATTTTGTTTTCAACATTCCTGTTTTTCCATTAGTAAAATAAAAATAAATAATAACATTTCAAGGACTAAGCCAATATTTTTTTAAATAAATCAAAAGCACCACTCCCACTTCTATTATGATTTTTATCTTCGTTAGTCAAAAGCGTACAAAATTTTTTATGAATACATTCAATAAAACAGTGATCGGTTTTTCTTTTTTTTTTTTTTCTTTTTCATTTTTACGCGACAATCACGGAGACAAAAAATGACATCATGTTTATAAGAATAAGAAAACGAATTTTACAAATTAATGAACGACTATTCGGTCATATAGACATTTGCCATTCATAAATTGACATTTTATTTAACAAAAAAAAATTTGCTACCGAGTTGCTATTCGTTCTTTACCAATCAAACTATATCTGTCATTGAACAATAAAATAACAATTAATCTATTCACATGCTTCGTATAGTTTGTACAAATATCTCTAAGCTCATCGTCTACATTATGTGCAAGTACATATATCTCCATTGTATATATACATATTTACATATTTGTATAATTAAGCAATAACAATTAAATGACGTCTGTCTTCTTCTGCTAGGAGAACAACAATTCATTGACTGCAATATTCTGATATGTAGAATAGATGTCAAACAAAAGCCTTGAAGCTATAGTGACAGCTAATTGTCACAGTGACCTACTGTCACTGCAAATATTTCCCTTTCTAGGTTCTGCCTCAATTAAAAACGATTTCTGATACTAAATTATTATTTGAAGGGTGGGTGTTGGACTCTTAAGGGCCCCCTGGCTTATTTTTCCTATGAGAATACTTGATAGCATAAATAAAAAGTAAAAATAACGATGTAATGATTGTAATATTAAATTTAACGACATTTTATTAATCCAGAGTCAATGTCAACTCTGTTCAATCAGTTCCGTAGTGGACCCATGTGTGCGATAGACGGTATTTTTATCCCATGCCACAATAAATCGATCATCTTTAGGGTAGGGGTATAAATTTAATTTTTTAATGTCAGTTTGAGCGGTGACAGCAGCGGTGGGAGGATGATGTTTCCACGCTTCCTATCAACAAATTGAACATAGCATAGATTGTAAAACACTACCGCCATCCAGCTTTTATTCGCGGAATTTTATCAAATTTAACCTTCGGTTCTGTATACCTTATATTAATTGCCGTATCGATCGATAGAAAATTATTTAAATCGTATATTCTATCAGCAACAAACGAAGGTTTTACGTTGGCAATTCATGTTGTTCAGCGTCTGACCAGATGCGAACTAGAAAATTGCGACTGTTAATTCGATAGCAAATTAAATGCAAATGTATTCTCAAATTGGTGATGATATTAATCGCTAGCACAAGCATAAACAAAACTGAATTGTGGGTGTTAAAATTAAAGAATGAATTTGTTATATTCATGGTCACATATTGCAACGCTAACGTAATACGTAAACCTACCCAACTACTGTTCATTCTGGTTTAGCTTAGCATTGAAGAAAGTCTAACGTCAATTGGTATAAAGTTACAATAAAGACAGTTATATTCTACGTATGTAAGTATTATAGAACCTATAAATACATATAATTATGCAGGTAGGTACTTTATGTACATTGCAAAATTAACAATATATCAATTATTTTAGTGCTTCTAGTGCAAGAATGCACTTCACAACTTTTAAATTTTGTAGACAGATGAAATAATAATGCTATGAAAATGCCCAACCAAAATTTTATGGTATACTATCGCTTTTTCTATCTATCAAATGTGACAGATGGTATCTAACCTATTGGGGTTATCCAATTGTAAAAAAAATCAAATTTTGTTGATCGAGATTTGTCAAAACACCGATTTCGGAAATTTTCGCCCTCTAATGATGGATTTACATGTATCTTCATCTGCAAACATCAAGAAAAGTAGAGCGGGATAGAGTGATACCAAAAAACCGAATGTGTGAAAGAGCACCACCATGAAGATGAACATGTTCGTCTTCGTTATAATCTTCGTCTGCGTTCCTATAATCAAGATCTCTGCATTTTGTTCTTCTCTCTCTATCCAACAAACACGCATTTTATATTTTGTATCCCTTATTTTTTGCAGAACTCGCATGAAGATACATGTAAATCCAGCATAATGGGAAAAAAAATTGATTTTTCAATTTAGCAAATCTGGATTCTGCGGCAGATCAATACCCCTCTTATTACTAACACGACTATACACCAGTACAATATTGACAGCTACCAGTTTGACAACATAATGTCCACAGACACGAATATACACTAAAATACCATGACAAAAAAATATTAAATCTGAAATCGTATTCCATTCGTCACGAAAAAAATCAAATTTTAGGCAGAAATCTGAATTTACCAAAGGAAAACCCCGTATAAAATACTTCAGGTGGAGACCCGGTGTAAGAGAACAGCTTTAAAAACGCACCCAATTATTTCAATACTACTACCGGCAATGATAGTTAATCTGTTCGTTTACTGTCAAAAACTGCCAATTTTAGTCCAAAGTTCTGTCAAAGTTCATATGAAAAAAATAAAATCAGACCAAATCTGGATGTTTTGGGAAGTAAACGAATGGAACCAGTGCCAATTTGAATCCCTATTAGTGAGGAAAATATCATAATTCTGTCAAATTTCTGAAAAAAATATACATACATATGTACATACATATACGATTCGTGATACACATATAAAATTTTCAATTACATCAAGACTTCACAATCAAATCCTTCCCCTTTTACCATGCAAACGATTAATAATAATTTTCTAAATTCATATTTCTATGCAAATATTTTCATTGAAATGTCTTTCGATTATGTCACGTTCAGGTGTTGCACTCCCTTCTTGACAGCTCATCCTCTTCAAAGGTTAGTTTATGCTTTATACATACATATACACACATATGTGTATCATATTGCAGTAGAAACAACAGTTTTTGTTGCATAAAGTTACAAACATATTGCCCCAATGACGTTTTAGTATGACACTCGATTTGATGACTAGATACTATTATTATTTGTTTTTTTTTTTTTTACAAAATTATGTTCACACCATGAATGGAAGTGCAATTTGTTGCGAAAGATTTAACATGTGTGCGCCAACATTATTATGAATATTGTCATGGTATAAAGGAGCGGTGATTTATTATTTTGTAGATGACATTCAATGTCTATATATTTTGATTGGTATTGCAAGCATAACTTGCAAATTGAATGAGAATGAGTTATGCAATAATAATTAATTTTTGAATCGAATTTGGAACCTAGACTAGACATGGTTATGGTGCTTATTTTGTTCAATCAATTTAGCACCGAATTAGCCTTGGTGGTTTCTGGTAAATAATATTAGTTGAAATAATGTCCCAAACATGACATTGATGAAGAAAAGAATTACTATTTGCTGAATGATAAATATTATTTTATTATTAAAAAATGCTTATTTTTCTCTACCTTTTTTTTGGTATGCAGTGACAGTTATTTCTTTCAGTGTTGTAGCTATATGTGCTTTTCCTTTTTAAGTATTTGTTTTATTTACTGTTTTACTATTTATTAATGAGTCAGTCAAATTTCAAATGCAATTAATTTTAATCTACTTAAGCGTAGAAGTATAGTTTTTGGTTCTATGAAAATTATTTCAACACAAGATAGTATATGGTCAAATCTCCAGTTTTGGTAAACAAAACTTAAAGATCTCCAATTCTCAAGGGTATGGCAGTATTCTTTATGTATTTTAATTTTTGAAATGCCGAATGTTGCATTTTCAAACTACATACATACGTTATATTAATAAAATATATTTAATTATCTTCTAACTTACAGATCGATTAAGACATTGATCAAATACACTTGCGAGCAAAAAAACGGAATCACCCTCTTGCTTCATGTAATGACAATAATTCCTCTCAATGTAATTGACATGCATGAATGTTTATAGTATCATTAAAAAGCTGCAACCATAAGCTTTAAATCAAGGTTTAAAACATAAGAATCACTTTGGGATTTGAAGAGGTAATCGTCATAGTTTAAGCATGTAAGGAAAAATAAAGTGAAATTAAAACAGGTAGTAGCTCGAAAATTTAACATTTGCAACCAAATTAAGCTGAATTTATTATTTAAGTATCTAGAATTGCCCATCTTACCTCTAATTACAACTTTTAAACAATTTATCATTAACATGGATGCGTTCTTGTCTGTCTCTTGCGGTATTCTTTCCCATTCGTTTACCAGTGCCGCTTTCAGTTCAATATTTGTTTCAGAAGCAAGTTTTCTGGCTTTGGCTTAAACTCGTCTAACAAATGTTTGTACAGGTTTAAGTTTGGGCATAGCGCCAACTAGTCTATCGTGGCATTACCTACTTCCCTAAGGAATCCGACTGTTCCCCGCGCAGTGTTGCATTGAGCGTTATCATGCATTAGTACAAAATATTTGGCAATACATCCAACATAAGGAACGACGTGATGCAGCAGAACACTGGAGATGTACCGATCCGCAGTTAAACCTCCCCCCCACCACCACAAGTAACAAAAACCAGCTCACCGTTCCATCAATCTCGCCAGGTCGTCTGTTCTGCCCCTATGATTACTTCCATGCAGACTCATTCTGCACTCATCCGAGAACATAATTCACCTACATTGCTTAACTTCCTATTCGTAGTTCACTATAGAAAATCGAGGTCGAGCTTGTCGGATTTGCAGTAAACTTCGGTCCCGTGGCAGGTCGTTTTGGGATAAGGTCTGCTTCTTTAAGTCGTCTTCGTACCATTTCTAGCTTTTATTGGACGTCAAGGTCAGTCAAATGGCTATTTTGAAGAAAATTTATTGCGACGAATCTTTCACATTTCCAAGTGGTACATCGGTGACATCCAGATTTTGGTGTTCGCACAAACTCTACAGTTTCCATGAACGTGCTGGAGACCTTTACTGGATGAACAGAATAGAATGACGGAACTGGAGCCGCAGGCGGAACTTGAAGAGCTGTCAAAAAGTGTCGTACGTTATTTTTTTTTACATGTCCACAATGGAGCTGTACAGCTTTGAAAGTATTTTGAAGAAAAACAAAAGAATATTCTTGTGTACAAGCTCAGAATTCACATTTTTTGTTTCCAATAATTTTCCTTTTAATAAATAATTTTTTTTCGCGATACAAATAACCACAATATTTTTTTTCGACCCAAAAAGTTGTTTTTTTTCTTCATACAATTTGAAACGTCAAAAGTGCCGTACGTGAAAAGTTAAAAGTTGGTGAACTCTTCCGTCTGCGGCTGCAGCTTCGTATACGTCTACGTTTCGTTGTGTTCGCAACATTGAATTTGCGTGTATTCAATATTTTGACAGCTATTCCAGCTCCGACTCCAGTTCCGTCACCATTCTGTTCAGCCAGTTAATGTACATCATTGACTAAGATAGAGCTGAAGTTGGCTTATTCCTTGTCGCAGCGCAAAAAGCGAAAACTATCCAATGGATTTTTATGATTTTACCACCAATTTAAAGTTTGAAGTTCAAGCTTTAAAACGTGAGCATCAACATTTAAGTATTAATATTTCAACCACAGATATTCTTGCTTTTTAAATGCGAAAGTGAGTGATTCCTTATTTTTTGCTCGCAAGTGTATTCATTCACGAATTAAAACATTTTATTAATAATTATAACTCACATTAAGTAACAAATCTGAAATAAATTTTATTACATTTAACAAGAACTCTTCTGTCTGTTCTCTAACTTCCCAAAGCTGACAATTTTTTCGAGGTTTTGTCAAAGTTCATATAAAAACTAAAATTGTACTGAAATTCTTAAAAAATCGCAATTTTTGTTGCTTCCACCAGTTACCAGTGCAAACAAAAGCCATCACACATCACAGTATGACACCTACTAGCTCCCTAGAGGCAAATATAGGTACACTCATCCACTAACAGAATCAAAATCATAACAAATCGTAGGTAACAAATGAAAAATCAATTTTCAGATAGAAATATGCACTTACTAAAAGAAAACCTCATTATGTTTATTTTTGACAAGTATACCTACGTACAAGTCGGTATACGTACAATTTTGTTGTTTAGAAAAGGCCCATTTGAAAAATTACAAAAAGTGAGCAATTTGGTTATATGTTGGACGTTACTACAATTGTAGCAGCAGCTTTTGAATGTAAAAAAGACAATTTTAAATTCATTATCATAGCTGGGAAAGTAAGTTCCAATTACGGTTTGTAGAATAACTAAATAGATTCATGAGTTTAAGCCTATAGCAAGACCAAACCAGTTCTGTTTCAAAAAAAAAAACTTACCACAAAATGTTGCACTCACGACTGTGATTGATAAATATTCCATTCATGTGTTTGGAATTAAATACAAAACAAATTCCCACGAACATCACTGAACACTGAATGAATGAAAAATACATAAATACATACGTATAAGCTGTTGATTAAATACTTTTTGGTGTGCATATTTACAAACGACACCAACTTCAAGTATATGAAGTATATTGAAAGGAGTTATGGCATTAACCGGAAACTATCACTCATCTTTTCAATTTACAAAATGCGGTTTTTCTCCCGCTGCATTTTTCGCTAATTTCTGTTTGTTGCCACAAAAGTGCATTCATCATCTGAAAACCATGAGTGTTGAGGTTGACCTTACCCCTATCTGTCAACTGTCATCTCGTTGGTACTTTTCTTTTCTTCTTTTCAATTTCATGACTTCAGTTATTATTAGCAGCCGACACGAAAGGCCTTGGGCGTGATGAATATATTGTTGTTGTACGAAATGTCGTATAATTGAATCTGTCGCACACTCACACTTACGCTCTTAATATTATTAATTGACATATTTGGCATATCAAGTGTCACGTTGAATCTGCAAGTAGTCCAGTAAATATCACTTAGTCAAGTATTCAGGCAGGCGGTTTATTTATTTTCCACTTGATGTTATTATTCAAGTTCAGTTAGCATGCAGTTCCATAAACACTGTTTAAAAGTTAAAATAATAGGTCTGTTCGTTCGTTTAAGTAAGGCTTTTTTTTTTTTTTTTTTTTTTTTTTTTTTGAAATGCAAAAGAAGTGCATCTAAAGTGAACAAGAACCTACCTACTTTAAATTTACATACATGAAACTATGTAGTAGCCGTGGCGTGATGGTTAGTGCGATGGACCGTCATGCCGGAGGTCTAAGGTTCGATCCCCAGGTTAAAAGAAAAAACGGCTACTACCTCTTGCGAGGAATTGACAAATCCTCCAAGAGTATCCCCTTTCACAGAAAAGTGCAGCTCGTTAGCCGTTCGGATTCGGCAATAAACTGTAGGTCCCCTCCATTCCTGCAGACACGCACACAGGAATGGTTGAGAGTTGTAAGTCACTAGGCCCTAGTTCTTCATGAGCTGTTGTGCCATCAAATTTATTTATTTTACATGAAACTATACATTGTAGTAGACGGGCTCATCTGCCTGCTTCATGTTTGCAACTTTTTATTGAGACTTCAAATAAAAGCTTTGCGTAGCGATAACGATTTAGTTTTTTCGGTCGTAGACTTTTTATTCTTAAATAATCCGCTTACTCGATTGAGTTCTGTCCATTTAAATCTTTTATATAATCATTTCGACAAATATCTAATAAACTAGATTGAATTGGCAACCGATTTGTTTCTTCTTCACAGTAAATGTCAACAATTTAGTGCTAATTTGTAATTTTAGATCTGAGCGAATGCAGTTCGAAGAACTATTAATTTTGAACTTCTATCGTAAAAACAATTTGAATTCAAAAAAAAAATTCAACGGTAGATATATAAAATATTTAAAAAGAATGGATTTATTTGCACAGACTGATGCATTTCAGAAAATAGAGTTGGCACATCTTTCGGCATCGCATGATCAATTTTAGATTCTGACGTTTGTAGTGTCATAAAAGCGATTGTTTATATCAATCAGTTGCTTGCTCGGAAAATTGAAATAAAAATGACAATGTTGTGTGGTGACTCAAGGAATCAACGATATAAATTTTATCGCTTGCAGTCGCTTAAACAGAATATTTCCACTGATGATGTGGATCTACTCACCATTTTTTTTTGTTGGTTGTTGTTTATGTTATATTTACTAATGATTGATTTGGTGAAGAACGATTTTATTGATCACTTGGGAGAATTGATTATGGTGCGACTTTGTTGATGATGGTTTTTTAGCTGTGAAATCATCTTATTTTATTTTTTATTCTGTTTCTGTAGATACACAGTAGAGACAAGATGTTGTGTAGTTTTCATTGAATTGACCTTCAAATTTTGCAGAGGAAAACTTTTTTTTGCTTAATAATAATATTTAATTTAATATTTTCAACTGCTGAAAATCATTCAGACTTAGTTAATGCTAAAGCTTGTTTGATTTATTTTGCTTATGATTTTAAACAATTTTTTCTAAAATGAATATGTTTGATGTGAACATGTGTTATTTGTTAGCCATTGTTGATAGGATAGTTCAGCACTATGTAAACATAATATTCTTAGATGGAAACTTAATTTTTTAGTATAAAATTGAAAAATGAGCGAATTTCTTTAAGAATTTTCAGATGACGAACACTAGTGTGTTCTTAATCCGACATAAAATGAATTGAAAGACGCATTAAGTGTCAGATCTATACCATTGACAGACATATTGATCTGCCATTTCGATGGTATCAGAACTGTTTATTATATTTCCGTCGCATATTATTGATCACGACCGACTAGTTTGCTTTAGCTTCATATCTATGCGTCATTCTTTGTCAATTGGAATTGCACTTATAACAACATTGTTGACCGTCAATTTACATACATAATTCGACAATATGCTGCCTTTATCTTAGGGTCGTACTAATAACACTGACAAGAAGTGTTTTAAATTGTTAATTTCGACTAAGTCAAATAGTCAATATACTGTCCATCTGTCAGAAAAAATAATCAAGTTTAATCCTTTTTTTCTTTATTTTTATTTGTAAAATAGGGGTTGAATCATGATACTCTAGTGAAGTTTTCCTTTGGTAAATACAGATTTCTGGCTAAAATAAGATTTTTTTCGTGGCGAACGGATTACGATTTCAAATTTAAACTTTTTCGTCAAGGTATTAGTTTATTCTGTATGTATCTGTGGGCCTTATGTTGGCCTTATGTTGGTGCCGTGACTTAAGGCCAAGTGACATAAGGCCAAATTTGGGTGTTTGGTCTTATGTCACTTTACAAAAGTGACATAAGACCAAATTTACATATTTGGCCTTATGTCGCTTTTGTAAAGTGACATAAGGCCAATTTTCTTTGAGACATAAGGCCAAATATAATTATATAACATTCCCAAAAGCTCCCCTTACAGTAAAAGAGGTTTCGGACATCTTTCAAAAGGAAACTATATTGAATAAATTCGGCCTGTCGCCACGTATATGTATATATATTACTGTAAAAAGCCGAAATAATGAAATTCTAGAATTTACCGGTAAATTCTAGAGCACTCAGCATTACGTCGTATAAATAGAGAGGTATGTATGGGGGGGCATGCTGCCCCCCTGAAACCCCCCTGCTTGGCCCACTATAGGAATTGGGGTAGGTGCGAGGTTGGGTGTATGCAAAGTTTTTTTTTTTATTTTAAGAAACTGAATTTAAAGAAACTTTGAATGTATATCCTATGTATAAACAGTGAGGTAGGATTTACCGGTAAATTCTGGAAAAAAAACTTTGCATACACCCAACCTCGCACAGGGGGTGTAGGGGGGCAGCATGCCCCCCATACATACCTCTCTATTTATACACTGTAATGCTAAGTGCTCTAGAATTTACCGGTAAATTCTAGAATTTCATTATTTCGGCTTTTTACAGTAATAATATACATGTACGTGGCGACATGCCGAATTTATTCAATATAGTTACGGTTTTAAAGAAAACAGTTCAAAGTGACATAAGGCCCAATTGGCCTTACGTCACTTTTCAAAAGTGACATAAGGCCGACTCTTAAAATTTGGCCTTATGTCGCTATTGAAAAGTGACATAAGGCCAAACACCCGAATTGGGCCTTATGTCACTTGGCCTTAAGTCACGGCACCCCTTATGTTGTCAAAGTAATAGCTTCCCATTGCACTAGTGTACAGTGGTATTACTAAAAAGAGGGTTAGATCTACCGCAAAATCCAGATCTTCTAAATTGACTTTTTTTCGAAAAAAAAATAAATTTTTTTAAACCATTGAAAGGCGAAAATTGTCAAAAACGGGGTTTTGACAGATCTGGATCAAAAATAAAAAATTGATTTTTTTACAATTTGACAATATTTGACAGTTTGAAAATTTGTTATCTTCTCTATGTAATTTAAGTATATATATTACGCCGTTATAAATAAATTGAAATGAATTATATTGTTTTACTAAAAGCTCAAAAAGAAACTCTCAAGGTCGCAGGTCCTTAATCGAGGCCTATATAGACGATCAAGAGACCATATGGTAGTGAATTTTATCGCTTGTCTGCACTCTCCTTTTTGGCAAACTTTATAGCAGCAATGACGAATCTAATTGAGTCAATAATTCTTCTCACAAATTATGGTTGCAGTCCAATATCCTTGATAAAGGAAATATTTATCAGCATTGTTTAACAGATCTCCTAGAAAAAAAATCTACAGCCTAAAAAATACAATATTTTATGTATTGTATTATGTGAACGTTTGGAACTGTTTTCGTTGATATCCTGAAGCAATTATTAAATGTCTTAATTATTGTCCATTTAAGTTTTAAGAAATAATTTCCGATAATCCATAACAATTTCTCATCTCATCTATCTCCCTCGCAAAAAAATTGATCACATCATTATCTACAAATAAGTGCAGCTGGTCTGATCACACTAACAACTAACAACTTTCTTGATGATTCAAAATGCCAAGGTTTGTTGTTTTATTACTTATAGTAAGCTGTTTTGAAAATTCTCTTGAAGCAACTTTGTCATCCAAGAGAGTTATTTATGTCAAATCTTTAAACTATATACCTACATTTATCTTTGTTGTGGTAAAAATTAAATTTTTTTTTTTAAATAAATTGAATGGCGATAACACTCATCGCAGTGGGCTTTCCTTCATTCCTAAAATATTTAAACATATTATGAGTAATTTCTATTGTTTATTCGTCAAAAAGAATATTTGAATCATTAAAACAATAATCTTTTGCAATTTAGAAATTAAAATGCAATAAATGTCTTCTATAGTAGTTGTCAGTTGTCACTGACAGCACCTTCATAAATCAAAAGATATCAAAGTAGGTTTGTCTACCTATAAGCTAAAAACTAGTCCTAGGGTTTTATAACACTGATTGTGAGTTTTGTCACGTAAAAATGCATTCAACTCATCATCTGTCATATTTGAAAATTTGATAAGATCATACAATTTTTTATAGGGTATATACCGTATAAGTACGTATAGCACCATGCTTTAAATTTTAAATTTGCATTGTTAATAATTCGTATTATAAAGCAAAATAAATAGTAATTTTGTACATACATAGTATGTACTGTACATATCTACATCAGATGTAAGTTTTTTTTTTTAGATTTAAATTTTATGATTTCCTATCCACTTTACTGCCATTATACAAAATACCATGTCCTTATTTACTATAAAACTTGTATGCCAAATTTCATTATAATTCATCCAGCTGTTCGAGCGGTATAGAAGGACGATTATTCAAACAACAACAGTATACGAAGCCAAAAACATTTAATTCCATTTAAATAAATAGAATTTGAATCACCAAATTTCAAAAGTACAAAATAGATATCTACTGATTAAATGCAATATGGCGGAAGAGCCTAAGATTATGAGAGACTGAGTCAAATGCACCAGCTACCAGCTGTGTAATTAAAAACAAAATAATAGTTATTGAGTCAAATGCACCAGCTACCAGCTGTGTAATTAAAAACAAAATAATAGTTATTCAAGTAGGACATATAAAATAATTGCCAAATTATTCTGACGATTTCGTACTAAAAATTCAATCAAAGAGAAAGTAATCATCAAATCTTGAATGCAGTCAGTAGCTTTAACATGGATTTTAATTTAATTCCAATGCTAGTCTAATCTTTTAGCCTCGAACAGGTAGACTCATGTCATAACCGTTTCGGATAAATAACGATGCGCGGTATGGCGGTATGTCAATGAGATAATCGTTACTCTCTTGAAAATTCAAATAATGCAACATCTATTTGACAGGTGCATTTGAGTATGAAACGAATCTAACTGAGAGTGGTGCTCAGCTCATATGCAAATTTGACGTTTGTTCACCTCATCGTCTGTCGTCGGCGGCACTAAAACACAGCACAGCGTGCTGGTTTGTAAAAGCTATTGACACCAGGTAAATTGCTTTCGACACCACCTGTATATCAGCGCGTGAACTACTAGAGGGGGATACAAAATTTTTGGATTTGACATTCAATGTATTTCCCATAAGAGAAAACGAAAAAATGGTCTGGAAAACATTAATTTTTCTAATCAATTTTATATGAACGGGTATCCGTATTTTAATTGCAATGTAATAATAAAACATGTGAGTTTGTGAATCGAGCTTAAAATAAATCGAAACTTAAAACTAGAATGCCTTATTTTATAGATAAAAAGTGTAAACAAATCACATTTACAACGAGAAACAACAACAACGATACCCAGTTGTGTAAAAAGCAAGTCAGGAGCGTAGCCAGTTTTATTTAAAATATGTTTTGTTTTTATTTTGTGCTGTGTAAAATGTGTTTGATAATTTTAAAGAAATTTAGCCCATAATTATGAAAATACATGAAATTAATTTTTAAGTTGAAAGTTTTTTGTTTTTTTAAAAAAGAATAATGCCGATTTTTTTTTTATCTTGTTTTGTACTTTTTACAAAATTTAATTTGTATCTAAAGAATGCTAAAAAAAACTCCCAAAAGCAAAAAAAGAATCAAAAATTTAGCAAGAATAGTAATAAAATTTTAAGTGAATTATAAATGTGTGCCCTTAACAAACTGTTCCAATTCTATGTGTTTAAAAATTTATCGTATCTATTAATTATTTAAGTTTTCTTTATATTCTGTTAAAACGTTTTACGTTAAAATGTTCTAAACATAAAACATACCTATTCTCCCATTTCACATACTAAATGCAAATACATACATAGGTAATATAATCTATACTTCTATGTTAAAACATTATTTCAGTTCAATCCATAATTGATTTTGCCCCTTAAAACCCTTCCCTCACTACGCACATGATCTGATTTCAACTGGCGACGTTCATCCATTTTGAAAAACAACAACAACAATACACGTTTGTTTACATTCTTTATGGGCAAAATAAAGCAAATAAGAAGTTATATTCGGTATATATTCTTCTTGATTAACAAACTAACATACATTGTTAATCTATTTCAATTATTATATGGATACCCGTTCATATAAAATTAATTAGTAAAATTAATGTTTTCTAGACTATTTTTTCGTTTTCTCTTATGGGAAATACATTGAATGTCAAATCGAAAAAAATTTTATCCCCCTCTAGTAGTTCAGGCACTGACTGCTAGGTGCCGTGACTCCTGGTGCCAATAAGGTTTACAAAATGCATCACACCACATGTAATGAGTTGCAATTGCAATAGAGAGGCAGCACACCGAATGGTATGTTCGTGTTTCGTGATGATGTCATTGGGATGTAGTTTGTGGTTTTATAGCGCCTAGTTTACACGTCATTGCAGTGGCTAGACTCTGAGTGTGTCGTATTTAAATAAAAGGTGAATGCATCGAGTTAGCTTTTTGTTAGTGATATTTGGTTTTGGCTGTAGATATTATAATATACAGCAGTGGTGTGGTCGTAATTAGAATTTTATGACCTCAACTCATGTAAAGTTGAATCATTAATTACAAGTTTAGTGTCATGTTGAATTTGTGGTTAAAAGCGGTATGTTACCCACAAAAGCCAATGGTGCAAGAAAATGAAATGAGTGCCAAATTCCAATGTTAATTAATGGTTAACTTCAATTGAGATGAATAAATTAATGCCCTAAAGAAAAACAAACATAAAATATGTCTTTTAACTTAAGACCTTATTTTAATCAAATCGCCCTAAGATTTTGATATTGACAAAAGAAGTTCAATCGACAAAAATGTACAAAAAATAAATTGTTTGCAACTCTCATGAGGAATTTTCACTTATTATACCGGATTAATTTTGTACACCAATTTTTGGCACATTTTGTGTTGTTTTGGAGAGAAAATTTTGACGTAAAATTGCGTTTTGTCAATTTGAAGTTTAAGAATAAAAACAAAATAAAAATGGCTAGCAATAGGGCTCTTTACCAAATAGCAATATATCTCTCTCTCGTTCACTCATAAACGACAAAATCATCAAATTGTGGGTTTGACATCTTTTCACCTCGGAACAACATACTAAAGTTTTAGTAAAAAAAACCGACTTTTTGTATTTCCGCGTTTTGTATTTCCTTCGTTCGCATCTGTCAAACCTACAAAGTTATAGCTTTCACTTTTGACATTGACAGATTCGTAAAGTTCCCTATTGGCTTTAAGCGAACAGATCAATTTTTAGTTCAAAGCGTTCGTTTGCTTCTTAACAATTCATTTCTATGTGAGAGAATTTCATCTCCACTTCTCAAAATTTTGATAACTTGTATTTTTAGTACTGAAAGTACTAAGAAGAGCAAACGAGCGGAACTCCAAGCTATCAAAATAATGTATGGCTGAGTTCCAAAATGTAAAAAAAAAAATGTGTTGTTGCGGTAGTAATATATTTAGCATACGCATCAGCAACGCAAACTTGATGCTTTTCAGAAATATTACTTTTCATAGATTTGACATTTCGGAATGCAAAAAAATGCGCGGTTTGAGCAGTAAATGCGCATCTGATGCATTTTGGAACTCAGCCTATTAGTCTGGATTTACATTGTTCAACTTTTCCCATAAGTTTTTTCCAGAAATCGGGTGAAATTTTCATATTGTCCGATTTTTCCAATGAGAATTTCTGTCGTTGCACTCTTCGGTCTTATTGCTTTCCTCTTCATTTTTCATTAAGATTTACTTACACCATCAAATAAACGACACATGTATACTAAACACACACAAGAAATTGGAAAGAAGGTGAAAGAGATGAAGAATATACTGGAAAAATCGTATGAGTTTTCGAGGAACAACCGATTTGTTTCATCCCCCTCACTTCTTAAGCCGCTCACCCAGGAACAATCGAACGGAACTGGAAAAGTTGAACAATGTAAATGCAGACTTAGTCCCCATTCACACAAAGATACCAGTTGCTAGAGATTTTTTGACGTTTTCTTTAAATCTCCTTAACAATCTATTGTACCTTTCACACGCAAGAAACAAAACCCGAAGAGATTTGCTTATTTTCCTTTTAAACTACTTTGGTTGAACGCACACAAGCGTAGTGTGAAGAGGGACGTCAAAAATATCTCCTGAATTTGTTGACCGGGGAGATTTTGTTTACCCCTCTTTCTTCCTGCCCTCGTCGCCATTGAACTGATTGTTGCTGGAAACTCAGCTGCTTTGTGTGAAAGGGGACTTGATGCTGGAACATTATTAGTTCGACTTTTTTTATATATTTAGTCTTAGGCCAGGTGCGCATATGCAACTAAACTGTTTGGTTTCGATTTTGAGTACTATAGGATTATATGAGAGTTCGCGCACATAAGCCGAGGCGCACTCCCATAAGAGCCCATTGTGCTCAAAATCGAAACCAAACTGTTTAGTTGCATGTGCGCGCCTGGCCTTAGTGAATTGAAAGAATTGATCGTAGATCGTATGACTCGTAGATACGTTCTAGCCCCACACCAACGCATTCATCTTTTTGACCCACTTTTGACATTTCTTGTGGAATTATGATCCTACTGCAAAATTTATCTGTCAGATAACTAATTATAACTTTACCGAAGAAATTGTGAAAATTGACCCTTAGAATAATTTCTCCTTATACTAATGAAGTAAAAAAAAATTCTGTTGCATAATATTTAATACTTTTTCAACCCAAAAATTCTTTAATTATTTCTCCACTGCTCGTTAAAATAACCGAATCGTCACGACCACACAATTTAAATTATAAATAATATCTTTCAACTGAGTTGAGTTTAAACAGTTTTAACAGTAATTGTGTGTGCTTGTGTTGTTTTAAATTATACTGACAGTTCAATTGGCCCAACGCCCAGGGTATGTCCAGCGCAGGGCTATAACAAAATTAAATCATAACCATGCGTTCTCTGCAGACAAACGTAAAGTAGCTATTAAAGCATTTTCGTTTGAGTTTTTCTTGCCGTTATATTTTTTTAAAGTTATTTTTAAAAGGGGCGGAAAATTGCTATGCTAAAATTAACACATTTCCATCCCAAAATATTAAAATTGTAACCTCAACTGAATCGGACTCGGTCTCTGCTAATTCTAAAACAGTCCTAAACTGTCGATAATCTCTTATGGAGATGACGCAGCAGTTCCATATTCACCTCTGTAGGGTGCCGGGTCACAGAGACATGCCAGGGGCAAGGCCGATGAACTCGCTTAAAGTCGAACAACAATACCTCTCCTTACAGAGAGGAAGTATATTGGTATACCCATCGGTACATGCAAATTTATGATAAATCATAAGGAGCTCCAAATGGTTCAACGAGTAGGGAGAATATCTCCTAGATCCATGTGGTATCACAACGCGCCACTGATTGGCCTATGTGGGTCGGTTCCTGACAGCCACTTCTACCTAACCTAACCTCAACTGAAATTTTTTTAGTATGCTGATTAATTTAATTCGAAACATTTAGCCAAAAGATTAAAATATTCCAATTAAGGCCGTGTGCGAATACGTTTAAAATTTTGATTAAATTTTGTCCGAGATTAAATTTTGACATTTCTACGTACAGATCCACCGCACAAGTGTCAAAAATTAACCTTCAGATAAAATTTAACGCGATTTTACCGCAATTCGCACACGGCCTAAGATTGATTTGAAATGTCACACAGTATTTGAATCCTTGAATGATTTGATTTTCTGATTTAATTTTTGTATTTATATTTGAAGTAGGTAGATACTCATTTTTTATGTATATGATTGACCATGAAATTTTTTTGTTAAAACCACATAACAACGTGTTGGTGCTCACGTAATGGATTTTATGCGATTTGTATTTTGCATTCAACGAGATTTTATTGATAAAGAACTTTTAGGCCGATAACAGTTGTTTTATTGCCAGTGTATTTAATTTAACTTCAGAATCACTCGTGCGTGAGGGTGTTTAATTAGCTGCAACCCACATGCATGGAATTTTCAACACAGAGTATATTTCGTGTTTCGAATAGTGATTATTTTGACAGCAGCAACTTCCACATCAGCAACTTTTCACATCAGCATGACATATCCGGGTTATTGGTATCTAATGTGATTTTTGAGTCATAATTAAAGGTGCTTTCTTCGCAGATACGTGGTTGCCAGTACTTATGGTGTCTTTTTTTTAAATGTGGTATGTTATCAATCGTATTCAAATCAATTAATAATTTTGATGTATCACTGATTTTTTTGTCACGATATTTTTATATTTTATCTTATCAGAATGTTATACTAGCGTTATTTTTTACTACCTCTTTGTGATAAGGCTTAGTTTGAACTTGAATTTAAAATTATAACAACAAAATTTATTAGTTCGATTTATTAAGTATGAAATATATTTTTTAAATAAAAAAATTAAGACTTAATTCATAAATAAAACAACACTTGCCATATACCTAGTACCTATATATTGCAAGTAAAAATGCACAAACTGATGTTTGAAAACTTTTTCGCTCTCTTTATCTTTTTACACACTTAGTAGAAAACCCAAAGGAAATCGTACACTAAAATAAGTTTTAAATTAATATCCGGATTTTTTTTGAAATTCTAAAATTTAAAAATGTCTACAAAAAACTGTCGAAAATAATGCATACATAAGTTGCATGCAGCATCGCATGCGTTTCGTTTCTATTTTAAAAACTTTTGAGATTTTTGGTTTGGACAGCCCACAGCTTACAGGCTACTGTCAAGTTCAAATATAAATAAATAAAATACAAATTTTCTCCCCTAATTAATCCTCAAAAAATAAGAGTAAACTACGAGGGTGGGTCAAATGCAACAAAGTAGCGATGCCACCTAAAACTCAACATTTTATTTGTCAAGAAAAACCTTTTAAAAGAATGCACATACATTTTCAGACAGATTTCTCAAATTGTTTTGTTGTGAGAGCCATTTTATACAGAACAGACGCCGAAAAGATTGTTCCTTATATTCATTTTCAGGGACTTTTTGAAACGCCCTCGTATGTATTTGTATCAAACCCGATTCATTAAGTTCGTTCGACTGACTGTGCCCCACGGTGACCTGGGAAATGTTGATTAAATGTCAAAAAGCTCGTGGCTGCTCGGGTTTTTTTTTATTTTACATCTAAAACGTCAAAGAGCAGCAAGTTTTATCAGCTTTAATATCTTTTTTTCACCGAAAAATGTGTGTATCTTTAAAATAAATAAATGAATTTGGTGGCACAAACGGCTCATGAAGAACCAAGGCCTAGCGACTTACAACTCTCAACCATTCCTGTGTGCGTATCTTCAGGAATGGAGGGGACCTACAGTTTATTGCCGAATCCGAACGGCTAAGGTGAGCGGCACTTTTCTATGACAAGAGATACTCTTGGAGGATTTGTCAGTTCCTCGTAAGAGGTAGTAGCTCAGAAAAAAACTTAAGGTGGAAGCGGCTGGTATTGAACCCCAGACCTCTGGCATGACAGATTTAGTTTTAATAAATCAAATAAATAACAAAATTATCAAGAAAATGTAGATTGCACAGGATGAATGATAGATTAGTATCGGAAGCTTAAAAGACGTAATCATAAAATAGTTTTTGAATTTTTTTATTTGCTTTTTTCTCTCCGATACCTTTCAAAAATTCGATAAGTTGTGATTTGCTATACAAAAAGTACCCAGAATGGGCCATATGTATATGAACGGAAAAAATAGTAATTTGTCCGCTTAAGAGATATCCAAACTCTACTATGGTTATTCTAATTAGCGTCCACGTCTAGTTATGAGAGTCCGCTTGTGGGAGAATTTTTATTATTTAATTCCGTTCCTTGGAATCTAGTGTTCGGTTCGGTTATTAAAAGTTTCCGCTTATGGGAGGTTTCCGAAAGGAGAGAGTACACTGTTTTCAACAGGTGTGTATTAAATATTGATACCGCATTTGATAACTTAATAGCTGTCACAAGATAAAAATGAATAGTCGTTCATAATGTATCGGAGTTTTTTACAGGATACAATTGGTCTGTTTGGTAACTTGAAATTTCTTGCAAATTTTCACAAATTTTCACATTTTGCTGTCAGAATCTATAGCTAAAGATACCTAAGTGTGGAAAACTTGGTGAAAATTTCACGTTACCAAACATGGGTAATATTTTATTCTAGAAGGGGCATAAATATGTTTTTGCTAAATCGTTTTGAATTTGATCAGCCAAGTCATTAGTTTAGTCACGTTTGTCCGTGGACTTTGTAGCGGCCCATATTTTTAAAGAAAAGAAAAAAAAAAAAACAGCAGACAGCCACGTAAACCCTACGCTTTGTAGTATAAACATAAAAGCATAAACAATGTTAGGACTTAACTCTGTAAGCTAATCGTGCAAATAATTTGAACAGGTTTTAATTTTGAAGCAGTTTTTCAGTAAAGCAATAACTTTAACTTAAAGCTGTTAAAAATTTCCAAAATCCAGTGTTTGTAGGAATTACTTGAAAGTGAACAAATAATTTAAATGGGTTACATCCGTTTATACACGTTTATCTATTGATCTTAAGGTGCGTGTCCATTTGAAAGTTCTTTCGCTAGTAAACTCTCGACAGCTACATACTTGCAAAATACGAGTTGGTTGGAATTCTGTGAACTAGTTGCTCTCCGTGAGCTTCTCTCAAAACTGTGCCCACCCACGAGTTTACTCTCGAGAGTGGCCTGAAAGCTATTATCAGTGTTTTTGCTCTTAAATGGACACGCACTTTTACGTGAATGTATACATTTAAACATTAGTTTTTTTTTTTTTTTCGTTTTTTTTAAAGATATTTACAAACAACTGTAGTTCTGCCCTTGACAACCCCTAAAAAATTAACCCTGATCCAAGTTGAAGACACTTTTTAGAAAATCCTTAACCAGTACAAATTTTTATTTTTCTATTCTTTTTTTTTGGAAACATCCAGACTAAAAAAACACGCGCTTATGGAATGGTTATTTCCGAAAAAAAAATTGTACCTACTAAAATTCGTAGTATTTAGCACTTTGGTAAGTAATAGATAGAACAAGACCTAATATATGTATTAAATATACAATAATATTGTAAAAAAACAAAAGAAAATTTAGGTTTTTTACACTTTATCTCCAATAATAGAATTAGCAAGCTACAAGAGCAAGTTTTTGCAAGTGATTTTGATTTTTCTCGTATGCATGATTGTATATTAATCATCCATAGGAATATGACTAAGAATATTAGCATTTTATTAATTCAAATGACCTCTTTGTTTTTAACTTTTGACTTTTTTTTATTCTGGTTACTTTGTCACTCTTATTTACAGAAATTTAAAAAAAAAAATAAAGTCTGGTAGGACTTTATATCTAATCACTTCAGTGTAAACTCAAACATACTTATAAATCCTAAAGCTATTCGTTAACTAACCACAATTTGTTTTTCGGTGGAATCTTTTCGAATAAGATTTAATTATCGAAAACCAATTAAAATGTGCATACAAAGTAAAATGATGTCAAAGTTACATCTGCTGTTGTTGTCTTGCTGGGAAATATAATATTATAATCAAAAAATTAGTAGGTACTTATTCGTTTTTGACGGTCAATTTTATCCAGTATTCATGAAACCAGCTTTTACTTGTGACATTAAATTTCCTCACAAGTACCCAGACTTTCAAAGCCTCGAAATTCTATGCAAACAAAGCCCCCTTGCATTACATTCCCATTGATTTCGCAATTTGCCGCGACCTAGATTCCAATCTCGAACGCAATCATATCACATATCTTACGTGTTTACCCATTAAGTTTTTTTTTTTTTGCCTCAAATCCCCACTTTTCCCCTATTCTTCTGAACTAGTCTTATCTTGTGCTTAAATCAGTAGTCCTGAAGCTTCCACTTAAAATGGGAACTTATTCGTTCGTAGACTAAGACTCGAAAAGAGTTTAAATAAAAAAAAAATTAAAATTAACTCGTTAGATAAGAAAAAAAAAATCAGAACGCATATCTACGGGCGTAAATGTTATCTCGGATTGCATAAGTGATAAAATTTCTAATTTATTTCTGTTCTCAACAGCAAATGAGCCATGCCACCTTTACCTACCACCATGTATGGCATGTTACCATATAAAAGTTGAAAAAAGCCCAACGCTGCTGATACTTTAAAAACGAGAGGACTCTCATAAACGGCAACCGTGCAACATGTGCTTGTAATATGTAAGCTGCACTGCAATGTCCCCTGGCAATATTCATTATGAATTCTTACAGCTAAGAGACGAAACGTCTGACGGTATACAATATTTTTACCACTTACTTGCGCCCAGCGGGGGTTTTCCAAAAAAAAAAAACATTCGAATCAAAATCGTTATAGCCGGTTGAAACCTTAATCTGGTGTCTTCTAGCAAGTTGATGATGAATCAACTCAAATCAGCTGTTTTTTTAACTTATTTTTAAATTGCAATTTCTCTCTTTTAACAAAGAGAGGAGATACAAAATTACAGTGAGAACAATGCTGACAAAATAGAGATAAAACATTAAAGCTTTTGCCATTTTCATTGAGAAAAAACATACACGAGACCAGCAAAAGTTGGAATGTTGGATACATAATAACATAAAATAGTACTCGTATTCCTACTGTTAACAATGTTGCTACTCGTAGCTTTTTTTTTTTAAATTTTTTATATTTGCAGCATTTCGTGTCTCCGTTTCGATGTATGTACGTGATGTGAATGTGATGCATGGTGATGTAATGAAATGTATTTTGGTGACAATTACAAATCGAAAGCGGAATAGAGATCTTATCAAGTTCAGAAGTGTGAGTGAGGGTGATCGATTTGAGGAATCATACAAAATTTCTAGGAAACTTTGACACGTAATATTTTTGTATTTTTAATGATTGTCAAATAGAATGGAATTAATAATTAATACACCACCTCCTTCATATTTTTAATCAAATTTGCAGAGTACGTGCTATTCCTTTAAATTTATTTTGTGAGTAATTGGAAAAACTATAAGAAATTCAGTATGACAGATTATCAAAGAGTGTTATTTTAGATGCGATGCGATTGGTGGGAGTAATACCTACCGAAATAATATCTAGTTTTTTAAAATCTTTTTTTTTCAGATTGCTTGTATTCATTGAGCTAGGTACATACTACTTTCATTGGCCTTGTATTTTACCAGGGCTTATATTAATATACGTATAACATAATGGGGTCAGTGTGTGTGAACAACACCATTTTTGGGATCAGAAGGCCACATGTTTAGTCACCACTTTGGAAAAGGGGTGTACAAAATTTTCCGCTATATCTTGGGAATAATAAGTTTTATAAACTGAACTTTTTGTGTACAAGTTTGATCCGTGGTTCAGGAATTTTAATTCACAAAATTTTGGTGAATTACCTGATGTTCAACGATGGTTCAGGCATGTAATTGGCTATTAGAGCATAGGTATTGAGCCTTGAACCGTCCTTGAACCTCAATTAATTTGCCGAAATCGGCGAGTTAAAATTGCTGAACCAAGGATTAAATTTTGAACCACGTTTGTACAACTGGCCCTAAGTGTTTTTGAACGACTGTTACATCTGCAAAAGTTATCTTTATCAAGATAATAAGAAAATTAAGAAATATACTATAGATTTTTTTTAGCAGAAATATTTATAAGGATACATTTATTGCAAATTATATAAAATAGCGTGATACAAAAATTTTTCAGTTCTTCTATTTTTAAGGATACACGGACTTCCTTGATAGTGGTTATAGAGGGCTCAACTCACTTTGAATTAAAAAATAATTCTTTCGGAAATATCGATAACGGAAACAAACAATGCATCGTTTGTACATTGAGTGTGTGAAGTTTGCCCCCGTTTTTTTTGATTTTGTTATTTTTAAAAGTTGTTCCGTGTTGTTTCCGATTTGTTCCGCATTTATTTAAAATTGTTTCGAAAAATATTCAAAAATGGGGGTTTTAGACCCCAAAAACCATTTTGAACGTTTTTTTCGAAAATCGAAATTTTAAAAGTACATTAGGATGGGCCTAATACACTCAAACAGTCGTATTGATTAGATTTTTTGACTGTTTAAACTGTGTCTAAGTATCGGTCGGAAATATGAATCATATAAAAAACAAAAATATTTAATTTGCCAAGGTTTAGACAATCGATTTCATTGCCCAAAGTTAGATAAATAAGGTTAGATCACTTTAGCAACAATTATATAACTTGGACTGCTGCCTAAAGTTAGACAACGTTTATAAATACGACCGAAAATATTTGAAAAATGATTTGTTTCTTCATATTTTTTTTAACAAGCATAGATTTATTGGGAAAGCTGAGTTAGTTAAAAATAATACTCTAAACAAGCTGCGTTTAATAGTTTTTGGAACCCCTTTCATTTTTTTTTTGAAGAATCATACCAACCATTTTGTTATATTTTTGTATTGTTATGTCTGCAAAATTCTTCATTCAATTAGGTCACGAGATTTTTTGTATCGAAAATAAAACCACAGCCGATGAGAGTGCAACAAAAACAAGCCAATTAAAGTCGACAAATATTTTATTTATTAAATGCAAAAGCATATATTTATTTAATGCAAAAGCATATACATATGTATGTACGTAGTTACTCCTATGGTGATTTAAATTGAAGCTCCGCCTCTAAGGCCGTTTTTTATTTTAATACATACTTTATTTTACTTCTAATCAGTAACGTCCAGTCTAGATATAGAAATTCTTTTTTGGAATTAAATTATTTAAGATGGCGCTACGCCTCCGTTCTCATCGGTTCACACTAATCAGAAGCAAGTGAATACAGACCGTACTTAATGCAACTGTATTTTATCACTTGCGATAAAATGGCGGTTTGAGCTCGATTTAAAAAGTCTTCTCTTTAGAATTTTTGTTAAATTTAATTTATAAGAAATAAGATAAAATAAGTCAAATAAATTAATGAAAAACTTTAAATAAATAAATAAATAAATTTGGTGGCACAACAGCTCAGGAAGAACTAGCGACTTACAACTCTCAACCATTCCTATCTGGCGTGTCTGCAAGGATGGAGGGGACCTACAGGTTATTGCTTATATGAGCTCAACTTTTCTATGACAAGAGAAACTCTTGGAGGTTTTGTCAGTCCCACGCAAGAGGCAGTAGCCGTTTTTTTATTTTTTAAATTATTATGGTGACGTGGCTGGGAATCGCACCCAGACCTCCGACATGATGGTCATACGCGCTAACCATCATGCCACGGCTACTACTAAAATGAAAAACTATAAACATTGGAAAAAAATTAATTTGTCTTTTTTGTTACGTATATACGCCCGAGTGTCCACAACTTCTTAAATTTGCTCCCTTATAAACTCCATACATATTTTGGCCATGGGTAATGCTATGGAAGGTCTTTCAACTAGGAATCTTGTTTCGAATTGGGGAGAGGGGACTCAAATAGGGTTTTGAAAAGAAAGGACTGGATATAAGCCAACGAATGTAGAGTGTAGGTGGCTCTATCGTTTTTAGCGAATGGGCAGTGGACATAAAAGATCCTGCCCAAAAAGTCTTTGAATTCAATCTTAGAGGACAGTGGAGAAGAGGAAGACCGTTGCTTGATAGATACCGGATGCACGTGAAAGAGCACTCCAACCTGGTGTACGAAACTATTTTTGTAATTTTTTTTTTCAAAGTTTTGAGTTTGAAAATTAATTTTTTAAAACTTTTTCACTTGAACAATCTAAATTAAAATCAAAATAAAATAATGAGTTTCTGGCTATAAAAAAAAGAGGTATTGCAAGCCATTGTAGGTGTTGCCATTCTTTTTTTTGTATATATATTTTTTAAATTTCAAGTCGATTTTTTAGAAAATTGCTCCTTCCACCTAAACGGGGAGAAATAGACCACCCTCTTGGGAAATTTTTGTCTTTCCTCGACTTAACCTAAGCGCAGTAGCCTCGTGCAAAACATCATGTATAGGTAGATCGAAAAAATTAATTTTATATTTTTGGTTACGTATACGCCCGAGTGTCCAGACGTAACATGATTTTACTTAATATTGTTTTTTATTAGGTAGAATAAAAAGTATACTTTGCAATAACCTTCCATTACCTAAAGTGAACCTAAATTGTAAGATAAAACTTCCACCGTAAAAAAAAAAAAACATTTTCATCATAAATAGTATATGGACTTAATGCAAGTTTCATCATTATTTTCGCTGGGGTTTTGATATTATACCCACTGTTTTAATTATACAGTTATCCTTTATGATGGTTATAAGGGTGCTTGTATGGTCTTTTTTGGAAACATCTTAAGAACAAGTCCCATATGATTAAAATGGACAAACATGTTCTTTTTCTGTAGGTTTATAAACCTTTGGGGGAGTCCTCCTTAAATGTTTCCCCTTTCCTTTAGATTCAGATAAAAATAAAAGGAATTTTTTTAATTCCTTCACTTACTTATAATGAGTGTCTGTGTTAATAATACATACATAAGTCTAATTGGTGAGAAACCCAATTCAGGTAAATTCGTAAACATTGAAAATCATTGCCTGACACATGACACATCTTTAATGCTATTATTAAAAAAAAAAAGCGACTCTCCACAAACATATGTACATATGTAGGTAAATCAACATTTCATAATGCTTCAACAATTTTTGCAAACCATGTATAACTGGTTTTATAATTTAGCAAAATGTTTCATCTGCAAAAAAAAAAAAAAATTAAATTTTATCCTCCCATAAATTCATTATTGAGTTCTTTATTGTCTTTAATTTTTATATCATTATATTTTCAAAGCTTATTTTTTTTTTCGTTTATATTATTTTTTTTGTGAGTTTGACTTGTGAATCTAATAAATCCTCGCCATACAATTTAAATGGACAAAAACAAATAAACAACATAATAACTCGCGAAAAGGAATCACAAAAACCGAAACCCGTCATCCATGCGGAGCTATAGTCGTGACCGTGAGCACATATCCAGACAATGATTTCATCAATTTTGCTCAAATAAAACTTCCCTATGTTCTCTTGTGTGCATCTCCCATAGTCCCATTATGCCCCAATGTCACACAAATTTCGCCAAAACCGGCACAAAATGTCTGCAACACAAAATGTTTCTATGCTAAAATGTATCTAAATTATGTTGCAAACTATTTTTTGTGTCACACTCTCAATCTCAACTCAATTTATATCTCATCTCATATCTCTCTCTATTGTTGCGATGTTTTTTTTTTCTATATGTTGCGCGAACTTGATGGCTTCGGTTTGCTGCATATTTTCACTGATTTTTTGCCACCATCACAACAGAGCAGATTCAATAGCAGCAACAACAATTACAACCGGCACGCGTCCGTTAAGTTCAGAGCAGAACGTATCCGTATCTATTTCGTCTAGTTTAGTTACTAGAGATACATTTTCGATTGCTGTTGTGCCTCCATTCTTGCAATCAGTTTTCAGTTGCGATTTTACCCTCGTTGCGAGTAAACGTGTATGTTTTTTATGTCCAATTGGCACAATAAAGCCTATACCAAATACAATAATAGTCGTCAGTAGTGTCTAGGTCTAAAAAAATATCTATTAGACTTTATCGCAGTAACTTCTGGTTTTGTTCTATAGTGCGGGAGTTTAACTAAAAAAAAAAAAAAAAAAAAAAAAAACAACCCCGACAACAATTTCCAAAGTGATGTGAATAATTGGTTTTTCTGCAAAATATAGAAAAAAAGTGTTAGAAAAAGATAAATTGAGTTAAATTTTGGGATAAATTTAAATTCCATCAACTTTTTTTTTATTTGCTGAAAGGTCCTTCAAGTTCTTGAACCACGAGGGATAAATTACAAACAAATAAGGTGCGTGTTTATGATATATATTTTTCCAAGGACCATGAAAGAGTCGTTTTTTTTTTTTTTTATGTTGCAAAATTATTTCTTGCTCCTTTTTATGCACCTCTATCCCTTGAGAAATTAATTTTAAAGGATAACATAGATAAAAAAGAACTTTACGACAGGGTTTTGCAAAAAAAAGTGCTTTAGCTACAAGTAACTTTTTAAAAATTAAATTTCATTGTCACTCGATTGGCAGTAGGTACCACTTTGGGTATCCAAGCACGTTCAAGCAGGACTTCGTTAGAAAACCAGGGAACTTAAAACTTTTTTTTTATTTTTCGTTTTTGTGTGTTTTTTTTTTTTTTTTTTTTAACTGCCGCTCAGCGAAATCGTAGCTGCCTCAAAGGAATATGTTCACAAAGGGGAGCATCCTTCTTTTTGCATTGTTTTGTTGCTCTTTTTTTTTTTAATTTTTTTTGGTTGCTTTTTGATTGAAAGGAAGTGTATTTTGGGAATTGCAGACGATGATTTTGAACAAAAATAAAAAAAACCAAATCAAATCACATTCCCCGTTGGTATCCAAACTTGAAATTTTAAGGAAGAAAAGGGAATGGCATTCTGTGTGGTTGCGCCGGATTTTTTGGTTTTAGATGAAAAAAAAAAAAAAAAAACAGAAAAGGATTGTGTTTGTGTATTCCGTCGAATTGGTTTGGATTTTTATAATTTTTTTTTCTTCCTTTTTGTAAATTTTCTTCTTTTTTTTTGGTTTTAACCTTGGTTTGAATGTTTTGGCGGCATGCAAAAGTTACGAAGGCTATATACCTGCCAGTGAGGCAAACAACATACCACCGGGCACAGGCAGCTCAATGTTGTAGCCCTTCTTATATGATGATGCCTTTTGTGATCAGCACAATACTTTTGTTTGTTGTCTGAAGCCTTTTTGCGAAAGATATATTTTTGAAGTTTTGTATTTTTGTTTTTTTTTGCGCTTAGTTAACTTGACGTGGTTATTTTTATAACGTGTTCTCTTGGCTTTTGGTTAGATTAAATTTCGAGTTGAATTTTTTTTTTATTTTAGTTTTAATTTATAGTTTTGTTAGGGCAGAGAGTTTGAAAATGAGTAAGAGTATATTTTTATAAATTTCAAAAATTTGGCGGGAATTTTTTTTTGTATTGTTGATTGAATTAATGTTATAGACGTTTTACGACATCTAACTTGTGTTATAATTAATTAACACGCTTCTGATGTAGATATTATGTAGATATGTATGTATGTAATGTAGAACAGGATATTTAAGTTGATTTGATATGAAATAAAATTGATTAACGTTTATTGTTAAAAATAGTTTTAAAGTTTTATTAAAAAGATATAGTTACAGGCATTTATAGGTATATGACGAAGGTTATACAAATCTCCTTAAATTTATATTTCAGTATGCCTATACACATAAATTTTGTTTATAAATATAATTTTAAATAATTTTAAGACTTATCTTACCTTATTATTATTTAATTTGATCTAGGAGTAAATATTTTACTGATCTGAGTCTTATAAAAAAATCATGTTCACATTTAATCTGACACATCTTAAAATACGGATTCCGCTATTATTGTAATCTTGAAAGATAAAAAAAAAAAAAAAACATGTGTTTATGTTGTATGCTTAATTACCAATATGTATGTATATATTTTCTTATTGATAACCTTCAGCTTTATCTGGGAAAAAAATTTATTTAAGATTATTAATATTAAAATTGTGTAGTTTGCAGTTGATTTTTTTGCAGATTTCAACTTTTAAAAGGTACTTGAGATTCTCTGAGATTAGAGTTTATAATTCATTTGGATTCGTTGTATAAGAGTAGGTATCTTTGTCATTATCAAGCTTTGCAGATAGTGGAATAACTTAGGGGTGAATTTATTTTTAAAGGAGTGATTATTTACGTCAAGATGATGGTTTTTTTTCCTGGCATATCAATTTCAAGTTTCAGTCCAGTCTAGAAACAAAGTCGGCCCTAACAGTGCCGTGCTCAGTTTTAACTTGTCTTTTGCAACTGACCAAAGAACAATTTCTACAAAATACAAGTATAGTTACTTTTTGCCTTTTTTTTTAATTGGTGTCAAAGTGGGTATTATATCAGTTGCTTAAAATAGTAATTTTAGTAAATAACTTCTAACTAACTTCCTTCCGGTGTTTTGTGAACCTAGGCCCAACTGAAACAGGAGTATTGGAGTTGTCCTAATTATAAACGAACTTCTTAAATTATTATTATATTTATCTAACTAACGCCCAATTTTGCAGTGCTAGATTAAAGTTAACGCCAATTAACTCACTGAATTTTGTTAACTTTGGAATTTACAGAACAGACGCTTTTGATGTTTTATCCTCGTTTTTTGACTAGAGCAGGAGTTCTCTAATGAAAAACTGCTTCTTTAGTTAACTGTTAATAAATGTGTGGCCATGATAGTTAACTACATAATACTGGTTTCACTAACCACTGCAAAACATGGCTTTAGACAAAGGAATCGGTTTTCTGAACCTTTACTAATGTGATATTCTATTTAATAATGAGATATTTTATTTAATATTAATTTCGAGCTATCAAGACTCTGTCCAATTAGTTGAAAATCTAACAATAGTATTTTAGCTTGATGGTAGGTGGTGCTTTACGTACATTTGTTGCTGTTGTCTTTCTCTCCACTCACCGTGTACCTATTTAGACGGCACATCTCAAAATATCGTTTAGCATTTTCATCTACAAGCTTCAGGCTAGGTTTCTGTACCATAAAGCAGGATCTGCATGATTTTATATGTCATGGAAAAGGACACTTTGGTTTATCAAGAGAGGGTCTTGCTATTCAATGGCTTTCTTAGTCCAAAGCAACAGCGATTATCAGGAGTTTCCTATTCTTGGTGTGATTTCAGTGCTGCACTGATGTTGTTATCTGTTGATAGGAGGGTCTAGTTAAGCAAAGTGGCTTATTATTCGAATTAATATTATATGTCTAGGTAGAATTCTGCTTAAGATCACCTAAAACTTTTAATTCTAAGTAGTTTAGGCTGTATGTCGACGTCAAGGTAGGTAGGTACAGAAAGATACATACGGAGAGGCAGAAGAATGGCGAAAGCCTTGTTTTCGTGTTTGCGATAATTTAAAAATATATTTTTTGAGTTAAATATCGAGTTCGATTTTATCTAAGAATCCAAAAAAATTCCCCTGATTCCTACCGTCTTCTAAATGATTCTGTCAACTTCGTTAATCCTAAAAGTATGCAATTTCAGGATTTTCAGGATTTTCCAACTTTTTCTGTCGAAATTTTCGACGCCGTAGTGTGTTTGGAATCCAAAACTTGCCCTATAGTTCCAAGACTCAGCGAACTATGACAGCCTTATATTTTTTAGTAAAAGTAAAAATTGTAAAAATAATTTATGTAGGTGTAAGTATGTATTATCTTATTATTATTTATAAAAAAAAGTGAATTTTTGACATTTAACATGTTTTTAATATACTGTATGCAAAATGGGAAATTTTTGATGCCACAATCAAATACATATATTTGATAACGAATAAATCAGAACATATTTTTTCTTAAACAGTTTCCATATATTGTTTAATTGCTAATGAAGTTAATAATTTGATTTCAGTGCGTCAAAACTAATTCTGTTTATTTTTCTATAACTACAAATCTATATAAAGAACAATAAATAGGTATATGCGTATGCGCTCATCTTATCAAAATTCTTATCGCCTACTTGGCATTTAAAAAAGGCCTTAAAATAAAAAAAATAAAAGTAATCGCAAAATTTCCACCAAACAATAACTACATAATGGACTCAAAAAAATGTATGAAATTAATTACCGTTGAAAGTTGCAACAAACTAATAAATAGGTAGGTACATACAATTTTGTAAACAGAAACGTTTATCTCAAGACTAGAAGGTGACGGTAAATACTCTCTCGTGTTGTGCTAAAAAACACAGTATAGATAACAAATGAAAAGTATATTTTTCCAACAAACCTATTTTCCTATTATCTGCAAAGACAATTGTGTTTTTCTCACAAGTGCACCCAACTCCCCCTTGAGTGGAGATTAGGTAACCTGGTTTTAATTTTTTTTTTGCTGCAGATTTCCCACTTTTGTTGAGTCACTTTTAATACTGCCAATGCCATTCTCCTGGCTCTGGGATTTTCTGTTTTTTTTTCCATCGCGATATGGAGTTCTGGTTGAATTGAACTTGAGGTTTAATAACCCTGAAATTGGATATTTGAGCTCGATGAAGCACTAACCCGCCTACACGCTACTTTCATAATCATTTATCTGACCAATATAGTCTCTCCCATGAAACGACTACGAGTGCTTGTGTAGTGTACAATGTACAATCCAATGTTGGACATGCATACATATGTACATGCTGTTGTGGCACAAGTTCAAAGCTAGAAATGACCTTCTCTGGGCTCCGCACACGTCATCGTTCAGGTTCTGAAATCAAAATGTCGGTTCATCAATTTTTGGTTTGTTTTACAAATCAATCGATTGCTAGTGGATACACATATATCTACTCGTATGAGCGATTTATTATACTTTGACATTCCTGGAGTGCATATTCTGGTGGTGGGATTAAAGTCCACAGAAATTCGATTAAGTGAATGACTTTAGGGTCAGAATTGTTATTTTCCATCATGTACACGATTATGTTTGGGAACTTTTGTGAACGTAATCAGTTTTTTTTAGGGACTTTATGGATAATTTATTCATGAAAATTCCCTCTTTCGGGTGCTGCTTGATGGTTGGTTTGGTTTTGATGGATTCTATGTTTTCTTTGATCTTTTGGTTAAATGAAAAGCAAAAAAAAAAAAAAATAATAAACTGGAGACATAAACATTATTTGTGTTGTATGGAATTCTTGTTAGTTAGTGATGAAAATATCATTTATTGCAATACTTTATTGATTCTAGAATAATGGAAAATCGATTTTCGTTTGATGTTTTGGCAGCAGATGTTGCTTAAAGTTGTGTTCGATGATGATGACCATGGAAAAATTGATATCAAAGAAGTGTGTGAGCTGGCTGTGACAGATTTATTTTTATGGCAAAGGCGAATATGCTGGATTAAAAAGAGGATATTGCAAATTAACCTTATTTCAAGCATTTTCGCAAACATAAAAAAAAATAGATTTTCGGAAGCTTTGCTGCTTCCGAACTTGAGGCAGAATAAAATCGAAATACGAATCGGATCATTTTTGTGTTATACAATGGAATGGAATTTTTTTAAATGGTTTTTCATAAACGGGCTTAGATTCGCCCCTAGCGATTCCCCTACTACTATGGGTGAATACGTAGATTTCTTTTGTGCTTTAGATCTTAAAGGGCAATAAAGCTCAAATCCAAAATAAGAAAAACTTTCAAAGGTTGTCCTTGTCCTTACCACTTTGGTACCAAATTTTGAAATTTTATAACCGCATGCTTATTTTCGTACCACAATATACATACAACTTCATTATTCTACAGTTTTGACGTTATTCAACACTTACGGAGTCACCTATTCAAAGCATTAATTTTTTCTCACTACCAAATCCGGCTCGAAGGACCAAATCTTCGGCTTAATTTTTTTTTTTTTGAGTTGGTTTGTTGAATCTTTCGGTATGCCATGCAACTTTAGGACTATGAACATGCGGTTATATGTAAAAACAAAGTGTTATAATACAAAATACGTACTTTTTTGAATGTAGAATTTTGTTTTATCTAGCAGAGCATGCAAATACGATTTCTTAAAGTTTTCATTTATGCCCTTTCATGCTTCTGGCATGGGAGACGAATTTTCCTCTATTTCATCCAAAACTTCAAAACATTCCGCTCATTTATTTTCTTTGCCATTTTGTTTGGTTCTTTAAATAATTTTGTATTATAGAGTTTGAAAATTTTATTAATAGATGATGAAGCAATTAATTGGAGTGCAGTTAGTGAGTTATATGCCTGTGCTCATTTTCCATTGACAGATTTAATTTTTGAAAACATAATTAATTTCTTTTTACTCAATAATTAATTTTAAATTTGCATTACCACAAGTACCTTCAATTTTATAAAAATCAAGAATGCAGTATTGCTATTAGCAAAAAAAAAACCATTATCTGTTTACATATTTTTCCACCTGTCAGTTCTCGATTTGCTTTTTTAGAAAACTTGTTATGTGCAATTCATAAATATACATATGCAAATTTAAAATTAAATAAATTAAAATATAATTTTCTGCCTCTAATGTTTAAAGATGATTTCGGGCAAATAGGTACTGTGACTGGCTTTAATGAAGCACAATCTGGGAAGGCAATTTTTGACCGGCAGCTTCGGCTTAGTATTAGCATGGTAATCAAAAGCATTATTTTTTATCATAAGTCTGTCAGTAATAAGCACAAATCAGCTGTCATCTGTCAAATTAACTGTCACTAAAATCAGTGTTGCCAATTTAAAAAACGAAACCTCTAAAAACAAAATAAAGTTTTTTGTTATTCATTTCAGATTCGAACAGTCTTAAGTGGAATTTTTTTGTTTTAAACCAACAAATTTAATACTCAGCTGTCATCTGCCAATTAAATTAAAGTATCTGCCAACATTTTCAAAAAAAAAATTTACATGACCATTTAAAGCTTTAAATACCAAACAAATTACTTTCCAAATTATCCAAAAAAGTTTATGCAAATAAGAAATCTTATAATGTCAACAAGTTATGTTTTTTTTTTTTTGTATCTATAAAACTACTGTTCGAACAACAAGTTAAATCCAACAAATAGACAATCCCAATTTAACGCATCATTTGACAGAAGCCTAATGAATCCATGTTCAAGTTTACACATATACCTACATAACTATAATTGATACACCACATACAACACGCTAACCTAGTGTAGATATAGGTATTTATTATCCGTAGTTAAAAGTGAAAAAGCCACACATAATCCTGCATCTAAGCTGACAAGACTATTTAGACATAATTAATTCAAGAACTCAAAGCACCAGCAGCAGCGTGCCGACAAACTAATTCTTCCACTCTCTCATATTTCAAGATGTCCGCAAAAATCCAGAAATAATATCTCTTCGAATAATCATAATTCATTTATTCATGCAGATCCCCCGGCATATAAAGTGGTCACTTTGAGTTCTAATGAAAACAAATCAAAGCGGCAACAACCAGACAACAACAAAAACAAAATGGCAAACTCTATTATCCGATTGAATAAGCTAAGTCTGGTGTGGCATTACGGGCCCGACCTACGGGTGAGGTATTAACTTTTAAAAGAAGACAACATAAAAAAAAAAAAAAAAAATAGGCAATTTGGCTTGGCCTTGGTTTTGGGATTGAATCTGGAGCCAATGACCGATGTCACCATCATCGGCTGGGTATTTCATAAGCATAAAAACAAGTTTTTGTTTGGTTTCCACCCACGATATATCCAGAGGGAACCTCGAACTCCAATGGATTTAATTGGAAAATGTTATCATTTTTTGACACCACCCACAAGTGCGACGACGACGACGACTTCAAACGATATCAGCTCTCTTGGTTATAATAATTCATTTGCTCACCTTAACCCTACGGTCCTTTGTTAAGGATGACAGCAGGCGTCATATACACATACCTTCAGATCCATCACTGTAAGTTTTGAGGTTAGGTTGGGTCTTTTGTGGTTTTGTTTATTTTATGAGCTTTTGTGGGGATGTGTGTGGGGATAAGGAGTTTTTTTTTTTTTAATATTCTGCCTGTTTGGGCGGAATGTAAACATTGGAAGGATTCAGTACATTTTCTCAACACAAACAGACCCCAACTTTGTTTTTGTTCACCCTTGTCAAGTATTTTTTTTTTTTTTTTTGCATTTTGAAGTGGCTTAAAAAAAACAGAGAACCGTTACACAGTTTAGTGAAATCCAATTGAAATGGTTTATCCAGAACAGGATGAAGTTTTTTCGTTTCTCTTATATCGATGTGGAAGTATGTTTAAAAGAAAATCCAATTGATTTCACTTCAAATCACAGTGTCAAGAACTCTGAACTGACTGATGGCTTGGGTTCGTTTAAATTTTTAATATTTCAATTTGAAAATGTTTTTTTTTTTTTTTTTATTAACATAAAATAATAATGATGACTCTTAGGTATTAATTATTATCTAAAGCTTAAGAGATGTTTGTTTTGAATATGTTATTTGAATTTGCATAGAGATGGGATATTGTACAAAGATTTCTGTATAGGAAGTGCAAAATGTTATAGGATTAATATGATATATGATTTAAATGAAAGAACTGGCTTATTTCTACAGACTAGGGTCGGTCTAGAGCTGGTCTAGAGAATCAGTTATAAGATTGACACATTATATTTTGGAATTCGGATTATTTATAGATATTTTTATGGAATTTTGCATATTTAGCTTAATAAAAAGATTAATTGATTGCCAAAGTTTACCGAACGTGTTTATATGTCAAAATTCATGGCAAAATAAATATTATATAATCTTTGCTTGACATTTAAAATAGTTGAAAAAGAAGAAAAGAGAAAACAAGTGTGTAGTTTGAAATAATATTTCAAAAACTATTTTGATGAAGAGCCTTCTGGAATTCTCAACTTTGTAGAGACTTGTTTACCAAATGAATACGTTCAAAATTTCAAGAGAGGATATTGAGCCTTTTCCGCCAAATTTTCATTAGCAACAAAAACAAAATTATCGCAAACGACACATTCTTTTGTTGTTTGCTCTGCAACAAATTTCAAACATTCAGCAATACTGTTCCTACTGAAAGCCGACAAAAATTCCAATTGCTTTAAATGCTCAGGAACAATACAAAAACAAAATTCAAATACCAGCTAGATATTTGAATTTTCCTGTTAGCTTTATGCTTTTGTCGTTCCGCAAGTATTAAGCAAGTTTTGTTTCTAGACCTGGAGTATTTATCTTTAGTTCCCAGATTTTGCAGCTTGTTAGCCTGAAGCTGAAGAAAAAATAATTATAAGCCAATATGACAAGATCTAGAGAAGTACTTGACAAAGCTATCACAAATATCGTTAGTAAAAATAGTAAAAAAGTATTGTTCTCAAGATATATCCCTGAGAAACACACTTGTCTTCGTTTCAAATCAATTCGATGTCTCTGAACTATCACAAACTTTTGCATTTGTTCCACAGAGAAGTGTGACATTTAGAGAGGATTCTGTAGAACTCAGGAGGAGTCCAAGATATTCCGAATAGGTACTCAAATTTTTCCAAGGAAAAAACTTGGAGGGGGAGCAATCTCATCCAGCTCTCGAAAGAGGCACAACAAATCTGTAAAACACACAAGAAAACCGAAGTCTATCAAAATCGACAGAAAATGGTGGATCCAGTGTCCGCCCCTTTACATGTCAAATGTAGATATTTGTTGGTATTTTTACTAATGTGGTATGAATTTTGTGAAATATCGAGTGCCCCCGAACAACCATTTTTCAATTTCTGCAAGTTTCAGTTTTGACAACCTACGCAATGTATTACCTTAGATTTGTGTACTGTGCTCTTCAATTACTATACGGCTTAATATGGAACGTTGTGAAATCGGCACAGTAACTAGCGCAAAAAAACACATCATTGACGAAACATTAAAACAGATTCTAAATGCCTGAACAGAATAGAGTGCTGCAACTGGAGCCGCAGCTACAAAACAACTGGAAGAGCTGTCAAAAAGTGTCGTACGTTATTTTTTTACGTGCCCAGCTATGACAGTATTTTGAAGAAAAACAAATCAGTGTTCTTGTGTACAAACTCAGAATTCACATTTTGTATTTCCAATATTTTTTCTTTTAATTAATAATTTTTTTCGCGACACAAATAACCGTAATTTTTTTTCCGACGCAAAAGGTTTTTTCACACAATTTGAAACGTCAAAAGTTCAAAGTTGGCGAACTCTTCCGGCTGCGGCTGCAGCTTTGTATGCGGCTACGTTGCATTGTGTTCGCAGCATTGAATTTGTATGTATTTTGACAGTTATTCCAGCTGCGGCTCCAGTTGCAGCTCTGCCTCCATTCTGTTCAGTTTGCCAAGTTTTCACACATCCTCATTATTTTATCTAATTTTTTCAAGCTTTATTGACGGTGTTCACATTGGACTTACTCTTTGGATTTTTTTTTACGTCTATATACTTTTTCTCGTTCCCACTCTGTGGTGAGAAAGAGACAGGCAAGTGAGGCAGGATTTTTTAATTTTTTTAAAAATTTGTGGATTTTTTTTGACGTTTTCTTTTGTGACATTTTTTTTTCTCAGTATTTAGTTTTTGTTTGGAGCTTAAATACTACAGAATCAAAGTTTTTTCAATTGGAAAACAATTTATTTAGTGAATTATCAATTTTGTGATTAAAAAAGTTCTAATAAATTCTCCGACGAGCAAATATTTGTGTTTTTTTTAATGACTGCTGAACGTCAGAGTGAATCGGTTGTGTTCACATTACTTTGTGTCTGAACACGAGCTGACTGACTTCTGTCAAAAAAAATCGTAAATTTGAGTCCAATGTGAACACCGCCATTGTGTACGGAAAAGTGACATTTGGTCTCTATTCTTGTTTGTATTTGCTGTTTCTTTCATCACGCCATTGCTCTCTGTGTGATTTGTATGCGTTTGTTTTAGTTTTTTGTTTTTGCAAATGATGACACTTTCAAGAGGTAATTTTTCGTTATGGTTTTCATAAGCATTTAGGTTGTCATGTTGGAGACCAACTAAAAATTCAGTTTCGTATCAGCAGTGTACTAGGCTTTACTTTTCTTTTCATTAGTTGGTTCAATTTCAAGGTCTGTTTACAAGGTCTTTGTTTGAATAGAAACAAATATTTAGTCATCATTATTTCACCTGATGATCTCAATAAAAAAACAATTGCAGATAAAAAATAAAGAATAATAATGTCAAGTGCATTAAAGAATTCCTATGTGAGTTCCCAAGCAGCTGCAATAATAATTTAATTAAGTACATCAAGTGACATCATTTCGCCTGAACAAAAAACAGACTAATGGTCCCTGTTTACACATATTAAAGTAGCTGCATGTAAATGCTTTACCTCTAAACAATTTCTTTTATAGCTATTTTATGGTTAAAAAATGCATTATTCATGCGCCTACACCTGTACCAACATTTAAAAATAAAAATATAAACAAACTAGCTATTTGTCCAAACAGTAAGTGTCAGACTTTGTAAACATTTTTGCAACATTTGTGGGTTTTTCATTACGCATACATTTATGTATGTACTAGAATGTCGCATGTTGTAGCAAAATTACCTCGCATATCAAACTTGGTTTAGTTCCATCTTCAATTTTTTTTTTTCATTTCATTTGTATTCAACGTAAAAGTCAGAAAAAAAAATGACAGTCGTCTCTACTCGAATTGCAAAAGCACGTATACGTTAATTTAAGCAAAACTTCGTAGGTAAAATAATCTTATCGTAGAACTTTCCTATCCTTTCTCATTTGCAAAATTTACATCTAATGTGCATCTGCTGTTCATCTACACGCTCCAATTAGAACAGAAATAGAATAAACACCTCCTCGTCCTCCTAATATGAATCCAATTCTTCCACGTATACATACATAGATCGAGAACCAGACAATGTTTGAGAGTCTATTCATCTTTTGAAAACATAATAATTAGCAATATTATAGCCAACTGACAGTTTGGCATGGAGTAAAGAATCGATTCTGCCTGACAGCCGAGTCCAAAAAAAAAAAAAAAAAAAAAAAACATACTTGTCAAAGTGTGAAACGCCCGACTAACATGACTGACTAACTGGGCAATGGGATTCGTCGGTGTTGGCTTTTCTTGAAAGGTTTTATTCGATTTGCGCTGCATTATGCACTGCGCGATGATGAAATGAGATGCCGGAGATGGGATGAATGTAAAAATATTTTTAAATTTCCATTGGGGTTACTCGGGTTATTTTTAGAGAATCTGATATTCTAGCGAATTCAACATACAAACTCTCGTGTATAAGAAGAATGTTTCTGGATTAAGGATGAATCGTTGTCTCTTCATCGTTCATCGTCGTCGTCGGCACGCAGCACCGGTCATGCTAAAGGTGGTGCCGTGACATAAGGCCATGCGTCATAAGGCCATATTTTGGAATATGGTTTTATGACGCTTTCGTAAAGTGACATTAGGCCATATTCGAACAGATGGCCTTTTGACGCTTTGGTGAAGTGTCATAATGCCATATTTTTTTTCGACTTAATGCCATATCTTAATATGGCATCGTGACACTTTCTTTAAGTGACATAATACCATATTAAAGCAATTTTGATACTCGCGGTACGAAAAAAAAATGACAGTTTTGTTGGACGTAGCTTTTCCTTGCAGTTTGCAGTATTTTTAACGCCAACGGTTCAAATTATAATAATAGGAATACTTAGAACTTATAAGAGTAAATACGATTCAAGCAAAAATCTATCGATTTTTTTTACCTTCCATTGGCCAAGTATTTTTTCTTTAAATAGCGTATTTTAAGAAATTTAAAACACTATTCCTAATCCTTGAGACTTTTCCACGTGAACATCTCACATCAAATTGGGTGTTCCAATTTTAATTCACTCAAAGCGTAGCGGAAAAAAATTTTGCCGAAGAGAATATCAATTTGGGGTGTGAAAATTAAAAATTCGCGCGAATTTTTAATTTTCACACCCCAAATTGATATTCTCTTCGGCAAAATTTTTTTCCGCTATATAGGTTGCATTTGAATTTTACTTCATTCAAAGAATAGCGGAAACAAAAATTTGCCGAAGAGAAGATCAGTTTGGGGTGTCAAAATTAAAAATTTGCACGGATTTTTAATTTTCTCACCCTAATTTTTTTCCGTTATATTGTATTCGAATTTTATTTCACTAAAAGGCGTAGCGGAAAAAAAACTTGCCGATGAAGAGATCAATTTGGTGGACAAAATTTTGCCGAAGAGAAGAAAATGAAAATTCATGCGATGTTTTAATTTGTACAGCAAAAATTCATCATTCATTTTTGAGGACAAATGCTGCTATCAACATAATTATCTAAAGTTTTAACTTTCTTTACATTGATTTTTTTTTAATGCAAGAATTTTCATTTGAAATCAGTTAATAGCATAAAATAAAGGATTTAAAGTTCTAAAATCTAAATGAACCCTCGTTGCCCTTACAGATTTTATTTTAGGGTAAATAAGAAATATATGCATCTGAAAGTGACACAAGGCCATAATGGCCTTACGTCACTTAAGGTAAGCGTCACAAGGCCATTTGTTCGAATATGCCCTTATGTCACATTATGAAAGCGTCATACAGCCATATTTTAAAATATGGCCTTATGTCGCATGGCCTTATGTCACGGCACCCTAAAGGTATAGCTATAAAGCCGTTGTCATTCCTTCGGATGCTATTCTGTGCGAAAGTATTTTCAACATTGGAGAGTAACTTTTATAGAAATGCACATAATTCCTCGTTGGCATAGACGCGACGGACTGGGCCAGCACAGACAGTGGGGAATCATTGCAATCTGAATGGCAGGCAGGGCCGTAGCTACTATAAGAATTTATATCTAGGGAAGGTTATACACTAAAATTATTAGAATGAAACAAAGAAACCGATTTCATTTATGCACATATCTTATAGCTCTTTATTTTCCTGTTTTACTTTTATTTGTTTTTGCGGCAAATCCTTCTTTTTTTTTAAATTTTATACTTCTAACTTTGCAACTTGCCTTTGTTTTAGTAAATCTGCTTTCCGCATGAGGAAACAAGTCGCTAGAGATTTTTTTTTTAACTTCTTCTAAAATCTATTAGACCTTTCACACCGAGGAAACAAAATCGTAAGATTTTCCCTATGCTTTTATTTTGAAGTCGCTTCGTTGTTCGCACACTATACCAGACAGGCTTGCCAAATTTTTATGAGGTTATATGATCGAAAAATTTGAGAAAAATATCGCAAAATATCACAAAATCAGCTACTTTAGTATCGCGAAAACCGCAAAAGCAATAAAATGGTATAGTAAATAGTAGAAAAAACACTGAAGAAGTCATTTTTCGTATTTTTTCCTTTTCCAAAAAAATGAATTCATTTTTAAGGAAAAAATCTTTTCTTGAAGTTTTTTTTTCACGCAATCATTGCTATTTTTAACTTTATATTTGCCAACAAAATGACACATTTTTAAAAAGCTATGTAAATTGACGATTTTCTTTATTGAATATTGGCTAACTTAAAGTAGGTAAATTTTATATTTTATAGAAAATTAAACAAGATTGTTGTAAAAAGTTTTGTTTGAAGAATCAAAAATACACATGTTACGTACAAAAATTAGAAAAAAATCGCTAAAAACAAAATGGCGCCCAAACGACACCAGAGGCAATTGTTAAAGGTGCAGTTTTGGCTAAAGTTGCAGTTTACAGATACTCTTTCGAATATCGAAGTCAAAATGCTTTTTGTAATTATTTCCCAAAGCATTATTAGAATGAAATCTTAATGACCCGTGTAATAAGTGGTATGTAAGATGAAGGTGATTTTGAAAGATTAATAACTTAAACAATTTTTTTACCAATTTTGATGATTGATGTTTATGATATTGTTGTTGGCCAATAACATCAAACGTTGAATAGGAAGTGATGTTTCCTTGGCTTCCAACTTTCAATCTTACGGCGGATTAACAGCACTCTTGTAGACTTTCTCAGTACGTTCCTGTGATGGTCTAGTGATTATATAAAATATAAAGCATTTGTTTATTTGCATCTCAATTTTTTTATTAGTTTTTTTTTTTTTTTGCATGAATTATCTTTGAGAATCTCGTAACTTTTGATTGGCGTAGGCGTGCAATAAAAGATACAATAATAATGATACGCGATGATTGCAGTCTTTGGTGTAGCTGTATAGTTATAACATAATATGTACCTGAGCTTAAGATAGCTTCTAGATAAATTTTACTTATAAACAACCCGCTGCCATTACTGCTGTGCTGCACTGTTATATATTTGCACTACATGTGGTGAGGTTTTCAAATTGATGTCGTTAATTTATTCTGACATTAGAACTCATTTTCGCATTATACACCAGCGTGAGTTTATTTTTATAGCAGAACAGTAAAATCTAGATGTAAAAGAAAACAAAAAAAAAAACAAAAAAAAAATAGCGCAAAATGCTTGAAAATTGATGATGACAACATGCGTAAAAGGGTGTGGCAATTTTGAATTGACAAAAAAAAAAAATAGTTTGTTTTATTTTTAAATCTTTATGGGAAATACAACCGGTAGGCATAATAATATACATACATTACGTATACATACATTGTCATAATGATTAATTTTATTATAAATGAACTTCTTACGATTAATCATGTATAAGAATAAATTTAAGTAACGCCAATATTATTTTTTTTGTTTTGCTTTATTTTTAAAGACTTTTATTTTGTCAACGCATATGCGTTATCTAGTTTATGTATACATATATATATAAAATTGTTTTCAACTAGGTATCTATTATTGTTTTTTAATGCTTAAGCTTGTTGTGAGATCATCGTTATTTTAATTTTGATACATGGTCATAAAATGTGACAAACTTTTGAAAGAACTTGTTACCTTGATTATAAAGAAATCGGTATAGAGCTATTTTTTTAGTCTTGTTCTATCACTTACATACATAATTTATTTCGTAGAATTCTACATTTAAAATAAAGTTTTATAGCAATAAATAATTTGAAAATTAGGTAGGTACTTTTTGTTTGTTTGGTTTTGACATTTTTATTGAGTGAAAACTTTAATAAAATCCATTTGATTAACACATAGTTATATTTTGTTTACGTTTTATTTACCAAACTAAGGTCCATTTCTCTCACACAAACATGGTAGAAAATTACATGTTTATCTAATAATGAAATGAACATAAATTTTTAAGTGTCAAGTTTTAGTAATTAATTTAAGTTTATAATAAAAAGAAGGCATGAATCATGTGATAGTATTTTTTGGAAATAGGTACCTACATTGGAGTAGGTACATTGTACTATTAAAGTTTAAAATTTTCAAAGGTGCAAAGCTCCAGTCAAACTCTTTTATAAAACCACGTCCTAGGAACCCTATAAATTTTTATTTTTATTTTAATTATTTGTCTGTTGCCCGCGGAATTTTTGTTGGATCTGTGCTTCAGCTGCTGAAGGGGAACGAAATTTTTTGTTGGTCAAAACGACGGCGAAATGCTTACGAAAACCACTTGAACAAGAATCCATTAAAAGTGTCACCAATTGCAAAAAAAAAAACAAACACAAACACATAAAAAACAATCAATGTTGTGATGAATGAAATAAAAAACATTCAAACACAAATACAGGTGAAATGTCACTTTTCCGCACAAAAAAAGTGAAAAAAAGTGAATACCTCTCCAAATAATAGCTGCTATACAATTTATCAAAGGGCACGGTAGTGCCCAGCCAAGTTCTCGGCACTACTACCTTTTTACAGGAACAAACTCAAGCGCTTTTCGACCCCCTCTAACTTCGGAAACAATAATGTCAGAAACTTCAAACTCGCCTCACCAAATTTCAACTCCCTAGCATTAGTGGTTCCTGAGATATAGGACGTCAAAAATCGCGAAAACCGTAACTGACTGACTCACTGACTGACAGATCATCAAAATTATGGAGCACTTCTAGATACCGTAGAATCTTGTATTTTCGCACATGGGATTTTTCATTTCGCATAAGATTTAACTTCAAATTAATAAAAAAAAAAGACGCTCAGTTTGACCCACACTGATAACTTCCCATTGATTCCCTTTGAAACTTGACACCCAATGTTATTTTTTTATAAGCAAATTACCAATTAAAAATCTTCGAAAAACTTATCAGTTGTGCAATCAAAGGAAGGCTGTTTGCTCTAAATATATGCGACACGAAAAATTTTAACAATTATTAGCAGTTTCTTTTGTAGTTTTTGTTGGCCTAGAAAAAAAACCGTTAATTGAATTTTTTTACAAACCTTATCAATTACTATTTATGGTATTGTGTGTAGATTAAAATTATTTCGGAGTTGATATCATTGGTTGTTTTTGAGATATTCGAGCCGAAAAACATTTTTTAACAATTTTTAGCATTTTTTTGCAGTTTTTTTCGGCCTAGAAAAAGAAATCTTAATTGAATTTTTTTTACAAACTCTTGCGATTATCAACTATAATAGCTTTGTGTAATAAATAAAATTAACCCGAAGTTAATATCTTTGTGCGTTCTCAAGATATTCGATATTTTTTAACAATTTTAAATGTTTTTTTTTTTTTTTTTTTAATGAAAAAATAAACTGTGGGTTGATTTTTTAAAGTATTACCAATTTTTCACTACGTCATTATGCATACAATGAAACCAGGCCGAGGTCGATAGCATTATTTGTTCTAGAGATATTCGAGAAACAAGCCATTTTACATCTTTTTTTTTTTTAATTACTGTAATAAAAAAAACCGCAAATTGAATTTTTCTGAAAATCCTTCCTGCACGTTATGGCCTTATTATCTGTAATATAAAATTTATTTGAAGTTGATATCTCTATGCGTTCTCAAGATATCGTCAGCTTAAAAAAGCTTCTGAACGTATGAACGTACGAACGTACGTACACAGACATCTCTCTAAAAACAGTGTAATCCGACTCCAAAGAACTCGAAACGTCAAGAAATGCAAAAATTTTCAATTTCACAAATCGAACCGATTACAGATACAGTAACTTCCAATGGGAAGTTAAAAAACGAAAAAGCTCCGAGTTTTTAATTCTCAAATGTAGACCCATTTTCAAATAGGTACTTAATTATATGTTAAACTTAAAGTCTATCTTCCTCCCAATTAATAAACGACAAACAACGACAAGATAGGACGGTTATGGCTGCAGTTACATACGTCCAACGTTATTAATCGAGTTCGCTAGTTAGAGTGGTAAAGATTGGAAGTATTATAATATATTTAATAATAAGAAAAGTTATCCAACGGGCAAAATCACTATCAGTTTGCCAGATAACACTCGTGCTATTTTCTACTTTAAATTTTGCATTAACTATCACATAAACGACTGTGCTGAACTTTAATATTTTCTTTTTACCCTATGGGGCTTTGTAGAGGCATATTTTGTCGCGTGTTGTGTGTTTTTTTTTTTCAATAGCGCCATACCACTCTATTTTGTAGATATTTTAATTTTAGGAAAAAGAAAATATCAGTATGCTCGTGAAAAGAGAATAATTAAAAAGCAAAAATTTCGATTTGTAACATAGAACGCTTGATTAGTGTGGACAGTCAGCAACACAACACATACCAAACGAGTAAGGTATGTGTTGTTACGGCTTTAGTCATGCAAAAACTTATTCTTTCAACCAAAAACAACTATAATTGAGACATAGATATGATATGAACCCTTAAGCATCACTTTTATTCCACTTGAAACTTAAGGCATCTTTGGGTGTTGGATTTCATAACAAAACATAATATAATATAAAAAAAATGTGTATGCACCAAGAGTATTATGTTTCTTATGTTCCTCTCTCATTTCAATCACAAGTAATAACTGTCTTAAAAAATCTGCAATGCAGCCTTTAATATCTGTTGGCAGCATAGTTCATGTTTTAAAACAACAATGGTATCAAGTTTCATAAAAAAAAATCCATTCTTTATTGAAGTTGTTCATTGAACTTGTTCTTAAAAATATATTTTAAAACGAGTTTCCTGTCATCTTGTTTATTTTTTTTTTTTGTGTTGCTCTTTCTCTCTCTCTCTCTCTTCCTCTATCTTTTCTTTAAATCGTTATACATACTCAAGTAGATGGAGTTGAAAATAAAAATATTCAATTAATATTAAATTTTATCTTAAGCTTTTGCTATTGGCATTTATTTTATCAATTTGATGACATTATATGGTTTTATTTTAGTAAATAAAGATTTTATTATGTAATGTGTGTCCTTTTAAATTTAATAAGGTTTCCAGAAATTCAGGTTAGGTAGCTTTTCAATTAACTTTAATAACAAATGAAAAAGAATTGTTTCTCACGAGATTGCTTATCTCTCAATAGAAATCAATAAAGCTAATGAATTGATCAATTTAAAATATTCTAAGTAGCAGTTAATTTCATTTAAAACTTTAATTTGTAAATTCTTTTAATTACAAAATCACAAATCAAACAATCAAAATAAATACTCTGTCTAATTAAGTATAGGTACGTGAAACAAAATCAAAAAAGCATTTATTTTTGGTATTTAAATTCGAACAGTAGTTGATTTGCATGTCTAGGCGCCTTAAATTGGGGTATTTGATAGTAAAAGCTGACCAAACATGAAAAAAAGCCTTGCATTCCAAACAGTTATGAGGTAAACATTTCTTAACATCACATTTTACATGTAACTTTTTAAAACTAAGCCATTACATTTATGTATTTCCGCAACACCCCTGCCAAGCTTGAAAAGTGCAGCTGTCAAAGCTGTGAATTTTAGGCATTTTGAAACAGAGATTTTTCGAATTGAATGTTATGGTGAAATGCATGTTTTGTATGGTAATTTCGTGTTTGCTTGAACCAAGCCCTAAGGCTCATCAGGGAAGTTTTTAAAAATTTTCACAATTTTTATTAAAAATAATTTTGGTCAACTCTTTGGATAAACTTTCCCAATGTTTTTTTTTTTTTTTTTTTTTTTTTGTCAACATTTTGTTGAAATGCACAGCAATTCGATGGTGCCGTGACTTAAGGCCAAGTGACATAAGGCCCAATTTGGGTGTTTGGCCTTATGTCACTTTTCAATAGCGACATAAGGCCAAATTTTAAGAGTTGGCCTTATGTCACTTTTGAAAAGTGACGTAAGGCCAATTGGGCCTTATGTCACTTTGAACTGTTTTCTTTAAAACCGAAACTATATTGAATAAATTCGGCATGTCGCCATGTACATGTATATTATTACTGTAAAAAGCCGAAATAATGAAATTCTAGAATTTACCGGTAAATTCTGGAGCACTCAGCATTACGGCGTATAAATAGAGAGGTATGTATGGGGGGGCATGCTGCCCCCCTGCAACCCCCCTGCTTGGCCCACTATAGGAATTGGGGTAGGTGCGAGGTTGAGTGTATGCAAAGTTTCTTTTGCTGAATTTACCGGTAAATCCTACCTCACTGTTTATACATAGGATATACATTCAAAGTTTCTTTAGATTCAGATTCTTAAAATACAAAAAAAAACTTTGCATACACCCAACCTCGCACCTACCCCAATTCCTATAGTGGGCCAAGCAGGGGGGTTGCAGGGGGGCAGCATGCCCCCCCATACATAACTCTCTATTTATACGCCGTAATGCTGAGTGCTCTAGAATTTACCGGTAAATTCTAGAATTTCATTATTTCGGCTTTTTACAGTAATATATACATATACGTGGCGACAGGCCGAATTTATTCAATATAATTTCCTTTTGAAAGATGTCCGAAAAACCTCTTTTACTGTAAGGGGAGCTTTTGGGAATGTTAGATACTTAATTATATTTGGCCTTATGTCTCAAAGAAAATTGGCCTTATGTCACTTTACAAAAGCGACATAAGGCCAAATATGTAAATTTGGTCTTATGTCGCTTTTGTAAAGTGACATAAGACCAAACACCCAAATTTGGCCTTATGTCACTTGGCCTTAAGTCACGGCACCCAATTCGATCAAAAGTTTATTTTTACCTCAAATTAATTTATTCCAAGCTTTCAGTATTGGTTTTTGATGCATTTTGTTGATTCTGCAACTCAAATATATACTACACATGCCCCTATACACTTTTGGCCTTCGTCGCGCGCCGCACCGTGTGAAATTATTTTAATTACACTTTGTGAATTCGTATCGTAGCGTAAGTGTTCTATTTTATTTGTTGTTGAAAGAATTAGTCAACGGTAAGATGAGTTTGTAATGATTGTTTTTAAAACAATTCACATCAGGCCGCGTGCCAATCTCGAGATACACACATTCCATGGCAAATCAAAGTCCCCTGAGGGAATTCCAATTAAGTCTAAAATTTAAGTTTAATGAATTTTTGCAAAAAAATGCTAAATACCAGTATGTATATATATGAACCTAGTAAAAGCGTGACTTTCCGCGTCGTTGTTGTCGTCATCGTGGAGGTGTCAAAATCTTTTTAGCCGGCAAAATATTGTTACAATCGATCGCGCGCCGCTGTGCACTATGCCATACTTGGCAGCAAACATTAAGTTTATTGAGATCAAGGCTTTTGGATTTGTTTATGTTTTTTCGTGGTGTTGTTTTTTTTTTTTTTTTGTTTTGGCGGGTTTCTATCTAAACTTTGAACCGAAATGTGTAAAATGGATTTTTGATGTAAATTTGTTGTAAATCAGCAACCAAGTCGTGAATTAATTTAAAATATTTTTTTTTGCTTTACCTATTTTTTTTGTTGGTTCAAAGAATTCAAAGCTTGAAAGCTATATAAATGATCTAAGTTCTTTGGAATTAGTAGTGTGGTGCTAAAATAAACACCAACTCGTGGAACTTATAGAAAAAAAATGAGTCGCTAATAAGACCTTGAGCTGTGGTGCTACTGTTAAATTCGTAGTATCACGTTCGTAAAAGCTTTTAATTGATAGTAGTTTGTTTAGTAAAATAGCATAGAATTATAACATGCGGTTATTACAGTAATAAACGATACGTTTAATAGATTGTTTTTTTTTTTTGCTTTAAAGAATTCATTAATTGGTTTTAATAAAGCTGTTAGATTTAGTCACAATTAAAAGCAATGACATTGGTAAAATGATGTAATAAGGGTGACAGATCATAAAGGATTGTGTCATTCATAAGATTTAGCAGCAGATGTTTAGATTTGAATCTTTAAGGAAAATAATTTATTATTTCGGATTGGTATTGATAAAAACACCGCAGAATGCTTATCTTAAAATATACGTTTGACTTTTTTTTATACTATATTGTGAAGTGTACAACGGGGAGATGGAGAAAAAAATTTTAATTTATATTTTAAAATTGGATTGAGTGAATTTGTACGATGAAAACAAGCGAGCTTTTGCGTAAATTCTTAACACGACTGGAAAAATGTTATTAATCATCTAGCATAACTTTGAATTTCATATTAATAAAATTTGTATTTCTTGGTTGGGCGCCATTTAGAGAAAAGTTGAAATCCAAACTTTTTTTTTTTTGCATTTTGTGTCTCATTTTGACACCTTAGTTTTAACAGGGTTGGAAAGTTGGTTTAAGGAAAAAAAAATTATTTAGGCCCAACTTTCCAAATGAAGTTATCACTTTTATTATTTCAATGATCATTAAAGTATTCAAAGGGTTTTTTATGGGAAGGAAAGACCAAAATAAAATGTTATAAGCCTAAAATTAATCATTTGAGCCATAAACTTTATTTTTATATTTTCAAACCCTGATTTTGATTTCTAAACGTCTTAAAGTTAACAATTAAAATATTCAATGATCATGATAAAGCTTTTACTGATGTCTAAGCCCTTAAGAAGACAGCTGCGTTTGAAAAAAACTCACACTTCATACATTTTTAATTATTGCCAAAATTCAACAGTTAAATTTATGGTTACGAATTTCTTAAGAACTAATTCGAATAATTTTTTTCATTCGGATTGTGTACTATGTACTAGGTATAAGTACACCTAAACACAAAGTGTTATATTTACATTTAATTGGATTTCTCTTATTGGTTTCATTTCGTTGGGCGCCATTTAGTAAAAAATAAAAACAAAAATTTTTCTTTGCCTTTTTTTTTTCTTCAATGCTCCCAAATAAAGGCAATGGTAAAAAATGTAATTGATTTAAAAACTTATTGGTTTCAATTCGTTGGGTGCCATTTAGTAAAAAAAAAATTTTTTTGTTCGCACTTTTTTTTTTGTTTTTCTTAAATGCTCCCAAATAAATGCAAAGACTCAAATTAATTGGAACAGAATCGAAAACTTATATATCGAATTGAATTTCCACCGTCCACACGGTATTTTTTTTTTGTTATAGTAATCAAAGTTTCTGGTCACTCCATAAATGTTTGCCTCCCATGTCAATTTGAATTATCTGGAACAAGTTAGAATATATCCAACAAAAGTAATTTAATCAACCTCTATTTACTTTGGCATTTGGTTAAAAAATTCATTACATTTCCCTTCATCTTCATTCAACTTAGGTCAATAAAAAATAATACAAAACAAAACAATCAACGATAAGGCAGAACCTCTATTACAAAAATTACATAAACAATTTACACAAAACCACAGTCGAGAAATTGACATTCAAGAAACGAATCCCAGAGAATAATAATTCGGAGAATTTTATTTTATTTATTGACTCGCCCGCCCCCCTTTCTGCTATCCCTTGCATCGTCATATTATACGCAAGTAAATTGACCCACTTGAACACGTTGAATAATCCAAATCCATTTCGAATCATTCATTGAAAATCACTAACACAAGCCAGTGTCATGCTAAAAAAAAAATAATATACATATACATACCTCTGTCTATGTATTTATGTAGATATAAATAAAAAGGATCCGGAGTCATCCTCTTGTTATAGTGAGATATCGATTTCACATCTCAATACCGAAATCGAAGGAAATTTCAGATAAGCGGAACGAAGAACTAAAACCACTAAATCTATAAACACCATCACCATCATCAGGCTAGAGGTAGAGGAACAACAATAACTGAAAATGTCGTCTTTCCTCCAGGGATATAGACATAGATAGATACTCAAGGAATACCTAATTTCGAAAGTATGGAAATACACCGAAGCACCCAGAGAAGCCGCATAGCACAACGCTGGTTATGGCTACGGAAGCGTATATTTCCTGGAATAAACGAAGCAAATAGCAATTTTTCCATCGCTTCTATCGCGTCCTGGATAGCTCTTAGCGAGATATAGATGGCAATCTTTTATCCTTTAGTCAAATTAAATTGAACTCAGATTGTGGGTGGTTTATATTCGTAATAAATTCTGTTTTTTTTTTTTTTTGAAGAAAGAAAGGTGTGTTATAAGAACTTCTTGGACAATCGATTTGTCTTCACAGTTCAAAACAGTGGAATATTGGTTGCGATAATGAAATTATCTCAAGGATTTGCAGTGAGTTTTAGTTTCACCATTATTTCGGTGCTGATGTTTTTGAATTATTTAAACTAATTCCTATAAGTGAAGTTTTCTATAAGTGAAATCTGTCATACTTGCTTATTTAAAGCAAAAGGTATTGATTCACGAATCGGTGCACTTATTAAAGTGGAAGTAGAGCGACAAGTTCATATATTATTCTCTTTGTGGAAAAGTTTTGAGATGAAAAAAAAAATCCAACTATTACAGTTCGAAGTATGCCCATCGGGGCTGCAAGGCCCTCGCCATTAGGGGCCGACCATGTAAAAAATAACTGTAATAAATTGATATGACTTTTGTCACTTTCAATTTATTAAATGACGAGACTTAATATATGCACATTTATAACAGTAATTACAGTTTATCGCCATTAAAAAATGATGAGACTATTAGTGACATGCACATTTATAAAAAATACATATAACAGTTTATTGCTTTTAAAAAAAGGGACTAAAGAATTGAAAATGTATAACAGTTAGGTATAAAATTTTTTCACCATTAAAAGGACGGAAATATAGAGAAATTCGAATTCTTAAGAATTATAAGGCAATGCGCGCACTGAAATAGAGACGAAGTGGAGTTGTAGTAGAGTAGCGAGTGACAGTGGATTGGTGAACTAGTGGCTTGGCGATGAAGTGACGGCGAAGTGTTATGAAAGTGATTTAACGCACACTGATGCGGTGGCAAGATGCGTACAGTGTCACCGATTCAGCAGTCAGAGACAATGTGAAATTATTTTGACATTTTGAAATATTCGAGACGACCTACTTAATTCAATAATCACAGGCATCTTCTACAGCAAAGAATTCCACTTCGTCACCACTCACTTGCCACTTGAAAATTAAACATGTTCGAGATAAGTGACACTAGACTGGAATTCCACACAACCTGGTAAAATATCACGCCACCACCCGCCACTTTATTTTGATGAGTGCGATTTCATTTGTTTACATTGGTTTGAGTAATGTCACCTGCCACTTTGTCACCACGCCACTACCACTCCACTCGGCGTGTACCCTTTGCCTAACAGTTCATTTCCTTTTAAGTAGATACAAACGAAACTGAAGGTTATCCACTGGCGGTATCCTCTAGCCCTGCGGAGCCGCATAAACAGTACATACATATATGCGATCAAAAGTGTTATAAATTGGCATATTTTAAGTCATTTACTTAAAAGTATAGAAGTGAGTAAATAAATTCCAATTTATAACAGTTTTTTTTTTTAATAAAGGTATCTGTAAAGGCCCTCCACCGCGCCGCGCTGATGGAGGGTATACTTCGTGCACCTAGAGTTTTATTTTCCAAGTCACACGGTGCATTATCTTGCACCCCCATTTGTAAGTAAACTATTATAATTGTATCTGTTATAAATTGGCATTTCTCTAGTCTGGTCCTAAAAGTTTGTGTGTTTAAACGGGCTTCGTGCGCTATTATGAAAACAAATGAGTAAGCAGTTCAGGGCTAAAAATTAATTGCTAGTTAAAAAAAAATTTAAACAACCATTTTCTGAAAAGAAAATTGAAAACAAAATAACGAGCTGTCATTTTGACAACTCAGTTGTCATAGCGTTCGAGAACCTATCCAACTATCCCAACATTGTCAAATAGCTTGAGCTGATTTTAGTTTTTACATCAGCTTTTTTTTTATAAAAAATTAAAAAATTAGAACGCCCGAACGAAGCTATTAGGAATTGTCAAAGATATTCCAAAATAGATGCGTTCGTTGATTGGATTGAATAATTTTACTCGTTTACACTGAATTTTCACTGTAGTCGAAATGTATTTTATTTTTTTTTTAAGTTTAGGTGCATATTTCTTTATTTACATCACCATCAATTAATATTGGACATTTTAAATTAAAATAACAACAACAATTACATAAGTCTGCTAGTTTGTATTTCAATTTTTATATAAATACATACATAATTTTAATAAATTTTTAATTAATTTTTCAAACTCTTGCTTAATATTATGAGAATTGTTTTAAAGTAGGTGCAACTTGACCTTTGACTTTATTTTCTTATTCAACAGTTTAGTTTGCAAGATAGGAAGTGATTCTGATATTTGCTTCGCATAAAAGTTTATTCAAGGATTTTTCATGTGAAAACTGAAATCCCTCTCATTTTGTGTGGGTTTCCACACCCACTTTGGTATAAAGTATTTGTATTTCAAAAGTAAGAGAAAAAGTTACACTCGAAAGTCTTAACCTTCGAAAGTTAAAAAAAAAAAAAACTTTATCTAGCTCCTTCACAAAATGTTTGTGCTTTATTGCCTTTCTTGAGAAAGTGTTAACTCACTTAAGGTTATATTCCCATTCTATTTACCACCTCGACGACCCCATTAGAGGGTTCCCTGAATACAATACAAATTAACAAACAATCGTTAGAAGATGAGCGTAGAGTAGATTGAAAATTTTACTAAATTTTAAACTTTCATTGTTCCACACCGCTGCGCTGCCGCTGCCCGTTTGTTAATCATGATCATGATAAAATCTAAAGCTAACTAAAATTTGTTGGTAGGTTTTTTTTTTTTTTGCACAAATTGCAAATAAAGAACCCATAACAATACCTTGAGAATTATTCGGTGTCTGTACGCATTTAAATCAGAGATCGTGCCTTGAAAGTTGACATAAATTTAGTGTTCAGGAAAGCTATCTAAACCCAGATAATAATGTTTGTTGTGAACCGCGGCGGCGGTGTTGCTGTGGCAAATTATTTTGAATTCTGGCCCTCGATGATGGTTCATAAATTATTAAGTCGGATGAACGAACCCCAAAAATTAAATTATGTATTTGGAAAGGTGCGCCTACCTTCTTATAAGTATTTTCTCCAAGGAATTATTCTTTTCCCGTTTTAATGATTTGCTGTGGAGTTCAAATTATTCAAAGCACGGATTCAAAGCAGAATAATTGTATTTGGATTAGGAAGGATGTTAGAGGAGGGAGGTGGGGGGATTATTACGGTGTCAGATTGTTTATGGAAAGGCATTTAAGAACGTGTTTGGGATTGCTTGTTTTGCCATTAAAATTTGGTTTCTTTTGTATCATAAAAATACCATAATAATAATTGAATTGGATTTAGTATTTACCTAAATTCGTATTCGTATGTTTGTTTTATTCAAATTTATATAAATACAGATCAGAATAATAAAAAGATGTTCTTATTTGTTGAGTAAAACTAAATAGATAATGGTGAAAACAAACAAAAAAAGATTAGAGGTTTAAAAACTTTACAAAGTCCCACATTACGTTGTTTTATTTTATTTAAATAATTAATTTTTATGTCTAGTTATACAGATATCAGTGGCGTGGCGTCCATCTAACACGATTCCTATCGAGTTACCTTTTAAAACCCTAACTTTCAACATTTAACCACGTTAATTAAATAACGAGCAACATGAATCTAAACGAAGACATAATAGTAAGCAGATTGCGATGCGTATTTAGAAATGAATTTATGTGTTATTGTTTTAAATTAAAAACAAAATCAAATAAGAACAGTGAAAGGTGTAAAAGGCTTGTTTATTGAGTTAAGTTATTTGCAATTATAGCTTAACCTAATTTCAAATTATTTCGAGCTGAAAATGGCATTAATAAGTGTAGATTGTTGCTTAACTGATTTTCTTTTGGAGGCAAATGATTTCAGTAAGCTGAATTTTATTTAAAAAAAAAAAAGTTATAGGAATAGGAAGCTCTACTCTTTCATTGAAAATAGACTATACTCTAGTATTATATGTGAAGTTCTTTTATTAATTTATTTATTTACTAAAAACAAACAATTTGTGAAGTTCCTTACTTTTTTTCTTTATAACGCAACTTTAAATTTTCTTTAAGGTATTGCATTTGCATCTGCCAAAAACGGTTTCTTTTAAAGGACTTACCATTTGAAATAATACACGCCACGCCACTGACAGATATACATATGCACATATTTAAGTTCAGTTCAGGAAGATTTTCAATTGTTTTTTTTTTTAAATAAATTTTAAATTGAAACCTTATAAATCTTAAATACCATCAGTCTATTTAGACACTTAATATAACCAAAATAGAAAAAAAAATATATCGAATTTTCCATCGATAGTTCTTCGAGCAATGCCAATAAATTAATTTGTAATTTTCAGACATTCATTTTGGCAGCAAAACTATTTTTTTTTTTACTAAAAACATCAAAAACAGCAAAATATTCAGATAATAAATCGATTGAAAAATATTATAAGATGCATAGTTTATTCAAGGCTATCAATTGGTTGGGCTTTTGACCTCGTTTCAAATACTCGTGCCGGATATTCTTGAATTCAATAAAATGTATCTTTAATATTTTTCCCAGCATATCATTCATGCTCATGACTTTCATGCAATTTCGATAGTTTTTCGCAAATTAAAATAAAAAAAAAAAAAAACTAATCTAATAATAACTTCTGACGCAACTTAAAAATGCGTAATATGAATATAAGATTTATTGCTTTGGAATAAATCTATCAGAGTGTAGTGCTGTTGTAGTGTGTTTGAATAGTACACCCTCAATTTAACAACTGGCTCTTGTTCCAAAATCAATAATTCACATACAAATGTCTTCAGGCGCCAGACGATAGCATGGTGGGGCACCGACAATAATAAATGAAACAACATCGTTGTCGACCAACAATCAGACCGTTTCTGATGACCTCTACTTGTCACTTGCATTTATCTATTTATCTTTTAATTTGACTTTGACTAGAGAGCAGTGCTGTCGTTTATAAAATTTTTTGGGAAGCTATTTACAAAAATGCAGTTTTTTATATACCTACCTAATTTTACGTAAAATCTTTATCCACTAGAATCTTAAAACAATCTGATTTGTACTAATTTTATATTAAGGAAATCTATCGAAATCAAAGTAGAACACTATGGAAATGATATTTCACTATCAAAAGTTAGAGGGCGATAGTGAAAGGACATGGAAAGGGCTACTTTTACATATATAGTGTCGGGATCTAAATTGACAAAAGAAACAGGACTGCCAGGAGTTAAGTTAGATTTAACTCTAAAACTGAGGAGATTTTGAAACCTTTTTCTGCTACACTTTGCTCAAGAGAATATCAATTTGGGATATAAAAATTAAAACTTCGCGCGAATATTTAATTTTTGATAGCAAGAGAGATAGAGAGAAGATCAATTTGGGTTTGTGAAAATAAAAATTTGCACGAATTTACAGCAGCAGGTGTCTGCAGTTATGAGAGTGCAAAAAATTCCATGGCACCTATTTATCAGCCAAATTTTATTAATCAACATTGAAAATGTATGCCATTTATTGCAACTAAACGGGGAACAGAATATTTCAGTTAATTTTTAAAAAATGGTGAAAAAATTGTATTTAAATAATATTTTTTTTGTAGTAACCCAAGGTGTGATAATTACTGCCTGAACAGAATGGTGACGGAGACGGAACCGGAGCTGGAATAGCTGTCATACGGAGCTACAGCTGCAGACGGAAGAGTTTACCAACTTTTAACTTTTCACGTACAGCAGTTTTGACGTTTCAAATTGTATGAAGAAAAAAAAATAGCTTTTTGGGTCGGAAAAAAAATATTGTGGTTCTTTGTATCGCGAAAAAAAATTATTAATAATTTTAACTTTTAGTTATTAAATTATATAACTATTATGAAATCTGGACTTGTACACAAGAATATTGTTTTGTTTTCTCTTCAAAATACTTTCAAAGCTGTACAGCTGTATTATTGTGGGCATGTAAATAAAATAAGGCCTATCGCCCACTAGGCAACTTTTTGTTGCGCAACTAAAAGTTGCTCGAAGTTGCTTGCAATCGCTCACTAGGCAATTTCCGAGCAACTTTTGGGTTCAGTATTTTTAATTGAAATGTTATATTGATCTTGTATTTTGGATCAGTGACTATACAAAATTCGTTCAGTGTGAAAATAAAACTTATTTTACGGGTTAATTGCCTCTCAATCGGCAAAAATTTTGGAAAATTCCCAAAAATTGCTGGAAGTTGCTCGGAAATTTTCTAGTGGGCGAGGGAAAAAGTTCCGCGAGCAACTCCGAGCAACTAAAAGTTGCCTAGTGGACGCTCTTCCATATAAGGGGCCATTTATAGCGATCAGGAAAACTCATCAGGAAAAATTTTCTTTTTGATAATTTTATGTTTTATCATACGATTTGAAATATTCAAATGATACAAATCGATGATAAATCATTTAAAATATTTATTCTATTAGCAAAATTTTCTTTGGAGAAAATATTTGTTCTATAAAATTCATTTCCTGATGGAAACTCTTTTTTTTTGTACGAAATTTCCATCAGGAAAATGAATAAGTACTTGTTTTAGACAAAGTATTTCTTCCAAATTAGATTTTTTTAATGAAAAAAATATTTCAATTGGTTTATCATCGATTCGTATCCTTTTTATATTTCAAATCTTATAATAAAACATTGAACTATACAAAAGAAGATTTTTTCCTGATCCATTTCTGATCACTATAACTGGCGCCTAAGCTAATGTGATTGGAATGGGAGCAACAAAAAGTTGCTGGCCCTAGCAACAAAAAGTTGCCTAGTGGGCGATGGGCCTAACGTAAGACACTTTTTGTTAGCTCTTCCAGTTCCGTCTGCAGCTCCGGTTCCAGCATTGTATTCTGTTCAGGCAGTTAGTCCACTGTGCGTTACTGCGTTGGGCAATCACGCCAAAGAGAGATCTGGATTCGCTTCGGTTTCATCAAATTTCATTTCAATCACTTTTTCTCAGGGGTACATACTGCTTTTTGTAAGGAAATGATAAGTCGTCCAAAATTAAGTGCCTCTAACTCAAGCATATCGGGTTCAGTAAAAAACCCCTCTATTTCTGCCTTGTTCCTGGCTGAACAGAATAGAATGACGGAACTGGAGCCACAGACGGAACTGGAAGAGCTGTCAAAAATTGTCGTACGTTATTTGTTTTTACATGTCCACAATGAAGCTGTACAGCTTTGAAAGTATTTTGAAGAAAAACAAAAGAATATTCTTGTGTACAAGCTCAGAATTCACATTTTTTGTTTCTAATAATTTTCCTTTTATACTGCGTTTTCATTAGAGCTGAAATGAAGTAATTTGGCAAATTACAAAAAAAGTGTTCACATTTCAAATTTCGTAATTTTGTTTGACGGTCCAGATTGTCAATCGCTTGTTTTTATTGTTTTTTTACATTGAATTCTGTCAATTTAAATGGGATCCACTTTGAATGGATCCCATTTGGGTGTGTTCATAAAAGTTTTACGTAATTTCCTATCGAATTTCGTGCAAATTTGATTGAAATTACCTCATTTGGAAATTTGAATTTGTATGGGAAATGAGATGATTTTGAATTGAATTTGGAAATTTTGAACGAAATTACCTCATTTGCTCTAATGAAAACGCAGTATTAATAAATAACTTTTTTCTCGATACAAATAACCACAATATTTTTTTCCGACCCAAAAAGTTTTTTTTTTTTCTTCATACAATTTGAAACGTCAAAAGTGCCGTACGGCGTGAAAAGTTGGTGAACTCTTCCGTCTGCGTCTGCAGTTCCTTATGCGTCTACGATCCGTTGTGTTCGCAACATTGAATTTGCATGTATTCAATATTTTGACAGCTATTCCAGCTAGGGTTCCCAACTTTCTTCGAAATCAAAGGAGGGCACATTTTGTATAAATAAAAACAAAACCAAAAATATCGAAACCTCAGTATAAATAAAATAATCCCCGTCTGGAAAAATAATTTAGTTTTAGAAGAGGCCCTAGAAAGTCTTACGTAGCTTATTAAAAGGGACCAGCAATGGTTAATATGGAAATCATATACTAGGCCCTCGCCTAGTTTTTATTTATTTTTTGCTTTGAGACAAAATGGTGTATTTGAGATTCGATACTGGGATTTTTCGCTTACTGGTCTGATACGCTAACCACTTCTGGCCTTATTCGGAATAGGTACAAAAGTTCAATGTTGAAAATGAATAACTATATCTAAATATAAAAGGGTTATTTCTGATGGGACATCAAAACTTTTTCAAAGAGTTTTTAATATCAAGGACCTATCGAGTATTTGCTACGTTTTCCTCGACGGAAATTTTCCTATTGTAAATTTTTAGGGGCCTTGGTTACATTTGGAGAAACTTACCTTTTTTCAAGCACGTTTTGGTATACTTAAATTAGAAAGAGCATAAATATGTAATACCTAATGAAAATAGAAATACAAATTTTTATTATGTAATTGCTTATGCTGATAAAAAAAATTATAAATAAAATCTTATTAATAAGAATTTAAACTGTATTTCAATCCCCTAACATTTTTGGCAAAAATTATGAAAATTTTTTACAAACATAGAGCGAATGCGTGCAGCAAAAAAAATACGTTCCAATTGATCCTGCGAGATATGTAGTTGCAGTAATACATCAAAACTACATTTACAATTGAGGAAAAGTATTTGAATATGTTTATTTTTATACTATATTTCCACCGAAGGTTTATGTCAACTAGGATTATGACAAACAATTGATATAAAATGAAAAAAAGAGTGACATTTTTACACATAAAACACCAAATGTATATACTTATCAAATTAATCATTGATTATATCCTTCCGATTTTTGAAAAGGAGGACATTTTTAAGAAGGGAAGGACGGGAGGATTATATTCTTATATTCTTCCGATTTTTGAAAAGGAGGACATTTTTAAGAAGGGAAGGACGGGAGGACAAATTGTTGAAAAGGGGGACTGTCCTCCCAAATGGAGGACAGTTGGGAACCCTAATTCCAGCTCCGGCTCCGTCTGCGTCACCATTCTGTTCAGCCAGTTAGTCACAATACGTCCCAGTTCTCCATGAGGTAGGAATCACGTCACGAGTTATTGCGTCATTCATTTATTTATTTTTAATACTTTTGACAACACTGATTCATACATGTACCTATCTACAAAATTACATCATTTCCTTAGCATTTTGTTCTAATGATAATATATTCTTTTTTTTTATTTTCAGGTACATAACTTTTCATGGCACAGTAAATCAGATCTTAGATACAAGATACTAAAAAAGGTAAACAAAATAAAAATGAACCTCTCAACTTGGAACTTTCTGGAAGTTGTAATTTCCTTTATGAAATACAGTTCTGGGTAGAAGAGAAAACATTATTTTTATGGAAAAGTCGTCTATATGTACATTAATTCTTATAACATGATGGCAATAAAAAATGAAAACAATCTCTCGAACGAGACGATGATGGTTGTTGTAATTAAGTTATTACCTACCGATGCGATGGATGTATTGAAATGAAACTGACTCATTTCGAATTGTAATTATGCAAATGATGATGTAATTTAATTTTTTTTTTTATTTTCAAAAGCACCTTGAATTGACTGTATCGTAAATATTTAAATTTTATTTGTTTTGAATACATACATAGATATAAATTTTCTGTTTCATTTAATATCCAGCAAACACTTACATATTTAATTCCCCATCAAAATTTATGTCTGGAATATGGTCAAAATTATGTGTGGTATAGCTAAAGAGTCCCAATAAACTTTTTTATGTGGAGTAGGTATTTTTGTTAAGTGGGATGAAATCCCATTTATAGCTTAATTTGAATGTAATTTTAGAGATTAAGTGCGAATCGATAAACTTTAACAGCTGATGTAATTCAAAATTCGCAGAATCCCAGTAGGTATGAATAATAAATCTAGAAGATGCTTTAAATAAGGTGTGGGGCAATATTTGAATAATAAAAGATAACGTGGGTTGCTCTAGATTTTTTTATTTAAGAATTTAAATTGGTTGCTTCATAGGTATATTTATTCAATGACGTACATATTATAAACTAAAGATAATATTGAATTTATTATTTGTCATTTAAGTGGGTGAGTGCAAGAAATAAGCTTATATTCTGATTCTGAAAAAAAAGAAATACTTACACAATGAAAAATAATAGTTTGAATTTTTTTTTAAACTAAACAACAGGTGCTGGGCACTTCAATGTATTTTCAATTTGTGTTCATGAGGTTGACTTTAACTACCTTCAATGGAGATACGACATCTAAACAAGTGCCTTTGAGGATCCTACCTGGAGCCATTTTAGGATATGTTTTGTTTGGTTTTACTCTTTGGTTCCATTTTTCAGTGAAAGATTAAAGTTAAGCTCATCAAACTCTGGATTTATACTAAAAAGATGCTTGATATTTTATCTTTCGAATTTAAAGTTCGATCTAGCAGTATTATTAATTCAAAGCTGGGCGGATTTTCTGCAAGAAGGTCTGTCAGTACAGGTACGCCGCAAGGCTGTGTCCTATCCCTCCTTCTTTAGATCTTGGTAGTGAATGAGCTGTGCTAAGATGTCTGGAGGCGGAGGGTTACAGAGTGATTGTTTATGCGGATGACATTGCTATATTGCCGTATCAGGCAAGCATCCTGAAACCTTAAAAGATCTGTTACAATACGCTCCGGTGTGGACTGGATGTTAACCCCCCACAAAACAGATCTTGTTCTTTTCTCCAGGAAATATAAAATTCACCCTAATATAGACCCCCCTTCTATCAAAGGTGTACTGTTAACTTTCACAGACGAAGTAGAATATTTGGGTCTTATTTAGATAAAAAAGAAACCTAACATTCAGAAAAGAGTTACTGGCTGAACAGAATGGTGACGCAGACGGAGACGGAGCCGGAGCTGGAATAGCTGTCAAAATATTAAATACACGCAAATTCAATGTTGCGAACACAACGGAACGTAGACGCATACGGAACTGCAGACGCAGACGGAAGAGTTCACCAACTTTTAACTTTTCACGTACGGCACTTTTGACGTTTTAAATTGTATGGAGAATAAAAACAACTTTTTGGGTCGGAAAAAAATATTGTGGTTATTTGTATCGTTAATAAAAATTATTTATTAAAAGGAAAATTATTCGAAACAAAAAATGTGAATTCTGAACTTGTACACAAGAATATTCTTTTGTTTTTCTTCAAAATACTTTCAAAGCTGTACAGCTCCATTGTGGACATGTACAAAAAATAACGTACGACACTTTTTGACAGCTCTTCCAGTTCCGTCTGCGTCTTCAGTTCCGTCATTCTATTCTGTTCAGCCAGTTAAAAAGGCCACAGTGGCACTCTTCTCATGCAAAAAAGTCATTGGAAAAAAGATGTGGTCTCCAACCTCGCATTACTAATTGGCTATATACATCGGTAATCCAGACCGATGTGCGAATCGATAAACTTTAACTAACTTACGGTGTGGCGTTATGGTGGACCGCTCTAGATAAAACAACTTATTTTGATAAATTGAGCAGGGTTCAAGGTTCAGCATGTCTGTGCATGAGCGGAGCACTTCATACGACTCCATCAGCTGCACTAGATAATCTGTTCTATCTTACACCCCACTGTCTTATAGGCAAGCTCGCAACACGGCTTGGTGTTTAAGTCCCCTTGACTTCCTCACTTGTCACTTTACTTCTAACACACATCCGAAAAATTTCAAATAATAGGGGTAAAAAATTAATTTGGTGGCACCACAGCTTGTGTTAAACTAGAGCTTAGTGACTTAGAACTCTCAACCATTTGTGTGTGCGTGTTTTTGGCAAGAATGGAGGCGACCTACAGTTTACTGCAAAATGTGAACGGCTAAGGTAAGAAGCACTTATTCATCACAATAGAGTTACTCTAGGAGAATTTGTCAATTCCTCGCTAAAGGCAGGAGCCGTGAAAAAAAAAAAAATTTGTTTGTGTTGTTTTTAGGTGAAAGAGGCTGGCAATCGTCTTACTTACTTACTTAACGGGCTCCCAAACTGTGAAGGTTCCCAGCCTGAGACACGACAGCTTTCCATTCTACTACAGTTCTAGCATCCGCGATAGCTTAGTCTTTAAACCGTTAGGTTTGGTCTTCCTTGTCGTATAGAACCTGGGGACGATGTATCCGAGCCAATGCAGTCGGCGTGTTTTAGCTTTTTGGACTACATCCACATCTTTGTACAGCTCATAAAGTTCGCGGTTCTTCAGTCTTCTGCTCCGTTTGCCCTCCTCGCACACCAGGACCGAAATATTCGTCGAAGAATTTTCATTTCGAAAGAACCAAGTATCAGCTCCTCCTCTTTGCTTATCATCCAGCACTCAACGCCGTATAGCAGGACTGGCAAAATAAGAGTTCTGTAAAGCGTGCACTTTGTCTTTCGCGTGAGGAGTTTTGAATATACATTTGTCTCGCTTAACCGAAACCGCTTATAATAGTATTCATCGTCAGGAGCTCTATTTGGCTATGGCCGAGCTCGGGATCCCGGGAAAACTGATCCAGCTGTGCTGCGTGGTATTAGAAAACACGCAGGGCAATATACAATTGGGAAGTAGCTCTTCAGAACTCTTCCAAACATGTACAGGTTTTCGACAAGGAGATGCTTCTTCAATCTCGTTCTCGTATATTGCGTAGAGCAGGTGTTGACACGGAAGGCACTATTTTCAACAGATCTGTCCAACTACTTGGGTATGCGGGCGATAGACTTATCATCAGCCGCCCCCAACATGCCGTTATAGTGTCCTTCGCGGCGAAAAAAAAGGCAAAATTTGTTGGTCTTGAAGAAAATGAGGGCAAGACCAAGAACCTGCTATCAACAAACAAACAAGCATCTGTCCACCGCCTTGGACAAAACGTAACTATTGATAGCAGTTACAGAGGTAAGTTAAGGAGTTCATCTACCTTGGAGTAAACGTTAACTCCACCTTAGTGGAAACTCGACGAAAAATTACCTTACCAAACCATTATACCACGGCCATTATAAAAAATAATAGAAGTGTAAAAGTGAAATATCATATCGATTCTTGGCATTTTAAATTCAAATTTATTTCAAAGTTCTATTCAATATTTATAAGCTTTTATTTTGATGTGGAAAATGTTATTTAAAATTTAATCCTTAACTGCCTTTCAATCAAGAATATAATAAAACAAGAATAATATAAAAAAAAGGTTCTTAAATAGCTAAAATAGCATTAACAAATTTTTCGGAACCTTAAAGTTGTAGAAAAGTTCCTAACTTAATCCCTTTTACCCAAGATAGATTCCTATATATTAAAATCTATGGACTTTGTTAAAATAAAAAATAATAAATATTTATCTTGAAATCGATATTGCCTTTAGCTATAGCTATACAAGCTTTTCAAGCCATTTAGACAAATTAATCCCAAGAACACCACCCAACACACCATACTTAAATCATTGGTCCTCGTTGTACATTGGAAATGAAAGCCCTAGCTCAAGAAACTACATTCCTTGTTAAAATATATAACATCAACTTTAACTTATTGCTATTGGAATTTGAAGGGATATAACCATCAAGCTCTCCCTTTAGGATCTTCTCAAATATACCATTGAGCAGCCTTTAATTTGGATGTTTCATATTATATTTTTGGCAATTCTAATCATGAATATGTGCTCCAGGATGGGTTTTATAGGCACAAAAAATGTACCTTTCTCTCGCACTAAACTTCAATTCCTTTAACATTTAATATAGTCAAAGCAATTTGCCAATAGGTATTATAGATATAGCATTGCCGGCAACAAGTTTGACTTCAGTTTTATTGCCTAAAAGCCTATTTCAAGTTGAAATTTACTACTTTTTGCAGTATTCTATTGGTTTTGTTGAGGAGTTAGGTCACGTTGAAGTGTTATGTACCCATGTTGAATATTTATATGAAATGAAGTATTTAAGGATCAATGTTAGCCCCAGGAATGTTAAATAGGTATACCCGATAAAACTGATAAGTTATACGGAGGGTAAATTATCATATAGCTTGAGAATATGAAGATGTGAGAGGGAGGAGGAAGATCAAGATGGGTATAAATTTTATAAGTTTTGCTAAAAGAGTTCATCGACATATTTTATGTATTTGCTTGATAAATCAACTTGAAAGTCTTTATTTTATTAATTTATTTATTGAGGTCTCTTTTTATGATAAAGCAAGCAACTTTTGACTTTAATACTGTCTTTGTTGTGATAAGTTTAGATAAGCTGATGGAATTGTTTCGTTTGAAAAATATATGATGTAGAAAAGTGTAAAAAATAACTTAATCATGTTAAGTATGGAAAGTTAGTTTTGGAATAATTTTCGGTATTGATTCCTTTTTGAAATTATATTTTTTTTCATTACTGCACAAATACTTACTTACTTACAAAATACTTTTTGTTAGAAATGATGTTTCACCTGAAATTTCCGGAAATAAATTCCTGAATGAAAAAAAGAAACCTACATGACAAAAAATATCCTCTATTAACCAAAACATTAAATGTAAATTTCGAGATTGATCTTTAATTTTTAAGTCATATTCTTTTAATTTAACTTAAAGACTCATAGTTTCAATTTCAACAGAATTCAGTGACTTGACAATGGAGTTTGTGAAGCAAACTATCAATTACTTTGAATATTTCCAGTCACATTAGATCGGGTATGAAATTGGGTACGTTCTTTAGAAAATACAAAGGACTTCAAATTCGACTAACCTCGTACTACCTATTTCAGCTGTTGTTAGACATTTAAGGCCAGTCAAATGACGATTTTGGAGAAAAGTAATTGCGATGAATCTTTCATATCTGCAAGTGGTTCACCGGCGACGCACGTTCCCTAAACGTTTTGTATATCTTAAATATACAGATTGGCTTAGATGAAGCTGACGGGCCACAGCACGTTGGGTTACTCCTTGTCGCATTATAGTGTAGCAACTTGAGCGAAATATGCAGGTGTCGTATCTATTTATTTCTAAGATTAGAAGGCTTATTAAATCGCGACTATGTAAAAGTTCACTTTTATGTTAACAGTACACCGATAAACAAAAACCAATAATGGGCCTGTATGTTGCGTATAAATGTTTCATAATCGTGCTTCCGTCGTAAGTAGGTAAAATTTGTTATTTTCGTTATTTTGGCGAATAACTCCAAAACTATCCAATGGATTTTTATGATTTTACCTCTAATTTAAAGTTTGAAATTCAAGCTTTCAAATGAGACCATAAGCATTTAAGCATAATTATTGTATCCATAGAGATTGTTGCTTTTAAAAGGCGAAACGGAGTGATTCCATTTTTTTTTCTCGCAAGTGTATTTTTAGGAGAATTGAATTAAATTGGTCTTTATTATTTTAGCCAGTTTATATTTCCGAAATCTCAGAGGAATCCGTATTCTCAGAAATATAAACACAATTCCTCAAAAAAAATTCCTTAGGTGTTGCTGTCAAAAATTGAGAAAGGCTGTTTTTGGATTCGTTGCTCAATTATTTTCTGTCGCAGTAAATCAAATAAGAAAAAAAAAAATAGAAAGTGTTTTTGAGAAATCTTGACGTATGAAAATTACTTAGCGCTCTGAAATATAAACTGACCAATTATTACTAACGTATATCCTTTAAAATAAATTTGTTGGCATAGATGCGTCATATAAAAAAAATATGTTTTGTTATTGAATGCTGATAAATAATTCTGAAAATGCTGACAAATTCTGCAGACATTCTCCATAAGCCGACAATTCTGATAAATTCTGAAGACATTCCCCATAAATGGACTTCAAACATTTTCAATTTCGAAATCTCATCAACATTTTAATTGATTCAAAATAATTTTCAAACAAATTAGGGACAAAAATGTATGTATGTAGGTCTTATTGCTTCCAATTACCGTTATTATCGCTTCACTAAAAGATGTTTCTTCCAACGAACTAATAGGTATATAAGTAATGTTTTTCTAAAAATCTTGTAGGTATCCCAATTGATATTGATAATAGGTACTTGTACATATATATTTATATTTATATTATAAATTTCTCACTTCAAATTGCCGAATCCTATACAATCATCGAATGATATTGTACCATAAAAGCCTAGTGACATACATTGCATGATATTCCCAATAGTCACATTCATACATTCATCACAACATTCATGCTGCTGCAATTAGAACGCATATAGACAAACAAAAAATAAAAACGAAAAAAAAAAATGAAAAAAAAAAAATTTCCAATTTTGCACAAGGACACAAATCAAAAGGACATTCAATTGGCTTTTTGTGTCGTTGTCATCGTCGTTTGTTGTTTTGTTTGTGGTCTTTATATACTTACATACATATATCTATGGCACTTGGCTGATTCATTGCTGACATATCAATAGAATACTCTCGAAAGATTCTGCTGAATATGTGGGCTTCCAGCTGGGTAATCCAATCCTTTTTTCAATACACATAATACCAATCTATAACGCACAAGAAAAAATTCACAGAGAAGAAAGCGAGACACTAGAAGTTGATATATTGGCTGCCATATATATCCACTGAGCCTATTTTTAGTATCTTGACTGTACAAACACTTCGTTCTAACAAAACTAATTTGTTGTTCCACTTTTCCCTCACGAGGATACTCATTCATTCAATTGCGTCAGCTCTTTTGCCGCTTCTGCTTTATTGCTCTAATTGCTAGATAAATAAATGAAATTGGATACAAAATTTTTAGAACACTTTATTCCAGTATACGAAGTAGAACATGTAGTTGGTTTGTTTGTGTAGGATTCAGTTGAAGTGTGGTGTGAATATCTCAAAGACATACGACAACAATGTCCTTAAAATAGCCCTTACCCTTTTGCGTTTCAGTGAAACATATTTGACGTCAGGGTTGCACGTTTTAGTGGGAAAATATCATTTTGTCCTCTTTTTCCCTTGGTGGATGACATTAATTTGTTCCCTTTAAAACTTGATGATATTTAGGTTCCTGATTTCAGTTTCCATCAACATTAGGCTATGCCAATTAAAGAAACATCTCTGAAGGCTAATTGATAACACCACAAAAAAAAGTTTGGGCATTTTATTTGCCTAAATTTCATAATGCATACCTGTTGTTCATGTTGAAAACGATGAACGATGAAATCGAAACTACTTACAATACTTACATATTAAAAAATATACAGTTTCAAAATATTGGTTAATGTACAATATGGAGAAATATGGATCCGTTTTTGTTTTGAATAAATAATTAAATAATGAGTTAGAAGTTTTGGTAGTTTTATGTAGTTTCTTCAGTTTCGTCCTGGAAAAATAGACTTTTACGAGGAAAAAATTAGTTAGATGCTGAAATTTAGTATGGACGTTGGTAATGAGACTGAGAGAGTTCCTCATCGATCCGATGACCGCTAGTTATAAGGGGTCCAAGGATCTAAAAATGAGTTTTTTGCAAATATCTCAAAAACGGTTTGTGCTAGAGAAAAATTTTGTTCTTCAATCTCTTAGCTGAGGCGATTTCCTGTAAAAATGGTCTTCACAGTTTTTTCGTAGCATTAACCGTTAAAAAGATACAGTAAATGAAAAGATAAAAAACCTCTTAAAAGGGGCCAAATGTCATGAAAATGTGAGTTTTTTTCAAATATCAGTGTTTTTCAGTAAACAGTTTGTGTTAGAGAAAAATTTTATCCTATAATCCAATATAATTTCCAACAAAAAAGCATTTTCTCTTTTTTCGTAGCGTTAACCGTTAAAAAGTTACAGCAAATGGAAAAGTCAAAAAATCTCTAAAAAAAGGGGCAACAAGTCATGAAAATGGGAGTATTTGGCAAATATCTCATAAACGGTTTGTGCTAGAGAAAAATGTTATTCTCCAATCTTGTAGCTCATGTAATTTTAAACAAAATTAGGTGGTATCCCTACCACATAAAAAAAAAACACCTGATGCTTCACCTCTAAGGTGGTGTGGAAGAAAGTGCACAGTTTGGTTAATAATGCGATATTGCCATGTTTGAAATGCTATAAACCTTATAACGGTAAATGGAACGAACAAAGTGAAAAATCATTTTTAATGAAAATTACATGGGCTACAAGATTGTGGAATGAAATTTTTCGCTAACACAAACAGTTTTTCAGATATTTGAAAAAAAAACTCCCATTTTCATTACATTTGGCCCTTTGTGATAGATTTTTTTACTTTTCATTTGCTGTAACTTTTTAACGGTTAATGCTACGAAAAAAACATTTTTATAAGAAATTGCCTCAGCAACAAGATTGAGAAACAAAACTTTTCTCTAGCACAAACCGTTTTTAAGATATCGAGCCCATTCCGCCAAATTATCGTAAACGACAAAATATAAAAGTATCGTAAGCGACATTTTGTTTTTTGTTTGCTCAGCAACGAAACCAATTTGGCCAATTTTCAGTATAGAACATTATTAACAATACTGTTACTAATAGATGACAAAAGGTTCGATAGCTTTTAATACACTGGAAAAAATGAAATAATTAACTTTGAGTGACAATATGAAAATGTCGCTTACGATAATTTGGCGGAAACGAGTCGATATTTGCAAAAAACTCATTTTTAGACCTTTGGACCCCTTATAACTGATCTAGCGGTCATCGGATCGATTAATAACTCTCTCAGTTTTTAAAAAGTCCCATTACCAACGTCCATGCCAAATTTCAGCTTCTAAATAATTATTTCATTTCTTTGGCATTTTTTCCAAATGTTTAGTTTAGTTTAGTTTGTTTATTTCATCGAACAGAGAATACATAATTAATATATTTCCTTAAGATTACTAGATACATTTTAAGGACCATTAAGGGCACCTATAATAAATAATAACTGCTGCTTGCTCATTAAGGCCATAATTCGATCTATGAAAAGGTTCAAGGAATAGACACCTGGATCGCAGACACCTCGAAGGAGCATAAATCTCAACCAAAGACAATAAAAAATGGCAATTGATATGGTTATTTAATATGTCCCTCACAAACATAACCGAAAAATATTTACGACGAACTTCGAGCTTGAGTAACCCAAATAATAGACAACGTGAATCATACGAGGGCATTCGAATATTCCAATGCAAACGATGAACCAATGTTCTTGTAAAACGTTTTTGAATATTTTCAATCCTTTCAGAAGAAGTTTTATAATAAGGGTTCCAAACTATCGAACAGTATTCCAAAACGGAACGTACAAAGGAATAAAACAGGGATCTTAGTGTATATGGGTTAGTGAACTCTTTAGAATTCCTCGATATAAAACCGAGCATGGAATTAGCTTTAGATACGATGTAGTCGATATGAAGGTCAAAGTTTAATTTTTGATCAAATATGACACCGAGATCTTTCATTTCAGTTATTCTAAGTAGTGGTGTATCATTAATTTTATAAGTGTAAAACACAGGGGATTGGTTACGGTAGTAGGACATAACTTGGCATTTTGAAACATTAAGAAAAAGACAATTTTTTGTACACCATGCCCCGAGACGGAAAAGGTCTTCTTGAAGGAGAATGCAATCGGAAAGGGAATTTATTTGGCAATAGATTTTTAAGTCATCTGCAAACAAAAGTTTACCAGAACAACGGATATGGAGTGGAATGTCATTTATAAGGATTAAGAATAGGAGAGGGCCCAGGTGGCTTCCTTGAGGTACACCGGAGGAAACATTGATTTGTTGAGACTTTGTATTATTTATATGGACAAATTGAATACGATCACACAAGTATGAGTGGAACCATTTTAAAATACTGGAATGGGAACCTAAGTCCTTTAACTTGTTTATTAAAATATAGTGGTTCACTCTATCGAAAGCTTTGGCAAAATCAGTGTAGATAACATCACATTGCGATCCATTTTCAAGTAAATTAACAACACTATTGCAGAAAATCATAAGATTGGTTGTGGTAGATTTCCCAACAACGAAACCATGTTGATGAGGTGAAATTATTCCTTTGAGAAGGAAAGATAGTTTATTATAAACAATTTTTTCAAAAAGTTTGGGAATAACGGAAAGTTTGCAAATTGGTCGATAGTTAGTTACATCTTGCTTCGGACCAGCTTTGTGAACTGGAATTATAAAAGACGTTTTCCAGACTTTCAAAAATACACCCGATTCAAGTGAAGCATTAAATAAAAGTGTTAATGGTAGAGCAAGAGCACTTGCACATTGTTTCATTAAGAAAGGGGATATGCCATCAGGACCTGTTTGTTTATCCGAACACAGACTTTGCAGGGCTTCTATAACTTCCAGTTTACTTATATGCACGTTTCCTATATTAATTGAACTATTAATACAGTCAGAGACAGAAGAATTAGGAATATCTGAGGATGTGTAAACCGATTGAAAGAAGTCGGCAAAATAATTACAAATTGTTTGAATGTCGGTAGAGCTCTTTTGTGAATAAAACATGTTATTGGGAATACCGTTCGATTTTTTTTTACCATTTATGTAGCTCCAGAAAAATTTACTATTCGTTTTTAATTTTTGTTCTGTACTGATTAAGTAATCTTTATATAAGAAATTATTAAGAACATCAAACTCTTTTTGCAGACGCCTATAATTACTCAAAAGGGTTGAATCGTTATTGGATTTTCGAAATAACTTGTACGCTTTGTTTTTACTATTATTTAAGTTACATAGCCTTTTATTGAACCATTGAGGTTTGTTTTTAAACTTGGATTTTTGTTAAGGTACAAAGCGATCAATTGCCTCATTTAATGACTTGAGAAAGATATCATACGAAACAGGTAGACCATTATTCCTAAAGATCCTATCCCATGATATTAAGTTTAAAAATTCAATAATAGCATCATAATTACCTCTAGTATAGTTATAATACATAGAATTATCACATGTTGGTTTAAAATATCCAAAAAAACTAAATTGAATACAAAGTGCAAGATGATGAACAGAATTCTTGAATATAGGATTAATACATTTAATTATATTGGTAGATATTTCTTTATCAACGTAAACTAAATCTAAAGTACGGTTTAAATCATTATTGAAGCTGTTTATTTGTAAAAGATCAAATTCACAAAAAGAATCAATTACTTCACACTCGTAATCTGTATTGATATTAAAAGGTAGTAAACAAACTTCGTCTAGATCATAAGTCCAATTAATATTACAAAGATTAAAGTCACCTAATATAATAATGTGTTGATTAGGATTTAAATTTGAGATAATAGTACGAACATTATTTACATGCAATTTATAAAGATCTAAACAACTGCCTGGTGGTATGTAGCTTAAAATAATAAATACTTCAAATAATAAGTCAGCTGTTACATGTACGGCTAGTTGGTCGACATCATATTGTGTTTGAATCGTAGAAGATTGTAAATCGATTGCAGCACAAGAAAATTGAGAGCGCACAGCGATTAATACTCCTCCACCTCTTGTTAAATTTGTCTTATCTTTACATCTGTCTTTACGAAAAACATTGTACTGGGTGTTATCAAATAATTCTGAATTGTTAAAATCAACAGTAAGCCAGGTTTCGGTAAAAGTAATGACATCGTAATGAGAAGAGGAAGAGTGAAGAAACAATTGATTAGTTTTAGTGCGTAGTCCACCAGTGTTTTGGTAGTATAGCAAGAACTGGTTATTAGATGATGAAAAGCGGTGGCATACAGAGGGGGCGATGTTTATGTTGACAGTTGGGCTGGTGTGGGATCTTCGTTTTTTGCACGGGAGATGAATTTTTTGATTTGAATTGTAGATGGCCAGAGCTCTGGGTCCATAGCAATACTGAGCATATTGTGTGACACGCTTACTTTAAGGTTAATGAACCTAAGCACAGTTGGCACATTTTTTTTTAATTAGTTTATAGCACTTTATTTGATTTGAAGGGATAGATGTATTCTGAGCAATATGGTTAACAATGTCATCAGGCGAAGCTTTTGATGGTTACCTAGGTATATGTTTTTTTCTTATATTCTTCTTCTTGAGGATGATTTGCATGATTGATCAAATGTATTTTATTGTTTCATCAGCTTTTTTTCTAGATTGCCTGTTGAGCAAGGTTATATACCTACATTGAGTGATATATATTATTATCAAGTGTTTATGAGGGCAAGCCTTGTTTTTTTGGTAAGCGTAAGTGGTTATTGATTTTCACACTTCACTGGATTTAATGGTTTGGTACTACATATACATATTCTACTTATTTGTGTCATATTAGAATTTGTACACCATAAAATTTCACACAATTTAGCTGGGTCTATTTTTTACCAGGGTAATTTCTCGGAAATACGATGTGTCCGAAAAGTGCATACCTTAAGTTTTGTGATTAAAACAAAAAAATTATTTCATTTCGAATTCGAACCTTAAAATGTTGATAAGACCAATTGCCGATTTTCAATTTAAAACTCTATAATACCCAAAATGAATGCCATAAGGTCCAAAGGGTGTGCCATAATGCCCAATTTGCATAAAAACAATTTTTTCATAATTTTGTTGGGCATTATGGCGTTTTCAATTCGGGGATTATGGTTTTGTGGGTCACAAGACTAATATTAGTACAATCTACCAACTCAAAGGAATATTATATAAAATTTATCTGATGAGCCGATTTAAACAAAATGTTGTATCCGAACGCCAATAAATTCCCGCCTGGAAAAAGAATCTAGTTTTCAATAAGGTCCTGGCAAGTTTTTCATTGTTACTAACAAGGGTCTAGCAAGGGTTACAATAGGCATTCACTAGGCTCTCACCAGTTTTGAACCTTTTTGCCTCGTCAGTTAAGTTCTGTCTTAGCCCTGACTAGTAAAAACTAGATTTATTCCAAATATTTCAGTCACGTCAGTGTCTGGTACCTACAGTTGCTTGTAGTCTGTATTGTTAACGGAAGACAATTCCTTTTCGAACGGGCAGCAGGATGATATAGTTGTAAATAAAAGTTTGCAATTTCCATCATAGAAAAAACGTGTTTTGAATACCTCCCAATCTCCCAATAAGCAACATCCTCCCCGAAAATTCTCTGTTTTTCCCAAAACAGCCAGATTTGGTCCAATTTTTTTTTTATATGACAAAACTTCATACTAAAATGGGCAGTTTTTGCAGTACAGAACAGAGGTAGTGTCATCGTTTGTGCTTCTGCAGGGGTCCACTTTCTCTCGCATATTGGGAGATTGGGAGGTATTCAAAACATGTTTGTTCTTGATAAAAATAGGAAAAGCTTATTACCAAATGTATCATCCTGCTGGCCGTCGTTAAGGAATTGTCTCCCGTTCACTATATTCACTTTAGTAGTTCACTATAATTCACTAATAAACCGCGAATCCATTTAATTTAATTTTTTACTTTTATTTTACTATAAAACACGAACCACGAACCACTAAAAAATAATTGTGCATGTAAAATAAATGTTTAAACTGAAACTGACGTTTAGTTAACTGTCATTTACTTTGGTGTGTGAAGCCCTGTAGGTATGATCAGTTCAGTGAGGCTGTTCGGAACAGTTTAGAATTGAAAAGAACAAGTTTTTGCTGTTCGGTGCAAATAATTTCACTGGAATATTTAAGTCACAACTAAATTTGATTATTGGTAGGGCCCATTGTCTTTTCATAAAAGACGATTTTCATATTTGTTTGCAGCTAAGATTTTACTTGCACAGTTAATTAACAACGTCACATACATTTTTATTACGATATATTAAGATCCCAGATTTATTTTCATAAAATGATTTCACTATATTTACAAAGTTAGTAACTATCAAGAGCCTCACCAGTATTTTATTAAATAAATGTTCTCAGCAAGGCACTTATAAGGGCCTGTGATGTTTTTCTCGTCTAGGCTTTCCTTACCGAAATTTTGCCAGGGCCTTGCCTAAACTTGCCAAAAACTTGTGATTTTTCCAGCCGGGTTTAAATAAAATTGAATATCAAAATTTTCAAAAAAAAAACTTCTTTTGAATTAAAAAAAAAAAATAAGTTTCAAATTGTTTGTTTGTAAACATTTTATATTTTAATTTTTCGTTCCCCATGAATAAAAAAATGATGCCCATTGAAATTCGCTACACTTCAACGTTCTGGCACGTGTTTTTTTTTAAATCTTTTGACTGTACTTACGAAAAAAGGGTCCCCATCATTACATAAGCTAAAACTTTTGCCTACACACTTTTTCAAAACAACTGATAGTTTTCAAGGAATTTGCTAAAAACTGAACTTACCCCTTAAAATTTTTAACCCCGGTGCAAATTAAGGATACTTTTTGGAAAATGCTAAAGCCATAAAAATAAAGCTCTTCACCAAAATTCAGCTTTGTTAGAATTTTTTCGTAATCTGGCCAATTTTTTTGTCTAATTTTCCTGGACTGTACTGGAAAATTAATATCTCCATGTTAATTTCAATATTATCATGTTAAAAAAGAAAACACATTTTTAAAAATTAACTTTACTTTACCTACAACGGATTCTATGGAATTAAAAGAAAAAATAAAAAATCTTTTAATTATTCAAAATAAGAAAAAGAGGAATCACGATAAAAATTGAAAATTTCAAAGAGACTTGATTAAGTGAGTGCAAAAATAAAACTTAGATTTATCTCTTCTAGAATTCTTAGTAAATAGTATTTTTTTAAATTTCAATTAGAGCAAAGGAAATTGAATTTCTTTTTCATGCTTCATTAAAAATTGTTTGACCGGCGGAAATTTACTTAAACAAATTAAGCTTGCAGGACTTTTTGTAAGAATTGTGATGCATGCAGTGGAAAAGATAGTAAATTAATAACTAGAAGAGAAATTATTCTCAGAGTGTCATGATTTCTTATATCAAACATGATTGTTTGCAGAAAAAATAGATAAAATAACGCTGCAGTTCTTATAATGTATTGGTTGGAAATCTGATTCGTTTATTTTATTAGTTATATGCCTTTCTGATTTTCAGACGGCTTAACCATTTTTTTAATCTTCTAAAGAACAAAAACCTAATATCCATTATTCATTCCATGTTAGAAACTATTTCCGAAAGATTTCCTACTTTAATTTTAAATAAAACTATCTGACGCGGCGAACTTCGTTCCACCTCCAATTGATCGCCATATAGAAAGACCGTTCGAAAGAAAAAACAATTCAAAAAGTATGCAATTTATTTTTATCGTGAATTTCCGATATTTTTTCGATTTAATTTTGCAATTTTTATCTACGTAGTGTGCTTTATGTTTCAATACAAATCCAACAGAAAAATACTCATCCAATTTAGATGATGTTCAGCCGAGTTATGCACGTACGAACAAAAAAATATTTCAGAAAGTTGAAATTTCAAGATGTTTTCACGATTTTCTGAATTTGGCGTTCGAATTTTTCAATTTTCGTCGGCTCCGAAAATCCCCAACCAAATGGGATGATGTTTAGCCGAGTTATGTGCGTACGAACAAAAAAAGGGATTACATTTTGTGTATGTTATGTAGAAGAAGATAGAAGATTTATTTATTTATTTATTTATTTATTGCAGTTAGAAATCTGTTACATTAGTTATTGTTGTGAGTTTAAGAGATATAGAAAATTAAGGGTCATTTTTTTTACTATTGCTCAACTTGAGGCAAACTCTCAAGTTGATCAACTCTAGAGTTTACTATAACTCGAGAGTTGAAACACAAATTTGAATTTCTTTTTATTGAATTGTTTTTTTCTCAACTCCCCAGTTGAATAATATCCCTGGGATATTTGTGAAAATAAAATAGAACTGTCATTTTCAATTTTAATTTTGATCTAATCTTAAGGCTTTTTTTAATATGAATAAAGAAATATGAAATATGAAATATGAAATCTATTGCGTTATTAATTTGAAGTTTTTCAATATTATTTGTGTGTTATTGAGTGTTAAATTGTGTATTGTGACATTATACCACGAAACGACGCATGGACAAATCGTCGGAGAAAATCGCGAATGCATTTAACTGCCCAAAGAAATTGATGGCAAAATTCCAAAAAGAATTGCTTCGGAGCATTTCCTGATTTATTGTTTACCTTTTGTTGTCCGTAATCTACTTTTGTTGCAAAATTTAAATGACAAAACAACATTTTTATGTAAACTTTCAAGTTTGCTCGGTCAACTTCTACTTTTTCCGGGAGTTAGAAAATCTAAAGTTGATCAACTCTAGAGTTGAAAATCGAAAGTTAAAAACGTCAACTTTGTGTGAATAAAAACAAATTCACAAATTCAGAACAAAACTCCTCAAGTTATGTTCAACTTTGAGTGAATAAAATCGGCCTAAATTCTTTACAGCTTCAATAGTTTTAAATTATATATAATGAATACGATGTAGTAATTATAAACATACAGAAATGTTATGTAAGAGAAAAGCTACAAGAAAAAAACCCTTATAAGAAGATAGAAGATATTCAGAAAAAAAGCATAAAAACCTTTTCTCTGATTATTTTTTTAAGTCATGGTATTCTTTGTTAATTTATACAGAAATTAAAGAAAAAAAAAACATATGTCCGCATATCTCGATAATTTTTCATCACTGCTGATAGTTCCATACTAACGTACATACATATACCTATGTGTCATTTCAATTAAAATCTTCGGGCAACAATATAAAAAATAATTTCCAATTATTGCATTTACTCCATATGGTGATGATAATATTGAAATGCATTTCAACGTTACAATCAGTTTTAAATATTATTGGTGACCACGATTGCCATTTTAACAGATATATAAGGCATATCCACTACCACTTATAGTATATTGCGAACATACATCCATTTAATTTGAGGGAAAGACATAATAACTTTGAGATAGGGATAATATTCTTTCTGAATTCATCCTTTCGTACTCGTAATTAATTTGAGTTTAATTAATCATTGTTTTCTTTCATTTTTTACAGATTTTGTAAAAAAAAAAAAAAAACAATTAAACCTCTTTTTAACCAAACAAATGAGTATTAAAAAAAATATATAAAAGGCTTAGAAGAAATACCACAGAGCAATATTTTCTGTGTGCATTACTTGTTGTAGGTTGACCATGAACATTTCTGTTAAATGCCATATGAAGGATTTTGGAAAATTCATTTGGGTACTTTAAATTTTGTATGAGCATTAAAGTGCCACATTTATACACATATCTGCATTAACAGTCCCATATATTTGCTGAATCGTACGAAAACAAAAAAAAATACATGATAAAAATACTTTTCCATTGGAATCAGCTTTTTAATTAAAAGCAGCCTTCAGAAACCCTTGATTATGAAATTTTCTGTTTTGATAGTACAGGATATTTACGAGGAAATAATGGAAACAAATAATAATAACTGATGCATCATATTATTTGTTTGTATTCTTTAAAGCCTTTGTTTGAATAAACAAAAATAGCTTATAATTATACTGCAGTAGATCGAGGTCGAGGCTCAGCGCTCAGAGCTGACAGATTAAAAAGAGTAAACAAAAAATAAACCAAACAAAGTGTATAATTGGAGAGATAGGTATAAATTTGAATATTCATATCCAAAATACATAATATAATTTTTTAAAGTAAAAAATAAGCGTAAAATGCGTTACCAGATTTATGAACGTTATTAACCAAAATATATTACTCACTTCTTGTCCAGTTCGATTTCCGTTAAAACCATATCTGTACAACTGGAGTTGGGAATTAAGATTTATGAATTTAATATAGTCTAAGAGCCCACAGCAAATTTTAGGGTGTAAAAGTGAACCAAAAAAAAAGTATATGAGTCGAAAGCAGTGGTCAAGCTGATGACAGAAATGAAATTCTTGCAGTCCCTGGTCGCGGCGTTAGTGAGCAACAGTACGGTACAAACCCAAAAAAATCAACTCTTGGGATAATTGTATGAACCAAAATTCGTTTTAACCCTCCTCATAGATAATGCTCCCCTGATCACAGATTGGTGGGTCCAAGACCATCTGGAAGCGGTTTTTGCCCTGCCAGACCATTTGAAAACCCAAAGGGGTTAAACCGGGCGATTCGCATAAAATGCGAAAAAAAGCTAGGTTTTACACTGTATAACTTCAACCATGACAATACAGAAATTGTGTCAGAAGGAAGGTCTGTTCCCCTCCCTCCTTTAGGTGGGAGCATCACCCCTTTAGGTGGGAGGGGCAATTTTGTTCAAAAAATTACTTTTTATGAAAAAAAATTATAAAAAAATAACGGCAACACGTAGAATATCAGGCTATAACTTAAAAGAAAGCCATAGAGATCCATTGTTTAATATTATTTTTGAGTCAAGTTGTGTTAGTGAACATTTTCAAACTCAAAAATGTAAAAAAAAAAAAAAAAATTCAAACTGAATCTTTTTTTCCAAAGTTTACATGGTTAAATAAAATGTTTGTTCTTTATATTCACTGCTCTGATCAATTTTTAGTCAAATTCTAAGAGCCTGATACTTTATTATGTTCTAGGTTATAAGATAGTAATTGAAAAAAAACATAATAAAATCGACTACCAGAATATTTTTTTTCATTTTTGAGTTTGAAAATTAATTTTTTTAAAACTGTTCACTAACACAACTTGATCAACATTTTTCTCAACTCCCAGAAAAAGTAGAAGTTGACCGAGCAAACATGAGAGTTTTGTTTCAAAAGCATGTTCGATTTAAATTCCGTGCAAAAAAGGCTTAAAAATACGGGTTATGTGCCCAAGCAATTATTTTTGGTAAATTGGATATCAATTTCTTTGAGCAGTAAATGCATTCGAGATTTTCTCCCGCGCTTTATCCTTGTTGCGTTTCGTGGTATCATTAGTTGTTTTTTTTATCATAAATGATGTCACAATTGACAATTTAACACAAAATAACACACAAATATTGAAAAATTTCAAACTAGATAATGCAATAAATCTAATTAAAATTGAAAATGATAGTTTTGTTTTATTTTTCACAAATATGCCAGGTATATATTATTCAACTGGAGAGTGCAGAAAAAATATGTAAATAAAAAGAAATTTCAACTTGCTTTTCAACTCTCGAGTTAGTAATCTCTCGAGTTGATCAACTTGAGAGTTTTGGCAAATTCCTAAACGCAACATTTCAAAGCAAATGAAAAAAGCAAGCTGAAACAAAAACAAATTAAAATGCAAGTGAAGTGCGCAAGATATTTTTCACATTTGCATTTGCGCATAAAAATAAAATCTGGTACGTTTATGGACAATCTGCTTAGCAAGGATACTTACGTTTGCATTTTGGAACTGTTTGCTTAGCATAATTTGCGCAAGTTTTGCATTTAGGATTTGGTTTTTGACTCAAGTTGAGCAACAGTGAAAAAAATGGCCATCACTCAACGATATTCACTTAGGATGGTGAATAAATGATAAAACTTGAAAATCTGATTCTAGTTGAAGAATTTACACAGAAGTATTTTGCAAAGAGAGAAATCTAATTCCAGTCGAATATTTAAAGTGAACACAACTTGAGGATTTGTATTTTAAACTTGCGATTTTGTATTTATTCACTCAAACTTGACAGTTTTAACTTCCGATTCTCAACTCTAGAGTTTACCAACTTTCGTTTTTCTCAATTTCCGAAAAAAGAAGAAGGCAAGCAAACTTGAGATTTTCCATTAGAATTTAGATTTTTGTTTCATCAAAATTAATTTTTGGTTTTCGATACTATCCAGAAAAAATTAATTTTTGGGAAAGTAAGCCATCATTTCTTTGGGAACCGAAGATGAAAAAGACGAAGAGTTTTGTATTCTTGAAATAAATAAACACGCGATTTTTTTAAGATTTTGTTTTTATTTTCTGATATTTTTCCCACCTGGCGTGGAACGGCAGTAGTACAATACTGAAAGCGTTTGTCAATAATTATTCTTTTTAATTTTTAACTGTCAACAAAAATAATCGCGAAAATTATATTTCAAATTAATTACAATTAATTCTCAGAAATATAAACACAATTCCTCACAAAAATTTCTCCGTTTTGCTGTCAAAAAAAACTGAGGAAGGTATTTTTTGGATTCATTGCTCACTTATCTTCTGTCGCAGAAATCAAATAAGAAGGAAAGGAAAAGCAAGTGTTTTTGAGGAATCTTGTTTATATTTAATGCTCCTGCTCTTTCAAAATGACGGGAGAAAATTACTGAGCGCTCTGAAATATAAACTGACCAAATAAATTCAAATCTACAACTGAAACTGACATATCTGTTACAAATATTCCAGGGATTTTTTGAAAAACTTGCCAACTTTTAAATTTCAACTCTTGAGTTTATAATTTGAGATTTGAGTAGTGAAAAAAAAAAAAACAATTTTCAACTTGCCGCCCAATCCTTGATTTGTTATCAACTCTACAGTTGGCCAACTTCGGAGTTTTCTGCAAGTTGAACACAATAGTGAAGAAAACCGACCTTAATAGTGTGCTGCTGATGGCGAAACGAAACATATCATACAAAAATGACACAACGAAATCACAAACGAAAAATTGCGTTCTGCTTTTCGTTCTGCGGTACGCTGTTCGATGGACGAAATCGATAACTGTACTGTAGCAGATTATTTGGAGAGGTACCCCCTTTTTTCGCACAGAATTAAGTACCTGTTCTATTAATTGTGTGCAGAAAAGTGACATTTTTGTTTCTTTCATCACAACACAAAATGTCTTTCTTTGATTTTTATGCGTTTGCTTGTTTTTTGTTTTTGCAAACGGTAACACATTCAATGGGTAATTTTTCTTTGCGGGTTTCGTAAGTAAGTATTTCGTTGTCATGTTGGAGACCAAAACAAAAAATTCCATTTCGCATCAACAGCGTACTAAGCTTTTTAGATGAGCGAAATTGAACAGAATAGAATGCTGCAACTGGAAGTGGAAATGGAGCTGCAAAAAGTACGACACTACTTTTTTAAGCGCCCACAATGTAGCTCTAGAGTTTTTAACGTATTTTGAAGAAAAACAAAACAATCATGTCGATTATGGAATCCGCAATAGTGGATGCGCAGTGATTCGCATAGTATATTGTTGTCTTTTTTTTTCACGTGAAATCGATGAAGAGAATAGTCACCGTACACTGCGGAATGAGTTTTGCGGATTCTCTAATCGGCATTAATATTCTTGTGTACGGGCTCAGAATTCACATTTTTTATTTTCAATATTTTCCCTCCGTCTGCAGTTGCGTTCCATTGTGCTCGTAGCATTGATTTTGTGTGTATTTAATATTCTGACAGATGTTCCTGTTGCGGCTCCGGCTGCGGCTCCGTCGCATTGTGTTCAGCCAGTTATTGTTCAGATTTAATTGTCTGGACCAGTAGTTGTGTACGAAAAAGTTTATCGATATTTATTCACACCTTTCAGCAAATCTGCTCTTAAGGAGAGACTGAAAAATTATAGACAATTACCTTTTATTACAAATTCATTGTCCATCGTAATAGGAAGTAAATTTTAAATTTTCTTTCAGTATGGTAAATGGCTGGGTCATCATATATTAAAATGCAGGCAGCTGGTTATACATTATTGAATAGTGGAGGTATTTTATGCATTTAGATGCATAGAAACCCTTCGGTGTCTTTAATAGAATTAGCTAAATAATTTGCAGTCTAGGTTTTACCTTTACCAAGTTACTTAGCTTTTCTTTATCTTTTTAGGCGCCATTTGTATAGCCTTTTATGGGTTTTATTATTTTTGTAAAGAAGCCCTCAAGCTGACAAAAGCCCTCTAAATATAACTCCTCACAAAACTAAGTTGAATTTTTCCTCAAACTATTTTCAATTTAAACTTTATAATCCAAAGAAGAAAATAAATTAACAAAAAAAAAAAAAAAAAAAATGTTTCCATAAACTAATTTCTGCTAAAGGAGTTATTTCAAATTTTTTACTCCAGCAGGTTCACCAGGACACACACACACCCTCACCCATACAATAAAGCCATCAAAACCTTCACTTCATTTACCTTCTTTGCCTTATAATATGGCATCATCTTCGAAATCCTAATCCTCTTTGGCAGGAAAATTGTATAGAGGCATAACAGCAGCCAGCAACGATCTGCTCTTTTGTTATCCTTGTGCTTTTAAAATACGACCTCATACTACTCGGTATGTCCTCTTCGGGGTAGAGAATGGGGTGAAATGTAGAGCTATAGCTATATGTATAGATTCTTGCATGCCTTTTAAACCTGCTGAAAACAATTTTCAAGAATATTGTGCTCGATTTTTGATACGAACGGAATGTTCAATTAACCAGCCTAATTCAATTTCCACGTTAAGTGTCATCACTTTTATGAATAAGTGTTTGTGTTTGTGCGAAGAATGGAGGACAAAAAAAAAATAAGTGCTTAGAAAACCGAAAGTGAGAAATTCCTTCCATAAATATTTTCCTTTTTCCTTTAAGATTGGTATGGGGATTTATATTTTCTGATAGCTGATCGGGATTGGTATAGAACCTATATCTTGCGTCTATGGTATGCCATTGTCTTCAATTGGTGCGGAAAATTAGCTAAGATTTAATTCATGGAAGGAGATTAGATATGAGGTGAAATAAAGAGGTTTTCAATGACAGAAAACTCACATCATAAGGTTTGGAATAATAAAATGTGGAATATTAAAATTTGAATGAACAATTATGCCCAAAACAGATGTGCAGCTTTTTCCAATGCAGCGAAAATAAATTTACACGGGTTCTTATGAAGGCTGACATATTCCAGGCTCTGTATGCAGCCTTTGCTGCATGATATCTCTATCTCTAAATTCGCTGCATGGGGAAAAAGCTGCACATCTGTTTTCGGCTTTACTTTGATGTTTCTTCATTTCTAGGTACCTTTCTTAGCAATTCTTTTTGTCTGGATATCAAGTTACTTTAATATCCAGACAGCAGAACACATTTTGGGAAGTGCGCCTTTTTTCTAACATAATGATATACTATAAAAACATACAATTTTTTTAATTGACTATCCGAATTGCAAATTGCATAGTTTAATTAAGTATTTGTGGTTGGTTCAAAATGATATTAATCTAATGTTTTTGTACATTTTGCTCATCAATTTGTTGATCAACTTGTATAAATGTTTCTATTTCGTATGTTCATAATGCACTCTTTATTCTTCACGCCAACATCAATTTGAAAACTTAACTTTTACATCAAATATTAATAAAAAAACTCTCTTGAATAAATTACCATTCAACTGACCTCATAAGCAAAACATAATATAGATCTTCTTTTTGTGTGTTATATTTTTCTATTTCGTTAAACAAATTCCCAGAATTAAAGTTTTTTCCAACTTTTTATTCCCAACCATTTCGTAAATCCAACTTCTCCTCACTTAGAATCAAAGAGGTTCCTTTTCCCGAAAAAAAAATATATGAATAAATATTATATGCAGACTTTCTCACTGCAAAAAGCACAGAAGAAGAAGATGAATGTTCACATCTCTTCTTCCACTAATATTTCGAAATGATTTTGAATTACATATATACAAAAAAATAAAGAGATGGAAATACAAAATGAAATGCAAATTCTATCTGATAGCTATCACTGTGGTCTGACACAAGGATATACAGTAGATGACGGATATAAGAAAGTCTTATATAAGAAAAATACTCTTATAAGACAGACATTCCAAAACACCATGCACATTCCCATAAAGACACGTGTTAAATAAACTTCATATAAGAAAAATGTTTATAAGAAAAACACTGATATAAGAAACTTATTCTCATACAAAATCTCATTCACTACATAGAACTAAGTACATAGAAAATTAAACTTGTATAAGAAATTTTCCCGTGTAAGCTTTTAAATGATGAGCCGTGTAACTTTCACAAAATTTCTGAACCCACCCTTATTGACGGTTTTCACATCGGACTTACTCCTCGGATTTTTTTTGACGTCTATGTACTTCTTCTCGTTCCCACTTTGTGGTGAGAAAGAGATGGACAAGTGAGGCAGGATTTTTTAATTTTTTTAAAAATTTGTGGATTTTTTTTGACGTTTCCTTTTGTGACATTTGTTTTCTCAGTATTTAGTTTTTGTTTGGAGCTTAAATACTACAGATACAGAATCAAAGTTTTTTTCAATTGAAAAACAATTTATTTAGTGAATCATCAATTATGTGATTAAAAAAGTTCTAATTAATTCTCCGACGAGCAAAGATTTGTGTTTTTTTTTTTAATGACTGCTGAACGTCAGAGTGAATCTGTTTTGTTCACATTACTTTGTGTCTGAACACGAGCTGACTGACTCCTGTCAAAAAAAATCATAAATTTTTTTTTTTAATGACGGTGTTCACATTGGACTCAGATTTACGATTTTTTTTGGCATAAGTCAGTCAGCTCGTGTTCAGACACACACAACCGATTTATTTTGACGTTCGGTAGTTATTAAAATAAAACACAAATTTTTATTCGCCGGAGAATTTAACTATACATTTTTCAATCACAAAATTAATATTTCACTAAATAAATATTTTTCCAATTGAAAAAACTTCGATTCTGTAGTATTTAAGTGCCAAACAAAAACTAAATACTAACAAAACACATGTCACTAAAGGAAACGTCAAAAAAAATCCACTAATTTTTAAAAAATTTAAAAAATCCTGCCTCACTTGCCTGTCTCTTTCTCACCACAGAGTGGGAACGAGAAAAAGTATATAGACGTCAAAAAAAATCCAAGGGGTAAGTCCAATGTGAACACCGTCAATGACTGCTGAACGTCAGAGTGAATCTGTTGTGTTCACATTACTTTGTGTCTGAACACGAGCTGACTGACTTCTGTCAAAAAAAATCATAAATCCAATGTGAACACCGTCATTGAATTGCCAAAGAAGTGACAGATTGAAGATCGGCGAGAAAGAAAAAAGCCCATACATTTGACATTTCTTATAGGCATTTTTATTTATATAAGAAATTTTCTTTCTTATATACATTTTATTTATATAAGATATTTTTTTTCTTATATACAATTTTTTATATAAGAAAGGAATTCCTTGAATTTTTTGAGTTTCTTCTTATATCCGTCATCTACTGTATTCCATTGCCCTGCCTATCAAGACCATCTCAGGTTCTCATTATTTATCAATTCAGTTTTCACTTTTGTTGCAAATATACACATACAAATAAGAGAAGCCTACATTTTGAAATTCTGGATAAGTTTTTTTTTTTTTTTTGTTTTTTTTATATTCCTACTGGTACTTGTTTATTCATTCACTCTCGAGGAATCACTTTCCATTCGCTAATCCTTTTTGGTTTTCTGTTTTTTTTTTTTTGCTTAATTCAATGGGAACCTAGAGAAGCTACTTTAGTTAATGGAACTTTATGGTGAATAAGTAACACCACTTCAAATGCTATATAGGATTGGCAGAGAAAGGTAGAGTAGTTCATCAGGCAACCGCAAGCTAAAGCTTTGTTGGCATCAATGCCACCCATCACAGTGCTATATATTTAGAACTTTCTGGATGGATGTTTTGGATTGTTGCTATAATGTGGTTTGCTTAGAGGTTTGAATTGGTTTTGGATTCTATTGAAACGAATGGATATACGAATACGAAGTAGTCAGCAGATTGTTTCTAGAAAAGGTATAGAATAAATCTAATGGTAATCCAGGTTATTTGGTTTTAAATTCAATTTTTAAAAGTGTCCTTGATATTAATGCATATACTTATGAGAAAGCTTTGGTTGGTTTTTTTTTTTGATAGATGGAAGTTAACTTGATAAAATGATTAAATTATTTATTTAAAATTGAACCTAGCAAACTTCTTTTATTTATTATTAAGTCAATTCACGCTTCTGAGATCACACTGCCCATGCTCCATCAGATCCAGATCATAGAAGTTAAAAAGAAGTTAATTAAAATGCGACAAAAGAAAAAAGGAAGCGAGTCCAAAAAATATTATAGTCTCAGCTTTTTGACAGAAAAAGTGAGGAATCTTAGTGAGGAATAACGATCAGATTTCTGAGAATGCTGAGGTCATTGAGATTTTAGAGATCTTGAGAAACCTGAACGAGCTTATTCTTATAGGTATTATATATTCTTGAATTTAGTAATATTTGGGAGAACAATAGATTTACATTTCGTATCGTAACGATAGCTGCAGCTAGAAGTGTTCGGAAGTTGGGAACTCACCAGGGACACGATTTTCTAATATACAGGGTGATCGGTAGAAGATGCACTAAACTGCTGGAGCGTGTAGGTTGGGTTAAGATAAGAAAAAAATCGTATAAGAGGGGGGTCTATTTCCTCCCGTTTAGGCAGGAGGGGCAGTTTTCTTGACTTAATACAGAAAAAAATTATTAAAAAAACATCGGTAATGGCTAAAATGACTTGCTATACTTTTTTGTTAAGCCAGAAATATGTGCTTCCATTTTGTTTTTAAATTAAGTTCTTTAAGTGAACAGTTTTTTAAAACTTAATTTTCAAACTTAAATTTTTGGAAAAAATTTTTTTTTTTAATTGTGTTCAAACTGATTGTGTTCAAAATCTTACGTTATTAAGTAGTATTTTTATTTTTAATATTCAATACTCCCATCAATTTTAAGTCAAACAATGAAAATCAGATGTCAAAATGTAGTCTAGTTTTTGAGAAAATTGAAAATAACAAAAGTAAATTTTCCTTAAATTCGACTTCCATCCGTTATTTTGTTGTTCAAAGGATACTATTTCTACAAAATATGTAGTAAAGTAGATTTCGTTATTTTCAATTTTCTCAAAAACTAAAAGACATTTTAGCATCCGGTTTTCTGTTTTTTATTTAAAATTAATAAGAGCATTAATTGTAGTAGCCGTGGCGTGATGGTTAGTGCGATGGGCTGTCATGCCGGAGGTCTAAGGTTCGATCCCCAGCCTCGCCACCTATTTATTTAAAAGAAAAAACGGCTACTGCCTCTTGCGAGGAATTGACAAATCCTCCAAGAGTATCTCCTGTCACAGAAAAGTGCCGCTCGTTAGCCGTTCGGATTCGGCAATAAACTGTAGGTCCCCTCCATTCCTGCAGACACGCACACAGGAATGGTTGAGAGTTGTAAGTCACTAGGCCCTAGTTCTTCATGAGCTGTTGTGCCATCAAATTTATTTATTTATTTTTAAGAGCATTGAATTTTGAAAACAAAAATTATACTTAATTACATAAAATTTTGAAAAAAATTAGTTTGAAACTTTCATTTTCATTTTTTTTTTTTTCAAAATTTCGAGTTTGGAAAATTATTTTTCAAAAACTTTTCACGAACACAACTTAATTTAAAATGAAAATCATAGAAGAGATTTCTGGCTTTCCAAAAAGGTATAGCATGGCATTTTAAATTGTACCGTTGTTTTTAAATATTTTTTTTCTGTTTTAAGTCAATTTTTTAGAAAATTGCCCCTCCTGTCTAAACGGGGGGAAATAGATCCCTCCCTCTTATACGATTTTTTTCTTGTCTTAACCAAACCTACTCGTTCCAGCAGTTTGGTGCATCCTATACCAATCACCCTGTATAGACAAACATATCCTGTGTGCGACAGAATACAAAGTTACTAATTTTTGTGGCTCAAAGAATTAATAAAGAATTAATAATTTAAACCCAGTTTTTCAGTGAGAGATCAGTCTAGCTTCAGGATTTAAATCTGAGTTAACGCCTGAAACATGTTTTTCACTTAATTTTAATCACGCTATAACTGAAGAAATTAAAAAGTTCAAATGACCTCAACTCCATGCGTTTCGCCCAGGCATATTTGTATAATATGTTTGTTTTTTTTTAATTTCTTTAATATTATAATATTTTTCTTTTTTTTTCAGGTAATTAAAAGTTGGAAAGTTCATTATTCAATATTTTTTCATAGAATATTAAGGTAATTAAATTTAACATTACTTAAAAAAATTTGCAGTGTATCAATAAGCTATTGAATTATCCTTAAATAAGGTGTGGCAAGACAAATGTATACTGATTTGAAGGAGTTTTGTACATTTCGTTCATATGTAGCTATTTTTGATAGAAAGTCGGAAAGTCTAAATTAAAAAATACACACTTCAAATTTTATCTCAGTCAAATGTATTTTTTTTTTGTTGGATAAAATTTGCATGATTGGATCGCACGAATTTGGTAAAAACTATGGCGCAAATTTTTAAACAAATTAAAATCGTATTATCTTTTTAACATTTTACTAAAGTTAAAATATCCAAATGGCTGTTTTATCTTTTATAGTATCATACTTAATCCAAATGTCACTTTGACAGTTACAAATGTGAAAATAATGTGATCTGTCACTGTTTTAGGCGTGTTCAGCTAGATTTTATATAACAAATTAGTTTAGTATGGTACTAGTTAAAACATGTTTAAAAATAAGAACTTTAAGTAAAGAGCTTTAAAGTTATAAAATATTAAAGTAGTATCACGTTAATGCCTTGCAGCTTGATTTAAGCTCTCTTCGACAAAGATCTGATAGTGTAATAAAAAAAAAACAGGCTGTTTAAAATTTTGCGTCCTTGATTTTAAGGTATTAGCATGTTACTACTTATCAATCTTCTAACTTTAAAGTTCTTTACCAAAATATTCTTAGTTTTAAATATTTTCTAACTAATACCAAACCTATTTTCTTAAAAAACTCTAGCTGAACACGCCTGAAACAGTGACAGTTCATCCCATTTTTGTAATTGTAGTTGCCATAAGTAACATTTGGATTTACCACTAGCAGGTGGTTAGCGGATTCTGAAGCCAACAATCTGCCTAGCCTGGCATTTTGACCCGCAAACCCCTCGATTTTATTTATCTTTAGTAAAGTATTAATACAATGCTAACTCATTTAAAATTTCAAATATATTAAAAATGCTTTTATATCAGATCATAAATGTTCAAAATTTTGTTCCATTAATTTTATGTTTGATTTTTAAGTCCAGTAACCTTGTCGTCTCATATAGGAGGGCGTGTTTGCGTTAAATCCGGTAGATCTGATTTCTTGCTGAAGTGTTTATGATATTGGTCTCATGAAAAACCTAAGTTTTCGAAAGATGGTTCTTGACACAAGATGCATAAAAATACTAGAGCGTATAAGTTGGGTCAAAAGAAGAAAAAAATAATCTGGAGGGGGTGGTCTATATCCCCCCGTTTAATTGGGAGTGGCAATTTTTCAAAAAACTGACTTGAAATAGAAAACGACTCATAAAAATCCAACGAAATTTTTTAGAATAAAATCCTATATTTTTTGTCAAAGCCAGGAATCCATTCTTAAATTTTCTTTTTAAATAAAGTTATTTTAGTCAAGAGCTTTTGAACAATTTCTTTTCAAACTCAAAAATTAAGAAAAAAACATAGTTTTCTGGGTTTAACTATTTTTTTCTTTTTTAATTTACGTTGATGAGTACCATTTTTATTTTAAGTATTCAATGCCCTTATTATTTTCAGTCAAATACTAAAAACCAAGTGCTTAAATGTCTTCTTGTTTTGGAAATAACCAAAAATAACGAAATCTACTTCACTAATGCTTAGTTACTTTAAATAGTAAAGCGTTCTTAAAGTAGAATGGCAGTAAGTAAAAACAAATGCGAAAATTTCGCAGTTTTTTCGATTTTTGACAATGTATACCAGGCTTAAAAAAAAAAAATATTTTCAAATGTATTAGATATTGTTTCAATTAAGCATTGCGCAAGCCTAAGCGATGGCGGTGGCGATCACGATCACAATGTGGATGCCGCACATGTAAATCAATCACATCTATACGCGATATGTGGATTGCGATTAGGTTCCACTGCTGCGTTCAACCAAGCGACTTTTACTGAACGCAGCACGCACCATCTGATCGCAGTATGCCACCATGCCACGATATTTGATTTTTTTTGTGAAAATATTAACAAAATTCAAATGAATAATAATTTAGAACATTATACAGCAGATTAAAAAAATTAAAAAAATCCAAATTTTGTACAATTTTTTGCACAAAGAATACAAACAAAAGCATACAATTTACGGATATAATTGCTGTCCGGGTCGATCAGATTTATATGCTACTGATTTTTTCTCACTTTTTGTATTTTCTTTTGACAACTTTCCCGTCACAAAATGTATCGCAATATCGTGTTGATGTGAGCTGGTTTTTGATCGCGCGATAAAGGCTATCGTGATCGCCACCGCCATCGCTTAGGTTTGCGCATATAGCTTTATTCAGAAACACTAGATTCCAAAATTATAACCAAATCGGTCACGCAGTTTTCTTACAAATTTTTTGATCATTAGGTGCGAAGTTTAATCAAAATCGTTAGAGCTGCCTTTGAGAAAAATTGAAACAAAAAAACCGAAATATTTGTATGGCAGTTCCCTGTTCTAGATTAGCTAAATGAAAAATTCGAATTTTCCCTCTAGGGAATCACATATAAAAGTGCTCTGTACTAAATTTGAAGTAAATCGGTCTACCCGTTTAGGCTCTAGCTTAAATAACAGTGGACGCATTTGCGCACATACTCACAGACTCACAGACCGACGGACGGTATGTCAAAATCACATTTTCGGAATTCTCCATCATCTTATAGTATTAATTTTGATTAAAACCTCCTATAGAGCCAGTAAAGAACTAGTTTTTATCATCACATCAATTTACATATATACATATGATGCTCATGTCCACCAAAATCTAAAGGTATATGATTTAAATTATTTAAATCTTAACGAATTTATATAAAAAAATGTATTCGTTTTTGCACCAGAACATGAAAACAACTATTTTTTTTTTTTGACCTAAATAACTATATTACGTCGATTGAAGGCGTGAATAAATCTTAATCACTAACTTTAAATGTTTGATGCTACCATAAGTACTATGAATAGAAACCCCATTAATTAATTTAATAAAACAAGATCTTTAAAAGTTAAATTGTTTATTGGATGAATTCCATTAAAATTTTTCTAAACTTTCTAATGATAAATAATTTATTTATCTCTTTTAATGTTCTCAATCCATTATGAAACGAAAAAGAAAACAAACTCCCACATAATTGTCAATTAAGTATAAAACCACTTTTTCTTTTAATTTTTCAAGTTAGAAATATTGCAAATTCATTTTTAATTTATTTTGATAATATATACACACCAAGGGCTTGAATACTTAAACAAAAAATTTCTTTCAAACAAAATCGTTTCATTAGCAAAAGAATTAAAAATAATTATTATTTTTTTTGATTTTTTTTTTAAATTTATTTTGAAAAGATATAATTTATGCTTTGAGGTATAATAATTTTAAAGAATTTATTCACATCAAAATTTTTGTTTAAAGTTCGCTTCCCATAAATAAAACAAAGTTCTGGCAAATTTTCATATTTTACATATATATCACAGTCAAAACATAAAAATGTAGGTACATAAATCATACCTATTCATACATGTGTACTGTGTAGTGTACCATACATGAGCTCTACTGTTGGTTTTGGTTTGTTTTTGCCCACCGAAAAATAGAGATGCAGAACGTAAAATAAATCCATGTTTTTTGAGTCCTTTAACTTCATATTTGAATAAGCACTGAAAAGGAATTTTTTTGTCACCTCTATAATTTATTTATTATAAGTCGGTTTAAATGATGCGTGTGGTATTTTATGCGTACAATCGTATACGTACACCCTGCTTCAACTTCTTGTCAGCCCTCGGGTGCGATTCTAATTAAATTGAATTTATGGCAAGGAGGGGCAAAGGTATCTACATGAAACTCATAAACAAATGTTTACATTGTAAATTATGTTCGGACGCTGACACACCGGCCGGCGAAACATATTTTGCTTTTGGATGGTACAATAAAACCCGCTTAAGAGAAACTGCAAAATTTCACAGTCTTTCTTTCACTTAAGCAGGGTTTTCACTTAAACGAATACCACTTAAGTGGATCTAAAAATTCCATTTAGCGGAAAATTAATGCTAGAAACAATTGCATTTGTCTTTAATTTATCTTTGAAGTATGAAAATGTAGTTTTCTTTTTAATAAATGTCAAAATACGTGCGCCTTTTAAGCCATTTGAAATGTTGTTTTTGGTTTTTGTTTGAGAGGAAAAAGCAATTTGTTAATAAAATGTAAATATAAAGGTTTGTGAAATAATCAGAAATTCAAATGTCATTTTCGTGGTGAAAATAGTGAAGGTGAAAAATAAAGAAGAAACGAACGCATTCAGCAAATTTTTCGTTCTGTGCGATAAAATTTTTTTTTCACTTGAGAGTTTTTTTTCGTATGAAAAATATAAAATTGAACTGAAAATATGTTTCAGGTATCCGGGTTTTTCACTTAAGCGAGTTTCGCTTAAGCGGAGTGTTTTAAAGGTAAATATGGTTGAAAAATACTCGGGGATGAAAAAAGTGTTTCAGATAAGCGGGTTTTTCTCTTGAGCGGGTTTCTCTTAAGTGGGTTTTACTGTATTACAATCACTGTTTTTTTTTTTTTTTTTGCGAAGAAGGAAATTAGAACTTGAGTAATGGGATGCCTTAGGTGTTAGACAAACAACGCTAGAAATTATAATAGATGTTGGAGAATTGGCCAATTTTAATGATTGTTTTTTTTTTCACTGAATAGAAAAAGGCATAGTTAAATTATATACCTTGAGAGTTTTCCGTTTGATTCGGGGATAATTTTAAAAAATTAACTTGAGCCAAGGCACGCCGTCGATAAGAAAATTATTAATGGAGGTACTAGGTATAGTGTTGGAAGTTATTCGCCGTGTGCGAGTTACAGTTATACATTAAAAATAACTGCCTTCATCCAAGCGTCATAAATAATTTATCTTTGCACGTAATATTTGATTATTTGCACGTGCCAAGTAGATACAAACATTAAACATGATTACTTATGTCTGTTTATTTATTTACTGATTAATATAAGCTAGAGGCTAGACAAACACATCTAAAGTAAATGAAAAAATTATTTACTATGTTTTTTTTTAAAAATAGAAGATTACATTGTACCATAGTTTTATTGGGAATATTGTGTTAGGTAGGTACCATAAACCTCCAGATATACAATATTTGATGAAATAAAAATAAATACAACCAGCAGCTTTTAGAGCAAGGATTTTTACTCAACTTAAAAAATATAAAGCAATCTCTTTTTTTTTTTAACATTAAAGAAAATATACAAAAGGTTTAGGCGACGTATTTTTTTAAATTAATTGTTGATAAACAAACATTACTCTGTTCGTTTATTGCCCAAAACTGGCTATTTTAGTCCAAAGTTTTGTCAAATTTCATATAAAAATATAAAATTGGACCAAATCTGTCTATTTTGGGAAGTAAAGGAACAAACCCATTATGTCAAAAATGCAACTGGTTTTAGGCGACGACGACGGACGTGTCAGTAATTCTGAGGATCAAATCCCAGCATCTACCACTTTAATACAAAAATGTTTTTGAAATAGATTACATATGGTATTTCTCGTGCGAACAAGGCACGACATTCACAGCTTTGTCACTGTTTGATGGTTAGACCTACTCCGTGTTAAGCGAGGTACACATTATCGATCACGTATGACAGTCGGCTGACTGTCAGTCAATATCAAAAAATTTTGTGAGCTTGAGCTTGCTTGAAATTTGCCTGACAAACCATCAAACAGAGTGTACACACTATCAGTCGTGAGCAAAACTGTAATACGTGATCGATAATGTGTACCCCGCTTTACACATTATCAATCACATATGACAGTTTTGCTCACGACTGATAGTGTGCACACTCTGTTTGATGGTTTGTCAGGCAAACTCACAGGGTAATTCTGCTCACAAAAATATTTGATATTGACTGACAGTCAGCGGACTGCCATACGTGATCGATAATGTGTGCCACGCTTAAAAGATATATCGATCGACATAGCAAAGTTTTTGAACACATAATAAGTACCACATTGTTTTATAGCTTCCGCATTATTGTTTGCATTGGTTGAGGTATTGCGTTTAAGTTTGCACTTAGGGCAGGAGTAGGTAGATTTTCATGAGAGATAATTCTAGTTTGAATTCAGAAACGAGTTTAACTGAAAGACGTTTAAAATAGGTACTTTTGGAACTTCATCCTACTTATCTCAACACTATGTTATCTCATTTGACTTTTTTGGAGCTTGCTCGGGCTAAAGCACTTCCTGATTTAGATCTATGAGCTTTTATTTTTTAAACAATTAGGCAAAGATTACTACCTATACATTAAATGGTACGAACGACTTTCTAAATGGCACTGAACAATTTTCCGTCCTTCCTAAGAAAAAAAACTTATTCTGCAATTACTTTTTTTTTTTATCAAGGATACCACAACTACAACAGCCATTAGTTATGCATCTCTTGCAGTGCAGTCGCTGAAATGTTCTCAGCCAAAGTAAACCACATCTCTTTGTGGTATCTGCCATTAACGACAGAGACGACAAAGCAAATAATGTATAGGACTAGTCTCTAGAATATACAAAGATATAGTTTAGATATTCCGAATTTATAATTTTGCGACTGCATCAGCACATCACAAACGATTTTCTAATTTTCCAATCAATAGATACAATTTATTGCATTTATCTACGTGATGTGCATTCTATGCGAAGAACCACTTCCTGCCTTATTTATCCATTGTATGCTCTCAGGTACAATATCAACTTGTACACTCTTGTTGCTTCTGCTGTTTACTGTTTTTGGTGAAACACAAAAAAAAAGATACCAATCTGTGATGTACATTTCAGTAAACCACAGGCGCAGCCAGAGCCTAACTCAACACGGCACAAATTTAATAAAGGAAGGCCCCATTCACTATACTATACGTATAATACTGAGAGGGTGATTTTTCAATTTTTGATTTGAATCTCAGCCTTTATTATTCTATGACGGCTACTACAGCAACGACGACGACGACCGACGACTGTTAAGATAGCGGAAAATTCAGAAGCCTTTTGGGTGCATTTAGCTTCGTTATCTGCATCAAAGATATCAAGTCCACTTAATAAGAGCGTATAAACGAGATACCTAGTTTTTTCCTACCGTAAATATTGCTAAACTGCTTATGACGTTTTTGGTCAGGCGCAGAAGAAAAGGAGCAGTTAGCGGCAGGTATATACTTTTAAACGTTAAATCCCCGTTAGAAGAAAATCCATGCGGATCCGTTCACTACTGGGCTAAAATACTGTTTATACTGTAGTAAGCCACAATATCTAAGCATCAAGTTACACAGTGAAAGAGTTCACCCTCCTATAGAAAATTGTCTAATTTATAGTCCCAACATTGGTAGATTCCATGTTAGCACAGCAGCAGTGAGCCTAAGTACTTAAGTGGTATTTTTATACTCGCATCAATTTTCAAATCGGAAAAGTTCAATGGCATTATAAGATTTTACGTTAAGAACTTAAATACTAAACAAAAAAAAAGAGTTTATACATTACGGAGAAAAACAAACAATATGGTCATTATAAGTGGACTTCGGAGTGCAATAGTATGCCCTGTTTTATGGGCTTCGTGATGAAGGATACTTGAAATTAAATTGTAGAAAATAATAAATAAGATACTGTGCAGTGTGCACTGTGAGAGTTACTTTTAGACAGCATCTAATTTGTGAAAGTTTAAGGATTTTATTTTAAACTTGATTTCATTCTAATTGCTAATTTAACCTATGGAGAGATATTAAGATAAAATTCTGTCGAGACTTGTGGTAAATGTCATATCAATATACGTCAAAATAAATAATAATTTGAAGATACAGTGAAAGCTCCTATTACGGACAACTCCCTTAAGTGGACAATCCCTTTAGGCGGACAAATTCTCACGACCGTGGATCTTGGATGTAAATTCCATACATTTTATGATCCCTTAAGCGGACACTCCCTTACCCGGACGCGGACAAGAATATTAGCCGCGATTTGTTAAATTAAATTCCCTTGGGCGGAAATTAAAAAAGATGCGATTTCACCAAATTACTGTCTGTGATCAAATTTATAACGGATCTTATTTCTGCAGCTGTAGTCTGTTTTTGTATCTTTTTTCTTGTATCTTCATGTCCATTTTTAGTTTGAATGAAATTCATGACTTGTAGGTGCAAAAATGTTTCATGATGCCACTGTATATTATACATTTCCTAACATAACTATTTTTTATTTTTTTCCTTGGACGGACAACTCCCTTAGACGGACAAAAGTGTTACGACCGTCGCTATCCGGCTAAGGGAGCTTTCACTGTAACAGCGGCCGGCGGCGTCACTTTAAACATAAGTAACAAAAAAAATTTATTTAACTTTTACTTTTAACAACATAGGAAAATAAAGGACTTAAATCTTAAAGACTAAGTTACAAAAATTCTTACAGGGATAGACTTATGTTCTAAAGACTTTTTGCAAAGAGTACGACAAAAAGTGAAAAAGTGATATAAACAAAAACTATCTTAGTCCCCTTTCACACAAGGCAACTGAGTTGCCGGCAACAATTAGTTCATTGTCGAGAAGGGCAGGAAGAAAGAGGGGTAAACGAAATCTCCCCGGTCGACAAATTCAGGAGATGTTTTTGACGTTCCTCTTCACACTACGTTTGTGTGCGTTCAATCAAGGTAGTTTAAAAGGAAAATACAACAAGTTTCCTCCGACTTTGTATCTTCGTGTGAAAGGTACAAGAGATTGTTAAGGAGATTTAAAGAAAACGTCAAAAAAATCATCAGCAACTAGTATCTTCGTGTGAAAGGGTACTTAGAGATGCCCGTGTGCGAAAAATAGTGTTTGGTCAGTGAAACCAATCTTAAATGAAATATTAAACACAATTTTCGTACGATTTTTTGCTCAAAAGCATTTCTACAGTATGTTTAAATTTTTCAGTTTTGCAATTTTTGCAAAAAATTTTGAAAGTAGTTAAACCATAAAGCTTACGCTATAACTCGATCTCTCCAACTTTATCTTCAGCGAGAGATAATGTTGGATAGATGATGTTGTTGCTCTGCCAACAAAAAGTGGGCCTAAAAGTCGTTCCTATCGTTTTAGATGGTAGATGCACAGTGTTTTATTGAATTATGTGACAATTTAAATTTTTGTATATCTACCGCTTGGACGAAATAATGCTCTCAGTCATGATAGAATTTGTTCCCGTGGTAGGGAACTCAAGTCGCTGTGCGTACTCATGCAACAGGAATTTCCGCGGCTTAAGCATGTGTGAAAAAGCAACGAATTAATTGGTGCGAAGATAAAATGGCCGCATATTTTATCTTCGCACCAATTAATTCGTTGCTTTTTTATAAAAATCCTTAAATCTATGGAAAATGACTTCGTTGGTTTTGTTTTCTTAAGTCTAGAACGCATCTCACGCTAAATTTAAATTTCCATGAAAATTATCTCAAAAAATTAGCAGACTATTTTAGTAGTAGAGTATGGAACATCATCTGTAATAAAATAAAAATAAAATTAAACCCTCGAACCCAATAGGACATAGCTAGGTACATCTGTGATTGAGTCCAGACTAGTGAGTGTCGTCGTGTTTACATTATAAACTTTGAGGAACCTAAAAATACATTAATAACTAAAACAACAATTTCGAATTTGCGCTGAATTTGCAACTAAACAACAACAAACGAGATTCATGAATCTCGTGCGAAGCGCACGATACCGAACCCAATCATTCCAATTAAAACAGGGTCTAAGGGATTTCTACAACATGAACTGTTATCAAAATCGTTCATTCATTCAAAAATCTACAATGGTGGTGTAGTGGTAGCGCTGTTCGCAATGAACAGCTCCTAAGAAAAAGAGAAAAGTGTTGAACCATCCTATATGTCATGTGAAATGCAGCTAGTAATTTTTGAGCGAAATTTTGACAGATTATGCGATAACAAATATGAAAAAAAATATTACTGATAAGGTCTCTTTTTTTATTTCCCAAATCTACCAGTTTTGGTCAAATTTTATTTTTTTATATGAAATTTGACAGAACTTTAGAATGAAATTGGAAGTAAACAAACAGAGTTACGGCCATATTATTGACTTTTTTCAGAGCTAGTTTTACGAGAAAAACGAGTTCTATTGGGGTTCCGAGTTTTAAGTTTTTCACAAATTTTTAAGACCTTAAAATCTAAATCAAAATATTCATAATGTACATACATACATGTTTTGACATCTTTAAATCAAATCAATAATTGCTTTTTCACTAAAACTAGCTTTGAAGAAATTCAATAAAATGGCCGTTAATGTTTGCGCAACGGTTGAACAAGTAAATTACAACAAGTACAGTGCTTGTGGTTGTGATACAAAAAACGGTTGGGCCGATTGTACCGTATATTTCCCACTTTTGGATTTTCCAGGGTTTTTTCGATTAAGTTAAGCCAGATTTTATAAATTAAGTAGACTCATATTTTCTCAAAAAAAAAAAATATATGAATCAAAATATAATACCTACCTATCACATAATATTTTTATATTTTTATACACACATATTTTTTGCTTTCCCTAAAATACTTTACATATATCTATATTATTTTATTATTCTGACATTCTTTTATCATTAAAAAAGTGAAATATTTTTCTTAATCGTTTGATTTAAAAATATATACCACGACGGCATGACCTACTTATCTAAAATGATGATTTATTATACTTTATAAATATTTCACATAAATCAATAAATTGCCCACCAAAAACTTGTACACAAATTTATTTCTGCGTCAACGAACTCAAAAAAAGCATATTTGTATGTAGATATAGGTAGTACATACATATAGCTTACCGCTTAGAAATTCATTTAAATTTTGAATTGTGATAATGATAAGATATCTACATGAGTGAATACTTGCTTCGTCATTTAGCGGTTCATTTCAAAGGTTGTGTGTGATTTGAAGTGCAAAGCTTTTAGCACTTAAAAACATTATCCCTCACACACTTCAATGTGCTACTTTCTACTTTTTGCAATGCACCAAACATGAAAGTGAAAGCGAAGACGAAACTATTTTTTTAAGAGCTTCGCAAGTGCGATATGTCAAAAGTAAAGCACATTTCGTTTACTTGACATTTCATTAAAATTGTACTAGAGTTATTTTTATTAATTAATCGTCCCAAATGATATTTTGGTTGAGAGTTGTTTTAGTAAAGTGAAGATTTAGTTTACAATTTTACATAAACTGATATACTTGAAAGTTTAAGATTGCTTTTTTTTTTGAGATTTTTAAAAAATCAAATAAATTAACTTTGATATACATATACTTATGTATGTATGTTGGAAACACTTAGGAGTAAATACTAATTGGTTTAAATCATATTTTAAAGAAAATCATGCCCTGTAGACAAAAAGATCCACTTGACAGCAGTCATTTTAGAAAAAGTCAGATTAAAACGAAACAGCCAGCGCAGTAGCGTTTGGAAAAGTAATATGTATAGCCCCTTTAAAGATTGTTTAAAAAGTAGTAAAGCGTTCAAACTAAACTTTTATACTTTTTTTATGATATTTCAACCATATTTATAGATAGACGTAGTAGCCCGTGGCGTAATGGTTAGTGCGATGGACTATCATGCCACAGGTCTGGGTTCAATACCAGCCGCTTCCACCTTAAGTTTTTTTTCCGGGCTACTGGCTCTTGCGAGGAAGTTACAATTTCTCCAAGAGTAATTATTGTCATAGAAAAAGTGCCGCTCAACCATTCCTGCAGACACGCACACAGGAATGGTTGAGAGTTGTAATTCACTAGGGCCTGGTACTTCATGAGCCATTGTGCCATTTATTTATTTATTGATTTATGTCCATTGGTAACTCCTTGTGCTGGCTCCAGAAATATGTTTTTTCTTCCATTTTCTTACTCCATTTAATATAATATGTTTCAGAAATTAAATTTTTGTCAAGTTTCCCACAATAAGGATTTTCTCCTATTGATTTAAGCAACAAAATGTGAAAATTTGTAAGAAATGTCAGACCTTAATTCTTGATAACATTGCATCGGTTTTTGTTTGACGTTGACATATACATAGACCGCTGAGCTGAATGTTTTAAAAGTTTTGTTTGTTTAATTCACTTTTCAACCTGCCATCAGATTTAGGAAGTTTTATCAAAAATTATTACCCATATTAATATATCCGATTTAGCTACGAGTTATCTTTCACTTGTGGATTTAATTTAAAATATCATTAATAAAACAGAAAAGGGGTATTCATGCAACATCGGAAAACCATCTTAAACGTCGTAAACGTCATAAACGTCAGAATTCTCATACAACTTTCCGAAGTTTAAGATGTTTAAGACGTTTACGATGGTTTTCCGACGTTGCATGAATAACTTTAATTGATCAGTTTATATTTCAGAGCGCTCAGTAATTTTCCTCCGTCACTTGAAAGAGCAGAAGCATTAAATATAACCAAGATTCCTCAATAACACTTGCTTTTCCTTTGTCCCCTTTCACACGAAGATACTAGTTGCTGTTGATTTTTTTGACGTTTTCTTTAAATCTCCTTAACAGTCTCCTATACCTTTCACACGCAGATACAAAGTTGGAGGAGACTTGCTGTATTTTCCTTTTAAACTACCTTGGTTGAACGCACACAAACGTAGTGTGAAGAGAAACGTCAAAAAAGTTTCCTGAATTTGTTGACCGGGGAGATTTCATTTCCCCCTCTTTCTTCCTGCCCTTCTCGCCTATGAACTATTTGTTGCCGGCAACTCAGTTGCCCTGTGTGAAAGGGGACTTTCTTTCTTATTTGATTTCTGCGACAGAAAATAATTGAGCAACGAATCCAAAAAAAACCTTCCTCAGTTTTTTGACACCAAAACGGGGAAATTTTTGTGAGGAATTGTGTTTATATTTCTGAGAATACGGATTCCTCCGAGGTATCTGAAATATAAACTGGCCAAATGTATGTTAATTGTCGTTTATTAAGAGTGTGTTTCTTTATTCATTCTGAGATGTCCAGAATAAATATTCGGAATGCCAGTTTTGCGTTTCTTTATTTAACGGAATATTCCGGAAAAAATATTTTGTTGTTTGTTTATACATTCCGGAACATTTGGAATGCATTCTTTTTATTCCATGTGAAGTGTTGAATAAAAAGAATACTGGGCGCGTTCAGTATAATTGACATTCTTAATCTCTATTATGGTAGATTCACATTATGGTGTTAATTATTTAAAATCAGCATAATAACGCGAATAATCATACCATGAGTATAATTTTTATGCATTTAATGTAAAATTTACTAAATTTTTTACTTGTTGAGAATACATATGTAAATATCCAAAATAAAAACATTATTTATTTAATTGTTTTGACATTTCACCGAACAACTGGACTGTCATTATCTTTGTTCTAGTTTTGTTTTTTTATTCATTCCATTCCATTTCGTCTTTTCCATCCATTCTATTCCTTATCTGGAATAAATAAAGAAACACACTCTGAGTGTTATTTTGGATATTTATGTATTCTCAAAGTCAAAAGTTTAGTAAATTTTACATTAAATGCATAAAACTTATATTATGGTACATTTATTCGCGTTATTATGCGTTATTATAATTAACACCAATGTGAATCTGCCATAATTGAGCTTAAGAACGTCAATTATATTGAACGCGCCTAGTATTCTTTTTCTATTCTTTTTATTCCACCCTTCACATGGAATAAAAAGAATGTATTCCAAACGTTTCGGAATGAATAAAGAAACAACAAAATAGTTTATCCGGAATGTTCCGTGGAATAAAGAAACGCAAAACTGGTATTCCGAATATTCTAAACATACCGGAATAAATAAAGAAACACACTCTCTAAATGAATATTTTAGGTATAACTCACCGATGAACGTGGTTTACAAAACAAGCAACAGCTGTGTCAAATTTTCTTTGGTTTTATTTCTAAAAAAAAACAAGGTAATTTTAAATTTCAATGGATTGCTTATAGATTTCTATTGAAGAAGAAGAAACGGTTACTATGCTGGGAACGTTTTGTTTTCAGTAATAAGATATCTGTCATGTAATAAAAACCAACCAATATGTCTATTCGTTAACTTGCTTCAAAACTACCGACTTCTAACAAATTTTAGTCCAAAGTCGTTCACGTACTCGAAAAAAAAATTGTACAATTTTGGAATATTGACAGTTTTTGAAATTGGTAAACGAAAAGACATTATCTGACCCACTTCTTTAATTCCACAAAAATGCTTATGAATTAAAGAAGGATCAAGCAGGAAATTCTACAGGATTTTTTTTATCGACTTTTAATTTAAAGTGTCTAACGAAACTATTTAGATTTACCGTTTACCTAGTTTCTTTTTATTTTCTTTATTTAAATTGTTTTCAAAAGAATGGAAAAACATTACCTACTTCTAGTCAAAGGTTTCTACTTGAAAAGCAAACAAGTAATTTTCCAAAGTACCTCGATTAACGTCAATGGAAAAAGTCATTAGTTAAAGTTGTACCTATAGCATTATTCTCTTTGCTTGTGGCAAGTATAAAAGTACCTAACTATATAATAATACTTTCAATGTATTTTTTCCCATTCAAAAGATTCCCTCCCTAAAATAGTATGAAAACAAAATTTGTAATGAAAAGCACCTGTTCCAAAGAAAGACCAAACACAAAATTATAAAATGCTTAAAAATATATGTATACAGTCTTTTCATAGAAAGCGAAATGTTTCAGTTTCAGCGCGCGTAAACTTTTCATTTTGGTTTTTGCCTTCTACCGAATTACATAGATTAAACAAATTAATTTCTTTCTCAAATAACATTTAACTATTCAAATTTATTTTAACGATGAAGTCAAATTTGACCTGCAAACTTGTATAAACAAAAATAAGGAACCTTGTAATACAAGAGGGCCGCCTCATGCTCCACACCATGGTCCATGATGGTGATGAGCAGAGGAAACGCTTATTTCCCTAGAGAATAGGTTCAGGCAGATTCGGAAGAAAGATATCTACTTTTTCAGTTAAGCTGAGGCCCTATTGTTGTTATTGTAGTCGTAGTCGTAGTCCTCCACCAATGACGCTAGCACTTTTTTTTTTTGAATTTTTAAATGTTTTATTCTTTATTCATGATCCAGAAAAGAAATGCTTCTATGGTGAATATCAAACTCATACATAACGTTTATCATCCCGTCGTCGCATAGTATTTCGAGCGTGGAATTCAAAATGATTCTCTACTTTCCTCCCCAGAGTTTCGTGTTGCAGTCGTTACTTTATTTTAAAATTTTCATTTGGATAGCCACATTCATTTATTAAATTGTGAATGGAAAAGATGCTGCTCTAGCACGTCCACCGAATCATGGTCTGGTTTCACGGTCGGATTAAAAGTTATTTCACTGTATGCCTCATGTTCTATACAACTACGAAATATGAACATGAAAGCACACTGTTTTGGTGGTGTATGACATGCAGGATTCTTCATAATATCATATTTTATTTTTTTTTTTTTTGGTTGTTCAAAATAAAGCTTTTAATATTCTTGTTTGATAGATGCATGATGCAGATGTAGAATTGGATTTTGCTTTTTAAACTTTAAAATTGATTTTTGAGTGCTGGACTGGTTTTTTTTTTTTAATGCTAGGATAGCAGACTTTAAACCTACTGCATTTGTAAAGCTGAATTTCAAGAGAATGACTGACACCACTTTGTAGGTTTTAATGTCGTATAACTGCCTGAACAGAATAGAATGACGGAACTGGAGCCGCAGACGCAACTGGAAGAGCTGTCAAAAATTGTCGTACGTTATTTTTTTTACCTGTCCACAATGCAGCTGTACAGCTTTGAATGTGTTTTGAAGAAAAACAAAAGAATATTCTTGTGTAAAAGCTCAGAATTCACATTTTCTGTTTCCAATAATTTTCCGATACAAATAACCACAATATTTTTTTCCGACCCAAAAAGTTGTTTTTTTTCTTCATACAAATTAAAACGTCAAAAGTGTCGTACGTGAAAAGTTAAAAGTTGGTGAACTCTTCCGTCTGCGGCTGCAGCTCCGTATGCGGCTACGTTTCGTTGGGTTCGCAACATTAGATTTGTGTATTCAATATTTTGACAGCTATTCCAGCTCCGGCTCCATCAGTTCCGTCTCCGTTACCATTCTGTTCAGCCAGTTGGGCGTTTTTCTTTTTTAGCTCTGAGCAGAGGACTGAGCAGAGCCTGAGCGATCCGAGTAATCTCTGAGCAGTATGAAACACGTCTGAGCACTGATGAATTGTCATATCTGTCAAATCACATGGAAATTGTATGAAGTTGGCTGCGCTCAGCTATTTGCTCTGTTTGCTCGTTCAACTTATTCTGAGCTAATTGAGCAAGCTCCGAGTTAGCTCTGATTGAAAAAAGAAATAGAAGTTGAGCGCCCCGCTCTTTTATGTCTGAGCTAAAAAAGAAACACAGATTTTTTTTTTGACAGCTCAGTGCTTTGCTCTGAGTTTAAAAAGAAAAACGCCTATTGTCGGAAGATGCAATCTAAAAGCACTAATTAAATTTCTATACCGAGTCATTACCTACAAACTTGCAAAATTTACACCTTTGTTTACAGACTCTGTTAATTTTATATGAAACTTTTTTTTTTAAAGTGTTGGTAATTGTTCTGCGTCAAAATTGTTTTATTTTCATTCCACTATAAAACTTCACTTAAAAACAAACTATAAAATCAAAGTGTTTGTAAACATAATTTCCTAAAGTTTTAAATAAGTTGCAAAACGCCTTGAGGATGACAAACAACAATCAAACAGCGCCAGGTCTGGTACCGATGATAACTCGTCTTTGGGCATATTTATCTGTCTGTTTATGATGTCATGTGTATGTGTAAGTAGGTAGACCTAATCGGCGGACAAACATCAATTTTCTATGTCAGTTGCATTTAGATGCATTGAAGTTTTGCCGACTGATAGGCCGGATGGATGGGGGCAGTTATATGTTCATACTCCTATAGCTAGAGGGCGTATAAAGTGCGCGCTTTATATCTCAATAGGTCAGTATATTTGTCTAAAAGATAGCGATTACGTGTCGTGCGTTGCCGTCGTGCATGTCGGTGCGTAAATGGTGGTCGAATTGATTGAAAGAATGTTCATTCTGCCATGCATGTACATATATGCGGACTCAATCCAGATGTGTACCCGTAGTATAAATGAGATAAACTGCATACCGAAAATGTGTGCCAAGTCATCAAATTGAAGCTCTCCATGGGTGATCCAGATAACACAGCAGAGTACTTTATTCGTACGCTATTCTTTTTGTTTTATTTGAAAAGTGAATGCAAAACGAATGATTTGTTTTCAACGTCAACGTGAAGGAAATTGAAATTTCACAGTGTGAAATATGTACGAAATTAGTGAATAATGAAGCACAGCAATTTTCACGTTTCAAGTGAGACAATTTTATGGATATTTTTTTCCGTTTTAATATAGTTCAAGGTAAATCGCTAGATTATTGTTATCTGAAACATTTTTATTAAGTTTTGTATAGTTTGATTAGCGAGACATCTATTTATTTGAAAATACTTTTTTTTTATTTCGATAAAGAAAAAGGAAAATTAAATCCGTAAATATTACTTGGATTGGATTGATATGAGATTTATCGACCCGATTGTCCTCTTTCACACGAAGAAACAGAGCTTCCAGAAACTTTTAATTTGAAGGAGAGGAGGGGACGGAGTATGGGCAAATTGTCCCGGTGAACGTTTTGATGACTTTTGTATAATGCTTCGACACAATGTGAAAAAACTAAACGAGATAATACAAAAACACACACACACTTCGGACAAAACATGAACTTAAGGTACACTTTTCTATTTTATCCGATTTGGCCGATAAAAAGGAAAACAAATTAAAAAAGTTTCACATTGGGCACCATTTACTAACTCTTGTTTTTTTTCTGCAGAGGAATACAAATACATTGGTGGTGCGACAGCTTGTGGATAACCAGTGTCTACTGATTTGCTTTTATCATAGAAGTAGACCTACAATTAATTTTGATTGTGGTTTTAAGCCCAGGTAGGTACGTATAGAAATGGCGGTCCCGAGCAACCTAGCTCGGTGACCCAATTAGCGCTGAAGAGCGCCGTTTTCTTGTGACCCATTTATTAAAAGTGAATTTATAAGAAGGTTTCCCGGACTAAAATACCATCTTGGCAAATTGTTGGCTTCAGAAATCCGTTTTCCAATTACTTGTGGTCTGATGGAGACATGGGGCAGGAGCTACCCCAATCACCAAGTTTTAAACCCAACATAAAAGAGAAAAAAAATACTAACAAGAAATGGAAAGATCTAAGAAAGTATTTTAAATTAGGTGCCATTTAAAAATAAAAAAAGGAAAACAAATTAAGAAAGTTTCTCATTGGGCGCCATTTAATAACTTTTTGTTTTTTGCCTAAGATTAATAAATTACACTGGTCGACAAGGTTTTTGTTACAGAAACCAAACTATACTTTTCCAAAGGTTTTTGGTGTGCTGAATTCGAATCTGAAGTCAGAAATATTCTATCACGTCACGTTTTTGAGATTGAAAATAAAAAAAGTCGGTTTTTCGCTGTTTTCGAGGTAACGTTAAACAATGAGGTAATTTGTTTCAACATAATTTGTAACGGTTTCTGAAAGCACTAAGTTTCTTTTTTTTAATTCTATTTAAACCTTTCAGATATCTCTTCCCCAACCCGAGAAATCCTGATTTAGTTGTAAGCCTTTATCCTATAAAATTTGAAAAGTCGATAGGGCCAGATCATGCCATAGAACGACCTACCCTCATCGAGGTACAAGATAATAAGTATACAGTTTTGTAGGTGGTGTCTAACCACACATTTTGCGTAAGGGATGCCTAGCGTAAAGTGGTCAAGACATAGGGTTGCCACGCTTTAAATGTCAATTTTCGGCTTTTTACAACTATCTGACACAGCCTAGAAGGTAAGTCCTAACGACTTACAGAAAATATCACGTAAAAGGAAATTTTATTTAAAAATGTTCAAATACTTGGTTTCTTAAAAATCGTAATTTCAGCAGGGTAAATTAGGGTAAACAAAGATACAAGTCTAGAATCTATTTTTTGAACAAAAAATGATAAAGTGTTAATTCTTTCTTTAATCGATAGATAATTTTAATATAAAAAAGTGATGAATATACAAAAAATGTAAAAAACCTAAAACTCGAGATATGAACGTTTAGAAGTAAAATTATGAAAAATAGACGTTAGAGAAAAAAATTACCATAAATCAGAGTGATGCTTTTTGGAAATAAATTTTATATTTTTAAAAAGCAGATAAAAATTAAATTGACACGTGTTTGCCAAAATTTTTTATTAACACTTTCTTTTTATTTAAATATATTTTCGAATAATATATATTTTTTTCATCGTTTTTTTGGTGGTTTTTGATTTTTCCTTTTTTATAGGCATTGATATTTTCATTGAAAACAGTATCAGCTTAAAGATACATTTATAACAGGTACGATAATACTAACATTTTCCAAATTATAGTACCTTAACCTATGAGCTGTGACAGATAATTGTAAAAAGCCGAAAATTGACCTTTAAAGCGTGGCAACCCTATATCTTGACCACTTTACGCTAGGCATCCCTTACGCAAAATGTGTGGTTAGACACCACCTACAAAACTGTATACTTATTATCTTGTACCTTGATGAGGGTAGGTCGTTCTATGGCATGATCTGACCCTATCGACTTTTCAAATTTTATAGGATAAAGGCTTACAACTAAATCAGGATTTCTCGGGTTGGAGAAGAGATATCGGAAAGGTTTAAATAGAATTAAAAAAAAGAAACTTAGTGCTTTCAGAAACCGTTACAAATTATGTTGAAACAAATTACCTCACGGTTTAACGTTACCTCGAAAACAGCGAAAAACCGACTTTCTTTATTTTCAAACGGGAATATCTCAAAAACGTGACGTGATAGAATATTTCTGACTTCAGATTCAAATTCAGCACACCAAAAACCTTTGGAAAAGTATAGTTTGGTTCTTGTAACAAAAAAATAATTTAATTTTGTTGACCAGTGTTATTAGTAATTTGACACACATCTGTCAGAAGTATATATTCAGTTAATCTACAGTTAACTTACTCAATATTTCGAAAATATGTTCAGAAGTTAACTTGGGTTTAACTCCAAAACTGTGATAATCTTGTCCTTAAAAATTGGGCTTTATATAAATGCCTGATCTTCAAAATTGAGGTTTTTAATAACAAACTACATGGATACAGATCATTTATTGAACGGTTTCAAAAATTTTCATACTTCACAATTTTGAAAATCAATAAATCCCTGCGCAAACCTAAGCGATGACGGCGGCGATCGCGTTGACAACGTAGATGTCGCACATTTAAATCAATAGGAAGGCGATAAGTGGATTGCGATTACGTTTCACTGCTGCGTTCAACTTTTTCTGAACGCAGCAGGCACTATTTAATCGCCAAATCACGCGATATTTGAAGAGTTTTAAGAAAGTTCAAAATGAACATTAATTTTTAACCGAATATCTGATTGGAATAGTAAGGGAAAATTCAAATTATGTAAAATTTTTTCCACAAAGAATACAGAACATAAGAAAGCATAAAAATTGGAATGAATTTACCGTATTTGATTGATTTACCTGCTACTGTTTTTTTTCTCACTTTTTTATATTCTGTTGCCCTCTACAAAATTGTATCACGATTAAAGCTGTCGTGATCGCCACCGCCATCGCTTTGGTTTGCGCATAGCTTAAACAATACTGTTATTGGTCCAATGCTCTTCTACAAAATTCACAGGGGCATTTTAGGGTTTTATGCAACAGGAGAGGGTTTGAGGCCACTTTATAATTTGTTACATATTTATGTATATAATCAAAGATAAAGAAATTTTTTTATTATCGCTTTTTTTCCACCACATGTGATATTTCATAAAACAAATCGAATTTGTTGATTATGATTGCCACTTGTCACAGATCCCATCATTTAAATTTAACTCAGGTCATGCTTTTCAATATCTGATGGCTAATTATACAGAAAAAAAAAGACCAACAAATATGTCAAGAATTTTTTTTTAAATTTCTACCGACAATTTTTTATGAGAGAAATATTTTATGTTTATTTCATACTGACAGGCAATTAAGTGCAGTTCAAGTTTTGACACCAAAGTGACAAATATGTCAAAATTCAATGACAAATTATTATCTACTAATATCTGTGGCAGCGAAAAGACAATCTCACGACAAAATATCTTATTATATCCTACTGACAATTACTGTGTCATAATGTATGTGCAACAAATTTTGTAGAATTAATAATTTTTATAAAGCATACAGTTTTGATTGATAGCTATACTTTGAACCACTTACTTTTGTCTGGTTTCGAATATTTTCAAAATTGTGTATAGTTTCAAATTCCTCAAATTCTATTTCTGTCAAAATAAAACTAAAATAAATTAACATTAACTCATCATCAGCCTCAAAGCATCTCTAGCTTATATTTATAGAAAGCAACGATGACATCAATGTGTAAACCAACATACACATACTGAATTGTTTCATTATATTTAATTTCTATGACTGCAGTGCAAAATGTCTGTGATGTCCTATTATCACTTTGCCGGCAAATCTTAATAGATTCTATATTAACGAGAAATGAGTCTTTATAACAGTTTCAATGAAAATTGCCAAATAAACACAACACTCCCTCACACAGCAAATTGCCTTATTACAATGCAATACAGTTAAAATATAAACACATCATACTTCATACAGTTTTGGGCCAATTCAAATAAACATAATTTGCAAATAAAACATCATAGACTATAGAACAGATACTCCTTAGATATTGTATCTATTCATTTTTGGATAAACAGAAAAATTGATTGTGAATTTAGTTCAAGAATTTTTGTTTGATATATCAGTTTTCATAACACACACTAAGAGAAAATAAAGCCACAATTCTAAAGAAATAGCACCGGAATCGATTGGAAATAAAAAAAATACATGAATGCGTCGCACGTACTTGTTCGTTTTGAGGGCGAATAATCTGGTCTTCCATCAAACTTATTACTTGTGCTTAGTAAAAACCCTAAAACACAGTTTACCAATGCGAGATCATTTTAGTTTCGAGGTTAAACCTCCTAAAACATTTGTTTCAGTCAATTTAGATCGTGAAGTAACTCCGAGTTAGCTCAACAAACTTTGTTTTAGTGAATTGTAGATTAACTGAAAAATTATTTCTGTTCGTACAAAAACTACTTTCAGAAAACTGTCGAAACCGAATTGCTTGGGAAAAAGCGATTTTCGTAGTTGTTCGACAACTTAAAGTTAAAGTTAATCATCCACTGAAAAGTTACCTCATAAGTTAACTTAAAATTGATGTATTTGCAGTAAAAACTAATTTAATTTGAAGTTATTTAAATATTAGAGCCGAAATAAGGTAATTTTATAAATCATAGAAATAACATTTTCATCTCAAATTTGCTGATTTGGTTTGACAATGACAGGTCATTTCATTTTGAATTTCATTTGGCTATTTTTGTTGTTTTCTCTTTCTGTTTCTGTTTTTATGCATCGAATTTTGACATTTTCAATGGATTCTACTTTGAATGCGTTCCAATTGGGAGTTTATGTAAGCATTTATCGTAGTTTTGTAACGAATTTCGTTAAAAATGTGGTTGAAAATAACTTATTTCGAAATTTGATTTGTATGGGAATAAGGATAATTTTGAATTGAATTAGGAAATTTTAAACGAAAATTCTTCCTTTGCCTAATCAATACCTAGTGAGTATTAAATGTTTATTGTATGATTTTTTTTTTAAGTTATACTACGTTTTTATTAGAGCTCATGTAAATCAATAGGAAGGCTCACATCTAAGCGATATGTGGATTGTGATTAGGTTCCACTCATGCTGCGTTCAACCAAGCGACTTTTACTAAACGCAGCACGCACCATTTGAACGCAGTATGCCACGATATTTGAATTTTTTTGTGAAAATATTAACAATGAACAATAATTTATAACATTATACAGGAGATTAATAAAATTAAAAAATCCAAATTTAGTAAATTTTTTTCACAAAGAATACAAAACATAAAAAAGCATACAATTTACGGATAAAATTGTTGTCGATTTATTGAGCCAGATTTATCTGCTACTGATTTTTTCTCACTTTTTGTATGTTCTTTTGACAACTTGCCCGTCACAAAATGTATCGCAATAACGTGTTGATGTGAGCAGGTTTTGATTGCACCTTGATCGCGCGATAAATGCTATCGTGATCGCCACCGCCATCGCTTAGGTTTGCGCATAGCTTTAATGAGGTTATTTGGCAAATTATAGAAATTACCTAATTTTGTTTGACAGTCCAGACTGTCAATTGCTTCTTTTTGTGGTTTTTTACATTAAATTCTGTCATTTTAAATGGGTTCCACACTTTTAATGGATTGTATTTGGGTGTGTTTATAAGGTTTTTACGTAATTTCCTACCTAATTTCATGCAAATTTGGTTGAAATTACTTCATTTTGAAATTTGAATTTATATGGGAAATGATATAATTTCAAATCGAATTTATAAAATTTTCAACGAAATTACCTCACTTGCTCTAATGAAAACGTTGTATTAGGTCCAGTTTCACGTTGCATACTTACCGGAATAAGTGGGCACAAAAATTTAAGATATTAAAACTTATGGCTCAGTTATATGGTTTGAGTACGTGTCACTTAAGTGATGAACATGTGAGACTTAAGTGTCACTTATTCACTTTAGTGTGCACTGTGATATTGAAAATTTCATATTGACCACTTAAATGCCACTTTCTTCGTCTGTGAAACGGGGCCTTATTGTCACTTTTATTCGCAATAAGTTTTGAAAATAATTTCTTTTTTAGTTTTAGGAAAAAAAATTGGAATGCAAGTAAACTTTGAGTTTGAGTAAAAAGCATTTGTAATGATTTCCGCAAAAACAAAATTTCATGTTATTTTCGAAACCAATACTTGTCCTATAGACCATCAAATATATAAGACAGAAAATTCAATAAATAGTTTGTGGTTCGTTCAAAGTAGATTTTGTCTCTCTGAACTGGAAATTGTTGAATTTTTAGCCTTTTAAACTCTGTATGCGAACGTTGCTAAACTTATTTGCAGAAATTATTTAACTACTTACTTATATGTATCCACATGTGCTGTGTTCGAAATCTAAATAGAAAACATTTTTTTCTGTATTTGCTAACCCAATTCAAAATAATTTGAAAGTATTAATTTTTTTCCAGATACACTCAAAGTCACGAGTTCAAACATAAAAGTTCATGCTAAAAACTTTGTATGTTATTTTTTGGTTTGTTATGGGGGAGAAAAAGTATTCTAATGTTCATGGTTATTTTTATTGTTTTCTAATTGATTGCTATCCATAGAATTATAGGCAATTAGTTCTTAGAATGCGAAAAAAAAACTTGGGCTGATGTAAATTTTATTATTTGAGTGAAAGGCTGTAAACAGATGTGTGGGGATAGTATATAATATTTGAAACTTTAAGAAACTATCTGGAACTTTAAGCATTTTCCTAATTAGTAGATATACAGAGTTTTCCGTAGAAAGTGCACCAAAGAGCTGCGGCGAGTATAGGTTGGGTTAAGACAAGAAAAAAATCGTATGGGAGTGGGGTCTATTTCCCCCTGTTTAGGCGGAAAAAAATGGCTTTCCAAAAAGGTATAGCATGGCATTTTAAGTTTAACTGTTGTTTTTAAATATTTTTTTTCTGTTTTAAGTGAATTTTTTAGACAGTTGCCCCTCCCGCCTAAACGGGGGAAATAGACCCCCCCTCCAATACGATTTTTTCTTGTTTGTTGTTCTCTTTACCCAAGCTACTCGCCCTAGCTCTTTGGTGCACCTTATATGGAACACCCTGCATATTATATTTTTTACAGAAATGCATTATAGAGTAAAATAAATTATAAAAAAGTTGTTTGTTAAAGGAAATATTTGTAAACTTGAAACTTATTTTTATAATTTTGGGAGAAAAATCTTAACATAAAAGCCAGAGCAGAGGGATAAATAAACACATATATATGTTTTTTTTTTTTTTTTTTTTTTTTTTTTGAAGAAACACCAAGGCATAAGGAAAAGCAATTAAGTTTGAGAAAAAACATGGGTATACAAACGATACAATAGCCAAGCGTTTTTTGCCAACAACCAGGGAAATTGAATGAAATTAAAATAAGTCGTGTTTTTTTTTGCAAACTCGAAAGGAATTGGATGGAAAACGACATTAGGGATAAAAAATTTACATGCTCAATGCAACAACAACTTATATCTTTCGGGCTTAGCTAAGCCCTTAACTAAAGCGTTGAGAAAATCTGTGTTCCTGGCGCGCCCCGTGAACCGTTGATTGCGTACTTTGTTGTTGGTACGAAAGTCCCCTTTCACACAAGGCAACTGAGTTTCCAGCAACAATCAGTTCAGTGTTGAGAAGGGCAGGAAGGAAGAGGGGTAAACAAAATCTCCCCGGTCAACAAATTCAGGAGATTTTTTTGACGTTCCTCTTCACACTACGTTTGTGTGCGTTCAACCAAGGCAGTTAAAGAGGAAAATAAGCAAATCTCTTCGGGTTTTGTTGCTTGCGTGTGAAAGGTGCAAGAGATTGCTAAGGAGATTTAAAGAAAACGTCAAAAAAATCTCCAGCAACTAGTATCTTCGTGTGAAAGGGGACAAAACTCTATTTTTTCTATAATGGCGTCGCTAATTTCCGCTGTCGTTTTTTTTTTGTTTTGCAACCAATTTCCTCTGGGATTGTAAGAAAAATACACCTAATATCAGTTCTTTGTTTAAATGTACATTTTTGCAAATTCCTGCGGTGTAACGTTGCGCTTACCAAAAAAACATTATCATAATCTGTTTTGTGCATAATTTTTTAAGCTACAGTTTCTGCTTTAAATAAAAAACTGATAATTTTTAAGCAATTTAAAAAATAAATTAATATATTTTGACCCTTCCTTCCGTTCAAAATCAAAAACCCTATAGTCCAAGCGTGGGGTAGGTTCTGATTAGAAAACGCTTAACACACAGAAGCAAAGTTTTCGACCAAAATTATAATTTTTCATTATAGTAGTGTGAAATACAATATTTCCGAAATTATGTCGTTTTTTTTTCGCATTTTTCTCAGAGATTTAGGTCGATTTGCCTTTTCAAAAATGGTATTGTCAATAGGATCCTTGTTGCAGCTCGACACGTCCCGAAAACCTTGTATTCACCTTTTCTAATAGCTTTCTTCCTGGGGTATGATTTGATTCAACGCAAAAGTTTTTGTATGCCCAATATAAAGAAGAAATAAGTTGTACCAAAAGTTAATAACGAAAGTGTAAGATCTTGAATTTTACGTCGTCTTGTCCATTTAGTGTGAATATACATACTTTTATCACTTTTGCTTTAACTTTTCAAGTGGTTGAAATGTTAGATAAAATAGGTTTGTTTTTCATCTTTTCCGATAAAACTGTAATGCCCCTTAAATTTTGTTTTAATTTATTGCGCTACTCATTTCTATCTAGAATCTAGATATAAATAAAGTAATTTGCAATCATTTGCAATTATATGCGTGACAGTTTTTGGCGTCTCTTTTAAAACTTAAAAAAAAAAAAAAAAAAAAGAAACCAAATACCATCTGCGACTTATTTGTCACGGCATGGCATGGCATCATTTTTACACTTTTTCCCCCATTTTAAGCCATTAATCAGCTTAAAAATGTGTGTTTTTCTTCTCAACATCATGACCATTTCTTCTTCTTTTGCAAAAAAAAAAAAAAAAATTCCCGAATTACAATCAAGATGACTGAAGACTAAAAACTGTCACAAAATACCAGTCGTTCTCGTTACTGCTTTTTCGCTGATACTCGCTCATTCCACACGGACTTTAATTAAAGCTCTGCTCATATTATACAAACAGAGGAGAAAACTTCTTAAACACAAGTATTTCTGCCACTCACTGCTGGTGTTTATAATCTTTAGAAGAGTTTGTCACCGGACCGAAAAAAGGGCCCGCAAAGATGATATCATTAAGACAGATTACGGTGCAGATTTTCGTCTTGCTTCCATTGCGTCCAACGGACCGTGTGGAGTTTGAGTCTCTTCCTGGCTCACGTCAATTTTTCCATTCACTCTGATGATGGTACTGGTGTTGGTGTTTCATTCTTTGAAGTACATACCTACTTGTCATCTTATTTCTCAAGAGACTGGGATAAAATTGATCGAGGTATGAGTAAAATAATTCTTTGCTTTCATAATAGGAAACGTGATAGCTTTAAAAAAAACGCTAAACATATACTAACTTACATTATATAAAAGGTTCAACTTGGGTAAATAGCTCCGTAAAATTGATGTCTGCCGTTTATATTGTTTGAAGGTGAGATAAATGTTCTCAAGGTGTGACAAATTCATATAAAATGATGCAAACAAAACAAAAATAAAACATAATATTTTAACACATGTTTTCGTTGAAAAGTTGTTGAAGCAGTGAATTCTGGGGGAAAACAGAGGTCTGTTATATAGTTGTTGTTCAAATAAGCATAAAATGCCAAGAAGTTATTTCGACAAAAAAAAATTGTATACCTAAATGTAGAAACAAAAAAACGTCATTGACTGCCTAGACTATACATACAGTCTCATATCAATTGATTTTGCGTTCGGATTTTTTATTATTCAAATTAAGTAGGGTTAATAAAGATTATCTTGTAAATACAGAAAAAGAAGTTTTATTGAACGCCTTCTGTATAGGCTGAATAGTAATTAATCAGGTTTAAATCTTCAAATCATAGAAAGCCTTCAATTCTCGGATCCGAATTGGTTTTAAATGAATGTTCATGATTGATTGTGCTATTTATAAGACATAGGAAAAGATTTACCTGAAATCACAGGTAAATGTCAAATGAATTTCTGTCTGATACAATGTGAATGATAAATCAATGAATTAACGGACTAAGATGCCACTGCTATAATAGCCGTCACAAAAAATTTTAATTTCTTATTTTGAGACGTTAAAAAAGTTAAATTAGTCATTATTATAGCGCCAAAGTGAAGCTTAAAGTCATAAGCTAATTAAATTGTAATTATTAATCTAGTCAAACGAAAAATTGAACTGTTATATATCAATGATCATTGCAATATTAAAAGTAATTGTATTTGTGGGTTGTTTCACCGATTTTTTTTAAACTAAAGAGTGGTCCAACTATAAGGCACGATGTTAACTGTGAGCCACACCTTAACGTCAAGTTTTTTGCCCAATTTAGTTTGACAATTCTTTGTTTCAGTGTTTGACAAATTCAACCATGGTACATAATTGAGCAGCGCGTTAAGATTGTTGAAGCATTTTACAAAAATGGGCGTTCAAATCAAAATGCATTTAGTGCACTTCGTGATTTTTTTGGTCAGCATAATCGAATAATTGTGCGCAATAATGTCAGCAAACCGGGTCTGTAGGAAATTTGAAAATACCTGTGCATGCTCGCTCAGTTCGTTGTGCGGAAAACATTGCTGTTGTTCGCGATAGTGTGGCATAAGAGCCGTCAACTTCGACTGGTCATCGTGCTCGCTATCGCGAATATCATAACGGACTTCTTGTGGCCAGAAATTGAGCATATGGACCTGGTCGAGTTGTGTTTTTGGTTTCACTGGCCACCCAGGCTATGAAACAATGGCTATCTTTGGCCGTATTTTCTCACATTTCGTGGCGATGTTAATTGGCCGCCACCAGGATCATGTGATTTGACACCGTTGGACTTCTTTCTTTGGGGATATTTAAAAGAAAAAGTGTACATCAATAAGCCAAGAACAATTCAAGAGCTAAAGGATGAGATAATTCGGCACATTAACGACATTGAACCTCAATTATGTCATTGAAAATATGGACCATCGGATGAGGTATGCCATCGAAGGCGTGGCGAGCATTTGGCCGATATTTTGTTCCACACATTATTGTCATGGATCCTTCTATCATAATAAAACATTATCTGAAAACTGTTTGTTTTATTTACAATTAACATCGTGCGTTTTCTTTGGACCAGCCTTAATTGGCGCCCAATTCAAAAGGTCAATTGTAATTCGTTATGAGTTACTAGGTATGTATATAGGTTTTTTTTTTTGCATAAGTTGCTACAAAAGACTTGGCCGTGTAGGCTGGGTCAAGAAAAGAAAAAAGTCGTAAGGAAGGGGCTCTATTTGCCCCTTTTTAGGCGGGAGGTCAATTTTTAACGATACAAACAAAATTTGGTTTTTATGAAATGATCTCCTACTGGAAAAGCTTCCTTATAGACAACTTTTACCATGTAGAAACGCGCAACTATTTTAATTTTCAGGAGAAAAAAATAGTACTAAAGGCTGATTTCCAATGCCGTGTTGGGCGTCGCTTTGACAGGTTTTTCTTTCAACGCGAAAGCTCACACATAGCAATTTAAGCAAATTGTTTACAATGACGCGTTGGGTATTATGTTACGATTTGGCACCTATTAGCATGTACACAAACCAACGTAACATAAGCTACTTCAACGCTAAAGTTGAAAAAAATCAACTTCAGCATGCGTTTTGACAGTTAAATTAATGGTCGAATTCCTTTCAACAAAAAGATCAATTTATTTAGAAGAAAAAATCGGGTTTTCTAGACAAATTCCTTTTATTGAAAGAAAGAAATCGATTTTGTTCAAAAAATAATGGAATAGTTTTTTAAAAGGAATTCGAAATTACAGTTATGTAGGTTCATTTTGATTTTCAGGTTCTCTTCAAGTCGTCTGTCATGTCGACGCGTTCGTAAAGCTTGTAAACGTATACGTTAGCGTCTCTAACGCGAACGCGCCATTGAAAATCAGCCTTAAATTCTTTGAATATTTTAAAGGCATGGAATTTGTCGCACCTATTTATGTGTTCACTATCTATACTTCGTGTAAATAAAAATGGAATTAAGTCCTCCAGATAAACAGATCTTTGAAATAGTTTCCTGTTAAAAAAAAAATAAAATTACCCACGCCCTAATCCTTCTGCACTGACCCACACTTTTATCGACACAACAATTTACTTCCCGTTTCTTGATTTGATTAATCAAAAAAACTCCAAAGAAGTCATTGAAAAGACTGCGCCTCCACAGTAGTTGCATTGCAGCTCATTTTTGCCAACGACCGACGTCCGACCGCAATACCACCACCAGAACAAATTTTGTCACGACGACGACGACCATCAGCTTAAGAAAATAAATCCGCCTACAATAATTGGCATACTCAACACACTCCTACTCAATTTCATTTGGCGAATATCGCTCGCTTAAATCTTAATAGACACACTTCGCTGGTCAATTACTTAAGCCGCACCAAGTCACTTGGGGTTACTGTGTTACCCAAACAACATTGCAAAATTCTTTCATTATCCAGCAGACATACATATAGATAAATGGGCATCAAAAGATCTCATACTGTTCGTATAGCAGAAGTAAGTTCAGAAGTGGAAAAGTATAATTCCCAAGCGCGAAATAATCGACACATTGTTCCAAGTCAGCGCGACCGAGTCCTCCTTTCTCGCTGATGGCAAACCTATTCTGAGTGCTTCTTAGATTAATCATAGAAATTTCTCTCATTTAATAGATGCGGACACTCCTTTCAAGTATACTCATAGACTCTAAGCCTCGCTGGGGCAGGGCACGACCAACGCAAAGACGGACGGACGACTTTTTATTTTTATCCATGCAAGACGATTCTCGCATTCGATTAATTCAATAATATAGCGAACATCTTTATCTGTGCCCATGTCGCATAATCTGGAAGCATTTCAAAAGTATATGTACATATGCATTGCATAACATGGAACCATCATGCACAAATGGTTTAGACGCAAAAACCCAGCTGGTTGGTAGCAAAGCAATGATTGACAGAAGGATCACTGACACCGAATGAGCATGTTGCAAACATAATTGATTTAACTGCACGCGCACACAACGCTCGTGAGTCGCCGCAAATTGATTTCGAAGCGGGCGAATTGCATTTCTCTATTTGGGCTGTCAGAACTTGCAGCTAAGTCGTGCGTGCTTCGTCGTCATCATCGTCGTTTTGGTCACTGCTGAAAAGCTGACACACAAGTAGATTTATTTATTGCATATGGCGCACATTGTCAATTTGTATAAATTAAGTTTTATGTTTGATGCCCGTCAAAGTATCCATTAAGTCTGACCGGCTTTTTAAAATAAATTTTCCCATTCCCTTACTGGAAGATTTAGCTTTTGAGAGCGGATCTTTTGATTCTGCAAAGTAGATCGAAATAAATCGCGTAGTGAAGGTATTTAAGTGCCGTGAGAGATGTTTAAATTTATTATATTGACTTAAAATTTAGTGTCTGAATTTATGTTGTTATAATTTAGTCATTATTTTGATGTTACAGTTTTAAACATGAAGTAGGAACTTTGAAGTTAATTGATGTTTTTTTTTTGTTTTTCAGGAAGCATTTAAGGGAACTTTGATTTGATGTAAATAATACAGTGAGTATTTATTTATTTTAATAATAAAAAAAAAACTTAACAAAATGTAGAAATACGCACGCTTTAATTGCCAGTAATTTGGAAAAAAAAAAAAGGTTTGAAGACCGAATCGAAAAAAACTGAATTTTCATAAGAGAAGTCTGATTTTTTTATAAACAGAACTCTCTCCCGCTCTCACTTTGCCACCCTCAATATTTTGGGCACTAACTACAGAGAGTTAGATTCATGGCATTAAGATATCCCACAGAGTACGCTTATTAAAGGTAATATCTTCCTAGTTTTCATTTTTATTCAGTTCTGCGCATGTTTCAAAAGAGAAAATTCGAAGAGACAATTTACTTTTGTTTTTGTAGATTGTGAACGAGGGTCACCGAGATTCTTAAACACTTTTTGTAAATTCTGACAGGCAGGTCATTGAGATTCTCAAAGATGCGCAATATATTACCTACAATGTGTACTGTGAAGATAACCCACTCCCATCCTGGAAAAAGAACCTATAGTTCTCAATGAGGCTCTAGAAAGTTTTGCATATAGATACTAATCAAGGACCTACAACCAAGGGTTACTATTTAAATTAGCTAGGCGTCGCCAGATATGTACCATTTTACCTCGAGAGTTTAAAAAATAACCAAAAAGTTGGTTTATCAAAATTGGATCCTGGAACCTTCCGCTTACGATTCTCAGTCTGATAAGCTAACCTAGGGTTTATTTCGGATTATAAAAGTACAATGTTGAAAATTATTAACTTTATACTTTAAATATTTCAAATCATGGTGGTTAAAACATTTTATTATTTTTTTTTATAAATGTAGGGGAAGTGGGAGCAAGACCACACATGGGGGCAAGACTGTTTTTGTACTATGTTGTATGAAAAAAAAAAAAAAAAAATGGAAATGTCAACACTTACAATGAAAAACATGTGGCTTTTGGTATGATCGATCATGTCTTCCAGTATGAGGTAGTTCGGTTGAGACGTCGAGAAGTAACGGTAGTTTTCGTGATTTTTCAGAAAAACTTTATATCGGTTGGGTGATATGTAAGTTGTGTTCTTAACAGTAAAATACTTAAAATTTTTAACTTTTTCTTTTTTCTTATTGGAAAGTGCATATTGAAAATTATTCAGTTATTGTGAAAGAAAGGAGACATAAAGAAAAAAAAAACGTTTTACAATGAATTTTAAGGCAGTCAAACACTAAAGGTGCGGTCTTGCCCCCACTTCCCCGAAGCACAGGGTATTTTTGATGGGATAAAAAATCTTTCCCAACAAGTTTTTACAAGTATTTGACAAGTTATGTTCGTATTGATTTTCTCTACTGAAAACTTTCCTGGTCCAATACTTAACTTGACAAAAACTTGTCATTTTCCCAGGCAAAACATTCCCACAAGTTCTTACTAACAAGGGCTTTACCAAGTATTTGAAAAGTTTTCCCCTGAAAGCTTTCTAGGTACCTACATGACTAAACTTTTCAAAAACTTGATAGGCGGGAATTTTCAAAATTTCAAGCTGAATATATTCTGCTTATACACCTTTTCGTTCCGACCAATAACAATTTATATAAATTTATATAAAAAAAAATAAAAGAAATATAATTGTTGTAGTGGTGGAAGGTGTTCGTTTGGAGGAATTCGACAAATATTTTGTTTGCACACGACTTTGAGAAACATGCAAATTTACGTAATGTCAGAACAGAACCTAGTTTTCCTTCTATTTCGAAAAATAAAATTTTACTTTTGCACATTCAATTATAAATTTTTAAATACTTAACCTCAAAGTCATAACTCTAATTTTCGACAAAGCCAAAACAAAAATAAAACGGTGCCGTGACTTAAGGCCAAGTGACATAAGGCCAATTTTCTTTGAGACATAAGGCCAAATATAGTTGTATAACATTCCCAAAAGCTCCCCTTACAGTAAAAGAGGTTTCGGACATCTTTCAAAAGGAAACTATATTGAATAAATTCGGCATGTCGCCACGTATACGTATACATATTACTGTAAAAAGCCGAAATAATGAAATTCTAGAATTTACCGGTAAATTCTAGAGCACTCAGCATTACGGCGTATAAAAGGTGAGGTATGTATGGGGGGACATGCTGCCCCCCTGCAACCCACCTGCTTAGCCCACTATAGGAATTGGGGTAGGTGCGAGGTTGCAACGTTTTTTTGTATTTTAAGAATCTGAATTTAAAGAAACTTTGAATGTATCCTATGTATAAACAGTGAGGTAGGATTTACTGGTAAATTCTGCAAAAGAAACTTTGCATACACCCAACCTCTCACCTACCCCAATTCCTATAGTGGGCCAAGCAGGGGGGTTGCAGGGGGGCAGCATGCCCCCCATACATACCTCTCTATTTATACGCCGTAATGCTGAGTGCTCTAGAATTTACCGGTAAATTCTAGAATTTCATTATTTCGGCTTTTTACAGTAATAATATACATGTACGTGGCGACATGCCGAATTTATTCAATATAGTTTCGGTTTTAAAGAAAACAGTTCAAAGTGACATAAGGCCCAATTGGTCTTACGTCACTTTTCAAAAGTGACATAAGGCCAACTCTTAAAATTTGGCCTTATGTCGCTATTGAAAAGTGACATAAGGCCAAACACCCAAATTGGGCCTTATGTCACTTGGCCTTAAGTCACGGCACCAAATAAAACGAATTAAAAATACCCAAAAAAATTAATTCGTAAGCAATTGGTGGTAGCGCCTTTAAGTTGTTGTTGTTGTTCACAAATTCAACGAAAATATTTTTGTCAAATTAATGTTGATTCTGTTTGAATTTTTAGTTTAAGTTACAAATTTGTATTTTAATCGAAATTTACCAACCAAACAAAAAAAAAACCAATAAAGGTTGCTTATATAAAAAGGCATTTTTACTCTTACAATTGAACAAGTCATAAATCATCTAGAAATACACGCAGGATAAAATCTATGGTCGGTGGATGTTTTCTTTCCATCCATCATATACGAATAGGTACATACATATATATATGTATCTAGATATAATATTGAAACAGTAAATTTTCTCTTTTAACTGTGAACAGAGATAAAACCAAGTCACGAGGGAAAAGAAACATTTTATGTTACCTTTACCTACATATGTAATACTCAGCCTCTCAAAGTTTTATAAGTTCAATACCTAACCTATACCATCCTTTCACAAGGACAACTTGAAACAAGGATCAGTTTACTAACAAACATACCTCTACCCACGTCCATTAAATTTTATGTTTTCCAGAATAACGTATATATGTACCTATGTATGTACAACAAAAATAAAACAAAATCGTTTCCATCTATTCCTTGCGAATTTGAAGTACAGTGTATAACCACACTTAAATCGTAACATCCTTGCACTCAACTTGAATACATACATATAAGTATGGAACGTGTATCTTTTAGACAGGCCAAACATACATAGATAGAATTCTAGACTTACTTATGCTGTGGTGTCACGCGCAAAGCGTAATGTTGACACAAAACTGAACGAGCATAACTGAATCGCGCTCTGTTTATAAATGAAGTATAGAAACAAAAAAAAAAAAAATATATATGTATCAACAAATTAGTCTTGTGTATAATTTTGAACAAATTCTCGTAACTTGTATCTATTTTTTGTGTGGGTGATTCAAATCCTTTAAAAGTGTCATATTACATAAAAGAAATAAATTTTCTAAGGGGCCGTACACACTTGAGTTATATGGCAAATAAATTAAAAAGAAGATACCTTACTGCCTGATACAAAAATGTTGCCTCTCAATTACCTCTCTGTGTAGCCTGAATTATTATATTTTCTTATTTGTAGAAAAATATACATAATATGGTGGTTTTACATGAAAACCCTTTGGACACACACAAGAGAAGGGCAGGCTTGTAAAAGAATGCAATCTTTTGTGAATGCATTCTTTAAGAATCATTCACTGAATTCAGTTTAGAGACAGGGTTGCCACTTTGCTGCAATTGCAGTAGATCTACTGCATTTTTTTCTTAAAATAAATCTACTGCCTTTAAATCAAATCTACTGCATTTTTGGCTTTACAAAAAATTGTCCTTAAACAAATAAACCACAAATAATTTTTCAATTTTGTCATTGATTGCAATCATTCTAATTCTTCAGGAAATACTCACATCCTACTTAAATTATTAATATCTACGGCTTTTGACTATATCGGCTCTGTTTTGATGAATATTGAAAGCTGACGAAAATCTTGTTTTTGTTAATTTGCGTTTTTTTTAATGTTGCAAATTATCACAAGCTTTAAATAAAATCCGCCCAAAAAGGTTAAAATTCTTATTAAGTAAATGTACTTTATATGCATTTCTTATGTAGTGATGCACTGTGCTGGTAGGCCAAAGTCACGAAGGACTCAGTAGCGACAGGGAATTTAAAATTAAAAAATAATTATACCTAATTAATACGACACCTCTTCTTTTTATTTGAGATAATATATAGCCTGATATCTAACAATAGTTATGTATTTTTAACAACACTTTTTATTTTTGATGAAAAATATGTTAATTTTTTTTTTTTATTACCGGTAATATTTTTTCTTAAATTTTAATCCTCCTTGTTTTTAGAAAAAAATAATAATAAAACAAATCTACTGCAAGAAAGTTCAATCTACTGCATTTTTTTTGTGAATCTACTGCGGAAAGTTTGCCGAAAAGTGGCAACCCTGTTAAGAGATTGAATTCATTGACTTCACTTTGAGACTTCAGACTTCAAGAATGGCGAAAAATATGATTGCAATCTTTTCAAGTCAAACGATTGGTGATTGCATAACTTGAAGTCTGAAGTCTCAAAAAAAAAGTCAATGAATGCTATCTTTTTATTGAAGTCATTAAGGATTGCATTCACAAAAGATTGCATTCTTTTACAAGCCTGGAGTTATGAGTTCTTAATTAACTCAAAATTTTCATAAAATTTAACATTAAAATGATAGGAAAGATGAAAAAAGTTCGTCTCAAATCTATGTCTGTAGCTGTCTATCCGTTGCCAGCCTTAACGGATCGGTCCTTTTTTTTAATATTTTAAAAAAGCGTTTTTTTTTTTTAAATCCATGCGACATTTGTTTTTTTTTTTTTGTAAAAGAATAACGCTTTCTGCTATATGTGTGGAAAATCTTACTTTTCTCGAAAAAAAAAAAATCCAAGTTCATATCCGGATCTCTTACCCCGTCAAACATAACATTCCACCCTAGATATTTTTGTGGAAACTTACCTATCCTTAAAGTTTTTATCAATTTTCATGACAGATAGGTTTCTATTTTTGTCCTTTTTTTACTTGTATACTTTTAACTTTATTTATCAAACTAAATCCGGATATGCATTTGGATCCTGGTATCCAACACTATCCGGATAGTGTTGGATTTCTGATCATAGATAATATTCCAAGGAGCCCATAACTTGTCTTTGTAACATAAGCATACTTTTTTATCATCGCATACAACAAGTACTAAAACACAAAACCATTTACTTGAAATCCTTATACTGCCATCCACACCCGCATTCTCACTCGCACTTTCACCTAAGCTGCTAGTGTTATAAATCAACGGATTCAAGAAGAAGCATTTACTACCATCACCCTCACTCCCATCTGCACCTTTCCATTTAACCTTGAAAACGAGGAAGATATATGTATGTATATGCCAAAAACGAAAGAAAGATACAAAAATTAAAGATATTCCTATCCTACTAACCCACATAAATTTCATTCTTACGTGTTCAATGTTTACGTGTTTGTTAGCAGGAATGGAATATTGTGTTTTTATTTTTTTTCGTTTGTTCTTTGCATTTTTTTTCCACATTAAAGTTTGTACCGCACTCAACTAAATATATTGTTCGTAAATTGTGATGTTTTCTTTCTTCTTTTACCTATGTATGTATTTTTATATTTACTGTTTTCTTATTTTTATAAAATAAATTGTACATTCAGGTTGAAAAAGTATCCATAATAATCTGCATTAAATGACTTTAGTATAGGTATATCTGCCAAAATATCGTTTGAATGTATTTTTCTTTCCAAGAATTTTATTCTTAAAAATCAAAATGGTCCGCTGATATCAGCTGAGGTGGGAGTGTATTTTTGTTTTAATTTAATTTTTATTTTTTTCGAGGAAGACCGGGTTTTTAATCTATTTATTTATAATCACTTATAGGGTGTGTCCGAGGTTAAAAATAAGATACAAATGTCAAAATAACATTTCCATGTGTTACTCTTAAGTAATGCTCGAAATTATTTTAGCTATTAATTAAATTTATATACAAATTTCGGGGAAATGAGATTTTTTATGTCTTTTTTTTTATTTTCTGCATTGATTGAATTTGTTTTTATATTTAGTTTGTGTTTCAGTTCATAATAAATGTGCTTTTAATGGAAAAAATAATACAATTTTTGAGTCGCAATTTTTCTATTTAAATTGTTTTGTTTTTGCAGACTTAGAGCAAGGTAGTCGTCAGTAAAACTTACTTACTTCGATAATTGAAATAATAAATTCAATGTTAAAAAATAGAGATAAACTGCCGTAAGATAAAATATATATAAGTTTTTATTAAAGCGGTAAATATTTTTTACAGTTGAAGCGTTTTTTTTTTGTAAAAAATCAAAACGAAAAGAACATCAATTTTTTAAGTTGTTCTTAGTTATTTTACAAGATCTCTTTTACAATGTCATTATATAAATAAGCTTAAAACCTGACGTTTCAAATGATTTGACGATTTTAAAGCATTGAATAATAAAACCAAGCGATAGTGCTATTAATTCACCTTATTTGGCTAATAAAAAGAAGTTTAAGAATTTTATGAAGGTTTTTATAATTATTCTATTATGTACCTACTACTAAAATTAATCAGTCAGGTAGAACACTTACAGCCAATTTCTTCACAGAGTCCTAACGCTAGTACCGGTACTAGCCCTAAAGTTAGTACTCAAATCGGTATCAACTCATTTCTTCACACAAGTACTAAGGCTTAGTCCTGTCAATTTGGTGCCGAGTACTAGTTAAAACTCGGTACTAGCTAGCTCCTCAAAATCAGCTAGGACCTGGTTATTATACCAGTTGTTAGTACTCAAATCGGTACCAAATAATTTCTTCACATAAGTACTAAGCCCTAGTCCTGTCAAATTGGTACCGAGTACTAGTTAGGACTTGGTGTAAGCTAGGACCTCGAAATCGACAGTCTAGCAGGTTAATACTCAAATCAGAGCAATTAATTTCATTTTGTTTGACCATTTCTTGCCTGTTTTTTCTGAAGAAATAGGTAATAAGTGGGTTTTTTTGTTAACGTTGTTAATTCTAGTTTTTTTTTTTTTTTTCAATTTTGTGTGATGTTCTTGTGTAGAAAATGGATTTAGTTTTTGGTGGTGACAATGTTCGTACGAGAGATATTGCTCAGTTTTGATAACTTCTTGACCATTTCTTTTTTTTTTTTAAATAAATGTAACATAAAAAAAATAAATTTGATGGCACAACAGATCATGAAGAACTAGGGCCTAGTGACTTACAACTCTCAACCATTTCTGTGTGCGTGTCTGCAGGAATGGAGGGGACCTACAGTTTATTGCCGAATCCGAACGGCTAACGAGCGGCACTTTTCTGTGACAGGAGATACTCTTGGAGGATTTGTCAATTCCTCGCAAGAGGCAGTAGCCGTTTTTCTTTTAAATAAATAGGTGGCGAGGCTGGGGATCGAACCTTAGACCTCCGGCATGACAGTCCATCGCACTTACCATCACGCCACGGCTACTACTAACATAAGAGCGTTTTTTTTTTTAATTTTATTGGTTTTTAAATTTTCAACTTTGGATAAAAGCCAGCAACATTTTCAGAGATTGAAGTGGCTGCTTATGCATTTTACCGATTCCTTGACCCTTGACCCTTGAAGTAACCGGAAAATATCTTTGGCGAACTAAACGTTGTTAAAAAATGGACCGGAATTGATGCTCGGTTCAATATTTCACCAATATTTGAATTAGGCGCACACATTTTAAGCCTGCGAATTTGGTTATCCCATTAGTAGGTCCATGGTCAAACGCGAACACGCAAAACTTAATTCGAAACACTACGAAAACTCACAAATTCGGTAAAATCATTACCACAAACACAAAATAAATATTCACATATTTTAAATAAGAAGAAATTCAATGCAACACACGACAATATTATAATTATTATATTTATCTTTTAAACAAACAGAAAACGTAATAAATAAGTCAAAGACAGGTAAATACTGTCGAAAATTAATTAAAAACTTCAAAAAAACTGACGTAAATGTTAAATAAATATCAAAATAATTTATAAAAAGCCAAAATGTTGTCAAAATCAGTATTAGACCAGTTTTAGACGTATAGAGTTCCTAGTACCGCTGTGTGAAACTTAGATCGGGTACTAAGGATGTAAAGAAATGCTCAGGTACTAACTTTTCGTTAGGACCCAGTACCAGAGCTAGTACCTGAGCCAGCTAGACCGGGTTCTAAGCTAACTTAGTACCTATGTGAAGAAATTGGGCGTTAGATTTTTTTTCACAGAATTCATGTAAACTAACAAAAATTGTCGTCTTTACGTCCACAAAAATAAAAGCTATTTTGAATTAACTAATAATTCAACTTTAAGAATTGTTTAAAAGCGAATAAATAAGTTGAACACTAAAAAACGTAGGTTATGATAAAAAAAAAGAACGTATACGCCATAGTGAACGAATGTGGATTTTTTTAGATTCGTTTTGTTTTAGATTGTAGTAGCCCGTGGCGTAATAGTTAGTGCATTAGACTGCCATGCTGGAGGTCTGGGTTCGATTCCCATCCGCTTCCACCTAAAAACAAAAATTGTTTTTTTTTTTTTTCGGGGCTATTGCCGAAGCAAGAAGAAGAGGAAATGACAAATCCTCCAAGAGTATCTGTTGTCATATAAAAGTGCCGCTCACCTTAGCCGTTAGGATTTTGCAATAAATTGTAGGTCCCCTCTATTGTAAGTGTTGTAAGAGTCACGAGGTTTTTCATGAGCCGTTGTTCAACCAAAGTTTATTTTTTTGTTTAAGATATAAGATATAATAAAAACTATAATTTAAAATGAAACTACATTATTGGTCATGTACCGACAATGTTATGACAATGGTTCAATTGTGTAATAATATCGTTAACGAGAAAATGTTTAAAAAAAAATTAAAAAGTACTTAAATTGATTTTTATTTAATTTGTTTATTTATACAAATTTATTGCATCATTTTTTGATATAATATTAGTTATCAGATCACCGAATTACAAAATTATAACATCTAGTATTGTCCCGTGGCCGAAACTCAGCCAACAAAAACTGACACACTCTACGAAGGAGAAAACCTTTCAAAACTTTCAATTTCGCAAACAATTTGTTTGAAAATATTGAAGGAAAAACAACATTTTTTTTTAATTTAATTTTTTTTTGTTTTAACAAAAATGACCTACAGTGTGTAAATGCGTGTCTCAAGTATATTCTGCACATCTCCGCAATTGTGACTTTCCAACCATTTAAAATTTATCGACATTGGTCAAATACTTTTTGAGAAAATGGTACCACAAAATTTATTTACGGCTATTTATATAAAGAATATCGTATCGGTGAATCTAAAAATTATTAATGTTCCATTAAAGTGCCTAAATCGAAAGAAAAAATGATTGTAGAAAATATTTATCTAAAATTGATACATATAACTAGCTAACCCAGCAAACTTCGTTTTACCTAAAATTCTTTAAATTGTCCCTTTCAAAAGTCGAGTCTCTCCTATCTAATGAGAATGAAACTCTTCGTATTGATTCGTGTTGAATAAGCTTAATACACTATGGAACCGAAAATTGCAAATTTCAACTAGAAAAGTCAAAAATTCATAAAAACCCGAAATTGCATATTTTTAGGAGGAACGGAGTTCGCCGATTAAATTTTCTAATTTTCGATCCGTAATGTGCTTACCTGGTTCAAAACGAATCCAACCAAAAAATCCCCGTGCAAATCGGATTATGTTCAACTGAGTTATGGCATGGGCGTACGAACAAAAAAGAACTGATTCATTTTTATTTATTAAGATCCCCTGAATCTTTCTATATTTCAGTGCCGTCTGTGAATGCATTAATCAGAACCTTATTTTTTTTCATAAGTTAAAAAGTAATTACATAAATTGTGTTGAGTAGTTTCATTTTTATTTAATTAAAAAGAATCTGTTAAATTGATAAATGCATTTTCTGATATTATACATATATAATGAAAATGAAACAATGCCGAAATACATATGTACTTAATGCAAACAAGAAATCAATCATTCAACCAATTTTTTTTTTCATGAAATGCAACATTTTATTGATTCTCTTCGGTGCAATCAATATAATTTGCATATATACTTTATTATTTGCTCATTCACAAAATTAAAACATTGCAATTTATTTGCATTGCTGATTTATTTCCCATTTAATTTACGTTATATATACAATATACATTCTTATATAATTATAATAGTTTTCACTTCATTAAGTTAATTGTAGGCCATGTATGGAGATTTTAAATTTTATTCTACGTATACAAAAATATTAGATTTATTTCCATCAAATGACCTACATCAACATGCGGATTTAGTATGAAATTAAAGTTCTATAGATGTTAATTTGCAACGAACAATTTTATTTGTTGTAATGAGAAAACGAGGATAATCTGATTTGATAACATATTGCATTGATATTTTTTATTTCTTGACTAATGGCGAAAGAAATCAATGAACGAATACAGGAAAATAGTTTATAGAGTTTTAGTTATAAAAAAAAGTAAGTATACGCCAGAGTGACCCATGAACTGCTTACTTAAAATTAGCCTATTTATTATTTCTGATGTAAAGCCATCATTCGTAAGGCGGTTGTGAATAACAGAATGTAAAGATATATTTCACCCAATAATAAATTTATACATTTCAAAAATAATATCATCGATATAATCCAATGCGATTAATTTTATTAAATTAAATTCACCTAAATTAGAGAAATATATTTTTTGCATTTTTCGTCGAAGTCTTTTAGACTTTTGCATTGAAACTCTTCATAATTACGAGTATTTAAATTAGTTTTGAAGATTGAAAAATCATCCACATACATGAGACAGTTTTAATACTTGAGCAATGGCAATCATTAATAAATCAAATGAAAAGTAGAGGACCCAAATGACTCCTCTGCGGCATTCCAGAGTAAACATTAAACTTATTAGATTCGCAACAACTGTTAAAAAATAATAAATAAGATTTATTGTTTAAATTAAATTAAAGCAAAAATGCGATGTGAGAGTTTTTCAGCAACACTGAATGAAATTTTAAGTTTTCGTTTTTGTAAATTTTTTGCTTTGTATAAAATTTCCAAAAAAAAGGTAAAAGTTCATTAAAAAAATTCATAGCTTGAGTTCCGTGCCAAGATTAAAGACTTAAGACATTGAGTATCGATCCCTTACCACCAAATTATCGTAAGCAACATTTTGTTTTTTTGTTTGCTCAGCAACGAAACCAAAGTGGTCAAAAAAGTCCATCTAGGTGGACAAAATTAAAAAAAAAAAATTGTATTCCAAAATTAACTGAAAACATACAGATGTTGCGCAAAATAGCGAATGCCCCATACCTAGGAATATTTATAAAATATTTTTTGTAAAATAACACCTCTACGCCAGCTCAAAGTTACATCTTTGATAGACCTGAGTACGAAGAAAATAATCAATAAAATTTTGTCTTCAGTTTTTTTCCAGGCAGTACGCAGTTCACGCGCAAAATTGTGACGTTTGTACCCGCTGTAGGGTAAAGTCTCCACTAAATTTTGCCAGGTAGAATAATGTTCGAAGCATTATAAACTATTATTTATCGAAAATTTTACAAAAAGAAAAAAAAAGGAAGAAAAACATTAATTTTGCGCGATTTTTCCAACGTTTTTGAGGAGATTAGAATTGTAGAGATAAAATTTGTCTTTTCCCGATCTGCGTACTAGGCTTTACTATTGAGCTAATCGAGTGTGAAAAATCTTTTGCTACTTTATGCTATTGGCAAAGTTATAGCGTTTTTTTTGTGGTAGTATCCGGATTTTCAAAATTGAATTATTTGAAAAATGGAAGAAAAGTTTCCTCGTGTAGACAATATTATATCACTGCCTAGTTGCATACCACAAAAATTTAACATCAGGGAGTTATCCCCAAGTAAAAAACCTAAAATATATTAAATTTTTAAGAGTTTAATTGGGGCTTTTAGATGCAAATTGAGGGATTATAGCAAAACCTCTGGTTTTGTTGAGAAAAAAAATTAAAATCATGACTAAATGAATTTATTGAGTTGCCTGCACTACCGAGTAGTACAATAACATCAGAAACAGTTCCTGTTTGGCCAAATAAAAAATCTGTATGCAGAGCCATCCCAAGTCAAACTTGCGCCCTGTGCAAGATTTGTAGAAAGCGCCCCTTTTATATCTACACACATATATACAACACTGATACACATGCCTAAAGCTTTTTTACATTACCCAAGAGATAGACTTTTTGTTGTCCTTATTGGAAAAACAGAAACACAAGATCTTTAATTTTACGATATTTCGAGTTAAATTCTCCTTGAATGCAACACTGAAAGTGATGTTAGTTACTGTGCAAGAAATAACTATGCACAGTTGTGATGGATGTTATTTTAGGATTATTTGAACAAGTTTTGCGGTTAAAATGCACATGGCAGTACATATTTGTTTGCGCAAGTTCAGACTACATTTTTTTGCTCCTGGTAATGCGCCCACAGAACTGTGCGCCTTGTGCTTTTGCACATTTGGTTAGTCCGGCTTTGTTTGTATGCAGACTTCGTTGAAAGATTTTATGTACGGGTATAAGAAAACGAAGAATCGCTAAGTAAAAATTTAATTTATTTAATCTAATTTCTATTTTCCACGGAAATTAGCCTATGTGCTGTCAAAAAAATGATGTAGCAGAGCTTAAAAATATATCAGCTACAGGTTCTTCCGGAAAGACTACCAGAAATTAAGCTTACTTACTTAAAACAAGTTTATCCAAGCGCATTTTCATTATTTTATTTGTTGAATAATTATAATTCTTAGGGCCATTTGCTGAAACGAAACTTAAATATTTATGTTCAACTTAAACGCTTATGTTCTACTTTTTCCTCAGCGTAAACTGTCACATAAGCTCTTATGTTGAACTTAAATACTTAAGTTTCATTTCAGCAAATGAGCCTTATTCTGTTAAATTATTAATTTCTTTTACTGAACAAAAACATATTACTTTATTCTAAATTTCTGAGGTTTTTCATGAAACTAACGATTTTGTTTTATTCCCTCCCTTTTTGTTCAAAAACAATCCCTCCAATTTTGTGATTTTTTTTTCTAATTAATGTAGGCATGTTTTTTCCAAAAAAAAAAAAATGCAAATAGCGACATTTAAACGCCCGCCGCCAAGGGCGCAGAAAAAAACTTTCAACCTAATGTATTCACAAAAAAATACACCTACACTACAAACCGTCCTTTTCATATTTTCGCTATACATCCATCACCAAAATTTTTGCTATCGATACTTGTTCCAGCTATTCGAGGTAATTGTAGCAGTCTTCGCTTTTTTGAATGCCTCTTTCTGTGGTTGTTTTAGTCGAAATTGTTCATTGGTTTTTATTGGAGACTACACATCCTAATTTTCCCATCATTCGTGTACAAAAGCTTTTGTTTGACAGCTGAATTTTCTCCATCAAATCAATACAATTTTTTTTTGTTTTATATTTAAAAATATTTATTCATCATCCAAGTTCTTCTTACAAATAAAATAGGTATGTCTATTTTTAAAAATTCTTCGAAATTTTATTACAAAATATTTCCATGATTCAAGGTGACTATGTCTCTGTTCTTAAGAACTATAAATAACAAGTCATTTCTATTGTCAAAGTTTTTTATATTTAATAAAAAAATTTTCACAAAACTCATTTCTCATAACAAACATAAATAAATATCTATAGAAATCTAAATATAAATATTATATTAATAATAAAAATGCAAATAAATATATTTCTACATCAATTTTGCCGCTGTCAACCTTAACCCAGACAGCTTATAAAGTCCAAAAGTCCCTTTTTCATATTGTAAATCATTCATTCAAATGTTGTGTATCTCCTCTATCACTATAGAACAAAATTATTTATTACCTAATTTCTGGAACAAACTCAAAATCTATTTTAGCCATAGCCAAATGGCCAAATGATCATCATCTTAATCAGGAACGTAACACAAGCGTGTATTATAATTTACTACTATAGCCAAATTCTAATGTCGCCACCATCGTCTCTGCGTTTAAATTAGTAGGGACAATAAATTTTAAACCATTCTACGTCTACCGAAATAGCAGACTGAATTTTATGAATTCAAGGTGAATCCATTTACACACTCAAGTGGAAAAGCTAGGTTGGCATGGCATGAGGGTTGACACAACATCCAGCTGGAGTATTCCCAAAACAAAACAATAAAAATAAACAAACAGAACTGTCATTATTTGAAATCCAAATTAAATACCCATCGTCATGGACTAATCTAAGTGTATTTACGACGCCAACGTCCGTCGGTCGTCGCGTCGGTCGTCAGTGACGATGATGCCACCATGTCCATGACCTTAGTTCAGCTGAATTCGATTGATCTCATACTGACTCAACTGCCTACACCCAACCAACATCGAATGGGAGGCACTCTCGAGTCAGATAGTAGCAGCTGGAGTGGATGCCAATTGCATTGGTCATGCTTTACCTCAGAGATGCAGCAAAAGATTTATCTGCGGTTTATTTCGAGGAAGACATTTACAACACTCCATGTTTATAATACGTGTACACTCTTGTCATTCAATAAAGTTGGCAGGATCAGTGGCATGAGTCTGCCTCCAATTGCTGAGTCATTCAAAATTCTCCATGGTAATAAATTATGTCTCAAGTACCTGTCAGCTGGAGGGTGGTGGGGTGATGCATTCGCGCTTATAGTGCAGCAAAAATATCTATTCCCCCTCCTTGGATGGAGGTGGTCGATTCTGGGTAGGAGGGAGGTATAATTATCTCACCAAGATAACAGTAGTAGAGGCATCAAGTTGATGGCTCATTTACTTAATTATAACAACGAATATTTAATTTGATGTTAAATGTATTATAATACCCGACGATGATGGTGATGATGATGATGACGTACTCTAGGGACTTGGATGGGGGGAAATTGGATTGTTGAAACGGAAGATACTCAAAGATGTCATCATCAGTGTATATGGGCGTTGGACCAAAACAATAATTATGCAAATCATTTATTTTTTGTTTTTAATAACTTATCGTCACTCAACTCTGAAAAAGGTGTTAAGTGGTATTTAGAATTTAAGAAGGCTTTTAGAACTTGATTATTATGGAAACACTACTTCCTAATGAAGATATGACATTTTAAGTGAATTATGTTTCGCATTTTAATAAAAACAAGATTTTGATCGATAAAGCTAATAAACCAGTTAGATTGTAGATATATGTGCATGCAAATGATTATGAGAGATGCAACTCCCACGATTTTTTTTTTATAAAATAGTATCTGTTCCTGCTGTATAAGGAAAGCATTGGATTTGTTTAGAAAAAAATTCAAGGATTTTAATAAAAAAAAAAACACATTTCGTTGATTAAAAATTTAAATAAAATTCACTGCTGCAACACACGAACGTGATTTTGTAGTTCAAACCTATATTATACGGGTATATATTGCCAATTTATGGAAATGATTCAATTATAAAGTTATGATATACATTTAGAGAAAAAATAGAAAGACAGAAAGTAACAAGAAAGTGTTTCAAGTTAAATATTCGAAAAATTGATTTCATTGTTTATAAAGAAAAAAGTTATTTCCAAAATTTGTAAAAGCAATATTATTTGAACTATTAAGGGTAATTTTTTTCACTATTGCTCAACTTGAGGGATACTCCGAAGTTGGCCAACTTAAAAATTAGAACAAACTCACTAGTTGAGAATAAAAATCCTCAAATTATGTTCAACTTTGAGTGAATAAAATCGGCCTTAGAATCATCATAACAAATTCGGTTTACTCATTTAAAAGTAATACGGGAATAACTCAAAAATATGACAATTCTTTCAAAAAACGTCAAAATTCTATTTATTTTGCCAAAAACCTGAAATGAATTAAATTAAATTAAATTATCCCACGCCTCTTTCCCCCTCCAGATACCGCGCGAGCTGGGGTTCAATTACACCGAGTATGACGGCAAAATTCGGTTGCAAGTCATATTGGCATTATTTAAAATAATTAGATGTTATAACTCTTCAGTTATATACTGAAGAGTATCTTGTTATAAAGGACCCGAGTATCATCGAAGTCAAGAGTTTGGGACTGCTAAATACAAGCAGATCAAAAATATATAACATAAGTAATTTAAGGTAAAAACATGAAAATTTTAAAAATTCTAAAAGGAAACAAAAAAAAGTTTGTAAAATATAAAATGAAAAAATTAAAAATGGAAAATATTAAGTATAGCATGCTAAGGCAATTGTTAATTTTGTAAAGTATGTAGTTTCAGATTCTCTTTAGAAATAGGATTTTAGTTATTACTATCTACTACCTAGGTTAGTTAAGAGGCTAACTATATAGAAGATTTCTTTGTGTGGTCTTGCTATAATTATTGTCAAAAATATTACCTTAAGCATTAGCTTCCCTCAACATTCTTGTGACGGGCTCATTTCTACCATAGTCAGTTCTAGGAGGAGTTAGATGGAATTGGGGTACTGATCTGAGAGAATGTGAGTTGATATTCAAGCTCATTGCATCAAGGAGGACAGAAGAATCAGTTACACCTGATAAGATTTGATGAACAAAAATAATATCAGCTACTTCGCGACGTTTTTTGAGAGGTTGCTGGCCGATGAGCTTCAACCGATCTTGATACGGTGGCAAGTTGTAATTATCAACCCAAGGAAGTCCCCTTAGGGCGAATCGGAGAAATCTTCGCTGTATTGCTTCGATTCTTCTAATGTGGACAAGGTGATAAGGGGACCAAATTTGACTAGCATATTCGAGTAAAGGGCGAACAAAGGTGGTATAAAGAGATTTAGTAACGTAAGGATCTAAAAACTCCTTAGACCAACGCTTAACAAAACCAAGAGCAGTGTTAGCTCTAGCTATTATGTTTTCATAATGGGATCGCAAGTTGAGCTCACTATCACATATAACCCCTAAGTCTCGAATAGTTGTTACTCTACAAACTAGCCCATCGTTTATGTAGTAGTTTCGTGGTGGTGGACGGAAACGTTTACGGGAATATTTGATTGATTGGCATTTACTAACATTAAGTTCTAAGTTATTCTTTTCACACCAAACTGAAAAATTGTTTAAGTCATTTTGCAGAAGGAAAGCATCGTCAAGTGAGGTAATAGATCTAAAAATTTTCATGTCATCAGCATACGTGGAAAGTTCCGAATGGTTGATCACGGATTCGACGTCGTTGATTGACAGGATAAAAATAATAGGGCCCAGGTGGCTGCCTTGTGGGACGCCAGATTTTGGAACGAAAGGATTTGATAGCAAAGATCTAAATAATACTCGATATGTACGATCGAGTAAGTATGATTCCATCCACTTAACAAAACCGGAAGGAAATCCAAAAGATTTTAGTTTGAACAATATGAAGTTTTCTTACAGCTTGCTCATTAAAGCTGTTTATTATTCTTTTAAGCTAGTCGGAGCGGAATCGTACCCTTTTGTGAATTTTGTGATTGATATTAAACTGATAAGAAAGTTAAACTCATTTACGAAACTTTTAGGCTAATGTCACACGGGCGTCTTTTTCTGCGCGTCCATTTGGAAGTACGTCCTGAGAACCAAGAAAACTTATAGGAATGGACACACGAGCGTCCACTTATTGATTTCGTCCCCGCGTCCATCTTTTTGTCGATTGTTTGAATCTCATGCCGCGCAGATTGTAAAACGGCATGAGGGATACTATCGTAAATTAGTATGGTCATACGAGCGTCCAAATGGACGCGCTTCCAGATAATTTTCAGATGACTTTTTTTTGTTTTTTATTTTTATCTTTTTAGTGGTTCAATATATATTGCTGAAATTTTCACAGATAATATAACCAATGTATCCAAAATTAAATTAAAAAAAAATTGAGTTCCTAAAGTACCGTTGAGTTGAGATAACGGCAATAGTAGAACCCTTGTTCTACGAGCTCATATCTTTTTAATGCATGCAGTGTTTAACTTGGTTTTTTCTTATTCCGAATTTCAGGAAAAACACGATTATATTTTTCAGTTCATTTGATATTTTACGTGCACCAAAAGCCTCACAATCTTAATTTTAATTTAGTCGAGAAATCGGAAAAATTGCATAGAAAAAGTGTGTTTGGTTCATTGCTCTCGGTAATCTGCCAGTGATGGAAAAAGGTCCGTTAATTGCAAAATTGTGACAACTTTCAAAGTTAAACTTTTTTTTTTAAAACAATTAAATCTTTCGTTGTAATGATCCGAGGTCTTAAAACAAAGATACAATATCAGGCTACAATTTTGTTAAAAAAAAAAAATTTGAGAAAAGGTACCCCCTTCCACCCTAAAAACGTAATGGCGGAGAGCAATTGAATTTGATTCCTGGAATTTTAAATTGAAAAGTTGATGTAAAAGTTCAGAAATTTGAGAAAATAATTACGCAAAGTAATTGCCTAAAATAATGCAGGTAATTTTAAAGGCCTTAACCTAACAAGAGAGGCAATGGAGGTTATTTAATCAGTTTATAAGCAGAAAAGTATTCTAAATTCAAAAGTTGATGAAAATTTTCAGAATTTTGAAAAACAATATTCCACATTGTTACTGCCCCAACTCCCCTCTACAAAAATATTTTACATTTTATAGAGCTCATTACAACAGGAAAGGTGGTAGGGGCCGTTTTTTGAATTTTCACCCACTAATTCTATATTAATTTAATTTATCAACCAAAGAAAAGGAACCAACTTAGTAAAATATTCCGTCCGCGCGTACAAAAATAAGTTCGTGGTGACATCAAGAGAGTTTTATACTGGACGCGCTTCCAAATGGAAGTTCGTCCATTTGGACGCTCGTGTGGCATTTGCCTTAGAGTGCAGCAATATATTATCTCTGACTATTTACGATAAATCAAAAGATATAGATAATCTATATCTGGTAAAAAGATTTATTTAAAGGTATTAAAAACAAGAAAGTATCAGGTTTGTTAATCTTCAACCTTGCTTTCCTTCGAGTGTATTTATAATATTTAACCTTCCTTTCCATACGTATATTTACAGTACATATACCTATGTATAAACTGTAGCTCAATGTCACGACACAATTATGTGTGCACGTTTCTTAAGAGGCAGTAATCAGACTTCCATCAAAAACCAATTCAAACCTATAACTTTCTGAAAGACTTCATCTCACTTTCAACTTTCAAATTAGTTAAATAAGTGATTACACTTGTAGTTATGTATTAATAAATAAAAAATAAAAAAATGCATTAAAATTACTTTATAAAAATCGATGTATAAAGTTCAACCAGAATCAACATCAACACGGATAATAATGTTTTTCTCTCAGTTTCCGGTTGCCATATTGGATATGAAAACATAAAATCCCCTTTCGATATGACATTCCAGTGGGATGTTTTAAATTTCACATTAAAGTCGACCAGAGAAATTCTAGCGTGGGTTAACTGGGTAGGAAGGAGTAGGTATTGTTGGAGTAGAAGTAGCAAAAGAGCTTCACATCGTGCAAAAGGCTATGCCATTTCAGCTTGTTTTTGGGTGGGTGGTAACTGTGTATAAGTTCCATCAAAAATAACACATGTTTTAAATTCCTTAAATTTGTATTTAGATTAAGAAGTGATGTTATTGATTTTTTTAGTTAACACGTTTTGCAAATTTGATACACACACACACATACACAAATACGAAATGCGAAATAAAAGCTATTTATAAAACTGCACGCATAGACCTTTAATGCGCGTATTAGAGGACTCTATAAAAGATGTCAGTTTTCATTTTCTATACATAGGCCCCTAGTTTAACGGTAAGGGTTACGTTACGCCATTAATTTGCAAATTTCACGCTCAAGCTAAGATGATAATGGTGATGTAGTGGTAGAAAAGTGGTGGCGCTTGTATGTAAATCACAGAAATTAAAATGCCATTAAACGAGGCAGGGTGAGCTAAGAGCTAACGCGTTTTTTCTTATAAAAGGTTCAAGTTCAAATTCAAAGTAAAACACCATAATACGAATCTACTACATCGCTCTCTTTGGTGGTGAGAAAAATTTAATTATGTATATTTACTTTATGGTTTTATAAATGTAATTTAGCGGCTTACTCAAGAGCAGGTTGATCCTTGATGGAAGTGACGGTTTTTTTTGTGGCTTGTCAGCGTAACAAAAGAGTCTCTTGTGGGCTATTTGTTGGATTACTTTATCGTTTAGTTTAGGGTGTTTTTTTTTTTTTTTTGTGGGTAATCTTCAGGAATTAAGCTTTGTGAATGAAAAATTGGATTATTTGTTTAAACTTAATAAGTCCATTATAAGAAACCATAAATGTAAGGGGAGGAAAAATAGAAAAAAAAAAAATTAATTATACTTAACATGTGCCATTTTTTAAGTGTTTTTATATTTTTTAAAATGGTTTCCTCTGAGGAATTTCGTTTTTTTTATAACAAAGTTTATTTCACTAAAATTTAAATTCAGTTGCAATAAATACTTTCAAAAGAAAGATTTTAAAAACTTAATATGGTTCATATAAGTTCTTTGAACTTTGATATCATTGAAATTATGGTTATTGTTTTGTAGAAGTAGATGGTTTCTCTTCTAATAGAAATTTTGTTTTATTTTTTTCACTTTCACATTGAACTGAAAGGAAGATTTGGTGGAATATTTCTTTGAAAAAAAAAAAAAAAAAAAAAAAATATACAGGGTGATCGGTATAAGATGCACCAAACTGCTGGAGCGAGTAGGTTAGATTATGACAAGAAAAAAATCTTCCTGCCGTTTAGGCAGGAGGGGCAATTTTCTAAAAAATTGACTTTAAACAGAAAAAAAAATATTTAAAATAACGGTCAATTTAAAATGCCATGCTATACCTTTTTGGAAAGCCAGAAATCTCTTCTTTGATTTTAATTTTATATTAAGTTGTGTTAGTGAATAGTTTTTGAAAAATTAATTTCCAAAATCGAAATTTAAAAAAAAAATGAAAAAAAAAAGTTTCAAACTATTTTTTTTCAAAATTTTATGTAATTAAGTATAATTTTTGTTTTCAAAATTCAATGCTCTTATTAGCTTTCAGTCAAAAACAGAAAACCGGATGCTAAAATGTCTTTTAATTTTTGAGAAACCCGAATGATAATCAAAAAATTATTTACTGATAAGTGCGACTGCGATATCATAGTAAAAATATACATATCAAAAAATAATTTTACATTCCAAAATTTAAACTATTTCCCCCCATCAATTTTTGTATTAATTCATTTAATGCCAACAAAATATGATCCATGAGAATTTCTTTATTCGAACCAAACCTTTCTTAAGACTATTGACGGGTAAGGGTCTACTTAAATTAATTTACATCATGATTAATGGGAGTACCCATACTGGCATGATGCGAATTTTGGAAAATTTTTCGATCGTCGAATATTCGCTCTGAATATTGAATTTTTTTCAACACAGTAAAAATGTCAATAAATTGCTAGACACATCACTTAAAAAAAATAGAGTCGCTAAAGTAAGTAAATCTTTATTGTCATTTCCACGTGCCACTCCTACGTGATTCTATTAAATTTAAAAAATAGAAAAACATTTTATAAGATTTTTTCAACTGACATACGAATACGAGTATAAATATATCATAAACTATCAATAAACTTCAGTAAAATCATTCATCACACTTGACTTAAAAAAGCCACTGGCAGACACTTTATCAAATATGGCATTCCTATTTTCCTATTTACATAGAAATCATCCTCTATCTATGTTTGATTTATATGAGTGCATGCGGGACGAATGCAATCAAATTATTGCACTTCATATATTGTCATATGAATGTCTTTCTACATCGACGATGAATGTCAGATGTCAGTAATCCAGGCAGTATACAAGATGCACCAGCCACAGAATGTGAATAACGGTAATCACGGCTACAGGCAATTCTATAGGTACTCAGGATTTTTAGTCGGTGAAAAGAGTATACTTAGTCCAACACACCACCATCATTGCCCCTGTGGCCCAACATGACCAGGTCATCACGTTGTGGATTCGTTCTGCCTATAGAAAAATATTGCTTCCGTCTTCTGTGAAGCCTTATACACAACATAATAGTGTTAAGTTTTAATGTCGAACCAATCTGTTTTGGCTCACTATTAAGGTTCCTTCCATATTGACACGAAACACAAGAATTCTGTTGTTCCCAATCTATAGGTGTCCACAAGAGGCTTTAACATGAAAAAGGTGGAAACGCAGATAACTTTTAAACAATGAAGTAGGTAGGTCGTATACAACAGTAGAACCAAATTTATGAATGTTTGTAGTGAGTGTGGTATATGCTGCTTGGAGAAAAGAGCTCCTTGCTTTAAAGGTGGCTCACAATTGTCGAGCACACTGTCGTGGCTTGTGGGTGTGCACAGTTTGTCAATGCTTCCGCCTTGCTTCGAAGATAATGATGTTCCGTCGTTTTTCTTCCGTTTAGCACACATGGTAATATATAGGATGAAATAATGTATGGAGTAGAACAACTGGTGACGCCTTCCATTTTTTTTCTATTCTTGACTCTGATGATGATAACACAATGAAGGAAATCCTAAAAGTCAAACACCATTAAATAAAATCAAGAAAATTCAATTTCCATTAGGTGAATGGAGAAAAAGAGGAAATAAATTGAAGTACCATCTTCATTGTTGCAGAAAGTTAGTTATTCCATTTGGATCCGGTTCGTATAGTTTGTTGTTGTAATTATGATCCCCTTTTTTTCGTAGGCCAGTAATCAGAAAGTTATGTTGTGAAGTAAAGAGATGGTTTGAGGGCTTAGGGAGAGTTAGGCGCGCATGTAGTATCGGCTTTATGATTCTTAAATGTTTGTGTAAGGAATTTCGATGAGAAAATGTAATTGGCGAAAATGCAATATTCATATGAGAACGCTTCTTTTTTCGATTCTATAAAATTGACAATATCTACGAATTTCTTTGCAAAGAACTGTCAAAGTTAATTAAAAAATTAAATAAAATTGTACTTAAATTCGTACAAGTTCGCATCTTTGAGATGTAGAAGGAGCCTGTTACAGCTTTCATTGAAATCCATCATTGAAACACAAATCAATGAAAATGTGACAAGTCGATGTTGACAAGTCGATTTTAGCAATTATTGGGGGTTTTTCTTTTTTAGTTCATGGAGTAGAGCCTAAACTGTCAAACAAAAAATCGTGTTTCTTTTTTTAGCTCAGAGTGTATAACAGTTCAAATTTGTGTTTCTTTTTTCGATTGGGCTTTTCCAGAATCTGACTCTGTCTTTTCTTTTTCTTATTTTGAACAGTTCTTAAATCAAAAAGAAGCTCTCGATGGGGGGAAAACAACAATACAAAAAATATAAATACACACCGATACTGTTCGCGCCTTTAATAGTGTGTTTGTTTTCCCCCCATCTAGAGTTTTTGACGTTTGGTGGAAATTCTGGATTAACTTGGTATAAAATAACCGAGCAGACCGAGTAAAAAACTGAGCGCGGCCAACTTCATACAGTTTCCATGTAATTTGACAGATATGACAATTGAGTGCTCGGGTGTGTTTCGTAATTAAATCGGAGTGCTCTGAACATACTCTGCTCAGAGTTTACTCCGCTCAGTGCCAGTTGCACAATCATGGGTTAAAAATTGATCCATGGTTCAGAATTTTTAATTCACCGATTTCGGCGGATTAACTGAGGTTTAGCGATGGTTCAGGCATATACTTAGCTATTATCACATACTTGAACCTTGAACCATCGTTGAACATCAGTTGATCCGCCGAAATCAGCGAATTAAATTTCCTGAACCACGGGTTAAATATTGAACCACGTTTGAACAACTGGCCTTAGGGTCTATTCAGTGCTCTGCTCTGAACCAACTCTGAACTAAAAAAGACATCTCTGGTGCACTTCCAACAAAAGAAATTTTGATGTTAGAGTTGTTCATTGAACGAAATAATGACATATGAGAACAGAAAGAAAATCGAACTGATACGATTGTGTTCTACTTTTCTGAAACGAAAATCAGCAGTTGATTGGAAAGGATTTTAATTATTGAAATAATAAAATTGATTTGAAAAGAAAGTTTAAAAAAAAAATTACATATTTTTTTAACGAACAAAATTATGTGATCTTGATACCAAAATGCCATCAAATGGAGAGACAAAATTTTCAATGATGGTTTTCAATGAAAGCTATAGCTTGCGCCGAAGAATGCATTTTATCGCTTTTCTTTTCAGAACAAGAACCGGGCAATATTTTGTTAAGTATTTTTTTAAATTATTTTCTATTAAAATTTGTAGATATTTACGATCATTTTTTTAATTCGTAGAGAACAAACATAAGTTAAACAAACTAGGTCCAGAAATTATTTTAACAGGTCTAATCGTATTCAACACAACTTATGTGAAAGACACTTAAAACCAAGTCCATAGTGAACTTTTAATAGTCCAGTCAAATTAGACATTTGACTCGCTGGAAAAATTGCCGGAAAGCTGGATTTCGGTATACAGCCTCCTGATGGTGTATTTAAGAAACTGTAAAAAGTCTCCACGGATAGGAGCGTCGCTAACAATTTTACGAAGGGTTATAGACCCCCAAACTGGTTTTTCAAGAATATCTCCCTAACGGTGCCTTGTACAGAAAAAACGTTGATGACGAATTTGTAGCTTAAAAAATAAGTAAAGTGAAAAACAATTTTGGGGGGCCCTTAACACCCCGTAAAATTGATAGCGGCACTCTTGTCGATGGGGACTTTTTATAGTTTCTTATAGGAACATCATCATTAGGCTGTATACCAAAATCTAGCTTTACGGCAATTTTTCCGGAATTTAGCTGTTTTTATGTCTCATATGACTGGACTAATCAAGGGGTGCTCCCAGCCTTATCGGGAATCTAACGCGGAATTTTGTTTCCCACAAAATATTTTAGTCCCACAAAAATTTTTCTGACACGTGAATGTGAATCTCCCATGGAATAAATGTCCTTAGAACAAAAATCCAATGCAATGACAGTCAAATTCCCCTAGAAAATGTATTCCCGATATCAATAAATTCTGAGGGAAAATTTTAGGCATTATTCACGTTCCCAATATTTGAACGAGGGAAACATTCTTTGAGAAATTTTTGTTCGCTATTACTCCTATTATTATTTGATGTTTTCAACTATAAATGTTCGGAAAAAATAGGTACTACATACATTACATACTTGACGTTACTTATACTTGTGATCTCAAAATTTCTCTTGACCTGGTGGATATTTTACTATCCAAAAGACTAGTTCAAGTTCCAAGTGCATATTTAAATAAATAATTTACGATATCATACGTACGTATTTTTATTTCTATTTCTATACAGACTTTCTTAAGTGCTTACACCAACAATTGAACTTAAGTGATGAATCATCGGTCGGCTGTCCTTCAATACTAACCATTAAATTTCAAACTTTAACTAACACAGTAGGTTCAAAACAATGAACAATACCTAAGTAACATACATTTAAGGAAGAAATTCATTTCATATATAGGAATTACGTACGAAAAACAATCAATTGAATGAAAACTATCAATAGGGTCGATCGATTCGAACTGGAACTCTGGGAATTCAAGTGCACTGTCCCTTGCTGCCCTGTATTTACCTCCGCCTATTATTATTATTGATTTCTATCAAAACAAAAACAATGCAATTAATTCTGCACCAAAGCACACTTTAGGCCAATTAAAAAATACCTTTCATTTAAATTGACTCGGACAGGCAGTCAATCGTAGTTGCGTCGCCAGAAATAAACAAATAGATTTCTTAGGTTTTATATCGTATTGATCTTTTATATATATGCAGCGTGTATACAAAATGTGCACTTGAATTCTGATTGAGTGACTGAGTGCCAACGATAATGATCTTTTTGTGCAGACATGTGGTCTACTAACAGCTGAAACACAACAACGGTCTATGCGGATCCAAATCAAAGTAAATACCAACATGTAGATGCAGAAATGTACAAGTACATTACGTAGTATGTAGTACGTTGAACAGTCTGAACAGAGCCTTAGAAACTTGTTTTGGCGGCTACCATGCATAAAAATCTATATGCCATTCCGGACACAATACGAGTATGTATGGATTGAATGGGAATGGAATTCCATACGCACTGTAGCGCGTAACCAAAGCCCATTATCTCTCGATGGTTTTCAAGTTATTTGTCACATTCGACGTTGAATTCGAAACCTCAAAGTCGTAATTACAATCAATTATGCCAAAGATACAAAAAGATATTATAACGACCGCAGGGTGTTTGGCCACTTCTTTGACATTGCAGCAGGTAATATGCGTAATGTGTGTTGAAGCCACGCGTCGCCGTTGTCGTCGCGTCTCGTTGTTCGTATCTGATTAGTTTTCTTAATTAAATGCTTGGCATTATGGGTTTATTGGTTAATGTTAAACTATTAACAGTAGAAAAGATTAAAAAAAAATAGTTTTTTTTTTTTTTTTTTTTTATTGAATAGTGGAATGGAATCGATATAATTTAAGCAAAAAGGACAGAAACAAGACTTAATTATCAGCTTTCAAAACGAGCTCTCAATTCAAGATCAAACCTTGTTTGAATTCCAAAAAAAAAAAAAAAAAAAAAAAAAAAAAAAAAAACTATTAAATCCTATCCTACAAGTTTAGACGTTCACATTTGAATCTTTATAAACGGGAGCATGATTTTTAAAAGTCTTACATTGAAATATGTGTATAGTTAAAAGCAAAATGGTTTCACATTAACACATTTCTACATAGATATAGGAGGGTTCGTGATTAAAACAAACTAATTATCAAGAACAAGAACTAATTCTCGTTTTAGGAACAAGTTGAAAGCGAAAGCCATAACATTTAAATTGATTTACTACTTGTCAGCTACATATGTCACTCTAAAAAGCCGGTTAGGTAAACGTATTAAAATTTTCAAAACCAATAATCTAGCTTTATCTGTCAATTTGAATAAAAAACTAAACGAAGTACTTGTTTGGCAAGTTTTTTTTAATCGTAAAAGCGTTTTAAAAATTGCACAAGCCAATGAAAAAGTTATGTTATGTGTGCACAATTTCAATTTATTTAATTCAAGTTTTTTTTTTTTGTCGAATGCAAAAACATAAATTTCAAAAAGATGAAATTAATTCTGAAAACTGTGTTAATCTACATAAATTAATTTTCGTCTTCTATTTTATGTCACTAAAGGACTAAAGTTTTGTTTTAAACAAAAAATATTTTCTTTCCCAGTCGATGCATAGCCGATTTAATACAAACTAAAATGGAATGCGAAGAATAATTTTTCGTCAAACGTAAATTCGCTTGTCAATTTTTGTTATTTTCTGAGTTTGTAAATTAATTCGACACTCAAAATGCATTTTAGTAAATGCTTAAGGTTAGCAATTGTTCTGGAATGAAATAATTTAAAATTTATTTTTTATCTTTTTTAAGTTAATCAAACTTAAAGCTGAATGTCTGATGCAAATATACATACATACATATGTACACTCGCCTTTCGTTAATTAATTATTATTTTGTTTAGGGCTAATTTATTCACTCTTCATTAAATTGAAACCCAGCATTAAAAAAGGGAAATAAATAATTTAAAAAAAAATCATTTATTAAGTTTCTGTTGGGGTTTTTAATGTAGGTTAACTTCAATATACTATAATCGAGCATTTAATTTAAAAAAAAAATGTACATAGCTAAAATGCCAAAATCCACGGAAAAAAAAGGGAAAAACGAGATTACGGTTTTGTCTGACGATTTTGTTCGACCAGATTTGGAGTAGAAAATGTTACAAACCCAAAGATAACAACACCACTTACAACATTCGGGCATAATGATGAGTCGAATTAAATAACAATTTCATTCCAAATGCGTTGTTTTTCTTTCATCGTACATGTACCGGTATTTTGCACATTCGTTGCGTGTCGTAAATCACATTGAAGAAGGGTTTCATCTTCTCGTTATGTAAAATTTGAAGTTCGTAGGTATACCTATGCGTTTTTCCAACATTTTTATTACATAAAAGTTTAAGTTTCCAATTCGTATTTAGTTTTTTGACATATTGATTTATTCCCAATAACGCAAAAATCCCTAGGATTTTTTAAAAAACATATGTACATATGTCTCATTAAAAGGAAAGTTTAAACTAAAAGCGATTGAATAAATATAAATATTAAATGGGATGTACCTAATGGTTCTAATAGCTTAAATTTACTTTTAGTCCAGTAACCTTGCGTCTCATAGGAGGGCGGGTTTGCGTGAGGTCCGGTAGTTTTGATTTTTTGCTGAGTCGTTTATGATATTATAAAAATAAAAATAAATTTGGTGGCACAAGCGGCTCATGAAGAACCAGGGCCTAGTGACTTACAACTCTCAACCATTCCTATGTGCATGTCTGCAGGAATGGAGGGGACCTACAGTTTATTGCCGAATCCGAACGGCTAAGGTGAGCGGCACTTTTCTATGACAAGAGATACTCTTGGAGGATTTGTCACTTCTTTGCAAGAGGTAGTAGCTCCGAAAAAAACTTAAGGTGAAAGCGGTTGGTATTGAACACCAGACCTCTGGCATGACAGTCCAACGCACTAACCATTACGCCACGGGCTACTACCGTTTATGATATTGGCCTCATAAAAAACCCAAGTTTTCGAACTCGAGCGCCAAACGCATCATGGTTAAAAATCAAAAAACCGCTTTTTTCAGTTATTGGCAATTTTAACCCCAAAGGATTAGTTTTTCGAATATAACTTCGCTCTACGATTTTAAAGTAATCAAATTTTATTCAATTTGAGCCCAGAACTATCTGTGTAAATCCAACAATTTCGAAAATACAGATATTCAACATTTAGCAATAATAAATTTATAACAACAAGTAGTATAATTTTCAGTATAATAAAAAAAAAAAGACGGTTCTTGCCACAAGATGCATACAAATACTAGGGTCAAAAGAAAAAAATCCTCAGGAGGGGGTAGCCTATATCTCAACGTTTAATTGGGAGGGCCAATTTTTCAAAAAAACTGACTTGAAATAGAAAACGACTCATTAAAATCCAACGAAATTTTTTAGAATAAAATCCTATACCTTTTGTCAAAGCCAGGAATCCAGTCTTAAATTTTTAAATAAAGTTGTTTTAGTCAACAGCTTTTGAACAATTCCATTTCAAACTCAAAATTTAGGAAATTTCGTGGGTTTTTTGACCATGATGCGTTTGGCGCTCGAGTTCGAAAACTTGGGTTTTTCATTAAGCCAATATCATAAACGACTCAGCAAAAGAACTACCGGATCTAACGCACACGCTGATGTAGTATAAAGTTACTGGACTATTTAGCTAAAACAGCAAAAATATTTTTTTTTAATTAAGAGTGAATGAATTGGACCTTAATGTTTTCGTCAAATTTTTACATTGATTTTAATTTCACTTCGCATTGATGTATGTATTTAATGTATATATGTATGTATTAACTAGGTTTGATTAATCCGTTAATAATACAGCCTGATTTATTACCTTGACTTGACACTAAAGCTGAATTTAATGACTGTTCTCTGTTGACTTTAATTGAAAAGATCAACATGCAAAACTCTTGTAGATAAGTAACTAAACTATCTCCGACTACTTGCCAAAATTAACATAGTTTGCATATACCTATTGGTGAGTGTTAATTAAAATGACTTTCACAAGAAACATGCAGAATGCCATGTGCTAATTGATTAATCTGTCACATTAAGATATTATAATGACATTGAATGACAACCACGGAAATACTGGTAAATTGGAAAAAAGAATTTTTAGCCAATAAATCATTTTTTAAAGATTTATAAGATTAACATATGTATATGTATATTAGGGTGGCGCTTATTTTGGCAATGTTCGAATTTTTTTTCGTCCCCCCTCGCAGCATCTTTAATTGGCCACAATGAAACGTTATTTTTAAAAGTGGGTAAAAAAAATTTATAAAATGGAATTTTTTTTTTATACTTTATCATGTTTGTAAGAATTTTGCTAAGTTTCACTTGTATATTCATCAACAATTCCAGTTTTGCAGAATTTTTTAGTAAAAGACTAAAAATCTACCTGATGTTTGTATGGAAAATTTCAAGTGCTCGGTGGCACGTGTTAACGTTAACCGATTTCAATGAAATTTTGCATAGAATTTTTTAAGTCAGCTTCATCACTTTGAGGGGGGGGGGGGGGGAGAAGAGGGGTGGCGGCTTATATACTCAACCCTTGAAAAAATACAAATCAAAAACCAATCCGTATATACGGATAAGCAACTAAATACGTGTTTGAAGAATTTGAATTCTAATTTAGCGGGTAAAAACTACACGGATTCCGAGTTTTTTCGAATACCACGTACAGAATTGTAGGCTCTATTTATTACTCAGTGAGATTGCGTAAAAGGACTTTAAATGACATAGATAACTTCTCAATGCTTTGATTTATGTTTCGGTTTATTTTTTGTATCAAGCCACTTGCAACATCCATCAAAAGAAGGTTTTTTCTTCGTGGTGTTATTTAATTATACATATTAGTTCTATTTCAATATTTGTTTTATATGCGTATTGTAATCTTGCATGTTTTGCAATTGATATAATTTTGTTTTATTTTTAATTGCAGATAATTTAGCCTTCCTACCATGGACTCAGGTGATCTAGCACCCTGCGGCAATCGCACATTTTTCTAAATTTGTTTGATACAAAAAATCAAATAGCATCAATTACGGTGCCTCGCAAAGAAACAAGCCAAGAGGGAAATCCACCCCATTATAATTTTCAATAAAATTTGGAACTAAAAAAACACAAACATTTCAAAATGGGTTTTTTGAAAGCAGCATTAAATTTAGTCATATTATCAGTGTGTAAGTATTTTTTAAATAAACCCCATCCTATTTGTGCGGTTTTTTGTCAATTTTTCAATCATCAGTTAAACATTCAGATAACTGTCAAGCTGGCCATGCACGATCGAAGCCGAATTGCATCGTGTGATTGGGTTCGGCCGAGCCATTTGTAGTTTCATCAAGTTATAAATCAACGAGTCCAATTGGCACCGAACCAAATGGCTTGATTGTATAAGGGCACTTAATGTTCGGTTTCATAAATATTTAACAGGCTTTTAAATATTTAAATGACGTATTTTGTATGGAATAAGCGTCATTTTAAGATTTAATAGCTTGTTAAATAGTTACGCGGTGTAAAACGACTCCACAACGCCATTCATAGTACAAATGTTTGAAAATAAAATTTTTCGTTTATATAAAACGTCTATTGCAATAAGGGTGATTATTTTGAATTAAATAAAACATTAAGGGCATTAACATTAAGGTACGAACATGTTTCAATCTTTGACTGAGGTTCAACGATATGGTTCAAGATGTTTAACTGACTAAATCCCTGAACCATCGTTCAACATACATAAGTAAGTTAATCCGCCGAATTCGGTGAATTGAAATTCCTGAGCCACGATTGTACAATTGGCCCTAATTGATTTAAAATCACATATTTAAAACTAGACAAAGAAATAAACTTCAATATTAGGAGATATATTTTTTAGTTTGCTAATAAAAATTTATTATTGCTCTTTCAGTATTCACTGTTATTCAATCACAAGAATACATTCGCACTAAACGCCGCATGTATGCGATGTGCCCACCAAAATTTCAACGCATCGGTTCCGAATGTTACGCAATCTCAGATCAACCAGCCAATTGGCTTGAGGCTCATTTCCAATGCAAAGATAAAAATAGTAAACTAGCAGAGCCAAACAATAAATCAGATCGAAAGCTAAGAGCTTTTTTTCAGCAAATGGACCATGGTAAATTATAACTTTCTATAGTAATCTATACCTAACGAATGTCGAACATTATATTTTCGTTTTAACAGATACTGATGATATCTGGATTGGTGCAACATATGATTGGAGCATAAAAATTTGGCAATGGAGTATTAGTGGCAAGAATTTGACCTACGATGCCTTCAGTCAACTGGATCCTAAGTAATGTTAATTTTTTCAATTTTTATCTTTCATTTAAAGAAAAAATCAAATATAAATACATAAATGTAAGATGTTAAGCGTAGGAATAGTTTTTTATGAGCATTTTTTGCAGAAGCAGCCAAAATCTGGAATATCATTGTGCCGTGCTTAATCCATCTTTAAAATACAGGTAAGCCAACATGTGACTTGTCTTATCAAATTCACCTACATTATTCATATACAAAGACACAAACACCAGAGACTATGATATTTAAAAAAAAAAATATTGAAGTTAAAGTCGAACCATGTGGTATTCCACTCAAACGTAAGACCAGCAAAGGTTTGTAGATACATATGTAGATTTTTCTGGTTGTCATATTGACACCCATTTTTGCATGTACACCAATAATTTCTATTACATATGCATTATAAGGTTGACAACTCCATTTTCATCGATATCGATTGACATTAGTGTGTAATTTAATACGATTCAATATGAATTGATGGGCCTTTTGGCCATCAAACTGCAACTTAATTGGTAGACATGAGGGAAAGTCACTTCCCTTTTCATACAAATGCACAAAGCATACCTAATTCAAAAGTAGATTTTGATTTAAAACCATTTTGTACACACCACTTGCAACACAACATATGTATGTACTGTACATACTGCTTTTTATATCCATTCATCATTTAGCACATCAATAATTGTTCATTCCATCCAATACGTATTTTGTTGAATTAATTGTTTTGATTTTCTTTTTGTTTTTCTTTTATTTTCCTCAACTTATAGATGGTCAGCACGTTCCTGTGTTGAAAAACATCGTTACATATGCCAACATAAAATGCCAAAAGTTAGTAAGAAGAATCGTTTTAAAGTCTACAATCGTTGGAACCAAACTTATCCACATGAACTGGCCAATGAAGTGGAAATGGAAGTAATTGATACAAAAACAAAAGATGGCAAAAGGTGAGTGAGAAATTCTTGATGTTTGTACAACACAGCTTTCAAAGCTGGATCAGTTTTTTAGCTTTGAAACTAAAAATGACAAGAGATGATACCTATTTCTGCTTAGATACCATGATATAAGAGATATTTTGTGTTTGAATAAAATTGAATAATCTTGGCGAGTTTTAGAGGTTAAATACATTTAAGGTCAAGTTCAGTGTTGCCAAGATATTTTTTTTAGAAATCTGCAATAATGACGAAAAAAATCTGCTATGCAGATTTCTAATAAAAAAATTTATGCGTTCAACATTATTTGTCGATGATACCGGAATAGATATTGTCGACAAAAAAAACAAAATTTAATTTTCATCCCCCCGTTTTAGCATTTTGAAAATTGGATTTCACGATTAAACTAGAAAATAATGGTAACAAAAATGACAACATACAGTACCGATGATTTGTTGTCAAAAGAACAAAAGAAGAACAAAATATTTTTTAGGCACATTATGCAAACAAAATCTGCAGCGCACATTTTTAGATTTCAAAAGTCTTGAAATGGGTGGGAAATCTGCAAAAATGCAGATAAATCTGCACTATTGGCAACGCTGGTTAAGTCAAACTTCAAAGTCATTGACAGTAACATAACCTTTTATTTGTCAAATTAGAAATTTAAAACTTGATCCATGCATTTAATTTTAAACTGACTGTTTTATAAAGAAAAGGAACTCAGTACAGTAGCTGGAAACGCATTTACGATAAGCAATTTGTAATAAATTGGCAAACGATTTTCCTTAATTTTCTACAATTCGTTTGTTTTTGAAATGTTCGCATGAATCTGCTCTTATTTTTTTTTAATGATATTACATTGCGGAAGAAAATGAATGCAATTGGTATTTTTAAGGGAAAAAAGAAGCGGAAATTTAGAAAAAAATTTGACGAACAATCTAACGAGCAAAATTTAATAAAACACAGATTTGCCTGACATACCTTGAGTACCTTAACATTAAAAAAAAAATTACTTTTCAATTTCTTCCATCCAGAAAAATCTATTACTGCCGGTCTGGGTCCTTACCATCATTTTAAAATTCGTTCAGAACTCAAAATGGTTCAGGGAGGCTCCCATACGTACACCTAACCCCTACGCTCCACTAACTCCTCTCCTTACCCGTCCTTAAGCCTACCTTACTTATATCCTGGGGAGCACAATGTATCCACTGAGATCCGAGTCAGATAATGCGGCTTGTCGTATTATCACCCCTCTAAACCTAACCTAACCTAACCTACCATCAGGGTTGTAAAAATTTTAATGCAAAAAAATGAATTTTTCAAGAAACTTACAGAGATAGTAGCTGAGATAGAGTTATGAAGAAAAACATATCTTCAAATCAAAAATGGCATCTTCGTTGTTCTTTAACAGGTTTATTTTGATTAATTCATAACTCTATCTCAGCTTCTGTAAGTTTTATCGAAATAACTAAAAGACCCTGATTTGGAAATATATTCTCAAATATTTCCTTTTGCATTGGCATATGTTTTTAATGCAACAAGTTTTTGATTTTTTTTTTAATGCAAGAAACTTTCGACTTGCATTAATTTTTTGAATGCACACTTTTTTCATCTTGCATTAATTTTTTAATGCAAACATTTTTCGACTTCATTATCTATGCAAACAAATTTTGAAATAGTAACAGAATCTCGAAAGACATTGGCTTGCATTACATTTTTTTTAATGACAAAATTTTTCATCTTACATTGACATTTCTTTTTAATGCAAAAAATTTTTTCGATTTGCATTTATTTTTTTTAGTGCAAAAAAAATTTCGACTTGAATTCAATTTTTTCGAATGCAAAATATTTCCAACTTTCATCAAAAATTTTATTTGATGCAAAAATGTTTCGTTTTATATTTTGTTTTTTTAATGCAGTAAAATATTTTTGACTTGCATTAAATTTTTTTATGTAAATTATTTTCAACTTGCATTAACTTTTTTTTTAATTCAAAAAATGTTCAACTTTGATTAGAATTTTTTTTAATACAAATTATCTTTTACGTTGCATTAGAATTTTATTTTTAATAAATAATGCAAGCAAAAATGCATTTTTTCAACTCTGTACTCCTCACTATTTAAAATAGTGGTCAAATTTACTTGCAAGGGGTTAGTGTGACATTTTTTTCCAATTGAAAAACCTATTGTAAAATGAGCATATATCATAAAGTAGCGTGGTTCGCCTATACCAAAAACACCTGATAACTTGAGATTGAACGTGAGTCTTCATCCCTCTTTTTTAAGATGTACTGGGCACATTTTTTCTCTGAATTTAGATACAATGAGTTTTATTTTAATAAAATTACATAGTTTTATTTTATTTTCCATCTCAAATACAAGGTTAATAATTTCACGCTGTTGGTACAGGCTCAACCTTTTCATTTCCATCATTTTTGTTCTTAGTTGCTTCATTTGAGTTATCGTCATCTTCTTCTTCATCATCTTGTTCCTTTATTTCTCCTTTTTCTAAGTATTTATCCCATTTGTTAATTCGGGCTTGGATTTCTTTTTCTGTTTCCGCAACCCTAAATGAAAATTCTCCTTAGACTTGTCTCAACAGTGCTGTTTAATAACTTACTTGTATTTTGTCTTTCCATCCCAGGTTTCTGCTGTCAGCTTTCGTTGACCAAAGAAACGTCCATTCATCATTTGAATAACCAAATCAGCTTGTTCAGGATCAGCCATATTGACTTGTGCCACGCCTTCGGCATGTCTCTGTAAAAATTAAAAAAATTATATCTAAGTATTCGTATCGGAAGTACTGGTTTTTTTTGTAATATCTTACATCATATATAACCACTTTTCTCACTGTTCCGCATTTCGAGCATTCTTCTCTTAAATCATTCTGATAGTCAATAATCAATTGCACTTCCTTGTCGAACAGCTCTGGTGTGAATAAATTCTTAATGATGACAGTTCGTTCATGCTTTGAGCGTTCTCCCCTCATTTTTTCCGGACGCCAGTCAAAAAGTCTGGAGAAGAACAAAAAGATTTATAAGGCGAATTTTTTTACTCAAAGTAGTTCTATTTCTTACTTTTCTTTCATTTTAATCAGCTTTTCTTTGTCCTTCTTTTTCCTTTTTGGTTTTAAAGAAGGATTGTATTCACCACGCATTTGGAACTTGGCACGTTGTACTTTGATTTTGCTTCCTCGAACTACGCTTTCATCCAAAAGTTTTAAAGCTAAATCTACTGATTCTACCTGAAAAATTCAAATATAAAGTATATATTTTTTTTTTTTTTATAATTCTAGAACTCATCGTAGAATAAAGCCAATAGACAGTGGTGAGAACTACGCAATGCCTCCTAGACGTTCAACTCAACCAACTCATGTACCAACAAGAGAAATCAATAATGATATTAATGTCAAGTTCATTCCAAATTACCTTACAAATGAAATCAATGAAGACGTGAGTTATCGAACACCTCTTCCGGCCAAGGATTATCCACTGACGATGGAATTCATTCCAGCCGTTATTGATACAGAAAACAGCAATGTGCAAGCATCGCAAGCTTATATCGACACAACGACCAAGCGACCTCGAAACCCTACGAACGCCCCATCAAACGATAACGAAACACTCAATCAGATGAAACCAAGGACAAATCGTCAAGGTAAACGAGTTAAGACACATTTTGATGAACTAGTCGAAGAGAAACGCAGGTTAGAAACAAAACCTAAAGGTGAACGAGTTAAGACAGAGTTTGATGAACAAATCGAAAATAAAAGGAAGATAGAAAAGAACCCAAATAAACGTCGTCGCCGTAAACGCCCCCAAAGAGTGAAGAAGGAGGAGGAAGAGCGTAAAAAGCAAGAAGAGGAGCGTAAAAAGCAAGAGAATGAACGAAAAATACAAGAAGAAGAGCGAAAACAGAAAGAAGATGAGCGAAAGAAGAAGGAACTAGACGAAATTGAACAATTGAAACTTAAAAAAGCCGAAGAAGAAAAACAGGAAAAGGCAGATTTACTTGAGCGTAAAAAACTAGAGGAGCAACTTAAATTTTCTAAAGAAGAACAAGCACGCCAAGAAGCAGAAGCAAAAATCTTGAAAGAACAACGTGACGAAGAAGAGGAACATATTCGCAAACAGCGTCTCCACGAACAGAAACGTTTGCAATTAGAGTACGACGAGAGACTTAAACAACAACAAACCGAACGAGAGCGAATACTTGAGGAAGAAAAAAGAATAGCTGATGAAAATCGCCGTCGCTTAGAGCAAGAAGAAACTGCCCGTCAGGAAGAACTGAAACGCCTTCAAGAAGAGGACGAGAAACGGCTTGAACTTCAGCGATTGGAAATCGAACGTAAGCGACAAGAAAAAGAGCTTGCACGTCTGGAAGAAGAAAATCAAAAGCGCATAGCTGCCCAAAAAGCTCGTGAAGAAGAAATTCGACGTCGCGAAGAAGCTCTGGCAGCACAGCTGGCCGAAGAAAAACGCCTCCAAGAAGAATTGAGAATACAAGAGGAAAAAGATCGTTTAATGCACGAACAAGAGCTTCAGAGTGATATCGATGAAAAGAATAGAAAAGAAGAAGCCGAGAGGAAGGAAATGCAACGAAAGGAAGAAATTCAAAAACAGAAGGCGCAAAAGTTCAAAGAAAAACTCGCTAGAGAGGCTAAAAAATTAGAAGAACAGCAGAAACTCGAAGAAGCAGCAAAATTAGAAGAAGAAAGGCAAAAACAAAAACGTGAAAAGATTCGAAAATACTCCGAGAGGATTTCAAGGTTACCTCCAGAAATGCAGGCGAAATTCTTCCAACTTCGAAAAGAACGCCAGAGAAAAAAACAAACTAATGAAGCGTCCATTCCAGAGCGAAAGTAAACTATACATATTAATTAACGAATTATTATGCGAGAGTTGTAAGTTTTATTTAGTTCTTCGTTAAATTTAAAATAAAAATAAAATTGTCATTCTTAATATCTCTCTTTAGAACGCAAGTCATATTCATTTGTGTACTTCTTCGTATTCGTCTGCCAATAACCATTGTGCTCCTGAAATTGATATTTTATGTTTCGTTCAGTTTTGTATCGTTTCGTCAATTCAGACATGTTTTTTTTTTACTTTGTTCATGCATCAGTAAGTTATTTTATTATATGTAATATTAGAATTAGAAAAACAAAATAAAATATGAGAAACTAACTTTATGAGAAATGATCGACTTTAAAAGATTCTTTTAATAATTGTTAAACATCTCATAGGAATCAAGCTTGAAGCTATAAAACATTTCGGTTGACGAAAAGGAAAAATATTGAATGTGCAAACCACTAACAAAAGATCAACAAACCCTCAAATCGTTCAACAATTGCTCAAAAGCTTCATTTAAGAGAATCTATTGATTATGTTTGGCCTCAGTATTTCTAAATTTAACTAAGGACAAGCTTCATGTATAAGAATGTTATCAGCTTAAGCTTTCAGAAGTTAATTTAGAAGTTCTTTGCTCAATTATTCCACCTTTTTGATCGAGTTGTCGTTTTCTCTTTATATGTTATTTATTTTTATTTTTTTATATATAAATATAAAAAACACATGTCCTCGCTCAAGTCGTATTTTTATTTGAAAATATAATTCAAGAGATAAAAAAATAACAAAAATATTATTTTTTAGATATGTAAATATAATATTAAAATAGAAGTACGCTTTTTTTTATTTACAATTAAGTTGTATTTCAGCAATCTGAATGCTTGTATTTTTTTATTAATAAAATTAAAAAAATATTAACAAATGCAAAATGAAAAGTATAATAAAATAAATATTACTAAAAAAGTAAATTGTATATTTTTGTATTACTTTCATGTGAATAGAAGCCAAACGAAATTGTTTTTGAAACACACAAATATATACCAAGTGCACACAAATTTTATTAAAAAATAATCACAGTTTCAGTTTTAATTTGAAGTTTTATTTATGTTATTTGTAGAATTCATACTACAGCTAATGCCTATTTGTTTTATATAGACACAAAAACTGATAAAATAAAAAAATGCTTAATCAAACATTATACACTTCGAAATATCATATCACAATCTATTAAAAATTGTTAATAATTAAAGAAGATAAATAAACTTATAAAGTTACAAAAATAAATTAAAATATAACCAGCAATTAAGCAATATAATTAATAATTAAAATAAAATGAAAATTTAGAATTTAGATATAATATAAAAAAAGTGTAATTAATTACCTCAATTGAGAGTTCACTTATAAGTGACAATGAATTAAAATGTAATAAAGATGACAAAAAAAAGAAAAGATAAATAAAAAAAAAAAAATAACACAAATTATGTGGTTTCAAAGATTTTCTTTGTGAATTTAAATTATAGCCTTGAAAACATACAACTGATGGAAGGATAGGTAATCAGAGAAAATATATGTAAGTAGGTATATCTGTTAAAACCAAAAAAAAAAATTAAAATAATTTAATTTGGTGGCATTGAAAACCAGGGCTTTAAACTTTCAACCTTTTCTATTTATGATTATTGTTAGATTTGTAATGCTGAATATAATTAAGCCGTAGCTATATCTAAAGTATAAAGTTAGCATGACAACTTTCGAAAAAGTAGCTTTTAACTGTCTCAGAAATTGCCGTATAAATGCCGTTATGACGAGAAAAAAAAATAGATGCCGACAGTGGAAGTCCGAGAATTTTCCTGTGTATCTTTAATAAAAATCGGTCTAACAGTCTACAAACGAGGTGCAGCAAAGCATGCATTTTCTGACTAATTTCAAGAAAATCTTACGTGGAAGTCCGAGAGTGCTCTAAAGTTTGTTTGGTTTAGTCAAAATTGGTTAAGCACTTCCCCAACAATGTAACAGTGCATGCATTTCCGAAATAATTTAAAAAAAAACACGGTCAGGTTTAGCTAAAAAGTAAAGGAAATCTTAGGTCCAAGAGTGTTCCTATGCGTTGTTTGTTCAAAATATGTCTTATAGTTTGCCAATAAGTTGCAGGAGTGCATATGCATTTTCGGACTAATCTCAGAAACCATTGGCCGATTTTGAAAATTCTTTTATCTTTAAAATGTAATACTTAGACGAAAGAACGCCATGCAAGCATGAATAGCACCTGGAACAAATACGCCAACAATTTTATTTTGAGGGCGATACATAAACGTTCGCCGGGCGCCGCTAGTATATTAGACAGAGTGTCCGGTAAACATCGGATAATCCTGAAACGGCATATAGCCCAGGGTACTTAAAATATTCGAGCCCTTTCCGCCAAATTATCGCAAGCGACAAAAAATAAAAGTATCGTAAGCGACATTTTGTTTCCTCAGCAACGAAGTTAGGCCAAATTTCAGCATTGAACATTATTAACAATACTGTTACTGACAGATGACAAGAGATCCGATTTCTTTTAATGCACAAAAAAATGAGATAATTAACTTTATGTAAACATACGAAAATGTCGCTTATGATAATTTACCGGAAAGGGGTCGATATGTATTGTTTCGTTCAGTGTTTTTTTTTTAGTTACCTTCCGTTTTTGAAAATTACGCTTTGAAAATTGAAATAAATAAAAAAGTTAACAATAATTATCTAATGTTGTTGTTTTTCTTTAAATTTATGGTCAGTTAAATTACTCTTTCTTACAACTTGTGCTTTGGCTCAATTTATGAAGTGTATTTTTACAAACAAAAATCGATTCAATTCTTTAATTTAAAGTCGTAATATTCAAAAGCATAAAACAATGTAACGAAGTAAATTATTTTATTAAATTTGCTCTTTTTGCATATTAGCACAAATAATAACCGATTTACTCTAAATAATATTAAAAAATTTACCATTCTGAAATCTACATTTGTTGCGCCAATTTTTTAAAAAGTTTTTCACTATCATATGATTATCATACGATTTTTTTTATACCAGATATGCTTAAACTTTTTCATTTCATTTATTTTCTATCAATTTTTGGAATTAAAATCAAATTAAATCTGTTTTTTTAATAGAAAAATGTTCAAGAGCTATTCAAATTTTCTACCGATTAAGTTCTGGCACCAATAAAGGAGAAAATTGCTACAAAAGAAAATCAATGGAATTCATCTATTTGTAGTCGTGGTATTCAAAAACGTAAAGTAAGTAAAAAAAAAACACAACAAAAAAATGTATATATTTTGAGTACCCTTTGAAATAGGCCTTTTTTTATTTCCGGTTTCGGAGTAGTCATAAAGTGGGCTATACGACGTTTCATCATAACCCAATGTTTGCCAGACACTCTGTATATTTGAAATAGACTAATTTTGAATCTATGTTTACTAATTTTGGCAACTTTGACTTAAAATCAATTCATCATTGCAAAAATAAAAATTGCATAAAATATATGTGTTTACATATTTACGCGAACCAGAGCATGAATATAAAAGTTTAGATTCAAAGTATCATACATAAAGTTGTGTTGCACATTAACTTTTTGACTTTTTTTTAAATTTAATTCTGGATGGTCACCATATTATAATTATTTGCTTAAAACAAATACTTTTGATTGAAAGTAGTAAAGAACATGCAACACTTCTCTCTTAAAGCAGCCAAGATAGACAAAGCTGAACCTATTTTACAAAATCGGTCATACAGATTTGTAGAAAATTGTATGATGTATGTATGCATTGATAAAATGGTTATAAAAAATAGTACGTATACGCCAGAGTGAACCGAAGATAATAATTTGTAAATCACCTACGATTGAATACTGCGTAATACGTACAAACCAACTTTCAATCGCTAAAATTTACCGTATGAGAAGGCGACGACCAAAAAAATTAAAATAAATATATAAATTTGATGGCACAACAGCTCATGGAGAACCACCTAGTGAATTACAACTCTCAACTATCCCTGTGTCTGCAGGAATGGAGGGGTCCTACATAACCATTACGTCACGGACTACTACACGACGAAAAAAAAAATTGCCTCATCAAAAAGACAGTTTTTCAGTGCTCAGTTAACTATCAATGGAAGGTTCAAGTAAATGGTAATAGCAAACTACAATCAGTGCAGTACAAAGAGTACAGTTTTAGTGTGGGTAAACTTGAACTTTCAGCTGTCAAAAATCCATCGAAAGTGCGACACTATAGAAATGCCAATTTTTCTGGACTAAAAAGGTCCTAAAAAGTTATTTTGAATCAGTTATGGACCTTCACTATAGAAGCAGTCACAAAAGTAAAGGTATGCTAGAACTAGAAGAACAGCAGTTTGTAAAGTATGGTCGAGTTCGTAAAAGTAAAACTTCGGCAACACTGCCACATTCAAGTCGTTTTTCTGCAGGCAAATGCATTCTGTTTCAAATTGTGTTCACTGTTTTAGAAGCGCTGATGTTTGCTCTTAGTATTGAAATCAAATTGTGTTTTGAGCAGTGATTGAGCATGTTTACCTCCACGAACTGGGGGTATATTCGCTTTTGTGACACATTATAATTATTAGGGGTATTCACGATCCGGTGCAACAAGTCTAGTAAAATTGTAAATTTTTTTTTTGTTTTTAGTAGATCGTGAACGCACTTTGTCTATTCCGTTGTAACACTGCAGAAAATACACACACGAACAACAGCTGACATCATCACATTTGGCTTGCTATCAAATACACGTTTGCAAATTTTACACCGTTGTATTTTTCTGTTGAAATAGGGTTGAGGTATAGTAAAAGTGCAAGAGTGTTGTAAGATTGTATTCAGTATATTTTGTTGTTGGAGTGTAAGAAAATGTTACACTTTTGCACTTTTACAACGATACTAGACCAGTTGCACCGGATCGTGAATACCACTATTGTAAAAACAAATTCAAACAAACGTGTAGCATAGCAACGGTTGATCGATCGCTACATCTAGAAATTTAAAGCTGTGCAATTAAAAATCGCTGCTACCGAAACCGTAGCCTAAGCGAAAGTTTAAGCTTATAAATACTGTTTAACCGACCATAAATACTGCTTTTTTTACAAATATCTGAAATTTCTCTTTCGACTTATTCTTTTTCGCTTCTTGACCTTTCCCTCTTCCCCGTGCTGAGTCAAAACCAATTGAAATAAACAATTTAAAGGGTATGCCAAAATACTGAACAAAAGTCAAAACCAATTGAAATAAACAATTTAAAGGGTATGCCAAAATACTGAACAAAAGTCAAAACCAATTGAAATAAACAATTTAAAGGGTATGCCAAAATACTGAACAAAAAAAACTATTATAATAATTTTAAAGAACCCAATTTTTCGAACAATTAAAAATATCTGTCTAGACTTAAATCCCGTTTTCTTGTTGCTATTTTCGTTAGGCACGGTTTGAACCTTTCCCTTTGAACATTTTTCTAATTTCAATTCGTTTTATAGCACACACATAATTACATTCTCATGTAAATGCATGACAAAAAAAATTAAAATTAAGATACAGTTATAAATAATTACAAAAAATCCTTAACTCACTTTAATATAATCACACAGTCCATCTCCTTTCAGTTGTCCATCTGGTTCTGAGTACAATTTAAGCTTTTGCTTCTGGGTTTGTGGATCTTTCATTATCATTCCACACTTGGACATAATCTCAGAAAACTCCTCCATTGTAATGTCCAATGGTAAATTGGACACATAAACTTTCGTATTTTGTGTTGGGTCTATTTCAAACCACTCTATTAAGATGAGGGAGAAGAAAAAGAAAATAAATACATTTGTAATCCTAAACACAATCTGTATGCATAATATTTACTCACTAGGTGGTTCTGGTGGTGCTTTTCTTTTTATACCTCCCGCACCAGCATCTTTCTTCTTTATTTCTTCCACTTTTGTATCAAATTCAATGTTTTTTTCTTCCTCTTCTGTAGCTTCAGCTGTAGATGCAGGTGCAGGTGCTGAAGTATTATCAATAAACCCATAGCTCATCTGATACTTCGCCAAGAAATCATCATCGATTTTCGGAAACCATGCTTTTTTGTCCGCATCCCAAAAGAATACCATTCCATCTTTGTCCGTGTATATTCGCACTCCATCCTCATAACCATAGGTAACATCGTCCAGCGACGGTACCTGGTTTTTCATAATCCATTCATTCTTCTGGGCATCCCATCGATAGTGTTCGGTTTCTGTAAGATTAGAATTATGTTCGCTGTTCTTCGGAATCCATTGATTGGTCTCACTACACCAGCGGTAATGTTCGTTTTCGTAGGGATTAGATTTCTCGCTGTTCTCATTGTCTGTGGCAGTGGGATTTGTATCATCTTGGTCGAAAGCGATCCAATCGTTTTTTTCTGGACTCCATTTGTATTTGTGCTGAGTTTTAGGGTCAACATAGATAGCTATGCCATCTTCGGTGTACGTAACATGTTCAGCGTATTGTTCGCTTGATTGGTTTTTTTCTGTTTCATTAGGGGAGCTTTTGGTTTCTTGCTGGGATTCCTTAGGAACAATATCAGGTTTTGAAGTTGCATTTTCATCACTTTCAAGAGGATTAACTGAAGAGTTTTTCTCTGAACCTTTCACAGGTTCCAAGGACTTGTCTGTTGAATTAATGATTACTTTGATTTTGGGGGTTGTTGGTTTGAATTTTTTCGATAGCGATTGTAACTCTTCACGAGAAACTAGTTTGTTTGTATTGGCATTGTCGATTGGAGTTAATTCTTCATCTTTTTGGTTTGATGGATTGGCATGCTCACTGATACTCGGATCAGATGAATTGACTTCTTCTTCGGAATTTGTTTTTTCTGAAGAAATACTTTCTGTGCTTTCGATTGAGATCAATGGAGAATTGTCGGTTTCAAGGTTTTTAGATGAACTATTTATGACTTGTGCGGAGGGACTTGAATAATTTTGATCGAAAGAATCAGTTATTGCTATAGTATCATGTTTTAAAATACTTTCAGAGGGTTTTTCGGCTTCATCAGTTTGCACCATATCTACGTGCGAAGATACGGGTTCAATTTCGAGAGTTGTTTCTTTTTCACTCATCGTCGTGCTGACATATCTGTTAAGAATTACAAAAAAAAGAGTTGTTGAATACAATTTGTTGAAAGATGTGTATAAAATTAAGACCAATACTACTTATAGGACTGAAAAATCTTACGTAGTATTGGAAATATTTACATATCTTTTTTACCTTTTAACGAAAGTAGTAAAATTTTATAAAGAGCAGTACAAAATTCCAACAATAAAACTGTTTACAAAGTGAAAAAACACCGACCTACTTGAAGCGTTTTCTAACCTATCATGGATTCCATTTAAAAATTAAGTCATTTATAATGCGGCATCAACATTTGTGTTGTGACCTTGAAATGCCAAGAAAGATAAATAAACTTAGCCCAATTTAAACAACTTGCCTACTTATCAAATCTACTATAAAACCTACGTCAACAAAATTCACTAAATTGATTAAAAAAAAAAAAAAAAAAAAAAGAATCTCTTTATCTATGTCCTTTTTAAGCCATCAGTCCTTTTAAACGTTTATTTTTTTTTTATTTAACTCAATAGCTTTTTCAACATTCAAGAGAAGAAGACAGGTGTATGTCAAATATTTTTTCTCGTGACGTCTGACATTTAACAATGATATAAAAAAAGAAGGAAAATTCTTCACTTTAAAATATACATTTGAATTACCCACTTAGTGTTTTGTCATCCAATCACTTAAATCACATTACGTTAAGAAGCTTTTTTGGGTGTCAATTTAAGGAATATATGTACTTCACTTTTTTGTGGAAAGAAAACAAGAAAAACTGAGACGTGAACGACCTGACGGATACACTTGTGTAAATGTAATCTTATTGTCAGAGCTACATACGAGTAAAAGAACTGAAGGTGTATTCAAGAATGCAAAATTAATTACTGTCTAAACTTCCTTTTATGAATAGAAAAAGAATGTTTAAATATTATATTAACAATTTGACAGAGTGTAAAAGAGGCTCGGGTGTAGGTTTGACTAAAAAATTGTTCTTCAAATTCAAGCTCCACTGTTCTGAATGTTGGGCTATACAAGGTGTTTCCCCTAAGGTGTGACAAAAAGCTAGAGCGTATTATGTAGGTTGAGTCGAGACAAGAAAAAACCCGTATAGAAGGGGGGGGTCTATTCCCCCCCCCCATTCAGGCAGGAGGGGCAATTTTCTAAAAAAAAAAAATCGACTTAAAATAGAATAAAAATCATTAAAAAATTACGGCAACACTTACAATGTCATGCTATGCCTTTTTTTTAAAGCCAGAAGTCTGGCTGTGGGATCTTCGCAAAAAATGTATGCAGTCTAAAAGGTCAGTAATTGGTCATAAAAGGTCAGGTAGTTTAAAAATTGGTGAGGCTTAGAAAATTTTTAATTCAGGGTTGAAGTTTTTTAAGGCCACCCGCGATTTTTGGCACCTCATTTATGGGATATTCGCAAAAAAAGTATACCACTTGAAGCGCCAGTGGATAGTGATAAAAGGTTAGGTAATTTCAGTAATTGGTCAGGCATAGGTTTTTTTAAAGTAATTTTCAAATTATCAAGGTCATTACAAGGTCATATAAACTTTTAGCACCTCATTTATGGGATATTCGAAAAATATATACCATCTGAAAGGTTACTTAATCCCCCTAAAAAGTCAGATGGTTTCAGAAATTGGTCAGCCATAGAGATTTTTGTATGAAATTTCAAAATTATTTTTTTTTTTCAAGGTCATAGGGATTTTTAGCACCTCATTTGTGGAATTAAAAAAAAATAATTATGCCATCTGAAAGTTTACTAAATCTTTATAAAAGGCCAACTAGTTCCAGAAATTGGTCAGACATAGTTAAAAAAAATTCAAGGTAAAGATCAATGACCTTTCATTTTTTTTTTTGTTAAACTCATAACTAAAAACCTGACCAATTTTTGAAACTACATGACCTTTTATAAGGAATAAGTAACCTTTTAGATGGTGTATACTTTTTTCGAATATCCCATTAATGAGGTTTATTAAAAAAAAATCTATGCCTGACCAATTACTTAAATTACCTGACCTTTTATCACTATCCAGTGGCCTTTCAAGTGGTATACTTTTTTTGCGAATATCCCATAAATGGGGTACTAAGAGCACACAGACCAGAAGTCCGTTCTTTTATCATGTTTTTATTTAAAATAATTTGTGAGAATAGTTTTTGAAAAATTAATTTTCAAATAAAAAATTTTGGAGAAATCATGAGCTAAACTAATTTTGTTTAAAATTTTACGTTATTAAGTACTATTTTTTTTTTTTAATATTCAATGCTCCTACCAATATTTCTAGTCACACACATAAATGGATTCTTACTTTAATTAGTAGAAATAGGATCTTTTGAGCAACAAAATAACGGGTGGAAGTCGAATTTAAGGAAAAATTAATTTTTTTTATATTCAATTTTCTCAAAAACTAAAAGACATTTGGTCATCAATTTTTTAGTATTTGACTAGAAATTATTAGGAGCATCAAATATTCAAAATAAAAATATTACTTAATAACGTAAAATTTTGAACAAAATTAGTTTGAACACAATTTTTTTAATTTTTTTTTTCAAAAATTTAAGTTTGAAAATTAATTAAAAAAAAAAATATTTTTTAAAACAATTAAATTTAAACAAAATTAAAGCAGATTTTTGGGTATACAAAAAAGTATAGCATGCTTGTGTAACCATTACGTAATTTTTTTTCTGTATGAAGCCATTTCTTTTAGAAAATTGCCCATCCCGTTATTTTTAAATTTTTCAAAAACTAAAAGACATTTTAGCATCCGGTTTTCTGTTTTTGACTAAAAATTAATATAAGCATTGAATTTTGGAAACAAAATTAGTACTTAATTACGTAAAGTTTTGAAAAAAATCAGTTTGAATTTTTTTAATTTTTTTTTTTAAATTTTTTTTTTTTTAATTTTAAGTTTGATTATGTCGTTTTCCGTTGGTCACTCCTAGCACTCTTTTTCACTCCATCCACACTTCCAACACTCAAAAAACCTTCCATTTACTTTTCGGAGTGATGATTTAGGAGTGTTTTTTCACTCCTGATTTCATTAAGGAGTGCTAGGAGTGCACTCTGAAAACACACATACTTTTAAAATTATGTGTTGGATTAATTGACAAAATTGAAAATGCTTCTTCTTGGGATGTTTTGGAATTGAAATTATTGAAGAATTCATTTTAGTTTTAACTTACACATAGATACACATATTACGGAAGAGAGTTTTTCATATTCCATTGGAATGAAAAAAAGGAGTGAAACACTCTGAAAATCCAATCGAAAACGACATTAAAAACTATTCCCTAAAACAGATTTATCTAAAAATAAAATAAGGGAATAAATTTCTGGTCTTACGAAAAGGTATAAACGTTTAAACGTTGTTTTTTTAATAATTTGTTTTCAAGTCATTTTTTTAGAAAATTGCCTCTCTCACGGGGGAAATAGACCCCCCTCCCATAGATTTTTTTCTTATCTCAATTCAGCCTACACGCTCTAGCTTTTTGTCACACTTAACGTGAATCACCCTGTATAAATACTAAGCTGAAACGAAAAAATTTAATCCACGCAAGGATTTTTTTCTGCCAACACTGAAAAAAAAACGCCTTATCAAAATGATATTTTTGTACTATTGATTCTAAATTTTGGGATTTTCATATCAAATTAACGAATAACATAATCAAAGTAATATTAAAAATGTTGTGTTGATAGTATTAATGCTCAGTTGATATTGAAAATGTTATCTTAAAATGATTGATTTTAACATTGTAATATCATTTATTAATATCAAATATCATTTGAAATTTTTTAAGGTTAGATTAACAAAATTAAATATTATTTTTACATTTTCATTCAAAACTTGTCATATTAAATGCTCATTAGATAAGAAAAATTATTATTTCAAAATTGTGATGTGTTTGATTGATATTACAATTAAATTGATATGAATTAGTGACTTTTTTAAAGGTAAATATATCTTCCCAATATTAAGGGTAACATTAAAATGAAGTTTCTTTTAATATAAATTTCATATGTTTTGTTGTTGAGCATAAATTGATATTTCTTTAAAGTTGAACTGAAATGAGAAAATTTCCTTTTGATACTAAAATTATATTGATATGTTTTAATGTATTTTTAATAGAAAAGTCCATATGAAAATGAAGTTTTGTTTAATATAAATTTCATATGTTTTGATGTTGAGCATAAATTGATATTTCTTTAAAGTTGAACTGAAATGAGAAAATTTCCTTTTGATACTAAAATGTTATTGATATGTTTTAATGTATTTTTAATAGAGAACTCCATATGAAAATGAAGTTTTTTTTAATATAAATTTCATATGTTTTGTTGTTGAGCATAAATTGATATTTCTTTAAAGTTGAACTGAAATGAGAAAATTTCCTTTTGATACTAAAATTATATTGATATGTTTTAATGTATTTTTAATAGAGAACTCCATATGAAAATGAAGTTTTGTTTTATATAAATTTCATATGTTTTGATGTTGAGCATAAATTGATATTTCTTTAAAGTTGAACTGAAATGAGAAAATTTCCTTTTGATACTAAAATGTTATTGATATGTTTTAATGTATTTTTAATAGAGAACTCCATATGAAAATGAAGTTTTTTTTAATATAAATTTCATATGTTTTGTTGTTGAGCATAAATTGATATTTCTTTAAAGTTGAACTGAAATGAGAAAATTTCCTTTTGATACTAAAATTATATTGATATGTTTTAATGTATTTTTAATAGAGAACTCCATATGAAAATGAAGTTTTTTTTAATATAAATTTCATATGTTTTGATGTTGAGCATAAATTGATATTTCTTTAAAGGTGAACTGAAATGAGAAAATTTCCTTTTGATACTAAAATTATATTGATATGTTTTAATGTATTTTTAATAGAGAACTCCATATGAAAATGAAGTTTTGTTTAATATAAATTTCATATGTTTTGATGTTGAGCATAAATTGATATTTCTTTAAAGTTGAACTGAAATGAGAAAATTTCCTTTTGATACTAAAATGTTATTGATATGTTTTAATGTATTTTTAATAGAGAACTCCATATGAAAATGAAGTTTTTTTTAATATAAATTTCATATGTTTTGTTGTTGAGCATAAATTGATATTTCTTTAAAGTTGAACTGAAATGAGAAAATTTCCTTTTGATACTAAAATTATACTGATATGTTTTAATGTATTTTTAATAGAGAACTCCATATGAAAATGAAGTTTTTTTTAATATAAATTTCATATGTTTTGATGTTGAGCATAAATTGATATTTCTTTAAAGTTGAACTGAAATGAGAAAATTTCATTTTGATACTAAAATTATATTGATATGTTTTAATGTATTTTTAATAGAAAAGTCCATATGAAAATGAAGTTTTGTTTAATATAAATTTCATATGTTTTGATGTTGAGCATAAATTGATATTTCTTTAAAGTTGAACTGAAATGAGAAAATTTCCTTTTGATACTAAAATGTTATTGATATGTTTTAATGTATTTTTAATAGAGAACTCCATATGAAAATGAAGTTTTTTTTAATATAAATTTCATATGTTTTGTTGTTGAGCATAAATTGATATTTCTTTAAAGTTGAACTGAATTGAGAAAATTTCCTTTTGATACTAAAATTATATTGATATGTTTTAATGTATTTTTAATAGAGAACTCCATATGAAAATGAAGTTTTTTTTAATATAAATTTCATATGTTTTGATGTTGAGCATAAATTGATATTTCTTTAAAGTTGAACTGAAATGAGAAAATTTCATTTTGATACTAAAATTATATTGATATGTTTTAATGTATTTTTAATAGAAAAGTCCATATGAAAATGAAGTTTTGTTTAATATAAATTTCATATGTTTTGATGTTGAGCATAAATTGATATTTCTTTAAAGTTGAACTGAAATGAGAAAATTTCCTTTTGATACTAAAATGTTATTGATATGTTTTAATGTATTTTTAATAGAGAACTCCATATGAAAATGAAGTTTTTTTTAATATAAATTTCATATGTTTTGTTGTTGAGCATAAATTGATATTTCTTTAAAGTTGAACTGAAATGAGAAAATTTCCTTTTGATACTAAAATTATACTGATATGTTTTAATGTATTTTTAATAGAGAACTCCATATGAAAATGAAGTTTTTTTTAATATAAATTTCATATGTTTTGATGTTGAGCATAAATTGATATTTCTTTAAAGTTGAACTGAAATGAGAAAATTTCATTTTGATACTAAAATTATATTGATATGTTTTAATGTATTTTTAATAGAAAAGTCCATATGAAAATGAAGTTTTGTTTAATATAAATTTCATATGTTTTGATGTTGAGCATAAATTGATATTTCTTTAAAGTTGAACTGAAATGAGAAAATTTCCTTTTGATACTAAAATGTTATTGATATGTTTTAATGTATTTTTAATAGAGAACTCCATATGAAAATGAAGTTTTTTTTAATATAAATTTCATATGTTTTGTGTTTGAGCATAAATTGATATTTCTTTAAAGTTGAACTGAAATGAGAAAATTTCCTTTTGATACTAAAATTATATTGATATGTTTTAATGTATTTTTAATAGAGAACTCCATATGAAAATGAAGTTTTTTTTAATATAAATTTCATATGTTTTGATGTTGAGCATAAATTGATATTTCTTTAAAGTTGAACTGAAATGAGAAAATTTCATTTTGATACTAAAATTATATTGATATGTTTTAATGTATTTTTAATAGAAAAGTCCATATGAAAATGAAGTTTTGTTTAATATAAATTTCATATGTTTTGATGTTGAGCATAAATTGATATTTCTTTAAAGTTGAACTGAAATGAGAAAATTTCCTTTTGATACTAAAATGTTATTGATATGTTTTAATGTATTTTTAATAGAGAACTCCATATGAAAATGAAGTTTTTTTTAATATAAATTTCATATGTTTTGTTGTTGAGCATAAATTGATATTTCTTTAAAGTTGAACTGAAATGAGAAAATTTCCTTTTGATACTAAAATTATATTGATATGTTTTAATGTATTTTTAATAGAGAACTCCATATGAAAATGAAGTTTTTTTTAATATAAATTTCATATGTTTTGATGTTGAGCATAAATTGATATTTCTTTAAAGTTGAACTGAAATGAGAAAATTTCATTTTGATACTAAAATTATATTGATATGTTTTAATGTATTTTTAATAGAAAAGTCCATATGAAAATGAAGTTTTGTTTAATATAAATTTCATATGTTTTGATGTTGAGCATAAATTGATATTTCTTTAAAGTTGAACTGAAATGAGAAAATTTCCTTTTGATACTAAAATGTTATTGATATGTTTTAATGTATTTTTAATAGAGAACTCCATATGAAAATGAAGTTTTTTTTAATATAAATTTCATATGTTTTGTTGTTGAGCATAAATTGATATTTCTTTAAAGTTGAACTGAATTGAGAAAATTTCCTTTTGATACTAAAATTATATTGATATGTTTTAATGTATTTTTAATAGAGAACTCCATATGAAAATGAAGTTTTTTTTAATATAAATTTCATATGTTTTGATGTTGAGCATAAATTGATATTTCTTTAAAGTTGAACTGAAATGAGAAAATTTCCTTTTGATACTAAAATGTTATTGATATGTTTTAATGTATTTTTAATAGAGAACTCCATATGAAAATGAAGTTTTTTTTAATATAAATTTCATATGTTTTGATGTTGAGCATAAATTGATATTTCTTTAAAGTTGAACTGAAATGAGAAAATTTCCTTTTGATACTAAAATGTTATTGATATGTTTTAATGTATTTTTAATAGAGAACTCCATATGAAAATGAAGTTTTTTTTAATATAAATTTCATATGTTTTGTTGTTGAGCATAAATTGATATTTCTTTAAAGTTGAACTGAATTGAGAAAATTTCCTTTTGATACTAAAATTATATTGATATGTTTTAATGTATTTTTAATAGAGAACTCCATATGAAAATGAAGTTTTTTTTAATATAAATTTCATATGTTTTGATGTTGAGCATAAATTGATATTTCTTTAAAGTTGAACTGAAATGAGAAAATTTCATTTTGATACTAAAATTATATTGATATGTTTTAATGTATTTTTAATAGAGAACTCCATATGAAAATGAAGTTTTTTTTAATATAAATTTCATATGTTTTGATGTTGAGCATAAATTGATATTTCTTTAAAGTTGAACTGAAATGAGAAAATTTCATTTTGATACTAAAATTATATTGATATGTTTTAATGTATTTTTAATAGAGAACTCCATATGAAAATGAAGTTTTTTTTAATATAAATTTCATATGTTTTGATGTTGAGCATAAATTGATATTTCTTTAAAGTTGAACTGAAATGAGAAAATTTCATTTTGATACTAAAATTATATTGATATGTTTTAATGTATTTTTAATAGAAAAGTCCATATGAAAATGAAGTTTTGTTTAATATAAATTTCATATGTTTTGATGTTGAGCATAAATTGATATTTCTTTAAAGTTGAACTGAAATGAGAAAATTTCCTTTTGATACTAAAATGTTATTGATATGTTTTAATGTATTTTTAATAGAGAACTCCATATGAAAATGAAGTTTTTTTTAATATAAATTTCATATGTTTTGTTGTTGAGCATAAATTGATATTTCTTTAAAGTTGAACTGAAATGAGAAAATTTCCTTTTGATACTAAAATTATATTGATATGTTTTAATGTATTTTTAATAGAGAACTCCATATGAAAATGAAGTTTTTTTTAATATAAATTTCATATGTTTTGATGTTGAGCATAAATTGATATTTCTTTAAAGTTGAACTGAAATGAGAAAATTTCATTTTGATACTAAAATTATATTGATATGTTTTAATGTATTTTTAATAGAAAAGTCCATATGAAAATGAAGTTTTGTTTAATATAAATTTCATATGTTTTGATGTTGAGCATAAATTGATATTTCTTTAAAGTTGAACTGAAATGAGAAAATTTCCTTTTGATACTAAAATGTTATTGATATGTTTTAATGTATTTTTAATAGAGAACTCCATATGAAAATGAAGTTTTTTTTAATATAAATTTCATATGTTTTGTTGTTGAGCATAAATTGATATTTCTTTAAAGTTGAACTGAAATGAGAAAATTTCCTTTTGATACTAAAATTATATTGATATGTTTTAATGTATTTTTAATAGAGAACTCCATATGAAAATGAAGTTTTTTTTAATATAAATTTCATATGTTTTGATGTTGAGCATAAATTGATATTTCTTTAAAGGTGAACTGAAATGAGAAAATTTCCTTTTGATACTAAAATTATATTGATATGTTTTAATGTATTTTTAATAGAGAACTCCATATGAAAATGAAGTTTTGTTTAATATAAATTTCATATGTTTTGATGTTGAGCATAAATTGATATTTCTTTAAAGTTGAACTGAAATGAGAAAATTTCCTTTTGATACTAAAATGTTATTGATATGTTTTAATGTATTTTTAATAGAGAACTCCATATGAAAATGAAGTTTTTTTTAATATAAATTTCATATGTTTTGTTGTTGAGCATAAATTGATATTTCTTTAAAGTTGAACTGAAATGAGAAAATTTCCTTTTGATACTAAAATTATACTGATATGTTTTAATGTATTTTTAATAGAGAACTCCATATGAAAATGAAGTTTTTTTTAATATAAATTTCATATGTTTTGATGTTGAGCATAAATTGATATTTCTTTAAAGTTGAACTGAAATGAGAAAATTTCATTTTGATACTAAAATTATATTGATATGTTTTAATGTATTTTTAATAGAGAACTCCATATGAAAATGAAGTTTTTTTTAATATAAATTTCATATGTTTTGATGTTGAGCATAAATTGATATTTCTTTAAAGTTGAACTGAAATGAGAAAATTTCATTTTGATACTAAAATTATATTGATATGTTTTAATGTATTTTTAATAGAGAACTCCATATGAAAATGAAGTTTTTTTTAATATAAATTTCATATGTTTTGATGTTGAGCATAAATTGATATTTCTTTAAAGTTGAACTGAAATGAGAAAATTTCATTTTGATACTAAAATTATATTGATATGTTTTAATGTATTTTTAATAGAAAAGTCCATATGAAAATGAAGTTTTGTTTAATATAAATTTCATATGTTTTGATGTTGAGCATAAATTGATATTTCTTTAAAGTTGAACTGAAATGAGAAAATTTCCTTTTGATACTAAAATGTTATTGATATGTTTTAATGTATTTTTAATAGAGAACTCCATATGAAAATGAAGTTTTTTTTAATATAAATTTCATATGTTTTGTTGTTGAGCATAAATTGATATTTCTTTAAAGTTGAACTGAAATGAGAAAATTTCCTTTTGATACTAAAATTATATTGATATGTTTTAATGTATTTTTAATAGAGAACTCCATATGAAAATGAAGTTTTTTTTAATATAAATTTCATATGTTTTGATGTTGAGCATAAATTGATATTTCTTTAAAGTTGAACTGAAATGAGAAAATTTCATTTTGATACTAAAATTATATTGATATGTTTTAATGTATTTTTAATAGAAAAGTCCATATGAAAATGAAGTTTTGTTTAATATAAATTTCATATGTTTTGATGTTGAGCATAAATTGATATTTCTTTAAAGTTGAACTGAAATGAGAAAATTTCCTTTTGATACTAAAATGTTATTGATATGTTTTAATGTATTTTTAATAGAGAACTCCATATGAAAATGAAGTTTTTTTTAATATAAATTTCATATGTTTTGTTGTTGAGCATAAATTGATATTTCTTTAAAGTTGAACTGAATTGAGAAAATTTCCTTTTGATACTAAAATTATATTGATATGTTTTAATGTATTTTTAATAGAGAACTCCATATGAAAATGAAGTTTTTTTTAATATAAATTTCATATGTTTTGATGTTGAGCATAAATTGATATTTCTTTAAAGTTGAACTGAAATGAGAAAATTTCATTTTGATACTAAAATTATATTGATATGTTTTAATGTATTTTTAATAGAAAAGTCCATATGAAAATGAAGTTTTGTTTAATATAAATTTCATATGTTTTGATGTTGAGCATAAATTGATATTTCTTTAAAGTTGAACTGAAATGAGAAAATTTCCTTTTGATACTAAAATGTTATTGATATGTTTTAATGTATTTTTAATAGAGAACTCCATATGAAAATGAAGTTTTTTTTAATATAAATTTCATATGTTTTGTTGTTGAGCATAAATTGATATTTCTTTAAAGTTGAACTGAAATGAGAAAATTTCCTTTTGATACTAAAATTATACTGATATGTTTTAATGTATTTTTAATAGAGAACTCCATATGAAAATGAAGTTTTTTTTAATATAAATTTCATATGTTTTGATGTTGAGCATAAATTGATATTTCTTTAAAGTTGAACTGAAATGAGAAAATTTCATTTTGATACTAAAATTATATTGATATGTTTTAATGTATTTTTAATAGAAAAGTCCATATGAAAATGAAGTTTTGTTTAATATAAATTTCATATGTTTTGATGTTGAGCATAAATTGATATTTCTTTAAAGTTGAACTGAAATGAGAAAATTTCCTTTTGATACTAAAATGTTATTGATATGTTTTAATGTATTTTTAATAGAGAACTCCATATGAAAATGAAGTTTTTTTTAATATAAATTTCATATGTTTTGTGTTTGAGCATAAATTGATATTTCTTTAAAGTTGAACTGAAATGAGAAAATTTCCTTTTGATACTAAAATTATATTGATATGTTTTAATGTATTTTTAATAGAGAACTCCATATGAAAATGAAGTTTTTTTTAATATAAATTTCATATGTTTTGATGTTGAGCATAAATTGATATTTCTTTAAAGTTGAACTGAAATGAGAAAATTTCATTTTGATACTAAAATTATATTGATATGTTTTAATGTATTTTTAATAGAAAAGTCCATATGAAAATGAAGTTTTGTTTAATATAAATTTCATATGTTTTGATGTTGAGCATAAATTGATATTTCTTTAAAGTTGAACTGAAATGAGAAAATTTCCTTTTGATACTAAAATGTTATTGATATGTTTTAATGTATTTTTAATAGAGAACTCCATATGAAAATGAAGTTTTTTTTAATATAAATTTCATATGTTTTGTTGTTGAGCATAAATTGATATTTCTTTAAAGTTGAACTGAAATGAGAAAATTTCCTTTTGATACTAAAATTATATTGATATGTTTTAATGTATTTTTAATAGAGAACTCCATATGAAAATGAAGTTTTTTTTAATATAAATTTCATATGTTTTGATGTTGAGCATAAATTGATATTTCTTTAAAGTTGAACTGAAATGAGAAAATTTCATTTTGATACTAAAATTATATTGATATGTTTTAATGTATTTTTAATAGAAAAGTCCATATGAAAATGAAGTTTTGTTTAATATAAATTTCATATGTTTTGATGTTGAGCATAAATTGATATTTCTTTAAAGTTGAACTGAAATGAGAAAATTTCCTTTTGATACTAAAATGTTATTGATATGTTTTAATGTATTTTTAATAGAGAACTCCATATGAAAATGAAGTTTTTTTTAATATAAATTTCATATGTTTTGTTGTTGAGCATAAATTGATATTTCTTTAAAGTTGAACTGAATTGAGAAAATTTCCTTTTGATACTAAAATTATATTGATATGTTTTAATGTATTTTTAATAGAGAACTCCATATGAAAATGAAGTTTTTTTTAATATAAATTTCATATGTTTTGATGTTGAGCATAAATTGATATTTCTTTAAAGTTGAACTGAAATGAGAAAATTTCCTTTTGATACTAAAATGTTATTGATATGTTTTAATGTATTTTTAATAGAGAACTCCATATGAAAATGAAGTTTTTTTTAATATAAATTTCATATGTTTTGATGTTGAGCATAAATTGATATTTCTTTAAAGTTGAACTGAAATGAGAAAATTTCCTTTTGATACTAAAATGTTATTGATATGTTTTAATGTATTTTTAATAGAGAACTCCATATGAAAATGAAGTTTTTTTTAATATAAATTTCATATGTTTTGTTGTTGAGCATAAATTGATATTTCTTTAAAGTTGAACTGAATTGAGAAAATTTCCTTTTGATACTAAAATTATATTGATATGTTTTAATGTATTTTTAATAGAGAACTCCATATGAAAATGAAGTTTTTTTTAATATAAATTTCATATGTTTTGATGTTGAGCATAAATTGATATTTCTTTAAAGTTGAACTGAAATGAGAAAATTTCATTTTGATACTAAAATTATATTGATATGTTTTAATGTATTTTTAATAGAAAAGTCCATATGAAAATGAAGTTTTGTTTAATATAAATTTCATATGTTTTGATGTTGAGCATAAATTGATATTTCTTTAAAGTTGAACTGAAATGAGAAAATTTCCTTTTGATACTAAAATGTTATTGATATGTTTTAATGTATTTTTAATAGAGAACTCCATATGAAAATGAAGTTTTTTTTAATATAAATTTCATATGTTTTGTTGTTGAGCATAAATTGATATTTCTTTAAAGTTGAACTGAAATGAGAAAATTTCCTTTTGATACTAAAATTATATTGATATGTTTTAATGTATTTTTAATAGAGAACTCCATATGAAAATGAAGTTTTTTTTAATATAAATTTCATATGTTTTGATGTTGAGCATAAATTGATATTTCTTTAAAGTTGAACTGAAATGAGAAAATTTCATTTTGATACTAAAATTATATTGATATGTTTTAATGTATTTTTAATAGAAAAGTCCATATGAAAATGAAGTTTTGTTTAATATAAATTTCATATGTTTTGATGTTGAGCATAAATTGATATTTCTTTAAAGTTGAACTGAAATGAGAAAATTTCCTTTTGATACTAAAATGTTATTGATATGTTTTAATGTATTTTTAATAGAGAACTCCATATGAAAATGAAGTTTTTTTTAATATAAATTTCATATGTTTTGTTGTTGAGCATAAATTGATATTTCTTTAAAGTTGAACTGAATTGAGAAAATTTCCTTTTGATACTAAAATTATATTGATATGTTTTAATGTATTTTTAATAGAGAACTCCATATGAAAATGAAGTTTTTTTTAATATAAATTTCATATGTTTTGATGTTGAGCATAAATTGATATTTCTTTAAAGTTGAACTGAAATGAGAAAATTTCATTTTGATACTAAAATTATATTGATATGTTTTAATGTATTTTTAATAGAAAAGTCCATATGAAAATGAAGTTTTGTTTAATATAAATTTCATATGTTTTGATGTTGAGCATAAATTGATATTTCTTTAAAGTTGAACTGAAATGAGAAAATTTCCTTTTGATACTAAAATGTTATTGATATGTTTTAATGTATTTTTAATAGAGAACTCCATATGAAAATGAAGTTTTTTTTAATATAAATTTCATATGTTTTGTTGTTGAGCATAAATTGATATTTCTTTAAAGTTGAACTGAATTGAGAAAATTTCCTTTTGATACTAAAATTATATTGATATGTTTTAATGTATTTTTAATAGAGAACTCCATATGAAAATGAAGTTTTTTTTAATATAAATTTCATATGTTTTGATGTTGAGCATAAATTGATATTTCTTTAAAGTTGAACTGAAATGAGAAAATTTCATTTTGATACTAAAATTATATTGATATGTTTTAATGTATTTTTAATAGAAAAGTCCATATGAAAATGAAGTTTTGTTTAATATAAATTTCATATGTTTTGATGTTGAGCATAAATTGATATTTCTTTAAAGTTGAACTGAAATGAGAAAATTTCCTTTTGATACTAAAATGTTATTGATATGTTTTAATGTATTTTTAATAGAGAACTCCATATGAAAATGAAGTTTTTTTTAATATAAATTTCATATGTTTTGTTGTTGAGCATAAATTGATATTTCTTTAAAGTTGAACTGAAATGAGAAAATTTCCTTTTGATACTAAAATGTTATTGATATGTTTTAATGTATTTTTAATAGAGAACTCCATATGAAAATGAAGTTTTTTTTAATATAAATTTCATATGTTTTGTTGTTGAGCATAAATTGATATTTCTTTAAAGTTGAACTGAATTGAGAAAATTTCCTTTTGATACTAAAATTATATTGATATGTTTTAATGTATTTTTAATAGAGAACTCCATATGAAAATGAAGTTTTTTTTAATATAAATTTCATATGTTTTGATGTTGAGCATAAATTGATATTTCTTTAAAGTTGAACTGAAATGAGAAAATTTCATTTTGATACTAAAATTATATTGATATGTTTTAATGTATTTTTAATAGAAAAGTCCATATGAAAATGAAGTTTTGTTTAATATAAATTTCATATGTTTTGATGTTGAGCATAAATTGATATTTCTTTAAAGTTGAACTGAAATGAGAAAATTTCCTTTTGATACTAAAATGTTATTGATATGTTTTAATGTATTTTTAATAGAGAACTCCATATGAAAATGAAGTTTTTTTTAATATAAATTTCATATGTTTTGTTGTTGAGCATAAATTGATATTTCTTTAAAGTTGAACTGAAATGAGAAAATTTCCTTTTGATACTAAAATTATATTGATATGTTTTAATGTATTTTTAATAGAGAACTCCATATGAAAATGAAGTTTTTTTTAATATAAATTTCATATGTTTTGATGTTGAGCATAAATTGATATTTCTTTAAAGTTGAACTGAAATGAGAAAATTTCATTTTGATACTAAAATTATATTGATATGTTTTAATGTATTTTTAATAGAAAAGTCCATATGAAAATGAAGTTTTGTTTAATATAAATTTCATATGTTTTGATGTTGAGCATAAATTGATATTTCTTTAAAGTTGAACTGAAATGAGAAAATTTCCTTTTGATACTAAAATGTTATTGATATGTTTTAATGTATTTTTAATAGAGAACTCCATATGAAAATGAAGTTTTTTTTAATATAAATTTCATATGTTTTGTTGTTGAGCATAAATTGATATTTCTTTAAAGTTGAACTGAAATGAGAAAATTTCCTTTTGATACTAAAATTATATTGATATGTTTTAATGTATTTTTAATAGAGAACTCCATATGAAAATGAAGTTTTTTTTTAATATAAATTTCATATGTTTTGTTGTTGAGCATAAATTGATATTTCTTTAAAGTTGAACTGAAATGAGAAAATTTCCTTCTGATACATAAATTATATTGATAAGTTTTAATGTATTTTTAATAGAGAATACCATATGAAAACGAAGTTTTCCTTCTTAAGAATTGGATGAAATAAAAATATGAAGGACTTAGAAGTATTTAAATAATACTTAAAGAGTTTAAAAGAATTTGAAGAGTATTTAAGTATACAATTATTACTACTCAACACTAAAAAATTATCTGATCGGGTTTATCTTATAATTACTCATTATCATGTTGATAAATAAAATATATGTGCATACCTACATATTAATTTTATAGATCATCGAGAAGTGGAGAAAATCAACATTTACTGTTTTAAAAATTAAAAATTTACAGATTTCACTCATAGAGTAACCATGGGGACATTGAAAATGACTTTATTTTGCTAGATAAACAAAAAACATGACTTATCTTTACAATCTTTACAAATTAATTAAAACGTAATAAGTTGTTTCAAACACCATTATAAGTTTTGAAGTTTCTAGGTGTAGGTATTTAATATCACTTTCCATTTGGCAAAAAATAAATCTTGTTAATTTTCTTTAACTAACCCCATCATACTTTTCTATTCAACCAAAAAATCGTTTTTTTTTAATCTGATATTAAAACTCACATACCTATTATGGCAAACAAAAATATGCCCTAAAAACAGTTTTAAGCGCTTATAATTATGCCTTTTAAAATCAATTACATATATATGCCCTTAACAAGTAATTACATACATATATGCTCAAACAAAAAAACACGATTTGGGCCCTAAAAATATGCTCAATATTGCTTGTGAAAATATATTCTATGTAGGTATGTATACCTATGTAATGTATTTTTAAAAACTGCACTAAAAAGAACGACATAAATCTAAACGTCTATATAGCTAGCATATACAATACACATTAGCATAATCAATTGAAACCATAACTAGAACTTTGTGCTATTTATGTGTGGAAGTCTCGATTTTTGTGCTAGCATAGTTTTTGTTTTATGGAAATCTATGCTACCTTAATATTAAGCTAGGAAATCTTCTAAACCGATTTTTGTGTTAGCTTAGTTTTTTTTTTTTATGCAAAGTTATGCTACCCATATAAAGCTAGCTAAACATAAAACAAAACTATGCTAGCACAAAAATCGGAACTGCCACACAATAATAGCACCAAATTTTAGTTTTTCTTTCAATTGATTATGCTGAGCGGTTAAGAAGTTTTGCTACAAAAATCGGGACTGCCACACAATAATAGCACACAAATAGCACAAAATTCTAATTTTTATTTATTTATTTATTATGTTGAGCAGTTTAGAAATGTTCTAGATTAATATTAAGGTAGCATAGATTTACATAAAACAAAAACTATGCTAGCATAAAAAGAGCACACAATTCTAGTTATGGTTTTAATTGATTATGCTAATGTGCATATGCTAGATACACGTTAAATCTAAATACAAAACAAAATATGTAGTGTACAAGTGAGATTGTCCAAACATGCTGCGTGGCATATTTTTTGTTGTCCTACATATTACATATGTAGGTATATCGATTTCAAGCAAGCTCTACAACTACTTGCACATTCAACTGCAACACTGGCCTTTCTTATAAGACCGCATTGTATTCTGTATGGAATAAAAATAAGTACCTATCATTTTCATTTTCACAAAATCACAACCTACCTACCCCCATAACTATGTAGATGCATACACACATATACAACATACAAAAATCTGGCAGAGTACCTATCTATACACTTTTGTTGGTTGCCTTGTCTGTTCATTTGTCTTCTTCTGAATACCTTGTTGTTGTTTTTTTTTTCTCTTTTTGAATATACTTCATGACCATTCTCCACTGAAGCTTGCCTGTTTACGACGAACAATACTTTTCTTTCTTCGTTTTTTCCCCGTATACCTACGCCTGCTGTAATTCCTCGCTTGTGTTCGTTTGTCTATTTTTATCATTCTAGTAATGTTTTAGTAACATAAACCAAAAATTTGATACAGGGTTCCCAGGTCCCCAAAACATTTTTCCCCTTTTTTTGACACCAGAATGGTATTTTTTCCCCTAATTTTCTAATAAAAATCCCATTTTTTCCCCTAAGTAAATAACGTTTAAATTTTTGAAGAAAACATTGAAAATATATTGTTTTGAATTTATCTTGTAACATTTTTGTATTGTACATAGTGTACCTAACTTATATAATAGTGTGTCAATCAAAATATTTTTTGAATTTAGTCATTCTGTCCTTTGTTCCGCTATGAGAAAGACAAAACATAAAAGATTAAGCTTTTTCTGTTTCATCACGAAATATAATATTAACAGCCTTTTTCTTAAAATCTTTGTCGGTTTCCTTTTCACTGAAAACTATTCAAGATAAAAATTCTTTGTATTTGTTTTCTTTCTTCTCACCAAAAAACTGTAACTTCATGCAGGAAAAGGTTAAGTAAGGCCGTGTTAGAATTGGTTTAAAATGTCCATTGAATTTTTGACGCTTCTACAATCTATACGAGATTCACTTAACTAGTGTCAAAACTGAACATTCTGAAAAAATTTGGCGAAATTTTAATTTTATTCGCACACGAAATTTTCACAAATAGATTCTTTTACAGGTTTACATCAAAATTTGAAAATTTATGAAAAAATGTAAGAAATTTCATGTTTCCAACTAGACCTTATGTAGTAAAAAAAAATGAGTGAAGGTGTTGCACGGTTGTATTTGCAAATGATTTGCATTTATTAAAACCTAAAAGTCTATTCACTAGAAAGAATAGAATATTTATTTTTCCCCTTTTCGGATTTGTTTCCCCTTTTCTTAGGCTCTCCACTTTTTTTCCCCTTTCGCATTTTTCGCTTTTCCCCTCAATCTGGGGATACTACTTGTCCCCCTATACGCTGGAGTTCATTTTTCATATTCTAAATTCATGTGTTCATTTCAATCATTTCTATAGTAACACCAACCAAAAATTTCGTTGTGATGCCCCTATACGCTGGAGTTCATTCATGATTTATTGAATTTATTTAAATTATTTCATTTAATCATTTTGGTAGCACCACAACTCTCTCAAAACGATCATATAAACATTTTCAATGTTAAAATCGTGGTTAGAGGGAAATAAAACTGTTTTGCGAATAAAACCTTGTTTTCCCGTTAGTTTAAATGGAATTCTTTAAAATATCACGCTTGTGCGAAAAAAAAACACTTAATTTGGTATTATTCTTTCTACAAAAAGACTTAACTAAGTACTATTTTTCCTTTTTATTTTGAAAGCCCAACTAATGCTTAACACTTTTTTTTTACCAAAAAGATACATTTAAAAGATCCAAAAGTAAAAAACAAATTAGAAAAACCAAAATTACACAGAAATTGATTCAAATAGTTAATTTTTTTTGGATTTTCTTTTTTTGTGTTATTTTGTTAATAATTTTAAATGTATTTTTTTCGTATGAAAATGTGAAGTATTTTTAAGAGAACAAATTGGGCTTTCATTATGAAAAATTATTCTTAATTATACGTGTTTTTGTAAAAAAAAAAATACCAAAAACAAAAAGCAACCTTAAAATTCCAACAAATGGGTTTTATAATAAATTACGAGAAAACCGTTACCCGACTTGAAAAATGTTAGGGCGGCCAGAAAGTCTTAACTGCTCTTGTTTAAATACCTATAAAAAAATCAAAATCAAGAAACGGATGTAATTTGGCCACTTAAAATGACCTCAGGAAACCACGTTTTACTTTATCGCCGATATCTGTAATAACCACAATTAAATTAAAAAAAATTAAAAAAAAAAAATATTGAAAATCATGGTGACGTGAAATAACGCCCGACAAAATTATACCACCTTCAAAATGTGTCCTTATTTCCATGAAAAAACTGAAATAACACCCAGCGGATCTTATTTCCTACGAATCATAGAAATAAGACCGCATTCAAGTATGGAAACAGGGCCACATTTATGAAAAAAAAAGTATGGCCATATTTTAATTTTTTGCAGTGCTTTCCTATCAGAGTTGCGAAATACTGAATTTTGAAAAGAGTTTAAAAACGAATTTTTAAAAATCTTCTTTTGAAACTTAGTTTATCTAAAATCTGTTTAAAACTAAATTAAAAGAGTTTCAAATGAGTTTTAAAAATTTTGAATAGTTAAGTTTTTAAGCTGAATTTAGAAAACTGAGTTTTAAATGAGCTTTAAAAATTTGAATAGTTTAGTTTTTATAAATTCAGCTTACATATATGTATACTTATAATATTCTAGGCCGGATATTCAAAAATGTGCATTATTACTACATAAATACATTCAAATTTTCTACACATTCTGTATTTCTAAAATTCATATTCATCAAAATTCCGCCTTTAAAATTTCTATTTCACGTCACCGAAAAATATGTTAAAGGAATTAACTCAGACTAAACCCAGAAAGCCTAGGTATACATACATATTTAATTTAAAAAATATTGATTTTCGCAAAATTTCATTTCATTTTGCCATTAATTAGAAAATTAATAGGTGCACGTGAAAAATTAGCTTTTAACGGTTGCTTTGGACACAACTTGTTTCTTTTTTTTTTTGATATTTTTATTCATATCAATTCTACATTTTACTTTAAATGTTTAGATATTAATTTTATCAATTTAACATTTTTTTTAATGCTTTTGATATTTTTAAATATCAACCCAGTGGTTTAAATAAGGAATAAAAGATTTCGATGGTAAAATGTACAGTTATGTTTTATAGGTATATTTTTTTTTTAAACTGTATTTTTTAATGTTCCTACACAACCCAGCTGGCGTGTATATAGGTACTACGAGTTTGATATGGTTTTTATCAATCTAACATTTGATCTTGTACGTTTTGATATTATACTTATCATTTTAACATTTTCCTTCAGTGCTTTTGATATTTTTTAACATCAATGTAACATTTTTTGGGGAAGAACAATGAGGAAAACGTTTAAGCAAGTGCTCGGGGCATTTTTCAGAGAAATTCCCTCATCCAAAATGAAAATACCTTTTCTTTTAGTGTGTAACTATTATTGTTTGTAGTTTCGTTTTCGATTGGATTTTGGATTGGATTCAGAAATATGAAGAGGGAACTAATTTTCAGTTAAGCCTGTTTTGGAACTGTGTAAATCGTTCATTTCAAATGATCGAATCGTTAAAGAATCGATTACCAACATGATCCGATCATTTAAATCAATCGATCATTCGATCATTTTCATTTAACTCAATTCAGTTCCGATTCGATTTTTTAATTTCGATTTCGATGAAATTCAATCTCCGAATCTAACGAATTCAATTCAATAATGTACCGATTTTGATCCAATCCAATGCTAGAGTTCCTCAATCCTCAGTCCTCACAGATCCGATGACCGCTAGGTCAGTATAAGGGGTCGAAATTAATAAAAATGAGTTTTTGCAAATATCTCAGGAACGGTTTGTGCTAGAGAAAAATTTTATTCTACAATCTTGTAGCTGACGCAATTTCCCACAAAAATGGTACTCCTTATTGTTTTCGTAGCATTCCCTTAAAAAGTTACAGCAAATCGAAAAGTCAAGAAGTCCCATAAAAGGGGCCAAAGGTCATGAAAATGTGCTGTAACTTTTGAACGGTTAATGCTACGAAAAAAATTATATTCACCATTTTTGTGCAAAATTGCCTCAGCTACAAGATTGTGGAATAAAATTTTTCTCTAGCACAAACCGTTCCTGAGATATTCGCAAAAAACTCAAAAAACTATTCTTATTGTACTTGAATTTGATGTCGAAAATCGAGAGTATTAAAATGATTGAGATTGGGATGGAAAATCGAGAATCATCAAAATGATTGAGATTGAGATCGATTGAGATTGATATCGAAAATCGAGATTCATTGAAATGATTGAGATTGGGATGGAAAATCGAGAATCATCGAAATGATTGAGATTGGGATCGATTGAGATCCCAATCCCATAAAAATTAGTTATTTGCAAATATGTCAAAAACGGTTTGTGCTAGAGAAAATTTTTACTGCACAATTTTATAGCTGAAGTAATTTATCACAAAAATGGTATACATAATTTTTTTCGTAGCATTAACCGTTCAAAAGTTACAGCACATTTTCATGACCCTTGGCCCCTTTTATGAGACTTTTTGACTTTTTGATTTGCTGTAACTTTTCAACGGTTAATGCTACAAAACCAATAATAAGGACCATTTTTGTGGAAAATTGCGTCAGCTACAAGATTGTAGAATAAAATTTTTCTCTAGCACAAACCGTTCCTGAGATATTTGCGAAAAACTCATTTTTATTAAATTTGACCGCTTATACTGACCAGCCTAATTCTTTCTTTCTTTTGAACTTTTTCTTATTGTACTAGAGATTGATGTTTTAAATCGAGAAATTGTGATTTCAATCATCAATACTTTTCGATGATCGGATCAAAAAAATCGAATCGTTCATAAATGACACAGCCCTAGCCCTGTTTCACAATGCGACGAGGAGACGAGACGTGAACGTGACGAGAACTCGTCGTAGCTGTCAAACCGATTTCAGGCAATAAGAATATACCAGAGTATTCAAGTTCTCACTTTCACAAAAAAAGTAATAAGGAATTTAAATATTTTGCAATTTAATTAATGAAATAAAAAAATTATTTATGTATATGTATATTAAAAAGTAAACTTTTAAAATAAAAATTAACCTACTCAAGTTTTTCTCCGCGTGGAAAGTGGCGTCGGCGGTGTCACTTAGTTCTTCAGTGGTTTTATTTCCCGCGGACATAGTTCCCTGCACCAATCCAACTACCTATAATTTTGTATTTGTAAGGACGGTGAAAATTCTAACTTATATATTTTGTCTATTTTCCCTAAGTCTGCTAATACTGGTCGAAATGGTAAACAGTTATGCGCTTATTTTGCAATCATGTTATTAGGGTTTTGATATTAAGTCATATCAATATAAAATTTTATCTTAACGTTTTGATATTAATCCTATCAATACAACATTTTTCCTTAATGCCTTTGAAATTTTTTCGTATCAACCCTTCAGTTTGGTGGTAAAAAAAGGAGGAGTCATCTTTTAAATGGTAAAATGCACCGTTATTTTTTTTACAATACACCTTGCATTGTTATGTATGATCGATATAATTTGTATTTATTGTTTGCCAAAGCTTGAAAGAGTTAAGACGCGCTAGTTAATTTTAATAATTTTCCGTGTTGAGTGCTTTGTGTATAAAGTGGTTAAATGGAAGAAATAAATAATTGTGAAGAACAAAATATTATAAATTATAAGGACTGTTTACTGCTTAACTTTACGCCAGAAGAGGTTAATTCATTCATTGTAGGAGCGCCATCAACAAATGCAACTCCAACCAGAAATAAATTGGAAGATCTGCTGAAGGAATGAAAATTAGAAAGGACATTAATTGACTTAGAAGGTATGTAAATATATTTTTTTTTGTTGTGTTTTAATGTAAAGAAAATATTTACGAAATTGTTCCTATTTCTCTCTGCACTTCTTGAACTAAAAACAAGAAGTTATTTTATGGTGCTTTTATTTATATAGAGGGTGATTCGCATTAGGGTGATAAAAAGCTAGAGCCAATATGTTGGTTCCAGACAAGAAATAAAATCGTATCGGATGGGTGTATTCCCACGTTTAGCTTGGAGGAACAATCTTCTAAAAAACTGACTTAAAACAGAAAAAAAAATTTAAAACAACGGTAATATTTAAAATGCCATAATGTATTTTATTCTTTAAAATTCTTTTTAAATAAAGTGTTTTAGTGAACAGTTTTTGAAAAAAATAATTTTCAAACTCAGAATTTTGCAAAATAAAAACTGTGATCAAACTTTTACCTTATTAAGTACAGTATTTTTGTGCTCAACATTCAATTCCCATCAATTTTGCAATTTTGAGTCAAATAATAAAAACTAGATAGCAAAATGTATTCTAGTTTTTGAGAAAATTGAAAATAACAAAAGTAAGTTTTCCCTTAAATTCGACTTCAATCCCTTATTTTGGTGAGGGGGGAATAGACCCCTCTTATCGTTTTTTTTCTTTTATCCACTCAACGCATACCTTTTTGTCAGACCTTATGCGTATCACCCTACTTAAGCTTTCATTACTTAAGAAATCTTTCATCCAGGATCACACCCATACCCTATAAAAAATTGCTTTTAGATAATGTTTTTTTTTTTTTGAAACAATTCAGAATTCATTAGTGAGCAAAAATTCGAGTTCTGGAATGTTTCAGACATTCCTAAGAATAGTTTTGAAATGAGGGGATATTATGTCCTTCAAACTAAAGGTTCACACGACATTTTTAAGTTTTCGGATAAGCCGCGTTAATGAATAATAGATATCATACGATCAATAAAGTACTCAACCCGAACAGCTTGGTCACCGGGAACGCGGCCTGTCCGAAAACTTAAAAATGTAGTAAGACCAATCACCCTGTAATTTCTGAACTCAATTTTTTTTTCTAATAAATGGATTCTGAAAACTATTTTCAATTTAAAGAAAAATATATTTTAAAAAAATTAATCTAGGTATAAATTGAATGCATTAATTAAATCTTTTTTGCATTCCAATTTTTTTCGTTATAGCAAGTGGAGTTAATTTTGAAAATATCAAATATTTGGAACGGGCTGAAATCGAAAAAATTTTTCCGGGTAGAGAGCAAATAGGTCTACAGGCCGAGTTTAGACACAAATTATTCTCATGGAAATTAAAAAATGTAATTATGTGGAATAAGGCGATACAAATTTTCCATTTTAACGAAACTCCTTTTTTTATAAAATACAGTTCTCAAATGATCCAGATGTTCTAAGTACAATAAACTGCAGTTGCAACACTAAAGTCGGTGATTGGCTTTGGAGGTCCGGAAGTTTTGATGCTGCTGCTTCGCATTCAAATACCCTATCATCAGTTGATTCAGGATCATCAGTTCTTACTACGGTTAGTTTTAACTAATATATTTTATTTTTATAATTGGTTATTAATTTGGCAATGCTTGAATTGCTTTCTTATGGAAAGTATTTATTTAAAGTAGAAATATTTTTTTAACATACATGGTGTCTCCTAATTCATGCATCATATTGTGGGGATCATTCTAAGAAAACAATTGTATAGGAAAAACATCTATTTCTGAAAAATCGACTTAATGTAAAAAAATTATTAAAAATTTACGGAAAGTATATAATGAAGTGCTATAGCTTTTTTGAAAGCAAATATTCTATTATTTAATTTGTTTTTTGATCCAAGTTCTTGAATAATGAATAATTTTTGAGAAATTAAATTTCAAAGTCAAAATTTTTGAAAAAGAATTAATTTTTTTTTTCAAGTTGATTTTTTTCAAAATTTTGCGTATTTACGTGCCACAGTTAATCAACTTGTTAATTGTTTGTTAAATTTTTTTTTCGGGAAGAAGTTCCTATCTTTTTTAACTTTTACATCTCGTTTTCAGTATTTAACTAAGAATTGATCAGAACACTGAATATTAAAACAAACAGTTGCAGTTAATTACGCAACATTTTGACAGCCCAATGAACTAACAATGAAATAATTTTTTTTGGATTTCGCATAAGTAGTTCTTAAAAATTCATCAACTTATAACTTTAATGTTGACGGATTTAAAAAACAAATTACTTATAGATTTCTACAGATTTATACCAAACTTTTATATGAAATAAATTTAAGACATTGCCAAAGTAAGATCCCTATTGGACTTTCTTTTCCCATTTCAATTATGCTGCTACTTAAAAAATAACAATTTATAGCAAGATTAATAACATAAAAATAGGTGACGTGAAATAACGCAAAAGAAATGAAAATAAGAATACATTTGGAATTTGGCTTTAAGGCAGTATTACATTATTATCATATAAATATGGCAAGTTTTCCAAATTAATATGGCTCAAAAATGTCATATAATGTCATATATATAACGCCCTATATGTATGTATGTACATTTATGACACTGATGAATAAATTTGAATACAAAAAATATATGATTATCCATTTGCTGAAACGAAACATAATTATTTATGTTCAATGTAAGAACTTAAATATTTAAGCAAATGGGCCTTAATAAAAAACATGATTGGTTTAATATATCATATTTCTTAAATATTTTTCGTAGCTAGTGTGTCATATTGTGAACAAAACTTGACAGAGAAAGCTTTTGATCATATAAGTTGATTATAGTTATATGGCATATTCTTATACTACTTGTCATATTGGTATACGAATATTGTGACATGTTTTATATGACAGGAATTGACCATGCTATATATGATGATGTATAACCTGTCATTTTTTCTATTATTACAAACCGTGAAAAATTGCACAATTCGAACGATTCTTTTTCAAAAATTTTAAAAACTGGGCACTAATTCCGTAACTCTATTATCGACAGAAAGACAATATTGTTTCCATGATAACTTTGCATCACATAACATTAAAAATGAAAGGAAAGTTCTAAAAAATTCAAATGTTGTCTCCAATAATTTTCTTAATTGATAACGGTTTTCCGGCAATGCATTCAATTCATTATTGAATGCAGTTTTTTCATATTTCCCTATATCTTAGAATTTTTTCAAAAAGTACCTTCGTTATTGTGTTCATATTATGAAAACCCTAATTATATTATTAAAATTGAATAGAAGTTTCTATTAAAATAATATTTAAATTTGTTTGAAGGTATTTACTACCCACATAATGTACTGTACATTTATAAATAGATGATTTATTAAAAAATAAACTAAAGATATATACATATGTGTACATTACTTGTTACATTTTCCTATTTTTGCACGTGTACGTGCGTCAGAACCAAACACCAAAACAATACAGATTAATATATTGTATATTGTGATTTGTACAGACAAGAATTTCAAATATTTGAATTTTTGAAAATGGAATGATACTTCAGATTCTCAATATGTGATTTGAATAGACAACACGATAGTGATTGAGTTACATGAAGCAAATTGATTACGATTATCGGTAACACGATTATCGTTTTGAAAATTATGGAATGAGGGCTCAGATATTGTCGATTGGAATCTCATATCGAAAATTTCCTTTGGTCTTATTTCACTTTGCCATATGAAGATGAATGCATATTTTCTAATACACATAATTATATTATGTTAATAAGTACATTATCAAGATTTACCTAATATGAAGATACGGTGGTGGTTACATGTTATTGTTTGGGTTCTTAACTAAATCGAGAAAAAAGGAGATCTGTATTTTTTCAGATTTTTTTTACATTAAAAATGATCCACACTATGATGCCAATATCGATACCAGCCTCGATACGATTTTTTCTACATAAAAAACGGGTATATGTATTTAGAATCAATATAATGTGGGTATAATCATTATATCTTGTGTAAGAATATTTTATATCGTATCGAGATTGGTATCGGTATCAATACAGGGTGTTCAGTATAAGGTGCACCAAAAAGCTAGAGCGAGTAGGTTGGGTTAAGATAAGAAAAAATCTAATGGAAGGCGGGAGGGGCGATTTTTAAATAAATGCACTTAAAACAGAAACAAAATTATTTAAAAACAACGGTGATAGTAACGATGCCATGCTATACCTTTTTGAAAAGCCAGAATCCTCTTATTCAATTTCCATTTTAAATTAAGTTATGTTAGTGAATAGTTTTTGAAATATTAATTTTCAAACTCGAAAATTTGAAGAAAAAAAATTTCAAACTTATTTTTTTCAAAATTTTACGTAATTAAGTATTTTTGTTTTCAAAATTCAATGCTCTTATTACTTTTTAGTCAAAACCAGAAAACCGGATGTTAAAATGTCTTTTAGTTTTGAAAAAATTGAAAATATCTAAATCTACTTTACTACTTAACTAGCAGAAATAGGATTTTCGGAGCAACAAAATAATGGATGGAAGTCGAATTTAAGGAAAACTTACTTTTTTTATTTTCAATTTTCTCAAAACACGAGACTACATTTTGACATTTGGTTTTCAGTGTTTGACTTAGAATTTATGGAAGTATTGAATATTAAAAACAAAAATACAACTTAATAACGTAAAATTTTGAACGAAATCAGTTTGAACACAATTTTTTATTTTATTTTTTTTTATTTAAGTTTGAAAATTAATTTTTAAAAATCATCTTACTAAAACAACTTAATTTAAAAACAAAATGAATGCACATATTTCTGGATTAACAAAAAAGTATAGTATGTCGTTTAAGGCTTTACCGTTATTTTTTATTAATAATTTTTTTTTGAATTAAGTCAAATATTTTCAAAATTGCTCCTCTCGTTATTTTTAATTTTCTCAAAAACTAAGAGACATTTAAGCATCCAGATTGCTGTTTTTGACTAAAAACTAGCAAAAGCATTGATTACGTAAAATTTTGAAAAAAAATAAGTTTAAAATTGTTTTTTAAATTTTTTCAAATTTTCGAGTTTGAAAATTACTTTTTCAAAAACTATTCACTAATGCAACTTAATTTAAAATGGAAATTAAAGAAGATATTTCTGGCTTGCCAAAAAAGTTAAGTAAGGCATTGTAACCATTACCGTTGTTCTTAAATAATCTGTCCTAAGAAATTTTTTTCAAAAATCCCCCTCCCGCCTAAACGGGGGGAAATAGATACCCCCCCCCCCCCTCCAATACGATTTTTTTCTTCTCTTAACCCAACCTACTCGCTCTAGCTTTTTGGTGCACCGTATACCGAACACCCTGCATATTGTGAATCTGGCCTAAGGATATCAAAGATGAAATTTTTAACAGCCACTCTAGTTCACATACATAAGAGTCCATGAACGTCCAAAAGAAATTAAATTTGTTGCTTCTTGCTTCACTATTTTAGATTTTGCTCATCTCTTGAGAATATTTTTTTGGATTTCAGAGAAAGAAATCCAAGGTGAATTAATTTTCGCAAACTCCCAGTCCCCCTTGCCCACAATAAAGCATTTGCAAATCTTCTTCTTTCAATATCATGATATGAGCTACTCACGTCAGATACATTGATTTTCAAGTTGACATTTTAAGCCGTATAAAGTTAGCATGACAACTTTCGAAAAAGTAACTTTTGAAAGTCTCAAAAAAATTGCCGTATAAATGCCGTAAATATTCCGTGAAAAGAAAAAAATTGCCCCGCCACTAGTTCTTCCAAAAATTGATGTCATGCTAACTTTATATAAAGTTAGCATGACACTTTTTAAATTTTGGTCAAAAATAACTTTTGAATATACCATATCGTTCAAATTAATTGCCGCAGATATGCTGTGAAGTGAACAAAATTGCCACGGCAGTGGTTCCTCCAAAAATGGGCAAAAATGGTGTTCATACAAATTCTTCATATAAAATTAGCATGACACTTTTCAAAATTGGTCAAAAATAACTTCTGAATATGCCATATAGTTTAAGTTAGATTTGGTTACATTTGTATAATTACGTGTTAGAGCCGAGCGTTTGATTTAAAAAAAAAAAACATAAAGTTTTTTTTTATTTATTTTATTATTTATTTTATTTTATTCTTTTATTTTTACATTTTACTTTACATTTATTAAATTCTAATATGAGGCCGCTGTCCATAGCAAGGCTGCACCTCAATACCAGATTGTTGAATTAAGACTAACTTATGAAATAAACTTCAACTTGAACTACACTTCAGGTAAATAGGAAAATGTGCCGCGTTTGCAAAAAAAATAAATTTGTTATTGAAATATTCATATCTCATTTCGTCTTTCAAATGCACAAAGGTGGAAGGGAAAAGGGGTGTATCCGCTCTGGATTGGTTTTGCTGTGTTAGCAAAAATGGCGTGGGAATCCGTTAGGAATTTATGAATGTACCGTTAGGCATGGGTTTACGGCAAAGGGTGAAGTCTCAGACGTAACTGTATTAAACCAGATTTTGAACAAAATTAGAAAATTCGACCGAAAAAGTCAGAAAATTTAGAAAACATCTTGAAATTTAAAACTTTTTGAATAAATTTTTAGTTCGTACGCGCATTTGGATTTGTTTTGAACCAGATAAACACACTACGAACAGAAAACCTGTAAAATTAAGCCGAACAAGTCAAAAAGTCGTGGTAACAATAAATTGCATAGTTTCTGATTTTTTTTTTTGAACGGTCTTTCTAGATTGGTGATTGATTCAAATTGGTAGTGTATCGATACAGAAGCTTATTGCGAGACCGAGAATCTATTAAAAAAAAAAGGTTTTATTAACTTCCCATTGGAAGACATTGTAAACGCTCGGATTTGTGAAATTGAAAATTTTGACATATCTCGATGTTTCGAGGTCTCTGGAGTCCGATTAGATTGTTTTTAGAAAGATGTTTGTGTACAATGTACGTTCGTACGTTCGTATGTTCGTACGTTCGGAACCTTTTTTTGCCGACGATATCTCAAGAACGAATAGAGATATCAACTTCGAATTTCGAAATTTTATTTTACAGATAATAAGTCCATAACGTACAGAAAGGATTTTCAGAAAAAATCAACTAGCGGTTTTCTTATTAAAGTAATTTAAAAACAAAGTCTTAAAAAAGCTTGTTTCTCGAATATTTCGAGAACAAATAGTCCTATCGACTTCAGCCTGGTTTCATTCTATGCATAATGGCTTAGTCAAAAATTGGCAGTACTTTAAAAAAATTATCTCACAGTTTTTTTTTTAATTAAAAAAACTATTACAAATTGTTAAAAAAATATCGAATATCTTGAGAACATACAAAGACATTAACTTCAGGTTAATTTTATTTAATACAATTCATTTATACAAAGTTATTATACCTGATAATCGGTAGAGTTTGTAAAAAAAATTCAATTGACGGTTTTTTGTCTAGGGCAAAAAAACTGCAACGAAAAATAAAAATTGTTGAAATTTTTCGTTTCGCATATATTTAGAGCAAACAGCCTTTTCTTGATTGCACAACTAATAAGTTTTCGAAGATTTTTAACTGGTTATTTTCTTATAAAGAATAGAATTTGGTATCGAGTTTCAAAGTGAACCAATGGGAAGTTATCAGTGTGGGTCAAACCCAGCCTCTTTTTTATACTGTTGTTATTTTGAAAAACTTATCATTACTATTTATCTACTTGATTATTTCAAATTTGTACTGATTGTTTTGTTCCAAACAGACTTGAAATAAAGCCAATATTGCGCAAATTATTGCAGATTTTTAAATCTAACTAATGCTTATAGAAAAGTACGTATACGCCACAGTGACTCCGCGAATGCTTATTTTGTATTATTTATTATAAAGGGTCTGTAAAATTATACATATGATACGCGATATATAGTATACATTTTAGTAAGTAGTTTATTGAAAAACTTTATAGGTACACAGAAAGAAATATTTAGAATGAATAAAACTATATGGCATATTCAGAAATTATTTTTGACCAAAATTTAAAAAGTGTCATGCTTAATTTATATAAAATTAGCATGACATCAATTTTTGGGACAACAAGTGGCGCGGCAATTTTTGTCTCTCCACGCAATATTTACGGCATTTATACGGCAATTTCCGAGACAGTCAAAAGTTACTTTTTCGAAAGTTGTCATGCTAACTTCATACGGCTGATATTTTTGTATAAAGAGTGAGCCGAACGTGTCAGTTAAATGTTTTATCTCTTATGCGCACTTAATTTTTGAGAAATATAAGCTAGTTTCATTTTGCATTGGAATCAACTGAAAGCAGTAAAGAATGCATATTTGCAGCACTGTGTTTTTGATATTGTTGCGTACTGATTGTATAAATTTAAATATTTTTCACAAAAGCTACTACAGCTTTTAAATGACGTGTTTGGTAGAAACATTTTAAGAGATTAAAACATTTAAGCATAAAAATGACGATTTTTAAATTTTGCAATGGGCGGGGAGGACTGGAGCTTGTGAAAATTGAAGGAACTTGAATTTCTATCTTTGAAACCCTAAAGAAGATTCTCACAAGATTTGAGCAAAATTTAAATTGAGCTTGCTTTTTCGATTAGACGATTTCAGATTTGATGAATCTTAGGTAAAATATCTTTAATCTTGGTCTTAACTTGTTTTTGCCTTTTTGAAATATTTATAGAGAACTCAGAAAAAGAGCTTGAACAATAATTTTTACTTTAATTTAAATGCTCCATATTTTCTGTTAATAGCACGTTCGTGAGATATTGAAACTATCAAAAGTTGGGCAAGGCTTGCTAGAATCTTACAGCCAAGAAAATAAACTAGAAAAAGATCAAAGAAAGACGCTCGTTAACTGTATTGTTGAATTCTGTTACGATTCCAAGAAAAATATTTATATTATACCTAAATCGCACCAGCTGGAAAAGTTTGCGTGTGAAATAGTAGACGTATTTCCAACCGAAAACAAGGAGGTTTTTTTTATATCTCGAAAAGAAGGAAAAAAGCAAAACCCTTGTGGGCTACTGTTCAACAGGTTCAACAATATTAACAGACACAAAAGGAAACTTGATTGTAGAAAGTCTTTAGACCTGACGCTAACGCAAATTTCAGAAGCTGATGAAGAATACGAGCCTGAAAATGTACTTGTATCAATTAAAAATAAAATGAAAATTATGCAAAATGATGAGGGTGACTGGAGGTTGAACTGGACGTCTACGTACGCCTATCGTCGCAAGGAAATATCTAGTCAAACATTGAATACAATATTCGAAGATTGGCCCTTTTTCAAGCAAGCTGGTGGTGAAAAATTTGTAAGTACCTACATATCTAATAATTTCAAATTATGTTCACTTACTATCTTTTTAAAAATATACTTTTCTTCATAGATTGATCTGGACTTTGAACAACTATACCCAGGAAAGCAATTTAATTTTATAAATAAATTTCCGGAATTTAAAAAAACGCTTACGGGGTTATACGCAAAATATATTAAGGACAAGCAATACAAGAAGTTGTTTGACAGTTTAAATGATACATCAACTGATCAAAGTATGTTTGTAATTGGCCTGTTCAGGAAAATGAGCTCTCAGAGTTTTCTCTACGACAAAACGTCAAAAAGTGAGCAACGGAATCAAATTTATTTTCCTCAGAGTTTTGAGCTAAACTGAGAAACTTTGCTGAGGAATTCTGTTCATGTAACTTAGATTGCCGAGGTATCTGAGATACAATTTTCCTGAACACGCCAAACATTGTAATTTGAACAATAATAAACAAATGTGCTTATTTTTTTTTAGATTCCAAAGACGCAGTTTTTGTGATTCTACTGAACACTGTGCTTAAACCAACCTCAAGACTGACTATCAAAACAAGCGGCTCATCAACGATCAGGAAAACGACTATTAGAGATGCAATAAATAGCTGCATTACGCATATATCTTCCATAAATGATTTGCAAAGGACGCGAGAGGAAAAAATTAAACACCAAATCAATTTAAGAGGTACCGTTCAGCCTTATGTTATAGTTGTTGGAAAAGATCTAACCAATTTAACTGAATTTTATGCAGTCGTTGGGGAAACTGTTTTCAAATTTTCTTCTTTTGTAAATGCATTCGATATCTGTTTTAAATCCTTTCAAGTCTTTGATTTAAAGTATCCGAGGGAATCGGAATTAATTTGGCTTTGCATTCAAAAATATATCTTTGATATAACAACCGAGCATGATTTAAAGAGTTCTGTCTTGACTGAATTTTTAGAAAATTTGAAAAATTACTGAAATTTGCATTTGGTAATAGGGTGGTGATGTTTATGGTTGTGTGTTTTAAATCTTATTTCAGGTAATTTCTTCCTCTATCTTTTTAAAAACGTAAATCATAAATCAATAACTTTCTTATTTTTTTTTCTAAATTTAAAATTCTTAAATTCACTAACATTTTTATTATTTATTTGCAATACATGCAAATCACAAAATGACGCATACTTGTTTTAAATGCCTTTCGGCTTTTGATCATTTGCAAGAATTAACGACGCACTTCAGATTAACTCATGGACTTAAATTAAATGATAATTATTCATGTATGTTTAGAAATTGTAATCAACGTTTTTCAAATCTTTGTGCTTTCAAAAAGCACACAAAAATACATTTCAAAGCATCACAGGTAAAATCCGTTGACTCTCATATCTCAAATTCATGTGAAGCAGAACAAAATAATTCAAATACAAAAATTAGCCCTTATCGTGAACAAGCGTCAGGACCAAAATCCACAGTTGCCGAAAACATGAGTCGAATTTCCTCAGACTATGTAAATCTTAAACATTCCATTTTGTCTACCTGTAAGGATTTCTCAGTTAATCTCCACACAAAAAACAATCTAACCCGAAAAGACGTTATAAACATACAAAAAGGCATTGCTGATATTACATTAAAAATATCTGATGGTATTAAAAGTAGAGTTATTGATTTTATCCCAGATTCAGAACAGGATAAACTAAAAGATTTTCTGAAATATTGTGAGAACCCGTTTGCAGAAATAAGATCAGAGTACAAACTTTTTCAGAGTATGCAGGACTCTGATCTATTTGATAAGCCCCAGATATTCACCATAAGTAATGAAATATCAGAAATTATTTTGCAAGGGAAACCAACTTTAGACGCCAGTAATGTTAAAGGTTGTATAATGCCAATCAAATTCCAAATCCGTAAATTTTTTGAGCTTCCTGGTGTCTTAACCAAAACACTTCATAATATTGATTTTTTACTGACTGAAACCGATGTAACACATTTTGTGAATTCAAATTGTTTTAAAGAGATGTTAAATCACTATACCGGAAGAACTATTATACCTTTTTTTCTGTATTTGGATGATTTTGAGATAAACAACCCTTTAGGAAGTCATGCGTCTGTGGATTCAGTTTGTGGGGTCTATTATAGTTTTCCCACTTTACCCCAACATTTATTATCAAATTTGAATTTCATTTTCGTGGCAGCTTACTTTAAAACAAGAGAAAAAAAAGTTCATGGTAATGACCCGTTTCTACGTCCATTAGTAGAAATTTTTAAATCGCTTGAAGAAGATGGAATAACTTTTCAAAATGAAAATGGTTGTCATCAAATTTATTTTGTCCTTTCAACCGTTCTCGGCGATAATTTAGGTCTAAATGATATACTTGGCTTTACAAATTCATTTAATTCATCCTTTTACTGTCGATTCTGTACAAGAGAAAAAAGTCAAATGCAAAGTGATTCTATTGAATATTCAAACTATTTAAGAAATAGAGAAAACTATAACGATGCTTTAGCAATAAACGATGTTAAAAAAACGGGTGTAGTAGCAAATTGTTTACTGAACAACTTACCAAACTTTCATGTTACTAAGAATTTCGCTGTAGATATTTGTCACGATTTATTTGAAGGAGTTTGTAGGTATGACGTTTGTGAAGTACTATTAAACTTTATTTTAGAGCATAAACTGTTTTCAATCGAGGTGTTGAATTATAGAAAACAAATGTTCAACTATGGGGAAACTGAACTAGGGAATTTATCGCCACCATTTGAAATGATGCATCTGAAATCAAATAAAATTAAAATGTCAGCTAGAGAGATGATGACATTTACTCATTTTCTTCCCCTAATTATTGGAGACCTAGTCCCTGCGAATAACGAAGTCTGGCAGTTTTTTCTAACTCTTTTAAAAATTATTGATTCGGTCTTATTAGGTCGATTTGATTCACACAAGCTTACACTCCTCAGTAAAAACATTGAAACACACAACTCAAAATACACTACCCTATTTAAGAAAACACTAAAACCAAAGTATCACTTTTTGAATCATTACGTTGGAATAATAAAACAAATTGGACCATTGAAATATATTTGGACTTTTCGATACGAATCAAAACATAGAGAAGCTAAAATCTATGCTAGAAACATTTCGTCTAGGAAAAACGTTGCATATACACTAAGTATGAAATCTTCTCTAAAGTTCACCAATTTTTTATCAGAATATATGTTGGGTTTTCCCAATGAAACTGAATTTGACCACTCGTATTGTTATTCTTTGCGATTAGAAGAAATGGATTTAAGAATAATTAATTTTGAAAATGTTAAATATAAATTTCCACATTTATTGGCATCTAAATCTGTAATTTTTAAAGGAACTATGTATAAAAAGGGTTATTTTCTAACCCTAAAAAAACAAAATAAAATCGAGTTATATGAAATAAAAGAATTAATAATAGATAATAAACAAGAGCCCAATGTTTTAGCTCAACAACATAAAATATTAAAGTTTTCGGAACACTACCAATCATATTTTGTAGGTTCCAAAATAAATGTATATACAATAATAGATTTGAGATTATTTACTGGTCCACCAATTCATTTGTATTACTTATGTGATGGTTCAGCTGTTATTAGAACTAAATTCTTTTAATGACCAAAATATTGTCGACGGGACCTTATCACTTCATATGAGGGATACATATTCAAATATTCCATTTAAAAGTTCAGCAATTGATCGTAAAAGGGTAACTATTTTCAAAAATTGGTCAGACTTGGAAACTTTTTAATCCAGGGTTAAGTCGTTGAAAATCATAAGCAATTTCTGGAACCTCATTTACATGATAGTCCCAAAAAAGTATACCGTTTAAAGGGCCACCGGATCGTGATAAAAGGTCAACTAGTTTCAGTTATTGGTCAGCCATAGGTTTTTTTAATTGTTTAAAGTTTTTTTTAGCTCATTATGGGATATTCGAAAAAAATATATACCAGCTGAAAGGTTACTTAATCCTCATAAAAAGTCTGCCAGTTTGAGTAATTTTCGGGATTTAATTTTTTTTAAATGAATTTTTAAATTTTAATTTTTTTATGGTCGTAGATATTTTTACCACATAATTTGTGGAATTTTCAAAAAAAAATTACACCATCTGAAAGTTAGTTAGTTATTTTTTTTTTTTTTCATTTCATGTCGATTTTTTTTAAAAAATTGGCCATCCTGAGCTAAAAAAAACTTTAAACAATTAAAAAAACATTATGGCTGACCAATAACTGAAACTAGTTTACTTTTTATCACGATCCGGTGGCCCTTTAAACGGTATACTTTTTTGGGACTATCATGTATATGAGGTTCCAAAATTTGCTTATGATCTTCAACGACTTAACCCTGGATTAAAAAGCTTCCAAGTCTGACCAATTTTGAAAATAGTTACCCTTTTATGACCAAACTGACTTTTTTTTGCAAATATCACATCATATATATCTATGAGGTGCTTAGATCCCACAGCCCAAGATGTTAAATTAATTATTTATATGTTTATTACATTATATTACTTAAATTGTTAATTAGATTAGGTATATATCTTAATTTATTTCTTTAATAAACAAAATGAAGACAATTTAAAACGTTTTAATTTGTTATAAAGGAATACTGTTTGTTCCTACTGTTTGGAAGATTTCGCCCATTATTGATTTTAAAGGGAAGTTTTTCTGAACAAATGTCATATTGGTTATTAGTTCCATAAAAATGATGACTCATTGACGGTAAGTGGTTGCATTTAAATATTTTTTTTTATATTAACGTAATAAAACCTAAGCATAAAATTATAATTAAAAATTTTCTTTATTTTCTATCACTTGAAAAAATTCAAACTTTAAAATTGTACAATAACATTTGGAAATATGGATTTAAAAATTAAAATTAAATATTTTCGATATGAAAATGATATTAAAAAAGAAATATTTCAACATATCAATTTAATATTTTTAATGATACAGTGATAATAGGAAATGTTAATATAAAAATATCAATCCAATATAGTCGATATCAAAATGATATTTCAACATATCAATTTAATATTTTTAACGATACAGTGATAATAGGAAATGTTAATATAAAAATATCAATCCAATATAGTCGATATCAAAATGATATTTCAACATATCAATCTAATATTTTTAATGATACAGTGATAATAGGAAATGTTAATATAAAAATATCAATCCAATATAGTCGATATCAAAATGATATTTCAACATATCAATTTAATATTTTTAACGATACAGTGATAATAGGAAATGTTAATATAAAAATATCAATCCAATATAGTCGATATCAAAATGATATTTCAACATATCAATCTAATATTTTTAATGATACAGTGATAATAGGAAATATTAATATAAAAATATCAATCCAATATAGTCGATATCAAAATGATATTTCAACATATCAATTTAATATTTTTAATGATACAGTGATAATAGGAAATGTTAATATAAAAATATCAATCCAATATAGTCGATATCAAAATGATATTTCAACATATCAATCTAATATTTTTAATGATACAGTGATAATAGGAAATGTTAATATAAAAATATCAATCCAATATAGTCGATATCAAAATGATATTTCAACATATCAATCTAATATTTTTAATGATACAGTGATAATAGGAAATGTTAATATAAAAATATCAATCCAATATAGTCGATATCAAAATGATATTTCAACATATCAATCTAATATTTTTAATGATACAGTGATAATAGGAAATGTTAATATAAAAATATCAATCCAATATAGTCGATATCAAAATGATATTTCAACATATCAATCTAATATTTTTAATGATACAGTGATAATAGGAAATATTAATATAAAAATATCAATCCAATATAGTCGATATCAAAATGATATTTCAACATATCAATTTAATATTTTTAATGATACAGTGATAATAGGAAATGTTAATATAAAAATATCAATCCAATATAGTCGATATCAAAATGATATTTCAAAAATTAAATTCAACGAATTTAAATGTTAAATTGATATCGAAAATGTACCTTAATATTTGTTTGTTGATATTTTTAATATCAAGCTGATATAAGAGAAATCATTTAAAGATGCTTTAATATCAATAGATACCAACAAAAATATCAATTTAACAAGTCAAAGGTTAAAAACACTTAAAAATTCAAAACAAATACCGGTCATACTTCAATGTTAATATAACATTTTTCTTATGAGGGGGATATTTCATATGTTTAAAAATAATATGATGAACTTATCAATAATGATGTTTTTAATGTTGGACGACTTTTATAACCGAAAAATGTTAATTTTACAGTCGTTTTATCAATTTTTTTTTTTCGGTGAAATCGAGCATATAATAAGAATTTTTATCTTTATAGGCATCAGAAAGTTTTTTTTTCATTCAAAAATTAATTTCATAAGAAAGCGCATTTTATTGATCTCTTCCTAATCTGATATATCAGCCTTAAATAATGTTAAAATAGTCCCTAGACTAATTTGGTTACCTAATAAATGCTTAATCTATTGGCAAATCAATTTGAATTTAAACTAGTAAAATGAACAAATTGACCCTAATAAATTTTTTAGAAATTTTCTAAACCAAAGGCCAGCCGTACGAAGGGGCACAAAATTACATATATCATAAAATTAAATGAAGTCAACATTGTTATACCTTCCCTCTTTCCCAGCATAATATCTCTGTATTTTGTGTTAAAACTAGTGCGCATGGAGTCAGAAAAAGATACTAACTCCGTGTATATTTAGACCAAACCAGCCAATTGGTTATTCCTTTCTTTATCCTTGTTTGAATATTTGCATAATAATTTTTCCTTTTTTTCACGTAGCTAACTGCGGTCATGTTATGAATTTAAACCTAACTGGGACAATGTCCTGACGTGACCAGTTATAGTGTAACCTAACAAGACTTTTACAATATCAAACTAAATACAACATGGACGATGGATGGCCTAAAGAATACACATGCTACCAGCAAAATAAATGCACATCGCTCGATTGGAGCAAGTAAAATTAAACAGGGGGATAGGTGAAAGTTACAACAAGTTAGTGTATAAAAGAAAGTTGGGAAAACCGTGTATCAGTGATGGAAAACAACTTTTTTCGATAGTACTGAATTCTGAAAAAAAATAGTACTGAAAGTAACCAAATAGTACAGAATTTTTTCGCAATACGCAATACACGCTAAAAACTTGATACGCCAAGTTGTGTGCAAATATCAAAATAATCTTCAATGAATTAAAATTCTAGCCTTATCTATGCTATCATTGAAATTTATCAATGAAAATTTTTAATTTAAGATTTAGGGCACTTAAAAAGCGAAATCAGTAATTATTTTGATGCCAATGTAAAGCTGACGATTCAATTAATGTTTATTGCGAAAAAAAAAAAATTCGTTTGGGTCCAACCTTTCACATAAATTGACTTTCATTTTTTCAATGATTGCACTACCTTATCAATGATCATTGAAATAATAAATGCCGTTTCATGAGAAAGGTTGGGCTGAAATTAACTTTTTTTGTTGTCCAGAAATATTAATTAAGTTATAGGCTTTATTTTGGCATCAAAATAATAATAGATTTTGAATCCTAAACGTCATAAAATACATCATTAAAATTTTCAATGATGAATTTCAATGATAGCTATAACTGGTCGCTAACAACGTTATCGTTAAATTTTCTTAAACGTCACTCAATTCACCGCATTAAATTCAATTATTTTTAAATTATTTTTATTCTAAAAACTAGGAAACCTACTAGCCTTGCCTTGCCCTTTATTTAAATACTCTGAAATAATATTAATATTAAGAGCCATTTGCTGAAACGAAACTTAAATATTTAAGTTCAACATAAGAGCTTATGTGACAGTTTACGCTGAGGAAAAAGTAAAACATAAGCGTTTAAGTCGAACATAAATATTTAAGTTTCGTTTCAGCAAATGGGCCTAAATAGATTACCTGATGAATTTTTAAAAACACATTTTGCCAGAAAAATTTTGAAGTACATAGTACCTATTTTATTTTTAGGGGATGGATTATGAATTTTAAATTCGTACTTTTGGTGTAAAATTTAAAATCAAAACGCACCGTTCAGCGCGAAAATCCATTATACATTTTTTTAAATATAACATATTATTTGTGTTTGGAATATTTTACGAGTTAAGCCTAACTTAAAGATCTAAGCGAAGTGAAATTTTCATACAAAAAAAAAAAAAATTGCTTTTTCCAGGCGTGAGAAAAGTAATAAAATTAAGTGAAATTTTTTAAGCGACAAGGAGGAATAAATTTGTTTCGAAGTGAATAAAATTCAACGGGCTTATATAAACCAACATGAATCATAAACGAACATGAATCAAGATCTGTAGAGACATTTTTGAGAGAATCTGCAAAAAGTACAAAAGTGAAAAACTAAAACATTCGCACACAAGCATTTCTAGCACATGTATTAGTTTCTCACTTTTGTACTTTTTACAAAAAGTCTTGAATGTATTTAAGCCTTAAAACGTCATAAGTTAAAAAAATTATTTCTTTCTTTGATATCACGGTTTTGGAATAACCCCAAAATAAGTAAATTTCCTCAAAAACCTTCTTACCTCTATTTAGGTCATGTGCATTTTTGGAAAGATTATGGTATGGAAGTTAAATTTTTTTCCTTGGGAATCACACAGTATTTTGAAGCGAATCCGTTTAGGCTTTTCTTAGATGTATAAACTGATGAACTTGTAGACGCATAGAAAAACAGAATAGCGGAAGGTATAACTTTCAAGTTTTGGCGGTTATTAACACATCATATTTTTAGTTTTCAATAAACTTGAAAATGTCATAACGAAAGGCGCAACAAAAAGCACGTTTTTGGAATTCTCGATTTATTATAATTTCAATTTTTATAAAAACCATGATTCCAAACTAAACTCAACACTTTCTTGAGTGATAACCTTATTTCAAGCGATTGAGGGTCTTTTGGGAATGCTTGCATGTAATTTTTTTTTTAATAAAGGGTAAATTGAATAAAGAAATAAGTTTGAAATCAACTCTAAAACAAAATTTTAAATAGTACTGAAAGTTGAAAAGTGGTACTTACGTACTGGGGAAATTAAATAGTACAAAATTCAGTACAATAGTAAGCCATTTTCCAACCGTGCCGTGTATGTATTTTAACTCGGCAAAAAAAATACTCTCCTATGTTGTACGGTTGAAGTTTGATGGAGTGGAAGGTATGTGGAACATACAAATCATGTGAAAGGACGAACGAAGATAAATGTACCTACTTGTTTATTATTCTAATCGATAGGCGACCATATGAATTAGAAGAGTTGCGAACGGAGGGGTTGTTTACTCTCATTCTCTAATAGCTACTATTATTTACTACATATGTACATAGAATTACTTATTGTATTGTCTGGCAGTAGGACATGCCATAGATTGGTATCTGAAAAAAGCTTTCAATAATTCTATAAAAAAACGGATAAATGGCATAAAGGGACCGAAGCACGACAGTTATTTTCTTTCCTTCATCAGAAAATAAATAGAATGCTTTCTGACACATGTCAATTGGACCCTGGAATGAAATGTTATTTTTCACTTAATGGCAACGAACGTTCCAAGTAAAGGGTTAAATTTTAAATCAGTTCAAAAAACTTTTAAACTAATTTAACTCCCTCATATAACTTCTAGCTTAGCCAACAAGTTTTAAAATAGTGTGACAGTGTTCAGTTTAGACTAAAATCCTTCGTTACATTGCCATTTCTGTATTTTGAATTGTGGTATTTATTTTCTATCTTAATATCACAGAAAAGTTAATTTATAGCAATTTTCTTAAAATCCTTTGTAAAGGGGATATTTACGTTTGTGTAAAGAGATTATGATCAACTGTTGAGAGAATTTTAAATACTCGATGTTGACTTTTTCGAAAGGACAAAATAGTTTTCATAATTCCGTGTTAATATACTCTGGGTATAATGTCGCAATGTCATGGTCAAATAAGTCAAGTTATTTTTATTTTTGACTTGTGTATATAAGAGAAGAAGACATTATTGTATACATAGTATATATTCGTACATAAGCTAAATTGGTTTGAAAAAAAATAACATAAATAAATAAAATCACGCAATTGCAATAAAAAAGAAATAAAGTTTTAGGGGAATATTCCGTTGATAGTCTCGATTGTTTTATTAACCTTATACAAATACAAATTAGTCTCAAGGACGTTGAAGATTTATTTTAATAATGGGAAGCGTGTTGCGAAAAAAAAAGTGTCAAAAGGTCGTCGACGAAATTTGTATTTAACATTTATTCCCGAAATCGAGGTTTTAATTGCTGACAGGCAAAGGCATGATTAGATTTTATTAGTTAGATATAAGAATTAGAAAACTAAAAGGTAAAAGCTTTAACAAATTAAAAAAAAACTTTTTATGGGAAAATTAATAGACGGAGACGGTGCAGGAGTAATGTATACCTAGTTTTGTACTATTGTATGTTACTTTACTGAACGAACCGATTTACTAGGTTTGTGATTTTAATTCTGTACCTCTATGCCAAAATTAATTTTCTTAAAATCTCCATATCAAAATTATGTATGTTTATTTTCAACATTAGAAAAAATTTAAATAGCTTTGGTCGCGATCAGGGTTGCCACTTAGAAAAAACATTGCGCAGTAGATCATTCGACAAAAGTGCAGTAGATTTGACTAGTAGATTTTTAGAAAAAAAAAAACTACAAAGTGATCAGATTTAACAATGTTTAGAATATTTTTGAAAAAAACTGAAAAATCTTAAATCAATCATTGAAATTTTCAATATTATTTTCTTACAAATATTAATATTTTCAACTGCATTGAGACTAAAATCCTTTTCAAATTGGATTAAAATCGTGTTAAATTTTATTCGAAGATTCACTAATGATTGGTGAATCTGTATGTGGAAACGTCAAAACTTATCTCGGATAAAATTTAATCGATATTTTAAACCAGTTCACACATATCCTAAGTTTATTGCGGAATTTGTTGTTAACTTGGATGGCAATTGAAAATTCAACATATTTGTCAAGTTCGAGATATATGTAGTTTATATCAGTGTTTTCCAAACTTTTGACATTGTCGTACCCCTTTTAAAATTTTCGTAGCCCTGAGTACCCCCCGTTATAGAAATATATTTATTGTTTACTTTCGGAGCTTTTAAACGAAATTAAAAATTAGTATTTTAAAATATAAAAGACAATTTTTTTTTTTTTTGTAAGTGAAGGCTTTGAATACTTGAAGGTTTCAAGCTTAAAAACGTCAAATCAAAGCCAATTTGAACGGAATTTATGATGCAGAAGTTGCATTGCAATCGTCAAATATGCAATCGTCCTGCTTGTAAACAAACCTTTTAATAAACATCAAATGATGTTTTATTTTTGCAAGCACATTTGACGTTTTCGAACAAATGCTGAGACAACATTCAGTCCGTTTGCTTACTTGCAACTTTCACCAACTGTCGCAAACTTGGGTTTTTTCTCCTATTAATTTTGACAGCAAAATCTGCGACGTCGTACAACGTTAACAAACAGGCATATGAGATAGTGTCAACAGTTCAGATTCTTGATTATATTGTTTGCAGCTCACACCTACATATCTGACAAGAAGTAAAGAAGAAATCATTTTATCTGTTATCGTCACCTCAACTTTTTTAATGCATAGCTGCACCGCAGACAAAGTTTTCGGTCAAGCGACTTTAGCAAACTGCATTAACGAACACAGTGCTAATGCAGTAGAACTTGTATTTGCATTTTCGAACAAAAGACTTTTGCCGTTTGCGTTTAAAAATATTTTGCGAATTTATTTTTGAAATTCGAAAACGGCCTTTGCTTTGGTGGGAGCACTCATGCTAGCGGTGAAAACTGAATTGGCAAATCGTTACTCCGTCGTGTACATTAGTTACTCAAGTTTTATCCGTTTATTTCGAAAGCCTAGATAAAAGGTATATAGGTATAAAGATAATGAGCTGAGCGCCCTAGATATGAATATGGGGATCCAAGACCTTTTCCATTTGACCGCTATCTGCAAGACGCTTTCAAAGAATGTGAAAAATCGATTTTACTAGTAATTGTGATAATACAAAGCATATGAAAACTAATTAAAAGAAATTTTAAATATTTTTCTATTATTTATTTGCCTTTTTTTCTAATCAAAAAATGTAACCTGCTTGCTAACTTCACACAGATAAAGGACAAACCTGTGCGTCACAAATAGGGCTGGAAATTATTCTCAACCTTCCAGCTCTGGATGAGTATATAAGGTGTACAGCAGCCAAAAGTGCATTTCGGCTTAAGGAAATGGGCTCTTGGAAGCACAGCACCTTTGGTCATGGGTCTATCTGGCAAAAATATGCCGGACTTGATGTGACCACTGACTACTTTCCACCCGTAATAGATTTTAGAAAAAAATTCTCGGTTATAATACCCGAAAGACATGGATGGGAGCCCAACTCACTACTCAGTGAACGTGGTATCCCCTTCTACACTGATGGATCAAAAATGGAAGAAGGAACAGGAGCAGGGGTGTTTTGTGAAGCTCTTAATATTAGAGAATCTTACAAACTCCCAGATGAGTGTAGTGTCTTTCAAGCTGAGATTTATGCTATTGAAAAAGCAGCCGAAATTGTTCACGATAAAAAACTGAGCTCGTCAGAGATCACTTTTTTCGTGGACAGCCAAGCTGCTATCAAAGCATTAGTCAGTGAGACTATAAGATCCAAGGTAGTAGCCAAATTTCGAAGCATACTGAACAATATATGTTACACTAACCAAGTCAAAATCTGCTGGGTTCCTGGACATAGCAATATAGAAGGGAATGACATAGCAGATGCACTGGCAAGGAAGGGGTCAATATCATAGACAGACAGTAGTAGCCAATTAGACATGGGATTAAACGTCCCTGTTAGCGTTATCAAAAGGAAGGTAGACCTAACAACGAAAGAGCAAATCAATAACTCCTAAATATCCAGGAACGATTGCGCTATCTCTAGAAGTTTATGGCCTAGAATTAATGAAAAAGAAACTCAGTATATTTTATCGCTGAGTAAAAAGAATATCAGAACCCTAATAGGTGTACTGACGGGACATTGTGCCATTGGCATAATGGCCACTAGATTGGGTGTATACGCACCCGATTTCTGCAGGAGTAGCTGTCAGGATGTTGAAGAAATAGAAACCATTAAACACCTGCTCTGCGATTGCCCAAACCTCCAAACAAACCGCCTCCGTTACCTTGGAAACAGGTTTGTTGGAGAACTGGACGAATTAGCGCAGGTCTCAATGGCAAACATGAGGAAATATATAGAAAGCACGGGCTGGTTCGTAAATGAACCAGTCTATGTCAACCACTAGCTTAGGATTAATCTCTGTTATAGGGGATCACAATGGATCACAAGGCCCCCGTGTACGCAACAGCCTCAGAGCTGGGCACGCCCCTCCTAACCTAACCTGTGCGTACTGAAAAACTGTTTGCGTACCCCCATGGGTACGCGTACCACACTATGGGAAACACTGGTTTATATTATCCCCCAGACAGTTAAGTAAGTTAAGCCAAACTTTTTTGAACCATCTAAAAATCTTAATATTTCAATAAATGGTCTTTGTTCCCCTATAAAGACCACCAATCTATCAATAGGGCCTCCTGTCCCTGTTAGTCAAAATATTTCGAAATAGCCGGAAATATGCTTTATTTAACTAAAAAAAAAATCACATTATCAAGGCTAAGACCATCGATTTCGCTGTCAAAAGTTAGATAAAAAATTAGATTTTAGACTACATTTAAAAATGTTTATTTATAACATCAACATGGACGGCTATCTTAAGAAAGACAACGTTTACAAATAGGTACGATTGAAGAACTATATAAAGATGTTGTGAGAGTAGGAACTTTTGAAAAAAAAGTGCAGTTGATTACATTTTGTGGTAGTAGATTTACATTTTGCGGAAAATGCAGTAGATGTACTGCATTTGCAGCAAAGTGGTACCACTCGCGACTGCATAGGTGATGTATTTTTGAGAAAATTGTAAATTTAAAATTGGTACTTTCGTAAATTTACAAATTTTCGATGTTTTTTTAGTATTTACGGCACATGGCAGCACAAGCTGAGTATATTAAAGCATAACACTTGTTTTAATCAAATGTGGCTTACTTGAATAAGAAGGCAGATGAATAATTATTTTGTGTTGCAAAATTTTTTGGACTCAAGATGTCGCATTAACTAAGCAAAGATCTTATAGAACCTTTTTCACATTTATTGCTTTTGATCAAAGAAAAGCAAAAAAAAAACAAAAAAATCGTGAAATGTTTTTTCGTCTTTAAGATAAAAAACTATGGAACCAATTGCATTACAAGAGAGACTTTGCTATATTATATTTAAAACACCATTTTAAGGTGCGCGTTATAGCTTTCATTGAAAATCATCATTGAAAATTATTAATTTTAAGATTTAGGGCACTTAAAAAAGCAAATTAGTGGTTATTTTAATGCCAATATGAAGCTGACGATTCCATTAATATTTATTGCTAAAAAAATTTGTTTGGGCCCAACCTTCCACATAAATTGGCTTTCATTATTTCAATGCTTGCACTACCTTATCGATGATAATTGCAATAAGAAAAGTCATTTCATGAGAAAAGTTGGGCCGAAATAAAATTTTCGTTTGACCAGATTATTAATTAAGTTATAAGCTTTATTTTTGCATCAGAATAATCATTGAGTTTCAATGATGAATTTTAATAATATAGCTATCATGGCGCCTAAGTTTAAAAATAAAAGCAAAAATCACGTATTTTTTTTAATAAAAAATTATTAAAAATAAAATTTTCTTAAAACGTCTGTATTTTTAACTATTCGAATAGCAATAAATACTTCTGTTATAACATCACAAATAGCTAAAAAAAAAAACATTTTTAAAATAAATTTCACGATACAGTTTGTCCCGCGGTCGACGGCGATGCAGACGAAAACCATGCATTCCTGAGCTCATTTTAAGTCGAAAAACTTAAAAGGTAATTTTTTCGTTTTCGCTTCCTTGTTGATTTGTTGTCTCGTGTCTTTTTTTTGCATTTAAAAGATTAAATTTAAGAAAATTTGAATACATATTTGAATAAAAACCAATAAAAAACTATTCTATGCGTCTATTGTTGGAAAGAAATAAATTAGAAAAAAACAGTTAGGAAAACGTTACAAAGAAATTGTTTCGTATATTCAAATTTTCTTGAATTTTCTTTTTTTTTTTTATTTTTTTTATAATTTTTAATATATTTTTTGGTACAAAATGTCATGGGGCTTTCAAAAGTCAGTGTCCTTTCATTAGTCTTTGTATTTAAAATAAATAATATATATTGATCGGTTTCGAACCATTGAAAAAAAAAATTATTTCAAATTAAATTTTAAGTCAGATCTTATATACAGGGTGATTCGCATAAGATGCGCTAGAAATCAATAGAGGCTATACTTTGGGTTAGGACAAAAAATAACCGCATAGGATTAGGGTCCATTTCTTCGAAAAAAAAAACTAAATTTAAACAAATTACCTAATTGTTTTGTTTTGTTTTTTTTTTTTTTTTTAAATTTTAGTGTAATATGTATTTTATTTTTTTTTATTTTATTTTAGTTTTAAATATTTAAAACTCTTATAAATTTCTAGTCAAAAATTTAAAACCAGATACTTAAATGTCTTTTACTTTTTTGAAAACAAACTCGAAAATACGATATTATTATGAAAAGAGGAAAAAGAGTACAATAATTTTAAAATGAATCGTTTTTGCATAATTTGCAGTGGCGTAGCTAGATCTTTGGGGGCCCGGTATCAAAAAAATTTTTAAGGCCCCTCTCTTGCCTGACTTTTTTTTTTAATTAACTAAAACACTTGCGTCAACATATAAGATATGTTTAATTTAAAAAATTGTCTTTGGACCAAAACTCCTCAAATTAACACTTTTCTTTACTTTTTTTCTGCAAATTTATTGATTAAATCTTCCATAGCTGAACAAGATCTCAATTTTTCAAGTTTTTTGGCTTCTATGGAATTGATAAATCCTATAACAAAACCGTTCCTGTCTCATAGAAGCTGGAAAAGCTTCTTTCAGCGGTTGCTGTTTGTTGTAACCGAAAGCGTCAAGAAAAAAGAAATCGTGTAGTGACCGAGAAAACTAGAAGCAAGACTATTCAATTCAATCATCAATAATTTAGCAAGTTCTTTTATGGAAGAATTTTTTTGAATGTCGGATTTTAAACAGTTTTTTTAAAGCAGTTCGCGGAAATCATTTTACAAGTATTTTTTTTATATATTTTTCAACCAGTTTTCCCGCACATTTTTTTATTATGTCGTTTGAAAACGATAACAATTTATCTGGTTCTAAGACTTCGAACATACTTCTTAGATTATAGAAGCTTTGAAATTTATATTTAGTTTGAGTAATCAAAATATCTAAGCAGCAATAATACACGGGTTGGGGTTAAAATTCTACCTGGGTCAAAATACTTTTGTTAAAATTCTGATTCAAATTTCTGCTTTTTAAAATTCTGTTTTATAAAATTTTCCAATTAATAAAAAAGTTTCAACAATATGAAAAGGCTCGCGCTATTTGCAGAATTATGTAAAACAGTGTTGGTTTGAAATTTGAGTTCTGTTTTATAATTTTAAAAATAAATATTATATAGCGTATTTATAAACGTTTTTTTAACTTGCAGCCATCCAAGTTATAAATAAAAAATTTTAATTGTTGCTAAAGTGATCTAATTTTTGATAAAACTTTAGACAACTGAATAGATTGTCTTTACCTTGGTAAATGAACCTAAGATTGGTTTTAATAAATACGACTATTTGGAAATACTAAAAAACACGATTGTATGTATTTATTTATAGAAATAATATTATTTTTTTTTAAATTTTATATTTATTCTCTTAAAAGAATTTTGTAAAACCGAAAAAAAAAAAGAATTTGAAAAGCAGAGTTATGGCAGAATTATGAAAAGCAAAACTTCGAAAGCCTAATTGTGACCCCCTCCCAAAATAAACATTAACTATCGAAAAGACACATGCAAACAAATTATTTATAAGTACCTACATCTAAAAATCGACCTCAATCAAATTTTGTTTTACTTTCCTGTCGGGTGCTCTGTATCTTTAAGGGCCTCTATATCTCGGGAGCCCCAATATCTCGGGGGCCCTGTATAATTGATACATCTGATACAGCGGTAGTACGCCCCTGATAATTTGTCATCTTCATCCACCATAAAAAGCGCCGCAGAAGCCTTTCCAAACCGCAGTTCCTCTTTTCTCATACGTTTAATTAGTCAGCTGATTCTACGCACCTTTATTTTCAATCTTCATTGGTCTTTGAATTCTACAGTTAAATATCATGTGTCCAAAAAAACTTATTGTTGTGTCAAAATAATGACCAATTTTTATTTAATTCGTAGAAATAATATGCAAAACCCCCAAAAAAATCAAATTACAAATTATGTAAATTCATGGGCAAAAACTCCCCTGTAATATAACACATTATCAATAATTTTGATTGCAAGTTATTCACATAAAATCTCCGAAGCCCTGCTTTCATATACTCTCGCACTCGTCATTATGAATAAATAATTAACTAACACAAAAAAAAACCTATTATTATGCTCGATAAAACAAAGCTGTTAAATTAGTGTTTGCCATAATCCGATCGATCTCCATCAACCACCAAAAACCAAAAATAATAAATCACCAAATTACAACAAATGACAAGCAACGGACTCACCTTGACTTCACATCATGACGTAGAGAGGTGAATGAAAGCTTGTCAACTTCAGCCAAACATTGTACATATATTAATTAAGAATTAGGCAGGAAGTCCTTCTAATTACAAATATACTTAGGTCAATAAAATTTATTTCGTGGAACTAATTAACGCAGGTACTCACATCTACATCTATATCCAAGCTAAGCTATGTATATCCTCTGGCTAAGCATTTAATTTGTCGAACTTGAAAGTTAACAAAAATAAATTAATCGTTCAAAAAATATGCAAAAAAAAATGCACGAAAAAGATTTCACTTAGTCCAGAGGCGAATTAAATTGTGAAGTTTTTTTTTTTATCGAAGGTAAATCACGCACACCACCACTGAGCATAAAGCTAAAATAAAATCCTTTTTTTGTACACTTAGCGGCGCGAATTCTTTTTGGATCGTAATGAAATTCCTATAAATCGTTCCTCGACACGGCCCGACTCGACTCGGCCAACTACTGGAATTGGAACTCTAATGCACCCTTTTGGTTGGATGAATAGCTAAGTGTAGCCTGAATGGTCAGCACTTGCTGTGGCAATTGTTTGACCAGTATTCAAGTAACCGGGTAACTGACCACAAGTCCTCGCGACTATAACTTCAAGTTCTAATAGTTAAATTAGAATCAAGTTTTATTTTCAGATATTTAAAATCGATATCTGAAAGATTGAAAGGATATTCACCGTGCCGTCGGTTGGTCGGTCGCTTCGCAGTGAAATAATGTAGAATGCTCTTAGTTTCGTTGGCATAGATATTCGGGGTGGAAAACAAAACAGTTTCGTTTATAGTGAAAACGAAAAGTGGATATATTTCTTTAAAAAATATATATAAATCAAAAGGAGATAAAAACAGACAACATTATGGATATACCAAGTACAGGAGCCATATTCACTCTAGGGAAATCCCATTTAGCAGAGAATACACAAAGCTACTTCTACATAAAGAATGACCCGGTTAGGAGGTTAACTTCCGGTGCCAACCAGAGTGCCGTTATTTGTGGTAAACAATGGGATTTAAAATTAAAAAAAAAAAAAAAACGGGTTGGAACTTTGTTCAACTATGTCTATAATGGGGTCCTTATTTGATTAAAGGATTCCGATATAGCGATAGCGTTAAAAAAAAAGTCCTCTTTTGCAAATTAAGAGTTTCCTGTTGGAATTCTTCATTCCTAAAATTACTGCACAACAAGGACTTTGGAATATTTCTTTAACTTTCTTTAAAAGTCCATACATAGCTTAAAACTGATTTAAATACACTAATCAAAAAAATTAAGGGAACAAAAAAAAATTCACTTTTTTTTTTAGTGTTTTTTGAAGAGCTGTATCTCGGTGAAAAAGGGTCGTATTGAGATGAAACAAAAAGTATTTTAAAGCTCTTGTGGTGGCAAATTTTAGCAATTAAAGTACCGTAATTGCACAATCGTAAGAAACAGCAGGAGCCAAGAAATTTTTTTTTTTTTTTTTTTTTTTGAGTGTCATTTTCTCTGAAACTTTTTTTTGAGCCAATAAAATGTATTGACTGGATAGCTTGTTTATTTAGCTTTAATGTCGTCATTATTCGTTGCTCTACATTTTTTTTTTTCAGAATAATATCTGGCTTTGAATAAAAAAAGGGGGTTTTGACTTTGGTAATCGATATCTCAGCAAGGAGTGAAGACACGGACAATTTAAGGGCAGTTTTGAAAACTCACATTATTTTTCTTCAAGATCTATCTTAAACTTTATAAATACGTTTTTTTTGGCCCCTCATCGTAAGATTAAGAAAAGGTAAAAAAAAAAACGACTTTTTAAGTACTTTTAGTAAATTTTTCACTGCTTTACAAATATTAATTGCAAGACTTAGTTAAGTGAGACATTTTAAGAAGCTAAAGACCACCTGTATATCTGTACATTTTCAAAATGAAAAAGAAAAAAACAATTTCTGTCCACTTTTTCCAAATTTTTGCATCAGTTAGAGTTCTGATGTGCTGTTTCTATTGTTTGACTTTTAAAAAAAATCATTTGCTAAAATTTTCCAAAACAAAATATATTCTTTAGATTGCTTTTTGTTTCATCTCAATACAACACCTTTCTATAGAGATACAGCTCTTCAAAAAAACACTAAAAAACGTGAAATTTTTTTTTGTTCCCTTAATTTTTTTTTGTTCCCTTAATTTTTTTGACTAGTGTAATGTGCACGACTGTATCATATAAACTGGCTCTTGTCGTTCAAAACTACATTCTGTCTTGATATCGCAAATTTATGTTAATGGTTTTATAACATTATGAAATATCTTTAAAGAGAAAGAAAAATGTCAAAAGTACTCAAAAATCGAATTTTTGGTAAAAAAAATATACAATTAAAAATTTTTTTTTTAATTATATTATTCATGCATCTTTAGCTGTACCAAAATCAGTCAAGCCATTAACGTAATATACCAATAACCAAAAAAAAATATGTTAAATAATATTTTCGTTGTATGATTTTTTTTGGCAAAAACCCGAAACGATTTTTTTAACCATTTTAAACATTACATAGGTTCTTACGAAGTTTTCGACAAAATTTGATAAAAGCAAAATTTTTGTATTCACTTTTTTTTTTTAATGGCAGCATTACGCAGCTGCACAAGGGTTGCACTTACCCCGGATATTGACCTACCCCACTTGACCTAACCTTACTTCTTTCATCCCTCAAGGAATTACTAAATTTATCAAGTACAAGTTTTAAATTTTAAAAAGAATTGTCAAGTTCGGGAGGTATTTCTTAATTAAGTGTAAAGACCAGCAAATACCGCAATTTTACGCGGATAATTTTTATTGTCCTTAATCTAGCTGTCGAAGCATCAATTTTACTTCACAATTTAAATAAGTGACTTTTCAAAACCTAATATATTAACAGTGGGACATTTCTCAGAACATCTAAAAAAAAAAACGGAATTGTAAATTTTCATAGATTACACAATTGAAAATACTATAAATTGAGAAAAAGAATACGAAGAACGAGCATGTATACCTACATAGTTAAAAAAAATGAAAAATTAAAAAAAGATTATCGCCCCTTTTGAAAATTACTCTCCAAATAAATTTTTTTTATAAAATAAACTTCTTATTTGTATGTCCAGTTTTTGTTTACGTAAATTTCTGTTAACCTTAAAAACTGTATTATTTGTACGCGAAAAGAAAATTAACCGCCATATTATTCACTCGTATCGAGATTTAAACTTAAATCCAGATGAATTTACATTGAATTTGTATGATTTAAGTTTTATGCTCGATGAATTGAGTGAATAATATGGTCGTAAGTTTTCAAAACTTTGCATCGCCATATTTCAAAAAAAGTTACACCACAAATTATCTGCATCTGAAAGTTGAAAGAACTTTTTTCAAAAGCCATTTACAATAGAAAGAAAGGGTATTTAAAATTGTGAAAAAATCAGTACCTACCCAATTTTTTGTTTTTCAACATTTTTGAGTTGAAAGTAATTTTTTTCGAAAACTATAAACAGAAATAAGTTGATTTGAAAATAAAAGCACATACTTTTGGCTTTCAAGAAAAGATTAAAACACTTTTTTATTTTTTTAAATACATATTTTTTTCTGAAAACATTTTAAATACCTACTTTTTTTATTAAATGCGCCAAAACACCATTTTTGCTCTCGATTTTAATTAAGTCGCCATATAATAAAATAAAATACTCTCCATATGACATAAAGCATCATCACTGCTGAGAAATTGTGAGTGGGCTCAAGATGCCCATGGTCCTTTTGAGAAGACCAAATTTGTTGTATGGGAGCTAACCGTTTAACTATTTATTTTAAAATATTTTTATATATCAGTTGCGGTGAATGAAAATATGATGGCAGTATGTGGTTTAAAAAATAATTCAGCAGTGATTCAGCGTCCCCAAATAATTCCAATTTTCAGAAATTTTCCTTCAGATTTTACGAAAATATAATTTTTGTTGTTAAAATTCGACAAATTGACCACTGTTCAACGCTATTTTTTTTTTTTTGTAACAAAAATCAAACGTTTGAACGAAAAAACATATCAACACATTTTTTCTTTCTTTTTAAAGGAAGTTTTCAATGCTAACGGCCATATTATTCACTCAATACATCTAGATTAAAACTTAAATCTGGATGTAAATCATACAAATTCAATGTAAATTCATCTGGATTTAAGTTTAAATCTGGATGTATCGAGTGAATAATATGGCGGTAAAACTTGTAAAATTTTAGAATCTCTCAGAATATTCTTAGAAAAAGGATTTGAGTGAAGATTTTATTTAAAAAGAGGTTAGAGAGAAATTTTGTACAAAACCCAATTACATGCGTATGAATTATATATGAATATAAACTTTATTTACAGAAAGTTTTATGGTCGTCAGACAACAAACATCAGTCGTACACTCTGAATAATTAGGTCTATATTTAAAAATAAAAATAAGGACCTAATTGACCGAGTCAGGCTTTCATTTTTGCATTTTTAGTGCCCATACATTTTTCTTTGATGGGGCAAACTTCAACTTTGTATACATGTATGTAGGTAGGTATGTAAATCCGTCGCGAGGTGCTCTCTGACTAGACCAAGGATGTTACAGGGACAAAACTCTGGTGTAAAAAAGATTTATGGCCATCAAATACAAAAAGAACAGTCTTCCACTACGGTTCGGCCGATTTTGTTTCTTTATTTCAAGTTTTAAGTATACAGGGTGTCCCCTAATTCGGGCGTTATATTTTACGGGATGATTTCTGAGATTGTTCTAAGAAAAAAATTGTACTGGCAAAAACTCTCCCCCCCCCCCGTAGCGGGGAGAGGCATGGGTTTTGAGATATTAAATTTCAAAGTCGAATTTGTTTCAAGATTGATTTTTTTCAAGATTTTGCGTGGATTAAGTTCCACTGTATTTGCAAATATTCAATGTCGTTATAGTCAAATACTGGAAATCAGTTGTACAAATCTTTTTTATTTTTTAGAAATTAAAAAAAAAAAAAAAAACAAACAGAAGATACATACTTCTTCCCCAAAAACCCGAAAAAGGATTTTATTTATAAATGGTTTTTTTGCATCATAAACATCGCAAAACAAACAAAGTTTTAAAATTTCTCAAAAGGTAAAGAAGATTTTTACATTTTTTTTTACTAATTATTGATAAGGCCATTAAATATTTGCAAAATTTTGAAAAAAATTAACTTGAAAAAAAATCACAATTTTTTTAAAAAATTTTGACTCCGAAATTCAATTTTTCAAAAACCATTAAATTAAAGAGCTTGATTTAAAAAGCATATACAAGAATGGAATATTTATAATCAAAAAAGCTATATCATGTTGTTGTATGCACTCTTTTTTGATTTTTAATAATTTTTTTTTTTCCATTTTAAGACAGTTTTTAAGAAATTGCCCCTCCCCGCCTTAGGGAGGGAGATAGAGTTTTTGTCCTTACAATTTTTTTTCTTACAATGATCTCAGCAATCATCCCCTAAAATATAAAGAACCTTGTATAAAGACCCAATTATCCGAACCGGACTGTATAATGGCCTTTTTGTATGGATGGCTCTACATTTTTCTGTGACCAAAATATTGTTGCTCTCGGTTTCTGTAGCAAACTTCGCATTCTCTACTCTTTTGAGAAATAAGACCAAAGTTTAAGCGTTTAAGACTAAATTTTTAGCAACGGGAGGAAGTTTTTTCTCATTATGTAATTAATATTAATTTGTGACAGGCTTAGAAAATTCCTATGTTTTTTAGCTCTACATATTAAAATTCTATAAACTTGTTTTTCAAAGATTTTTATTTATTCACCAAACTCCATTATACCATATTTCATGAAAACTAAAATATATAGAGAAGAACTGATTTTTTTTAACTGTAAAATTGTATTTTTACTCCAAAATTGTCTAATTTTGAAGAGCTCTATAAATCGTGAGCTTTAATGAGAAAATAAACACCTTTGTTCACTCTGCTAACAAATTTTTTTTCCTATCGTAATATGTATTAGTTCATTCAGGTAATTAAAATAAAAAAAAAAAAACATTTTTCAAAGAAATATAAAAACGTTTAACAGATCTCTATTTTTGAATCGCACAAACTGATGCAAGGCAATAAGTTGACAGACGAAGACAAACGAAAATTAAACAAAGCCATTTTCTAAAAGACCCAGTTTTTCCAGTTCTATTTGGTTATATACATAATTTATAGAGGTAACTTTTAAACCTTCATTTAACTAAGATGAAATAAAAGACCAATTTGGTTCCTATAAATTACATGAAAACATCAATTAACGCTGTTCTTTACATTTTATCTTTGAGCCACTTCAATTCTAATTCCAACGTCTCTATTAAAAAAAAAAAAAAGGAAGAAAAGAAATCCTTTTCAATCGCTTAGCTATATGTAAGTTTTGCTTCATTTTACATTTTCTTTACTTTTCATTTTCTACTCTTATTTCGATTAAAATTGTAATTTCTTTTAATGGAAAAGGAAAGGTCCTTTGCTTTTACATTTAGCAGCCGACGACGACGACGATGGACGTCGGCGACCACTTCATTTTTTAAAACAAACTAAAGAAAAAATAAACTTAAATAAGGTCACAGTGAAAAATATAAAAACAAAAAAACAAAGTAGGGAATAAGAAATAAGAAAAGAACCACCCACCGAACGCAAAGGCGATTCAAATTTACGAAAAAATGAAAGTCTAATGAACACGAAGTGCAAGGGGCCATTCAACAACTACTAAAGGAAATGGAGGTATACGCCCCTCACGTGCGATTCCTTAAAGAAAAGTGAAAGCCAGCAAAGTCATAACAACACAAAGTATTCTTAAGAGCCTTTAAAGGGTCAGACGTTATGTTTGTTTTTGTTCGTGATTAAATATTTAGACCTACAAAAATGTGTTAGTCTTGAAACAATTTTATTTTTTCTCAACTTGTAAAAGCCGTCTTTAAGGGTTTGATAGTTATTTTCTCTGAGTTTATTGAAAAGACACATTCAATTTTTTAATCAAAATTGAAGACAACACTATCGGTTAAAATACTACTTGGTTTTGAAAAGGTTAACAAGGGAATTAGTCTGTCAGCAGTACAGCAGGCGATTAGGGTAGTGGTTTAATTCGTTTTGGCTGAATAGATAGATAAATTCTCTTTATTTCAAACTTAGTGTGTTACAATTTTTTTTTTATAAAAGAATACGGACGTGGCGAAATAATCCGTCTGCCGGGTTTGACATTTGTTAGAAAAAATTTTAAAATGTAATTTAAATTATAAATAAATCATGGAAAGAGTAATTAATTAGCATCTTGGTTTTTTTTGTTTTAAATAATATCACATTTGATAAAAATCTTTCAATTTTAGTTTTTAAGTTAGCATAGGAAATTATGATGGATAAAGATGGAAGAGCGAGGAGCTAAGATCTTAAGCATTTTTTAATGATTTGCAACATTAAACGATTAGTTCTTTATTAAAAACTGTTACGGTATGTCAAAGCATGTTTGAAATATCTGAACAGGCTATACCAGCCCCGAACACCATCAAGAATATCGTAAAGATTACTTAGATTTAAAAGGCATTCTTAAAAATGTAATCTTCTGATTTCTTGCAATATCGGACATGCGGCGATGAAGTGCTAAACATTGTCAAGCTCTCTTCTGTTGCAAAGATTACATCTATCCTCACGATCAGTTCTATGTGGAATAAAGTTTAGATCTAGTAGCTCAACTCTCGCTTTAAAAACCGTCCTTATTACTTCAAGCTAATAGCAGTTTTTGAAATAGTTGCCTTCTGTAAGCAATCGATGGTTTAAGTTTTTGTAGATTGTTTTGGAGTCCGAGGAGGATGCTCTAGTGTATTGTATTGATTGTAAATTTGATCATCAACTTTGGATAGAATACTAAAAGAAAAACATATTCTTTTACTCGCTAACATTGGATGCAGAGAACGATTCCACTCTCCTTAAACTTTTTAACAGGCTTTTAAATTTTAAAATGACGTTTATTTCATAAAAAATACGTCATTTAAAAATGTAATGTTTCCCAAAGGTATCTGCGTAAATAAAAGTCAGGGAGTGCTTAACGGGCTTCGGGTTTTTTGTATTCTTATTTTTCAATGAAATGCTTCAAATACACTTCAAAGCTTTGAGCCACCAGTCTTACAAATTTAGTTCATACAAACAACCTATGAATGTTTAAATTTCGATAAAATTTATATCGATTTTTTATACAAAAAATATAAGCAAAACTATAAGCAAACTAAAATCATTACATACAAAATACTCGCTATCAAAATACATACTCTCAAATTTTCCCCCATTACTTTCCCAACAGAATCAGGACGTTTATTTGTTTGGGGTGAAAACCATTTCGGTCAATTGGGAGTTGGAACAAACAATAGCAACAACATTAATGACATAATAACAAAGCCAACATGTGTCAAGTCTTTGAAAACACTTGGCCTTAAGATTGCCGACATTGCATTTGGAAATGGTTGGGCAGTTATTCTGACATGTAAGCTTTGAAAAAAAAACAAAATAAAATTGATTATTGTTTTTATTTCGTTTTTCTATTTTCCTGAACGTATTTTCTCTTTAAGATTCGAATGAAGTCTTCTTCACCGGACGCAACATATTCAAGGCCGACACAAAGGTTGCAGAAAATTTCACTAGCGCAACTATTGGCACTCAAAAGTGTTCCATCATACGGAAACCATTTCGTTTGGAGGATCTTGATGATTGTCTTTCAACCAGTGAAGACCCAGAGAATTTCGTAAGCATTTCAGCTGGAAATGACCATTTCGCAATAATGACGTGTAAGTTTTTTCTTTTTTTTTTTATAAAATAACAACGGGTTTCTGGGGAATATAACTGAATGACCCCTTGGGGTCATGACTGACACTACAGGTTGAAATGAAGTAATCGCTGTTTGCTGTGATGGAACATGGGATTTATTAAAAAAAAAAAAAATAATAAAACTAATTCTGTCTGTCACACATCGCGTGAGTAGTACTGGCAATTGGCAAGCGAATGTGATTTAATAGACTTTCATGTCCGTCTTCTCTCGCCCAGGGTAAAAGGACATTTTCAGCTCAGCAATAACATGTTCCATATTATACTGTCGACAATTATCGGCCAAAGCTTCATATTTTCATAGTTTTCAAAAATACATTCAAAATCCACTGAATAAATACCTATATAACTTTCGTGTTGATATAATGTGCTTTAGGTGTGGAAACATTTGATTTATTCGGGTGAAATAATTATACACTTCACGTAGTTCCGGCCCGGATGTATGCTAAAGCTAACAGTAAACATATTCTGATTATTATTTATATATTGTCAATTTATGGGTTTCTCCTGAGATATTAATCGATTCGTGGTTAAAACAGTTGGTCTATAATCTATTTTATTTTATTTATATAAATTCTATATACTACTGAAATAAATCAACTAAGTAGATGACTTAGCACTATTCAATTGGACTTGTTGAATTATTGACTCAAAATAGCTTTCAACGGCCTTTAGGAATGTGTTAAAAAATTAAGTTTACTCATAATCATTTAGGAACCACGATATCGACATCGAAATTAATTAAGTTTAATTTCGTGCTTTTTGTTTTAATATAACTTTGTTTTAGTTTCATTAGAATTTAATGATATTCTAATCTTTTCTTCTCCCCTTCCAGCTGTTGGTCGTCTAATCGGTTGGGGTTCGAATAAACACCATCAACTCGGTTCGGATAATATTGACCTCAGTGAGCCCTATGAAGTTCAGCTCGATTTTAAAGTCAAACAATTTGTTTGTGGTCCATCATCGACTTTGATTTTAACAGAAAACGGGAATCTTTATTTAACTGGCAAACTAAGTGAATTCACTTTCCCGCAATTTACAGAACTTCAAAAGAATCTCTCAGCTCAGGAGGAAATTCTATTTATGCATATTTCACAAGCAAGTGAAATTTATATTGTAACAACTGAAGGAGGAATTTACCGTAGCATGGAATCCACACGACACAATAGTTTAATATTCCAGAGATTCTACGATTACGATAGCGAAGAAAACGGCCAAATAGTAAAGCTTCTGCGTGGGACATCATTTTTTGCTGCCCTCACTAAGGCCAATAAGTTTTATACGACCTTTTCAGAAAGCGGTCATCATTTGAAGACTTTTCGAGAAATTTCTAAATTTAAAAACCTTCGCACGCTCGACATGGTAGTTGGGGATCAGCATATTTTGGTACATGGAATTCCGAGGTCGGCCGCCAATAAGCTTCTCAATAAGACTTTTGTTGTTCGTCCGGATTCAAATTCGAATATACATACAATTTCGGAGGTGGGTCGAATTGTCGAGCAAAACATTCCAGAAGAAACTGATGAAATGGAAGAAAATGGAAATAATGCAGAAACAATTAAACCTAATACTCCAGTGAAAGAAAAGTTTAAAGAAGAGCACATCGAAGTGAAGGAAGTTCGAGAATCAAATGAAGACAAAAAAGAAGACTCTCTAAAAGAACACGAAACCACTGTTAAAGAAGAAAAATTGAAGGTAAATCGTCCGCCATCAACATCATCGTCAAAAGATCTAGACATCTTTGAGGATACAGACACATCACCCACAAATTCAATGAAGTCAACCAGGTACCGTCGGTTGGACGATTCTGAATGGGATAGCAATAATTCAACACCGTCCAAGAAAACTGTTCTAACAGCAAATGCCGACAGCTCGTCACCAACATCTTCATTGAAATCACGTAAGAGTTCTTCTCGATCTATTCGATTTGATGAGAAATCTATAGCGAAGGTGGTTACTGCTGAGCGTGAACCAAGACCGAAAACACCTTACCCAGATGGAACACCAATGAAACCAAAAAAATTGATTGCCAGGGAAGATGATTCATTGGATAAAACAAGTCCTGCGCTTCATGATAGCTTAGAAAATATTCCAGAATCAGTGGCTGCATTTCAAAGTGGTAAGTAAAAAACCGTCCTAGTAAAAAGTAAAGGGATCCACCATAGCCGAGGTTTGTAAAATTATTTTTCTTTATAAATGAAGGATGTCTCTCTAGAAGTTTTTACTCCAAATGTTCATACTCTTCTCTCTTCTAGATAAAAAACAAAATGAAAGCACAAATAACAAGGTATCTGCAAAGAAACGAGCCTTAACTCCAATTGTTCGGACAAACGAGGCACTAGCTTCTAGCGACGAAGATGAACAATTAGCTGTTGAGATCAGCTCTACAGAACATTTGGGCAAAACAATCGTTAACGAGATCAGATTCATCAATAACGGAGTTGATGTTACAGACATCTCAAAGCAGGTTTTGGAAGAAGATACTCCTGTAAAGGAGAAGCCTAAACAAATTCTAGATCAAGCCGGTGAAGCTATCCATAAAGCTACTGACGCGGCGAAAAATTCAGCAATCAACACAGCTGAGAAAACTGTCGAAATATTATCGAAGGAGAAGGATAAAGCAATCGAAAAGGTTTCAGGTGAAGCTGAAGGGATAGGTGGCAAGATATCGAGCACATTGAGTGCGGCCGTAGCTACAGTTTCCACTGAAGTTGATAGTGCGGTGGGCAAGGTGTCCGAGAAGTTTGATTCCACCGTGTCGACGGTTTCTGAAAGCGTAGACAACACAGTTTCATCGGTTTCTGAAAAGGTCACAACAACGACAACCAAGATTTCAACAAAGGTCGAAGATGCAAAGCAAAGTTTGGCCAATTTCTTAACCGGCGGTCACAAGGAACATAGTCCCAATCTTAGTTCGAATGTCAGCACAGCAGTGACCACCGAAGAAACGTACACGCCAAAGGATGGATCTAAAATTGATGATGACGAAAGGACAACTGCATCGGTGAATTCCAATTTGAATGGCATAGGCAACACGTTCGAGAGTGAGCGCGATAAGGACTTTGAGCCTGCGAAGCGGACGGTGGGTGATGAGATTCGTTCAACGGGGGAGAACGGCAAGGGTAGAGTAATGAAGTTCATTAGTAACATGAAGGCGAAAGGAAAGGGACTATCGTGTCGGAATGACAAGGCTGTTCGGGTTGCAGGTATTTTTTTAAAAGGTTGATCTCGTTTTTATTAAGCCGAATTCTTTTTTTTTAGATGAACCACCAAAATACACACCGGTAGATGAATTAGGCGAACAAACATCTAAAGTTTGCACACTTTTGTAAGAGAAATGATTTTCAATTATAGTTAAGAAAAAGCAAAAATGTTGGTTCAATTTTTTTTTTATTGAAATACAAAATCAAAAAATAAAAAAATTTTCAGATTTCAACTTAATATAAATAATTTGTTATTCAGCTTACCTCTAGAAGGTATAATATTGTTTTTTTTTTTTTTAAATAACTTTAAAAAGTTGTGTTTTTGGTGAATAATTTTAGAAAAATAAACAAAACAGAAACACCTGCCACTTTTCTATCACTCGCAAGACGCAAAACGTCAAATTGACAAGACAACAATTCAGCAACTGACAACCTGACGAAAAAAAATTTGTCAGTACAGCGGCTTCAGAATTAAATTCATTCTACTACAACTTAAGGCTTGCTCTGTACTTACATTTATAACAGTTTTATATGTGGAAATTTGTAGGTCTCTTCAATTATTTGGTGTACAACGTTTCGAGCATGGATACACTCAGCAGTTTTCTTTTATTTTTCTTAAGCCATGTTTTCATAAGAGTTAAAATATTTCCGTCTTTTGATCTAAATTTCGTTTGAAAGACTCATTACACGCAAGAAAAGAGAATTGCTGGATGTTTGTTGATATTTTCTTTTGTACATTCTTCTTTACATAAAGGCTTCTACATTTAAGACTTTTTGCAAAAAGAAGGGCAAAAAATGAAAATGTGATGAACAAAAATATTCGTCGAGATGCCTGTGTGCGAAAAAATTGTGTTTTGTCTGTAGTAACAATATGAAATGACATATCAAACACTGTTTTCGCAAGTTTTTGTTTCGCACAGACATTTCTAGGGCATATTTTAGTTTTTCACTTTAGTATTTTTTGCAAAAAGTCTTGAATGTGGTTAAGCCTTCAAGGACGCTTCTATACATTGGACAATTTTCGTATTTCACTTTTTGTCACTTTTTCGCAAAAAGTCTTGAATGTTGGTAATCCTTTAAAATAAAAGTGCACACAATGCCACCATCACCGCCTATCCCATGTATAACGGTTTTAATTATTATTATTTTTGATATCCGCTGAGTTCATTGGCGGAAATTATTCTGTAGCAAGGAATTTTTGCAAAAAGTGGAAAAATTTAAAAAAAATTATGCAATGGAGATCCCAGTGTGTGCGAAGGAAACTTAAGCGCCAATTATTAGGTAGGTATGCACTGTAAACTGACCCTGATTTACAGAAGCTTTGTTCGCGTACTGTCCAAAACTAAGAATTTCTACACAATTTTTTTTTTTGATGAACGTTGAAGTATTTTCGCTGAAAATTCGTAAAAAATCAAAGTTTACGATAGTACACGAACCCCAACCGGACCTATTTCATGATTTTTTAGCAATGGAAATTAATTATCAATACCAAAGTGAAACAATAGATAAATGATTTTTGTCTGCTTAGAAATTGCTCCATATTGTTTAATACGATCTTAAAGAATTCAAACTGTAAATATTTTCTAGGCAACGTGTTAAAGTAGCCTTAAAAACATTTCCGAACACATCCGTTAATTTAGCACATGAACCGCTGTACAACTCAAAGTTTGCGCACCATAAATTTCTGTTTCTGCACAAATCTACTCCAATCCTCAGCATATTCCATCTTTTTTTTCCGCATGCAGCACTTTTCTTTTACAGGCGTTAAACAAACAACAACTGTCAAAAATCGTGTTCTCAAAAAATAAAAAAAAAAAAACTATAAAAAAATTCATTTTGATTTTTCAAGAAAAAATCTCACTTTTTTTACTTTCAACTGGATATTTCGCATACATTTGGAATTTATTATTTAATTAAATCGCACTAAAACGAAAGGTGAATATTTAAGCATTAAATTGAACGCAAATTGGCTGGGCCACACATTGAACGAAAAAAGATGGAAATAACCAAAGGGATGCCTTAGGTAGGTCAAAGGTGAAAAGTGCTACTAGCAACTTCGCGATTAAGGACACACAAAAAATTGTTTACTCAGTGATTTTTATGTAATTTCTTGATCCATAGCCCTCACATCACCAAAGCCGAGTATGCGATTTTATCTCTGACGTTGCACACGCCGATTTGTAATTTTTTAATTTTTTTTTTGCTCGTTTCATTTCGATCAAATGAGATAGACACGAAGTTTCATCGTATTCGTTTCTCACCCAGGCAACCTAACCTCTTTGGGGCGGATCGGATGGGATCGGGAATCCCAAGCACTCGATAACTCTTTTGGCCAAATTATGCTGCGAATGTGATTTTTGAGTCGACTTCCAGTGGATAGTGGTGTAGGAAGATCATAAGAAGCGACATAAAGTGTGAAACATGCTTGAGGGATGAGTTGTCGATGCGGACAATATGGTTAGGAAAGCGATTTATTTGTGTATCTGCATATAATTGTACGGATTTTCTAATCAAATTGATTGAAAGTTTTACATGGATTTGATTTCGAATTAAAGAATTATAAAGACGGGAAACAAAATTACAAGATTTAAGTACGAGGTAGTTGGGGCGGGTGTTGGATGTTTGCAGAAAATCTAAAAATATAAATATTTTTGTAAAATCAAAAGTACACCCTAAAAAAAACTCTGTCGAAGAAGTTTTATACGTTTTAGTGTTACTACGTAGGTATTTTGCTCGAGTGGCCAACCGGTATTAATTACAATACCTCGTGTACGAAATTCAAGAGAACTCAACTAAAACTTCGTGATATGAGTCGTCTTGATTTTAGGTTGCCATTACCGCTCTATCACTTAAAATCAGCTAAGTAATTAGGTACCGATACTCACATTACAGTTCTAGCTTGTCATATGTTTTAAATCATATCCTGTTTGGTTTCACCCAATTGTAAAACTTACGTAATATTTTATGGTCTGACAAATGTAAGTTCTGTCCAAAATCAGTACTTTATAATTGAAGTCCTTGTATGTAGTTAGAGTGTGATTTCGTTTTACAAATTTTTTATTTTATTGTTTTACAATTTATAGATTTTGCTGACTCAAATGCAGCAGTAAGCTATTGCCTTTAGTTTGAGTCCGGAAAACCAATTCAGCTAAATTTTACATTTAATTATATTTTGTACACATTAAAATTTCTAAAGTTTTCTTTCGATAATTTTATTTACGTATACTGTTAAATTTCCCTATGCGTATAAGTTTATACATTGCTATGAGCATGATTTCTAACAATTTTGATTGAAAATAAATGAAATGTTCAATGCAGACGTAAATATATAAGGAAAATTACAAACTAAAAATAATAAAAGCTAAACGGCACATATAAATTAAGCCAAATTATTCATTTCATTGGTTTTTGTTCGGGGAAATTTATTCCGGGGGGAGATTCCTGATAGCAGAAAAATTTTCGAGGGAATAAAATATTTCGAAGGAGACGAAATTCCCCTCAACCCCTTAACAATAGGGGCAAATTGTTTTTGTTTTCATATTAAGTACCTACTGTTTATTTTTTTAAGAATCGAATGTATTATTATTATTTATTTTATTTATTACTATTAAGAGTGGAATTTTTATTAAGTTTGCCTTTAAAATGGATATTACGTTAACACTCTGAAGTAGTCAAAAACACGATTTAAATATTTCATTAAGGAGTATTTTAACTATATTCAAACAACTTGTGCCCAAACAATACGTTTTATTTTTTTAATTTGAGTACTTTTATTGAATACATTTGTAAATACAAAAATTTCTATTGCAGGCATCACGACACAATGCTTGCCATTACCAAATGCTGCGGCTGTTGCCTTACAAATTGAACGAAACGAACACAACTCTTTATTTTCCTGAAGTTTGTCGAAACTCTCTTAGAACTTCCAGGCAACTTGAGACGTATATTCTTACAAACAAACACTCGAACATACACAACTATATAATAAACCTCTTCGCTATTCTCCCTGCACAATGACTAATTGTGAAATTGTTATAGTTGCGACAACTGATGAACCAGCAACGGACATACAAATCCCTTTCAACGTGATAACCTCAGCGGCAACAGTTTCAGCAGCTGGTGTCACAACTACGACTCATCACCTCGCGCCACTGCAACAAAGCTCGGAACAGCAAGTCCTGCAGCTGCAAACCGAAGATATCCAGCAGCAAGTGCAAACGGCAGCGGGTACATTACCGCCGCAATTGGATCGTTATCCAGCCAACAGTCAGGAAAAGCCATTCCAATGCAGCATTTGTGAGCGACGGTTTCGACAGCTAAGCACACTTACGAATCACGTTAAAATCCACACCGGCGAGAAACCCTACAAATGCACGATATGCGACAAAACCTTTCGACAATCGAGCACCCTCACGAATCACATGAAAATCCACACCGGCGAGAAACCATTTATTTGTTCGTTCTGTCCCAAGCAATTTCGCCAGCTGAGTACGCTAACAAATCACCTCAAAATTCACACTGGCGAGAAACCATTCGAATGTGCTGTCTGCAAAAAACAATTCCGCCAATCGAGTACGCTCAACAATCACATAAAGATCCACGTCATGGACAAGGTGTATATACCCGTGAAGATCAAAACCGAAGAGGAAGAAGGATGACTAGAGATGGTGACCGATGGTCAGACACCGGTCACCACGCCCAATCACCAAAATCAACTCCAACAACTTCCGCTCCAACTTCAGCAGCAACAGCAAACGCACCAAGTTGTCTTGGACGCAACGCAATTAGCCGAAGGAATAATCTCTGCAGCTGACGTGGTAAAGATCGAGGTGAACAGCGTTCAATCGGACTGCGAATATCCAGGTGAAGGATGAATCTATAGAAATACATATATGTTTAATTATTTTAAGTTCTGATTTTTCCAATCAGTTCCCCTACTTACTAGAAATCTATCGCCTATTTATGTGTAATGCTATAATTTTTTCGTTTACTTTTTGAAATTGTTTTATTTTTTTTTTTTTATGAAAATTCTTTTTGGCTTCACTCCCAAAAACTATTGAGAAAGACTTAAAGTTGTGTGTATAGAAATTTAAGAGAAAGAGGAGATACTTACTTTAGAAGTATAAAAATGTTGATACAAAAAAAAAAAAACTTAAAGTAAAAGCAAGCAAAAATAATTAAATTATTCCTTTTTCTTTCCCCTTATTTTGACGTATGTTACTTATTTATTTATTTATTGATTAGAAGATCTTATAGGCAAATTTTTGAACCAATTTTGTGTCCTCTAGTGTTTTTTCCTTTCGTTTGTTTCTAAGGAAAATATGTTTTAAAATTTCTCTTAAATTCGTGAGTTTATGTTTTGATTTTCGATAGTAATTTTTTTTTTTTTTAGTTTAAAGCCATATTCTGCTCTGAAAACAGTCCATTGTTGTTAGTTGGTCGGTATGTTTGGTCTAACATTTTTTTCATTTCATCAAGTCTAGAATTAATGTGGAAACTGGTTTTATAGTAGACTAAAGAACACGATGTATAAATCAGACTGCCTCTCCTACATATTTCGTTTGCCTTTGGGCAACTAATGATGAGTCGTTTTGCATCCAACAAATTATTTAATAATCGGTTCTGTGGAATAAAATGATCACAAAGCCTCCCCTTCCCCCCTCGCAAAGTGTTCCATTTGCTTTTCGGAATGATGTTTCGAGAGTGTTATTCGCTTTTGAATTTCATGTGGTAGTACTTGTCATTGTGGAAAAGACGTTGTATTTCGCTGGCTCAAATCTAAAGTAGAAAACTATTCCATTAGAACCCAGAAGCAATGAATGAGCGATTGAAAACAATTATTCTTGTGAAAAAATACTTTTTGATGTTCATGTTCATAGTCCTTAGTAATACGAGACGTTTCTTGCAGTGGCAGTTCCTGGTCTTTACTTTTTTTTAACTTAAAAGATTTGAAAATCAAAGCTATCAATAATACTAAATTCCCCTATTTATGTTGCCAATTTAAGAAAAAAGGAAACATTCCCAGGAAAATTTTTGTTCGCTATGATTCCTATTTTGTACATATTAATCCCTGATGCAATGACGTTTTAGTTTTATTTTAGAAAGAGGCTTTAAGGTAAATCTCTGTACTGAAGATTTTAGTTACCAAACATTTCCATTGAAATCAGAAAAAGCAAGTAGAAGTCATCGTGTTTAACATTCCATCTTATACGAGTTTGAGGCCAAATGTTTAAGCTTTTATGAAATCAATATTACTGTTATGTGTGTTTGTATCCAAGAGCAGTGAATGCAGACTTCTAGAAAATTCGTCCAATATCGATACAGCTGTTTTAATTATGAATAAGCCATGTCCGTGTAGTAGCCCGTGGCGTAATGGCTAGTGCTTCGGACTGTCACGCCAGAGGTCTGGTTTCGATTCCAGCCTCTGCCACCTAAACACTAAAAATGTTTTTTAGGGCTGCTGTCTCTTTCGAGGAAGTGACAAATTCTCGAAAAGTATCTCCTGTCATAGAAAAGGGCCGCTCTACTTAGCCGTTCGGACTCGGACAATAAACTGTAGGTCCGCTCCATTCCTGCAAACATGCACACACTGATGGTTGAGAGTTGTAAGTCACTAGGCCCTAGTTCATCATGAGCCGTTGTGCCACAAGGAATTTTTAAAAATACGCTGCTTGATTCTGGTAGTACTGCGATGCACAAACAACCTTTTGCATCACTCTCGTTTTATAGCCTTCCTCATCATTGTAAAATTGCTTGATTTTAATTTGCAAATAAACATAGAAACAAATAAAAATAATTTATTGTTCAAATATGAGCTTTTATTGCAGAAATCTTATATCGTTTTCGGTTGCAGTGTTCCACTCCTATCGAATATGGAAAATTTGGGTTAGGAGTGCAAACAATTTTCAATATCGATATGAATGGAACACTATAAAAATCCAACCCAAAAGTTCAAGTAACAAGTGATCAAAGTTTTCAAACCGAATCTCATATCGAGTTGAAAACATTTTTTCTCAAGGTATGTGTATCTTCGATTTTGTGTCTTCATCTCTTATTCTTTTCTTGCTTAGGTATGCTTCATAGATCAATGCTTAACATATACATTACATATAAGTAAATGAAAATCAAATTTAACTCTTAGATATCATAACCTTAACCTTGCAAAAGTATTTAAAAAAATAAAAAATTTTGAATTATTGAACACAATTCACTCCAGTAGTATAAAGCTTCATTATAAAACCCTAACCTATATAAATACCATTTTTAAGTCATTGCCCAAAACTAATTTAAAAAAAAAAATTACCTTTAGACTTAGTCTTAATGCTTTTATCACCGACACATAACAACAAAACTGCTTCATGTGTTCTTTAATTACAGCTTATAAAGTTACTTACACCACCTGAAGTTGATCGCCAGCATGAAGCTTAAGCAAAAACAAAGCATGAACTTGTCCAACGCTCTCACACACAATTATAAGTCGGCGACGAAACTTGGATTCCAAGCAATGACTGTTTTTTTTTTTCTCCGTACGATTCCCCTCGAAAATTATTATGTTCTAAGATGTCTTATGCCAAAACAACAACAACAACAAACAAAAATCATAAACACCTTTCTTAACTTCTAATCTTCTATCTCTACAACCTTGGGCTGCTTGAAAATCATTTGTGTTTTACCAAAATAAATAAAACAAAAAAATAACAAAACAGAAAACAAAAGAAAAGAAAAACATCAACACAGCTACTAATCCTTAATGATAATGTGTGCCATTAGAATAATAAATAAAAAAAAAGAAGTTCCTATAAGAATTACATACTTAATAATTTTGTTTTGCCATAAAAAAAAGAAACAAAAATGGTAGACACATTTTTTTTAAATTAAATATATATTTTATATTCTTATGTCCCACGAATACATTTTGTATAATTTCTTAACTTAAAAAAAAAAAACAAAAATCAATTACTTTGCTTGCTTTTGTCTTAAAAAAAAAAATTAAAAATAATTCAACAAAAAATATTTAAGTATACGAACTGAAATTTTCTAGAGAGAGAGACATAAACAAATGGAAGGTAATTCTAAAACCTCAGCAAAGCTGAATTTTTCAATTATTTTCTTTTGCAATAAAATCGAACTTAACATAAATCGAGATAAATAAAAATAAAAACTATAGCTTCAACCAGTTGTGCAAGTTAAAAGAAAAAAAAAAAAAAAAGTGTATAGCTCATGTAAACTTTTCACAGTAAAAAGATTAAATATACTGCTCCGCCCGGCGCTAATTTGTAAAATTTTTTTAAATGGATTAGAAATCATTGTATAGAAAAAATAATAAATTTTAAACCAACAAAAAATAAGAAAAACAACTTAAAATCAAAGGATAAAGGTGGAATACCTTTAAAAAGAAAAGGATAGCTTGTAAGACTTTAAACTATTGTTTTGTTTCCTTCGATTTTTTTTTTATAAATATTTAAAATATAAAATATATATATTTATATATGAATATACAATTAAAAGTTTAGCGTATGAGAATAAAATTAAAAATAATAATTACAGGGCGTCACATGTGCGGCAAAATACAAGAAAATTTAATAAATAAATAAATATTATTGTTTTATTTTTTAGAAAAAAAAAAAAAAAAAATAGCAGTTAAGTTTAGTAGAATTAAAAATAAAATAGAACACAAAAATAAAACAAAAAGTTCTGTGAACCATTTCCTTTTCTTTTTTAATTGTAATTATTATTCGTTGAAAGAGCATAAATAACATAACACAAACAAAAAATAAATACATACAACAAAATACTTGCTTCTTTAGTGTTAACAGTAAATTGAAAAAAAAAAATGAAAGAAAATCAGAAAAACAAAAACAAAAACGGCGATAAATTATAAATATATATATAGAAATCTAAACAATGAACAAAATTGATAAAAATATTAATAAATTAATTATAATACTTAAAGCGGAAATAACAAGTGATGTGTATAAAATTAAAAACAGTTAAATGCGCTTTTTAGGAGCAAGCTAATCTTAATCTATATAAACATTATATATATATATACAAAGAAGGAAGAAATGTTTTTAACAAACAATAAACTATTATTAATTAATTGATTAATATAAACGAACAACAAAAAACAAGAAACGTTGAACATAATTTTTTTATTTATGAAACTGATGATTACGATTATGTAAAATGGAGATTTAACTATTATAATATTTAAAAAAAAAAACAAAATAAAATTATTATTATTATTATTATTTGTAATATTATCAGAAAATAATATAATATGTTTGTAAGAAAAATGTCAATAGGTTGTTTTTTCAATTTTATTTTATCTTTTTTTTTTAATTTCAATATATAAACAAACTTTAGAGTTTAATTTTATTTACCTGAGAATTTTTTTAATGAGATTGCAAAGGACAATCTAGATTTCGTGTATTCTAACAAAGAGCATAAAGAATTCATATACGTAAGGACCAACGAAGTGAGAGAATATTGTTTTCTGATTGAAGTTGATTTGTAGGTCAATAGAAAGTTGGATTTTAGTGCAGAGTTTTCTGTGCGAACATTTAACTAGCTATGGGATAAGTTACTTGATTTTGAAACAATTTCACATTATTGTTTCGATTGAATGATTGTAATGGATTAAAATATCTTCTCTGCAGAACATTTGATAAGAAATTTAATTAACAAACATCTCGGATGATTCTTAAAGACCAGGGTGGAATTCGACCTTAAGTAACAAGCCAGTTATTTTGAGATTTTTAGAAAGTAAAATCAGTAACTAGCAAATCCGTGCTCGAATTGCTTCGCATTCATTAAAAGCATTTTCATTAAAATCACTTTTTTTTGTATATTTTAGTTATTTTTTTTTTTTGTAAATTGGTCTAAAATTTGGAAAGAAAAAAACAATTAGTCCATCCTCATGTTCCAAGCTCTCCCTCTACCAATTCTCATTACGATCATTTGAGGCGATGAGAATCAAAACTCTCCAAATCCATTCCAGAAAAACTCCTTAAGACCAAGTCTTTGAATAATAACAAATACATCCTATTATTTTTAATATTATAAATGTGAAAGTTTTTTTGTCTGGCTGTTTGTTCCTACAAATTGCCATTACGAACGGATTTGTTGATAGTTTTTTTTTCTGGATTCTTAAAGTTTCCAATTACGATGGAATTCGTGATAGGGCTGAATATTAATAGGATTATTTTTATACCAAAACAAAGCTGACGGCTTGAAATGTACGAATTCCGGACAAAATTATCACCAATTTGTACGAAGGAATTCATGAAAAGTGCGGATTGTTTTAGTAAACAAAAAACTCATTCCGATGCAACCCACAGCACCCCGATCTCATAATAAGTTTACTGAGGATACAATCTACTTAAAAAAATTACTTTTAAAATTTCAATGATTGAACTGGAGTTAATTTTTTGCTTAAAATAAAAATCACAAGCATTATTTTGGTAATATGGCTAAATGAAATTTCGCCCCAATGAAAAATGGCTCCAAACAAACAACAAAAAATGGCTCTAAAAATGTACATATATGAAAAGCAACAAAAAATTGATTGAATTTTGTGAATTGGGGTAATTTTTCATTTTTTGGCTCCTCTTCATTTTTTATTTTGGGGTTGAATTTCATTATGAAAATGGCCCCACTTTTATCAGTTGTTGTTTTATCTATGGACATATGTATATACTGTTGGGCCAATTTTTCGCTTTTGGTTTAAGCTTGTCTTCCGTTTTTAGGGGCTATTTTTCATTAAGTTTGGGTCATTTTTCTATTTTGAATGGGGTCCCAGCTTTGGGGCTATTTTCCATTATTTGTTTGGGGCCAAATTTCATCTAGCCCTATTATATACATATGTACAGTACATACACAGACTTTTCTCTATAATAATAGTCTGAAAGTTTAAAAAAAATAAAATTACTAATAATGGCTATAACTGACGCCTAAGCTTCGTTCTCTGCTACCTGAGTTTTTCAAAACATATCCTGTCTAAAACTGGGCCGATCAGGTTTTTGACGAAATGCATTCACACTGAAATCTTACAGATCAGTTGTATGATCATCTCCCGTTGCATGCACCAGCAGCTTTTATGGACTTAAGTTTAGGAATCGCTTTTGAAGTGAAAGAAGTGAACTCTTTTCTGTCGAGTAGATGAACATTTGAACCATAATAGTTCATCGAATAGACAGCGCTGTCTTACAGGCTTTTTACAACGAAACGAAAAATTCGGCCCCATCGAGGTACCCGTCGGAGCGGAATTCTCTCCGATTTCCTACGAATCGGAGACATTTTGCTTCGAGGTAGTTCTCCGTTCAGCAAAATGTCTCCCATTCGTAGGAAATCGGAGAGAATTCCGCTCCGACGGTTACCTCGATAGGGCCGATTAATTTATAGCAAAGCGTCCAAAATTCCATCGAAATTAACAAGTTTCCAATATTTATCTTTTAGAGACTATGACAAAATCTACTTCGAAGGGTGCGATTGATAGTCAATTGCCAGATGGTTCTTAATCCTTCATATAATCGAAAAATTGGCTCTTAACTACCTAGAAGTACCAGACTGATTTTATGTAGTGAAGTAATTGTAAATAAGTGATGGTTGAAGAGTCTGTCTATTTACTTGAAGGTTTTACATAGGTTCTATCAATTATCTCCAGGCAAATTTCGTTTTCCCGAAAATTTGTCTGTGGTAAATCTCCGCGGGATGAATTTGCTCCGAACCTGGATACTCCATAAAATATAATTGCGGATGACTCTTCAGCACCACTGACGTTTCACATCTTCGAAAGAAAGACATTTTGTTGGCAATAACCCTCATTATAAACAATAAGGTTGCCCTAGGAATATTCTCCTCTTCAATAATTAGGAACATGAATGATGCTCAAAAGTTTCTCTTGTAATTTAATTTTTTGATCGGGAAATTTTTTTAGATAATAAATTATTACAGAGAAAACAAAGTCCCCACAAAGTTCCCGACTTTTCCTCAAAATTTTAATTGGTGTCGATAATATGTAGAACTCATGAACAATAACCACCTAAATTGCAAATCAGTTTGCGTCCCTTTATTTTATTTAAAAAAATCCAAGTAATAAATAAAACTAAAACATTTTATATTTTTCATTTGCTTGAGAATCAAGGTATATTTGGAAAATTATGGTGAAACAACTTATAAATACTAAAACAAAACATATCTTAATTTAAAAACAAATTCACATATCAGCAAAGCTTTTTTAAGGAACTCTACCTGACGGACAAGGAAGGAAAAACAAAAATATTATTCATGATAAATTATAAAACAAAACAAAAAAAAACTAGAATATTGTACATGTGGTACAACCAAATATCATATAAAATTTTCAACAACTTGGTGCGAAGTCCTTTAAAAACTCAATCATCTCAGAGAAATCTTCATCGTGTTCACGTTGTAATGCAGAAATATACGAATACAAATTGGCAACATATTTCAAATCATTTCGATATTGCGAAAGCAATTCAGCATTAACCGATATATTTAAAGTTGGAATGTCAATTTTAGCCGCACGAAGTTTCACTGACATGTCCACTTTCTTTTCTAATTTCAATATGTTCTTTCGCATGGATGAAAGGTCAATTTGCTTTTTAATCGAATCGGATTCTTGTTGATTTTTCGAACTGTTATCTTCTTTGTCTTCTTTGCTTGGAGACATTACGATTTCTTGAAAAAATTCCTTCAAAGCAAAGTAATCGCAATAACTTCGAAGAGCCTCTAATATAAATCCCAAATAGTCTTGACGATAAATGATTGATTTTTGTCTTAATAGAGATTCATCAAGAGGACGTTCTTCGTCAAGAGCACACTCAAGCCAGCGGCTTTTGCGAAAGTTTTCGAAAATCTTCTGAGGGCTCATTTTTCCAGCTGAAGGATTTAGACGTTTTAAAAATATGTCGATGTACTCATATCGCACAAAAGGACAACTCAAATTTTTTATAAGCCTCATGTAAGTGCTAACATTTGTTTTCATATTAACTGAAATTGGGAAAAAGGCGTTACCTTAGTTATGAAATAAATGGGGTTGTATTATAATTACCTTCAGCGGTTTTGTGAAGATCAATTGTGAATGCCGACGTCCTAGGCCCAACATATGGATATCTGATGCCTCCAGATGTGCTTTCAATTTCACGCAAATTTTGGACGTTTGCCAAAAGTGAAATAAAACGCTGCAATTACAGAATATTCCTTAAATCTCCAACAAAGAAAAAACCAAAAGAAAAAAACTTACATCCATTACATTAAGATAGGCATTATGGAGATTTTTCTCAACGCACAGGGAAAAAAGCGACATCACTTTCTTCACCAGCACGGACGAGCACTTGTATTCGGACAACGAGAAGAGCTCTATCACAAGAGGTTGGTTCGAATTGCTGTAGATATGCTTGGCAGGATTCTTGTGGTAGCGCAGCATCCACATGGCCATGTCCATTTCCAGCATTTTTGCTAGAAAATGCAACACTTGCATTAATCTTTCAATTCGCGTGGCTTTTGAGAGGGCCGTAAAGGTCTGCTCGTCATTGTCGTTCTTCTCCCAGTGCTGCATGTTGTGGTACTCATTATCGTAACGATTCAAAGTCAGAGAAGAAGACGCAAAAGTGTCATTATTTGATCCTTTCTTTCTTTTGGAACTACGATTTAGCTTAACATTCTCGCCATCGTCTAAGTTGTCCTCCAGCAGCATGAGAACAATTTCAAAAATTGTGTTTTTAGCGTTGAGTGGTTTATCAGGGAGGAGACTGGATATTTCCATGGTGTTACGCAGGAATGTGATGTAGCTTTCTCGCAGTGCTAACCAGCATGGAGGGAATGTCTTTAAAATGGCATCGAAAAGACAAAGCAGCTGATCGATGATGGTCTGCAGGAATGCATTGTGTTTGCTTTCTGGATTCAAAGTCTTAAAAAATAACAAAGTATTACTATAAATGATTTCTCCCTATGAAGACCATTTAGGTATACTTACAAGAATCAATTTAACAATATTGGTTAGAACGATGTCCCCAGGGAACTGCTCCTTATAACAAAGACTCCAGACGAGACTTATAAAGACATTGTATCTGGCCTGCTGCAGCGAGTTCCTAATCAGATTCAATTGATTGACACTAGGAAGCTTGGGGGGAGGAGCTTTTTTGTAATGTTTCCTATGACAATATTCAAGATTTTCACTGCACAATGGGACATAGTTAAGTTTGAGACGTTCCACGACTGTTACATATTTGTTGCTTATAACATTCTGTAATTGTTCATATTTTCTAATTACATTCTCTACGCAGTGTTCAGGAACAACTACTGGTGGAGCTGCAGTTATGGCTGGTTGAAGAGATGCATGGAGTTTCTTGTTTGAAGGAAGATTCTCATCGGATTTTTTAGCTTTGCGTTTAACTGATTTTTTGTCTGTAGTGCAACCATTAGATGTTTTTGTATTTTGGATATCGATTTTTTGCATTTTTACGATACAATTTTGTTTTAAACAACGAGCTTGGGTGTTTGTTATATTTTTAAGCGAACCCGTTGGACTGGGTTTGTCTCTACGAGTCTCCTGAGACATATTTCTGATCGGCATTAAATGAATTAGGTATACAAACTTTTAATTATTTCAATTTCACTTACCATTTAGACAATTATGTTATTTATTTAGAAATTGCCGAATTGTTTAATAAAGAAATAGATAAGAGAGCAATATTTTGATAAGTTTATTTTTAACAGAAAAACTTGCAAGAACAATACAAACAAAATTTTGGACGATAGTTTTGGTTTTTTCATTTGTTTTTTGTTTATTTGTTGTACAAAAACATACAAAAATTGCGCCTAGAGAGCGTTTGACATTAGATCTGTTCAGATTATTGATATTGGAGACCACCTCGATTGACTTCTTTTTCGTTTATATGCATGATCGGGAGCTCGAGTTGGATTAGGGTCGGACTTTCGACCCATGTTTTTTGTCTCTCGAGTTCAGTGTTCCATTTGCAGATGAGTTGAAATGGTATTGAGATTACAGAAAAATGGATGACTTCTTTTCATTTAAAATATAACATTTCAATACAAAAGCAAATAAAAGTGAATTCAAATCAGCACCTATTATGCGTTTCTAAGGCCCATCGCCCACTAGGCAATGCTTGCCCTCACTACTAGGCAATTTCCGACCAACTTTTGGGTTGAGTATTTTTAATTGAAATGTTAAATTGACCTTGTATTTTGGATTAGCGACACTACAAAACTCGTTCATTGTGAAAATAAAACTTGGTTTTCGGGTTAAAAGCCTTTTTGACCAAAATCTTGTAAAATTCCCAAAAGTAGCTGGAAGTTGCTCGGAAATTGCCTAGTGGGCAAGGGTAGGCAACAAAAAGTTGCCGAGATTTGCCGGGAAAAAAGTTCCGTGAGCAACTCCGAGCAACTAAAAGTTGCCTAGTGGGCGATGGTGGGCCTAATAAGACAAATTAATTTTTTTAAATTAACATACAAAGGAATAGACCTCAAATGCTTACATTCAAAACTTTTTGCAAAAAGTGAAAAAGTGATAAACAAAAATATACCTATAGAAGCCTTTGTGCGAAAAAATTGTGTTTGGTCTGTGAAATCATTCTAAAGTGACACATCAAACACTCATACAGGCATTTCTACCGCATGTTTTAGTTTTTCACTCTGTGGCGATATCAATAACGACATCTATTCACCACATTATTATATTAACAACGCCATCTCCCAACCACGCAAAGAATCCCAATGTAAATCATCCCTGATAAATCGTTGATGATTCATTGTTATGTTGAGAACCCTTGCTTCTAGAATATTTCAAACTTTTGTATATAGATATGTAAGTATTTAAGTTCTAGAGAGTTCAGTTATTCTTAATAAGTTAATAAAGCAGAAAGCACCAATTTGTGTTGCAACTGAACAAAATTGTTTTATTGTGAAATCAAAGATCCCACAACTCCATTCTTTAGGCTTAAAATTTGTGTTATGTCGTTTTCTTATTGAATTTTAAAGACTATTCTACTTCTTTTTAACTCTAACAGAACATAAAAACATCGAATTCCAAAATATACACAAAATACGTCGTGTTCTTCGTTTTTGAAGACTAGGAAAAAAATAATTTTATGGATGTACAAGTACATATAAGTACAAATATTCATGCTTTTTGGTCGAGGCTTAAATTTTTATCTGATATACAGGGGGTCCCGCGGCAGGTGTGGCGATGCAGACGAAAACCATGGGATCCTTAGGTCATTTTAAGTCTAAAAGCCTAAGAGGTAATTTTCTCCACTTATAACGGTTTTCATAAATTTTGGTCTCATTTTTTTAAGTAGGTCTAACTTTGCTAAACTGCAACCGATTTTTGATTTTTTTCGATTTTTCTTAACGATTTTTTCCGAATTTTTTTCTTCTTCCTACTTTTGGCTCTTTCCTTTATGCAATAGACGCAACTCCTTTCATTATATTTGTGTCATACTGTGATTGAATTTTAATAAAATATTTTATTACGTGATTTCACTAACTTGCTCCAAATGCAGAAACAAAGACAACTTTGGAGCAGGCCTGCCGTGAGGACTTAACCCAGCACTCTGTGCAGCTGTTTCATAGTAAATAGCGCAAAACTGTGTCCATCTTTCTGAATGTGTGCCTTGCATAGCATTTATCTACTTTTTATTATTTATATTTTCCTTGGTTTGCTCAGAAACAAAAAGTGTGAAGCACACTACTCCAATATCCAACTTACGCGAACTCACTGAACCATGGTAGAATGCGATTTACTTCGGTATGTTCATCATAATATACGAGTATAGTCATATATATGTATAGTCTGACTGTCCGTCTACTGCAATGCAAGGCCGAAATTACTGGACTCTAGTTGATCCTCTTATGTTCCGTCTAGCGTCTACTTGGTTAGACTGATGGTGGTTCGCTTCATAACGACTGTAGTGACAGTTTTTGTAAGCAATGGTGTTATTGATGGATCGTAATGAAAGTTGAAAGAATAATGAGCTTTCAATGGGTTGCTAATAAAGGCGAACATTAATCCAATGACGGAAATGCTTAGTTATTAGCCGATTTTACAAAAAGTAACTTAAAAAATGGGAGCTTAAATAATATCAAAGCCATCGCCAGTATTTTTGAACTTAAGAAAATTCTTTACAGACCTGATAAAAGATTACAAACAACCTTTCAAACAAATAGCAATCCAAAAACTCAATTTATACTATTTCAAAGTTCGCATCTCAGCTCTTTTGTTTCATATTTTTTTTTGTTAAAGGTCAAACCATTTCTCCTCTATTTATAGTGATTTACAACCCATTAATATAAAATGTTTACTATTATAAAATTTCCGGACTTTATTTAACTTAAAATCTTAAAAGTAACGTTAATAATCTTCGACCTCTTCACTGCTATCATCATCATTATCATCGTCGTCGTTCTCCTGTGACTCGTTTTTGCTCTCAGATGACCTCACACCATCAACATTATCATCTTCGTCCTCTTCTTCTTCATACTCACTCGCGTCTTTTGAGTCTGAAGACTCATTGATTATCTCTTCATCAGCTGGGATCTTTTTGGCTCCTGTCACTTCCCGTTCATGCGATTGCGATGTCGGTGATGCATGCTCTGGGTGCTGCACTTGGATGTGATGATTGGATTGATGAGGTTTTTTCTCGTCCTTGGCGTTCACTCGATGTTCATCACCACCGACAATGACACCATCATTATCAGCTAATTGCTGCGGATCCGGATGAACCACAACTGGATTGTCTTGACCATGATTTGTCGAGACTCCATTTGAGATGACCTCAGCTTGGAATCCATTAACATTGTCCGCGGTATACTTAACAACTCGCAGGGAGCCATCAGGGTCGACCACACTGAAATAAAACACACGCATATTTTGCATTAATGACGAAGCTCAAAAGTAGCCATGTAAACGTCAAAACTTGAAACAAAATCCAAAAGAACAACAAATGGCACGCGTTTCGATTACCGATGCCCATCAAGAGTTTGCGCAAAGAAAATCAAATTCAAACACAAAAATAAAATATAAATAAATAAATATACGTAACAGAAAAAAATCCTCCCAGACGACTATGGAAGCTCAAGCAGATTACCCAATTTACCTGTAGACACCTTTTACGGCATCACCATTACGGCTCTCCCGTCGATTTTGCAACACTCGTGTCTTGGCATCTTCGACTCCATAAGCGAACTGGTACTCTGGTCTGGCCACGTAATCTACACGTCCCCTGCCGTCGTACCGGTCGTGAACGATGATTTGCCTCTCCGGTCCACGAACAGGTCCAATAAATCTGGAATACGAGTAACCAAACGCTTGGACCATCAGTGTTCGCTGATTTTCAACGAGGAGGAGTACGAGGAATGTGGTAAGGACTTCGAATGCCATTAACTGTGGAATTAGCAGATCGAATTTTCGGTTAGGATTTTTGTTAGTTTTTTTTTTAAATTCAAACCACGAATTAAAAAAATGCATGTTAACATACGCGGTGTGTAATCATGATGATGACTGTTTTTCCCTGGTGGAGTCTTAAAAATGTAAGCCACTATTCGTTTTCGGAAGGCATACTAACTCAAACAACTGTCATCTGCAGAATATTTATAGACAATTGTAAATGGAATAATTGTTTGCAATGTTTCCCTGGAGGAAGTAATTTTTGTCACGCTGTGACGCATTTATGCAACCGGCCAACCGCACCGACACCGATAAATGCGACATCGACACCGGACGATTAGGTTAACCGCAAAAATCAAAAACTTTATGAACCTGGACCATGATGGAGATAATTTGATTTGTGGAATATAATACAATGTTATAACAGGAAACCAAACCAAATCAAGGCAAGTATAAAAGTTTTGATCAAGAAATCAATGACGAATTTACTATCTTCGAAAGAATATCCAATGGAGCTTCTCAAAAGGAATTGACCGCAAATGCATTTTAGAAATAATTTATTGTCGAAGGAATAAGGCCGGATTCAGGATTGTGGGAATTCAAGGCATAGTAAGAAATGTAGGCCCTTTCAAATAATAATGATAATTTTATCAAACCAAACACATAAATGTTAAAAAAAGAGCCAAGTTCTCCTAAAATAAAATAAATAACTTTGGTGGTACAACGGCTCATGAAGAACCAGGGCCTAGTGACTTACAATTCTCAACCATTTCTGTGAGTGTCTGTCTGCAGGAATGGAGGGGACCTACAGTTTATTGCCGAATCCGAACGGCTAAGGTGAGCTGCAATTTTTTATGACAAGAGTTACTCTTGGAAGATTTGTCACTTCCTCGCAAGAGGCAGAAGGACTGAAAAAAACTTAAGGTGGAAGCGGTTGGTATTGAACCCAGACCTCTGGCATGACAGATGACAGACCAACGCACTAACCATTACGCTACGGGCTACTACAAGTTCTCCTATGTATACAAAAAATCTGTGTGAAACAAGCTAGTCGTGAAAAGTAATGAGATCTAAAAGTTCGCCAAGTTCTAAGTTTATGAAGGTGTAATATCAAATATTTTAAGTAGAGTAATATCGAAACAACTCCAATTTAAGCCCTACCGCTCAACCAAGTTTCATTATTCTACAACAATCAGGGGTGCTCCATATTTTTAATAACTGGGTGGATACCACGCCCCTGAATGATAAATCTCAATTTTCAATTTTTTTCCTTAACATATGTACATACATTGGAAGCCCTACCACCACACCAAATTTCATCGTTCTACAACAATCCATAGTGCTCAATATAATTGATAACAATTTTGAGGAAGTGGGGACGATACCACGCCCCCTATACGGAAAACCTGAAATTTACGATTTTTTGCTTTCTACACGCGTGTCAAGCGCAAGCTCAACCGCTCTTCCGAATTTCATCATTCTACGACAATCAAGCGTGGTCCATATAATTGAAACTATTTTGAAAAAATTGGATGCCACGCCCCCTGATTGATAAATTTAATTTTTTTTTTTGCACTCATTATAAGGCCTACCGTTTTACCAAATTTTAACATTCTACAACGACCAGGAATGCTCCATATAATTGATAACCATTCTGAGAAAGTAGGCGGATACCACTCCCCCTACTTCTAAAACTCCAAATTTTCGATTGTTTTCTTTGTACACACCACAAGGCCTACCGTGCGTTGTGCGAATGCTTGTAGAATTATGTGTCGGGAAGTGTTCCATATTTTAATGATCTGTCAGTCAGTGAGTAGGTGCGTGAGTTAGTCAGCTACGGTTTTCGGTATTTTTGGCGTCCTATATCTCAGGAATCACTAATACAGTGGAGTTTAAATTTGTTGAGGCGATTGTGCTTGCCTAGCTTAGCAAATATGGCGAGTTTGAAGTTTCTGACAACTACGTTTGCATAGCTAAAATCAACTACATTTGCATAGTTAAAATCAACTACGTTTGCATAGTTAAAATCAACTACGTTTGCATAGTCAAAATCAACGACGTTTGCATAGTTAAAATCAACTACGTTTGCATAGTTAAAATCAACTACGTTTGCATAGTCAAAATCAACTACGTTTGCATAGTCAAAATCAACTACGTTTGCATAGTTAAAATCAACTACGTTTGCATAGTTAAAATCAACTACGTTTGCATAGTCAAATCAACTACGTTTGCATAGTTAAAATCAACTACGTTTGCATAGTTAAAATCAACTACGTTTGCATAGTCAAAATCAACTACGTTTGCATAGTCAAAATCAACTACGTTTGCATAGTTAAAATCAACTACGTTTGCATAGTTAAAATCAACTACGTTTGCATAGTCAAAATCAACTACGTTTGCATAGTCAAAATCAACTACGTTTGCATAGTTAAAATCAACTACGTTTGCATAGTCAAAATCAACTACGATTGTATAGTTAAAATCAACTACGTTTGCATAGTTAAAATCAACTACGTTTGCATAGTTAAAATCAACTACGTTTGCATAGTCAAAATCAACTACGTTTGCATAGTTAAAATCAACTGTGTTTGCATAGTCGAAATCAACTACGTTTGCATAGTTAAAATCAACTACGTTTGCATAGTCAAAATCAACTACGTTTGCATAGTCAAAATCAACTACGTTTGCATAGTCAAAATCAACTAAGTTTGCATAGTTAAAATCAACTACGTTTGCATAGTCAAAATCAACTACGATTGTATAGTTAAAATCAACTACGTTTGCATAGTTAAAATCAACTACGTTTGCATAGTTAAAATCAACTACGTTTGCATAGTTAAAATCAACTACGTTTGCATAGTCAAAATCAACTACGTTTGCATAGTCAAAATCAACTACGTTTGCATAGTCAAAATCAACTACGTTTGCATAGTTAAAATCAACTACGTTTGCATAGTTAAAATCAACTACGTTTGCATAGTTAAAATCAACTACGTTTGCATAGTTAAAATCAACTACGTTTGCATAGTCAAAATCAACTACGTTTGCATAGTCAAAATCAACTACGTTTGCATAGTTAAAATCAACTACGTTTGCATAGTCAAAATCAACTACGTTTGCATAGTCAAAATCAACTACGTTTGCATAGTCAAAATCAACTACGTTTGCATAGTCAAAATCAACTAAGTTTGCATAGTTAAAATCAACTACGTTTGCATAGTCAAAATCAACTACGATTGTATAGTTAAAATCAACTACGTTTGCATAGTTAAAATCAACTACGTTTGCATAGTTAAAATCAACTACGTTTGCATAGTTAAAATCAACTACGTTTGCATAGTCAAAATCAACTACGTTTGCATAGTCAAAATCAACTACGTTTGCATAGTTAAAATCAACTACGTTTGCATAGATAAAATCAACTACGTTTGCATAGTCAAAATCAACTACGTTTGCATAGTTAAAATCAACTACGTTTGCATAGTTAAAATCAACTACGTTTGCATAGTCAAAATCAACTACGTTTGCATAGTCAAAATCAACTACGTTTGCATAGTTAAAATCAACTACGTTTGCATAGTTAAAATCAACTACGTTTGCATAGTTAAAATCAACTACGTTTGCATAGTCAAAATCAACTACGTTTGCATAGTCAAAATCAACTAGGTTTGCATAGTCAAAATCAACTACGTTTGCATAGTTAAAATCAACTACGTTTGCATAGTCAAAATCAACTACGTTTGAATAGTCAAAATCAACTACGTTTGCATAGTTAAAATCAACCACGTTTGCATAGTCAAATTTAACTACAATTTTCGTTTCGTTTCGCCTGAGCTACACATTCAAATGAGCTACTTATTCAATGGCTTAACATTTTAAACAGCCTAATGTTAAGGTATAACATGATACAACTTTACAATTTTCTCACTTTAAAACATTTGGTTTTTGCTATGTAGCTTCAGGATTTAAGCTTTTTTAGAGCTTTTTAATAGCAAATATTTCTATTTTATAGGAAAAGGTGTTGACGCTTTATGTTTTTCTGTTTTCATGCTCCTTTTTTGTCTGGAAAAACAGTTAAAAATTAAAATGCAGTTATAGACGGTGTTCACATTGGACTTACTCCTTGGATTTTTTTTGACGTCTATATACTTTTTCTCGTTCCCACTCTGTGGTGAGAAAGAGACAGGCAAGTGGGGCAGGATTTTTTAAATTTTTTAAAAATTTGTGGATTTTTTTTGACGTTTCCTTTTGTGACATGTGTTTTGTTAGTATTTAGTTTTTGTTTGGCACTTAAATACTACAGAATCGAAGTTTTTTCAATTGGAAAAATATTTATTTAGTGAAATATTAATTTTGTGAATGAAAAATTTGTAGTTAAATTCTCCGGCGAATAAAAATTTGTGTTTTATTTTAACAACTACTGAGTGAATTAGTTGTGTGTGTCTGAACACGAGCTGACTGACTTATGCCAAAAAAAAAATCGTAAATCTGAGTCCAATGTGAACACCGTCATATAATTGTTGGCTTATGTCTTTTATAGATAGTTTTTATTCGCGCGAATTTTTGATGAAGTTCGGTTCAATATTCAAGTGCAATTTTGAAGTGCTAATATTTTTTGGTTTATGAGTATATACGTACAAATAAAAAGAAGAAGGTTTACGTGTGTGTTGTTTCATAAATAGTGCAGTGCAATTAAGATTAACTTTTAAGATTTGAGGAGGTATTATTTTTGTGCTGTGTAAAAATGGCTTAATTATAAAATGTGCGTATATTCATAAATAGTTGGTAACTCTGTCGATATTTTTGAGAGATTTGTGGCAGTTTGAAATGCTCCCTACGGCAACCCTGTAAGAGCTTTAAAATGGAGATGAAGATGATAGCTTATTGAAATCCATAATGGTCAGACTGAAAAACAAATATCCTAATTTCCCTGTACTGCAGATTCAAATTGAACAAAGTATGGTATCATACTAAGCCTATTTCATTAATAAACTCCAGCTTATCACGCCTAAAACAGTGAGTTTCACACTATTTTTAGATTTGTGACTGTCAAAGTGACATTTTGAGTTACATAGTAAGATACTACAAATATAAAATAGGAATTTTGTGATTTTAATTTTAGTAATAATATGAATGTGGCAGTGTTGCTAAACATTTACTTTTCCGAAATTGACTATATTGATGATCCAATGATCCAAACATTAAAAGCAAAAGTAAAAGTCAGATATCTGACTGAAATCTTGACTCAGAAGGGCCAGCAAAAAAAAAAAAAAAACAAATTTAAGTTGAAAAAACAAGTTCATAGAGAACACGTGGATTCTTGAGACAAATAACGGCACATTTTTTCGATCGCTGTTTTAAATTGCGGAAATTGCGAAAAAAATCTCAGCATTTAAAACATTGAACTTTGATTTGACCATTTTAACAGCCTCTTCAAAAAACACTAAACAAATGTAAACCATTTGTTGGTCCTTTCATTTTGTCCAGCAGTGTATTAAATTTTATTTTACATGAAGTGTGAAAAAGAATGTCATATATGAAAAGAAATAGCTTTAAATCGTCGATCGAATCGATTTTGTACATTTTTTTCTGCTATGATTTTGATTTACAAAAAAAAGCAGTACTTTGGTCGTGTTAGCAGTACGACAGTACGGATCTTCCGAAAGCAGTACAAATACTGCAATTGCAGTACTTCGACAGCCCTGCTCTATGGCCTAATGTGGAACATTGCAGAATCGGCACAGTAACTAGCTCAATAAAACACTCAATTAACTCAATGCAGAGTACGTCTATAAAAAAGTATGTAAACCTACATTTTTTCTCAGCTTAAAGTTACGTACCTTAAAAAATAAATCAAGCCTTCACCAAAGCCGGAAGTTAACAAAAATTTAGATGTCTTCATGATATTAAGATTTATTTAAAACGATATAGTAACAAGTGCCCTGCTTAGCTTCAGATAAGAGACAAATCATGAAGATCTAATCTCCCCTTGAAGTCTAAGGCATTTTTCACATCGTTCTTTATAAAAAATAGTACCTAGGTATCGCAAAATAAAGTCAGCAGAGTTGTAAGGTATACAACTTCAAAGCACGACTGACCATTGCGATTTACTCTTTCTATCTGACTTCGGGATGAAATAATCAAAAGTCGTGCACGGTGCTGCTGCTGCCATAAAATATACAACCAACGACGACGACTAAAAGTGGTACAAAAAAAAAAGATATATTTAAATCTGATCCACTTTTCTGGAGCAACTTTTAATTGAATTATGTGCATTTCTATGTGCACCTATATGTTGCAATCGTTTTGGTTTGCAATTCGAAAGTGGTGTCTTTCGCACATGTTGTGTGTCGGGTCTCTGTGTATATACATAACATTTTATAGAAGATATCGCATCAAAGCGCAAAGCTCAAATAGTCCCCAACACATAAATAGTCCAGCTATACGAGTTTTTGAATTCCCAAATTGCATGCCATTTGAGGTAATCGCCTGCGTTGCCATTAGATAAAGAATCTTGTCAACGACTGGGTGTTGGCTGTGCAGTGATAGTAGTTTTGTAGGTTTGCGTTTTATATGTGCGAAAAAAAAAATTATGAAAGCAAATATCGAACAAAATATGATGCTAGAAAGGCTTTATGGCGCCAAAGGGTACATATGATTTGGCAAGAAATTGGTCATGCTTTTCACGCTTGTCGTCTTTTAGTCCTTGATGTTTGTCGGTTTTAAATTTAACTACAAAAGCTGAAAGCTAAAGGGGCGAGGTAATACAAAATTTAACATAATTGTGCAATCTGAAGTTAATTAACTGTCAAAATTATAAATTTACAAACTCTTGCCTTTGCACATGGAAAATTATATACATACATATAAGGGATATTGCTAGAAACATTATTTTTCATCAGAAATCATCTGATTTTGATTTTTCTTCTTTTTACTAACACTTCTATAAACTAAAATTGACAGTTAATAGCTCTAGAGATCCAAATAAAAACTAGAACCATAATGATAAAAAAAAAGTAATTTGAAAGCGCTATCCATTCGCCACGAAAAAAATTAAATTTCAGCTCTAAGGTCCAATTTGTTCATTCTCTATTAAAATTCAAATCGTTATTAAAAGTAAGAAATTCAAATTTTTTTGTGAAATTAAACAAAAAATGGTGACTTTAAATTTAATGGAAAGTGAATAAATTGGGGCTAAACCCGAATATTTACTTAAGGAAAATGACAATTATTTTCCTACTGATGTACCAATACCAATAAAAGTTTAAGTTATTGGTTTTAATATGTTTTGGTTATGTTATGTATGCTATGTGTCATTGATAGTAAAACATGGAAGCAGTTTGAAATTAATCAGTAAATTCATTAAAGTAATTTTTCAATTTCAGAACTGGATCAATTGATGAAGGCTGTTTTTAAATAATTATAGATACATAAGCAAAAATACAGGAATACAAAAAATATGAACTTGCTCAACAATGAACATACCAAGACGCACAGACCGACGCGACGAATAAAACAACACACAAATCTAATGGGGTTTTCCATTAGAAAAAAAATATGGTAAAATAATTCAGTTTATTTTTGATTTGGATCTGTCAACAAGACAATTTCCCCTCTTTTTGCGTACCATTGGGCAAAATAAATTGATTGTATTATTTATACTAGAATGTCAGTTTATTAGACTTGACCATTCTTTATTCCGTCAATTTCATTGAATTTTGAACAACAACAACAAATTTACTTTGATTTTAAATCAAATTTGCAAATCCATATTTTTCGGCAGATTTACCCCTCCTTGTACTAATACCAACATATAAATCCATCTATAAGTTTGCAAATATTTTTGTTGATATTTCTGTTGTGAAAATTTTGTTGAAAAATGTTGAAAATAATTGCTAGTAAATAAATGGTAGCAGTTTAAAATGAACCAGCAACTCTTTTAAGTTCATATTTTTCTTCTAAAAGTAAATCGAGGGAAGAAGATTTTTTTGAAATATTGACAAATTTAGAAGCAATAATGCACAAGTACATTGACAAAAAATTGTGTTCTATTTGCCACAAAATAAAACAATTTTTTGATTGAAATCTTAATTTACCAATGGAAAACACCATAAGGTAATAATTACGGAGGTTTGTAAAAATTGAAACTATCAGAAATTGAAAAATGGCTGTTCTAATGCCGCCAAGAATTTAAAACTGCATTTGTTAAAAACAACAACGAATGTCGACTTTTGACAATTAAAAGGACTGTATCCGCAATTTGTATCGATTTTGACAGTAGAACAGTAGAACTGAACAAAAATTAAAATGTTAATATGATACCTCTGTTCGTTTATTTTCCAAAACCTCAAATTTTCACCAATTTACCCTTTAAGCAAAAGAGTCCGTTTTGGATCCGCACACGTAGTCAACAACGTATGGACGACTTCGCGTACGGATCCAAATACGGATCCGCAAAACTGCGTTTGTCGTCTCAAATTAGTATGGAAATTAGAATCACCACTGACCCATTGTGAGATTCAGAGTTCACCATACTCAGCGAAAACCGAAAGCAAAACGGATCCAAAACGAATCGCAAAAAAAGTACTTTCCCATTTGAGTTCTATATTACCTACAACAAAGCTTTTTTCATTCCAATCGAGTTTATCTACTACAAACAAAGAAAGGTTTTTTTTTTTTTATTTCAAGACACTTTTATTTTCATCACTTATACATTTAAAAACAATTTACAAACATATTTGATTGCACTACAAAAAGACCAAATGAACGAAAAACAGCAATATTTTATTTATAAAGCACCATTTCTCAATTTTTCATAAGAAAAGAGAACACAAAAAAACTATGTCTTCGCCACTCCACTTGCAAAGATGAAGACTAAACAAAGGTGTGGGGAAAAATGCCTGTAGATACAAAGAATTTTTGTATGTGTGCGTGAAACACTCAGTTTAGCAAAGATCCAAGAAAGACCGAGAAAGTTGGGTCAGTGAATTTGCTTGAAGGGTAAGTCCAAATTTCGGTAAAAGTTCATATAAATAAAATTAAGTAGCAATAAAATTGGCAGTTTTCGAAAATAAGTGAGCAGACTTGATTTTATATTTTTTATATGCGTACATGTGGACAAATTGTGAACAAAACCCACTTTTTTTACTTCTCCGTCATCACAAGTAAAGGGGAAAATAGTTGTTTAAATTTAATAGTTTTCCCACACTTACATACATACATAACATTATGTAGGTATATATATTTAGGATGATTTGTTTTGAATTACATACAATCAAGCAAATCTTATACTTGATTTCAGTTAATTTATTATTATTGCTTGTCAACAGAAAGTGACCCTATATTCATTATATCGATGTGAAAAGCCTAATCCAAAATTCTGTGCCTTATCAACTTTACCATGAACATTATAACGTCGATGCAAAATTCCCATAAATCTTCTATATATGTCCAGCTGTCTTGTCATATTTCTTATTTGCTTCGTTAATTCAAAACGTAGGCATATTCAATCGACACCGCTGCAGGCATTTGCAAAAGCACAAAAGCAAAAAAAAAAAATTCATAAAGATGCAATCAATTCGATTTGCACACATAAAATGCAATCAATCGAAAATTCAAAAGATTTTAATTTATCTCTATTTGGGTTCAGCCTCAGGAGGTATACTACACCCAGAAAAAAAATCTATTCACACAATGGGAAAAGCCATAAGCGTTACAAAGGACCAATCTTTAAAATACCTTACTGTAAACTAATAATTTGAAGTTTCTGTGGGAGCAGCTTTATATTTTAGTTATGAGTTATATTAAAGATGATATTTAAAAGAAATTTATTTTACAACGCACAGTATTCTACATCCGGATAAAATGCAACTTGCTTGAAAAACTTGCATGCAACTTGCATGAAAAACTTGCATGCAACTTGCATTAAAAACTTGCATGCAACTTGCATTAAAAACTTGCATGCAACTTGCATGAAAAACTTGCATGAAAAACTTGCATGAAAAACTTGCATGCAACTTGCATGAGAAACTTGCATGCAAATTGCATGAGAAACTTGCTTGAAAAACTTGCAAGTTTTTCATGCAAGTTGCATGCAAGTTTTTCGTGCAAGTTGCATGCAAGTTTTTCATGCAAGTTGCATGCAAGTTTTTCAAGCAAGTTTCTCATGCAAGTTGCATGCAAGTTTTTCATGCAAGTTTTTCATGCTAGTTTCATGGAAGTTTTTCGTGCAAGTTGCATGCAAGTTTTTCATGCAAGTTGCATGCAAGTTTTTCAAGCAAGTTTCTCATGCAATTTGCATGCAAGTTTCTCATGCAAGTTGCATGCAAGTTTTTCATGCAAGTTTTTCATGCAAGTTGCATGCAAGTTTTTCATGCAAGTTGCATGCAAGTTTCTCATGCAAGTTTTTCATGCACGTTTTTCATGCAAGTTGCATGCAAGTTTGTCATGCAAGTTTTCATGCAAGTTGCATGCAAGTTTTTCATGCAAGTTTTTCATGCAAGTTGCATGCAAGTTTTTCATGCAAGTTTTTCATGCAAGTTGCATGCAAGTTTTTCATGCAAGTTGCATGCAAGTTTTTCATGCAAGTTTTTCATGCAAGTTGAATGCAAGATTTTAATGCAAGTTGCATGCAAGTTTTTCATGCAAGTTGCATGCAAGTTTTTCATGCAAGTTTTTCATGCTAGTTGCATGCAAGTTTTTCATGCAAGTTGCATGCAAGTTTTTCATGCAAGTTGCATGCAAGTTTTTCATGCAAGTTGCATGCAAGTTTTTATGCAAGTTTTTCATGCAAGTTGCATGCAAGTTTTTCATGCAAGTTGCATGCAAGTTTTTCATGCAAGTTGCATGCAAGTTTTTCATGCAAGTTGCATGCAAGTTTTTCATTTAAGTTGCATGCAAGTTTCCCATGCAAGTTGCATGCAAGTTTTTCATGCAAGTTGCATGCAAGTTTTTCATGCAAGTTGCATGCAAGTTTTTATGCAAGTTTTTCATGCAAGTTGCATGCAAGTTTTTATGCAAGTTTTTCATGCAAGTTGCATGCAAGTTTTTCATGCAAGTTGCATGCAAGTTTTTCATGCAAGATGCATGACCAATTATAGATTTAGAACTTTTGTACAAGTGAGAAAAAAAATTATTTCTATCGGCCAAATTGCCTTTTCTAATCCTAAAGCCGTTTGCTGTAAAAGATTTATTCCCATTTGCTGAAACAAAACCTAAATATTTATGTTCAACTTAAAAGCTTATGTGACAGTTTACGCTGAGGAAAAAGTAGAACATAAAGCGCTTAAGTTGAACATAAATATTTAAGTTTCGTTTCAGCAAAGGGCTTTAGCAATTATCTTAAAAGAGAACATAAATAAAGTAAGTGCAAAAGTTGTTCTCCAATTTTAAAATATGTCTTAACATATTTACCTTAAGCAATTATATTTATTATAACTGTAGATAAAGAATTTTTGGATAAAAAAGAAAAGTACTTGACATCTATTGGTTAAAGCGTATTTTCTAATCTAAAAAACATTTTGCTACATTTACCTCAAACTTTATTATTGATAATAACTATGTTCACACAGATACTCATAAATTATAAAAAAAAAATATACTTTTCCACTGATTTGTCTTTTCTTTGAACATATTTTTATAGTCTTTTGTAGAAAAAGGCGTTTAGCTTAAGTAAGCCCCTTTTCATTCATCAATTTTATGGTTTGAGGTTAATGTTTAAAAAGTTTTTCATAAATTATCCATACACAATATTCCATTGATTAATTTTCGATTTATAAATGATTAGTCTTTTGTCGCAAACGACATCAATCTTAGAAAAGATTATTTTGCCGGTCGAAATCAAATATCTCTCATGCTTATCTAAAAGTCCCTAATCTAGAATAGGAATCAATTTTATCGTTTGAAATAAATGCTTTAAGGGTAGGTTCCCTTCAAAAGCGAACTCAGACTTCATGTAAATGCATTTGAATGTATAAGTGAAAGAATATTCTTCTCTTTATTATAAAAGTGAGCATTTAGAATTGCGAATTGTTTTAATTTTTTGCATTTTTTTTTTCTCTGAGAGCCACAGAGAGAGAGAAGGCTTACGCACAAGCACAAGAACAAAAGTAGAAAAGATGAGAATGTATTCCATCGCATTTATATTTTTTTCATCATAAACAGGTTTTCTGTTTTTTTTTCTCTAGGCAGACTTTTTGTGTTGTCTATTGCGTATGGTATAGGTACATATATGATAGTTTTGAAGCAATATATGGGTATTTTTTGTGGCAGTGGTGGTTTTCTTTTATTTATTGTTTTACTAGATTATGTGTGTGTGATCATTTGCATGTTACCTACAAACATCTTTTGTCGAAATTTGAGGATGAATGATAAAAATAAAAGGCTATGACCCAATTTTAAATTTTTGATAGATTAGGTATAAAGCAGGTACCTATTATTTTGAGAAATAATAATTTTTTGTATTTGATGGCTTTTAAAGGGTACCTAGATAATTTTAAAGATCATCAAAAAATTAAGTAGGTACCTATGTACCTATCTAATACACAATTACTAAAGGAAATTTTTGTTGTTTTAGGTAGGTACCTATTTTATTGACTGTAGGTCAGTGTTATACATTTTATTAAAGTTTTAAAAAAAGCCCCGCAAAAAACCAAAGATTTAAAAAAAAAGGAGATTGTGAATGGTAACTTTAGTCATAGCTGTATTTTATATTCAATAAACCGTTTTTTTTGTTTCGATTTGGCAAAACCCATAATTTCTAGATATTTTTCCTTTGCTTCTCAGCGGATAAAAGATTAAAATTGCATTTTCCTTGGGAGCTGTGAGCAAGAGCAGTTGTTAAAATGTTATACCTATAATTTTATGATTTTATGTACCTACTTACTTTGTTAGGTACTTATGCTTTTAAAGCATATGGATAAATTCGAGATGTACAGTATGTATGTAGGTACATACCCACTTACATTACACTTACCTACATAGCTAATTTTATTGTTGGAAGCAAAATAATGTTAGGGTATCTGCTAACTTATTGGAAAATAAAAAGAATATACCTACTGATAGTCTTCACTACAGCAAGATGAAAAAATGACAAAGGGTAAGGAGCTTTTTTTCATAAAACCATATTTTCTCGTTATCTTGATTAAATTTTTACCTGGGCGAAACGCATTAGTATTGGACTGAAGGTCACAAAAATATTTAAATTGAATTTCGTTCAATACAGTCCAATAAAACAAAAACAAAAATAATTCTTTTATTTATGTTTTCCTTCTTCTTAAAATTTGTACCTACATGTTTAGAAGTGATTAAATAATAGCAAACTCACTCATTATTATTAAATTTTTTATTTTAAATAGATTGCAGGAAATAAAGTCAATTTAGCATACATAATATATCTACATTATAGTCAAGGAACTAAGAAAATAAAATTTTTGCAAGTTTTTTTTGTGTTTTTTGAAGAGCTGTGTCTGTGAAAAATGGAGGTATTGAGATGGAACAAAAATATTTCAATGCTTTATGATTTTGTTTTGAGAAATTTTTGCAAATGTTTTTTTTTTATGTACCGTTATTGCGCAATCATAAGAAACAGCACGAGACAAAAATTTAATTATTTTTTTTTTAAGTTTCATTTCCTTTGAATTTTTTTGTCTTTTTACATATATGTACTTATTGGTTTGTTTATCGTTATTTCGTTCTTCTAAAATTTTTCTTCCTGAGAAATATGGCTTTGAATAAAGAAAGATACATTTGAATTTTGTAACAGTTTTGGAAACTTGAATTATTCCTACAAGACTATTTCAAAACTTTAAATCGAATATTTTTTTTTGGTGTAAAAAAAAAGGTAGGAAAACGACTTTGTTAAGACTTTCAAAAATCTTTCACTGGCTTCAAAAACATTGATTGGAGGATTTAATTTGGTAAGTTATTTTGAAGACTACCATTTTTTTTTGTAAAACTTCAAATTGAGCCTTTTTTCCGTACCGTACCGAATGATTTAAGTCGTAAGTCAGAAAAAATTGCATGGTTCTTCAACATTGTAAAATCATCATCAAAATGGAAAATAAAAGAACAATTTACCTACGTCAATTTTTGCATTAGTTATAATAATGATAAGATTCTAAAGGAAAAAAAAAACATTGATTCGAAAAAAAAATTCAATGGAAAATTTAATAATTTTTCGAATCAATTATTTTTTCCCTTTAGAATCTTATCAGTATTTTAAATAATGCAAAAATATGAAAAAATTGACGGAAATTGTTCTTTTATTTTCCATTTTGATGATGATTTTACAGTGTTGAAGAACCATGCAATTTGTTCCGACTCTATGTACATAGGTAAAGCAAAAAGAAACAAAAATAAATAAGAGCGTATTCCTATCTTCAAACTTTAAATTTTCTCCCACATGCCACATCCCGCTTCAACCCTTTTTTCAATTGTGCTACACCACCAAAAAAACAAACCAAAAGTGATCGATTTTCTCCTCTTACCAGATACATAGCAATTCCTTCTTAGCTACCCACATAATACTAGATACCTACCTACGTACATATATTTTGGCGTCAACTACTTGACACATTCATTGCTTGGTGCAATATTTCACTCACAATAAATTGGGAACCCTATTCAATAATAATGTTAATCATTGACCTGCATTAACATGTAATGTATTTTTCATGAAACATTTAGGTATCAACTATACGCAAAATTAAATCAAAACAATCCATCAGCATCCATACCAAACATTTCAATCATGATCATGACTTTGCACCATTGCCTATAAGAAAAAAAAATAAAAAAAAAAGAAAAACAAAAAAAAAAAAATAAACAGTGCATGACCTATATATGTAATTATTCTACGGGCAATGTCATAGATTTCTTTTCGCAAAAGAAGCAGAAAAAAATTTTTAAGAGATAAGCCAACAAAAAAATAGCTAGGTACATACCTACATGTATGTACGTAGAAGTTACACAAAATCCATACAAATCTCCTGCAACGATCCCATCACGCAAAGTGAACACGAATTCCACCAAGTCTACCTACCTGTTAAAAAAAAAAACAGAGCATACACACATTTCTTTTCATGACGTCTTTTTTTATCTTCAGAAAGATCGCTATCCTTCACAATTATTCACGAATACTATTATATGACACAAAAAAAAACATTAGCAGTCAAGAGTCGATACCAAACAAACAACTTATTTTGTAAGAAAAAGAGAATAAGGAAGAGAAATGCATCTTCATACCACCCAGTGGATTTCTTTTGAACCAAACGTCTTTGTGTGCGTGAGCAATGATGTTTTTCTGGTAAAAGACGCAAAATAGACAACTTTTTAAAAATTAAAATTAAGAAAACCGTAAGAGAAAATACTAGTTTATTTTTTAAATGTAATAAACAAAATACCAAACAAAAATTTAAAAAATATGTGGTAATTGTATTTTCTATCCTGACCCAACCACGGCATTACAAATAGTGTCGTATTGAATTGCATTTTTAGGCGTGTTATAAGACACATTATTTTTTTTTAAGACCCATTCCAAGTTCAGGACATATGATCCTTGATTTGAAGAAGCATTTAGAAAATTTAAAAATATACACTTGATGCCCCAGGCAAACGCGCAAAATAATTGAAAAAAACGGACCATTTTTTGTCGTTTTGTCTCTTAAAAGTTAAGGTAAAAAATAAAAAAAAATAAAAGAAAAATATAACTAATTGCGCATACATATTAGCTTTATAAAAACGTTAATTTGACTTCATTGCCTTTTAAACTTCAAAAGTTTTATCAAATAATGCATTCATACTTCTTTGTAAATTTCCTTCATTTTTGATAGTTTTGTACATTTTGTATGGGAATAAATAAAAAGAATAAAAAAAAAAGAAAACCTATTCGAAGTTTCGAGATCAATTATCTTTAGACAAAAAATATAAAAAAAATAAAAAAGTAAAATTTACCCATTGCCCCATTCATTTTTGTAAGCATCTCACTAAACTTCATGATTTTTCCATCGGTCTGGCGGTTTTGAGGCATAAATGCGTTTGTGGTTTTTTTTTTAGCCACATAAATATATGACCAAATTTATTTCCAATCGATAACGGTTTACTTCATTAATATACACGCAACATTGTGAACGCTATACAATTTAGCGCAAAACTCCAACCTATTTTTCAGAGGGACACTTACCCTTAAGCCATCTTCATCACACACTTACAACTTCCTAAAATCGTTTTGAGCGTTTGCAGTCAAGTACATGAAACCCTAATCAATAAGACTTAAAACTAAGAATGTAATTCTGTTGATAATGATAAAGAAATAATAACAATCAATGAATCGTTTACGTTTCGGGATAACTGTTTAAAACAACCGTTTATAGCTTAGATTAAGCGTTTCTTATATCGTACTGCTGGCAGGAATAGATTTTTTTTTGAGTGTACAACAACCAAAGCTATAATGAAATAACATCGATGTTCCATGGAGGATTTCAATTCATTTGGTTTTTATAGAACATGGGTAATTAAAATATTTACAAGTTGCCGCCAAATAAATCCAAAAGACTCATGGGAGTCAAAATAACTAGCCAACCTGGTGAATAGATAATGTTTGAATGAGCAAATGGACATGAACTTTTAGTGGCATGGCTGGCATACAACAAAAGGAAAGAAACATGGTAGGTATGTACATCATCTGGAATTGTCTAGGAATTTTCTTTATTGAAATAAAATCTTCTATTATTGTTCGGTAGTCAGGAGGTGGAACACATTTATGTAGGTTAATGAGCAGCTGCTAATAACCGAGCCATGGGAAATGTGTTTTTTTTTTTTTTTTTTTTTTTAGTTCATCATTTTGAAAAGGTTAATTTTGATGGACTAAAATTGAATGAATTCTACCATTTCATGATCGAATCATGACGAAGTTTATACATGTAACGATTTTACAATAATTATGTGTCATAAAGGCCCAACCTTAAAAGCAGCGTGCCTTCAAAATCGTCGGTTATTAAGAGATTAGAAATCTGACAGCTTATCTATCTGTGTGGGGATATATGTATATGAAACATAAATGATCACAAGTAACTACCAATTAATGATCTGTGTAAAGAAAGATAGATATGTGTAGTTATTAAAAATTCTCTTAAATTATAAATACGCACAAAACCTTATATCACTGCCTTAACTGAAAAAGAACAGAGAAAGAAGTGGTTTTAAAATTTTAAAATTCGCAAAAAATAAATAACAAAAAAACAGCAAATGAGCCTACAAAATTGTTTAACCAAACGTGGCATTGGGATTCGACTCAGTGCTGCCAGATGAAAAATTTTCCCCCCAGAAAAATTTGAAAAAAACAGCCCCGATTACCACATTTTAACAAAAGAAACCCGTTAGCTTTTTTCAAAATTTTTTGTTTTTATTTTGTATTCATAAATCATACATGCATGTACTTATAGGGTGAGTTCCAAAATACAACAGATGCGTATTTACTGCAAAAACTGCGCATTTTTTTCGATTTAAAATATTTTTTTTTTTCCAAAACTTCAAACTTATGCAACGTAAATATTTCTACAAAACATCAAGTTTGCGTTGCTGATGCGTATGAAAAATGTAGGTATTACTTCCGCATGAAAACATTTTTTACATTTCAGAACTATTTTAAGGTATTCTAGAATATAGAATTTAAATTTAAAATTTTTTATTTAAAATTTAATTGAGTAGGTAGTACATAGTTGTATTTTTGAAATAATTGAATATATTTTCCTCTTTTATTGGCATTTTAAAAAATTGTATGTAGATTGAAAAATAGCATAAATTCGAATGACCAACGACATCAAATAAAAATTACAAATACGGCCTTCTGCACACGAAGCGTCTCGTCATAGACGCGTACAACAAATGTTTGCGGCTTGGTGTGTAGCTTGTGTGTATCTCACATTTATTTCAATAGAAAAATGCATACGAGGCATAAACTGCATGTTTTTGTTGCAACACAGAAACTGCAAATCGCCGGGCGTACAACAATGTCAGTCGCCAGGCGTATACAGCTTGAAGTATAACGTCGGATACATACCAAAATTTTGAAACTAATTGAAAATATGTGGTGATTTATCATCTATGACGTGACGTTTCGTGTTCAGAAGACTAGCCGTAGCTGAATCGTCGCTACATTACGAATCCTGTACGCGTCTATGACACGACGATTCGTGTGCAGAAGGCCTAAGAATCATAGAGCTTTAAACTGACATTTGAAATTGAAAATGTGAGACGAATGACGATTATTATTGAACGAGACAGAAAACATATAAAACATAAATAATGTTATCCATTCCTTTATCAATGTTTTGTGATGTATTATGTATATGTATGCAATTAAGGCCGTGTGCAAATTCATTTAAAATTACGATTAAATTTTATCCGAGATTAAATTTTGCCATTTCTACGTATAGAATCACCTTACTAATGTGAAAAATTAATCTTCGGATAAAATTTAACGCGATTTTAACTTAATTCATCCACGTCCTAAGAAATACCAAGAGTTTTGGAATACTACCTATATACTCGAGAAACATAAAAAATTGATTTGTATAAAATACATACATACATACACGTACAGTACACAACTAGTGATATAATTATTGGATATTCTTCGATAGTAGATTCAATTTGAAAGGAAAATTGGAATAATTTAACTTTTAAATTAATCGCCCAAAAAAAAAAAAACCCTAAATCTAGGGGGAAAACTTCAAACTGGAATACTTCGAGCTGATTTTCTTTAATTTATTATTTAATGTTATGCGATCCCACTATGTACTTGATCTCTTGTACGAAATTTAAATAAATTTTTCCTTAGGGGCAGTTTGTTCACAGTGGGTTTAAAATGTACCATAATTAAATCTATCATAGGTTCCAATTAAAAGGCGCTTATCAACCAAAATTAGCGGATTAGCATTTTCCATGATTATAAAAACACAAATTACGGATTCTTAATAAAAAAATGTAACGGCCTTTAGTCCATGAAAATTTTTTGGCGTTTCGTCCCGGCGATCTCACTTGGACTCATCAGTTGACTAGTGAGGGCCTTGTCAATACGCAATTTCCATTAAGTTTAGTTCACCATGAAATCTATGTAAGATGAACTGAACTTAATGGAAATTGCGTATTGACAAGGCCCTCACTAGTCAACTGATGAGTCCAAGTGAGATCGCCGGGACGAAACGCCAAAAAATTTTCATGGACTAAAGGCCGTTAAAAGCTATATTGAATCAATAATTCAACAAGTCCAATAAAATAGTGCTAAGTCTTCTACTTGGCTGATTTATTTCAGTAGTATATAGAATTTGTATTATTAAAAAAAAAATCTTCGTATACAAATTAATTTTCTGTCAAAACACATAAAGAAAAAAACAGCCAAGTGTGAGAAACTTGGTGCAAATTTCACGTTGCCAAACCGTGTAAGTTAATTCACGTTACCAACTAAATCGAGCAATGACTGTTTTAGACAAAATTGCTGCGATTGAAAAAATTGCAGATTTATTGCCCTTTCTTTTCTTTGTGTTTTTCCTTATTATTCAAGTATGTTTTATATCAATTCGTCTTTTATTCTGCATGTGAACTTCGCTTAAGAGTGCAGACAAATGAAACTCTTTCACTTGCACAAATTATAGCGTTTAAAAAGGTCCTTGCAATAATCAGAAGAAAATAAAAATAGCGATAACAATTTTAATTTTTTATATTCAAGTTTTGACAGAACTTTGGACTAAAATTTGGTAAAAATTGGCAGTATTTATTTACTTCTATTGACATACATGAAATTTTCTCTCTAAACTTCAACATCATGCAAGAAGAAATGAAATGCACGACTGTGCATGGGTCGCACGAACTTGCTCTTGTAGGAAAAGTTTCTTCGAGTTTTAAAGATTGATCGTAATATAAAACACATAATTATATTATATGTAAATGTATTTATCCATTTAATAAATTAAAGAATAAAAATTTGGATATGGAAAAAAAGCATGAAACACGTTCTTTAAATTGACAAAACCAAGTACTTAAAATGTTTTAATCTCAGAATGAAGAACGCCAATTCTTGAAAAAAATGTGAATTTATGCAGAAAAAAATTTTAAACTTTTAAATTTTTCAGAAAAAAAAATCGGTTCTATTGCAGGCTCTCTTAATTACGGTTCTTGGTATGTTTTTTTTTACCAAAATGTAGACAATACCACAACAAGTACACACAAAAATTTTAAAAAAATCGTTAAAGCCGTTTTTGAGATAAATAATTTTTTTCAAAATGGTTGTACATATGGCTATTATTTTTGAGCTTAAAAAAAAATCTTATATCTCAAGCTTGAAGAAAATCGCTTCAGTGGTTGGCTGCAGGCCGAGGTACATACAGACAGACAGACAGACGGAATTTCGGGATCCACTTTTTTCGTATTCTCTATCATCGTAACGTCAAGTTTGATTGTTATCTCGAGTTCAATTTTTTGCACGAATTCATAACTTGCCCTATACAATATACCTAATGAAAATTATTTTTGTTTTTGTATTAAAAGGTTCTCTCAAACTGAGATCAACTGTAAACAATTAAGTAACCAAGTAAGAATTTAGCTGAACAAAATTCCATTTCTGTCCTCCGAATTGGTTCAGCAAGGGAAATCGAATAATTTTAGACACAACAAAATTTATATGTTTTGGTTAAGAAAAAAAACTTAAAGATTTTTATTTATTATTTTCCAATATCAACAATACGCGTACCAAATACCAATGTCTTGAGTTATTTACATATACCGTAAGTTACATACTAACTTACATATGCAACCACGGAAATACCACCTCATTTATCAAATCAGCGACATTATTAACTTTTTTTTTTTACATTTTATTCGATTATCTTAATGACCAATTCATTGTCGGTAATGTGGCTTTTTAATATTATGAAGATGAAAAAGGCAATTATTTGTTCTCTCTTATGATGTAAGTAGGTATGCGTTTATATAAAAAAGTATTTTTGACAGATTGTATAATTTAGGTAGAGGAATTATTGCAGATGAAGTCTGGATGATTTCTCTTTACAATTGGAAGCCTTTAAAACTGATTTTACCTGTTATATTATTCAAGTAATTTTTATTGATTTTAATAAAAAAAATAAATATTTTTACTGATTTAATGTTTCTGGGTTTTAAGTGTACATGCAACGGCTTTATTTTATTACATTTTCTGTAAATACCTATTTTTAAGATCAGCCTTACAAAAAGATTTCAGCGAAATCATGGCCAAATGACGTTTGTGAACTTTCTGGAATAAAAATTGCGATGCGTCAATTTTTAAGGAGAGTATTAATCCGAACCAATTGATATTTCGAACTCATCAAAATCAAACTCCAAACTACATTAACCTGTTATAACCGTGAACAATCTAAAATTTAATAAATGAAATATCAAATTGATTATATTTAACAATTTTATTGTAAACCACAATATTAACATAAGACCTTTTTTGAATCTTTTGAAACTAAATTATTACTTTATGTATACCTAAGTCCATATAAATACAAATGGGTAGGTATGTATGTATATGTTTTTATTAAGAAAAGGTACATATATCATAAACTTAAATCAATATCAAAAAAGGAAAAGTAAAGCTGAAAATAGATTTAACCTAGTTTTCTACATCTTTTGATATTTTAGCCATTTTAAATTTATTTTAAACCTCTCACTCAATCAATATCTATCTAAGTCAAGAAATAATGACCAAAATTAAGATAACAACCAACGCAGTTTTGCTCTCAATAAGCAGTTATTATCCACGCATAAATGGTGGTGGGCTGTAATCGAACTATAAGGCGGCAACTTTTACGGTCCTTGAATTTACCTTTTTTTATATCACAAACCTATATAATATCCATATGAAGTTATCACAGCAAACTCTTGGATCAATCTACAACCTTAATGTATCATTGTTGCTTTAGTTTAGGAGAATTTTTCTTGCAGCAAGAGCGCTGTGACATTATCGTTTAGGACTTGAATATGAACCAGGTTTTTTTTTTTGTTAATTTTTTGTAGTACTCTAAATGATAGGCTAATTGCAAAGTTTCTTGATTATTTTCACAGATAGATAGATACCATATGACTCGAAATAAATCCACCTAACAAGTGCAAAAGATATCTTAAAAAGATAAATCACACACCGACACACGATCACGGTGTCGCGTATACCCACACTTTTAAAATGTGTCCAATTCGAGTGCATTAACCTAAAAATATCATTTTGGGGCTTACTTGAGAAATAAGCTTTTTTCCCACACATAATAGAGTAGGTATATCTTCGAGGTGCACAAAGCCTGAAGGTAAAAATGAGCTACATAACCATGGATATCTACACGGGGTATCTCAATGGCTTTCAATTAACAAAGTAACCTACTAAAATTGATTTATGATCCGTTCGATTTATCGGGGTCCCCCAAAAGACTCAGCACAAAACCAATATACCTTCGTTCGACTACATATACCTACATAGGTTTGTATAGTATAGATACCTAGGTACGGCTTAAAAAAGAGTTAAACTTTGCAATCGTCTATTTCTAAGTAATCGACTGAGCCTCCGTGAAGAATAAACAATCCGAATGCGTTTGGAGTTTTTGTTGTTGTGTTTGGTTTTAATTTTTTTTTTGTTGTTTCTTGAGTTGGCCCAGTTTAAAAGTCAAACAGCGGTACATTTATTTTCGACTTTGCATAAAGTGCATTTGAATATTTTTTTTTTTTTTGTCAGTTTAGCTATATTCTTTGCATTTGACACATGTAGTGGCCCACTGCGAGAGTAGATTTATGGTAAATGATTTTGCTGTTCGGACAAATATGGCATCGAACTGTACCTGCCTGTGATCTCGAAAAAAAAATATTCACATTACGTTTAGTTTGGGGAACTGAAGGCACGCACTTTTTTGTTTCGTTAAGGAGGCTAAAAGAGCCTAGCAGCTAACGTAGTACGATTTTTTGAAAGGTTTCCGTTCGTGTATGAGACTCAGGCTATGTCAATGAATGTTAGTTAATTGTTTGCTGTTGTGATTTTGAATTAAAAACAAAAAAAAAACTAGAATTGTCTATAAGATGGGTTTTACTGTTTATTTCTAAAGCGTAAGACGGTGTTCACATTGGACTCAAATTTACGATTTTTTTTGACAGAAGTCAGTCAGCTCGTGTTCAGACACAAAGTAATGTGAACACAACCGATTCACTCTGACGTTCAGCAGTCATTAAAAAAAAAACACAAATATTTGCTCGTCGGAGAATTTATTAGAACTTTTTCAATCACAAAATTGATAATTCACTAAATAAATTGTTTTCCAATTGAAAAAATTTTAATTCTGTAGTATTTAAGCTCCAAACAAAAACTAAATACTGAGAAAAAAAATGTCACAAAAGGAAACGTCAAAAATAATCCACAAATTTTTAAAAAATTTAAAAAATCCTGCCTCACTTGCCTGTCTCTTTCTCACCACAGAGTGGGAACGAGAAAAAGTATATAGACGTCAAAAAAAATCCAAGGAGTATAAGTCCAATGTGAACACCGTCTAAAGTGTATAATCACAACATAAAACAAAAGACAGTTTAGTACAGTTTTATTAAACATCAATATATTTTCTCTCTCGCTTACCCACAAACTTCTGAATTGCCACTTTGTGGCACCTGACATATTTGAAAGCAAATTCTAGAATATTGTGTGCGATAAATTAGTACAAATATTAAGACAATTGTTATTAAAATTACTTTAGAAAAAACTAATATAAAGATAATAAACCGCCGTTTATTTTCACTGCACTTTACTTCACAATTTTGCATCTGTCAGTTGCCACAAAATGATTGCTGTCCATTTCCTCGTTGACAGATTCGTAAAGTTCTCTATATTTCTGATAGAATTTAAAATTTAGCGAAATCACCGGTATTTTGGGAAACTCAGATGGATTGATGTGTGATGTTAATCTGGATAATTAAGTCCAAAATCCACAAGCCTGTCGAGCCATCAAGCCGTGACTCGACTCTATATCGTGAGGAATCGTCGACTATGAGCCGTTTCCGTTTGTTTATAAATTTACAATAGGTCTCCGCCGCAGTATAAAAAACGCATTGCCAAATTTGAACCGTGCCCAAATAGTTTGGTTTCAAATATCTGCGAACTCAATGACTCTACAGTGTATGGCCAGCTTAAGGTTTAGTTAGGTTTTAGTTCAAAAAGGGGGTGTTTTAAGTATTTTTTTAAGCATAAAGTGTACATACAACATCTATCAAACCTTTAAAGGTCTCAGTTATGGACTTGGTTACTTGAAGTCAAACTAACATTTTTGACAAAAGTCATATATCTTCTCATAAAATTTCCTAATAGCCCTTCCACACTATCCCATTGAGTATTAATACATGTCACAAAAAGTGTGATAGAATAACTTACGACTGCCAAATTAGTGTGAAGAAAACGATTTTCATATTTTGCTTCCAGACTTGCATCCAAAAAACCAATTCACCATAATGGGATAGAATGTTTGATGGTTTCAGAACCAATCCTAAAAATTTTCATTTTTCTTAATCTTCTTTTACTGGCTTTTGACAGAACACAGAACTTACATAGTTTTCTGCCCGAAGAAATTTATCGGGTAAAAATTGTCATGAAGGGGAAATAATTTAATTCATCACGTACATATATGTATGTACGTCCTCTCCTGCCCAAAACTACTCAAAATGTAGGAACAGGAAAGTGCTTAAATTGGTCGAAAATAAAATTAGTTTTGGGTAGTTCTGGACTATTACGAGAACAGACTACCTATGTTTGGTAACGTAAAATTTTCACCAAGGTTCTGTAAAAATCGCAAGAAATTTCCCGTTATCAAACAGACTGATTGGCTGAGTTCCAAAATGCATCAGATGCACATTTACTGCGCAAACGGCGGCGCATCCAAAATGTTTTTAGCTGCTTCGATTTATAATATTTTTTTTGCATTCCGAAACGTCAAAAATGTGCAATGTAATATTTCTACAAAGCATCAAGTTTGGGTTGCTGATGCGTATGAAAAATTTAGGTATTACTTCCGCATCTAAACATTTTTTACATTTCGGAACTCAGCCATTATTATCTCAAAATGTCATAAATTGCTGTTTTAAAATCTTAATCATCGCCCAAGCTTATTGAGTGATTGCTCCATCGCTTCCGACCCAATTCAGCAGATTGTGGAAGAAAAACTAGTTTTTTTTTTTATCTATAGACTTTTTCAACTGTTTCTACCTTTAGTCCAAAGATCAGTCAAAAAAAAATTGGAATAAAATAGGTAGAAATTAAAAGATTTAGGAAGTAAACAGACTTAATATGACTTTACTTTTGCTCCGCCACAGGATATTTGGCGTTTCTCGGAGATTTATCCATACGTCAAAAAGTGAGCAAGCTTATCCAAAACTGAGAAATTTTGCTGAGAAATCCTGTTCATGTAACTGAGATTGCTGAGCGGTCTGAGCTCTCATTTTCCTGAACATTCTTATTGAGAAAAAACATTATTTGTAAAGTCTTGTTCAGAATTTGTGAAATATCATATTTATGAACTGGCAAACGTCAGAAAAACTTTCTCTTGACTCAAAAAATAGCTAGCTAAGAACAAAGATATGCAGGTTCCAAGTTGTAATTAACTGGAGCTTCAACGTCCTGAACCTTACCTATTATTATTTATTCACATGGTAAATTACTGCGAAAAACCTAAAAAAGACTAGTTTCCCTCGCTCTAATATCTAACGCGATCAGTAGATAATGTCATTTTCTATGCACATCATGCTTCGGTCTAATTAAAATCCAAACACAATCATCAGGGAAATGATATTAATCAAAACTCTGTGGCTTCAGGTAGTTAAATGATTTAATTAAGATTTTAAATAAAGTTATTTTAAATCTTTGTCGTAAAATCAATTGAATCATTTCTTAAAAGGCTTCCGATTGCTTTCGACCTTTTTAAATGAGAAGTTTTAATTTATTTGCAAGTTTCAAATGGCCATAGCCAAGATGATTATGCAACACACAATGCTATCGAACTTTGCTGCAAATCAATATAACACAACCACCTGTTCGTTCAATTTGATCAACTTAAAATCGAACAGTAAATTCCTTCTAATTGCCCCGTTGTACATAACTCACATCCTTCGGTGCGTCAAGTCTAATTGACAGTTGTAAATCACGTTCACAACTTCAGTCAATACCCAATTCTAGGGATCTCAGATAGATACACGTTTTAAACCAAAAGCCGTATCGAAAAATTCCACAAATGGCTCCAATCAAACCTCCGCACGCACACATTCTGCTCTACTCAAATGCTCTTTGCTCAGCGTGAACTAGGTCATGCAATATTTCTTTAGTTTCAATCCATGCCGAATTATTTACTTTACAGATCAATGGGTGCTTAGAGATCACTTCAACGCGTCCGCTGTCCAGTGTCCATATGGCGCGACCCGTGCGACTTTAGATTCCAGAATTAAGTCATTATCCATGTTTGTGATAGCTTTATAGTTTGGCTATAATGCTATATGCTTTGTGTGCAGTATAGAAACTTATTGACGCATTCTTATGCAAATTCGTTTGGTGTTTATCGAACACTTCAAACTCTAACGGGATATCTTGTAAAACACTTTAAAATGGAATATCTCACAGAAGCTGTTTTCGATCCTTTTAATTGGCACACTGTCCATATTCAGATTCAAATGAAAACGGTCGTTCTTCACATTTGGACTTATTGCACATTCTTGACGTAAACGTTTTAATTAAACGTCAAAGAGCTGCGCGACATAGCAGCAGCTTAGCGGTGTCAAGTCAAGAAAATATGTGTAAATTAAGAAAAATTAGGGCTTTTAATATAACTCTATATAATATATATCAGATCTGGGTTTGGAAATTAAATACACACCACATGACAGTGCCAAGCAATTGAATTGGTTTTAATCGCCCACTTAAAACGCATATACAATATAGTTAAACATATTATGTATACATAGGTACGTACACATACAGTATACACATAAATATCAAATGCACCAATTAATTGCAATTTTAATGCGCACCAGCCTGTTTTATAGAGGCTTGTGTAAGAACTCGAATTCGTATACCACGCTGGTGCGTGATATATTTAACTTATGGCTTTTCTCGCCATTTAATTGCAACGAAATATCATTTGGGCTGTGGTTGTTGTGATAAATAAAGTGATTCGGCACTTAAAAGCAAATACCACTTTAAATGTGCCCCGTTTTGTGGTTTGTTTGTAAGAAAAAACTTTAATGCTTTAAACAAAAACGTATTACTTATGTTTTTTGATGATAGATGTCAGAGCAATATGAAGAAATGTAACATAGCAAAAAAAATTATTGAAGTTTATAAGAAAAATGACTTAACAACTTACTGGTGCTGGTTTGTAGGTAATGCAGTTTAACAAAAAAAAAAAAAAAAAAAAAAAACGTATGGGGATTTATCTTCGATTCTGTTTAAAGTCATTACATTCACAGAACTAGAGCAACATATTTCTTTAGAATTGGTCTTATTTATAAGGCCTTCTAATCCCTAAAATAATTAGATGATTCAAAAAGGTGAACAAATTATAAAGATAGACACACCACTATCGGTCGTATTTATAAACGTTGTTTAACTTTAGACAGCCATCCAAGTTATATAAGCCCCACTTGCACAAAACGAACGGATAAATACATAAAACCGAGGATAACTATCCCAGTTTAAATAAATAAATAAAAACTTCCGTTTTTAATTGCACGAATGACAAATAAATAACTACCGGATAAGAATATTATTTCAGAATCACCAACACAACAAACACAAAACACATTGAAAAATAAACAAACTCTAACGCTTTTACTTGCTTTCTCGTAAGAAATTCTAAAATTTGACGTGGGAGCTATTCAGAGTTTAAATATTTATCCAGAGTACATTTTGATTTTAACTGTGTTGAATAATTAAGTTTATTGTTTTATAGTGGCGGTCATTCCAATAATGTAGCGATAAATAAGATACGATTTTCAACATTTTTTTATATTTAATTGAAAAAAATCGCTCGACTTGCTTTGGTGAGCGTGTAATGGTGCGTGTCCATTTCAGAGTTAAAACACTGATTGTAGCTCTCAGGCCACTATCGAGAGTACACTCGCAAGTGGGCATAGCTTTGAGAGTAGCTCGCGGAGAGCATTAGTTCTCAGAATTCCAACATAGTTCATATTTTGCAAGTAGCTCACGTGAGTTTACTAGCGAAAGAACTCTCAAATGGACACGCACCTTAGCGCGTTAAAATAGTGATTTGAAGACTTGATCTACAATCAAAAAAAAAACAAAAATTAAAACAAAATATTTTTTAAATTAAATTCAAGTGAATTCAAGCAATTGATCCATCTCCTTCTCTTTTGAATATATTGCAGTTCTCGGAAACTTGACACTTGCACTAAAACAAACTGTTCGAACGACAGATGTACAAAGACCTGATGCATGAAAAGCAAAATGGTCGAAACGACACACCCTCGAAATACAAATGTAGTCAGCGTCAGATGTATGCAAGCGACACTACCTCCCAAACAAAATGCTCGAACGACACATGTACGAAAACCAGATCCACGAAAAACAAAATGCTCGAAATGACACATCCTCGAAAACAAAATGTAGTCAACGGTAGATGTACGCAAGCGATACTACCTCTCAAACAAAATGCGCGAACGAAAGGTGTACGAAAACCAGATCCACGAAAAATAAAATGCTCGAAACGACACATCTTCGAAATACAAAAGCACTCAAGGATGGATGTATCTACTCGTGACAGATGTACGAAAAATACACACTACTCTAAATGTGATATGCTCTTTGAATTCCTATAAGAATTATGTTATATTAAGCTTTTATGGATTATTTGTGTTTTTGTTTTTTGTATTTTTATAAACAATATACAAACACATCACAAAGTCTTGGCATTATCTTTTACAGCTTAATTAATTTAAGTAAATTTAAGGCCTTTTCAATTCTTACAAGTACTTTAAAAAACAAACGAAATAAGTTATGCAACAATAGTCACGATTTTCTATTAAAATCAAAAGCTGCCCAGACGAAGTCCGTTTTGTCGAGATTGTAGTTCCTCCAAATGACATCTAAACGGAATCGTCTTATTACATTGTTATTGCTTTGATTACTAGTTCACCTACCCTATCCTCTTGTTTCACTTACTTGACTCACGATCACTAAAAGTCATGATGTTTATTTTTGATCTCTGTTCTCAATACATCCGTAATAAATACTTACATTGGATAAAGTTCACAAGTTGAAGAGTGGTTCCTGCTGGTATTACCAATGTCATCATACTAATTTAACAAGCATCATGAATTGTAAAAAAACCAGATGATTACTTAGCATGAAACAGAATTTAATTCACAGTATGTTTTACATATTGGGATAGCTTTGTAGTGCAAAGCGTGACTTAGGTTCCATTATATAGTTTCAGTTACATACTCTTAAAAAATCTGTGTGTGTAAATTTTCACGTTTTAGTTTACATAATAATAATCTTCTTCACACATGCATTTCTACTTAAATTAAGGAAATATTTAAAATAATTGCTGGTTATTTAATTTGACTTCTGTAAGTAATTATAGTCCTTATGAGCAACTATTAAAAGTTAATTACACCTAGTTACCATCAATTGGCTTTTAATCTTCACGATTACTATCGCTTTTAAGCTCATAACCTGAAAGTATGGATAATAATAAGGTAATACGAATATAATTTATTTCAATTTGGACACAAGATTTTATGCGTACAAAAATATTTTTTGTACACATAATATGAATAATTTTCTATACTTTGAAGATTGATGATTGCGATGTCCTCCGATATGGATGGGATACGGATTGAATCCGAACCGAATGGCACACTAATTGGAAGCTATTGAATACGGGTTGGAAATATATGAAATAAAGAATGGCTATATATGGGATCAGCGTTGCCGACCGAAATAAAATTAAATTACCATATTTTATGTAAAAACATGCCAACTTTCGTGCCATTATGAAGAAAACACAATTTTATCTATTTTGTGGAAAAAACTTTAATGAATTTTATGACGGGGTCTAATACATCAAAAAAGTCAAAGGAATTCATTTGATTTATTCGCGCATTGGTAAAAAATGTGTGTTTCTGTCCGCTTTTACGGAATTGAGACCAATTTTCATTAAATTTTGTTCAAATTTGCTTAATTTTAAGTAATATAATGGAAATAAGAAAACATGCCATATTGAACTTTTTCGTGCCACCCTGCCACGAGCAAATTATCGTCTCAAAAAAGCAAGATCACGCCACTTCGGCAACGCTGCTGTATGGGATAACGCTGTATGGGATATGGATGGGATTCAGGTGGAAATTTCAAAATTGATTGAAATAGACGGGGTACGAAATTGAACTTTTTTTGACATATTTACCCTCCCACAGCTTGCTTCATTTTGTTTCTTTTTTTAATTCGATTTACTTAAACTCCTACAGCCAAATTAATAAAAGTGGAATATAGCGAAGGTTTCTGCCTTATTCCCTGGACTAAGGCCGTGTGCGAGTTGATTTCAAATTACGATTAAATTTTATCCGAGATTAAAATTTGACATTTCTACGTACAGATTCACCTCTTACTTAACTTTATATTTAGATGGCGCTCAGAGCCCAGGATGGACTACGGCCTCAACCAACAAGCCCCTACAGCCAGCTCGGTCCCTAGCTATAGCTGCCTCCAGTTACGCACTCCAAGTTGGTTGAGGTTCTTCTCCACTTGTGTGGGTCTTCCTCTGCTGCGCAGACCGTCAGGGGTAGATTCGAAGGCTCGTCGGGCTGGTGCGTTGGTGTCCATACGCTCCACGTGTCCCAGCCATCAGATTCACCTCACTAGTGTCAAAAATTAATTTTTGGATAAAATTCAACGCCATTTTAACCGAATTCGCACACGGCCTAAGTGGAAAATGTTAACAATAAAACCAAAGTGAAAGTGCGTGACGTTTACTATGCTAAACTACCGAAAACGGTGATTTAGCGAAGGAATAAGAACCAGATGTGTCAAATTTATTTTGAAATTACAAAATATAAGTGAAGATTGCAAATGGTTTTGTAATTATTGGACAATCAGCCGTTAGATACTTGTTTTTGATTTGCGGCATTATTTTTTCTTTTGATTTGTGATGGTGTCTACAGATTTATTTTCTATTGCGTATATTTTTTTTTTCATGAACAAAGATTTGAGAAGGTTCTGAAGAATATAATAGAAAACATATTTTAGAAATGGTCTACTTTATTTTTAAAGAACTTACTTTATCGTTGGTACTCCATAGTTCTTACTCCTTTTCCTTTTTTTAGTTTTAATTTTCCATTTTTTAAATAAAAACATAACAGAAAATAAGAAGTGTGTTTGATAACGTGAGCTATTTTTTTTTTTTTTCAAACTATCTCACTTCCCAATATTTCCTGTCAAAACCATCTTATCTATTGTAGTAGATTTTCTTAAGAAATTTTCGGTAAATGTCACTTTACTATTCCACGATTATTCAATTTTTATTAATTGAAAATTTCATGGTTTAGTAAATTCGTGGTGGGATAATCGTTTTTTTATTAAATGGCTACTATTGGTCAGAGAAAGAAATTGTGTAGAAAAAACTATTCAGCTTTCAATTTCGAATATTTGTTGTTTCAGGGCTGTAGAAGTACATCAATTTGCAATGTAGGTGCTGCTTTTCAAAAATTCCGTGTTCGACTGGAGGAGAAAAAAGAAAAATATTCTTTTATGACGTCAATTATCGTTGTTTTTAGAGAAATTTCAATAATATCTTCTTAAATATAAATATTTGTAATAGGTACTTATATCCATTAATATTTCTTCATTCCTTTTTTTTTTAGAATTTCTTTTTTTTTTTTTTGAACAAAAATATGCTAATCTGCGAGCATAGTAGATTGTCCTTGGAAATTAGATGATATTTTTGCCAGATTATAGAAATAATTTTGAAAATTTTTAAGGCTTTTCCATCTTGATGCAATGATAATTAAAAAAAAACTTGACTTATAAGTTGATATACCTAAGGTGTATGGGTTTGTGGTAGATCTTGCAAGTGACCTTTTTCATAGACGTAGGATGCGAAATCTATAAATTATCTATAGATAAAAACATATATGTACAGTGGTGTGAAAAACATTCCGGATTTTGTTGGTAAACTGCATTGATTGTTGGTTTGTGATGTAAAAATTAAAAAATCAAATGTTTGCAATTTTTTCCCATTTTTATTGAATATATTTTATTATTTGAAACAAAAACCATGGAACTTTTTCCATCAAAACAAAAAAGAATTAAAAAAATTAAAGTTAATTCAAAATTTTAATGTGAAAAACTAACCGGATTTTATTTTTTTGCAATTAACTTTTATTATTTATTTAAAATTTTGTCCAGTAACCCCTGTTTTTTATCACAGCTCGCCATCGACGAGGCATTAACTGGATTAAATTCTCGAAAACAGAAGCAGGAATATTCTCCCATTCATTTTTCAAAGCTGCAAAAAGAGAAGTTGTTGACGTGTGCTTTTTTTTCCCAACCCGCCTTTTTAAAATGGCCCACAAGTTTTCTATTGGGTTTAAATCGGGTGATTGAGATGGCCATTCTAAAACACGAATATTTTTAGTTACAAACCACTCTTTTAGCAGCTTTGAAGAATGTTTGGGGTCATTATCCTGCTGAAAAACCCAACGCAGAGGCATTTTTTCCTCTGCGTATGGAAGCATTACTGACTCCAAAATGTCTCTATATTGGAAACGGTCCATAATTCCTGTGATTTGGTGTATAGGACTGCAGCCTGCTCCTGAAAAACAGCCCCAAACCATTCACCGAGGCTCCACCGTGCTTTACTGTAGGGAGTACATTTGCAGGCTTTAATCGCGTACCTTTTGAGCGCCTCACTGTCCTTGCATCATCGAAGTAAAATAAGTTGAATTTGCTTTCATCACTGAAAAGCACACTCCTCCATTTGCTTAAAGACCGGTTAAGATGATTTTTTGCAAATTCAACCCTGGCTTAAATGTTTTGATTAGGAATTTTAAGTCTTTCCCAAATACCTTTTACGGATTACCTTTTTGTTACGATGTTTAGCAGTAAGAAGAGGTTTTTTAGCTGGTCGAAATGCAAAAAGACCGAAATCTCTTAAACGCTTCCTGACCGTACTTGGCCCTATGGGTAGATTAAGTTCATCACAAATTGTCTTTGAAGTCGCAAAAGGGTCTTTAAGCACGAAATTCTTTATGCGCCTATCAGTTTTAATTGTTGTTTTGCGAGGGCGTCCACCAAAATGATCTGCTTCTACTGATTTTCCACTTTTAAATTTTTTAATGATGTCGCAAACCGTTGACGTTGGAATTTTAAAGATTTCAGCGTTTACTTTTTGTTTTATACCGGCTTGGAACTTTTCTATTATTTCGTATCGAATCGCGTTGCTATAAGGTGTTTTAGCCATTTTATGCACTATATTATTTCAAGTTACACAGCTCTCAACTTGTAAAAACGTTTTAATCTACGGCTTGAGTCAAAAGACTCGAAGAAACCGTTACTTTAACATCGAGACTTGCAATCTTCTTGAAATCCGGTTAGTTTTGCACATGCATGTTACTGAGTAACTTTATAAAATAATTTTTTTTTTATTGTTCTTGTAAATTTAAATTAAATTTTTAAGGTTATAATTAACTTGTCTCATACTCTTTACAAATTATTAAAAAACTTATGGAAAGTTGTTAGTTTTCTACTTGGTATTAAGAAAATCATTACTATGGGAAAAAATCCGGAATGTTTTTGGCAGCACTGTATATGTATAAAAAAAGTAATTACACTTTAAGGTTAAACTAACGCTTTGTATCAATTTTTATTTGTAATAGTTTTATTGAAAACCATAAAAAAGCCCATTAAACTTTTATTTTTCTTCATAATTAAACGCCTAATACAAAAAAAATATCTTCTTTGAAATACATACACATGTATACGTCTGGCATTTGACTTTAATATTCATTCATTCATTCATTCATTTATTGAATTAACATGCGTCAAAACAATATTCACCAAACGCCAGCTGCTGCTGGTGCTGCTGCTAGGATGTGTCTCCTCTACAAAAGGTCTTCAACTTACAAACAGCCTTCAACAGTCTTGTGAACATCTCAAGAAGAATTTCAATTGTTTAAAAAAAAAAAAATGATCTCGCTATTGATTAGCACTCAATCGATTCCAAAGCCGATCTTATATAGAATTGATGAAGTTTGGTATAATCCTCTTGCCTCCACCTTACTCGCAACCATCAGCACAATTGCAAGCAATCAAATCTTAAAATGATGTTCTTAAGCAGCTTTTGTTTGATTTTACTGCCATTTCTATAGCCATAGCGTATTGTATACAGCGTATAGCGTGCTGATGAAATTTGTGTTTAGACCTTAAAATAAACGAACCAGACGAAGCCTTGTTGGCTGAACACCTACAACAACTAACCTGAGTGTGTACTAATGCCAGTTAAGCCAGAGCTCCTCGATGTGAAAACTATTTGCAAGCAGTCTAAAAAAACAATCATCAAACTCTGGAGGTTGAAGTAGGTTGAATTACTCCGAGGTGCTGGCGTTGTTGAGTTAACCTCTCTGTCTCAATATGCGCGATTCGATAGTTATGCAATCTTCCTATGGCTGGAATAATTTCTCAGCACCACCGACCGCACCATTGAACAACAACACGGAGGGTACATCATCTTGTATCTTGTGGATATATTTTTTGTGTTTTTTTTTTATGCCTGATCTTTTTGGATACCTACTTGTTCGTGTTGTTTCTCTACTTAGGAGACCGAGCATGCAACACATAAAAAGTGGACAACAATTCTTGCCCCCATAACATCCAATAACAACTGGATTCAGACGAGGTACGTTCACCTAAATGCAAATGCTGCTCTGGGGCACTGTTACACTGGCCTAATATAGAAAGTAATAGTTAAATTGGAATATCTAATCCCGAATGCCTATTTTAATAATAATTATAAATTATTGTGTTTACAGCTTAAAGCTTTGGAATGTTTATGTACAACGCAGCCACCAGCACTCAGGGTAAATAGATGATTTTAAAAATTTTAACGGCTGCCGTTGTCGTCGTCGTCGATTGAACACAAAGATCAATCAATCGAGATAAAGACACAATCTCATTGGGTAATTAAAATGACATAATAAATTCTGTGTGTTTGTCATTAATGGGGCGCATAGTGAGTTTATGAAGCTGATAATTTTATCTTTGAGCGCAAAATTGTGACAGATTGGGTATGATGGAGATCGGTGATAAAAATTCGTCTGGCTTTTCGAACTTGTAGGAGACATTTATGTTTAGGATGTGATCGATTTTAAAAATTGGACAAAATTTTATTTCTTTTTTTCTTTTAATAAAGTATAAAGTAATTATTGTATACATACGTATATACTTATACATTAAAATACATATATCGTAAATTCAATATATCAAGTAACAGTTACATTAACTAAAAATTTTCGTCTAGTATTCTGCTTCTATAATTCAAAGTGGTTTTACAAAATTTTCTGCTTCTATAATTCAAAGCGGTTTTACAAAATTTAAGCATCTTAGAGACATCTATTTCATTAAGGAGCGCTAATGTTTCGTTCTCCAATAAAAAATCGCTGCCCAATACGTGTCTTCTGGTTTCTTTCAGTATCGCGGACACCTTCCGATGAAATGAAAAACATCTTCACGTTCACCTGTGTTGCAAATTTCGCAGAGTATCGGTAAATCTTCACGATGAGGGATAAAGTTTATGTTTAACAGTTCACCTCTTAGTCGGAACATGTTATAAATTTGTTCTATGGTATAATCGTCTCGGAAGTAGTTTTTTTCGTTTAGATTATAATCCAGCCTACTATAGATCATCCGATGAAGTGAGTTTGAAGCCTGTTCCGAGCACACCTTTCTAGAGTTTTCATCCAATCGTTGCATTATCTGGTATAGGGTTGTTCTCCGCATGAACTCTGTTCGTTGAAATTAAAAGCAACACCTGTCTCTTCTGCCAGATCAATCCATTCTTTACACCATCCTGTCTTATTTTGAATTGCTTGTAGAGCGGCTTTCTTAGGTAAACGATTATTTTGCATATTCAGAACTTTCAATATGTAGTCGATTTGTAGCTTCAGTGTCTTGATGAAAAGTGGAGATAAGCCTGTTTCCAGCATTAGCATGTAATTTGGGGTGCTTGTAGGAAGACGGAAAGTTCGTTTTAAATAGGGTCTGAGGAGTTTTTCAACGGTCTCAAATCTCTTGGCTCCCCAAACTTGGGCTGCGTAAAACAGAATTGATTGGGATACTGCCTCAAACACTTTGAATTTACTGCTGTGTGCGATGTTCTTGTTATTGAAACAGTCTTTCCAGGTTACATTTATAGCGGTTTTTGCCTTCCGCAGTTTTTCCGTGAGATGTTTTTCCATATTTAAGTTTTGCGTAAAATAAACTCCTAGGTATTTGTATTCATTTACTCTCTCTATGCATTCGTTATTGTAGAACCATTGCTCTCTTGAGCTACACCTTCCTCCGGCTTTCTTTATAATCATCACTTTTGACTTATTCAAGTTCACCATCAGACTCCATCGCATGCAGTACTCGGACAGTTTATTAATCATAAGCTGGAGCGTTTCTGGTGAGTTTGCCAGCAAGACAATATCATTTGCAAAGAGTAAAGCTTTGATGACCTCCCCAGCATAGTTTACACCTCCTGGCAATACTTGAGTGATATCATCAATAAACAGCGCGAATAAGCTTGGGCTGAGCGCGCACCCTTGTCTTACTCCTGACTGTGTCTGAAACCACTCCGATATATTTTTCCCGCTGCTCTAGTCTCCACATACAAGTTCTGTAAAACTCGTCCGAACTTGAAAGACATCCCGTATGCATATAGCTTAAACATCAATGCGTTTCGGTCGACTGTGTCAAAGGCTGCTTTAAAATCTACAAAAAATGTATAGATTTTTTTATTTTTTGCCAAAAAGGACTCAGCGATGCTCCTCAGAGCAAATATGTGGTCTATGGTAGATAATCCTGCCCTAAATCCAGCTTGGAACTCACTTAATAGATTATTTGCATCAATCCACGTATTCAGCCGCTTTAGTAGAATCGCCGTAAAATTTTTATACGAAGCATTCAAAAATGAGATTCTGTGGAATGATTCCATTTTCAAAAATTTGGTTATAAATGATTGTTAGATTTTTGATAAGCTCATCGGTACCATATTTATAAAATTCAGCTGGAATTCTGTCCGAACCCGCAGCTTTACCATCTGTAAGGCCAATTACCGATGCAATAACCTCTTCATGTGATATGGCAGTGTACAAAATGTCTTCGTAGAAATGCGGCTGGGCATATTGAATCATACATGGATTATTGGTAACACCAACAATTTCATCTTATACTTCTTTTTAAAGCCAGAAATCCATTCCTTTATTTTGATCTTAATTCGAGTTACTAAAGAGAACAGTTGTTTATGAAAAATTAATTTTCAAACTCAAATTTTTGAAAAAATAATGAAAAAAATTGTATTTCAAAATAATTTTTTTTTAATTTTACGTAATTGAGTAACAGTTTTGTTTTTAATATTCGAAGTTCCTGTAAATTTCTAGTCAAATACAGAAAAAATACTTCAGTGTCTTTTTGTTTTTAAGAAATTAAAAATAACGGGAGGGGAAATTTTCTAAAAAAAAATGACAACACAGAAAAAAAAATTATTAAAAGACAACGGTCACTATAACAATTGCATGTTATACATTTTTGAAAGGCCAAAAACATTTTCTTTTATTTTCTTTTTAAAATAAGTTATTTCAGTAAACAGTTTTTCAAAAATTAATTTTCAAACTTAAATTAAAAAAAAAAAAATCAAAAAATTTTGTTCAAATTAATTTTTTTTTTTCAAAATGTTCGTCTTTAATATTCAATGCTCCCATCGATTCTCAGCGAAAAACTAAAAACCAGATGTCAAAATATATTCAAGTTTTTGAAAAAATTGAAAATAACTAAATTAATTTTTTCTTGAATATGACTTCCTTCGGTTATTTTGTTTCAAAGATTCTGTTTCTACTGATTAAGTAGTAAAGTAGATATCGTTATTTTCAATTTTCTCAAAAACTAAAAATCACTTAGGCATCCGGTTTTTAGCGTTTGACTGAAAATTAATAGGAGCATCGAATATCAAAAACAAAAATATTACTTAATAACGTAAAATTTTGAAAAAAAATTAGTTTTAACACAATTATTTTCATTATTTTTTCAAAATTTTTAATTTGAAAATAAATTTTTCAAAAAATATTCTCTTAAATAATTTGAATTAAAAATGAAATAAAAGAAAAAGTTTCTGGCTTAAAAAAAAATATAACATAACATTGAAGGTGTTGTTGTTGTTTTTTAATATTTTTTTTTCTATTTCAAGTCGATTTTTTAGAAAATTGCCCCTGAAGTTGCCAGACAAAATGTAAAAAAGTAGAATTTTCAACTTTTTCTTTTAGCATTTAATTAGCAACAAATACAGATATCAACATTTTTTGATTCCGCCGAAAAGTGTAATTTATTTATTTCTTTGAAGGTGTCTAATTAATTCATGTATTTGCTGTACAATTTACAATTTGTTGCCGACGATTAATACAACTTTAGGGACTGTATGAAAAAAAATGGGAAAAAAATAATAAGTGACATCGCATAGTTTCTTGTCTAAATTTTTCAAGTTTCACTTTGCGAGTCTTATTCAAATGTTTCTCTGTATAAATCTTTTTGTGTTTTTGTTTTCAAAAACTTAAGCACCACTTTCTAATGATATTTTAGAAATTTTAATCGTGAGAATCTCTGAGGATTTAATGATCGAATTTTCATGCTCATGTACAAATGTATGTATTCCTATAAAATAATGCTTTTAAAAATTAAATATACCTAAATTTTTCTACTCACATTATAAAAATGTAACTAACCTATTATGAAATTGTATTAAAAAAAAAATGTTCCACATACGCCCTAGTGACCATCTCTGTCCAGGGAATACTTACTACAAAATCACTTTTTTACTTAATTTTACTTAAAATTAAGAGAATTTACACATTTTTTTCTCTTAAAAAAAAAAAAAACAATTACTTTAAATGGTTAATTCAACTTATGCCAATAACAAATTTCATCAATCAATTTAGGTAAAGTAAATAACAAATTCACAAAATTCTTATCTTCAAAACTAGATCACGTAAACAACTCATTAAATCGTTCGATATGATATGGCGGCCGTCCCATTACCATCATACATATATAAGTCTCTCAATGGAATTGCATATTTTTGCTTTAAACGATCTTAGTGACACCACAATTGGTTATGAAAAAGAGTCCACCAACAAAGGCAATTTGGACCCAAAGATATAATATCGCCATCGATGGTTGCGACTTATGTTCCTTTTAACATGTGGGTTAACATAGTAACTTGGTTTAATTCAAATAAACTATAAACTAGTTCAAAACATATCGTCTGGCAAATATGGCCAGCAGATGAAGTAAAAAAAAAAAAAAGAGTCGTTAAGGTATCGCGCATGCGCAGCGGATCCCATTTACTCAGCATCCCAAACCTATGCCCACCAACCACCACATGCTCTTCGACATTACAATCACGCTGCATCACACTGGAGCTGCAGAAACGTGTCTTTGAATCGCGGAATAGGGGTGGGGATTCGAATAAGTCTTGTAGATTATGCTGCTGCTGCATTCAGGGGAAAAATTGAAGATAAAAATGAATGAAAAAAGCATCTAATACGAGAAGAAAAGCAATATAGGATTCATAGATACATTTTATCGAGGAGAGTATAGATGCTGGAGTGTGGAGGGATGCCCAGGTATCAAACACACACACATTGCATGTCAATTTTACCTTTACCATGGCTTGCATGAAACGAATAGATAAACCTCTCGATAGTGTACTAGTGCGTATAGTTTTGCAGAAATGTTGAACTTTTATCCTCCCCTATTTTTGTTTTTTTTTTTTTTTTTTTTCTTAACTCAAACAGCTGGTGGCAAAATTTTTGTTGCCAAGAATTTGAAAATTCCGCCTATATAAATGGTTTTGGACATCGAAATTGGCATCAGTTCAACAGTATCTTACAAACGGATTACATTAGGTTCACAGTTCGAGAACTATAGAAGATCACCAGCCATAGAGATTCGTGTAAATTTAGTCGTTGTGTAAAGTGTGTGTTGTAGTACTTGGGATCGGTTTTGTTGGAGATTTGTGTTGTAGTTAATTCTTTTAAAAGTTCTTCTTTTTATACAAAAAAAAACTAAAAAAAACCAATATGAAGGTACGGAGATTTTGTATTCTAAATAATTTTCAATTAAGTATAGCTTGCAATTAGTGTAAAGGACAAAATTTTATCTAAAGTGATTTATGTGAATTACTAAGTAATGACTTTAAAAAATTGTGACCTAAACTCCTCAAAGCGCTGTCAATAATGCGTCAAATGACAAGTGATTATGTTTTCTTATTTAATTTCAGAACCAGTGAAATAGTTTCGATTTCTAGCAATTTTAACCTTTCAATATTTGAAACTACGTGATATTTTTATGGTTATTTAAAAACAAAAAAAATTTATTGCCAGAATTAGTTCTTAACATTTTCTATTTCTTCTGTCATTTTTCTTTAGTTAAAAAATTTGTTAATTTATCTGTTTGATTTAATTTGCGGTGAAATTTTTTAAAAGATGTCAGCATTGATTTTTTTTTAAACTTTGTCGAAATTTGTAACGATTTTTTAAATTTCCATTTATTAATCAAAACAGTTCAACTTTTAGGCCAAATACAGATTTTTTCCTTATATCATACTAAAAAACGATATTTTGATTTGAATTCCGACCAATAGTCCACGTTGAAGTTTAAGTTTCAAAATATTTAAGAACAGGTCACAAAAACTAAAATATTTAAGTCTGTTTAGTTTTATATATTCTTTCGAGGTAGAATTGTCAATAATTGAAGACTTAAAACAATATGACTGAGCTTTAAATTCATAATACTTTTTCTACTTGATTTTATAGCAGAATTTGAATCATATTTTTTTTTATTTTCAATTAATATAAAATCCATCAAACATTCGTGAAGAGTAGCAGTAAAAATGTAGTTCTAATAAAAGAACGTTATACAAAATCTTAGAGTTAAAAACGAACAAAATTATTTAAGTTTAGCCAAAATTATGAGGAATAATGGTTTTAATGTTTTCGGGCTAATTTTTTAGCACATTTTTTTTAGCAAATGTCTGAAAACTATTGATTGTTGTCGGTAAAATTTGTTTATTTATAAATAAGCCTGAAATAGAAGCACCCGAAATTCCAAAGATTTAATTTTTTTTCAGCAAAATGAAATTCAGAAAAACCGTCTTTGATCTAGCAATCAGATTACTTTTTTTTTTTTTTTAAGAAAGATTAACTGCCTTATTTTTAAACAAAAAAGGGTTATTTCAGGGTCACTATACACCATGGAATAAAGATTTTTCGGACTCAAACAAAACGCAATTGCTTACTGCTCCATTTGAGTCCAAAAAACTCTGAACACTAAGAGCTGAAATAACCTTTTTTTTTTGTTTAAAAATAAGGCAGTAAATGTTTATCAGTAAAATTTTAAGTTTTTTTTTTTAACTGACAACTTAATTTTAATTTAAGAAAATGCTAAAAGATAAAAGTAAATTTTTTATTAATTTGAATATCTACGATCTACGTATGAACAAAGGAAATTCTTTTGTCATTAATAGATTATCGCGCATCAGGCTGTTTCTATTTAAAACTAAATTTAACTGTTCCATATTTTTAAGTAATATTTGTTCAAAATTTTACAATGTGGCAATACTGAAAATTTTACTTGCGATAAAATTAGGTAGTGTTTGTTAATTAATGCATTTGTCTAAAATAAATAATTTCGACGTTTTGATTAAACCATGCGATGGCTTGGAAGATTAAAATCATTGGTCTTAAATTTCTGTTTGGCTTATTAAAAAAAAATGGTTTCGACAACTTTTTTTTTTTTTACAAAAAATCTATGTTTTATTGCAGGTTTAGGGTTGGATAAACTTTTTGTTAATTTTAATTTAAGTCATTTGTCACATACTTAAACCCTAAACCATGGTTATACCTGAGTTAATCAGCTGAAATTGGTGTTTTTTAATACACCTCAACCATGGTTTTAATATGTTTCTATAACTGACTCATAGGGCCAGTTGTACCTACAAATGTAGTTCAATATTTTATCCGTGGTTCATAAATTTTAACTCACCGATTTCAGAAAGTAAACGCAGTTTCTTAATGTTGTCTGATATTTGACAAGAAAATAAATTAAACTTTTAACCATAGTTGAACCTCATCAAAATCGGGGAGTTAAAATTGCAGAACCTCGGATGAAATATTGAACCACATTTGTGCAAGTGGCCCTTATTAATAGAACTACTTAAATTATTATTATTTGTTTTTGAATTTCCTGAAATGATTGATGTGATTTCATTAAATTTGGCAATACACGAAATTTAAAAAAAAATAAATAAAAATACAAAAAATAAAAACGCTTCCATTTTGTATGATTTGTTAGACAAAGAATTGCACAGGATGCACGCTTTCACACCATCGCATCGTTAATATCTTAAATTGTGGATATAACATGCGGACTAACACGATCATCATAGATTAGACTTTATTTTTTTTTTTTTTGCTGAAAAATCGAGTTTTATATTTCGAGAACAATTCAGTTGATTTTTTTTAAAACTTGAACAATAGTCAGACATGTTTCTTGTTTTTTTTTTTTTTTTTTTTTTTTTGGGGAAAACAATTACAGTACCTACATAGCATATTACTGTAAAAAAAATAAAGCTTCAAAAAGTGTTTGAAAAATGGTTTTGTTCTGAAATCAGTTTACCCTGTATAAGTTTTTTTTTGGGCAGTTTTTTTTTTTTAATTTTGGACTCAGTAACGACTACACCGATTTTTCATGAACATTTTAAGTAAAAATTTAAAATTTCTACCTAATTTGTACTTAAAATTTGGAAATGAAAGTTTTTTAATGTTTATAAAATTAAAAAAAAAAAAAATATTTTAAATCCACTTTTACAATTTTTGATATTTTTTCCATAAATTCTGATTTATTAAATTAATGAAATTTTAATATGTCGCTTTTGAACCAAAATAACTTCCTTCCGTAGGTACTTGTTTTATTGACTTAACGAACAAATTTCATTTATAATACGAAATAATTAACTTAACTTGCATTAAAAATTTTGACAACTGTAGGCAATCATTAATTAATAAATTTGTTAATACAAAATTTGTGCTGTATAAAAAATTTAGAGAAAGTCAATATCTTCTAATAATTTACAATTAAGCTGAAAAATTTATCAAAAGTCAATCCAAGAATAGAACTTTATTATATTAATATAGAATAGGATAGAAAAGATTTTATTTATAGCAAACACTTTAAAAAATGAAGAAAAAATAAACATAATTTTAAACATTATTTAACAAATAGAAGTGCTAGTTAACGTTTAAAAACAAATCTTGACGAAATTTTAGTAAAATCAGAAAAAAATTTTGCTGTATCCAAAAATAATTATGTCCACGTTAACTTTCTTGCCAAATATTAATATTTGTGCACACAATTTTTCACGTTATGAAAATTTTCTGTCATATAGCGTGTAGATAGTGGTTTTTTTTAGTTGGGAAGTTTCTTGTCAGAAAATTTCAAACTAAAAATTGCTAACTGTTGTTTAAAAAATCTAAAAAAAAATATCAAAATTTTAAGCTCTTTTACCTAAAAACCAACACATAGCAAAAGTTCGAATTACTCCTTAAATTTAGAAGATAAGAACTCTAGAAGCGATAATTTGGTTTCGTGTTTGAGCTTAAACTTTTCTTTTTGCCTAAACTTTGTTTCTGAACGTTTTTTTTATTTTTTTTATTTTCAGTACGTTATTGCCATCGTTCTTTTTGTCAGTGTAGTGCAAGCCATTCCCATTGAATTGGGTCACTATGGTGCTCCAACGTTACTCTCACATGGTCCTGTCCTTGCACATGCAGTTGCCCATGAGCCTGTGGTAAATTAAAATTTTTTTCTTTCACTTGATCCTCGTTAAATTTCTTCTCGATAATTTTTTCAGGCCTATCCCAAGTACTCCTTCAACTATGGAATCAAAGATCCCCATACTGGTGACATTAAGTCTCAAGCCGAAGAACGCGATGGTGATGTTGTGAAGGGTCAATACTCCCTTGTCGAACCTGACGGTTCGGTGCGTACAGTTGACTACACTGCCGACGATCACAACGGTTTCAATGCCATCGTTCATAAATCAGCCCCAACGAAGGTTGCTGTGCCAGTTATTGCCCACGCTCCAGTGCTGTCTCATGCCCACGCTGGATTATTGCACCATTACCGCTAAGGAGTCACATCAAAAACACACTGACCCAATGAAACATTGCTTACTTTATGCGTGAGAATGCTATATCAAAACCATCAAGCGGCCACAAAACTCTCATTCACTTAGAACCGTTCATCGATCATTGTAGATTATTTTATTTTATATCTTTTATTTGTTTACTTTATAATAATTTTAATTAATTATTCTTCTTCTCGTTCGTGTGTATAGTGATGTAAGTAATATTTTTTTTTTATTTTCTAATCACACTTTCTATGTTTATTCTATGTTTTTGTTGGCATGACTACGAAAGAGTTGTGTCGAGTTGCGTTCGTAATCGTAAGTGATATAAAATCTATCAAAATAAGAGAGTCATATAAAACACGGTCTTTTTTTTTTGCTCTTAATTCTTCATTTCACTTTCTTTTCTATATTTCATAATATTTTTATGCGCGCGCGATTTCGCTTTACCACTTTTGTTTATAGTTCTTCTTTCCTTTTCCTCTTCTTCTTCTTCTTGTATTTGTATTGTGTGTTTTTTCATCTGTGTTGCGTAATATTTATGTCACTTTGACATCAATGCGAATTATAACAGGAAAAAGAAAATGGAAAAAATTTAGTAATTACAAGAGTGTGCAGTATTAAAGTTTTTCTTTGCATCTTTTTCCTCTAGCCAGACTTGCATCACCACCGATTTAACAAAATGACGAAGAATGAAATTTGTTCGCATAATCTGACAGTAAATCTGTCATTTTAATGCAACTAAACTTTTCATATCAAACTGCAGTCACTTTTTTGTTATTTGCCACAAGCAGGCTTAATTCTATTCCATTGAAACGACCGACAACGACAACGCACGAGGCTTTATTTATGTAGAAATCTTGTGATAATTTTTTTTTTTCTTGATTTTTACGAATTCTTTGCGCAACTGTGCCGGACATTGTGCATTATTAATAAGAACAAATTGCTAAGAGATTTTAATTCATCCATAATGTCGATAGCAATTTTTTCCATTTTGTTTTTAAATATTTTTCGTCCTCGATGTATTTAACAATTTTGTTAGTATTAATACAGAAAATGTCTTCTTCTTTCGTTTTTTGTTTAAATTGAGTTGACTTTTTTGTCAATAAGTTTTCAATTTTGTTGTGTGTTTCAGCTAATTTGCAAAGAAATTTATTTTTTAATAATTTTTTTCTTTAAAATTAATAAAAAAAAAAAATTATTAATAATTTTTAAAAGTTTTTTGCATTTAAAATGTTGATTGCTTTCTTCTCTATGATTCTTCTTCTTCTTCTATTATTTTATTTAAACATAAACAGCTTTTGTCTATGATTTCATTTTTTAAATTTCATTTTCATTTGAATATTATTAAACAATATTGTATTATATACATATTTTTATATTTTATTTTATATAATATTTTTTTATATATATTTTGTACTTTTCAATTTTTCAATTTGTATATGCATTTTATGAGGCTATATCTTTTTTTGTTATGGGCCCAACTGTATGCCCGGTTGTGGTTATAGACAGGGTGTGCCTTTTTTTTAAATATAGAATTGTATGTTTATTATGAAGAAAATGTAATGTATTCTTTGTATTGTAAATAAATAAACGACTTAAAAAAAGTAAAACGAATAAAAAATATTGAAAAAAAAAAAATTACTGTTCTTATTTATTTTATGAAAAGGAGATTTGAAGAAAGTAGCTTTTTTATAATTAATTTTGAATCAAGACATTTTGGGAACCTGTTAAGTAAAAGATTCGAATTTCTCTGGTCCTAATTTTGTTTTTTTTTTTTATTTACATTCTAATTTTTAATTTTCTATTGGAAGTTATTGTAATTGGTAAAATTTTTATAATTTTTTATTGAAACTATTTTAATAAGTTTTTAGCAGTTTTTCACAGTATTGAACTCAAAATTTCGGTAAAACGGTGAAAATTGATGGAATTTTTTTTTAAATTTGCACATATTACGTAGATGAGAGAGCGGGGCATTGGGTAAAACAAAACAGCTAAAATTAACAGAGTTCCCAATATTCTTTTCTCTAAAGCTAAAGTCACGTAAAGGACTTTGGCTATGAATCGGGCATCAAAAAGAAAAAAAAATCGGAGATATTAGTCCCAAAATTGAGAGGTTTTTATGTAACTTTTTTTGGTTTTGGTTTTGTTTTGTTGATAGATTTCATAGCTGAAATTTCGATCAACAAAAAAGCTTTGAATTGATAGATTTATTTCCAAAATATTGTGAAGAACATCAATTAGAGTAAAAAGTATTACTTTTAGCCCACTCTCCCCTACCATGAAAGCAGAAAAAATGATTTTAATTTAATTTCAATTTTTTTGATGTATCTAATTATAAAGTCCTTCGATAATAAAGTGATTGCACCGGAATAATAAATTTTAAGGCTAATACGCGCTTTGTATTAGCCCCCATACAAAATTCTTTTCCAAATTTGCCAAGCCAAAATTTAGCCAAAAATCAAATTTTTATTTCTTACTGTACATATGTACATACTAATCTGCCAAATTTAGTGCAAGAAATAATTATTCGGCACTTTTATGCTCGAGATTCTGTAATTTTTTAAATTATGTGTGAACTTTGCGTTGTTGTTAAAATAAATACCGAAATAGAGGAATATTAAAGAACAAATGACTTATCTAAGGAAATGAAAAGAATGCATTTTATTTGTTTAAATTCACTTGAGATGATGGAAACAAATTATTTGTAATGATTGAATATTCCTATACGTACCTACGTATTTTTAGATAATAACTAAAATAATTTTCTCAACACTAATCGAGCCCAGGGTAACACAAAGGCGCACAATTACGAGAAGTTGCTATTGCGCTAGTAAAAACAGGAACGCAGAACGCAGCCCACAGATCGTAGATCGTAGCGTACCGTGTGTAATGTTGATCTGTCTCACTCTAATTTACCGCAAACAGTGTCTCATTCAAGTGGCTTTGTTTATCTTACATACAACTTGGTAAAACCGATTTTTGAGAACAAAAAGCCGTTATTTGCGTACAAGTGATATGAAGTGAACTGAGGTCCTTTTGCAAATAAAAAGCAATCGTATTTTTTACGAGTAAATAAGTAGCAAGTGTTGTACCATTTTGAAATCCTGATGTAACGGGCCATTTTTTTTTAAATAACTTGCCGAGGGTAGTGTGGTACATTTTTTTAAAAATATATAGTGTCAAAGTTAGCTTACAAAATTTTTTTGAACAATTACTCAGTCAAACTTTGTTTTTCTTACGAAACTGACAATATTTATTCTTGGATTTGTGATTGCGATTAATAGCATGGTTATCAAGGATTACGTAAAAAAGAAAACATAGCAAAATTTTAAAATTTGTAACCACTGTATCTAATAATGTGAGGTAGGGTATCGATTTTCATTATTTTTCTTAATATTGCTATAACTACTAAACCAAGAAAGATGGATTATTTTTTCATGCTTTTCAAAGAACGGGCACAACCTGCCCTATCACCCGATACCCGCGATTGACGTAGAGTTTCGGGTCACCCTGTATACAGTTTAGCCCCGAATTAATTTTTTTCCGTCCTAATCCCTTGGAGCTGGAGGAAAATAACACTTTACATGAAAGTTTAGCTCCGACCTCGTTGTTTTTTTCGTTGAATTCCCTTAGGACTAGCAAAACTACGTCTTTTATTTAATCTAATATATAGCGTGTACCTAAATATTTTAGCCCTGTACTTGTTTTTTATCATTATATTTGTTTCATTTTGTAATTTTTGATGTTTGCAATAAATTTGCTTCAAAATCGGCTAAGGGGCTAAAACCGTCTGGGTGGGGGGCTTTAGCCCAATATCCCCCCCATCCTGGATCCGCCACTGTTAATGGTGAAGTTTTCTTATTTTTGGAACGAATCATGAATATATTTTTAAATTAAACTAACAAATAAGGTGCTATTTGGAATTCAACAGTACTTTTTGACAATACTATCGTCTATTTTTGTTTATGTTTCATGAGCTGTTGGCTAATTGACATGCAATAGCCTACAAATAATGCAATAGGCATTTGAGTTCAAATTGCATTCAATCTAAGTAGATGTTATACCTAGTCTCTATAGTCTAAACTCCGAAATTTACGAAGTAGATTATAAAAAAAAAAGGTGTTAAGATTGAAATTATTCGAATTCTAGAGACCATTTTTGTAAGTTCAACAGTAATTCTTTTGCCAAAGTAGATCGCTCTAAACAATCTCAAGTACTCTTTGGTGATAATTAATCTGTGACTGTCTTTAGCTTATCGCTTTTTCACACTCTTATGAGTGTGTTCGAATACCTCATTAGATACTTTATTTGGGTAACCCGGTTATGTACATAAGAATCATAAGCATTTTAATTGGCTATTCAAGTAGCCAACACACCGCGAAAACAGACGTTTCTGGCTACCAAATTCATATTCAAGAAAGAATTAGAAGTGAATCTTCAGATACCATTCAAAGTGTTCGGAACTAGCAAGTGTCTTGTCGGTTGTCAGAAACACTTTTTCGCGAAATGTTTTCTACATTTTTAATTGTGAGTTTTTATTATTATGGTGTGTATTGTTGATTTAAGTTTTTTAGTCAAAGAACTGCATCAGGAATACATTATTTATATTTCAATCAAGATAAGATGGATATTTTAATTTTTTGATTTTTGATTCGTTTATATACATTGTGAAAAATTTTGCTTCATAGATCAATTTGTTTATTGAAATTAAGCTTCTTAATGAATTTTCTTGAATGAGGGGAGTTATACCTAAAATACTGAATTATTAAGATGGAGCAAGTGAATCCACATTATCAATGCAAAATCTCAATAGGACTGCTTTTTGAAGCCTAAAATTTGATGTTATTGTTAATGTTAATGTTAAATCTTCAGGCAACTTTTAAAGATCATTGCAAAAGCTCAGAATGCATACTAAATAAAGTTCTAACAGTCAAATTAATAAATAGATAATATTTAATAAATATCCAAGTTTTTGGATAATGCTGCCATATATCAGTTTATTTAAAATCGTGTATCTTTTGTCGAGAAATTTAAATAGTCCGTTTGCGACACATGAAAAACATTAATTTATTTATTTCTCAAATTAAACTAATAAAATGCGTTCAAAAACGTTAAACTTATGCAAAGTAAAATTTTTACAAAGCATAAGTGTGCGTTGCTGATGCATATGAAAAATTTATTACTACCGAATCAAAACATTTTTTTTTTAATTTTGGAACTCAGCCAAAAATTTAAGAATTTTTATAAATACATTCTATTTTATAAAAAAAAATATTTTAATTTCTGTGAAAATTATGAAAAAAAATAATAAAATAAATATAAAAATATATAAATAAAAATGAAATTTATAATTTTGTGTTTTATTTAACCAATTTCACAACTTTTTTATTTTTAATAAAATGCAATGCTTTTCAGAAACTATATGTTTCAATCTTCAGGCTGTTTGTGCGTTGCTTTTTACTAAAAGTTTTGATAGTTAAATAAAACATAAAATTATAAATTAAAAAGTTTTTATTTTCATTTTTATTTATATATTTTTATATTTATTTTATAATAAAACCACAATTTGAAGACCAAAAACCAACAATGATTCTGTGAAAAGTTGGGCCCAAATGAATTTTTCTTTATGGTAGGAAACAATAATTGAGGCGTCAGCATCAAAATCATCTGATCACTGATTTTCTGTGCAACAATCGTTGCGTCTATATGGTTAACTGGCTGAACAGAATGGTGACGAAGACGGAACTGGAGCCGGAGCTGGAATAGCTGTCAAAATATTGAATACACGCAAATTCAATGTTGCGAACACAACGGAACGTAGCCGCGCCGCATACGGAGCTGCAGACGCGAAAGAGTTCATCAACTTTTAACTTTTCACGTACTACACTTTTGACGTTTCAATTTGTATGAAGAAAAAAAAAACAACTCTTTGAGTCGGAAAAAAATATTGTGGTTATTTTGTATCGCGAAAAAATTATTTATTAAAAGGAAAATTATTGAAAACAAAAAATGTGAATTCTGAGCTTGTACACAAGAATATTCTTTTGTTTTTCTTCAAAATACATTCAAAGCTGTACAGTGCATTGTGGACAGGTAAAAAAAATAACGTACGACACTTTTTGACAGCTCTTACAGTTCCGTCTGCGGCTCCAGTTCCGTCATTCTATTCTGTTCAGGCAGTAATATTGGATCTCTTAGGGTTAGAGATCTATACAATTTTATCAAAGGAAATATTGACCTAATATCTACATAATGAATCACCAAGAAATAGTTATTAGAACATATGTATAAACTATTAAAAACACTTCATTGCAGAAAATGTTTAAAAAACGTTTTGAAAAATATTTTTTTAAGAAATCCGTCTTCAAAAGTCACGATCAAAAGCCAACTGTCAGGTTTTTGAAAATTTCTGTTTAAAAGCATACTTTGAGGAGAATTGTTAAATGGCAAAGTTTTAAGACTATAACTAAAATCAAGTTTAGTGTTTAGGTAAATTAAATATTTTCTACCAAGGATTTTCATGGAATATGTACTATTTACTAATACCTATGTATATCAGTTCTTTTGAAGTGGCAATAACTTTCATTTTAATTTAAGAGCATTTCAATAACGCCTTTTGTACTACATCAAATATGGGCCAACTCAACTGTTGCAGCTTTGCAGGTAACCGCGAACGCAACTTCGGATCCTCCTAAACAGACATCGTATTTTTATCAAGAACCACAAGGTATGCCTGAAATAATAAGTCTTGGTCTCTAATGAACAGTGAAACCACAAAAAAAGAGTCTTTGAATAAAATTAATTATTTTTGTCTAGGAATTGGAACGTATGAATTTGGTTATCATATTGAAGATAAACCAACAAAAAATATTCAATTTAGAAATGAAACTAGATTCTCCAATGGCACCGTTACTGGATCATATGGATTTTTGCGTCCTGATGGAATCTTCACTTTAATAAATTATTTAGCTGATCAAAATGGTTATAGAACTAAAAAGAAGAAGATAAATAAAATTGATCTATTATCATCTTCTACCGAATCATTAGAAACTACAACAACCACAACTGAAATTCCAGGATTAAATTTGACCTCTGGGACATTACCATCGCTTTTAGTTGATAAAGTCATGGATGAATTTCAAATTGATCTGAGTCCAGATGCAAGTCCAGGTGATATTCTTCATCCAAATATTTCAGATATTATAAATGGAAAAGTTCCACTGAGTGCAGATGAAAAGAATTCATCATCACAACTTGGATTTGATGTTGTGCAAAATTTTATACCAAGCAATTTTCCAATAATTCCTTTTCAGTTGCCGACAACTGAAATGCCATCAAGTAAGCGTGTGGATGATTGAATTTAAATAAGAAAAATATTTTTTTTAATTAATTTTAAAGATTATGTACTAATAGAACATTAGGTTATATTTAGATTTCTAAAATGTATACTGTTTTAATAAATATACATATAATATACCTAAATATTGTTATTGATATAGTTTTTAATGTATCAATTATAAATAATCAACATTTTTAGGGTAAAATTTGGTAAAAGGAAAATCACTCCTTACACGCAAAGGGAGGGAAATAGACCTCCTTGGATATGATGTTTTTCTTAGAACAGGTCTAAGAATTGTTTTCTATCACAATGTTGACATTTAAGTCGCAAACACACTGTTTACGTATGTACAATTTGTATATTAGCAAATATAATATTAAGTTAATTAAATAAAATTTAAAAAATTACTGAAGCGGTTTTTTAAAATTATTTTTTGATATAAAATGTTGTAAAAAAAAAATGATTAGATAGAATAACATCGACTCTGAAAAAGATGTTAAGATTATGCTTGCCTGGCCCAATTGTATTTTTTGGAAAATTTTATTATTATTTATTATTAAGCTACATAAGGGCTTTTTTGTTTAAAAAAATTTACTCAAACTGTAACACCGGGCTTCCTAATACACTTGTCAAAACAGTTAAGGGAACAAAAAAAATCACTTTTTTTTACTGTTTTTTTTTTTTTTTTTTTGAAGAGCTGTATCTCTGTGAAAAGGAAAAAAACGATCTTTTCAACACAAAAAAAATATGCACATTTACTGCATTATTCATAAACAAAAAATGGTTATTTCAGCTCTCGTGTTTAGGGAAACTACACCATGGAATAACAATTTTCCGGACTTAAATGGAGCAGTAAGCAATTGCCTTTATTTTGAGTCCGGAAAATTCTTATTCCATGGTGTAGTTTCCCTGAACACGAGAGCTGAAATAACCAATTTTTGTTTATGAATAAGGCAGTTAAAATTTTAAAATTTTTAAAAAAATTATTTAATTTTTTTCATTAAATTTTGTTTTTGAAAAAATGTGTTTTGTTTTTATTCTTTTCAACTCTTATCAGTATTGTAACTAATGCAAAACTGTAAAAAAAAGTGGACAAAAATTGTTCCTTTCGTTTCCGTTTTGATTACTATTTCACAATGTTTATGAACCACCCAATTTGTTCCTTTAATTGGTTTTTACGACTTTGATCATTCGGTACGGTAAAACAGTTCAATGGATTAATTTAAAATCTTACAGAAATATTGGTGGTCTATATTTCTTTCAAATGCTTACCAAATTAAGTCCTGCCGTTAATATTTGTAAAGCAGTCAAAGATTTACAAAAAGTCCCTAAAAAGTCGTTTTTTTTTCACCTTTTCATAATGTAACGGAGAGGAGCTAAAAAAAATAATCGTTATAAAGTTTTGAAAAAATCTTGTAGGAAATTAATTTCAGTTTTAAAAACAACCCTTAAATTTTCCGTGTCATCATTTCTTGCGAAGATATTGGTAGTCGGAGTCAAAAGTCTGTTTTTTTTTATTCAAAGCAAGATATTCTTCTAAAAAAATTTTTAAAATGACGAAAAAAGACGACCTTAAAACTGAATAGACAAGTTATCGAAACAAAACATTAAATTGGCTCGAAAAAAAATTTTCAAAGAAAATGATATTGTTCAAAAAAAAAAAAATAAAAATTATTGGGTCGTGCTTCTTCTTATGATTGCGCAATAACGGTACCTTACAAAAATCCTTTCTAAAATTTCTTAATACAAAAAATATATAGAGCTTTAGAATGCTTTTTGTATCATCTCAATACGACCACTTTTCACAGAGATACAGCACTTCAAAAAACTCTAAAAAAAATGATTTTTTTCCCCTTAATTGTTTTGACAAGTGTATAAGAATCTTTAATGCCACTTCTTCTTATATATGTGCGCTGTGAAATCGGCCCTTAATATTCACCTCGAGGTTTACCTGGCTTTGAAATCTTAGCGCTATCTGTCAGTTAAATGTCAGTATAGTTGGGCAAAGGTAAACTATTTTCAGAAATTGATCAATCTTAGAAAATGTGTAAACAATAGTAACAGTCTTTCAAGGTCTTTATAGGTTTTTAGCACCTACTTGTATTGTAGAATATATTCGAATAAAATGTACCATCCGAAGGTTCCGTTAATCCTTATAAAAGGTCAACTAGTTTTAGTTATTGGTCAGCCATAGATTTGTGTGTTTTTTTTTCAAAATAAGGATTAAGAAACCAGTTCAGATACATATACTTTTTCAAATATCCCAAAAATGAGGTCCTAAAAATCTTTATGATCTTGAAAAAAATATTTTTTTAAATACTGAAACTGATGGTTGACATTTTGTGACGATTCTGTGTAGTGTAGTGTAGTGACATATGCGAACTTCGGGTTAAGAAGCCATTGATCTATTTTTCAAAGCGATCTAAAGTACTAGAAAACTTAAAGAAACTTCATAAGAGCTTATTGTATTAAATGAACAACTTGATCTTCAACTTAATTTTAGTGAAACATATTAGGCCGTATTCATAGTCATTTTTAAAATGTTGTCAAGTTAAAAGTGGATTTAATTGAATTTTAAAACATTTAATAATATTTCTGTTTCAATATTCCAAAATTTGAAGTCGAAAAAAATTAATAAACGCTTATTTTGATAAATAAAAAATTGAATTTCGTTATTTGTATTTGTATAGATAAGACTGATTATTGATCCATTAGGTATTAAACTGCAGTTTAGGAAAACATGACTTTAGCAAACGACATACGCCACGCAAACACTCCATAATTTTTAAGAAAGTTTGTCTACGTTGTTAATCATCTCCAGTTAAATGAGATAAAATATTAAATTCACAACAATCTGCCAAATGCGTGAGTGGTAAACTTTGGCTTTGGCACAAATAAACTTAAATGCCACATTTCAATCAATTTATCACCTCCGCCAAAATGCGTATAAATTTACAAAAATGTCACTTTCATTCTGTTCACGTTTGACAGTTTACATTGTTTTTTTGAAAAGTAAATGCAAGTAAATGCGTTCATGTGTCTTGTTGCCATTTTTATCACCCAACAAAATCTGTCACTCGGCCAAAATGAAATCGAGTGCAATGTGAATGCTAATGCCTGGGCGTATCCATCTTTTTCCAAGTTATAACTCTCAAGTAGGTAGTCAGCGCGGACAGTCCAAAGAAAAAAAGTAAAAAAAAAAAAAAAAACATTAAAGCTAATTTTCTTCTTCCTCATAGCGAGCATCAGCATTCAACAAAGTTCGAATTACGCGTTTGTGGAAATATACATACATATAAATGGAAATGCACATAATTTAGCTGAACCATGTGCACTTAAGTTAAGTTATTCGAAATAAATGATAGAAAACAGAAACGGAAGATAAGCTGACGATCTGAAGACTGTCTATCGAGGAACTTAACAGTCTGCATTATTTAGATTCCATTGTATATAATGTGGAAGAGGTAATCTCTTGAGTTGAAAGTGAATCTTCTTCATGGAACAGCGCAGTAATGGAGTCTGTCGATCTGCATCGTAATTTCTTTGGGGTTTTCCCTCTTCACATTTGCATAACTATACGAAAGCATTTCATTTTCAATGCTCTAGACTAACGATACGAGGATACAGATCATCCAGTAGCCAAGAGTGGTGGCTACTGGGTGAATGTGAGTATAGTAAAATATCTGGACTTGAATGGCAGAAAGCGTCTGCTTAAATTTTTTTTAAAGCAACATAGAAAGGAATTAGCTAGGTATTTGTAGAGTGAACAATGAATGTATCCAGACATCTTCTGATTCGGATGAGCTATCACTATCAGTATCAGTTTCACTTTGTGAATTAAGTAAATATATACCTGAAGAAATAATTCGGTAACGTAAATCTAAAGGGCCCTACACACCATCAATGTTACCTGACAATATTACTTGAAGGAGTCTCAATTCAGGTAACATTGATCGTTAGTAGGCACTTCAATGTAATCTAAAAAAAAAAAAGTGTCAATGTTACTTGATAAGTAACATGGATGGTGTGTAGGGCCCTTAAGAAATGTTTTATTTTCCAAGTGTACTGCCGAGAAAGTTGCAAATTCCCCTTTATTGTTTTTATTGCCATTAAAAAAGTGCCTATAATCTTAACCGCTTAGATGCGGAAGGTCCATAGGCAGGATAGGAACGATTGCGAGTCATTAGACACTGGTTCTTCACTGGTTCAATGGTTTTGGCGAGTATTTCTCAGCTCTCATACATTTCCCCGATCAAAAATTTATCGAGTAACCAAATCGAAATTATGTTTTTATTTCATCTACAATTTTCAGATCTCTAACATAAATAGTACATCACTGGACATGTACGATGTCCAACATCATAATCACAATCCAATCTAAAATCTGATTTGTAAAAATATGACAGCGCATGGACATGGGATTTTAGTACCTACATTTGTTTTCTTCTAGACATGTTCATAATCCGAGTATCATTCATGCCCTGTCTATATTACTTATTTGGTCAGAACAGAAAAATCCTTTAAAAATTTTGACCAAGCGATTCCCACTTTATTTGTTACAGTAATTAAGAGAGAAATTGAGAAATTTTTACGAATCTTGCTATCGTTTTTATGACAGTCAATGTAGTAGATGGTCCCATTTAGATAATTCGTTTTCCTTAGTGGACGTATTTGTTTATCAAACTTTGAATTTTTGTGACTTTTAATACAAAAATTGACTATCACAGAATAGGCGTTTTTCTTTTATAGCTCTAAGCAGAGTACTGAGCAGAGCCAAAGCGATCCGAGTTAGCTCTGGCCAGAGTATGAAACACGTCTGAGCTCTGAACTGTCATATCTGTCAAATCACATGAAAATTATATGAAGTTGGCTATGCTCAGCGTTTTGGTTCGTTTGCTCGGTCAATGAACAAAAAAAAATGTAAAAATGACCCCAAACTTAATGAAAACAAGTCCCAAAAAAGTTAGAAATACTCAAATTAAATCGAAAAATGGTCCTACAATTATAAACGTAAAGCAACAACAACAAGTAAAAATGGGCCCATTTTTCATAAATAATGAAATTTAACCCCAAAATTAAAAATGAAAAGAGGCCCCAAAAAATGAAAAGTGAACCCAATTCACAAAATTTAACTAATTTTTGTTGAATTTTGAACAACTTGCTGTTGCTGCTATAAATTTTTGGGGCCATTTTTCTTGGGGCCAAATTTCATGAAACACTGATTTTTTTTTGACAGCTCAGTGTTTTTTTTCGGAGTTAAAAAAAGAAAAACGCAATAATTTGCTGTTAAAACTGTCAAAATAATCTGTTATTGTCAAAGAGAGTAAGCAAGTTCACAAAAATTAGATCTCAGAGACCTCTCTGCAATGTCAATTAAGTACATGAGCAGGACTCTTCAATAAAATTTCTCAGTTTTGCTCTCAAAACTCTGAGAAATAAAAATTTGGATTCGCTTGCTCAAGTTTTGACGCAGAGAAATATCTGACATCTCAATTTCCTGAACATGCCAATTAAGCACGTTAACATCTGGAACAAAATCCTATACCTTTTCTTTCAGCCCAGAAATCTATATTATTCAATAAATTTTTATGATAAATTTTGAAGTTATTCACTAGTTTTTGCAACGATAAGTGGATTTACACTGATTTTACAGTTTGTTCGTACAGAGTGGTGTGCGACAGACGCACTTACATATTTTGAATTGGAATGAAACTAAAACCATTGAATGAGAATTTTTTTTATATTTCGAGTAGTGAAGTAATTAAAACCAGGCTTGTTCACTATATCGAGATTGTTCACTATTTTGAGAAGGAAGTTAATCATGTTTTCCAGAGTAGAATTCGATACAAAATTAACATTTTGTTCGGTGTAAAGTTTCAATGTCAAACATTTCATAACATAAAAAATAAAATAAACTTTATTATTCATAAAAGAACAAAACATTTAATAACAAATATAGGTAGGTATTACAGTTACAGGTATGGGAATTAGTTTCTCTTTTTATTCATGGGAGCTTTCCGTTGACCTGGTCATTCCATATTGTTTGACAAAAAAGCTGTAGAAGTGCCTTTGTGAACATTTGATTTTAATACTAAAAATTTAGAATAACAAATTGATCTTAACTTTTGACAGCTTTTGAAGTAGGTAGCTTACAGTTTTTTGAAACAATGCTAAAACGTAAAATATCCTGTCATCTTATACCGCACCAAAAGCAAAATAGACATAAGCAGGTATTATTCTGCGTTATTGCGATAGAATTTGATGCATTTGAACATAACATATTCTTTATTAATCTATATAAATAAAAATGTAAATGTACGTTTGTTCCTTATAAGTAATCTCCGAAAGTTCTTCACCGATTGCTTTGAAATTTTGACACAACATTGCATTTTCATATGGGCGTGTTTATATATACTTTTTTCTTAAATCGCCATCAAATGGACAAAAAAGCTACACCTGCTGTACTGAGATATCAGGAATCATAAACATTATTTATCAAAAAAAATTTGTTTTTTTTTTTGTCAAAAATTTGAAGCAAAAATTTAAAGTACATACATACATATGTATGTTTTTGCTATTATTTCACATGGACGAAAATATATGAGATGCGTTAATTTCGTAAGTATAGTTTATTAATTTCTCATTTTCGTGATTTACCATTTAGTTTTTTGTTTTCTTTTTTTGAATTCACATATATCGCTTATTCATTTTTTGAATTCAAATACTATATGTACTCTCTCAAAATCGGACACTGGAGGACCGAAAAATTTGTCCGGTTATGAGAGGTGTCCAGAGAGAGTATATTGCATAAAGATTTCGATCTATTTATATTTCGACATTCTGCTGAAATTGAGATTTGTTTTTTTCGTCATTTCGTGAGTTTTTTTTTTAATTTTTGTACTGTTTTTCATTTCTTTTTTTTTAAATCTGTCAATAAATCTGTCTGAGTCTTAAATAGGTAATGACTCCCAAAAGATCAAACATAGTCAAACTCGCATAGCGGATGCAATGCGGCGAGGGTTGGCAGGTAGTACTGAGGAAGAACGGGCATCAGCGAACGAGCGAACATGCCCAAGAATGGCTTTAATACGTGCCGAAGAAGCACGAACATGACGATCGTGTTCTACAGCTTTAGATCTGTTTCGTTTCAAACTGCATGAGCGTGAAAGACTGAGAGCGACTGAAAGACGTCAACGAGAAACACCAGATCAGCGTCAAACACGACTCTGTTGTCAGCAATCACTCGATTACACTCCGATTTAACCCATCTGATGATTAAAGTTTGAGTCGGAATGTTATCATCGGCACTATGACTGAACTGTGTCCTCATTGCAAAGTTTTGAAATTTAATGGAGAAACAATAGGAATGTGTTGCGCCGCCGGAAAAATTAAACTGCCTCAACTTGAAGAACCGCCAGAGACCTTAAAAACTTTGCTTACCGGATATTCCGCCGAATCAAAACATTTCCTATCGAACATCAGGAAATACAACTCATGCTTTCGAATGACGTCTTTTGGAGCCGAAATCGTTTACAGCTCAATACATGCAAACTTTTAAAGTATAAGGCAAATTTATCATAAAAGCCGGATACCTGCTCCCGTCCCAACGTCTACAAAAAATTACATAAAATTTCGACTTTGAAGTTATTACCATTAGCTACCTATCGTATATGTATCAATTTATTATGCTATTTTCTTACGATTTTCTACCCGTGCGAAGCCGGGTCGGGCCAGCTAGTTTCTGATAAAATCAATTTGGCTGAACTATATTGTTCACTCTACCAAGATTCTTCAGTATTTTGAGCGTCTACTGTAAGTGTGTTGTTTATAGGAACTAGGGCTTATAGTAACTTACAACTGTCAACCATTTCTATATGGGTGTCTGTAGGAATGGAGGTGATACATAGTTTATTGCTGAATCTGAACGGCTAATGTAAGTCGCACTTTTCTATGACAGGAGATATTCTTGGAGGACTTGTCACTTCCTCGCAAGAGGGAGTAGCCCTGAAAAACTTTTTTGTTTTTAGGTGTCAGTGCAGTGGCTGGGAATCAAACCCAGACACTCTGACATTACAGTCCAACGTACTTACCATTACGCTACCACGGGCTACAACAGATTTATGGTTTTAAATATTTTGTCCATTAAAATGGCACTGAAAGTAGTTTTTTTTTTGAAGATTTCGTGCACTCTTTCCAGCATTGTGAATAGATTTTGGGAAAATTCGTTTCGGAGATTATCTTTTAGTGCTTCCAGGGATCTGGGACGATTGTTAGAAACAAATAGATTCACGGGAAAAAATCGCACAGAGTCAAATCAGGAGAACGTGTTCTTTGAATAAATCGTTCACCAGCTCTGATTTTGTTAATGAACAATTAATTCCGTGATTCTGATCAAAAATAACTAATAAATATCATGTCTATTGTTCATTTCTTTATAATAAATTTTTGATCTCATTGAAATAATATATTAAATTTGGAATTATGTAAATCCATTCCACCATCATAATACTATTAATATTTGAGGTTTAAATGGAATAACAGCAACTTATGAGTGTTCTACTCTGCCACCAATATAATTTCTGCGTAACTAGGTACTTTACCAAATTAGATAAATATTCAAGCATAAAACTTCAATGTGATACCTATTAAATTAAATATGCTATTAAAAATTCTTGACAAAAAATTAATATTTTCCACAAAGAAAATAAACACTTTCGCCTAAAAATTATAATAAATTATATGCCTGAATGTAACACCTCCTCAAATTCCATAAGCCACGCAAAATCCCTGCGAATGCTGCTAAATTATGCCACAAAAATAAAAAATTGCAATTTCCCACATTCCTTATTGTTATTATTAAAAAACTATTATGCATTATCATTATTATGCTAATATTATGTAATTAAGAAACACTCTCACATTACGCTAATGCTATTGGCTGGCTTATACTGGCTGTTGTTAGCTCTTTTACTTCCATTCACCTTAATTAGACTATATACGAAAATAAATGGCAATGTAAAGCAGTTTGCGTGTATACGACCGACCGACGACGACGCTCCATTGAACTCACGTCATGTCAGTCTGGTCTGGAGCACTATTGCTGCACCGCTGCTGCCACCACACCACCGCCATAATGTATGGCATTTGGAGCACACTGATGCACATCAAGCCAGGAGCTATGCTTTACATTAGGTATTAGGCTGCAATTGTATTGCAAACATAGAAAAACAAAGAGTTCCGTCTTTTTTGCTTTCTATTTCATTGTTCGAAGTCTAAATAACCATTTGTGGTCAAAAAAGTAACCACAAAGACGTTTAGTCTCGATGTCTTTCTCCACCACCATGCAGCTACTGCTACCTATACCATCATGCAGTACCAGAGACAGTAATGACTGAGATATATTTAAATCCTCCACAGATCCCTTTATTCAACGTCGTCGTCGATTGTTGCAGCAAAGGCGCCACAAATTGCAAACCAATAAATACACTTTGGCCTAGTAGCAATAATTTGTACGATCTAGGTAACGAGGTTCCATATGGTAAACACAAACAGCTGGTAGTTTAGCTTAGAGGAAAGTTATTTCCTGATTGTCATCTATTATAAGCCAATATTGTCGATAGTGTCAGCAAAATTTTACTTCTTCTTGAATTACTGATGGACATTTGGTAGAATTTGATTTCTGACTGGTATTTGATCTAATCTGCAAACTGGTAACAGCGATCTACACAAGGTGATGAGGGTGGTTCAATAATTCTACGAAGTTTTATTGGTTAAATTAAATTTTGATCTTTTATCCTGCAGTATCACTATAATATGCCCTGAATTTGTTCTTTTAGGAGAAATAGGCAAATAGTTAAAAAAAAATAAATGTTTTGACAAAAATAAACTGAATCGGATGACGTTTAGCCGAGTTATGCGAGTACGAACACAAAAAGCCATTCATATGTTTTGACGATTTTGTGACTTTGCCGGTTGAATTTTCTAATTTTCGTTCAAATTTTTTTATTTTAGGCTCCTTTGTGTGATGTTTTGGTTCAACAAATCCAACAAAAAATCCCCACTCAAATCGGATGATGGTTAGCCCAGTTATAAGGTAATATAAGGTTAAGCAAGAAACCGAAGGAGTTTCAAGACCTCCCGAATTAATCCTACGAAGGCTGTCTGGAGTACGATGTCAAAGTTGTGCTAAAGTAGAAAGGATGAACATCTTCGACGGATTGGTTGACAGCACAGCCCCTACGAAGAAGAACTTTGACTATAGAAGCCTTGGAGTCATCATAGGCTACAGAGAGCATCTTAGTGAAAAGCTCTCCACTTTAAAACGTTTACCTAACACAGGCGTCAACAATCAGTGATCCCAGTACCACGATATTAACAAAAAGGTAGTCGTCGAGGTCACTGTAGTCTCCTGGTATGATGATAGATGCGTGCACAGGGCTTGGGAAGAGTATTAATATCGCAGAATGTGTGGAAAGAAGAACCTGCCCAAAGAGAAGAAGGCATACGTTGCCTTCAAGCTAAAAGAGATATTAGAGTCTCGCGATCGACACTATACTGCTGGTTTTAAGGCCGAGCTGCAGGCTCTTCGAAACAGCGAAGGCAACCTAGCCACCGAACCATAAGGAACAGTAGATGTTTTCAACTTTTAAACAGTTTCGGAAACAGCTGCTGAATAGAAATCATATTGAGTCAGTTAAAGAGCAAGAACCAAGAAGAGAACCAACTTTCAATATAAGTGATGAACTAATTCAACCATCGAGTATAGAACACGAAGACTCGTGTGAAAAAGCCTTAGAAAACCGAAATCAAGCGCGCGCCGCCGCCGCAGCCGATTATAATGAATTACCAGGAAAGTTCTTCATTTACCAAGGGAATTTTTTTGGGCATATCCCTGCTAAACTTTGTATATAACATTTTATTCAACATTCTGTGTGAGCATATTAAGCCTTCTCGCCTAATTTAATCAACACAAAAAAGTGTGGCTTTCAGCCAAAAAAAAAGTGTGTCGACAAAGCGACAATAGACCGAATCTTCACACTCGAAAAGACCAACGAATTTCAAGTCAAGATCCATCATTTCTTCATTGACTTCAAAGCTGTATACGATAGCGTTCCTCCTCAGGAGCTCTATTTGTCAATGTCTGAACTCGGATTGAGTTTTGTTGCGTGTCACAAGAAAAAACACTGTGCAATTAACTATTGGCGCACCTTTCCGATATTTAAAAAGTGTGCGATAGACTTTGGTAGCTTTGTTATCGATAAAGCGGGCAATTGCTTGATATTATCTTTCGGACCGATCAACACAAGTTGTTGTATTCAACGGTTTCAAGTTTGAAATTCAAACAAAAAAAGATGTGGGTATGCCCCAGGGCTCTGTTCTGTCTCCGAGTCTCTTTTTCATAGTTTTCAATGATCTCTGGTATTAAACTTCTAATTCATTAAATAGTTAACTTCAACGGCAGGGCAGTGTATGATAAGCCAATTAAATTCTGATCCTAACAACATTGTCCAGTAGGGAATTAAAAATTGCGTAAAATTAAATGCTTCAGAAAGTCAATGTTGTCTATAGTCGTTAAGGCGGAACTTACCCCCAATGTCGCTGTATATGTTATGTGTGGTACTTGCCACACACAAAGAAATGAAACAGCTTTCTATTCTCAGTATGATGTGTAATACTTATCGCCTTTTATGGAACTACAAAATATTTGACGTGGCTAAGAACGCAAAGATTGTGTACAACTCAAATATTTGGGCAGGTGCTCCTTCAACTCACCTGAGTTTTTTGGACTGTATTCAAAAAAGGGCTTTAAAAAGGAAATGTAGATAACAACGACTGAATTATTTACGTTTCTTGAGCACCGTTCGTCATCCCATGTCTCTCACTTTATTATCATCACTTTCATAAACAATCCTCCATTGAAAAAACTACTTGCATTCTTCCCCTAAAACAATTCAACCGTAATACTCGTGCTGCTAAGAATGCCCATAAGTTTTTAATTGAACCCCTATTTCGGACGTACTGAGATTCTTTCTTTAGCTCAACTCCACGAATGTGGAATTCTTTACCTAGGTCTATTTTTCCTTCCCATTGCAATATTCTGAAATTCAAAATCATCACCATCGGTATTTCCTACAAAATCCTTCCCTAGTTTCATAATCGCTTTCACTGTTTTAATCGTTTTAAAGGGTATTGATAACACCTTGAGTGCACGTTTATTATAGACAGGAGTTATAACAAGGAAGATACTATCGAATTGGATGTTTTTCGGTTAGCCTTACAGCCCGATACTCCCCAACATCACTGCTACCTCACAAGTCACAAGGAGAGGTGAAATTAATTTTGTGACTTTTTCATATTCTCCCCCAAAGTCACAACTTGTGAGAGTCACAAAAACAATCGAAATTGTGATCTCCTTTAGAGGAAGTCACAGCTCACAAATTACATGTGTTTTTTTTTTCACTTTGATTTGACATTCTATATATTTTGCGAACAGTTTGAAACTTTCTAAGATTTGCGAGTGTAAAAATATAATATAGGTACACTTGTCAAAACAATTAAGGGAACAAAAAAAAAAACACTTTTTTTTTTAGTGTTTTTTGAAGAGCCGTATCTCTGTGAAAAGTGGTTATATTGAGATGAAACAAAAAGCATTCTGAAGCTCTATATATTTTTTGTATTGAGAATTTTTAGCAAGGATATTTGTAAGGTACCGTTATTGCGCAATCAGAAGAAGCAGCACGACCTAAAAATTTTATTATTTTTTTTTTTATTTTTTGAACATTGTCATTTTCTTTGAAATCTTTTTTGAGCCAATTTAATGTTTCGTTTCGATAACTTGTTTATTTCTCAATACAAAAAATATAATGCTTCAGAATGCTTTTTTATTCATCTCAATATGACCACTTTTCACAGAGATACAGAGCTTCAAAAAAACACTAAAAAAAAAACTGATTTTTTTTTGTTCCCTTAATATTTTTGACAAGTGTATGAAAACGTATTTATTCACTCACTTTATTGCTTAAAAATAAATGAAACCTTGCATTGCATTGTATAAGTTTTAAATAATTTTGTTTGGCCCAATTTACATTTTTGTATACTTTTGATCATCAGCTGTTCCAAAAATGACACTAAAGAATTCAACTTTACAGTGTGGTGAGTTTCGTTGTGATTTTTCTTGTTAGGATTATGGAAGTACGGTGTAAGCTCCCTTAGTCGGACAGTGACGGTTGTAGCACTTTTGTCCGTCTAAGAGAGTTGTCCGTCCAAGGGAAAAATAAAAAAATAGTTATGTAAGGAAATGTATAATATATAGTGGCATCATGAAACATTTTTGCCTACAAGCCATGAAATTCATTCAAACTAAAAATGAACATGAAAGATACAAGAAAAACGATACAAAAACAGACTTAAGGGATCATGAAATGTATGAAATCTACATCCAAGATCCACGGTCGTGAGAATTTGTCCGCCTAAACGGATTGTCCGCTTAAGGGAGTTGTCCGCAATAGGAGCTTTCACTGTATTCCAAAAAAGTTATCGAGTCACAACAATCCTCACAAGAAATAGTCACAAGAGCTTGTGACTTATGACTCCTTACAAGGGGAGAATCGCATTTTTTTTGAAGGTATACTGATTTTAAAGTTTCCGTCATTCTTCTAATTTATTATCAAAAAACTTTAAAAACAGTTACTCTATGTCTGGTGAAAAATTAATAATAATATAATAAATCACTGGTATATACCTATCTTACGTAACCATCATAGGAACTGAACACTTTTACTGGCTTGTAGTCCTGCTTGGCACAATATGGTCATTACTTTCCATAACTCTGACTGATCTAAAACTATTGGACTACATTATACACTTTAGCTTTTAAAATAAAAGTAGTATTTCGGGGATTTCTCAAAAACCAAAACAACCAAACAATTATTATTACTCAATCAATGTGCATGCGATAGACATCGCAGGCTCATATTCATACACGATATGATTAAATTGTGCTGTAAAGTGTAACAGCTGCTGCTGGTTAACTCTTAACAAACACACAGAAGCCGCAACTTGCAACCACATAATTTTCAAAAAAAACACCAATAAACTGTATGTCTATATGTAAATATTAATTTGTGGTTAATTGTATGAAATTAGAATTATATAACCTACAAAATGGACCTGCTGCCAAGTTAAGTCTCGGCTGAGAACTACGACTTTACAATTTATACAACGTGTGCCAAGAATGATGGCTTGTTAAGTATAATTGAACGAAAACAACAGTCAGTCAAGCTAAGTTGGTGAGAAATGTTTGAAGTGCCAATGAGGCATGCACTATACGATGGCTTATAGCTTGACGGTATTTCCGTGAGTAAGGTGCTTGTTAGTTTAATAAAATTCATTGTGGGTTATTTATTTATACTTGTTTTAATCAGTGTGCTACCACACTTCTGACTGCGAACATTGGTTTGGTGTGTTTGATCTGCACAAACTGTGGTCGGCCATAATTTAGTACTGCGGTTTCTTTTAAAGATGCAATGTTGTATACTTTATCGATAAATTTCTTCAATTATTTTAATTGTATCAGGTGATTATTAAATCGTTTTGATTTTTGTGTCAAAAGCAATCGAGCACAATAGAAGAATGCTCAACAGATCAATAATAGTTCAAGCCTTATGACTTAGTTCCTTTAGGCACACTTATAAATTCTACAGAAAAACTAATATCTAAGGATCTTGTTCCTATCACACTTAGATCAATGTAGATCCCTTGTGATACCCTGGAGGATTGGACGCTCCAAATAATAATTTAAAATATAAGTTTTGATGGACCATCTAGCCATCTAGAGGCATTGATGAATTTCGACAGTTGCACACCAGATAAGTTGGAGAGCTCTTCTAAATTATTGAAGAAGTAGTTTCCTAGATGTTTATTTCTTAGTTGCGAGAGTGCTGGAGTGAGAAGAGTCTTCATGTGCTTCTTCATCGCCACAACCTCTGCATAGATCATCCGTGTTGAGCCTCAGTTTTTTCGTGTGGTATTTCAGCAGGTTGTGTCCAGTAACTGTCAAGATCCTATCTGTCTTCCCCTTGTCGAAACACGGCCAAAGTTTTTTGGTATTCGTGTAGGAGTCGAGTAGGGTCCACCTTACATTTGTTTTCTCAATAATTTTCTTTGCCATAGTCTGTTTGAATTTGAAGGAGCAGATTGGTGCATATATCGAGCCCCTTCCGCCAAATTATCGTAAGCGACAAAAAAATAAAAGTATCGTAAGCGACATTTTGTTTTTTTGTTTGCTCAGCAACGAAACAAATTAAGCCAAATTTCAGCATTGAGCAATATAAAAAATACTGTTACTGACAGATAACAAAAGGTCCGATTGCTTTTAATGCACAGGAAAAAATGATATAACTAACTTTATGTGACAATATGAAAATGTCGCTTACGATAATTTGGCGGAAAGGGGTCGATATGTTTAAGTTCTGCTTGGATTGGATCAATTGATTTTCCAATTCTTGCCAATTCGTCTGCTTTTTCGTTACCTGAAATTCCTTTATGGCCAGGAACTCAGCAGAGCCTTATGTTGTGCTGCGAGCTAAGAACTTTGAGCTCTTCGCGGCAGCAGGAAACAAGTTTTTAATTTAATTTCGATGGCAGAGAGTGCTTGGCTGTCAATAAAGAAGGTATCGCCAGCATTGACAGCCGTTCCGCAGCTTTGGTTACTGCCAGAACCTCAGCTTGGAAGACACTGCTGTTGTCTGGGAGTCTAAAGGAGCTGGCTAAGTTTAGGGTTTCCGTCCCGCTTCAACTCCACATGCCATTTTAGACCCATCGGTAAAGACTGCTACCGTTGGGTCATGTGGTTGAGTGACTTCCCATTCATGTCTATACGAGGGAAGGTAGATGTGAATGGTCTATAGAAATCTAGTTGGGCGTGGCCAACTTGACTGTGTTTCCAGACATTTGTTTGGCTTAGGCGTAGTGCACTATTTGCTGCAGATTCTTGTACAAATAAGTCTAGAGAGGCTTAAGATTAAGTATAGCTTCAAGCCCCGCTGTCGGGGTGGTTCTCATTGCTCCTGTGATATCAATGTATGCCATTCTTGTACTTTGGTTAAAGTTTTAAGATTGGTAGCTTTTTCTAATTCATTCCACTAAACTATTAACTATACAACCATATGTTAGTATCAGTCTTACTATTGCCGTATACATCCATAGAATGATTTTTGGATTAGGTCCCCAGGTTTTACCGAAAATTCTGTTACAGGAGTAGAGGGCAAACATTGACCTCTTTCTTTGATATTCACACTCCAGTTTAGCTTTTTGTTAGGTTATTACTTTTGCTAGGTTATTAGCTGATACAGAGTCTTTTTTTCTCTCATAAAATTATGATATCATCTTTTTGGCGAACAAAAAATTAATACTAGTCCTTGTAGTTTTGTAAATTTTATTTACAAACACTTGGAAAAGAATCTAATGAACTTTGAAAGATTATATGGAGTGACATGAATACCTCCATTGCTTCTAACCGTTTTTTTTTTGTTAAGTTTGAAACCATTTAGAAGATAAAATCCCACGCAAGATCTCTTTCCTTCAATCTGCCCAATACCTTTAACTTAGTTCGTTAAATCTTTCCTTTTCTGTCTCACTAAATCAAAAAATCATGTCTACGATTTTGTGACACAATTGTTCCACTGAATTACACATCTTTGTGCAACCATCACAAACAACGACAACAGCACGATATTCAAAGAGTTCTCTATTCACTCTATTCCTTCAGAAAAGGATTGAAATGAATTCCAAATCTGAATCTTAATCGAAATCCAACATTTTAATGGATATGGGGGAACCTTTGAGCTAGAGAGCGCTATGTTCGTTCACTCACTGCTTGCTCAGACCAAAGTGGCAGTAGTGATTTGAACTGACACTAGGAAATCGTTATGTGATCCAAATTGAATTGACTGGACAGTGAAGTAAGTATATTTTTGTAATGAAGTGTGTGGGAGTCCTATTCACCTAGTTCCAGTAGCTCTGCATTATTTAGGTTCAATGATGGGAAACTTTTCCAAACCAAATGTAGTGGCTATATGGTTATATTGAGTTAAGTAAGAGACCAGCGAAGGAAAGTATTTTATTTTTTTAGACTCTTCACTCAAGCGCGAATTAGTTTTTTTTCCTGATTTTAAGTGAAATTAAATTTGTTTTAAAATCAATTAAGCATAAAGAAAATTATTACGATGTGGTAATTTGGTGAAGTGATTTTGTTTTAAGCAATTAAATCGACAGATTATGATTAATTTGTATTTTTTGGCTTTGATTGAAAGTGTTTCTTATAAAAATAATAGAGAGGGGACTGAGAGAGGTAATGCTTTTATCAAAAGACTTAAAATTAAAAAGATTTAATAATCGATTTTGTAGTAAATTAGGAAATCTACAAATCTACAAAAAATACTGATTCGAATTTTATTTTAAACTAGGGGACCCCGGCGAACGTTGTATCGCCCTACCACATAGAAAAAATGCCTCAAATATAACTTGAAATGCAAAAGGTTCGAAATTTATGTGATCCATGTATATTATAGGGATTTTGAAAAAATTGAAAATGTTATTTATTATTTTCAAAAGAAGTTATTTAGAAATTTTCTTATACCTAATCTATTACACCTGGATGTAAGAACGGATAGATGTGAAAAATCTTCTAAATTAATCTTTAACAGTTTTTAGTATATTTATAATATTATAGACCCCTTAAAATAAGTAATACAAAATAAGCATTAGCAGAGTCACTGTGGCGTATACGTACTTTTTTTTATCAGCATATATTAATTATATTTAAAAATTTGTACATAACTGTCTTACGGTTAATTCCATCTAATTGGTATGAGATATATTTTGAATAGCAAACTCATCTTACGTCAAAATAAGTATTTATATGTAAGTTAAGTCAGAGTTTTTTTGTTTCAAAAATTTAAATTTACTGCGAATTTTATCTCAGCAGAATTTTACTTCCTACGTCACAAATATTATTTTGTTTTTCGATTATTGTGGGGTCGTGTGAAGTTTAATGAGTTGGTGTTAACATAACCAGTGATGCCATCATTAAAATTCAGCATGATCTCCTCGTAATATTCTTCGCATAATTTTATATACAGGGTCTCCAGTAAAGAATGGATAATCCGGTAAAAAAAACGGTGGCGTATAGCCGCTTTATGACTGATCCGAAAATGGAAATAAAAAGTGCGTATCTTAAAAGGTACTCAAAATATATGCATTTTCGCGTTCAGTGTATTTTTTTTTACTTACTTTACGTTTTTGAATACCATCGAATTCAATCGATTTTCCTTTGCAACAATTTTCTAAATCATTGGTGCCAAAACATGATGGATAACAAATTTTATTAACTCTTAAAATGTTTGTATTAAAAAAAAAAAATTCCAAAAATTAAAAAAAAAAAAAAAAATGAAAATGCTAATGCATCCCTGGTATAAAAAAAATCGTATCCTTGTGGCAAAAATTGGCGCAATAAATTTTGATCTCAGAATGGTATAATTTTGTACAGTATCTAGAGTAAATAGGATATTATTGGTGCAAATATGCAAAAAGAGAGAATCTAATAAAATATTTTACTTCGTTACAATGTTTTATGTTTTTAAATATTACGACAAAAAATGAAGGAATTTGATCGTTGCTTTTTTTGCAAAAATACTCTTCATAAATTGAGCCAAAGCACAATCTCCAGTTTCGGAGCAGTCATAAAGTGGGTTATATGCCGTTTCAGGATTATACATTCTTTACCGGACACCCTGTATATTAAGTTTTTGTTAATACCACAAATGCCTACATAAATAAATTATGAAGTAGGTACTACCCAAAATTCTGCATCAATAAAAACAAATAATTTTTTTTTTTTTAAGATAAAATAGTTGAACTGATGGGGAATTTTGTTCCACTTAAGATTAATTAAATAGTAAATGTCCCTTCTTATGAAAATCGGATGAGGTTCAGATGAATTATGAACGTACAAACAAAAATCCAATTATTCATAAACTATAATTTTCACAATTTACCGGCTTTTCAGGGAAAATTTTTCAACTTTAGGCTCCGTAGTGTATTTAACTGTAAGTACATATAGGATTGTTGTTTTGCGCTGAACTTGAAACAATTTTAAATATTGTTATACCTTTTGTTTTGCTTTATGAATCACGATTTCGCACTTTTTCGGTCAATGGATCATGGCCCATGGGTAATTTTGTAGGAACTTTAGACCCACTTTTAAAATTGCTTACAAGTAATGAAATTTATTTTAAATGAAAGCATGGAAGGCACTTTATTTTATTATATGGCGGCTTAATTGAAATCGAGTGCGAAAGTGGTGTTTTTTTGGCGCATTTTATAAAAAAAAAAAATATTTAAAATGAAAAAAAAAAAAAAATAAAAAATTGAAAAACTTATCAAAGAGTGTTATACCTTTTTTTTTAAAGCCGCCGGCTTTCTTTTATTCCTTTTTTAAATCAATTTATTTCTGTTTATAGTTTTCAAAAAAAAAAAAATACTTTCAAATTAAAAGTGTTGGAAAACAAAAATATGAATATCGATTTTTTCACATTTTAAAATAGTACTAGATTATAAACCGGCTTTTAACAACCTCTTAAACTTAGAGCCTTGCATTTAAAATTGTGCAAAAAAAATCAGTATTCAATATTTTTCAACATTTTTTAGTTGAAAGTAATTTTTTTCAAAAATTACTAACAGAAATAAGTTGAGTTAAAAATTTTAATGTTAAATTTCGCAATTTTTGTAAGTGTTCTTTCCGTAAGAACCTTCTAACAACATATTAAAAAAAAACTTAAAAAAGCGATGAATGAAATCGGTAAAGTCGTTCTCACGCTATGGCGTGACCAAGGCAAAAAGGGATGGACTTTTTTTTGATTTTGATTGATTTTCTTAACTCCTCCTGCTAACATGTTATTAAAAAATAAAACAATATTTAAACGGTCAGAGCTAGAACTATTTTTTATGATTTTCTATAGCTTTTATTCTTATAGGAAAAAAATTAACTTAAACATTATTTTATTGCAGCACACAATTTTTTTTAACAAAAAAAAAAAAAAAAAAAAAAAAAAACTGTAAACGGTTAACTTTTTGATAAAAAAATTTAATTTTTAATAAAACTATTCTATTTTGGCTTGAAGTTTTTAATCAGTCACTATTAAGTTTAACTAACGCGTTTCATACTTTTGAGAATTTTCCGTAATTGAATTCATGTTTTTATAAATGTTTACAAAATTTAGTATAGCCGTAGTATGAAAGCTAAATGTCTAGGTTCGATTCTCAGCCTCAACCACCTTAAAATAATTAAAAAAAAAACAGCTATTGCTTTTGCAAAAAATTGAAAAAATCTCCAAGAGTTACTCTTTTCATAGAAAAGTGCCGCTCACATTAGCCATTCGAATTTGGCAATAAACCGTAGATCCCCTCCATTCCTGCAGATATGCACACAGGAATGGTTGAACGTTGTAAGTCACTAGGCAAATTTACTAGTTCTTCATGAGCTGTCGTCTCTTCAAATTTACATATTTATAAGCCACTTGAACTAAGAGAGCAAGTATGTAGGTACGTGTGACTAGTCATGCATTTTATTTTAAATAAACATTTAAGCACATATTTGGAGCTAATACATACATACATAATATCCCATTGCCATATAATGAAATTTTTTAAATCCATGCCCTTGAAGGACTATTTGAAGATTTTTAAGTCAACACCTTTGTAGCTGTTGGCACGTGAATTCAATAAATAAGTTATTACAGAGCAATGGCCCTGATAACATAACCATCGCTCCTCCCCCCCCCTCATAAAAATACTCATTGGCCCCAATAGATCTTACTCACATCACACTGCATCGTCCTCAATCTTTTTAAATGCTACCCGCTTAATCGAAAAAACATGAGGAAAATCGATTTCCTAACACAATTTTTATTGCGTCTCTATCTCCATCTCAATTCCCATTGCTTCAAGTAAATCTTGCTCTTGGACTACATGGTGCTCATGTAATTTTTTGATTTGTTGAATTTCTTTCTTTAGGTCGGCAATGTTAGTTTAGCGTTTTGAGGAAAAGATGCGATGATAATAATGATGATGAATGATGATCAAAACTTATAACATCGCTCCTCTATATGTTATGTGCTTTTTGCAGTAAGTTTGTGTTTATAGATTTCTACATCCCTAACCGTAATCTTGAGCCTTTAGACTTAAGTTTTCTTGCGTAGACTCTCATGATCATCAGTAAATTTCGAAAGTTGAATTCGAGCTCAATAGTGCTCATACATTTATATTATTTATACATCACTTAATTGGATTTGTATTTTATAAAAAAAAAAAAAATGCGTTGGAAATACAATAATGACCTTTTGCAAAGATGTCTCTTGATTGAAGTCGTGAACATTGAAAACCTATTATAGGATAGACATCATGACTTGTTAGAAAAAAATGTCTCTACAACTCAACACAGTAATGATCTAAATAATTGTCTTTTTGCTAGAAGGTTCATCTGATTTAACGATGAATTGAATAAATTACATTTACAATGGTTTTTAAAGGAAAAAGAATGGAAAATGTGACGAAACATGATTTAAGTTAAATTCAAAATGCCTCTAGAGAATCATGTTTTATTGCAACAAAGCAAGAATGCAAAAAAAAAAAATAGATTCAGTCCATTTATGAAGCCAATAGTTTGTAGATAGTTTTCCCAGGAAGAAAACTTTAAATATGATGAAAAAATTGAATGACAATAAAAAAGAATTAACAAAAAAGAAAAAAAGAAGAGTGAACCAATTTTAATAATGAAAATTTATCAATCTTCAGCTTGTGGCTTATTTTCAAAGCTTTGCTAGGTTTGTATTCTTTAAATCTTTTATAATTTTAAAGAAACAAAAAATAGATATAATCCAGTTTAAATATGAAAAATTTACTTAAATGCATGAGACAAATATTAAATCATAAAAAATTACTTGCACATTGTATAAACTGGTCATCTGTTAACCATTTATTGATTCCGCATCTCAAAAAAAAAAAAAAAAACTGTGCTTGATTGCATCAAACAGATATAAAACTTTAAATTGAAATCAAAATCTACCCAATTTCGGAAAAAGTGGACTAATGTATGCTTTTTCTTCCAATGAACTAAATTTTCAAACTAAAAATAAAAACAAAACTTCAGACATATTGAATGCGTAATTTTCATGTTCATCTCCTTAATCTTTATAGACAGACCACAGAAAACCACTTTTGCATCAAACTCGACAACTATTTCAAATCATTGACTATTTATAATAATCAACCTTCAAATGACACTCCTTACCCCATTTCAATACCACCTAACATTCGCATTGACACATACCCTTTGAGCGAGACTAGTACCTACAAAACTAGTATCGATGCGCAGCTCAAATGAGTTTTAAAAAAAAAGTTCCAACAAGAAAACCGATATTCCAAAATATGTATATATTTTAATCTCAGACGATCGAAGGAAAGATGGATTATGTTGAAGCCAAAAGTAGCCATAAGCATTGAAAACAAGATTGCACTCCGCCACACATATCGCGCCCAGGAAAGAGAAATATAAAAAATTGTTACGCACGATTTTTGATCTTCAGCCTATCTTGACAACTTAATAGATTTTTTTTTCTATTTTTTATATATGTATGTAATACAATTTCATATATATATGAAAATACTGTAATAAGAAAAACAATAAAAAATTTATACTTGCAATGGGAAAAACATAGATACGAGTAAACCTAGTTTTATTGAATAGTTAACCAACAAGAAGTAGCTCTCTGGCTTTTGCACCAAGGAAGTAAGTGAAAGAAAGTTTTTTTTTTTTTTCTCCGCACACATTTTAATTAACAAGATAAAAATGTTAAAACAAGTTTTCCGATATAATATATTTACAGGGTTTCTTTTACATAAAAAAAACGTAGATATATCGAAAAATCAAAAATAAAAAACAAAAACTATCTAAAAATCTAAAAGGAAGGAAATTGATGGCAAAAACAAAAGCATTGATGTGTGAAAAAGAAATAAACCTGAATTAAATGATTTTATTAAGATGCTTTTATTTGTTAATTTTGTTTTAAAGGAACTGCGGTAATTTATATTTATGAAAATCTTTAAGTGGAAAATAATAATGTTGCAATAAAAATGTTTTTAATTTTAATTTGTTGCGTCATTATCGCATCACAAGTGTGGAAAGGTGAATAAAACTGTAGAAATAGCTGTTAACATTTTCTGACTAAGATAAGATAGGCAGAGGCTATAGATCAAGTTTATTTTGTTTGTTTATTTTCTTAAACAAAAGAGCTGAGGTACAAACTTCAACAATGAATTTGAACGAGAATTGAAAGTGAAATTAATTTTTCGTTTTATTTATTGTAATGTAAATAAATGATGGTAAATGTAGGTAAATAAAGAAAATCTGCCACTGAAGTACATTCAATGTGTTTTATTGATGAATGATAACAATGGACCGATACAATGAGCTAAATTATACAAAATAATATTTGTAAAGGTATTTAAAAATAAATAAAATCGGTCAAGATCGATTTTCTTTTTGTTTCAGTTTAAAAGTCAATTTTTTGAAGTTTTTGAAGGTCTTGAAATTAAAAATAAACTACTTACACAAATAAAATGTATTTTCAAAAAAAAAAAAAAAAATAATACTGCTTTAAGGGATCTCAGCCCATGATAAAAACCTTTAGGAATTGAAAAAAAAAGCTGAACTTTTATATAGGATGATCCCCTAAACCAGTGTTTCCCAAAGTGTGGTACGCGTATCCCTGGGGGTACGCACAGATTTGTCGTTTGTCTGTGATTAGAAAAAAAGCTAAAAAAAAATAGAAACATATTTTAAATTTTTTAATTAGTTTTCATATGCTTTGTAGCATCACAATTAAAAGTAAAATTGGCTTTTTGCATTCTGTGAAAGCGTCTTGTAGATAGCGGACCCATGTCAAAGCTCTTGGATCCTCATATTCCTATCAAGGGCGCTCAGCTCTTTTATTTATCTGTATATTTCTATACCTTTTATCTGGGCTTTAGAAATAAACGCATCTTGAGTATACCATCATAGGCACACGTAAATGTACATGACGGGGTAACGACTCGCAAATTTAGTTTTCATCGCTAGCAGGTATGCTCCCACCAAAGCAAAGGCCGTTTTCGAAAAAGTCATCTGCATCAAAAAGAAATATTTGAGTTTATCAAAAGGTTTGTTTGCAAGCAGGAGGAGGATGATTGCATATTTGACGATTGCAGTTTCGACGTTTTTGAAAACGGCCGAAATCTAAGATTTAAGCTTAAAACCTTCGAGTATTCAAAGCGTTTACATTACAAAAAAAATCGTCTTCTATGCCTTAAAATACTAATTTTTAATTTTGTTTTTTGATCTACGAAAGTAAAGAATAAATAAATTTTTACATATAACGGGGGATACTCAGGGCTACGAACATTTTAAAAGGGGTACGGCAATGCCAAAAGTTTGGGAAACACTGCCCTAAACTATTACTCCAAACTCCAAAGCCAATTTACATGCAAAAAATAGATAAAGTACTTTTCGATAACCTTAAAAAAAATATTTCACAATGAGCAAAATAAGACTATTCAAAAAGTCTACAGGCATTAAACGAGTATATTCCCTTACGGAATTTAAACAATTTTGATATCTGAATTTGTAACTAATTAAATGGTAATTTGTTGTGCAAACCAAAAATTTGTAGCTCGCTTAATTTTCTAGTTATTAAAGCTTCCGCTTAAATAAGTCTGAAGTTAGCGAACGAAAGTACGAAAATAATAAACTCACTTTGTCCCAAAAATTGTAGCTTTTTAAGTGCTAATTTGTTGCGCAAAAATTAATTTGGATGGCTTTTTATGGTTAATTTTTTATTTCAAATTAAATTTTAAAAAGTTAATTTCTGGGTCCGTTAAAATAAAATGGAAGTTGGTGCAAAAATAATAAAAAAAATATGAATTTTAGACTTTTTATTTTTACCAGAAATTGTAACTTTTGAAATGAACAAATGCGAAATTTGTAGCTGTAACTGTTTTTTGTATACCTTTTTAAATTGACAATTTTTAAAGTTAGCTCAAAAGTGAGCTATCAAAATCTTAAATAATGACAAAAACAAATTTTTTATGCACTAATTTGTAGTCTCCCTACACTAAATGAAACCCACAAATTAGCATTTAAAAAGCCAAAATTTTTGACACCAAGAGAAATATTATTTTCGTACTTTCGTCCGCTAACTTCAGACTTCTTTTAGTGGAAACTTCAGTAACTCGGAAAGTATGTGAGCTTAAAATTTTTGGTTTGCGCAACAAATCAGCATTTAATTATCTACAAATTCAGATATCGAAATATTTTGATTTCGCCAAAAAGTGTCCGCCAAAGTAAGGGACATGAGAAGACAGGTTGAGAAAACAATATTGTACCTCTCACACAATCAATCCCATGTACATATTCAATATGCTTTCGAACACATTCCTTGGCCGATTTTTTTTCCATAAAATCCACCACAGGTTTAAGGGGGAGGGAATTTTAGTTCCAGATCGAGATTGCAGTAATCTTAATTAGCACAAAATTCCTGCATCATTAAAATTTCGATTGTGGTGGACCCAGCTTGACGGGCCTACTTTGTACTGTTTTTGAAGTGAAACTTATTTATCCGGTGTACACTCTAAAATATTGTAACGAAAACTATGTTATGAAAAAGAGGACACAGTTTTGTTTACATATTTGTGTGACCTAGGAAGAGGGTGTGCACACCATGAACTTTTTGGTTAACACTGCTGGTATTAAAGTCAGTCTCGTATAAATAACGTCCTCAAACATTAATGACTAGAAGGCCATCCGTACCAGCAATCTTTTAAGTCTTGAGTCTTAGAAATCGCTAACCGCACTTGAATGTAAGTCGGGTGGATGGAAAATCTTTTTCGATGAATTGGACATTTACATAGAAAGTCATCGAGGTATTTACAAATGAATTTCACGTCCTTTTGCTCCTTTTTTTAAACTTAAATCCTGGTCTTAATTAAGAGAACTTTTGAAGAAATACTTAAGACGTCAAAGCAAACTAAAATAATGCTGTTTTTTTTTTTACTTGACTAAGAAATAAAAGACATGTCATTGTTACTTAGAAATAATCACCACAAGTAGCGGACAAGTTTCAGCTGCAAATTTGAAAAATGTGGTAAGATTGAACAAATTGTATTGAATTCCTTGTATATTTTAGATTAGTTGCAATAAATAATTTATTATAAACATCTTTCCTGGAAATCTGACAGAAAATTTATATGTTTAATTTTTAACCAAAAAAAAAAAAGAAGTTTCTTCAAAAAAGCGTGATCCATTTAAATATTTGCTTAATGTGTTTCTATTTCAATTTTAATTTGCATAAATCTATAATTACATATCTTTACCCCAAATAGTTTTCCATATTTTTTTTTTTTTTAGTTTGTTTATTTAACAACAAATACAAATTCTGCATGACCCGCATTCCATGATTTAATTACTTTTAAAATTGCACCAATTAATATTTTGCAACACGACTGTCGCATGTCGATGATTAAAAGCAAGCTAGACGACGCGACGGACGTAAGCGTAAGCGTAAGCCTATATTGCCTATGCAGTTCTATCATCCAAACATATAATGTGCTGTTACACCATACAAATATAGTCTTCATCACCCAGACACAACCGCCACAGTCTACCGATTCTATGGCAAAACAATAAAAAAAAGAAACAGCTATTTTTTTCGGACTTTGATATAATTATAACAATAAAACAGAAATTGCACACAAATAAAGAACCACACACTCAATATTTCTGACTGCTGGCCACTCTCCATAGGTATTAGCTATTTCCGTCTCTGGATGGATAAGTGTTGTTGTTATAGCTGCAGCAGCTAGAGTAGCCCGTTAATCTATGGCAATGGTCTTTTGTATAATAAATTCACCTTCTCCTCTATCCTGCATAGATGGCGCGCAAAAACTCTCCGGCTTTCCACAAATACCCAGTAACATTTGACACGCGAGTATTTTTCACCTACAAAGCGCTGGAAAAACGTTTCCCTCTCAATTAAGATCATCCCCTTTGTGTGCGCACAGAGTGTGGTACCACACAAACAACCTTACCACGACTCTGCATCAAGCATGGAACCCCATCAGGCATACCATTGAACGCAGCTTTTACCATCCATCCATGCAGGTGCGAGTGGACTCATTGTCTAGTGTTTTGCTGTCATCCGTTCGGATAAACATCAATCTGAATTTGGAGGGGGCTGGGGGATCCATACTGCTCTACACCATCAACTTGGGGAAGGGGTTGCATATACCAAACTTGGCGCTACGAAAAACGTACAGTTATGTTGGACTTGGAAGAATAATTTTTGTTTGCATTTGAAAATGCAGATTTGTTGTTGTTGTTGTTTTGTTGGCCTACGTTCGCTTTCTTCCTAAAAAAATATATAAAAGCAACAAATTTTCGATACTCCATCATTATTCAGTTGTGGAAAGTGCTTTAGTAAAGATCAGCTCAAAAAGTGATCTCGTTTTTTTTTCTCCTTTTTTCTATTCCTTAAAAATAAAATAAAATTGTAACTTTTGTTTTTTGTATATACATAGGACTTGTGTGTGCTAATCTACATTTCCTATTTTGTTTTCATTATTTTGATTTAACAAAAAAAAAATATATAATTTTAGTAAATTAATTTGCGTGCAAACGTGTGTGGCTTTAAAAGAAAAATTAATAAAATGGCTTTTAAGGTAATAAAATTTGGATAACCAGAATAAATACAAAAAAAAAAAAAAAAAAACACAATGGACACAAAAGGATTATGTGAAAAAAGTGATTTAAAATAAAAAATGATTTAAAAATCAATGACAATTGTTATAGTTTTTACATAAATATAAATTGGCAGCACTAAAACTTTCGTAGATCGTTCATGGAGTGACAATATAAAAACAATAATTAATTGAAAGTGGTTTATTGTTGTACGAAAACAAAGACAGGAATAATTTTTGTTTTAAAATTTTGACTTTTTATTTAAATAAATGTTATTTACGCTGTGAATTCTGTTACTTTGTGCCATAAGCGGTGTAAAAGTGATAAATGTAACCATGTAAAATTTTAATTACAATTATACATGTGGGGTATACTGTCTTCATTTGAGTTTTACCAAAAATGAACATAATTAGATATTATCTAGTATTGAGAAATATTTAAAGTTACGCTCTATTCATTTTTTTGAGCATAAAATCAGGATCTTGATTTCACATAGAATTTAAGTTTAATAATCATTAACTAAAAGTTGTTACCAAAAACTTATAATAAAGTTAAGGCTTATTTTGTTCAGAGTTTATGTTTTGCGTATTTTGAAGGAGTTTTGCATTCCCTAAAAATATTTAATATGTTAACATTGAAGTGGTTTTACAAGATTTTAGAATTTCAAAAACTTTTTTTTTACAGTTTTTCACTTGTTTATTTTTTTTACACCTTTACAATTATTATTCGCATGCGAAAGAAATCAAAACTTTTCGAAACAATTTTTCAACAATTCTGTGCGTTCTATTGTTTAAAATCCAAGCAAAAATATGTTTGAGTTGATGTAAGAAACTGATATATTTAATTTACCCCGATTTAAAAAAAAATGATAGACTAGAAATGGAAATCAATTTATTTACATGTAAAAAAACTAAAAATAAGAATCAGAAAAATATCATATTTTACTTGCTCTATAGAGCAAGGTCTTAGTAAAAATTATTACTACGATACGGTGATAGAGAAGTCCAAAAAACTTAGTTTCGTCATACAGTCTGTTGGTCTATGTACGTCTACTATAATTTGAGCTAGAGCCAAACGCGGTGAACAGATTCAGCATTTTTTTGTGGAAAAATTCAAATATGTTTGTTTAAATTTATCTAAAACGTGTGGCTCCGTACTATTTATTTTAAAATTTTCTTGAAAAACGGGTCTGACGATTTTGATTAAACTTCGTACCCGCCATGAACAAATTGATTTTGAGAAAACTATTCTTAATGTTTTGGACGAAAACTCAAATAACGGAGATAGAGTTTTGACGTTTCTAAAGAAAATTTTTCGGTTATTTGCATCAGGGATATAAAGAAATGCAGTCTTTTGTAAACGCAGTCTTTAAAAATTATTTATTGAGCTAAATAAAAAGAGTACATTCGTTGACTTCATTTTGAGACTTCAGACTTCAAACTATGCAATCACTAATCATTTGGGTCAAAAAGATGCAATAATTGTTTTTGCAATATGGCAGTCTTTTAAATCACAAGATAAGTTATAATTTGAGAGGTGTAAGTATTAAGTTCAAATCACATTATGGTCGGTTATTCATCAAATTAAATAAATTGTTGTAGCAAAGAATGCAAGATAATTCAAAGAAGCTATGAATTAAACGTGGAAAAATTTGTCGTAATATTTTTAACTCAAATGAATGGTGATCGCATATAACTTGAATTCAGAAGTCTCAAAACGAGTTCAATTAATGCATTCTTTTCATTGAAGTCATTAAAGATTGCATTCTTTTCCAACCCTGATTGCATTTAAATTTTTACCGGTTGGACTTTTCAAAAAAATCAAATAAAATTGAATATGAAAAATTATAAAATAATTTTCGTATGAAAACAAAATATCAGATAAATAAATAAATGAGTTTATTACTTTCGACTTTTTAGCGTTTTCACTAAATCTTTATACGCCGCTAAATAGATATTTTAAAGAATCAAATAATGCAGTGAATATTCACATTTGCTCTTTTCACAAAAAAAAAATCCAAATTAATTTCAATTTTCTTAGCATCAATTTGGTGACGCAGAGTGTTATTATACTCGAAACCTTTTTTTTTTAGAGTGTGTTATAAAACGTATAAGCTTTTTTCTTGCACAAATATATTAGATACATTGATTAAATTTTATAACTGGAAATTGTCCTTGAGTACCTATTCTAAAAGTGGTGTTTTCAGCCGCCATTTTGAAAAACGCGCGTTTTTACGAAAATCTTACTGTATGAATAATCGTAAAACTTTTTTTCTTTATTTTTGTATATGAAATTCAATAACTGGTTTGTTTTGCATTTAACATTTTGTTAAGATTAAAATATTAATGACCAGTTGCACCAAAATACACTAAAACCAGTTTTTGCTAAAATGCTTATAAAATTATCGGCCTGACAAATTTATCTGGGTTACACCAATGCCCTTCGGTGTTTTGGAACCATACCTGGATTTTATCATCTGTTTTTTAAAATGAACAAAAAAGTTTATTCAGTGCAAGTGAGATAGCAATATGAGAGATGTCAAACTTCACTGAAATGCCCTTTCACTCCACGATCTGGATGAAAACGGCATTTTAGTTTATTGGTTCATTTATTATTGGCTTTCAGAACTAAACTTGTTTGGTACAACAGTTCTCAAGATATTGTCTGAAATGCATTTAGCAAGAGAGCGTCTGAAGAACATTACTTACAGCTTTTTCAAATAATAAGCGTTTCTCGAGATTATTTGGGCTGAAGAGCAAAACGAAGAGGTTCAAGAACTGTTAATTCTTTGAGACGAAACCACGATTTGGTGTGGATATAGTCTGGTCGAAATATTTCTTCAAGAATGAGACCGACCAGAATGTATTTGATACGAAACATTTTTTCGTTTCCAATCCATTTGTAGGTATAATTTAAATTAATTTTGGACACAAAGATCTTGCAGAGAGTTTGTGGGGGCCCAGCAAAGAGCGAGGGTTACATTATAATATAAAAACTTATTACTAATTGACTAGTATATTTTATTTCTGCTATAATTTCGGTATTTTTTGTTTAAATATTTTTTAGTATTTAGTATTTGCTTCAGCGTTGTGTTTAAGTCTTGCCTATCCCTTGGAACACTATCAATCATACGATGGAGGTCATGATTATTCTGAAGGCATTCAAGAAGAAAGTCACGATTATGGTCAGCCAATTTCTAGAATTTCCTTAGGTGACCATCATTCTAGTGGATATGAACATGAAGAAGAACATGCTGTAGATTATTATGTAAGTATAAATTTATATTATTCTAGTTTTTATCAAGTTTTGAAAAAAATTGAAAAATTAACAAAATACATTATTGAAAAAATTAAATAAAAATTAATTCATACATATCTACAAATACAAAGAAAGATTTGTCATCTTTCAATGAAAATAATGTTTACCTAGAACTGAAGTTAATTAAAAAAAAAAATCTATTACAATAACTGAAAATTGTCTATTTTACTCCATATTTACCTAGGAAAATTGTCAATTTCGATTGTCGATTTCTCTCTTTCTATTTATCTCTTTCTATTTCTCTCTCTCTTAATTATATGTATGTTTATACCAATTAAAAGGATTTTCTAATTTCTTAAAAAAAAATTGATTTTATTTGGCAAGTTAATATGACTATAAACTGTCACGGAATTTTTTATAATTTTTTTTTTCCCATAATTAAACAAAATGTATTAGTCATATAATTTTTTTGTTGAAATAATTTAACTTTAAATAAATGTGATACTTCTCTTTCATTTTTCCCTTGCACCTACAAATTTTTGCATGTTAGCTTACTTACACTTTTTAAACCCCAGTAAGCAGAAGTTTATTTAAGTAAGATAAATTATAAAATTCATTTATTTAACTCATTGCTAACTTGCATTTATTAATATGATGACAAAACTGTCTTTTTCTATAAGAATATAAAAATTCAAGAAATTATATATTTTTTAAATAATTTACTTATTATCAACTAACATTAAAAATAGGAAATTCAAAATTTTGTATGAAATTTAAAATAATTTTCCTTTTTAATGGTGACTTTAAATTTATTGGAAAGTGAATAAATTAGGGCTAAGTATATTAAAATATTAATTTAAGAGAGGTGTTCTTATAAAGTATGCTAGAATAAAATTTAATGGCAGCATTGTTTAATGCTTACCATATAAAAATTTCAATGCATTTGATGGAAAAATTAAAGTCGTTTCGTTGAGTCCTAGTTTCGCAAAGTGAGAGTTATAAAATGCAGGGAAGTTTTATAATTATTTAAGTTTATTATATTTATTACAATTCAAATCTTTAACATACAACTGTTTTTTTTAACTGCTAAAATAACTCATTACTAGGAAATATTTTTTAATTAAAATTACACCTTTAACATTAAATTTATTTTATTCAATAACTCACTCAGGCACCACCAAAGTATGCCTTCAAATATGGAGTAAATGACTACCACACCGGTGATGTTAAGTCTCAGCATGAAACCCGTGATGGTGATACTGTCAAGGGTAAGCAACTAAATTTAATTCATCTAATTTATCTAAACTAAGTCGATTTTTTACCCATTTAGGTCAATACTCCCTTGTTGAGCCAGATGGTTCAATCCGTACTGTCGATTACACTGCTGACAAACACAATGGATTCAATGCTGTAGTGCATAAAACAGCTCCAGTTCACTCACACTCATCAGATCACTACTAAGTTAATTGTATAAAACTTTTAATATAGACTCCAAGTCTTGAGAGGAAAACCATCATACCATTTTAAAGTATTTGCCACCATCGAGAAAGATGGACCAATAATGCCTGAAAACGAAAGAAAAAGATATTTATTATAAGATCAAACCAAAAAAACGAAAAAAAAAAAATATTAAAATGCTACTACTTTGCTCCTTTTTTTTTTAAATATCTACTCTTAATACCTACTTTTAGTAATATTTCTAATACTTTTTTAATACTTAATATTTTTTTTTTTTTTTAAATGTCAATCTGTGCCAGTACAGAATTTATTAACCACATAACACTTTTTTCACTTAATCTATTATCTATCCCTTTTCTGTATATTTCTACTTTTGTTTTTAAGACTCTGTGATAAGAAGGAATCTTAAACTTCACATCAAGCCTTTGCCCTGTTAATCCTGTTTTAAGTGCGTATGTGTGTAAATAATCTCTATACAGACTGTACTCATGTGTAAACAATACTATCATCTAAGTTAGAAAAAAAAAATAATTAAAACATTATTTCGTTTATATTTTTTATTTATATATTTTTTGGAGATACAAATTTGTATCTTTTTTTATTGCATTCTTATGAGTTATTCATTGCCTGTGTTCTTTTTTTTGTAAACGATCTAAATAAAATGAATTAAAAATAAAATTTACAGATATTTTTTTATGATGTAAAGTCTCGTCTTACGCCAGTATAGCCAGTCGATATCATTGAACTTGGACTTCTGTGGGGCTGGAGAGATATGTATGCACACTGCATGCATATATGACTCAAGCAGAGTTGCATAGATTGGCCAGGCCAATGCCAATGGAAATGGAAAGTGAAACCGAAGCGGGCGAACGAGTTTTTTCGCGAAGAGAGAAAAACCACTGACACCTCTGGGAATGGAAATGGTAGCAGACAGTGATCGACGACGATTGTGATAAAACGCAGAGGAAGCACGCCATTAATTGCTAAGGCTTGTCAAATAATTTCTGCGTTCAAATAAGAGTTTAAGTTTCTGCAAGTCTCCAGCATCAGCTTCACCACCGCCAAAGGCTTGCCATGGAACAGGCTCTTCAGCAACAGGCTTCGCTAAGCCATAGTCGCAGGAAATCGTTTCTAACGACCACTTTCGCTCTGGCACACCATCATAATGCCATCAATTCACCGCTACAGATGGTTGGTAGTTGTTATGGGGTAATTTAGTGATAACTGCTGTTGCGAATGTTAGATTGGTCGTGGTGATTGTGTGTGATGTCATATTTTGTGGCGCTGCTGTCATACTCTCTATCTTGAATGGTTTGTACTTTTTTGTATTGTATGGGGATCTTGAAGTTTGAAGTTAGATGGAAGAAAGGTAAATTGCACGTGACAAATCGATTGTTCAACGAGGAACAACATTTTCTATGGCACAACGAAAACAGGTGACGACTGGAGGTATCTACATAAACGGAAATCATTTGTTTCCTTATATTTCAGTGTCTGTATATCTGTTTAATATTATAAGAATACAAATAATTCAATGATAAAGATAAAAAAGAAAGCTTGAAAAGATTTAAAACCACTAAAAAATTGATTTTAGAATTGCTAAAGAAATTTTTTTCAATTTCCCTAGATTAAAAGAAAAACTCATACAAAGAGTTTTTGCAGACATTGCACAGAGTGCTACCAGAACCGATTTTGGTTGAGCGAACGTGCTATATTGGCTGCGAAAAACAAAAACGTCAACGATCTTAATGTGGCCATTCAAAATGCGATTCCGTGCCATGTTGTTTTATTTATATCGGAGGCGAGGTGAATACACCACGACTTTGCAATGTCACCAGACTAGCGGTAAAAAAGCTCATGAACAACGTCATCGAAGTAACTATTCTAAAGGGAAATTATAGAGGCGAAGACGTTTTGATTCAACGAATTCCCGTGATCTCGAATGTTTTGCGGTTCGACTTCAAACACCTTCAATTTCCGATTCGGCTCGTTTTTGCAATGACAACAAATAAGGTGCAAGGCCAGTCATTGGAAATTTGCGGAATCAATTTGGGGTATCCGTGTTTTTCACACGGCCAATTTTATGTCACCTTTTCACACGTTGGGCGAATTATTGGCGTTTGTTGTGTATTTGTCTAAACCAGTAAAACCCAAAAAAATGTTTATTCCAATAAATATAGAATAAATATAGAAATATATTATACAGATTAAATTATCATTATTACTGTTATATTATTTAACTCTAAATGTTTAAAATAATAAACTGCATCTTTTATGAACAAGAACATGCGCATTGGTGTTTTCTCATTTATTATTTATGTTTTCCAATACATAAATCGTTTATAGGCAGGACAACGTCTGTCGGGTCAGCTAGTAACTTATATTTATTAATAAATATACAGAATATGTTTTTTTTGTAAGAGAATAGCTTGTATAGCATTTTAATTTGAATAAAAATTGCGATAATGCCACATATCACAATATAAAGTGAATAACTCAAAAATAAGGCTTTAAAACTTTGAACTTGTAATTACCAAAGAAATCGTAAGTTTTCCAAAAAAAATCGCATTACGGAAATAGGTTTATGGCTTAGAAATAAACCTATTTCCGTAATGTGATTCTTTTTTGGAAAACTTACGATTTCTTTGGTAATTACAAGTTCAAAGTTTTAAAGCCATTTTCAATAAAATTTAAAAAAAACGATGTTTTGGTAAGCAAATATTTTCCCATCTAGAAAAATGCAATTCAAGCTAATCGGTCTACCCGTTTAGGCTCTAGCATAAATTTCAGTGGAAGCACATTGGACCGATGTGTCGCAAGGGACGGGTGTTATTCCATCATGTAATACACATTTTATACAGAGTGATTCACCTAAGGTGTGACAAAAAGCTTGAGCGTGTAGATTAAAGCGAGACAAGAAAAAAATCGTATTGGAGGGGGGTCTCTTTCCCACCGGTTAGGTGGCAGGGCCAATTTTCTAAAAAATCGACTTAACATAGAAAAAATCATTTAAAAACAACGGCAACACTTACATTATCATGCTATACTTTTTTCAAAGCCAGGAGTCCATTATTTTATTATGTTTTTAACTAAAATTATTTCAGAGAATAGTTTTTGAAAAATTAATTTGCAAACGCAAAATTTAAAAAAAAAATATTGAAAAATTGTGTTCAAACTAGTTTTTTCAAAATTTGACGTTATCAAAAAGAATCTCTCTTTTTTATGCTTTTTTTTTAATTTAGTTGTTTTAGTGAACAGTTTGTTTTTTAAAAAATTATTTTTCGAACTTAAATTTTTGAAAAAAAAAAAAAAAATTTTTAAATTGTTTTCAAATTGATTTTGTTCGAAATTTTACGTTCTTAAGTAATATTTTTGTGTTTAGTATTCAATGCTACCATTAGTTTTTATTCAAAAACTAAAATTCAGATGTCAAAATGTTTTCTCGATTTTGAGAAAATTGAAAATAACAAAAGTAAGTTTTCCTTAAATTCGACTTCCATCTATTATTTTGTTACTCCAAAGATTTTCTACTAATAAAGTAGTAAAGTAGATTTGATTATTTTCAATTTTCTAAAAAACTTAAAGGTATCCGGTTTTCATTGTTTGACTAGAAAGTGATAAGAGCATTGAAAACAGAAATACTACCTAACAACGTAAAATTTTGGAAAAAAAAACTAGTTTGAACACAATTTTTGTCATTTTGAGTTTGAATATTTATTTTTCAAAAACTATTTTCTCAAATAATTTGAATCAAAAACATGATAAAAGAAGGAACTTCTGGCTTTGAAAAAAGTATAGCGGTGACATTAAGTGTTGTCGTTGTGTATTAATAATTTTTTTTTATTTTAAGTCAATTTCTTAGAAAATTGTCCCTCCCGCCTACATTGGAGAAATATATGATTTTTTAGCTTGTCTCAACTCAACCTACACGCTCTAGCTTTTTGTCACACCTTAGGTGAATCATCCTGCATAGAATGAACATTTCTCTGGGTTGATATATACTTTATTATTTCATTAATTTCACAAAGACGGAAAATGTACCTATAGCTACAGCATTATTTTTAAATCCTCCTCATCATGTTTGGGGCCCGCCGGCCGCCGGCCCAGGCTCCTGTCCGGGTCGCCCATCGTAAAACCGGCCCTGCAGTGTCAAACAAAAAAAAGGGAAATACTTATAATTAAATAAGACTGCCAAATTCCTGTGCATAAAATTATTTTCATATTTCGGCCCCACATTTGCATGTAAACAAATCAATTTTACCATAAACTCACACTCCCAAATGAGATAAAATGTGCGTGCTAGCTAAAGAACTAATCCTAAAAATTTGCATGCATTAACACATGCCAAATCGGGTAGGTTCGGATGTCAAGTTGTATAGGATGGACTGGCACATATAATGTGATGTGTCATATTTTGTATCCCACTTTTTTGATATATGTGTAGTGTGAATACTTTCAACGGGGAAGGAGTTCAGTGTCCCTCCACACTCAATTGATTTGGCTGTAGCAGCTACGTTTGTATCACCTGTAGCACAGTCACATTCAAAACATCAACCAAATCCAGAAACATTTTAACCCGAAAACTTCAATTTAAATAAACCTTGCCATTTAACTGCATATATAATGATATTGTTTTATTGTAACTAATTTATTTAAGAAAATCATTTAAATCGGTTGAATTTCTTTTTAAGAATAATAATTAGTTTAAAGAAAATTTTCTCTACAGAAACAAATAAAAGCAAAGCTTATTTGTTAAATATATTGAGTTTTTTCTTCTCAGTTGATAACAAAATTATACGAAATATTTTGTTATCTTTGAAAATCTGAAAATCAGTTTAAGCGAAGTTTAATAGAAATCACTTAACCCGTTTTCGAGTACGTTAAAGAAAAAAAAGACAGTCGATTAAAAACAGCAAATTTCAATGCCCCTTAATTCACCAAAATTGGCGTCTCGTTCCACCAAATCAAAATCGTTCAGAATGTAAATATAAGCTTCAGTTAGTATAAATTATTTGACCTGGTTCAAGTTAACCTTTAGTGCTGCTTATTGAAATGGTAGCGAATACGTCATATTTGGATTGAAATTCTGATAGATATATTTTATACCATCAATTTAGATAATAAAATGTGGTATGAGTATTAAAAATAAATAAATAAATTTGGTTGCACAACGGCTCATGCAGAACCAGGACCTAGTGACTTACAACTCTTAACCATTCTTGTGTGCGTGTCTGCATTATGAGTATTGAAAAATTTATTAAAAAAAATCAAAATTTAGTAAAAAAAAAAAAACAACAAGAAATATACATAATAAAATTATTTATAAAAACGCTTTTAATCCGATATGATTTCATTTAATTTTCTACCACCTATTCGAAAAAATAAACTTTTTCTGTTGAGTTTTGTCATTTTTTCAATCGAATAGAAAATTCTATGCGATTTGATAAAGAAAGATTTTCTTTTTAATTAACTTTTAATTTATTCAATTTTATTTTTTATCTGGCAATACTGTTTGATTTTGAATGGTATAAAATTATTAGCCTAGATTTGTAAAATAATATATTTTAACTTTTTTCTTGTAGCATACTTTTCAGCACACAATTTATCATGCAATGAAATTATTAGTACAATCAACAAATTCAAAAATTTATTTGAATTGACTTTAACGGTTTTTTTTTTATGTATTTATTTGCTCTTTTTCATACTTCTAGGTATGACCCTCGCTACCTACTAGCACCCACGACATGTTTTTCATAAAATAATTTGGCAAAGAGTACAAGCTAAAAGTCAATATCATCGTAGTTAAAGCCTTCTTGTTATAGTCCAAGAGCCAGTGACAGGCAGACTTACGGTATTTCAGCACGATTCATATTAAGTGTAGTCATTGCCCTAGACTTCCTGAGCATGAAATGGACAGCACGTCTGCCTCTTTGATATGTTATACTATATAATTTCCGTTATTCAAAAATACTAATGGCAGACATCTGCTGTAGTGCCTACACGAGTAACGGAATTTTGAAAAAAAAAAAGACTACAAAAATCTTCAAAAAAATTACGTTATTTTTTGGAGGTGAAAAAAAAAACTTTTTCGTGAAGCATTAAGGCTGAATTTTTTATTTTTTTTTTTTTAAAGTCTATATAATTAAAAAAAATAATTGGCAGACCAGGTGTCTGTTAAAAAGGTGGGAATTACCTTTTTAACAGAATTTTGAAGAAAAAAAAGTCCTTCAAAATTTTCAAACAAATTTCAGTGTTTCTTCCAAATAAAAAAAAATTGAAGTTCAAAAAAAAAGTTGACAGTAATTTTGGTTTACTAAGCTATTCCTACCAACTGGTAAGGATTTGATATGGAAAAGTTATGATATTCTGAAAGCTAATGGCCTGAGCTGCCACGAGTTAAAATTTGAAGTATGAGCCTAAGACAAGCAGGAAAAAATTAATGTGTATAATTGAGTGACACAGTATCTTAGCTCAATGCATAAATCTGGTCGGCCAGCCGATCTGGCCAGGATATGGGGTGGACGACCAGGCGTTTCTGTATTCTCTAATGATTGTATACAGCTAAATAGGTAAAATTTTCTTTATATCGATGGGTGGGAATTTATTATAGCCGCCTCATGGACTATTAGCATTTTTCCTCTAAAATATTTTCATGAAATTTTTATTTTAGGTATGTCACGTTTATTTTTTGATAGTATTTTTTTGATTATATAACAAATTGTAATGAATATTATTTGTGTTATAGTTCATTCGATCCATCAAATTAGTTTCAACATAGCAAGGACCAAGGACATGCGCCACAGATTCAGATATGCGTTAAATATCAAAATTTCACATAATTTTTTTTATTAGATATATGTGTAACCTAAATTAATCAAACAGTATGAAGCCAAGAAACTATGTCACACCCATTATGATATCAACATCTATTTATTTAAGTAGCAATTCTCTGCGGGTAGTTATATGAATTTTCTCATTGGTTTCATTTTACACCTGCTGTTTAAGTTAATGTGCAGCTTATTTCTTATTCATAAAGACATTTTGTTTGTTTATATTTCCTCTGTTCATCTGGTCATCGCAGTTAAAACTTGAAAGACAACTTAAAATTTCCCATAGACTTGCACATTATATTAAATTATAAGATTACTTGCTCGCAATCTCGTTTAAAAGCCATAAAACCTGAAGTGATGGTCATCCACCCACCTGATATCACTTTCACTCCTCTCATCCAAATAAACTAACCTTTTCCCATCAACAAATCAGCCCATCATAACATTTACATTTTAAATCAATTTTCCTAACCTATAAATGCAGATACCTAATCATAAATTAAATTGTCGGCAGACAACTTGAATCTTTTTAATTAAATCAAACATCGACATTATAAGATATGTGATTCATGAGCTGGTTTTGATCGACCGACCAATGCGATCGTTCCACAAGCGGCCATTTAAGCGAAACATATTGCACCCCTGACACATAGAACTGCCCCACGTCGTTAAGTCCGAGCTTGCGCACATAAAACCTCAGATAAATGTGATCTTACCATCATTCAAGTTCCCACAATTAACAATAATAAAAGATACAAATAATTTCAAAAAAAAAAAAATAATAATAATAACTACAAACGAAAACGATCGCAAAAGTGTAAAAGTGTATACGTAATTCCACTCGAAACATATTATTGTTTGGTCGCGTTAATAATTTCGCGTTGACGATAAACCCATTGAGCGTGGTTCTGCTAATCGGACACATGTACGCCCATTTAGAATGCACATTGTCGTCAGTGGTAGTGCTGCACCCTGGTTAATGTGAATTTCACCAGCGCAGCGGCTTATATATGAATCAAATAAAAGATGCCATTAATTTATTATCGTCTTCATTTTACGAAAATACAAACTTAAAAATATTAATGGCATGAAAAATTGTACAGAAATACAATACACTCTATTTACTCCATTGGTAAATTAAGATTTCAATCAAAAAATGATTTATTTTGTGGCGAATGGAACACAATTTCAAATTGATTGTATCTTTGAATTATTGCTTTTATGTCAATATTTCAAAAGAATCTTCTTGCCTCAATTTACTTTTAGAAGAGAAATATGAACTTGATAAAGTTGCCGGTTCATTTTAAACTTCTTCCATTTATTTATTAGCAATTATTTTCCGCATTTTTCAATATAATTTTCACAACCGAAAAATCAACAAAAACATTTCTAAACTGACAGCTGGATTTATGTTGGTATTAGTTCAAAGAGGGGTAAGTCTGGCGAAAAAATTTAGTCTTTTAGACAGATCCAAATCAAAAATAAATTGATTTATTTTACCAATGGAAAACCCCATAAGTTAGCAGAAATTTTCAATTTCAGCTTAGATAAAAATCATATTTTTAATAGAAATTGTTGGAGTATTTGCATCTTTCTCAAAATAAATAAAAAATAAATAAATTTGGTCGCACAAAAGCTCATGAAGAACTAGGGCCTAGTCACTTACAACTCTAAACTATTCCTGTGTGCGTGTTTGCAGGAATGGAAGAGACCTACAGTTTATTGCCGAGTCTAAACGGCTAAGTAGAGCGGCACTTTTCTATGAAAGGAGTTACTCTTGGAGGATTTGTCACTTCTTCACAAAAAGCAGAGGCTCGAAATCACCTCTGTCGTGAAAGTCCAACGTACTAACTCATCAATGCAATTTAACAGTGCGCTAAGCACTTTTTTCAGACCGAGTTCCTTTTCACATGAGGAAACTGAGTTTCCAGCAACTTATAGTTCCTCTGTGAGAAGGGTACGAAGTGGGTGGACAAAATCTCCTTGTTGGACGATTAGAGATTTTTTTGACATTCCTCTTCATAAGACGTAAGTTGCGTTCAACCAAGATACTCTTAAAAGGAACTTAAGAATATCTCTTACTCTTTTGTTTCTTTGGGTAAAAGATACAAGAGATTTTAAGGAAATTAAAAGAATATATCAAAAAAATCTCTAGCAACTTGTTTCTTTGTGTGAAAGGGGACCTGATAGACTAAGTTTTCTTTTTGAAAAAAAAATGATGGTATATGCTAACAAGGCTTAAGGAATATGGAAAAATGTAGTTCACACACACAGATTTTAAATATATATTTTTTAAATTTTATTTTCAACTCAAAGTAGTAAAGTTTATTTATTTTAATAAGTAATTTTCTTTTTTCTTTTTAATAAAAGAATGATTTCTATTTAAATTTTCATGTATTTCATTTTTTCGTATTAACTTTTTTAAAGCATATTTTCATTTTTTAAGCGAATATTTTCTCATTTTAAGTGATATTTTATGCGCATATTTTGTGTTTTTTAGCACATAAAAATCCGAGCCCTGGTTATAAACATTGCATTGGTTATAAACACATGTAGAAAAAAAAAACTTCCAGGAATTCTAATCTTGTTAGATACAGATTACAGCTTATAATAGATATTCATGATGAAAGTTGAACTGAACTTAACAGAAACTGCGTATTGACAAGGCCCTCACTAGTCAACTGCTCAACTCCAATTTTTGTGTACTAAAGTGCGACGCGAATGAATTCATACAGAATTCATAATATTTTATTTACAAATACAGCAAAGCCGACAACAAGAATTTCTTTTTCTGAAAATTGATTTAAATAAAATTAAAATTTGCGAAAAAAAAAACAAAAATCCAGATTTTAGAATCAAAAACAGTGTAAGAACACTTCTTGAAAACTCCATACTACCTGTCCGTAATATTCCTATCAAAATCAGTTCAGTCGTTTCGAAGATTATTCCGGACAAACAGAAAATATGTAATTATTTGTATAACCTCAAAAAATAATACTAAGGTATTTCAAAAATTAAAATCAGTTATCCATATTGTATATATACAGAGTTTTCAAAATCAATTTCCAAATCAGAAATTCTGCCTGTTTATGTTTTAAAAATAATTAATTTTTTTAAAAAATACTTTTGTCACTTTTATTTTTTTAAGCTACCATACCATTGTACTTGTGAAATTCACCACATATATTTTCATTTAAATCTATATTGCTAATTCAATGAAATCTATTTTCGTATTTATTTCTCTGCTTAGGCGATAAAGATCTCTCAATAAAGTTCTCAGCGGATAAGTGGATAGGTCCGGTGGCGCACGGGTATGAATTACAAGCTGAGGAGAGTTGTATCTGTATAGAACCCACAGTTGTGGTGGCAAGCAGCGCCATCCACGGCGGCGTCGTCGGTCGCCGCCATGCCGTTGTCGATTCGGCCCAAACTGAATATGAATCATGAAGCTTTGCCGCTGATTTATAGCAAAATATTTAGTTGTGCTGGAAAATTGTTACCCATTAGCGGCCAAGAAAAATGTCTTGAGTCACGGATAACTTATACCGCAAGCACTGGAAATTCAATAATTTGTCGGCGGATGCCTAAAAACCCCCCTAAAGCGGAACTAGACGGAGTTTGAATTTTTGTTTTGTTTTGTATAATCCAGTAGATGGCGTGACCAACACACCTACTCCTGCTGGCCAAATGTTCAAGGTTAACACTTCTTGTGGAGGTTGTAGTTATAAATCACCAGCATGTGTTTGTGGACAAAAAAATAAAACCGGGAATAACATATTTATCTTCTCATTGCGGCAAAGACCAGCGCAACAGTGTTATCTAAAAATTCATTTTTATTTTATTTTCAGTTTTTTTTTTTTGTTTGTATTGTTTAATGATTTTATTTCGGACATGGGTGGGTTTGCTTGCGTGGTATATATTATACTCTGCTGACTGATAGAGGGCGACTCGTGCTATTGTATCATGCGATTACCGCAATCTTACATTGTTCCAGCCAGATAAAACATTAATAATTTTACCGCCTTTTGTTTTGTCGGCTGACCTTTGTATTAGCCAAATAAATTTTATATTCTGTACAGAGGTCGCCGATCGAAGTTATTATTTAACTTTGGGCATTCGTTATAGTCTTGATGAAAGTAATGAGAGCAATATGCAGCATAAAAACTGTGCTAGATATTTGAGGTTGGTCCATTAGTATTATTTGATAATTTGTGGTAGATTGTAGGAATTTGAATTTCCTTTTTTTTTGCAAAGGGCCTTGTGCGGTGGAACACCTTGTTTTTCTTTCTAGAACAATAATTATTATTGAAAGCTTTTAATGTAAACCTTAGTTGAGTGAAATGATACCTTTTCGATTTGCTAAACAAATTCTACGAAGTAATGCAAAATATGCGCCACGCATATTAATAAATTGTTTTCTTTTTAAACTATTAGTTTTTAAAATTAAATGCTTTAAAATTTTATTTTTTTTTTTTACACTATCAGATCTTTGTCGAAGAGAGCTTAAATCAAGCTGCGCTATAGGGCTGGCAACGAGACCGAAACGAGACTACTTTAAAAGCACCCGAGACGAGACCGATACAAGACCGTATTTTTGGTACCGAAATTCTCCGAGATTTTCGCTGGTCTCGGTGGTCTCGAAGAAATATTTTTCAATTTTTATAATATTTACAAGTTTTTTTTGCGGAATATAAAATATTCTATGCGAGTTAAAATATTGAACCACATTATGTACATAGTTTTATACTCAGGTACACTACGAAAATCCAGAGAAAAATACGTATGCATGTCGTTGGAATAGAAATCGCTTATTTTTCAGACTTTATTTTCCCCGCCGGAAAAAGGTTTTAGACCATGATTTTAGACCATTTGGGTGACATTTAATGTGTTAATAAAGTAAAAATCGAAAATATTTAAGATACGAGTTTAATATTAATTTCTCCATGTTGGTTTCCGACATTTAAAACATTTTACTTTTGGCGGCAGCCTGTGTTGTATCATAAATACAATGAGCGCGTTCGCCTAACTATCCAAAGCTATCCGGATAGGTTTGTATTGTTGTAATCCCTTGTTAAAAAACTTCTGATGTCAGCTGACGCAACAACAACTCAAGCTATGTGAAAATTTTTGGTATAAGGTGGATAGCCTATCTGACTATCACCCAAACGCAAGGAATGCTAAGAAAACTTAAGAATCGAATTGGGCATGTTTGTTTGTTTATTGGCATTCCGAATCGGGCAGTTCTTCCTGATAGCCAATCGAACAGGTCAATAGTTCATTGCCTACTTGTCAAGCAATGAACTTCAAAATCCATTGAAGGATGGCTCTGAAATAAATGGATTAAAAAACCTCTACAAAATTCAAATTTTGCCTCAAAAAATTCGAAATTTTTCTGATTTTAGTTTTTGCTCCGGAAATAGTGGATTTTTTTCATTGAAAGAAAAAACAACAATTTTACAATTTTACTGTTGGAAACAACAACAAAAGAAAAAACAGTCATACGAGTCGGTTTTTTACATTTTCTTCGTGCTTCACACAAAACTCCACACCCCGCATTTTTCTTACCAACAAACTGCCGGAATATCGTACTCTATCTTTTTAATCTAAACAGGCGTCTTATCTTTTGACCACCAAAGAACACGAAAGAAACCAAGGCTAAGGATAAGACCAAGACCATGACCGAGACCGAGACGATACTGGCACATTAAAATATTTACGAGAAAAAGGCGAGACCGAGATCGAGATCGAGACGAGACTTGGTTAGGCGAGACCAAGACCGAGACTGAGACGAGACTAACAAAAGTCTCGCCTGGTCTCGTCTCGTTGCCAGCCCTAGCTGCGACTTACGACCAAAGATTTGCCAACACAATAATTGTGCTCACTGGCTCATCACTTAGTGCAGTTTAAGTAGTTAGTAGGCAACAAACTACAACACAGGGTAGACTAAGAAAAACATTTTATGAACAAATAAATTAATACAAACAAAACACATTTATGAGCGTGGGTTACTGGTCTTCAATAATTTAAGTCTTACTACACTTGTCAAAAAAATTAAGGGAACAAAAAAAAATCACTTTTTTTTAGTGTTTTTTGAAAAGCTGTATCTCTGTGAAAAGTGGTCGTATTGAGATAAAACAAAAAGCATTCTAAAGCTTTATATTTTTTGTATTGAGAAATTTCAGCAAATGAATTTTTTAAGGTACCGTTATTGCGCAATCATAAGAAGAAGCACGAGCCAAAAATTTTAATTTTTTTTTTTTTTGAACATTGGCATTTTCTTTGAAAATTTTTTTTGAGCCAAATCAATGCTTTTTTTCGATAACTTGTTTAATCAGTTTTAAGATCGTCTTTTTTCGTTATTCTAAAATTATTTTCAGAAGAATATCTGGCTTTGAATGAAAAAACAGACTTTTGACTTTGACTACCAATATCTTCGCAAGGAATAACGACACAAAAAATTTAAGGGTAGTTTTAAAAACGGGAATTTATTTTTAAATACGATTTTTTTTTTTAAATATTATAATGATTATTTTTTTTTGGCTCCTCACCGTTACATTAAGAAAAGGTCAAAAAAAGGACTGTTTAAAGACTTTTTGTAAATCTTTTACTGCTTTACAAATATTGACTGCAGGACTTAATTTGGTAAGATATTTTAAAGAACTATAGACCACTAATATTTCTGTAAAATTTCAAATTAATCCATTGAACTGTTTTCCAGTACCGAATGATCACAGTCGTAAAAAACAATTTAAGGAACAAATTGGGTGCTTCATAAACATTTTGAAAAAGTTTAATTCGATGTTCATAAGGGGGAAGGTTAGGGAGCAGATCATTGAAATCCTTTTAAAGCGAAATGAATAAAATTACGCTGCACTGCTTCTGATCTACATATTCTTATAAACTTCGTAAAAAAGGAGTCCATATCTAGGAAGCATATTCAAGATGGGGACGAACTAAGCAGTTATAAAGTGCGAGGGTAAGATAGTGATCTTGGAATTCTTTAGCGCATCGTTTAACACACCCTAACATAGATTTGACCTTTTTCACGAGTAAACTGATGTGCTCAGTGAAATCAAGGCTAGAAGAAATAAGGACCCCAAGGTCTTTGAAACTACTAACACGAATAAAATCAGCTCGAAGAAGTAAACAATCACTGACAGACGCAATGCTTTTAAAAATGTTCATATCGTCTACAAAAATAAGAAGTTCACTATTACGCATACATAAAGGTATATCGTTAATAGCTAATATAAAAAGAAGGGGTCCTAAGTGACTTCCCTGAGGAACTCTGGATTTGGAAATAAAAGGGTTAGATAACGAGTTTCTGAATTTCACCTGATAAGTTTTATGCTTAGTACATATGTTCAATTTTATTTGAAAAACGTTTTGCCTTTTTTTTTTTTTTTTTTTGTTAACTTATGTATGTTCGGATACAGAGTTTTAAATTTTAAGATAACGTATTTTGTATGGAGCAAATGTCATTTAAAGATTAAAGGCCTGTTAAATAACTAAAAAGGCTTTATAAAATCAGCTTTTAGTTTTGAAGTGCAAAGATTTTGATTTTTAAAATTCAGTTTTTCTAAAAAAAAAAAAAAAACAATGTTCAGAACTCAATTTCAATTTTTAACTTTATGTTACAACTCAATGATTAATGCATAATTATTGAAAATTTTTTAAATTTTTGTCCGTAAATTCATAATCATTAATCCGATTTTGAAACTACAATAGAGTTATTAAAAGGCACAGAATGATTGCCACTTAGAGCGTGTTGTTGGGTCAAGAAAAGCAACAAATCCTTGCATCTTTTGCCCTTCGTTTAGAGAGAAATTTCCAAACACTAACCTAATTAATAATTAAGGGAAACGTTTAAAATATTACGTCAAAGTTCTTTTCCAAAAAAACTAATCCCTTAATTTGTTTTTAAATTAAAATTTGACAAAAACTTGCAAAAACTGATTAAAAAATAAAAAATTTAGGTTATGTTTAAGTGTTTTCTTAAAAAAAAAATAACAAAAAACTGTTTGTCATTGAACTAAATTCTTCGACTCAAAACCATAACTTCTTTCAATAAAATAATTATTGTTAATCGAATCCAATTGATCATTGGGGCAGCGAGCAGCCTGAATCACAGTAAATGCTACAGTAATCAATTTGCTTGCATTCTATTCTTGTTGCGACATTGTTTTGGGTATAAAACCCCTCCCCATTCGATTCTTTCGATTCACTCAACCGGACGTAGGATATACTTAACAACAACTGTGTTCCAACAGCGCACACTGTATCATGCCGAAATCGATTGTTTCTTTTTTTTTTTTTGCTGTTGAATTTGATTCTGTCAAAATTGCGGTCGCTATGGTTTCGACCAATTACACACCATGATCACGAGCAAATTTACTTCAGTGAGCGACTAATTGAATGGCTTGTCAAACTCTAAAGCACAGGTAGGCTGTTTGCTGTTGTTGTTGCTTTTATTGTTTTGACTTTGATGGTGCAACAGTGGAAAACCTATGAACGGAACAAAGTCGTTTTTTGTTCTTAAGCGTGTAAGACCATATTACAGCAACTTCAAACGGCATTGACAAGGCCAATTCCGGCAAGGTCCATTGTTCACATAGATACACACACTCACACATGAGTAAATACTCGTTGCACCTTTAGGAGTCGACTCTGGCACTAATTAATCACACGACCGACTTGTGAGTGAGCGTAAATTGACTCACAGTCTATTATCTGGCCACAACGAGACGAGGTGTGTAGTTTGGATCGATGATGGTGGACCTGGACCATAGAGTGGACGCTGTCCTTTGTCTTCCATCTTGTATAAGTATAGACACCAACTACCGCTGGCTGGAGCCTTAAAGGCTTTGTGTCGTTGATAGCCATTCATACCACACCACACCACACCACACCACAGCCTCATCGCATCTGTCCACATGAAATTTGATAGACTTAGCCGCCACTATTACCATGGTGCACATGAATTAATGCATGATGGCTTAGAGTTTGGATCGATATTGCTGTTGTTGTTGTTGGCTTTCATGAGCTCGCGCACTACACTATCTTGCCAATTTTATCAGGAAAATTGCAAAATTGTATCGAAAGCCGAGCGAAAAGTGTAATTTTTTTAGTACGTGGTTAGCGATCATTGTGCGGTCGCTATGTGTCTGTCGGACACACAAAACACAGGCAGGATTTGGGGGAGGCGCAGTGCAGGCGAGTGCGATGTGGGTTGCCGAAAGGAATTTCTATTTAGCGAGCTACCCTCATGAGTCGTTATAATTTTGCTACGAGAAAAAAAAAGCCATTCGAAAATGGTATATATTTGGACTGGAAAAGGTTTCGAGTTGAACTATATAATGTATATCTGGTGCAGTAGAGTGCATTTTTTTTTTTTCTACTCTGTACCACCACCGCACCGCCACCACCACGAGCACCACCATCATATTACCATCGCTATAGGGTAATTGGGTTATGCAATACGTTTGTTGTGTCCATGTCGTTCCATAATTCTATAAAGACCGATGGGGATTTTTTTCATTTTTTTTTACGATTTTTACTGTTGCCGATGTTTGTCGTGGTTTGGGTTGTTGAAAGACTTTTAGTGAAAGGCACAGATCAAAGCTGTTTTTTTATAATATCACTGCATAAAGAAATTAATTTGTTATGTTTCTTTCTTTTATTTTAATTTTTAAGGAAATGCAAATTTGACCAGCACGTGGGTGAATTTATTGTTCAAATTGAAATTAGGCTTATGAAAGTAATTTTTTGTAAGTATAAATATCAGCAAGTAAAAGGTTTTGGTATACTTGACTCTCCAACAGAAAAAAACTCATTCATTTCGTTAAATTGATAAGATCATCAAGGTGTAACTTGAAAGAAATAATTAATCATTTTATTTCTATTAGGTTGTTTTTAAGTTAAATGTCAATACTTTGTGGAATAGTGATGTTTAGTGTATCTGTAACAGAGTTTTTAGCCTAAAACAAAAACAAAAAAGAGGCTAGCTGTGACCCACAATGATAGCTTCCCATCGGTTCCCTTTGAAACTCGACGCCCGATGCTATTTTTATGAGAAAATTACCAAGTAAAAACCTTCGAAACCCTTTTACTTTACTCTAAATATATGCGACACGAAGAATTCAAACAATTTTTAGGAGTTTATTTTTCATTTTTTTTTTGGCCTAGAAGAAAAACCGTCAGTTGATTTTTTTTATAAAACCCATCAATTACTAATTATGGCATTGTGTTTAAAATAAAATTAACCCGAAGTTTATACCTTTTTGTGTTCTCAAGATATTCTATATGTATAACTATGGGTTCGTTGTTTTAAGTCTTACCTATTTATCACTACGTCATTATGCCACCAGGCCGAAGTCGAAAGCATTATTTGTTTTCGAGATATTCGAGAAACAAGCAATTTTACAGTTTTTTTTTAGTTACTGTAATAAGAAAACCACCAATTGAATTTTTCTGAAAAACCTTTCTGCATCCTATGACCTTATCATCTGTAAAATAAAATATATTCGAATTTCATTGTCAAGGTATCGTCGTCAAAAAAGAGCTCCCAAATATACGAACGTACGTACACACCAGTGGCGTGACGTCAATATAACACGATTCCTATAGAGTTACCTTTTGAAATTCTTACTTTCAAAAATCAACGATATCTATTAAATAACGAGCAACATAAAAAAATCTAAATGAATAGTCAAAATATGTGTATATTCCTGACACCAGTACACGCACGCGACAATCTACCCACTAACTCACCAAAAAAAAAATCAAAGAGTTCTCTTTGCTTTCATTCCCTTATCATTTATTCACATAAAAAAATCCTTAAATATGTTGAATCGTGTAATTTTTTCCATAAGAAATCGTGTGTGAATAGATAGGTATCAAAGGTGTCATACTCTCTGTACAATACATACTTTCATAAGCAAAAAAAAATAACTCGGTTTTCTGGCGTCTTGTTTAGGAAAATTTCTGTGCAAATAAATATTATAAGGGAACAAGAGCAAAGAGAATAAATTTGTTCTGTCCAGCGAGAAGAGTTGTGGAGTTGGAGAAGAGAGAATTTTGTATGTATCTGCTCCTGCTTGCCTGCTGTGTAAAGTTCATTGAGAGCAGGGCAGGTAGAGACTGTGGGCAGATGTACCCGAATAGCAAAATTGAGTTTTCATATGGTAGATATAACTCCAATACAACAATCAAATTATTGTCCAGGTATTTCGGAAACATTGTTTGATACCGCATTGTAACCTAAATAGCCGCATTTCCCCACTTCATTTGCAACAAGTTCGTAGTAGTTGTGTTTTGTTAAGGTTGACGTTTGTTAAATGTTGGTTTTAGTTATGTTGTTTGAATGAGAAAATGTTCCATGTAAATTAAATCCAACAAGTACGCAACTAAAATTATACAAGACGAATAGTTTTAGTTACGTTTTCGAAATAAAAATACAAGCAACTGTTGGGTTGTTATGTTGTTTATGTAACAATATAATGTTACCTTTAATATGCCTAGCACAATCTTGAAACAAAAGAAGCAATTAAAAGAAATAAATATTTAGCTGTAAACATTTAAGAAGTTTTAAAGAAGTTATTATTTGTATGCTTTTAAAATGTCTATGTGTAGATGATATTAATGAGTTGAAAGAATTTATTGAGAAATAGTATGGGTACTTTATTATTTAAAAATCGATTTTTTTTGTCATTTGTTAACCGAAATTGTAAAACGAACACTATTTTTCTCATGAAGATTAATGTTATACCTCCAGAAAATTCACGCCCTCCCAAAAAAAGGAAAATTGATGAAAATTTTGAAATTTGAAAAAAATTCAAACTTCGATTTAAGTATCAAAGTTTAAAAAAATTCTTGATTCCCATTTAGAAGTGCAATATTTATCAATTTGCATAAAAATTGCCTGTTTAAATAGTATACAAAATATGAAAATTGAAAATATTGTTTTGCATTTTCTTAAACCAAGACGTAAAATGGTGATTAAAATGGCGCTTGTTACATGAAACATTGTTGTAACACACAATTTAATATTATAACTTACATTTTTCTAACAATACCATTACAACGTAGCCTTGAAAAAATAAAAACTTAATGTTGCAAAAACTATAACTCAAACAGTTATTCACTGTTGCCACAACAGAGAAACATGGGTTCCAGTATCTAATATTTTGTTCAATTATTAGAACAAAATGTGTTCATTAATCGAATGTGTGCAGCGAGGAACATGTAATGTAGTAATGCAATATAGTTGCCGTTGTGTTAAGACTTTTTTCCATTTTATCTGTTGTTAAAACCCCATTTTTTAAAATCGTTTAGTACCTATATTTTATATGTCATTTATTTTTTCCAGTATAATGAACTTTTATTTATAGGTGGGTATGTATTTTGATTTATTATTCCATTTTGCATAGGACACTACTAACTCGTGTTTACTTAATTTTTAAACGTTGTTTCTATTGCTGTAGCAAAATATTTGTTTTTTTTTTTTATTATTTATTAAAAAATAGTTAGGTAATTTCAGTTATATTTTATTATCTGAGTGTTTTTTTTAATATCCCAGCGGCAACGCTTGCATAGCTAAAAAAGGCATCATTTCGATATTCCTTAAAACATATTGAGAACTTTAATATAATATCATGATAGCAAACTTCAGCATCAATGAAAACTTACAAATATTAGAGTTATATCGTGAAGTGAAAATTGCTGCAATAAAGTTAAACCTAAATTACAAAAATGTTTGCTTTATCGTTCAACATAGTTCCTTAATGTTTCCATTTTATTTAAAACAAACTTATATGTCGTCATAACTTTGTAATAACTTGTGTTTGTTTCGGCTAATGTTTCAAATAACATTATTTTTCTTGTGCAGTGAAATGAATTGCAACAAAGTTGTAATAATTAACTTTAAATCTCTTTAACTTTCTAGTGTTGTTGACAGTCAGCTATACAAAGAATATTTTAAACTGAATTTCAACAATTTGGTTTCAACTATGTTTTAAAGTTGTAGTTCAAAAACATTATTTGTTTATGTTTGTAGCATTTAACTATAAAAAAAAAACAACAAAAACACTGCTATGAAAAATTAAATTTGGATTTTTAATTTTTTAATATTGAAAAACAAATAAAAAAGTCACAGTTTAGATATTATACTAACAAAATTTATTGATTGAAAAATTATATTTGAAATTCTTAGAATGTTTCGCATTTTGCGCATAACGTTTTTTTTTATATATTATTTCATCAGATACATACGTTCACTACAATGTTATAAAATTATTGTAAAAATTTATTTAAAATTGTTTTTTGAATTCGTCTTTAAATAATTTTCTTTAGTATTATAAAGTTGTTAAAACGTTTTTGATATCTATTGAACGCAATACAATTATATGTTATAATTTAGTTGCTAAATTCTTAGCAAATTTGCTGCTTAAAAGTTGTATTAACAATTAAGTAAGAAAATACAAAAATAGAAATTTAATAAAAATAACTAAAACGTTTTTTCAACTTTCAACTTTGCGAGTTGCATACAACCTTTTTAAAACATTTTCCCTTTTTTTGAAACAAGTAAAAACTTTTATAAGACCTTTTTATAATATTTTGAAGGATAAAGTTCCAAAAAAGATTTTCGTATACAAAAATAAAACTGGGTTTTAACTGCCTTTGTTAAAGATTACTTTTATATAATACAAACACAACAAATAACTTGTTACAAATCGCATTTTGTGCTATTCGGGTAGGTTTTGTGTGTTGAAAAATTAATTTTAATTCGAAAAGATAATACGCTTTTCTTCGTCTTTTTGATTAATATTGTATTCATGTGTTTTGCTGCGCTGCTGTGTGAAGTTTGTTGAGCAAGTCAATAAGGTTTTTCTTTGAAAAATTCAGTTTATGTACCTATTTATTTTATTATAAATTTAAACTTTTATAACCCTGTATAAACAAAATTTGTACAGCAATTACGTATATCATTGCAATAGGTAATTTTAGGTAGACTTTCATAATTTAGTTATCTACGATTTCGGATGACTAATTTTTCTTCGACTTACCATTTGAAATCATCCACGCTACGCCACTGGTACACACAATACACAGGTATCTCTCTAAAAACGAAGGAATCGGACTCCAGAGACCTCGAAACCTTGAGAAATGTCAACATTTTTCAATTCGACAGCGGACCAATTACAATAAATTCTAATAGGAAGTTGAAAATGATAAAATTGCAAGATGAATGATTTGTATGCACGCACATACTTATTTTTGTTTTTAATAGTCAAAATTTGTTAATAAATAGTTAGAATGGGGTGGGGGCACACATTAAGTATAATTCAAAAAATAGATATTTCATTTTGTAATATTTTTTTCATCAAAAATTATACAGCTTGAATATACTACATACATATGTACTAGGGTGATTCATTTCCGCAAAAAAAAATTTTTTTCACGGTGCTCAAGCTAAATTTTAATCTACATATAAAAAAAAAATTCTCACCAAGATTGAGCTCTTAATTCCAATTCTAAATATTTACAATTTTAATATGAAGTTTTCCCATATAAAATGCACGTAAAAAAATTGTTTTTTTTTCAAATTTCTAATGCTCAGACATCTTTTATCATAGAATCGGTTTGATGGACCTTACGTGGAATTTTACGCTCTTTAAAATTGCCTTGGTGTTTTTTTGTGAAAAATTTTTTTTTTGCGGAAATGAATCACCCTAATATGTACCCAAAGAAAAATGTAGCTTTCATAATTTTCAATTTTTCCAAAAACTAGAAGAAATTAAGCCGTCTTATTCCTAGGATTCAATAAAAAATTAATAAGAATATTAAAAACATGCGATTTTGGAAAAAAAATCAATACCAATAAGCAATTCTTCAATTTTTTGTTTTCAAAATTTTGAGTTTTAAATATTTTTAAAAACCAATTTAGTAAAACTCTTTATTTAATAGAAAATTCGTGTTTCTTTTTTTTTTTTCTTTGATAGTTAATTAAATGTTTAATTTATGATAAAAAATCAGCTTTTAAGGGTCGAGCCATATTTGCCTCATGTGGTATGTTCTGGAATGGTGTGATGTGTTAGAATCTTTCTTGTTTCTGATTACACTATACCACGCTGTCTCGTGTGTGGAAAAGGGAACAATAAAAAAAATGATAAATGTTGAAGGTTTGAACGAAACAATTACAACTTGAGTGAGCTACCACAAAGTTTTTATAGGCTGGAATTATAGCTATTTCACGATCTCCAGGCCGATCATGAGACTCCTTTAGAAGTGCTTAGTCTATATGTTTAATTTTATTTGAAAAACTTGACAATTCTGATGTTTGATGATTGGCCTGGCGATCATGAAATAGCTATAACTCCAGCCATACACTACAACCATGATTTTTATTTGTCACACGTAACTTCTCAATTTTAATATTCCTTAAAAAGGTTCTCCTACGATCCTAATAGTAAGAATTCACGCTTTATTACCTTAATTTTATTACAGAGCACATACAATTTTTCAATAATGCTTACCTACAATATGCATTACATATATACAAGAAAAATCTTATCGTCTCCATAAACCAATCGTTACATGCACACACTCTCAACTAAAACCAACAACCAAATCAGTTTGATTAAAATATTGTTACCTCACAGCAATTTCAGCTCAAAAAATCTTCGTGGGCAGAAACATCAACATCACACTTCCATTACACATTTTAGCAAAAAAACAAAAAAACAAAGATTGCAGAACATTATACGAGTATAGTATATGAGGAACAAGCAGTAGTCGTCGCCTCAAAGATGTTAACACCATATCGACCAACAGCATTGATGATGGCGGCCGGTGGCGGCGCCAAAAAAGGAGTACCCACACGTCAATGCGGCTCTAGTTAGAAATGTATTTTCGATTTATTTTTCTAGCTCGAAGGCGTGATTCTTATCGTGAAAATAAATTTAAATTTTTTACATCACAACTAACATATCACAAACATAGCAACAGGAAATTGAAAAAAAAAATACGATATTTATCAGATTTAAGAAAAATAAGTACCTAGAGATATTTAACTAATTTCAATTTTGGTTGAAAAAACTAATTTTTAGCTCGCTGTCCCTTGGCTACAATAATTAGTAAGACTTTTAATAGCCTTCAAAACGTGTTCTTCTTTTCACATTTTACTACCTTGTTTTGCAGTTTTTTTGTGCAAGTCAACATTATTAAAAACACACACACATTACCTTACACTTCAAAGATTACCATCATTTAACAAAGCGGACTTATCAAAGACACCCGGTGGTAGTGCGGCGCGGCGGCGGGATTGGGGTATTTGTAGCGTAAACAAATGAGTTACAATATATCGAGTCACTTAACCACATGAAATTCTGCAATTAACCTTGCAACAGGGAACAATAAAACAGATATTTCTTAATGAATCATAATATTCACTTCACTTTTTTCTTTTTAATTAGAAAACAAAAGAGTTGATCAGCGAACTTTATTTTCTTTTTTTTATTCTAATTTTATAATAATGAAAGCAGAAAAAGAAAGACTTATGTAATATTTTGCTTAACTCATTTTAATTAATATTAACAATTAAGGGGATTGTAAAATATATATGCCCACCATATTTTAGGAAGCAGTTAGAGCTAATTACTAGCAAATTACCCCAACACACGTTAAGTGCTTTTTGGCACTTGACCTTGCTTAAATCAATCAAACTTTAAATTCCGTGAAAAAAAAAAACACCAAAGTTGTTGTTTACGCACATGAAAAAGGTCATCGATCCAGTTGGAGTAAAGTTGCGTGGCAAGCCATCAACAACAAAAAAAAAAATCATATGTGCAATGACCAGGCTGTAACCAATTTCATGAACAAACGCATTTTGTATAGGCTCAAGTTTAGTCGCTGCGTAGACAAACTCCTTGTTTGATGGGATTTTGGATTCGAACAAATGGTGGTTGCAGCACGCGTAGTAAAAAATATTATCAGTTTTTTGTACCTTCAGGCTATGAGTTTAACACTAAAAGATTTGTTAACAAGCTTGTTGACCAAAATTGCTGACAGCCAATGGCTGCCTGAATTTTTTGTTTGCTTTAAAAGGAAATTTAATAGTGAACTTGACACGCATTTTGTAGAGAGCTATTATGTCATTAAAGTTGATAATTTTCTGTCAATTATTTTCGACTCACTTTAAAATAAAAATGAATCTTGCTTTTTTTCGGTTTAATAAAGTTTTAGCAGTAAAAATGGGATTAGAGAAAGAAAATCTTCTTGGTTAAATTCCTGATGCAATTAGTAGATTTCGGATTCCGTAAAAAAGCACATTTTTATCACAAATTTTGTTTATTTTGATTTTTTTCTTTTAAGCCCAGCTGGATATTTAAAGTTTTTGTAACAAATTAAAAAAAAAACAACTCAATTAAATGAAAATGATGATTTAATTTGTTAATTTAAATAAATCCCACATCCCAAAAAAGATCATACAGAATAGTTCTTAGTATGAGAACTCAAAAAAGTAACAAAATAAAAATGAAATGAATAGCATGCTTCAGGTTCTCAATAGAAGAGATTTCGGACCAACGCTTTACAAAGCCAAAAACAGAGTTAGCTCTAGTTACTATGTTGTCATAATGGGATCGGAAGTTGAGTTCACTATCACAGATAACACCAAAATCCCGAACGGTCGTTACTCTGGAAACAAGGACGTTATTTATATAGAAATTTCGCGGTGACGAACAAAACCGTTTTCGAGAATACGTAATTGCTTTGCATTTCCCAACATTAAGTTCTAAGTTGTTCTTTTGACACCAAACAAAGAAATTATTTAGGTCATTCTGCATCAGAAGTAAGGCATCGTCAAGTGAAGAAACTACTCTAAAAATCTTAATGTCATCCGCGTACGTAGAAAGTTCAGACTGCTTAATTACATTTTCCACGTCGTCGTTGATTGACAAGATAAAAAGAATAGGTCCGAAATGACTCCCTTGTGGGACACCAGATTTTAAATTGAAGATCTAAACAACACTCTATATTTGCGATAATAAGTACGATTCTATCCATTGAACAACACCAAAAGGAAATCCAAGAGCCTTTAATTTAAAAGGTATAATTTTGTGAAAGATCTTATCAAAGGCCATACTGAAGTCTGTGGCAACAACATCGACTTCATTTTTTTTTCTAATGCATTTAAAGTTTAAAAAATAAATTCTTTTAAGACACCGTGTTGTTTGGTAGAGAACAAAGGTTTGAATTTAAAATATACGGTGTCAAAGACTATACTTTCGAATAGTTTTGGAATGCACGCACGACAATTTGGCGATTGGCCTTTAATTAGAAATAAATTTATAACTGGCATGAAGACCTAATATCTTAGGTTAAAATTTGAATTCAAGTTACATCAGGTTACTGAACTGCATTACAGATGTTCAAGAGCTTTGCAAAATAAACCTTTTTTTTTTCAACATAACCGTTAAACTTTAATTATGAATTTCGAATGAATATTCAATTACGGCGACCTTCGTTTGACCTTGAAATTAAAAAGAATGTGGCTTCCAAATATTTTACTCAAACAAAAAAACTAATCCTCGTGATGATATTATTAAATTAATGTAATCAATCGTCTTAATTATATGACCAAGAAAAAAAATAGTTACAAATCAATTTATGTGGCGTAAAATGCAAAGCTCTTCATTTAACGCTTCATAATACACAAAATTATGAGACTGCGATAGCGATTTCGATGTAACAGGTTAATTCTATGGTGTTGATATGGGTATAACAAATCGTCTTCGTTTATATGATTAATACCTTACATCTGAATAAATGGCTCTTTAACGGCTTCTATCTTTTGTGCGTTATTCCAGGTAATTAATATTTTTCCAATTTGTTACAAAATTTAAAATTTTATGCACACGGCGCGCGTGATGTGTGTGGGGAGTCTTTAGCAAAAAATTGATGATAAAACTTAAGTAATTAATTATGAAGTCGCAGTTTTGTATTTTTTTTTTTGTTCAAATTCATACAAAAACCCTAAAAAATGTTGCTTAATATCTATTGGCACAGATTTGTATGACAATTCAAGGGCAAATATAATTAAAATCCCTTTTTTGTCAGATATGTGCTGTGCACCTGAAAAATAGACAAAGTAAAATTGAAAACAATTTCAGGTAGCACCTATTTTTACACCATCAAAAGCCAAAAAAAAAAAATACAATTAAAATGAACCTTGAACAAACCTTCCACTTCAAACAATTAAAAAATATCCAATTCATATCCCCGCTCACCCTCTTTTGGTGCCCACTAACATTTTTTGACTTAGATATTTTTACCTAATTCAATTAGCTAAACAAGAATATTTATCTGTTGCACACTATTATCTTCAAATCTGAATAACAAATAAAGAAAAACAAAATCAATCCGAAAAAAAAAATCCAATTAAAAATGTTACTAGACCAATTGACATGCATCAGTTAAAATCAAGTCGATTGAATTGAAAGTTTGAAACGGTTCAAATGGCTGGTGGTCGTATACAAGGAATTATGGCTTACTTTTTGGCCTGCACACGTAGTACATATACGAGTATAATAATGCTCGATAAACTTGATTAATGAAGAAATGTGCTTATTCATTAATTTATTAACCTTTGTCAGATATTCGGATATGTAATTGAAATAGTTATGCAATAAATTTATTTGTATTACTGAATTGAGGATAATTTATCGATTTGAAAATAAATATTTTTCGTTTTAAAAATCGTACATAATGAGTAGAAAATTGAATGAATTTATTTTAACACTGATACAGTTACAACCGAAAATGCTTGCTGTGGCTGTTCTAGTTTTAAGTAGATTTAAGTAGCATTAAGTTTAGTTTTAAGTAGTTGTAAGTATTTAGTCTTAATTAGCTTTAGTTTAGCTTTATTTAGTTCTAAGTTTTATATTAAATAAAAAAAATGATATGAAACCGAGTTTTTTGTAAGTTCTTCTCGGTAAAAAATAAAACCGATAATGAATTTTATGCTTAATTTAGATTTTAGGCTGAAAGGCATTAGAATTAAGTTATTATAGTTTAACTTATAGCGCCCGCATAGGGCCAGTAAGTTAGTTGTAAGTTATTGATAAGTAGGCTAGTTTTTATGAATTTTTGTCTAGCTTCAAGATAGTTATAAGTTTAATGAAAAATAAAAATGAATTAAAAAAAAAAAAAGGCGTTGGACTGTCATGCTAGAGGTCTGGGTTCAATACCAGCCGCTTCCGCCTTAAGTTTTTTTCTGTGCTACTGCCTCTTGCGAGGGTGTGACAAATCCTCCAAGAGTATCTCTTGTCATAGAAAAATACCGCTCAACTTAGCGGTTCGGATTCGGCAATAAACTGTAGGTCCCCTCCATTCCTGCAGACACGCACACAGGAATGGTTGAGAGTTGTAAGTCCCTGGTTCTTTATGAGCCGTTGTGCCACCAAATTTATTTATTTATTTTATGTTATATCAAGTTCAATTTTCAAGTGAAGAAATAATGATCTCAAATAATTTCTTTAAGATCATAATGAAAAGTGAAATAAATATATAAAGTGCATCGAAATAAAGCTAAAAAACTGGCCCATTATCGTTTTAAAATTGGAAATAACGCCAAGTTTTCATTTGGGCACCCAATTCCCAAGGTACTGTTGTTCAAGAAAACTAACCGGAATTAATTTTTATAAGAAATGCAAACACTTCAAACTCTTGCCAATGTTGCTGGTAAATTCGAAGTTTTACCGGTAAATTATTTAATCTTCTTAGAAAAGAACTATTAACCTGTATTTATGGGACCAATTTTTAGGTAATCAATAATCGTACAATCATCAAAACTTTGGTTCTGCTTTTGGATTATATTTACTTGATGTCTAATTTTTTCCATAAAATTGATAAAATGATATCGGCTAAGTGGCCAAAATTGATGACCGTATAATTCATCTTCAAACTAAAAATTAGTTTTAAAATAGTCAGATATAAATAAATACCTATACAAAAATAATTAAATGTATTAAGTGAGAAAATATGTATTGGTATGCACAATACGCTGGGCATACAATTTTAAAAGATTCGCCAAAAATAAATTGATCCAAAAAAGTTCAACCGTATTCAGGACAAGGGGAAATACAAAAATTGTTTTATGCAGTATATAAGGTGATACAGCCATTTTTTCGGAAAAATGTGATTTCCCTTCAGATAGTCTATATTGGTGGGCATGTTTTTGAGGAAAATAAAAAATACCGTCTACAAAATTTTTGTAATTGGCAGGTGCCCTTATTTTTGAATCTAAAATAAATGTAAAAAAAAAACGTGTTGCGGAGTGTCAAAAAAATACTAAGGCTAAGCTTAAAGAAAATCGGCAGAACTTGGTGACCCACTTTTTTCATCGAATATACAATTTAATCAAACATTTATAAATAGAAGAAACAACAACGGACCAAGATGGCTCCCCTGAGATACACCAGAATTAACTTTAAACTGACTAAAATGGTTATTTTTGAAGATAACACAATAATGTCTATCAGGTAGGTATGAAGAAATCCATGAAATAAAATGGTCACTAAGTCCAATCCTCTTCAATTTTCCTAGGAGTAGTTTATGACTAAGCTTGTCGAATGATTTGCTAAAATCTGTAAAAAAAATAATCCACTTGCTGTATTTTCCTCAAAAGCGTCTATACAAAATGGTGTAAATTCTAGTAAATTTGTAAAAGTAAATTTTTTCTGACAAAGCAATGTTGATTATCACATAAAATAGAAGAACAGTTAAAAGAACGAACATCACATACAAGAGATTCAAAGAGTTTTGGAATAACATTTCTTTAAAGCCAGATATTATTCGGAAGAAAAATTATAGAACGAAGAAAAATAACGAGGTTTAAGATAAATAAACAAGTTATTGAACCAATACATTAAATTGGATCAAAAAAAAAAATCATAGAATATGACACTCTTCAAAATAAAAATTAAATTTTTGGCTCGTGCCGTTTCTTATGATTGTGCAATAACAGTAGGTACCTTACAAAAAAATCACCAGCTAAAATTTCTCAATCAAAAAAAAAAAAACATCAAGCTTTAGAACGCTTTTTGTTTCATCGCAATATGTCCACTTTTCACAGAGATACAGCTCCTCAAAAAAACACTAAAAAAAAAAAACTTTTGTTCCCTTATTTTTTTGACTGGAATAGGTACATACTTGGTAACGTAACATGTTGACAAAATTAGTTTGAAAATATTTGATAAAAAAAACATAACACATTTAAGAACAGAACAGAAAATAACGGATTAAAAAAAAAGAATGGCAAGACATTATAATTGTTGATTTTTTTTAATTATAATGGATTTTTTCTTTAATTTCAAATCAAGTTTTTATCAATTACTCATCCCACCCGAACAAAAGGAAATCGATCCTCCTCCCAAAAATGTTGTTTCTTGTCTTAACTCAACTTCCACGCTCTAGGCTTGTGTGTATCTTATGCAAAACTAGAATTGTTCATTGAATTCCGGGTGCACTGCAAGAATGTGTTTTTTTTAGAGGCATATAACATAGATGTAAAAAGAAACATACTAAAATAAAGTTAATGAGAATTGCGCATTTGTTTTATTGCAAAGATAAAAGTTCGACATTGGAGTTTAAAATTTATTTTTGACATATTATTATTTTTGCTACATGCCACTGCGCTAAATCAAAATTAACGCCATTTAAATTTTTAATTTTTGACTAATTTATTGATGATTTTACAACTTATTTCACCATAAGTGAAATTGTAAAAAAAAATTGAAACTTTAAAATATAAGCAAAAATCATTGGTCCGTTGAAACATCGATAAAAAATACTATCTACTTATCAAAACTTATTTAATGCTTCTTTTACCTTGCCTATTTTTGTAAAAAAAAACTATTTTAATAATTACATCAAATCGTTGTTTTTGCATTAAAATTTTAATCTAAGTATTTTTGGCAAAACCTTCAAATCCTATTTGAATTTTCAATTATGTATTAAAAACAAATATTTTTTTCAAAAGCCCCCTCAAGCAATATGGTAGCAACTTGCTATAATTTTTCACCATCAAGCAACGCCTTATTTCTGCAAACAACTTCCTGAAATATTTAACTTCTTTTTTTTTTTAATACAAAAAATCTTTTGATAAAACTAAACAAAATATCACTCAGTCAGCCGTCTTAATGACAATTTAATGGGCCACCATTTAAACTTCAAAATCATTTTCTTTTGCATCACTTGGCAACTGCTGGAATTTAAATTGTAACAATTTCATAGCACCAACTAAGGAAGGGAGGTGGTGGTGGCGCAGAGTATAATGCAGATATATGCTCGTGGTCCGATAAATCATTGAAATTAATTTTATTTAGCAAATAAAAATCACAGAACCACCACATCTCTTATGCAAATCGCAAAAGACACATTCATTACAATTACTTCATCCCGTGGTTGGTTGATTCGTTGCACGTATATATGTTTGTATAAGTCCACATCTGGAACTATCTGTAAATATTTTCATTTTGGTCGCGCCACATTTCCTCGGCCCAACGATCTGACGTTATACTTACGACAGATATGTGTCTCATATAGTGCGGTCATTATGTCAGTGAGCGCAAGCTCGATTGACCGTGCATGTATAGTTTAGTTATGAGACGATGTAACCTTGGACTATTGCATCCCATTGCTCATAGTATGTTGTTTTTTTACTGTCTTTCCTGCCCTATAGTAGCAGTTTCTTGCTATATTCCCCCGGCCCCCTATGGTGTTCTTTGAGGAGGCCTATGCCTGCATGAATGGATCGTCTAAAAGATACATTTACATTCATTATGAATGCCGCAGTACTATCACTCCCTCTGTCCCACCAGAAAAGGGTAAATTGGTTTAAACAAATGTCCCGCGTTTCGTTGGAAGAAAAAAAAAAAAAAAAACTTTAACCAACAAAATAAAGCCGAAGAAAAAGAGAGACAGACAGGGCATATACTTACACTGAGAATGGCACGCGCTCGCACTTGTATTAGTAAGCAGCGGACTTGATGCTGACGCTTAGTTGGAGCTTGAGCCATTGAGGCTGACCCAAAGAGAGTGAGTGAATAAACTCAGCGAGTGTAGTATTGTTTGTTGCAAAAACAAACTAACAACAACAACCAAAGCAACGGTAACAATTTATAACAAATTGTGTATGTTTTTTGTTTTTTGGTATTTCCTCCTAAAGACAAGAGGCCGGGGGCGGTAGTGGCAGCAGCAGCAGCAACAACAACAGCGTTGTGCACAAGTTAACACAATTGGTATGCCACACACTCCAGAGTATCACTATGCTCGGGTGGAGTCAACTATATAAGAGGCTTCCTTCTGGGTTCTAGTTATCAGTTAAACAGAGTCAATCGACGCGGTTAATTCGTTAACAAAAAAACACTCCAACTTCCAAGTTCCCTTTTTATTTGAATATTAAAATGGCTTTCTTCAAAGTGAGTGTTTGTTTTAAATTTGTTTTATCTATTTAATTTTTTTTTTTTTTGGTAAAAGTGAAAAGTGAAAATAAAATTTGTTTTTTTTTTTGTTTCATGATTTTAGTCCTTAGTTTGCTTGGCTATCATGGGCGCTGCATCGGCTGGTTTATTGCACGGTGGTGTTGGATTAGGACATGGTGGAGCAATTTATGCTAGTGCACCAGCTGCTTATGCTGTTGCACCAGTAGCATATGCTGGAGCTGGACACGATCATGATAATGTGGATTACTATGTAAGTATTAAAAGGATTTCTAGAAATCATTATCATCAAAGTAAAAAATAAAATAAAAATTGCGGTATACTTAGTTAGAAAAAAAATTGAAAAACAAAGGAGTTGACGTTCAAACCCGATTCATTTTCTCTGATATGTGCAAGATTATTCAATTTTCGTTATGTTTTTCTTTTTGTTTAATTATAAAAGTCTTATAATAGAAATCTTTTTTAAGTTTTTGAAAACTCTTACGGCTATATTATTGACTTTCTTCAAAGCTAGTTTTATACTGAAAAACTAGTTCTGTAGGGGTTTCGAGTTTCAAGTTTCTCAACAAAAATTATTGATTTGATTTAGAAGTCAAACTATGTATGAATATTTTGATTTTGATGTCAAAGTAATAAAAATATGTGAAAAACTTAAAACTCGAAACCGCTATAGATCTAGTTTTTCGGTAAAACTAGCTTTTAAGAAGTTCAAGAATATGGCCGTAAAGGCTAATTGCACGATTTTTACAAAATGCTATAATAATTGTAATCGATAGAGTGTTTTGAAGCTTCTGAATTTCGATTATGAACTAATATTCAAGAATCTACTAATTAACTATCGAAAACCCACATATTTTTAAAAATATGAAAAATACTTCAGTAAACGAAAGAGCTGATGTACGAACCAGATTTTTCATCAAAAAATTTTAATATTCAAAATTGAAGAATTCTTTTTTGAAATGTGATATTTTCTTGTGAATACAAAGTTTTATAAACAAAAAAGCCAACATTTAAAATAATAAAACGCTTTCCTTAAAGAGGCAAAAGTGCATTTAGCTTTGAATTCAATTTTTGTTTTTGAACTTATAAAATTCTTGAACTCCTTCTTCCTTATAAATCAATTTAAGAATACGAAAACTTGTGTTTCCATTCTAATAATTGTAAATTAATTGATAGAAATATCAAATTAGTAAATTTTGTAGAATTCTTAAACCTTATTGGCTAGAAATAAATTAAAATAATAATAAAATATGATAATAATTAAAAAATATGATAATAATTAAAATATGATTCCAGATTTTTTGATTAATCTTTAAAAATATGCGGAAAGAAGCTGCTTTAAAAATTGCATTTTATTATTTTAAATTAGTCAAAAACAAAGAAACCATTTTTCAATTTTTCTATGCTAAAAATTGAGTTAACAAAATGACTATAATTTTTCAAGTAGTTTTCTTAAAATTGATATTCAGTATCGTTCAAATATTCCTCTCTCTCCACAATTGTAGCAAAAAAAAAAATATTCAAAAGTAAATTTAAACCATTTTGTTGAAAATTACCCTGAACTAATTTATTTGTTTCAAAATTCTTTAAACATTAACATAAATTCTGAGAATTAAGATATTAACTTATTTACAAAATTCAAGTTTCTATATTTTTATTATTATTCATTTTAAACCCAAATCGATTGTATTTGAGATCTAAACGAAAGAGTTGAAGCAGAAACTTTTAAATTCAAAATTCAATTCTTTAAACAATTTTGCAAGATATCTCTTTTTTTCCCTCTAATTAGTTTGCAAAAATTATAGCAAAAGCAGTTCCCATAAGGAAATAAAGGTCACCTGTGATTAATCACTCATCAGAATCTTGAATGCCAATAAAGCATAGCTCTAAAGTCAATTGAAGGAAAATAAAACGCCTGCATTTTCAATAAGCCTCTTGCGACATTAGTTGCACAACAATCGTTATACTGTATAGCCCCCTTTTTCATGAAAATAAAAAAAAAAAAACATAAAAAAAAAAAACAAAGTAATCAAACACGCAATTTGCTTCATGTATCGCCAATTCAAACAACAGTTAATTACCGAGTCTCACAGCAATTGCATATTCACGTCAGAATCACTTTCAACAGTCTCAACTCAACTGTTTAACCGACATTTCAAATCAGAGTAACATAACTCGAACTCCGGACATGCCGTACGTTATGAGCAGAGAAAAAAAAAGTGAACGTCCTTGCCACAGCCTGAGGCGATACAATTATAATTATTCTGTGTTATTTTTATTTGACTCGTGAGAACCGCACTTTGTGAGTCAGAGATTCAGCCGTCGTCGTTACCATTCTCAGGCTGTGCCATGAGAATCACTGTCTCTGCTGCACCGCCGCCACTTATTCTGTCAAATTATAGTACGACACGAATATTAATTAGAGTAACCATAGGTACTCACTTCATTCATTCATTCAATTCAGCACCTACAATGCACTATTTTTGTAGGTGTGCCACCATGTGGTAACCATCAAGGCCCTACTTTCAATTAACCCAAACACCTTTGATTTTCTTGTTTATTTGCAGTCACACCCCAAATACTCGTACAACTATGGAGTGTCTGATTCCCACACCGGTGATGTTAAGTCCCAGCACGAAGTCCGTGATGGAGATGTAGTGAAGGGACAATACTCCTTGGTTGAACCTGACGGTTCAGTGCGCACCGTTGACTACACCGCTGATGATCACAATGGCTTCAATGCAGTCGTCACCAAGAGTGGACCAAGTGTACATGCCGCTCCAGCTCCAATCATCGCTCATGCCGCTCCAGCTGTCTACCATGCCGCCGCACCCATTGTTGCTGCCCCAGCTCATTACGGATCAGTAGCTCACCATGTTCCAAATGCCTACGGCCATGCTGCCGCCTATGGTGGTCATGGATCTGTTGCCCATTACTAAATTTAGTTCCAAGGGAAAGCAGCTATGACTCGTGGATGGATGAAAGGACCAGAAAAAAGAAAACCCGACTCTTCAATGACTCTCTCTCTCTCTTATACTCAATCTCTTAGTCAATGCTCTTTGTCTTCTATATATCATTATATGTATGAATAATGTGTAAGCTTTAATGTCGATATACTCTCTGAACTGTATACTCTTGTAAATAGCTTTAGATCTCTTGCCCCAATTCTTCATTATCCTTTTCATAATATTCTACTTTGTCGGTTCGGATTTTGACCCACCATCAGCCTTCATAAAACCTCTCATTGCTCTCTCTCATATCAACCGCATGAAAAAATAAAAAAATAAAAATACGACCCTCATTGCCAATGTTAACGAATTTTGTGTTTGATCCCTAAATATATATTTAATTATTATTTTTTATATTTATGATTTTATTATTTTATTTTTTTTTTTGTGTATAAAAAAATATATAGCGAATAATAATTATATTGAAAAAAAAAAAAAATATATTGAGTTTTTATTGGTTGCACTTATTATTATATTCGTAATACTTTGGCATTTATTCGATTTGGAATTTATTAATTAATTGCTGGCATTCGACGTATATAATGGTATATTTGACATTATATAATGTTTACAGTTTATTATTGAAATTAACTGTTATTGCAAAAATTTTCTTATTTGTGAAATGGATTTATGAAGCGGATGCAGCTAATCAGTAACCATTTTGTCATAGTTTCTATAATTAATCACATACTTGATTATGGAAATATTTTATAGTTTATTGTTTGTTTTTTTTTTTTATTTTTCAAACTGTACGAGTGTGAGAAATGAGAATAAAAGAAATGTGCGTCTTTTAAAAGTATTGAATATTCAATGGGTCTATTTGATTTTCATCGAAAGTTTAAATGGGATTTAATTAAAATATTAAAATAATAATTCAGAGAAAGATTATTTATTCAAGATTTTATTAATTTTTGTATTTTCTTTAAGAGTTCAAGATTATACTACATTTGAAATGCAAAAAATCAAGATTTCCATTTAATGATAGAAAAACAAAAAAAATTCAAGGTTATATTTAACTCAAAAAAGTATTCGAATTAAAAAAAAATTTACTGGCAATGGAAGACATGACTGAGCCCTGATTAAATTCTGCAACTTAAGGTGACAACAAACCAAACAACGGTTAGAATAATATATGTAGTAAACTTTAAATGGGTTATTTTAGATCATTACTTTGGCAACTGAGAGACCTAAATAATTTTTATTAAAATTTGTTGGATAATGTTTCAATTGAAGTACATTTATGTATGTATTGTGTGTACTAAATTACGAATTGGCCAAAAAAAAATTTAAAAAAATAAAATATTAATTTTTAAGTTTAAAAGTTAAAAAATATATTTTAGAATGTCATTTCTAAGTATTTTTTGTATAACTATAATTTTAATTTTAAGAAACTTAGTTACTCATTATTTACACAACAAACCTAAAACATATTCAGCCCTATTAAAAAAAAGTCACCGTCCGCTGCTTAACACACGTGTTAGCTAGCACACGGATAGACAACTTGTTCGTTGGATAACTTTAATTATTAATAATCATATCATAATAGTTCCAGTCTGTACCACTTAAAGTACGGCAACTCTTCATCAAATCGTGGAAGTATTCTTACACATGTGTCACACGCATGCACTGATTGATGAAAAATATGCTTGTAGTTGAACCGGTTATTATGAAATGTAAGCATGTGTTTGTTATCCATTCCTTAAACGCCAAATTTCGCGAGTTAAAGTTATCCGCTCGCTGTCACCATGCACAGCCCATTACATATTTATTAATATGAATTGCAAGTTGACAGATGTGTTAGTCTTATCCTTCCGTTGTTTTCCGTTTATTGATGCGGGGGATTGAATATAAAAAAAAAAATCTAAAGCTGGATCCACACATGTCTCGTGTGGTGTGTTGTGCAGTCAAGTGTCGCTATCGCTTCAATGTATTTCATATGCGTAGTCCGTAGATCCATTTTTGTCTCGTATGATGTATTGTGGAGTGGTGTGTTGTGTCGAAAACTATTTTTCAACGATTGCACCATACCACGCTATGGCGAAGATGACATTTTGTTTTAGTGTGCGGGAAAGAGAAAACAATGCTCTTGAAAACAATAATAAAAAATAAAAAATATCAGTTTGTAAGACATCACGCTTGATTTGTGTACTCAGTCCACAACACACCACACGAGACATTAATGTGGATCCGGCTTAAAGCTTTGACTTGATTTCTCGTAAAATATTCTAAAATTTGACATGAGAGCTATTTAGAGTTTAAATATTTATCCACAGAACGAGGAGTGGATAACTTTTTAGACTTAAATACAGCAATTATATTTTGCTCCAACGTGATTTGATTCAAATCAGTAAGATAGCTGTCGGAGAACTTTTGTGCAAGTGGCCCTAAGAAATAAAAAAAAATTATATACTTTTCATAAGAGTTCTGCTATACTAAGGGGCAATTTTTAAATAGTCAGTTAAGCAGTCAGTTAGTATTTATTTTTTAGATAGAACGAAAGTTAGTTTTTCAATAGTCATACATAAACTATTATTCCCAAGAATAAGTATTATATAAAGATACCTGCTCATTTTAGAAATAAATATTTTTATAATTGAATTTGTGAACAACAACAACAACTTAAAGGCGCTACTACCAATTTTTTACGAATTAATTTTTTTAGGTATTTTTAATTCGTTTTATTTTTGTTTGGCTGGAGATGTAGCTATTTCAAGAGGTGCCAAGCCCTATCATCAGTCTCCTTTTTAGTAGTGCTGAGATTTAATCCAATTTTATTATGAAAAACTTTCTACATCATGCGAGATATAAACCCGCACATCAGATTTGCTCAGTCTTCGAAGCCGTATGCACTACGCTTACAAAAATGCTGCTACAACTTACCCCGCGTATGAGGTAAGTCGTAACACCATTGTTTTTTTTTTTTTTTTCAATTTTAACAAAAAGTATTACTTTAAGCAGCACTCTCTCCTAAGAAGTTATTTATTTCAAAAGACAAAGATGGTCATATGAAGTATTTAAATTTTTCAGCCAGAACGTAAAAAGATCTTGATGTAACTGAGCATTATAATGATATTATATATATTCCATAATTCTTTTGAACTCTTTTTTTCTCGGGCAGACGGCAAAGGTCTGATGCTTTAACGATTTTTTCTAAAATAAAATCAGTAAGGGTATTCATGTAACGTTTTAAAACTATCGTAAACTTCTTAAACATCTTAAAGTTTAAGACGTTTTAAACGAACTGTCAAAATTTGTATGGAAAATTTTTTCCAACAAATCGTAAACTTTAACACACGAATTCACGTGTTAAACGAAGATGGTAGACTTCGTAAATATCTTAAACTCTTGTAACGGTACTATGATGTTCAATACGTCGCAGTTTTCGAACTGCACAGGTTAAAGGTCTTTAATTTTCAGAAATACCTACACTTATATGCTTAGCACACCAGAAAACATACAATGATTTTTGGCAAATAACTCAAGAATTAATATGTCTTTGCTAGTACCATTAAACAATTTTTTTTTTTGTTATTTATTTTGGATATCTTCAAACTGCAGATTAAACAAATTACTTAAATGAAAATTAAAGAAATATATTTTAAACTCCGACGTTTACTAAACAGCTGATTGGTTTACCACATCTTTTTGCACATTTACGCAAGCAGTTTTTGAGGGCGTTCATGAAACGTCTATGGTAAACTGTACGATTTTACGACGTCTTAAACTTTCCAACGTTGCATGAATACCCTTAATGTAAATTGTATTCTTTAAATGAGATAACAAATCAAGATCTATTTATGTAAATAATTATTTGATTTTTTTATTAAGTCTTCCAATATTTTTTAGTTTCAATCTTTAAATTTTTTCTCAAATAAAAAAAATAGAAAGAAATATGTATGCCATCGTAGACAAAATAGAAAATAATATTTCAAATTTCAACTGCTCTCAAATAATTCACTGCTGGAGTTTTAAGTAAATTCCAAAATATATGTTACAAGTTTTTGAGCAGCAAAAACTGGTTATTTTCTATGAATTATCTTTGCATAATCGTAGGCACTATAAAGTTAGCTTGGCGGAAAAGCTTTTGAAATTTATTAAAGTCTAGTTTGCAAGGCTGATTGGTCTACTAATCAAGTGTCTATGTCGATTTTATACTTTTACAAAATATTATACTCGTTTGCTAAATAAAAGCTTTATTTTTTATTCAAGTTAAATTAATGATTCAAATGTAGCATATTTATAGTAATTTTGATTGTATATTCTTTAGAATTGGGAGTGCAATATTTTTGTTTATTAACTTCCCATTGGAAGTTATTGTAATCGGTCCGATTTTGACATTTTTCGACGTTTCGAGGTCTCTGGAGTCGGATTACATTGTTTTTTAGAGATACGTTCGGAAGCTTTTTTTTCATCGACGATATCTCGAGAACGCATAGAGATATCGACTTCAAATAAATTTTATTTTACAAATAATAAGGCCATAACGGGCAGAAAGGATTTTCAGAAAAAATCAATTACCGTTTTTTTTTTTACAGTTAAAAAAAAAAAAGTTTTAAAATGACTTGTTTCTCCAATATTTCTAGAAAAAATAATGCTATTATCTTCGGCCTGGTTTCATTCTATGCATAATGACGTAGTGAAAAATTGTTAATACTTAAAAAAAATCAACTCACAATTTTTTTTTAATTAAAAAAAAACCATTTAAAATTGTTAAAATATATCGGGTTAATTTTGTTTAATAGACAAAGTTATAGTTGATAATCGGTAGAGTTTGTAAAAAAATAATAACAAATAATAAAACAAAATAATAAAAATAAAATAATGTTTGTGAAAAAATTAAATTGCCGGTTTTTTTATCTAGTCCAAAAAAAACTCCAAACAAAACTGCTAATAATTGTTGAAATTTTTTGTGTCACATATAGGTATATTTAGAGCAAAGCTGTTCCCTTCATTGCACAATTGATAAGTTTTTCAAAGATTTTTAGGTAATTTTCTTATACAAAATAACATCGCATGACGAGTTTCAAAGGGAACCAATGGAAAGTTATCAGTGTGGGTCAAACCCAGCCACTTTTTTTTTATATTTTTATTTAACTGTTTAAGTTAACTATTTTTCATTAATTTTGATCAAAACTTACTTAATTTATATCTTGATTCCTGAGCGGTCTTACCCAATTATTTAAAGGATACGTTATATTGTCTGTTTTATTTTGCTATAGTGGTTGGCCTTAGATTGTCATCTAAATTTTACTAACTTTTTCTTGGTGATTTGTTGCGTTGTCCTTTTTAATGCACTTAAAATTTAAGAAGACAGTGGCCGTGCGAAAAAAATTATCTTTTCAATTAGAACTGATTTTGATCCAATTAAAGATGTTAAACTATATAGACATAATATATACCCAAAAAATTGGAGGAGGAACAAATATTGCAACAGACTGGCCTTGACATTTAATACTGCTCCTTTAAGTCTAAAGGCATACAAACAGATACATATTAAATTAATGCTAACAGAGTCAAAAGTGCTTAAAGACAATACTGTTTGAACTAGAAGCGTCAGATTTCAAAACTATTACATAATTGAATCAACCATTAAATATCGTAAATAACTCAGAAAAAGGCAATATTTTGTAATACGAATTTTTTTGGAAAAAAAAAAAAAAAACTGAAACACAGTTTTCTTATTATTATTTTGATCATTACAGGTACCAGGTTTAATCAAAATCATTGGAATGGTTTTTGAGAAAATGTGAAAAAAAACGGAATCATTGTATAAGAGTTACTTATGCCTACCCGTTTTATTGGAGTTTAATTTTGATTACAACCTTGTTTTTTTTTTTTACGTGGTCTTGAAGCCGATACTTTCGATAAGAAGGAAGTAAAAACTAAAAAAAATTATAAATATCTACACGTAGGTGCATCAAATTTGCGTTCGAAAACTTATTCCTAAAAATTTAAAAAACATTATGTACTCATTTGTTTATGGTATCATAAAGTCAAAGTTCACATTACTAATTTATGTCCTTTAAAAAGAGAGGAAAAACTTTGTACTCAAATTTTAAAACCACATTGTGATCATCATACACAAGAGTAATAATGTGCGACCCAGTTTTTATATTCTACTTGAACAATTCTAAGGGATATTTTTTATTGCATTATTTTTCTCTGTTTATTTTTTTTTTTTTGCAGATTTCCAAATATGAATGACATCTCCATAAAATCCCTATTCGATGGTTATTTTTATAAATTCTTCAAATCTTTCATCATCAAAAAATATCAAATAAAAGTTCACGATGCGGTTTGTGCTTATTCAAAGATATCTATAACTTTTCTTAATCCCAAAGTCCAAGATCAAATTCCGCCTCAAAACAATCAGCCTGGATGCTGATTCGCGCACCTTTGTCTCAGTTCTCATAGATTAACTATTTTGCGCGACATAAATTGTGGTAATAATTGTGGTTTTGCAAACATTGAACTGATTCTTTTTCTGTGTTTTAAGTTCATGCTGCAGTGGCAATAAAGTAAGTTGTTTGTTCGTTTTTTTTTTCTTCTAACTTCTGATTGCACTGTAATTAAGATAATTAGCTCTACAATTTTTTTTTTTCAATTAGTCCGAGGTGCAAAATGAGTTCAGTCAAACATTAATAAATTTCCATAAGAAATCTGCTTAAAGTTTAAATTATTTCCAGTTTGAATTATCAGCAAGCTATGTAGGTATATGAAAAGGAAATTATAGAATAGGCAGCAGGTTTTTAAAGTAGTAGCCCGTGGCGTAATGGTTAGTGCGATGGACTGGTCATGCCAGAGGTCTGGCTCTTCCATCTTAAGTTTTTTTTCGGGCTACTGCCAGGAAGTGACAAATCTCTCAAGAGTATCTCTTGTCATAGAAAAGTGCCGCTCACCAGCCATTCGAATTAGGTAATAAACTGTAGGTCCCCTCCATTCCTGCAGACACGCACACAGGAATGGTTGAGAGTTGTAAGTCACTATAGGCCCTGGTACTTCATGAGCCGTTGTGTCACCAAATTTATTTATTTTAGCAGGTTTTTGAAAGTATTGATTTTCTATGATGGAGTAAGCTTGTAAGTACTAATTTCATAAACAAAATTTAAAGAAAGAAGAACACTTAAAATATCGAAATAATCAAATACCAGATTTTATTTACTGCCTGAACAGATGGAGACGGAGACAGAACTGGAGTCTCAGCTGAAATAGCTGTCAAAATATTGAATACACCCAAACTCAATGTTGGGAACACAATGAAACGTAGCCGCATACGTAGCTGCAGCCGCAGACGGAAGTGTTCGCTAACTCTTAACTTTTCACGTGCAGCACTTTTGACGTTTCAAATTGTATGATGAAAAAAAAAAAAAACAACTTTTTACGTCGGAAAAAAGAATTGTGGTTATTTGTATCGCGAAAAAAATTATTAATTTAAAGGAAATATATTGGAAACAAAAAATGTGAATTCTGAGATTGTACACAAGAATATTGATTTGTTTTTCTTCAAAATACTTTCAAAGCTGTTCAGCTGCATTGTGGGCACTTAAAAAGAAATTAACGTACGACACTTTTTGACAGCTTTTCCAGTTCCGTCTGCGGCTCCAGTTGCAGCATTCCATTCTGTTCAGGCAGTTAATCAAAATTATTCTTGAAAAGTATTAGGATTCTTTTAGACTTAAACAATAAAAACATTTTCGCAGCCAAAGTAGACTCAATGTTCTTAGACTTTTCTTTCATCCTATTAAATCCAATTTAAATCTCTAGTTCAATTTATACAATTTTTTTACAAATGCATTCATTTATATACTCTTCGTGATTCCCTATTACATCGCAAGTTAAAAACCTTTGACAGTCTTGTTGCACTTACAATTGATGCAGCAATAAGCTATTAACTGAGAAATTAAGATATCGTCGTGAAGCAATCGTGTTGCCATCTTCCCCCTAATATGTCATGTTAAGCTCTGCAAATGATGAGAAACATCTTTCAAATAATGTAAGTACATCTTCTGGATCACTATATTATTTGTATATGGTCTTACAAATCCAATATGGAGTCATTATTCATGCAGGCAACCTACTCTCATCACACATTGTAAAGCTTTCTTAATAGGTTACTAGATGGAGCATTGTTTTTTGCTGGAAAATTGTGAAAAACCGAAACACACAAGTTTTTATCCTATCTACCTACATATATGATAAAATTGTTTGGTTCAATTTGAATCAGACAGAAGGCAAATAATATAATTTACGTAATTTAAAGGGACTGAAGTTTTTTTTTTTTTTTTTACTCTAAAGCATCGCCTATAAATTTCCTCAATTTGAGGTCATATTTTAGCTTGATCATTATACAAAATGCTGGCGCAGCTGATCAAAGACAATGAATTGCTGACCATTCAGATAAATTTAACAAAAAAAAAAAAACCAACACTTAAGATAGCGAAAATGAGTTAATTATAACAACCGCAACCATATACCTACACAGTAATAAACGTGAGCTGAATTAGGCTTTGAATTATATTTTGTACAATTAGTTTTGATTTTTGATAATATTATTTATAAACATTGCTAAAATATAGTAGAACTATAAGAACAGTTTGATCTTCCGGATCACACAGCCAGCGTGAGTAATGGCGTCCTTCAAGTGTGTCTGTCTATTTTTATTGTTTTAAAGAGACAGCATATGTCAGATATTTTAGAGATAAATTTTGAATACACAATCGAAAGTGGTTTTTGGAGTTAATTTACATTTTTCGTTTTTTTTTCACCAAATTTTACATTCAAGCTCAGAACAATAAATTTATGGAAATTTTGGTATGATTTTGTTTAATGGTTTATTTTTAGGAGAGGGGGGAGGGGAAATAGGAACTAAACCGTGGAATGAGATTAATTTTATTTTGATTTATGAATTTAATAAATTATAAAAAAATGTATGAACTTTAGAATCAATACTTTGTGTTTTAAGTAAAATTCAGCCATGGAGTATTTTCAATAAAGACTCCTTAATTGATTTGGTGATTAATAAGGCAACGCAAAATATGCCCTTTAAATCAATTTTAAAGGGTTTATAAGGTGACCATAAAAAAATGTCAGTGAATTTTAATTATGGTAATACAAGGAAGGGATCCAGAAATGCTCTGCAGACATTATTTAGTAAATTGTGGTCAAAGAATACCCGTTACGCATTAGGTGCTATTTAAAATATTGATGGAAAATCATGAAAAACTTCGACACATAATATTAAATACTATGAGAAGTGTACAAAATATTCTTTCCACCAATGGTTGTTTTATTTTAATCTAAATCAATTAATTTTTGACTTTCTATAGAACACCTAAGGTATGACAAAAAGCTAGAGCATGTAGGCTGAGTCGAGAGAAGAAAAAAAATCGTATGGAAGGGGGGTTTATTTCTCCTCGTTTAGCAAGGGCGAATCCAGGGGGGGGGGGCATGGTTGTCATGACCCCCCCCCCCTGGGACATATCCATTCGCTTATTAGTACTGATTAGTTTCATAGAAAAAGAGACTGAATGCAAAAATAACATATCCAGAACTTGACCCTCCCCTGGGCCAAATCAAAAACACTATACATCTAGAACATTGTTAAAGATTTGCTACTGTATATGTACCTAACCTACCTACTTTGTTTTTATTTTTACCAAAATCCACAATCAAATATTTTATGGATTTGAACAAGAAAGAGAATTGTTGGCTCCTTAAATAAAAATTCTTAAAACAAGAGGGTTCGACTTATGGTATATTTGTTTACTTATTTGGTGAGCATGATTTTTGTATACTTAAATAATAAAAACAATAATAAGTCAATTTGTGAAGATACGAATAGGTTTGCAAAAATAAATTGTAACAAAAATAAATGAGTTTGCAAAGATTTTTCAGTGTTGCAGTCAAACACACAGTGAAAAAAAAATGGATTCGTCAATTATTTAAATGTTGTTTGCAAAAAAAGCGGAGAAAAACTGTGTTACCGGCATGAAGTTTTTATGAAAAATCCATCTTTTTTTTCTGTGATGGCGTCGATCATCTCCGATGTCGATTTTTCCAACCAATTCCCTGTGGAATTGGAAAAATAAACACCTTATAATACATTTTTATTCGCTCATAAAATTTAGTGCAAACAAAAGTTCCGATGTTATGAAAGTGAATATTATATTACCACCCAAATGGGTGGGTTGATTTGCTTGAAATATAGTAGGTACACAGTTTTTGCAATTGCCTAAAGCGCATCTAGAACCGGAACTTGACAAGCAAAGATTTTTTTTGTTCAAATTTTCTGGTATATTTAGTTAATGATTATATTATATACAAATATTGTCATCAAAGTAGTAGCCGTGGCGTGATGGTTAGTGCGATGGACTGTCATGCCGGAGGTCTAAGGTTCGATCCCCGGCCTCACCACCTATTTATTTAAAAAGAAAAACGGCTACTGCCTCTTGCGAGGAATTGACAAATCCTCCAAGAGTATCTCCTGTCACAGAAAAGTGCCGCTCGTTAGCCGTTCGGATTCGGCAATAAACTGTAGGTCCCCTCCATTCCTGCAGACACGCACACAGGAATGGTTGAGAGTTGTAAGTCACTAGGCCCTAGTTCTTCGTGAGCTGTTGTGCCATCAAATTTATTTATTTTATTGTCATCCACTTTTTCACGCAGGCACTAGAGGTTCACGTCTTTACGATTCGGTGCAATACGCCTAGTCAAATTTTAAAAATTTATTTTTGTTTAGTAAATTGTGAACGAAATTTTTCTATTCTGTAAGAAAAGCCTGGAAAAATCACAGAACTTTATAGAAGAATAATAGCTGACAGTACAAATTACATTTAGCGTTATAAAAAAAACAAATTTTGGATTAAAAAATTTTTTTTTTTTGAAAACTCGATAATTCAGAAACGGGTAGATAATTTTTTTCGAAATTTAATTCTTAATTCAACATAAATAAATACTAAAAAATTGTGTATCAATTTTGTTTCTTAAAAATTTTTACAAAATTTCATATATAAAAAATTGATTTAAAAAAAAACCGCTCCTACGATTTAAAATTTTTTTTTCTCCAAAACTAAGATTAGTTAAAGAAATCAGATGATGTACTGTTTTTAGCTCTCAAAGCAATTTAAAAAGATTTTATTTAATAAATTTATTTCGAATTATTTTGATTTCTAATAACTTTTTAATTTAAGCTTTAATAATAGGTACTAGTTTAAACTAAAGGCTCCCATAAAAAAATTATTTACTTATAATACACTCTATCTTTAAAATTCGAAGAAACTTTTACTACAAGAGCAAGTTTGTGCGATCCAGTCGTGCGTTTTATTTCCATACAAATTGTATGGGAAATGATTGAGACGTTTACTTTGTTCTTTCAAAATGTCCTTCACTTCTTATCTAATTAGTGCACTCCTTCCCAAGTTATTGAAGGTTAAATTGGATGGTTTATTCCACAATTTTTGGGATTCCCTGTTGAAAATATCAGCATGTAAATACCTCTGTAACATTTCATTCCAAAATATTACAAATTAAATTTTGTTTGTAGTAACCAAAAAAATGAAAATAATTCCAACTCCCATTACAACCATGATTCAAAGGAGCAAATTCGTTGCAATTGCAAAAAATTGATAAAAATTGACTCCAAGTCAAAATTCAGACCTCAAATACTTTCAAAACTTTGTAAAATGTGATGTAGAAATTTATCTTTATAACAAAAAATACCTGAAAGTATAGTATAGTAAAGTAAGTTTCCACTCTAAGTCCATAAAAAACATAGCTGTGTTCATCAATTGCAAAAGACGGTAGGTGAATTATTAAATTTTTAGCGTGATTGTATTTTGAAGTGTGACCCCCCCCTGACTCAAACTCTGGATCCGCCCTTGTCGTTTAGGCGGGAAGAGATAGTTAAGGAGCAGTTATTGCATATATCATAAGAAATCGCACGACCCAAGAATGAAATTTTTTTATTTTTGAAGAGTGTCATTTTCATTTTATTTTTTTTTTTTAGCCAATCAAATTGTGTTGATTCGATAACTTGTTTACTTAGCTATGTCCGTCAAGTTAGCATTACCACTTTAAAATTTAGAAAAACTAATAATGGGATTAATTGTCGCGAATTTGTCGTAAATTTGTCGTGAAAGAAAAAAAATTGTCGCACCTGTTTTTTTTTAAATTACCCCCTGGTAATGCTAACTTGATGAAAAATCCCATAAATTTAAAATTAATCCTATTATTAGTTTTTCTAAAGCTAACTTGACGGTCATCACTTAGCTTTAGGATCGTATTTTTAGTCGTTCTACAATTTTTTATGAGAAGAATATCTGGCTGTAATTGAAAACAAGATATTTTTGATTTTCTTTTCCAATAAGAACAGAATCGATTTCCTTTAAGATCCTTCTAAAATTTTATAACGATAATTTTTTGTGGCCCCTCTGTCGTAAGATTAAGAAAAGGTAAACAAAATATGACTTTTTAAAGACTTTAAGTAAATCTTTAACTGCTTTACAAATATTGATTGCAGGACTTAATTTGGTAAAGCATTTTCAAGAACTATAAAAGACCACTAAAATTTCTGGACAAATTTCAATCCATCAAACCGTTTTTCCGTACCGAATGATTAAAGTCGTACAAACTAACTAAAGGAACGAATTGTGTGGTTCTTAAACATTGTGAAATCGTCATCAAATTGGTAAAGAAAGAAACAATTTCTGTCCAAATTTCACAGTTTTACTTTAGTATAACAATACTGATAAGAGTTGAAAAGAAAAAATAAATAATTTATTAGAAAAAAATTTACAACTGAAATTTTTAAAATTAAAAAAAAATTATTCTATTTTTTCTTTATTTATTTTTTTTCAAAACAGTGTTGTTTTTTTTTAACTCTTTCAGCACAACATGTTCTAATCCCACCCTGGATCGTACTAATATTAACTCGCAAAAAAATTTGATAGAGCTCAAACGAGAAATATACGATTTTCACTTTTAAATAATTGTATGGAAGGTACCGTTAGTTTTGGCTATAGGAATAATTTTTGTTTAAAATTTGGGTGTATGCCCAAGTTAAGTAAAAATCGACCAAATTCTTTTCGAAATATTTAGATTCCAAAAAAAAGAATGAAACTTCTTTAAGAATCCAAAACTGGATTTGGTTTTGTGTGTAATACTATTTAAGGTTTTGAAAACATTCCCTGTCCAAAAATTGATCGACATCGATTGAACTGTTTTTGAAAAAAGCTAAAATCGGCAAAAAATAGAAGAATGTACCTAGCTCATCATTTTTTCTTGGAAAAATCTATTGAACTATTTTTGAGCAAAATAGGATTCTTCCAAAATGCTAAAAAAATTATATGGCTGGTACTGTAAATTCATTAATATTATAAAAAAATATCAAAATAAATTTTAATTGACCTGCAATATAATTGTTTCGCGAATGTTCGTTTTGTCTTTTGAAGCAACTAACAATTTTACAAAATAGGGACCACACAATTGTTTATTTACTTGATTTTGCATTTAAGAAGAACCATTTTGTTGATGACCTATTAGCGTTCCGAAAACACTTATTTAGTTAAAATTATAGTGCAGTCGTTGGACCTGCTGAGACCCCTCGACTGAAAACTGGAACTGCCACTGCATAATACAGTACAAAATTTTATTTTTTTAAATTTAATAATAATAAAACTGCATTTTGACCTGTAGAGTTGTAGTTTGTGTATTAGGCCATTAATTAGCTTTAGATAAAGACTTTCTATCACACTATAATCATTTCTTCATATAGAAAACGTAAAAAATAATCTTTCCAGTTTTCATTGATGAATATTTTTTCGTCTACACTAAAATATTGATTTATGTTATCATTTAAAGGTCACATAAATTTAAAATAGTTTATATTGAATAATACAGACATAATTATGAAAGAATCCATACAAAAAAAATGCAAGACTGGGTCGCACGAACATGCTCTTGTAGTAAAAGTTTCATCGAATTTTAAAGATTGAGTGTAATATAAAACACATAATTAATAATTATATGTACATATATGTATTTATCCATTTAATAAATTGAAGAATGGAAATTTGTATATGGAAAAAAGCATGAAACACGTTCCTTAAATTGATAAAACAAATACTTAAAATGTTTTAATCTCAGAATGAAGAAATGAAAAAATGTGAATTTATGCAGAAAAAACTTAAAAAATCATTGTAAAGGTTTTCTTAAAAAATAATTTTTTATATATAAAATTTCTTGAAATGTTTTAGAAAAAAAATTTGGTATGATATTTTTAACAATATAATAATTTACAGCTAAAATCGTAATTTCAAAAAAAAATTCATCAACATATTTTCAAAAAAATGATTTTTTAAAACAAAATTTTCACTTTTTTTTACAAAAATCCAATAAATATTATTTTTAAAAATATGTGTATGCAGTATTATCGACACTTGATAGGACATCCTAAGTAAAAATACTGATCAAAATCGGTTAAGCGGGTAACGAGAAAGTCGAAAATAAAGAAAACCCGTCTATGGCAGGTACCGTAAATAACAGTTTTCGGTAGATTTTTTTTTCACCAAAATGTAGACCATACCAGTAACAGTACACACAAAACAATTTTTAGAGCTGTTTTTTGAGATAAATAATTGTTTTTAAAATGGTCCTTTGGCAAGTAGCGTTATTTTTTGAGCTAAAAAAAATCTCGGTTGCCCCTCTAGGGAATTACCCAAAAATCTTATGCTCCAAGTTTGGAGAAAATCGCTTCAGTGGTTTAGGCTGTAGGCCGAGATACAGGCAGACATACAAACATACAGACATACAGACATACAGACAGACAAACAGACAGATAGCCAGACAGACAGACGGAATCACGGAACACCCTTTTTTCGTGTTCTCTATCATCGTAATGTCATGTTTGATTGTTATATCTCGAGTTAGGTTTTTTTACGAATCCAAAACTTGCCCTATAGTACCCATATTGCAAGTTACAATAAAAAGTCAGTATGCGTACCAAAAACTATAAAACCATTTTTTTTTTCAACTAAATGATAGATTATCAAAATTCACTTAAGTCAGCTAATATTTGCGATACGCTTTTACAACACTGCTTTATGTAAAACTGGTATTGTAATACTCAATTGAATATTCACATTAATCGGGCTATTGAGTTTTGTTGTGGTAAGCTGCAATTAATTTGAATAACAAAAGCTTTCTTGATTTAAATGACCATAACATTTGCACCCTTACCCAATCATAAAATTATTATTAAAAAGCAAGCAACCAAAACAAAAAGACTGCTTTAAATAAAAACATGTAAATGGAAGCTCCATTAATCTGTGCAATCCCAAAAGACCATGGATGATATTAACAAAAATCTAGGCTTGCTGATTTTGCCAATTTATCTGCATCAGTGGCAGCAACTATAGCTGCCACTGGGTGCTTGGGGCGTTTATATTCCACGACTTGCCTTACCACCGCCCGCCGTGCTTGCCATAGCAGGTTGTTAATCTTTTCGGAAACTGTTACAGTGCTTTGCCACTATGTGACGACGATGACGACAGCAAAACATATTTTTCCAACCATTGTCTTTTCTTATATTCAGATGGACGTGACGAAATGTCTGTTTTGCATACCACAATTGGTGCCATTACTTCCTCCTCCATAAGTTGGGTGTTTCTGCAAAAAAAAAAAAAAATAACAACAACAACTATATTTGCATGGAAATTTGTCATAAGTTTTGCATGTATAAGCCATTTGGCTGATGATGGAAAATCCTTCGGTTTGAGGGTCTTTTGTACAACAGAGTTACCATTATTTCCCATGTGGTGCGTGACGCTCGTATACATATATGTGATAAAATGGTAATAAATTTCACAGCCTCTCTCGCGAGACTAAGGAGTTCAGCCTTCATAATTTCTGATGCATGGTGTTTTGCTGTGAGCAAGAGCAATAAGACTTTAATTTGACCAATATTAATTTTTGATTTAAGGAAAGGAAGCGAATGGATTCCATTGACCCAATTCAGTGAACCAGAAATGTAATTGTAAATTGAGCGGCATTGGCTTCGGTCAATAACTGCTATCTTCATTAACATCTCAGGTAGAGTGATTTGATGACAGGTGTAATGAATATGTCACTTTCTTCTGTGTCACCGGCGGCGGCGGCGGCGGTGGCAATGGAACATTCACACAGACCAAAGAAACCGATATCGAAACATCATCACTTGGAAGCTAAACTCGGAAGTATATCGGATACTAGTTGGATCTTGTCCAAATGGTAACATCATGCAAGACACGCCTATATAGATGCGCCTATACAGATCGTCATGTAACCGAGTGTCAGGCTGCCAATTGACAAGCTGTCTAAGATCGTGTTAAAGTAAAAGTCGAAAGTAGAGGCGAGGCAAACATTTGTTGAATTATCAAAATGTTTTTTTTTTTATTAGCTAGAAGTCCAATTATGTCATGCTTAAAGTCCAGTCTGTTGCGTGCTATGCATACCCACCAATCAAATTGATAGCTTTCAAGAAAAGAAGATGAATTATATAAATAAATAAAATAATAAATCAATGAAAAGCATTCTAAAGCACATAAAATGGTTTAGCACCTCTTCCAACATCAATTTATTGCTCAAGTTTAACCTAAGAATTCATTTGGAAATATCTTGATGCTAGTTGATTGATATATTTTATGACCAATTCTTTTCTATGCCTAAGCAAATCTTGTAAATTAAATATAATTAGTAAAAACCAAAAGACCGTGTTTCCGAATTCAAACTAAGGTAAGGTCAGCGTTGAATTATGATCAGGTGGTCTAATTAAGTTCTTGTAATTAGACATTGTGGCAGGGGCATACATATACTATATGACTTTTCTCATATCTTTTAGTGTTTTTTTTTTTTTATTTATTTCTTAGACAGTGAGTGATAAATATGAAGCTTCTATTTCTGTTTTGAATTCAGCTCACCACAAAATCTACTTGAATTACTTTTTGACTCAAGCTTTTGTCATTTGTGTGAGTTAAACAAGGGGTTCAAATAAATATTGCAATAATTAAGTAATTTACGTACTTTTGCATGTCGACCTTAAGAGCTTCATTAATTGTAGGCACACATATTCGAAAAATTGTAAATTCTAAAACTAATTTTTATAATATGTCAACAATTTATAAAATTAGGTTTTTTTTTATTTAAGAAGAAGAGGATAGGAGAGAAACATAGGACGTACATTACGTATTCGTCAAAAAATTGTTCGTCGTAAGAAAAATATTCAATAAAAATTTCCTCTTAAATGAAACAGAGTTTAATTTGTTGTTGTTAATTTTCTTTTTTTGTTGTTTTTGATAAAAAAAAATAATTTCGAAAAAATAAAATTGGACTCATTACCTACTTGAATTTCCAAAAACAAAGATTTTGCATATTTTTAGATAGAAAATCTTTCTTTTAGTGTATATTTTTAATTACAGAATAGAGAATTTTTATAATATTCTTCCGATATTTTAAAAACAGATTTGGATATTCAAAATCTCACATAATTAAATCTCGAAAGTAAAAAATTCTACTCTTTACAATATCCAAAATACCAAAAAGCCGCAACTTAAAATCTCGCATTCGAGCAAAAAAATTAAAATAAAATTTACCTATGTCAAGGGTTGTACAATATGGTGCTATAAAATTTAGTCCAATATGTTAAAAAGTATAATTTTTGACTTTATTATACTTTCAAGAGTCAGGCAATTAACAATTCGTGGGTTCAAAGGAATTTTACCCCTTCTTGGGTCCTCTGTGCTGTTCCGCTTAGGTTATGTTCAGATACCATAGTCAGGTCCATATGTCAGGAGTTTTTTTAAACAACAGTATGTACAGTTGTACATGGATTTTTTTCCAAATGCGGGATTATTAATTTAGGAGATATTAATTTACAAGACCTCGCTCGGTTGATATTTGCGAGATTTTCGGATGTGATATATAAAACGATTAGATTGTTCAAAGTGTGATATTTCGCTTTTTGAGATTTTTAAAAAATCTGAGATTTCTTTATTTAAGATTTTAATTTGCGATATATCGTAGCGATTTTAAAATGTTGACCTGCTGCTCGAAAAAAGGCTGATTTCATACTTTTTCTTATTCACGAAACTAGAGCTCCCGAATTTCTGTATAAGTTTGTATTCCTATAAACTAGGGTACCTAAATTTCTGCATTAGTTTTTATTTCTAAAATACCAATGATGTTGTTTTCATTTCACATAGTAGCTGTATAATTATTTTTCATAAATAATGCTCTTGATTTATTGAAAAAGGTTAAGTTACTCAAAAATTTTGTGCAAGAAGTCTTTTATGATAACGCATCAACTGGAAATGTCCTGTAAATGTTCTTTAAAATGTTCTACTAAATTAAGTCCTGCAATCGATATTTGCAAGGCAGTGAAAGATTTACTAGAAGTGTTTAAAAAGTCGTTTCTTTTAACTTTTCTTATTCTTAAGGTGAGGGGCCAAAAAAAAATAATCATTAAAAAGTTTTAGAAAGATCTTGCAGAAAAATTCCAGGTTTCAAAACTGCCGTTAAAATTTCCGTGTCGGCATTCCTTTCTGAGGTATTGGTTACCAAAGTTAAAAGTTTCTTTTCTCATTCAAAGCCAGGTGTTCTTCTGAAAAAAAATTGAAGAGTAACGAAAAATAATCAAGTTGTCGAATCAACAAATTTAATTGGCTCAAAACAAAATTAAAAAAGAAATAAAATTTTTAGCTCGTGCTGTTTCTTATGATTGCGCAATAATGGTACCTCAAAAAATTCATTTTCTAAAATGTCTCAACACAAAAAATACAAAACCTTAGAATGGTTTTTGTTTCATCTCAGTAGAACCACTTTCCACAGAGATACAGCTCTTCAAAAAAACACTAAAAAAAAGTTAAATTTTTTGTGTTCCTTTAATTTTTTTGACTAGTTTGTAGTTCATCTAATTTTAATAAAAACTTTTAAAAAGTTTGTTGTTTGTTTAGTATTGCAGACAAGAATTAAAAAAAAAAAAAAAGCTTCAATTTTTTTTAATCTTAATATTCTGAAATTGAATATTCTTTTTTTAATTTTAACCAAGCGATTATTCAACATTTTCTAGCAGCGTGCGTTAAAATAAAATTATTCTCATGACCGAAAACAGGAACATAAAATTGTTCTTATTTCTTCTCATAAATCTTCATATTGCATATAAATTTTTTCTGCATCTTGTAAAAATTGATTTTAAAATTCTGCTAAATCGAAAAAAAATAATTTTTTCATTTAAGACTAGTCCATAAAAATAAGAGATTTTAGTTTTTTTCCATTTCAGAGAAATTTTTTTTTATTTTTAAAATTCATTTCCTTATTGATTTATTTACATTTCCTAAAAATCGTTTAGCTAATTTCATTAAGGGGCCAGTTATAGCGATCAGAAAAACGCATCAGGAAAAAAATTTGTTTTGTATTGTTTAATGTTTTATCATACGGTTTGAAGTATAAAAAGGATACGAATCGATGGTAAATCAATTGAAATATTTTTTAAGTGAAAAAAAATTTAAATTGGAAAAAAGAATTGCCTAAAACAAGTACTTATTCATTTTCCTGATGGAAATTCCGTACAGAAAACGAGTTTCCATCAGGAAATGCATTTTATAGCATAAATATTTATTCTAAAGAAATTTTTTTTATTGAAATAATATTTCAAATGATTTATCATCGATTTGTGTCCTTTTTATATTTCAAATCGTATCGTAAAACATTAAATTATCAAAACGAAAATTTTTCCTGATGCGTTTTCCTGATCGCTATAACCAGCCCCTTAAGGGCCATTTGCTGAAACGAAACTTAAAAATTTATGTTCAGCTTAAACGCTTCTACTTTTTCATCAGCGTAAACTGTCACATAAGATCTTATGTTGAACTTAAATACTTAAGTTTCGTTTCAGCAAATGGGTCTAAGAGCTGATTTTTCAATCATCATTTAAATATTAAGCTATGATTATAAGAAAAAAAAACATTTTATTTTATCTGACGAAAAAGCACTATATCTGACATTTAATTGAATGACTTGGCAATAAAAAAACATTTTATGATAAATTTTGAAATTGAAGTAAAATAGAGTCAAGTATAATATGAAATGTTTTTTGACCCTATGAAAACAACTTCCAAGGTAACTTCTATTTTCTGAATCTACCTTCCCTCTATCGATAAATTGTCAACCATAAAAAAATCAGATCACCACAGACAACTCGGTAACCACAACCTTCTTCATCTTTGTCTTTTAATTAAGTTTTCAATTTCTTATGCGTGACAAACAAAAAAATGCAAAAAAAAAAAAACAAAAAAAAAAAAACAAAACAAATAAATCATGACAGCACGTATTAAATAAACAAAATGCTTTAATCACCCCGTGTGCTCCAACCCCATTGTATTTTGATTGACCTGAAGCCAACGCTTTTTCACATTTAGTAAAATCATTAACATTTTATACAAACAAATAAACTCGCATCATATTGCAGCTCAAAACTCACCCCCACTCACACATCTCAGACAGTGTTAAGCTTGTCAACGAAAACCCTCTTCTCCTTGTCTTCGTATGTTTGTCATTCACATTCAAAGAAAAACCAACGTGTGGTGTGTAGATTTTCTTTCAGTTAGGGGGCAAATTTGTGTTTCTTTTTCTCTTGAGTTCGCCCTAAAGCCACTGGCTGAGTATATAACACAAACTTGATCTTAGAATTGGCACAGTATACCGGGCATCTTGCAAGCGATTAAATCAAAGTCTTATAATAACCAATCAAAAGGATTTAAAGTAGTGATATAATAAAATAGATTTTACTAAATTAAATTCAACAAAAAAATGGAAAATTTTTCAACAATTGTCATTTTTTGCCTGGCGATGTTCGCTTCAACAATCCTTGCCCATCCAGGATATGCTGTGGATTATTATGTGAGTTTGAACAAGTGAAGTGAAAAGAGTTGATATTATTTTGTAAAAATAACAAAAAATAGACTTTAAATGTGCAAATCGATAATTTTAGTAGACATAAATCAAAATAAAGTTTTAATGTCAGCTCTTTTGTTTTATACTATGAAAGTGCAGTGAATGAATCGTGCAGACTAAGATATACATAGATAATGATATTTTATTTTAATATTTTTTTATTGATAGTAAATTGCTAAACAATTTTGAATATTTATTGAATTACTAAGTGACAAATTTTGTGTATTAAAAGTATTTTCTTAAATTATTTTTGTTTTGGTTTTTTTCTTTTTTAAATTGTCAAATCAAACAAAACTGTTTTGCATAAAGTTCCAAGGACTTTAAAAACGTGTGACTAATATATTTTTAATTTTTAGGATCATCCTAAATATGCTTTCAATTATGGTGTAGCCGATCACACAACTGGCGATGTTAAATCACAGCATGAAACCCGCGATGGTGATGTTGTCAAAGGTATGTTTTTTTTTTTTTTATTCAAGTTTGAATACGGTTCACTTATATTTTATCATCATCATATCATCTATTTTTTTTTTAATTTAAAATTTCTTTTTTCTTAGGTCAATACTCATTAGTTGAGCCTGATGGTTCAATTCGTACAGTTGACTATACAGCTGATCCAATAAACGGATTCAATGCTGTGGTATCTAAATCAGGACCATCAGTTCATTCACATGCTGTTATTGCTAAGCCTGTGATACACAAAACAATTACACCCATTGTGAAACATGTCCAGCAACCAATTGTCCTTGCTTCACCGGCGCCTTATGGTGAGTTTATATTTTTCTTATTAGTGTAGATGTACTTTGCTGTTTTTTTTTTTTATCATCCATATAAGATATATTATTGGGGATTTCTGTGCACTTTCACTCTTTATTTTTTGAAATTCTTCATTTATCTGATTGATGTAAGGAGAATTTAAATTTGACTTATTTTTTAAATATATTTCTGTAAGATTTGGGAAAAATGTGGATTAAAAATTTTTTTTTTTAATTTTGCAAGGTCTGTTTTGGTAACAAGTTTTAAAAATTAATAACCAAAAGACCTTAAATGACCGTAAAATTCTAAATCAAAACAGTCTTGAATTTTAAAACTTTTGACATAACTGTTTAAAAATTAGTTTCGATAGAACTAAATCTAAATCTTGAGGTTTTTTTTATTATAAATAAATGAAAGATTAAATGAAATGAAATAAACTCTATGAATGGTAAATTTAACAAAGTATCTGCTCTGTTTTCTAAAGTAGGTGCTCCATTTGGTAAAAAACAAAATTAATTTTTAAATACGTTTTTTAATTTTATGGAGTAAAATCAGATCCTCCATCTTCATATCAATTCATTAATTTATTAATTTATACCAAAGTGATCTGTTTTTTGTATTTATTTAATTTTTTAAATACATACAAATAAATTCATAAATTCAGTTAAAAAATTCAAGTGACTTCAACTCTAAAATGTGTTTCGCCCATGTACGACCGTTGGCTCATCAGTTAGATGCTGTCGTGCCCTTCTAAGTTATTAAAAAAATAAATTACATATCAAATAAATATATTGCCGTTTATTTGAGATGTTTTCTAAATTTCGAAATTTTTCATTAACTAAAAAAAGTTTTTACGAACTCAATTGCATTATTAATTACTGAAAAGTTTTTAACTAGTTTTTTTTTCCTTTCCAATTATTTAGCAATCGATACAAACTGAGTAAATAATTATTCCTTTAATCCTTATAATAACGTTTTGCCCAGATATTCTTTGATTTAAAAATCGAGTAACCTAGCTCTTTCATTCAGTCTGTTATATTGGGTATTATGTATAGAAGAAAACAATAATCAAGCTATAATGATGGACATGCACAGAATCCAAAACAGAACACTTTTTTATAATTTCCTTCGTATGTAATGAATTGAAAAATTTTGAACCGAATCTCTATTTCTGAAAATAACTGAGTGATAAATTCAAAAAAAGGTTTTTTTTTCGTGAGAAAAATTGTTTATAAGTATATTATGGGACTTATGAGATCTTAAAAATAAAATAAAAATTATGGTGCTTTTGTAGAAATGTAGACAATTTTTTAAAAGTTGACATACAAATTAACAAAGAGAACTAAGGCTATGAGAAGCGGAATGGCCTTGCTGATTTTTTAAAAATAAAAATCTGCCCTTTTTGAAGTTGCTCTATCAATTGATTCATGGAAAATATCGTCGTTAATCGTATTTCCAAAAATGATAGATCTATTTGAGATTAAAACAAAAAAAACTGCATTTTAACATCAATGTATTGTAGCTTTCATTGAATTTAATTTTGAAATGTTTTTTTTTTTAATCTTAAACTCAAGAGGTTTTTAAAATTAAAATATAACTTTTTTGTTGTAATAAATATTAGTTCCAAAATAAATTCAAAATTAGTTAAGTTCATGTTCTCAATTATGGGTTGGTTAACATCTTCATAATTTTCACAAAATCTTTCTACTTTTGATAACTATTTTCCTTGGTAAAGGTTTATACTTTCTGACCCAAAAATTCGTTAAAATTTAGAATTTTGTTTTAATTTAACATTTTATTGTTTCAAAAGTTTTAAGTACAAAATAAAACAGAACTCTGGTGTATCCTGCCCAACCACCATGCCGCAAGAACCCAAATTCTCTATTTTTTTAATAAAAAAAATATTATTTTTCTTTTACTGCAAAAGAAAACATTTCACATAATTTAATATTTTTTTATTTTTTTTTTTTTCAACTTTAAGATATACAAATTTGTCATATTAGCAAAAAAAATTTGAAAGTTACTTCTTTTGCATAGAGTTTTTACCATAGAACAAGAAATATTCAAAATTTTGTCTCCAACTTTTTCCCCCTCAAAAGGCTAGGAACACAAATATGTATTATTTTCTGTCATTGTATTTTAAAAACTTGAATGCAATGCAGTACAATTTTGCGTTTCAGCATGTGCATTCATACGAATTCAAATTCATGTGTTCTATTTTTTGTAAACGAATACTAAGGCTATTTAAATCGCATTTCTAGCCTTATACAAGGCGAAAGAAATACAATTTCTTTTATCCTCTAGGAACTTGAGAATAATCAAATAAAAACTGCAATCTATTACAATTTTAAAAGATCTTAAATTCTATGTAACACCTAGTTTGATTATACTGAAAAAATGTTCGATAATTTTAGACCCATTTTCTGAAACTATATAAATATTGAGGTTGTTAACTTTTTATGTAAAATTTTTGGACAGAAAATAGTCATCTTATCCCCATGAAGTGTATTTGAAAACAAAAAAAAATGTAAGGTTAAGGTATAATTTATAAAAAGCATATAATGATCATCTAGTGAGCTGTAGTTAAAATTATAATTTTCCACTTTCATGATATATTTTTAAAAAGTTAAAATTAATTTAAAAAACTTGAATTATTACTATGTAGTTCTTTTTTAGTTTCACGTACATATGTAGTTCTGTCTGTGCAAACACCATTTCTTTGCTATAAAAAAAAGTAGAAAATTGTTGTCTGTTTGCATAAATTCAAAATTATTAAAATACAAAACGTTCTAACCCACTCTGTGTTCGGTTTTTCTTTTTGTATTTTTCTTTTGGCTAGGAATTGATACTTATCGAATGGTGAAGCTTTTCCGTCGTCATGCAAACTACTACAACAATCAGCACTTGAAATATCGATCGGAATAAAAAAAAGAAATAAATCCATACTCGCACCATTGGTGTCTATATTTAAATCTAACCTACCGTCATATTTATTAAAGTAAAACAAAAGTATTACCTACATATACAATTTAAAACAAAAATATTATTTATTGAAAAGCAGTCAAAAAAGAATTTAATTTCAATAAAATGATTTTAATAGAAAAACTTATTTATTAATTTTCCTTCTTCAAGTTTTCATTGTATTATCTAAGAAATTTTACGAAGAGAAATCATCTCTATAGCTCCTCTAGAAATGGACAAACAACAAAAACAAAAAAAAAAAAAAAACAATGTCTTCCGTGACATTAATTTTTGCAACTTCAGTGGCATAGTACACAACTTCAATCATCTCATCACCACAGAGATAGATGAGTATGATGCTAATACCATCATTGCGTGAGACTATACGACGACGCAATTAATATTCAATCCGTAGTGCAAAAATCTATAGTTGATTCGCCTTGCAATATTATGCAACCACAAAGATTCACTTTCACTCGGGGGGCTGAATGAATGAACAGTGAAAAAGTGTTCTGAAAGTAAAACTACTTTGCCACAAAAAATAAGCGATAAATATATCTCATGAAGTGTGATCCAATTTTTTTTTTTTTTTTTTGTGATACACATTTTTATGGACTTGATGAGCATAATTTTACAACACAATATTATCAAATTAAAGTCCATCTCCTTTCCCAACAATTCCATAGATAATTTTGATGTAATATAATGGATTGTATGATGGTTTTTCTTGTATTGTTGTTAAGCTTATTTTTTATCTTATAGGTTTATTAGTGGTTTATTTAACCCCAAGTGTGTCTATACTAATCACATTTTATACGCTATGTTGCTTTTTGTTGTGGGGTTGATGATCCTCATTTGAGTATACTTATTTCTGGTATGGCTTGCGAATATCGTTTTAAAACCAAAACTATCAATTTAAAGGAAGAAACAGTTTCATTGATAGTTCATTTGAAATTTAATATGGATTTTTTGGTTAGTCAATTTACATCGATATTTTTGTAAAAATTACATTTACATAAGATATAATGGTATTAGAAACATTAGGGCAAAATTTAAGACGATTTAGTATGATGTTAAAGCGATGCTAGGTTGAAAAGAGGATTTTCCAAATTTTAAACGAATTAGAATTGTATTATCTTTTTAACATTTTACTAAACTTAAAATATCCAAATAGCAGTCTTATCTTTTTAGCATAATACTAAATCCAAATGTAATTTTGACAGTTACAAATGTGAAGATGATGTGATCTGTCACTGTTTTAGGAGTGTTCAGCTAGATTTTATAAATTAGTTTAGTTGATACTAGTTAAAAAATGTTTAAAACTAAGAACATTTTAGTAAAGAGCTTTAAAGTTAGAAAATTGTTAAATAGCATCATGTTAATGCCTTAAAATCAGCTGTTTGAAATTTTGCGCCATTATCTTTTTTTTTTAATGAATATATCAGCTTATCTTATCTTAAACTCAATAATATTTTTAATGTGAAAGTAAAATATTAAAAAGTCAAGCGAGAGTTGTTAGGGCCCATCAGTGAGTTAGTAAGCAATATAAAATAAGATCAGTTATTTAATTATTTAATTAAAATAAGAAACAAGTTCATTTTCGAAAAATTTTGCGTTTTCGTTTATGAAATTATTAATTAAAAATAAATTTTTTTCATTTCTGAATCCATTTATGGCCAACTCTGTGGTATTTAACTTGAAATTAAACATTCAAGTTTCATAATCAAACGAAGGTCTTATTCCTATTTACTTCAAAAAATTATAAATATTTAAATTTAAAATAAAATATAAAGTTCCTGGTTTTACATTATCTGAGTGAAATTATGGGTATTTAATCGGAACAAGAATGTGGCAATACATAAATCTACAGGAAAAATAATAACACTTGAGTTGGTTGACTTATCATCCTGTGATCCAATATTTACATGTCGAATAACTAATGGGAACTTGACTCAGATATTTTTAAATAGGCCCTTAGTATGTTATTTTAATTTAAATATGTATTTATAATTTTTTAAGATCGACAAAATTTCGATTTATATCGATTTATTTGAAAGTTAAAATTCCGAAATATTTTTAATTGACTAAAAAAATATCAAAATTTTGAAATATCGACTTGAAAAAAATTCGAATACCTCGAAGAAATGTCAAAGAAAATATCGACAAGTCAAGTTCATATATTTTGAAAATTGTTGCAAATCCATATACTATGTAATCTATATTAGAATTTTGAGCTTTAAAATAAACTTAACTAGCTTAAGATAAAATTTTCAAGTAAGCTTAGCCTAAGAATTTCGGAGTTTTATTCAAACTGACACATATAATATAAGTAAAATGAAAGACGCTTCTTGTATCACTGATTTCTGTGAATTTTTTCTCAGTGTAGAGATAGAAAAACATAACTTTGAATTAGATACAAAACACATAACTTCTGAGTAGTAAAAAAAAATACGATAAGTAACACTTTTTTTTTTTGTTTCAAGCCCTCAATCACAGTTCAGTTAGTTTTTTTTACAAAAATTCTAATAAGTTGATATTTTAGGTTTTGAAAATTTTGAATTTTCAAAAAAAAAAAACATGAAGATTTTTAAAATCAATAAATGTGTCCACCCAAAACTGTTTGAATGTCAAAAGCGAGTTGCTCTACATCGTAATTTTCTTTCAAGAGCTGCTTGAGAGCTATTAGTAGTATCCATCGTTTAAAAAAAAAATGAAGTATTGAAGTATCCAGCTAAATTCTTCCTCTGAAAAACTGACCACAAATGTTATGTAGCTAGGAATGCCTATTAGATTCCAAGAAAATCATAAACATTTTATATGGTTAAGTGACTCGTCAAAACATCACTCGCATACAAAAATATTAAATGATAAAAACAGAACAAATTAGAGTCTTTCAATTTCCTACATAACAAACAACCCACTCGTGGAAAATCTTAAATTAAATTTGCATTCACATGTTTTTTCTTCTCCCTAAGTTTTGTTGTTAATCTTATATTTTCCCATTGGTGGGAGTTTAGTTCAGTCGCACTTTGTGGTTCCTCAATGTCGAAATAATTATTAACTCTTTTCAAGACAATGAGCTATTTTTTTCATTTCAGTTTTTTTTTTTTTTTTTTTTTTTTGCTGAAAACCAAACAAACAGAATCCAATTGACCTGATTTTTTTTATGTTTGCTTTTGAAATTCCGTGTAAAAAATTGTTGTTTTTAAGATGATTGTATTGTCGTCGTTTAGTTTATTTTTTTTTTATTAGAGTTACTACTCTGTGTGAACTGCATTAGATGACAATCGAGTTTGCACCTCAGCTCTTTTGTTTAGTTTTTTATCTCATGACATTAGATGTACTTGTTTGAATCGTTACTTATTTCGATGGAATAGATAAACGTTTAAAAGTGATAAATAACAATAACTTCTGATCTTTTGCAAAGATTATAATTTAAAAGAGTTTATTTTGCATTTGATTGATGTACAGATTAATGTAGTTCATTTTGTATATGAAAAGGTTAAAACAATTTATTTTAATGAATGCTTTCAATTTATTTTCAGTCGTGTCAAAGTCCCATTATACACCACAACAGCCTATTCATTATGACTATGATAACTATGCTGATGGACAATATTACGATGATGGCTACAATGGACACTATGAAAGTCAATATGGACACTACGATCATTACTAAATGCGAAGTGATATATTTAAGAAAAAAAAACATGATCTTATGCCTTAAATTCAACAACTATAACAAAAAAAAAAAAAACAACAACAAAAATAATTTAACCAAATGTGCAAATATTTTTTTTTTTTCCTTAATATTTTATATTTTATTTTTAGTACATGTTTGTATTTGTAAATAGTTCTTTTTTATGCTTTTTATATCAACTCAATTTATATAACTTCACATGTCTCTCTATTTTATTATTTTTTATTTTATCTAGAATTTAAGATTTTTAAAATCCTTTTGTGTTCGATGATTTTTTGTAGAGTTTCTCATTGTGACTGACATTAATGACAAACATTATATTATTGAAAAGAACATAGTAATTATTTTGTTTATAATGAAAAAAAAATCATAAATTATTTTTTGTTGCGAGCCTATTACAATGATTTTATGCAAGTTACCATAAGAAATAAATGAAGAAAGTCAATTAAATGGAGTTGGTGTTTAATTATTTTTTTTGGCTATTTTACAGGATTCAGGGTATTCAAAAACAAAAAATCAAGTTAAATAAATGTGAAGACAATTTTTTCAAGATCTATGCGATTTTGGAGATTTACAATTGAATGACAGTAACATAATGGTCAGCAACACAATACTATATTGTTACACAAGGTTTTATTTAATTGCAACCGACAAATTAGCCAGTAAATCAGTGAATATAAAAGTGGACAAAGAGTGTTCAGTGTGGACTTGAGCCTTTAATGTCGGTAGCATAGACTATTTTTCACTCAAAAAGGGAGTGAATGAACACAGCCACAGAAATAGAGAGGATATAAATGTGGAAGTGGATATAGCATTTTATTGGACCTTGTATTACTGCGCTAGCTATGAATTACCAAAAAAAACGCACATATTACCATGAAATTGGTAAGAAAATTTTTATTGACATGATTATTTCAAATAAACCACGTATATTTATGCTTGAACATTTTATTCAAAGATGTAATACCTTCCTCATTTAAAGTCTGGGAGACAACCGTTAGATCACCTATCTCATTCCGTTTTTGAAAAAAAAAGATACCAATCGATAGCGTTAATTCAAACATTAAAAAACAAAACTTGGTTGGATAAGTTTTCATGGTTGCTTCGGTTAGAAAATGCACTTTTGTATTTTAAACAAAATTTGTATGAATGGTGTATCAACTGAAAGATAAGACTGACTTCCTTACGAATCCAGTCGAACAGACTTTTTTGGGTTTTTGGCGTAAGTCTAATTCCATCCGATTCCTGGATGTTCTTTCTGCTTGTCTAGTCTATTGTGCTTGCAACGCATACGATGAAATTAGTAATGTGCGAATTATAAAACAATTAAATGAAAATTAGGGGAAGGCAGAAAATGTGACTTACAGGATGGAGATGGAGTGCATTTGCTTGAACTAGAATGAAATCAAATACAGTTTTCTATCACAGTAGGAGAGGGTCACAGTATGGTGTGCTACATCAAGATTATATACCTTAGTTTCTTACTCTTTTTAAATTAAAATTAAAAATAAAAGTGGTCACGGTGACTTCAAAACGTTACCTTACTATGATCCATACGTTTTTCCCGACTGCACTGGGATAAATAGAGCATGAAGATGAGTGGATCCAACAATACGCCTTGTGTGATTGTTTCACGGCTACTAAAAATCTTTACACTATTTTTTTTTATCGCCCCAGAATAATAGAAAGTTGAAAAGATAACATCTAGAAAACTAAAGATTCCAATGTTAAAAAAATATGACAAAAACAAGAACTCATTTAATCGTTCTGAATTTCATTCCAATTTTAAACCAATGCGTCTGGCTGTGCTTCAAAATTTTAAACTTATTTAAATGAGGATGAAAGGTGTCAGTTATAGCTTTCATTTAAACTCATCATTGAAAATTTTTAACTTAATATTTAAGGCAAATAAAAAGCAAAATCAGTGATTATTTTGATGCCAACATGAAGCTGACGACTCAAATAATATTTATTGCAAAAAAAAAAATAAAAATATCGTTCGGGCCCAACTTTCCACATAAATTGGCTTTTATTATTTCAATAATTGCACTACCTTATCAATGATCATTGAAATAATAAAAGTCATTTCATGAGAAAGGTTTGGACCGAAATACATTTTTTTTTTGTCCAGGGCCCTATTGCACCAGCAACTTATCACGACACGATTTTGTAGCAACGGGTGAAATAAATTCCCCGCACATAATGCATATGGGTCTTGTGTCCGATTTAAGGCCAATACAAATTATTTTCGCGGGCATTGTCTCATTGCGCCACAGCAAAACTGTACCACGATGTATTATAATTAGCTAAGTGTTGAGTGATAAGTTGTTGATGCAATAGGGCCCAGATATACTTACTCAGCCGCTTTATTTTGGCATTAAAATAAAATAAAACATTAAAATTCTCAATAATCAGTTTCAATAATAGCTAACTGGCACCTTAGATGGATTTAATAGAGGTGGAACTGGATTCAACAAAAGCTACTGCTACATTACACTGTGTTTAGACGGTAAGCATTACGTGCTCTTATTGCCAAAATTCTTTTCAATCTCAGCAAACATTACGGAACGTATAATATGGTAGCGGGCATTGAGTCTTTTGCAGACAAATTTCCTGCTCATATTAGTCCATTCAACGAAGGAAAAATACATGCAAAAAATCATGTAGTCTAGGTTATTTTTTTAAGTGGTAGGGATGACCCTCATTTCCAACATACTAAAAGTCCCCAGCCCAGGGCCGCAATATTAAGCCATAGGAATTGAAGTGAATTAAATTTCCTACAAAAAATGTTATATATATATTTTCGCTGTGAGCAACACTAACGGCTATATTTTTGACTTTCTTAAGAGCTAGTTTTACCAAAAAACTATGTAGTTCTATACAGGTTTTGAGTTTTGATTTTTCACAAACTTTTAACTGAGGACTTTCAGTATTTTATACCTGAGCATCACCCTTAACGTATTAAAAAAAAAATCCAGAGTAGTACATGATTTTTCCTTCGTTGGCAACGTGACAGTTTGACAAGAGAAATAATTTTCTAAAAAAGTAGTTTTGATTTTATCAAAAACTAAAAGACCTATAGCTGTCTTACAGTTCAGCGCTTGGTTTTCGAAATATTCGCGAAAAACTAAAAAAAGGGACTTTAAACCGCCCCTTTTATGGTTTAAACTCGCGTCCCTGGGAACTTTTAGTATGTTGGACCTGAGGGTCACCCCTACCACTTAAAAAAATAACCCAGACTACATGATTTTTTGCATTTATTTTATGATTGTAGGTCTTCGTTGACTGGAATATATTTGAATAACATAAGTTTTATTCTAAAACTTCATTTAAGAAAAAAAATCATTTGATTAAACGCAGGTATAAACTGGATTTTATCCGTTATTTTTCGGATTTTTATAGCTGACTTCAATCTACCCAAAATTAAAAAAAAAAAAACTATGAAACAGCCACACAGGCCCTTCCATTTTTTTTTTTATTCCAACTTAAATAAAACTTCAGATTATTATTTGCATGATGAAGGTAAAAAATATACAAAATGACTTTGCAGTCAAAAAACTGCTTATTAGAAAGGAATTTTTAACACATACCAAATAGATTATAAGACGAAAAAAAAATTAATGTAGGCATAATTTTAATACGGAGCGAACTACTTTTCTTATTTAAATTTTGCTGATAAATTCTTTTCTTCATAATCTTATCAAACTAAATTTCAAGGTTTAAAATCTTTTAACAAAAAAATATTAACCTTGTCGCATGCTTATCAAAAACAAAGCATGAAGACTCAATTTATGTATATCTTGAAGTTAAAGTTAAACCTGCACTAGGTCAACATAAATTTTCATATCTATAGACTAAGTCGAGTGTCGTCATATTATAATCAGCATATGAAAAGCCACCCAACGCCTCATTATTTTTCTATTGTTCCAAATCGGTCACAGTCTTAAACTAATGTAGTCAATTAATATCTCTTACCTGCCAATAAATTAATTAAATATTAACATTCAAATGCTGCTTTAATTCAAGAGTGCGGCTTTAGCTTTTCGCCATACCTCTCTATATACCATCTAGCGGAAGAGATTAATTCACTTAAAACCTATAAGTTTTCATAGAAATAAACCAAACTGTGGGCAACAAAAATTAATTAGTTGAAAACAAACCTCTTAATGCAAATTTCTGGAAAATAAATTCCACAATAGACTTTTCTAACGTTGAATATTAACTGCGAACAAAGTTAGGATTGACTAATCAGTCTGCAGTCAGTCATGGATTCCAATCAGGGATAGGAGGTGGCAGTTGCATCTTTGCAAACGCACTTCATTTCGTGAGCTGATTCATAGCCAATGTTTGATCATTAGCATAACTTCTCGAGGAGACTGGGTGGAAGTAAGGGTGACCATCCGATTTTATTTATTTTTATATTTTAAAATATAGGAATCTTAAAAGGACTTACACATTTCAAATTTCTACATTCAATTATGAACAATGTGCAAATACATGCACAGTCTGTCCCTAAAAAAAGGCGTGTCTTCTTCCCCCTCTAACTATCGACCAATTGCACTGACGTCCCTTCTTTCCAAGGTCATGGAAACGCTGATTTATCATCAGCTTAAGAAATATCTTGAAGAACGAAAGCTTCTAAATGACCGGCAGTATGGCTTTCGTAGCAATAGGTCCACTGGTAATCTGATGGTATATCTCACCGAACAAATCTTTACATCGTTTTGGCGAAAGTAAGATTATTGCACTTGATATTTCAAAAGCATTTGATAGAGTTTGGCATCAAGATCTCTTATTGAAAATGACTGCATTTGGTATCGATGAATCTCTTCTTCGTTGGATTAGGAATTTCCTTTCGGACCGATCAATACAAGTTGTATTGGACGGTTTCAAGTCTGATATCTACAAAATAAATGCTGGTGTGCCCCAGGGCTCCGTTCTGTCTCCGACCCTCTTTCTAATATTCATAAACGATCTTTTATCTGAAACTTCTAATCCATTAAACTGTTTTGCTGACGACAGTACCCTCAGCTTTTCATATTCGTTTCTAGATTCACATCCATGTCCTTCAGATGTAGAACTACAACAGCAGCGTATGATAAGCTCATTAAATTCTGATCTTAAAAGCATTGTCCAATGGGGAATTAAAAACCGTGTAGAATTTAATGCTTCTAAAACTTAATGCTGTCTTCTGTCGTTAAAGCGGAACCCACCGCCAATACTGCTATCCATTAGCGGAACTTGCATAGAGGAAACTGAACAGCTTTCAGTACTTGGTATGTGTGTCACAGACCACCTTTTGTGGAACGACCACATATTTGACATCGCCAAAAAAGCTGCTAAGTGTTAAGGTTTTCTCCGTCGATGCAAGAAATTTGTCTCCCCCTCTGATCTGGCTGTGATCTACAAAGCCTTTATTCGTCCAAAACTTGAGTACAACTCCCATATTTGGGCAGGTGCCCCAAAAACTCACTTGAGTCTATTGGATAGAGACAAAAGAGAGCTCTAAAAATGATAAAAGAACTATAACGGAAACATTTGCATCTCTTGACCACTTTCGAAATGTTTCATGTCTATCATTATTTTACCGCTATTTCTATAAACAGTGTTCTAGTGAAAAAGCCAGCTGCATTCCTCCCCTTAAACTATTTAACCGTAATACTCGCGCTTCTAGGAATGTTCATCAGTTTACCCTTGAGCCCAACTTCGGACGTACTGTTAATAAGTACAGAGATTCTTTCTTAAGTCGCACTACACGAATGTGGAATTCTTTACCCAGCTCAATTTTCCCCTCCCATTGTGATCTTCAGACATTCAAAACCAATTCAAAAAAAATGTTGGAGACCTTGTAAGTGTTATAATGACTTACACTTTTAACCATTTCTATGTGCGTGTTTTTATTCTATACTCTATAAGAATTTATAATAGCTTACTTATACTTTTCGGCTTATTCCGAACGCCACTTTATCATAGCAGGAGATACACTTGGAGGATTTATCATTTTCCTCTGAAAATCAGTTTTTGTGGAAAAAGGCTAGGATTCAATCTCAGACCTCCGGCGCAAGATCTCAATATTGTTTTACTTTTTATTAATTTTTTATATAATTTGTTTAGAAAAATATTCTACGAAATATGGTCACACTACAAACTGCCACCAAATATGGTCACCCTACAAACTGCCACCAAATATGGTCACCCTACAAACTGCCACCAAAGACAATCAAATGCTCCCATCTCTGAGTAGACAACCTACCGCATAGCTGTTTTGCCACCGCTATTATACGCCTGCTCTGCAACTGAGAGAATTTAAAAGCCTACCTACGCTTGCTTTAAGAAAAATTTATTGACAAGTGCGTTGTAGTGCTACAGGAAATCACATGGATTCCACCTGAAATGTTGAAATGTAAGCAAAAAAAACATCAATATAAGATATTTAGCAAGATAACGGTTGATTTTATTCTTTTCAGCGAGATTTACAAACAGATATTTCTTTTGTGTGCATCTTATAAATAAATTAATTCAACCTACTTGTAACAGTTGTTTTGCTTGTGCAGTAAAAATTGGAAGAAATTTACCCAAAATAAAAATAATAAATAAATACAAAAATTATATTTTTTCTTCTATAGTATTGTAACGTTTTACCACGGTTCGATATAAAACTTATTTATTTTTAACTGTCAACCGTCAATTATTTCCTTTTTAAATTAAACACACTTTACTCCACTTCAAATATTTTATTAATCACCAATCTCAATAGTATGCAACTTAAATTCACTTCCGGATACTTTTAACTTTGAACTTTACACTTTCGCTTTCAAAAATAAACTGTGTCTGTGCTCAAAAAGTTTCTCCTTATATAGTGAGCTGAGAGGTTCGGGACTCTACTCGAAAGTACTGGCACATAAGCTTCTGGAAGGTTCCATTCCAATGAAGAGAGATGGCGTTCTCTCCACTCTTCCATTCAGCGCATTTTCCCCCTAAGAGAGATGGGCGCGCTCTCTCGGGATTTTTTATAAATGGTTGTTGTCTTCGATAAGGGTATTTTTGTACTTGGCTCTTTGTTTGTTCCGAAAGTAGTTAGGTGCTGATTTCATCGTTACATTGCCCCCCTCCTAAGATTGATCGTCCCGAACAATTCTGTCGCTCCTTTCACCATTATAACGATGCAAACGGTCACAATGAACTACTTTCAGTTTCCCTCTTACTCCTCTCTGTATACGGTAGACCACATCATTTAGTCTCTTCACAACAGTGTAGGGTCCTTCCCAGTTCTGTTGAAGCTTTGGTGACAGTCCCTTTTGTCGATGGGGATTGTAAAACCACACGAGGTCTCCTTCTTGAAATCCTGTTGTTGTTGCTCGGGCATCATAACGTGTTTTCATCCGATCACTAGATGTTTTTATGAATGCTCTGGTTCGTTGATGAATGTCAATGAGCCTTTCTTTGAGGTTATCCACATATTCTTCTGTTCGTTGTGGCTCAATTGTCCGGCATCCAAATTTCACCTCACTAGGCAGTCGTATTGACGTTCCAAACAAGATTTCCGATGGTGTATGTCCTGTCGAGCTATGTACTGCACTCCTATATGCCATTAGGAATAATGGAATATGTCTATCCCAGTCTCGTTGGTAGTCGCCGACAACCTTAGATAGATGTTCCTTTAGCGTCCGGTTGAATCGCTCGACCATCCCATCAGATTGTGGATGAAGCGGCGTTGTCCTCGTCTTTTTAATGCCAAGGAGCGAACAAACTTCCTGGAAGATGTTAGATTCGAAGTTCCTTCCTTGGTCGGAATGAAGTTCCATCGGTACGCCGAACCTGCTCACCCAATTGAAGACAATCTGATCCACAACTGTTTTGGTTTCTTGGTTTGGGATGGCAAATGCCTCTGGCCACTTGCTGAAGTAATCCATGACTACAAGGATGTATCGGTTTCCACTGTTGGTCTCAGGAAAAGGGCCTGCGACGTCTACTGCAATCCTTTCGAAAGGCGTGCCTACGTTGTATTGTTGCATTTTACTTTGAAGCTTCCTACCTGGGCCTTTGCTAGCAGCACAAGTATCACATTTTCGGCACCACTTTTCGACGTCCTCTCTTGCATGTAGCCAGTAGAACCGTTGTCGTATCTTTTCCAAAGTCTTATTGACTCCCAAATGACCTCCAGAAGCTCCGTCATGCATCTCTCGAAGAACGTCATTAACCTTGGACCGAGGAACGACCAGCTGCATCACATAGGACTTACCGTCTGCGGATTCCCACTTACGCCTTAGAACACCTTCCTCCACATGAAGTGAGTCCCATTGTGCCCAATATGCTTTCAGGGCCGGACTTCTGTCGGAGATGTCACACCACTCTGGTTTTTCTTGGTGTTCTTTCCACGCAAGAATGGGCTCTATGTCCGAGTCTTCTTGTTGGGCAGTCCTAAGTTCTTCATTACTCCAACCGTAAATGGGATCAGCTCTTATTCGTTGGACGGCAATCATTTCCTTTTCTTCTTGGCGTGTGCAATGTTTGCAGTCCTGTTTGCAAGGCCGTCGAGATAATGCGTCTGCGTTTGAATGCAACTTTCCTCTTCGATGTTGAATTTGGTAGTCATATGTCTGTAGTCTCTCGATCCACCTTGCTACTTGACCTTCAGGATTTTTAAAGTTCAGAAGCCAATTGAGTGCTCCATGGTCTGTTCGGAGAAGGAACTTCTGTCCATAGATGTACTTATGGAAGTGTTTTGTTGCCAATATCAGTGCTAGAAGTTCCCTTCTGGTCACGCAATAATTCCGTTCTGGCTTCGAGAGTACCTTACTGTAGTAGGCGACAACCTTTTCTTCTCCGTCGTGGACTTGTGACAGTACAGCTCCAATTCCGACATTACTTGCATCCGCGTCAATAATAAAAGGTTTCCCTGGAGTAGGGTAGGTAAGCACAGGAGCATTGCATAAACGCAGCTTTAACTCCTGGAAGCTTTTCTCACACTCACCTGACCATTTGAACGGCTTTCCTTTTTCTGTAAGCTGATGCAAGCTTTTGGCGATTCCAGCAAAATCCTTCACAAAACGCCGGTAGTATGTGGCTAGGCCAAGGAAGCTTCGGAGTTGATGTTTGTCCTGTGGTGTTGGCCAATTCTTCACAGTGTCAACTTTTTCAGGATCAGTCTTTACTCCTTGGGATGAGATGATGTGTCCCAAATATTTAACTTCGGTCTTGAAAAGAGCACATTTATCTGGATTAAGCTTGAGGTGTGCTTCTCGAAGCCTCTGGAATACAGCTTTTAGGTTGTCACAATGTTCGTCAAATGTTTTCCCATACACGATGACATCGTCCAAATAGACCAGGCAAGATTTCCAAGTAAGTCCTTGTAAAACGCATTCCATCAAACGCTCAAATGTAGCCGGAGCGTTGCACAGTCCAAATGGCATCACTTTGAATTGCCACAGACCGTTTCCTGTGGAGAAAGCTGTCTTTTCACGATCTTCTGGATGAATTTCTACCTGCCAGTAGCCGCTCTTTAGGTCTAATGTAGAGAACCATTTAGCACCTTCCATTGCATCTAAAGTATCGCTGATTCTGGGCAGAGGATAGCTGTCTTTCTTTGTCACATCGTTCAGCCTTCTGTAGTCCACACAAAATCGAGTGCTTCCGTCCTTCTTTTTGACAAGGACCACTGGCGATGCCCAAGGGCTTTTAGAGTTTTCGATCAGCCCATCTTTCTTCATGCTTGATATCATCTCTTCAACTTCGGCTTGTTTGGCTAGGGGGAGACGTCTTGCTGGTTGACGAATCGGTCTGGCGTCTCCTGTGTCGATCCGATGCTGCACAAGTTGTGTTCGACCATACTGCCCACTTGGTGAAGAAAATATGTCAGCATACTCATGAAGAAGGCTACCGGCAATACTTAGTTGATGTTGACTAAGATTGGTTGAGTTAAGGATTTTTGCCTTTAGTTGTTCGCAGTTCGCAGGCTTCTTCGTGTCCTCTTCTGTGATCTTAGTTATCGCTGACACAGGTTCACATTTTCCGACTATTTCTCCTTTTCTCAACTTAACTTCGTACGGTTTGATGTTCAGAATCCGTACAGGTACCATGTTGTTCTTTGGTGCCACAAGAGTCTTCCCAACGATGATGTTTTGGGAGCCTTGGTTAGTATCTGGTTCCACCATGAGGTATCGATGACCACCCAAATCGCCTTTTATTTTAGCCCAAACGAACACTTCAGAAGAAGACGGCAAGCATATGTCTTCTTTAATGACACTTCTTAGAGTTGATGATTTTTCGTCACCATAAACCATAGGAATCTCTACATTTTGGTAATTAAGAACTTGCTTACCGATATCCAGAATTATTCCGTGTTCTTTCATGAAGTCGATTCCAATGATGCACTCGTCACATATATCTGCTACCAAAAACAGATGCGAAAACTCCAGTTCTGCCAAACGAATCGGAAGACGAACTTCTCCGTACACTTTAGCTGCCTCTCCTGTAGCGGTTTTCAGACAATAGCTATTGGTGTTATGCAGCCATGTCATCTTGACCAAGTCCCTTCTTACAATGGAGGCAGTGGCACCAGTGTCGATTGTAGCCACGTGTTTCTTCCCGTTTAATGTTGCCTCCACAGTCAGACTTTTGTTGTTTCGTTTAGTCTGTGAGACCTGGATAGTGGTTCTGGGGCCATCGATACCAGAAACCAGCTTCTGCCCCTCGAAGTTGGTTCTTACTCGTTTCCCGGCTGGGAAACAAGCTTAGCAGGAATGTTGGTGTTATTGCTTACCTGCTCTCGAGTACTATTTCTACTTCCACAATGTTGACATGCAGGTCTTCTTGGTGGCAATCTGCACTGGCGCTGGAGATGTCCGGTCTTGTTACAGTTCCAGCATCGGGCAGGTCCGTCTCGCTGACTTCTTTGGAATGCGGTTCTCTGACAGGAGCATTCTTCAACTTCTATTTCTCTTACCCGATGGATTCCTTGTGAAGCCTGTTCTGCTGCTTCCATAGTTAGAGCGAACGCCAATGCTTCAGGAAGCGTGCGTTTTCTGGCAGTTCGAATCGCTCGCTGAAGGTTGATGTCGGATACAGCGCGGACAAATGCTTCTGTTGCGAACTGGTTTATTATTTCCTCTCCTGCAGTTGGATATGCCAGGTGAGCCAGCCGTTCGATATCTGCTTGAAGTTGTTGCAGACTTTCTCCTCTTTTCTGGACTCTGGTATTGAGTTGGACCCGGAAGACTTCTTGCATATGGCCATCTCCAAAACGTTTGTCAATGGCTTGCACAAGAGCCGTGAAGTTGCCGTTCTTGTCTGCTGGTATGGTTTGCAATAATTCAGCAGCAGGTCCTCTAAGGGCAAGCGTCAGAGCTATGAACTTGTCTTCGTCATCCCATCCATTTGTCGCTGCAGCTGCCTCAAACTGTTTCTTGTAGATTGACCAAGAAGTTTGTCCATCAAAGGTTGGCGGATGCATTTCCTTTCGCTTTGGAAGTTCGCCAGAACTTTCTCGAATCTTCATTTTTCGAACCCTATCTAGTTCCATCGTAATGCTCTGAATTTTATTTTCCACTGTCTCGAACTTATCTTGAACGCTCTCGATCTTTGCATCTACTTTCGAAAATTGTTTTTCGACGCCTTCAAAACGTTCATCAAGAGCAATGAACTTGTTTTCAAATACAGTTAATTTACTTTCGAGGATGTTTTTCTGTTCCTCTAGAAGATTCTTATGCTCAACACTTTGTTTTTCCATTTGTTCGAGGAGATTATTTTGTTCCTTCTTTTGTTCTCTTCTTTGCTCTTCGAGAAGATTCTTTTGCTCAACACTTTGTTTTTCCATTTGTTCAAGAAGATTCTTTTGTTCCTTCTTTTGTTCTTTTCTTTGCTCTTCGAACTGGGCGAGCAGCAGAGCCATCATATTGGTCATATCTGAACTAGTACTTACTTGCTCTTCCTCCATTTCAATCGTAAAAATAAACGTGTCTGGGTTTTCACCTTGTTGCCTTAAATGTTCCTGCAGACGAATAATGAGGTCATTTTTTGATCCAGCAGTAGGAAGACCTCGTTTGTTTAGTTCTGCTTTGAGTTCAACACAATTTAAATCATTCAAAATTTTACCCATTGTCTGTTTATTTATTTAAAAACACACACGCACTTTTTATTTTAAGTTAATTTACTTAAATGCACAGATAAAATAAGTTTTATCCCTTATTCTGACACCAATGTAACGTTTTACCACGGTTCGATATAAAACTTATTTATTTTTAACTGTCAACCGTCAATTATTTCCTTTTTAAATTAAACACACTTTACTCCACTTCAAATATTTTATTAATCACCAATCTCAATAGTATGCAACTTAAATTCACTTCCGGATACTTTTAACTTTGAACTTTACACTTTCGCTTTCAAAAATAAACTGTGTCTGTGCTCAAAAAGTTTCTCCTTATATAGTGAGCTGAGAGGTTCGGGACTCTACTCGAAAGTACTGGCACATAAGCTTCTGGAAGGTTCCATTCCAATGAAGAGAGATGGCGTTCTCTCCACTCTTCCATTCAGCGCATTTTCCCCCTAAGAGAGATGGGCGCGCTCTCTCGGGATTTTTTATAAATGGTTGTTGTCTTCGATAAGGGTATTTTTGTACTTGGCTCTTTGTTTGTTCCGAAAGTAGTTAGGTGCTGATTTCATCGTTACAGTATAATATATATACATTGAAGAAAAAATGTTTACTAGTAAATTACACTTTTTACATCATGAATATTTTAAAGAGAATCTATTGGAAAATCTTACTACGCAATTACGCATGTTAAAAAAAAACAATAGTAACAAAAAGCGTTAATTTAAAATATGAACTGAGAAACTTTTTAGCGATAAATCTGCCTACTGTGCCTACTACCAGTGCTGGATTTAGGCTTAGGGCGGCAAAATTTTCGGGAAAAAGTTAAATAAAAATTCATAATATAAACCGGCGTTTCTCAAAGTTGACGCTAGGGACCCACAGATGGGGGGAGGGCGGGTGGTGAGAGGTGATTTTAGTAAAAAAAAAAAAAAAAAAAACAATGAAAAAAACAATTTTTCTAGTTTTGGTTTTTTTTGGGGGGTGCTGCAAAATAATTTATTCTCAAAGTGCCCTGTGGGTGCTAGTGGACCACAGGGGATAGACAATAGACCTGAGAATATTTACTGGTTAAAAAGTAGTTTAAGGTGACGATGAATAATTTGTTGAGTAAGTTAAATTTTATTGAAAAAAGTACAAAATAGTATTTTTTATTTTATCTCTTTCTTTGGGAGCGCTGAAAAATAATTAATTTTCAAAGTGGACAATAAATGATTTAAGTTTGAAAATTTATGAAATAAATGATAAAGCACGTAAATAAATGTTGTGTATAAAATGATGGATAGTAGTCACAAGTTGACATTTTGTGGTGGCGCCATTTATCAAGCTGTCCAGTATGTACTACGGATTTGGAAAAATTTCGAATTAAGGGGCCAGTTATAGCTATCATTGAAAACTATTATTGAAAATTTTAATTGTTTATTTTGGGACATTTAGAAAGACAAATCGGTAAATATTCTGATGCCAAAATATAGGCAATGTTTTGAAATTTTTCAGGAGAAACAAAAAACTCAGACCTCGTAATTTTTTTCGTTATAAATTTCAAAATGTTCGTTAGTTTTATTTATAAATAATACAGCATTAAATATATAAATAATTTTAATACCTTTTTATTTCATTCATTTTATATGAACATACCACAACTTGAAGACCCTACACAACACGAATATCTTAGAAGTTATTGAAAATTAAGTTCACAGATTCCATTACATACATTTGTACATATCATAATTGTAGGTCAACCTAATTAAAAGCGTGTTAAAAATGTTCGGGCGTTTTCTGGCAGCACAGAAAAAAGGCTCGGTAGGAAGGATTAATAATAAAGGTAATAAAAAAAAACAAGGGGGGGCGGCGTACTCAACCGGGCCTAGGGCGCCAGTAAACCTAAATCCGCCACTGCATACTACGCTTTCAAAACAAAAAAAAAAACACTTCAGAACTCAGAAGAGATTTTTATCAAAATAAATTATTTTTTTACTGCTATTGCGTTAGCTCACATTTTTTAAATCCCTCAGTTTAATTTTTTTTCAAAATCAAAATTATTAATCGATCCAACTGAGTGTAAGACTTGCGTTTTTGTATTTACGGTCATACATTTTCATTTCACCAAAGTTTAATTTATGTTCGAATGCGTTGCTGGCTCTGGGTCGCTGTAATAAATGAATCTTATCTTTTGGTCTTTACTCGTTTATAACACTAATACTACGATTTTATTACAGCTGAAATGAGGCAATTTGGGAAATTACAAAAAAAGTGTTCACATTTAAAATTTTATAATTTTGTTTGACGGTCCAGGCTGTCAATCGCTTGTTTTGTTGTTTTTTACATTGAATTTTGTCATTTTAAATGGGTTCCACTTTGAATGGATTCCATTTGGATGCGTTCATAAAAGTCTTACGTAATTTCCTTCCGAGTTTCGTGCAAATTTGGTTAAAATTACCTCATTTGGAAATTTGAATTTTTATGGGAAATGAGATGATTTTGAATTCAATTTGGAAATTTTATACGAAATTACCTCAATTGCTCTTATATTATATATTATATATATATTCGAAGTTTATTTATTTATTTTACCATTTTTGTGAGAAATTGATGCTTTATCATTATTGAAGCCATGCGGCAGCCCTATTAGTTTTATTCGTTAAATGATTTTTGTAGCATACATACACCTTTTTGGTATTGCATACACTTAGGATTATCACTCCTCTATAAAAAAGCTTTTTACAAACGCAATTGGTTCGTGTTTAAGAAACTTGAATAGCTTTACCCACTTAAAAGCTTGGTTTGTTTGAATATGATATTTAAAAGTTAACGATCATTTTAGACTCAGAATTTATCAAAATAAATTATGAATCAGTTAACTAACTGATTTTATTAACTTCTTTAATAAATTTTACCGTGGAAATACTTGATTGAGCAAAATTTAACATATTTTAAAAACTATTTTAATAAGATTACAATTTTCAATAGTTTTTAATTAATGCATGCGTTGTATTTTTTAATGAAGCTGTGAAAGAATAAAATAGAAGTAAAATTGTTTTTTTTTTTATCTTATAATAATTTATTTGGAATGGAGGGTTTTTATATTTATAGTGAAATATGGTTATTAAAATAATATGCACGAACTTACTCTTTAAGTTTTTCTAATTAAAAAAAAGCAAATTAATTATGAGAGCCCTTTATTTTGTGCCAAAAAACGTAGCTGTATGTGAGTAGACAACAATAACATCAACGAGATACAAATTTTAATCATTAGAGCATTTTCTTATAATTAAATTTTTATACACTAGTCAACAAAAATGAAGGGAACAAAAAAATGTCTCCTTTTTTAAATGTTTTTTTTGAAGAACTGTATCTCTGTGGAAAGTGATCGTATTGAGATGAAACAAAAATCATTATAAAGATTTGTTTTTTTTTTTTTGGATTAAGAAATTTTATAAAATGATATTTAAGGTACCAGTCATAAGAAACATAAGAAACAGCACGAGCGAATAATTTTATTTTATTTATTTTTTTTTTATTTTTGAAGAGTCTCCTTTTCTTGAATTTTTTTGAGTCAATTAAATGTATTGGTTCGAGAACTTATTTATTTAGCTTTAATGTCCCCTTTTTTCTTCACTCTACAATTTTTTTTTTTTCAAAAGAATATCTGGCTTTGAATGAAAAAAGAGACTTTTGAGTTTGGTTAGCAATATCTTAGCCAACGAATGATGACAAAGAAATTATAAAGGAAATTTTGTAAACATGAATTAATTTCCTACAAGAGTCTTTTAAATTTTTATAGCGAATATTTTTTTTTCCACCTCACCGTAAGATTAAAAAAAGGTAAAAAAAAATAACTTTTTAATGACTTTAATTCGAAAATCTTTCACTGGTTTACAAACACTGATGGCAGGGCTTAACTTGGAGACATTTTATACGAAAATGGTTCTATGAGATGTATTTTTAATAATGGCTTAGTGTAAAATGTATTTCTATAGTTTGTGGAACTGGAACGTTCCAATACCAATGCTCTCAAAAAATTTGGATCAAATCTTAAAAATGTCGATTTTGAAAATCAAAATAAAAAGATTTATTTAACTATTTTTCAACAGTGGTATAAATATGGAGGGTACTGTTACTTTTGCCTATAACAATAATAGCTTTTATTTAAAATATAATGTTAAAAAATCACGTGGTGCTATGTTCAATAAAAATTAAGTACACCATTTAAAACAATTTTTCGGAAGTGGCCCATTTTTCTAAAGAAATACGATTTTTTCAAAAATACTTAACATAATTATATGCTCGTACCGTTATTTTTGTTCCAAACACAAAATTAAAAAAACGTCGGTAGAATATTCAAAAAATAAAAAAAAACACAATACCCCAAAGTTTAAAGAAAATCAGCTCATCCATTTAGACAATCGTTATTAACTCGATATAATTTAAAATCAGATAATAGTTTCCAACTCTTTCTCTCAGACTATTAAAAAGTCTATTTTCTAAGATAAAATTCAATATTTTCTACATGGTTTCAATACCAATTAAGTTTTTAATATTTTATTTCTTGTACTTTTTTTCTTCTTCTAAAAAAATTGTATTTCTATTTTATTATATGAGTATGAGCAAGATCTCGATCGATAAACTAAACAATTTATCTCTTCATGTCATGCTATCCAATTATAATAATTATTTCGTTCAAAAATATTCTTAATAAATTCATATAAATTTAAAGATTTTATTCTTATATTTTAATATGCGCGCAAAGTCAGATTTATAAGGTTGGTGAATAATGTTTCTTATTTAGTCTAAGGTTATTTACACTTTAAAAGCATGAAGTTTATTCCATAATGTCTAGGTTTTTTCTCACTTCATTAATAATAAAAAATATTTCTATCCAGTTATATGCCGAAAGGTTGAAATCCTCAAATGAATACCATTAATCAATCTATCAACGTACAATATGCTTAAAAGCTTCTGTCATTTTATATAACAAAAAAAAAAAATATTTTTGGCAATTCAAATCATTCGAAATGAAGAGTCATGAATTTATTGTAGAAAGTGTTTGGCGAAGAAAAAAGTGATTAGCTGCTTGTTATGTCGGAGATCAATAGAACCGAAAAGGCAATATACCTATGGGTTATGTGGGAAAAATCCTCTTAAGAAATTTGTTTCTTTGTTAAAAAAAAGTAATGAACAAAAAAACACAAATAATTTAATTACAATATGCGAGATGAAAAAAATTAATTAATAAACATATCAGGTTTTTTTTTTTTATTTTCATTATATTTAAATTTCTTTCAGAATAGTTGCACGGTTTGCACCTGCAGAATGCATCAAGTCCCCACACTGCAGCAGCAATAAAGCAGAATCAACTTTACCATAAAGATACATGCAATCCATTTGAATGGACTGACTTGTTGATCGGCTATACAAGAAACCAAATCAAGCTTAGGCTTGTGTCACTCCGATTTGAAATAATTAGATCGGAAAGAATCTCAGTAATTCACATCTCAGATGACTGCCTGGTGTTAGATGTTAACCCATCCATTCAAGGATCACAACATTTTCCACAATGACTTGCTGCAACAACAGTTGCTACTGCTACCTGTCCGGTGAGATACTGCGTGCCCCAAAACTGGTTGGGTTGTTAAAATGTGCAACAAAGAAAGGGAGGCTGTTGTGCATGTGCAATCGGACGCCTGTGGATTTTTATGACGGGTGCTTGAAACCGATCCGAGTCCAATGACAGGTTGCTGCTGATTATGACAGAGAGTTAAAAAGAGTCATTAAGTGTGGTCATCAGGAATTTTTCGCATGCTCTCTGGCATTGACACTGGGGCAAAATTGATACAAAACTGGAATTAAATTATAAGAGAAATGAGCAATCAACAATCAAGTTCACTCAAAAATTTGTATTATTTAATTTGCTTTAGTTCAAAAGTAAATGATATAATCCGAATTCAAAAGAAAATTTTAGGTCCCCTTCATTCTAGGAAACTACGCCACAGCCGCACTATGGGATGAAATGGCATTTTAGCGCGCCAAAATTCTGGAATGTGAATATTTGTGTAGGTTGTGCCAAGACAAGAAAAGAAATGTATTGGAGGGGGGGTCTATTTTTCTCCGTATCGAAAGGGGTGCGATTTTCTGAAAAAATGTTGACTTCACACAAAAAAAAGATTAAAAAAAAACACGACTCCACTTAGAATCTTGGGTCGGTGCATTTTTGAAAGCCAATAATCTCAAATTTCATTTTGTTTTTCAATTGAATTGATTCAATTAATAATTAAATAAATAATAATTTTCAGACTCAAAATTAAAAAAAAAAAAATTGTTTTTATTTTAAAAAAAGGCACTAGACAAACTCTTGGTCAGAAAAATCATATCCAACTGCATTCTTGAATCACCTTTGTCGTTGCATTTTGTCGGTTAAGGTTTGTTTTCACAAAAAGTCGAGTATCTTTTGATTCAAGTTTTGTCAACGAAATTTTTTGATAATGATAATATAGAGATTAATGAACTTAATAAAGGCAGAGATTTGAGGGTTTTTGGCGGGCTTAAAAAAAAAATATAATGGTGAAAAATTGGTTTCACTAAAATTAGAAATGTTTTACACAACCAGTAAATAAATATTACTCTAATTTTGATTATTTTCAATAATTATTAATAAACCAGTGAACGACACAAAAGTTTTCTTCCAATTTTCTTCCATTTATAGTTATAGGAAGGATTAATAACGACAGGTTGAAAAAGAAGCACATAAGTTATAATTCAGTTTATTCATACACGTCCAAAAAGAGATGCATAGCAAAAATGTGGAAGAACTTTTACAAAAACCATTAATGGGGTTATTCACAGTTAATTATTTAGAGTATTTATGAAAATTTTCATGCAAATCTGATGCAATTTTTTTGACCACTTTGTCACGCTAAAATGCCATTTCATACCACAGTACGCCATTAAAATGTCCACCAAAATTTTCATCACAATCCGATTTTTTGGAATAATTAAGGGCCTTATTATGATTCGCGAATCGAACGTTCACTTGTAGTCGAACAGTTTGGCGAACATTGTGAAGTTTTGTATTACGGTTGGCAAATTAACTCATTCGCCAAAAATTCATCAAAAATTCATTTATTGTCAATGATTTGCAGTACAAGTCAAAGTAAAAATAAATAATTGTCATAAATATAATTTTAAGTGCGGAATTTTTGAATGTTTTTTAATTAGTTTAATTAAATATTTCGTGGCACAACATCTTTTTTTGAAATAATCATCCAATTTGTTTGCAGCAAATCAAAAAATCAACACCCGGGACTGTGCTCTGTCAGCTAGTTTAATTTGGTGTATCCGTGTGTTATTTAAAAAATTATTTTTCTAATGGTTTTGTGTTGATGATGGTGATTGAAAATATAATGTTTAGCTAATAAATTCATATTTTATTTGTATTTGCCGGCCAGTCACTAACAATTTTCATTTGCTTAGTTTTGAAGTTTGAGGCGAGTCAACTGATTGTAATACGGATTTGATTCATCCGCCGACTTTTTGGTTTGCTTCGCGAATGATAATAGGGCCCTAATTTTCAATTTGAATTCTTCAAAGAGAACTTTTAGAAAACAGCAGGGGCATTTATGAAATAAAATAAATTTATAAACTTCGTAATTGCGTAAATTTATGCTTCACTTTGCATGAAGGCACCTATAAAGCAATTCGCGTATATAGCATAAACTCTCAATACTAGTTCCTTGATTTAAACTTGCGTAAATTTATCTCGTTTGCGCAGCAAAATCATCGCGCAAATTTATCAGCCCTGCGTATATTATTTTCCATACAAATTTTAACATTTGATTTACGGGGTCGTAAACTTATGCAGAATACAGGGTTTACGAGGCATATAAGATTTTGCATGAATACCCCTATTATTTGTTTTACCCGCGAAAGGCTTGATTTTGATTGTATACATATTTCATTTTTAAACCAAAATGTGTATTTTTTTTTTTATTTAGTTCAAATTTGCCATATAGTTTGTCCCACTGTAGAATGTCAGTGTCTTTTATAATGTGTACTTGACATTTTTTTTTATCCTGAAATATTTTTTTTATAATATTTGTTTTTTTTTTTTTGCAAAATTTATCTTCCTTATGATTTTATATCCGACCATGAAATATACCTAATGATCTAAAAATATTTATCTTTTTACAATTATGTATTTAAAGAAATAAAATAAAACCGATTCTGAGGGCTGTTTAAGAGAGGCTTAGGTATAGAAGCGTGGGAAGTTGGGATTAATGATCTCGCAGGCTTCAATTCATTTATTATATTTCAAGCCCATTGTGTGGAGGTCACAACAATATGTAATATCGCTTAAGGCACTTGTAGCGACATTAATTGTCGATATGTGACAGTTCCATTGGTCGTTTCATTTTTTTTTTTATTATAAAATCTGACAATAAGAATGTTATGGTAAAAAAAAGTAACTATTGACGTATGCTTTGATAATTTAGCATATAAGGCAAAGTCAATAGTATTTTATGCAAATAATAACAGAAGGAAGTCTTTTAAAGTCGGTGTAGAAGTGGTGTATGGATAATTCACTTAAGAGGATTGTTTCTGCATACTTCATAGCATAGCTTGAATTGTTGTTCAATGAGCTGTTATTTCAGAAGGGATTACAACAACACAAACGTATGTGTCTAATCTAGATAGCTTTGGATTTCCTGCCGAACGCGCCCATTGTTCAATGTCAATGAAGATGACATCTTTATGTCAATGAAGATGATATTTTTAATTTTGTTTACTTCCAAATTTCTTAATGAGTTTTTGCAAAAGTTATTTACATTTATTTTCGAGGGTAGTACAATTATAGTGAGGGGAGTAGGGTAGTGCAGTTATTGCCAGGGAAGTACTCACTTCGGCAGCCCTGAAGAAAGCACATACGGCTTAGGGCCACTTGCTCCAAGCGAACGGATAAATATATAAAACTCAGGATAACTATCTCAGTTTAAATAAATAAATAAGTATTTATGGTTTTTTAATTGCACGAACGGAAAATAAATAACAAGCGGATAAGAATATTTTTTTAGAATCACCAACGCAACAAACACAAAACACATTGAAAAATAAACAAACTCTACGATTTGACTCGCTTTCTGGTAAGAAAGTCTATAATTTGACGTGAGAGCTATTCAGAGTTTAAATGGTCTCGTTCAGGATTGTATCTAAAGCGATCTGGATAGCTTTGTGTTGTTGTAATCCCTTGTGAAAAAACAGCTGATCCAACAACAACTAAACGTATCTGAAAATTTTTGGATAGGTTGACACCGCCTTGGATATGTTCTTGAAGCACGAGGAATATTTATCCAGAGAACGAGGAGAAGATAAATTTTTAAACTGAGCTAGAGAAAAAAATATTTTGCTGCAACATGATTTGATTCAAATCGAAATCAGTCAGATAGCATTAATTACATATTTATAAATCAGGAGTTACTGCTGTCAAAAAAACTTCTGTGCAATTGGCCCTTAATTATAGTACTAAAGAAAGAAAAGTTCTGGCTTAATTATGGTACATCAAGGCTTCATGAGCATAAACTTTATTGAAGACTTAATTGAAGACTTTTCCACAAGCGGAAAAAGCAGACAAGAACCAAAAATGAAATGTCACAACAATATATTTGACGGGTTGATGATTACTCTGAGGGATCAGATCAAATGCATCTCTAAACCATTCAATAAATTACCACACGCTCTCTAGCGCTAATTGTACCATCGAGCTATGTTGCTTGATTGAATATTCTCTTTCAAATTGGCTATGACTCCACCATCGCGTCGAGGAGTTAATAAAATGTATCTCAAGCTCAGCTCTTTTTGCAAAGATGCATTCGGAAAATGTACCTGATGGGAGCAGTTCATTGTTGGCCACTTTTTTGAATAACCGACTGCAGATACAATGTTTAGGTAGGTAATTTTTGTATATCGACAAACAAAGTCCTAAAACTTGTATAGATCCCTAATGACGTTTGACTTTACCTAATATTCATTTCCATTACCTACCCATTGCACAGATACTTTGGACTGTCAACTCAGATTAAATAGCCGATAGGTGCAGCTAACCCCGAAGTCATCATCACCTTCCTGCGTAATTTAATTTAATGACAAATCATAATTATGTTGTCTCTTGCAATTAAAATACAAAATAAACCTTTAGCTTAGCTGTTATTAGCCACCTACTACTGCAGTCAAAAAGATTATTATCTAACACTAACTTAAACTACAGAAATCCCACAATCTTAATCGAAATGCAATAAGCTACTCATTACATTACGAGTAGGCAGTAAGATGCTAATTAAAATTTAAGCTATAGCGTGCAAATGCAAATTCAGTTTGCTGCAAAAGATTTTCTCTCAAGGTAGCAGCATCCGTAGCATCAGGCAGGTATGACATGTCTGACTACAAGTCTTGATGCTATTGACATTGATCACACAAGAGCCAAACAATTTATAGTTCATTGTATAAAGTCAAGGACACAAACAAACATTTATAAATTGGCACCACACCTTTTGACAATATTTTCACGGATAATTAGACCAAATACCCACTCATTGTCAATTATTTATTTTTGAAGCTAGCATATTAAATTTTGATAATCAGATTATCAAGACCCGGGAAGCTGAGTCTTGGCAGTGTATAGGTACATAAGTTGCAGTAGTAAAACTGATATTTTTTATTTTATTTTATTTAATTTGACATTGTGATAGATTAGCAATCAGGAGCAAACAAAGCTTGTATAAATAAATCGGACCTGTCAAGATGAGGTAAGCAATCCAATCAAGATCGAAAAAAAAAAAAACCAAACGAGATTGACACTGACTAATAATTGCGGATATTGTCTAATTTAATTGCAAGAGTCTCAGATCATACAATTTAAACGATTTGTGTTCTTTTGATTTTTTTTTTTTTTAGAATGGCCAGCAGGTGAGTTAAATTTAAGCCATAAGTACGACAGTGACAAAAATGCACAATAGATCATCAGTGCGATAATTAATAAAAACTTGATGAACAACAATATATCCAATATAGCGTCCAAGGTGTTCACGGTTGTGGCTTGTGCAACTTCAAAGTTATCGGAGAATGGAACTGAAAATTGATCATGTTATAGATTATAAGAATGTGTGTAGTTTCGATTTTCTATAATTTATTTGGAATGATATTGATACCAACCAATTAAATCATTTAGCTCAATAATTGTGATTTCCTGATCAATCTGAAGGTAGTCGAAAAGTTCATCCCATCTTCGTTTGGCCGATAGTTCTTTAAGATGATCAGTCAGTTGTTTCATAGTTTAGAAGATCTGATGTCAGCTTTTTAGAAAATAAATACACATCAAGAAACAATTATTTGACGTAATTAAGTCGAGATGTTTGTAAAAAAAAAAAGCTATAGTTCGCACGTTTTTATAAGATTTCGTGTTAGTCTGACTGAGCAGGATCAGAAACAAGATTTCAACGCAAAATTCCAAAGCACTCTCCATTTATTTTTTATAAATTATTCCAATTAACAAATTAAATGCACAATTAGATCCCATCAACTTAGTCTTGAAGTTGGAAATTATAATGCAGCTCTATCTTAATCAAAAATTTATGTTTATGGTTCAATAATAGTTCAAATACCTACTAAAAATACAGATTTTATGTTTTTTGTGTTTATTAAAAGTTATTCCTAAAATGTTTAAAACGAATACTGTTTCAACTTTTTAAAATACAGTGAAATCTCCCTTGGGCGGACAGCCATGGTGCAGACATTTTTGTCCACCTAAGGGAGTTGTCCGTTTAAGAAAAAGCAAACAAAAACACTAATTTTCAAAATTAAGAGGATAAATTTATATTCACTTATTAACAGACAATAAAAATAACAAAAATAAATAAACTCCAGTTCATTTTTATCACATGATGTGGAATGAAATGATCAGATTTAACACATACATATAAAAATAAGCCTCTAAAAACTTTGCAAAAATATAAGAAGATTCGTATTTATGTGTTTTTAGATACACAGATTTCGCACATGTGTACATAATAGGCGTTTTTCTTTATTAGCTCAGAGCAAAGCACTGTAGACATACATACATATCAGAGCGCTCAACTTATGTTTCTTTTTTCAATCAGAGCAAGCTTGGGGCTTGCTCCATTAGCTCAGAATAAACTGACCGAGCAAACGGAGCACAGCAAAATTCATACAATTTCCATGTGATTTGACAGATATGGCAATTCCAGGGCTCAGATGTGTTTCATAAATAAATCTGACAGCACTAATCATACTCCGCTTAGAGCTTACTCGGATCGCTCAGGCTCTGCTCAGAGCTAAAAAAGAAAAACGCATAATAGAATTTCTGGGCTGGCAGCTGGCACGCATGTATTTTTCCATTACATGGAAAGAATTTTATGCTCGCTGTAGACTGCAACTTAAAAAAAAAAATACCGTTGCCAATATTATCAGCGTGATGACGTTCAATCCTGCTCTGGTGTCCCTACAAGAGAAAATATTTTGTCATTCATATGTGAAATTCCTGTCCGTGCCCGCCGCCCAAGGAAGGTGTCCGCAATGGGAGATTTCACTGTAATCATGCTTCAAAATAAAAATAAAATCGGTCCAACTATAAAAAAGATATAAACACGTGACTATAACCTAAAAAACAAGGTGATAACTCAAAAAAAGTCAAAAGCCTTATTCCTTTATGCCAGTATTATTTTAGTTACTTTAGAAGACAAGGTTTAATCAAAATCATTTAAGACGGTTTTGAGAAAATTTGAAAAACCAAAATAGTTTTGTGTCAGCTAGCTGATGCTCTAGGAAAGTTAAAACAAAAGTTCGAATTTCCCCGCACATAAAATTACTCTGCATTAAATTTTAAGAAAATCCGTCCATATTAGGCTGTATAACTGAACAAACAAGGATATCAATCGGCCGGTATGCTGAAAGCCACTTCCTTAAAATTCTCCATCATCAAAACTTGCCCTTTTAAGTTATAGGCCATTCGGCAGAAAACAGCTGGTGAAAAACTAGGGCCTAGTGTGCAGGAATGGAGGGGACCTACAGTTTATTACCGAATCCAAACGGCTAATGTGAGCGGCACTTTTCTTAGACAAGAGATACACTTGGAGGTTTTGTCAATTCCTCACAAGAGGTAGTAGTTTAGTAGTTTTTTTTTTTTAATTATTAGGTGGCGAGAGCTGGGGATCGAACCTAGACCTCTGGTATGACAGTGCATCGCACTAACCCACCACGGCCATTTTGTGCAATAATCTATTGATCAAATTTTATGATTTAATTTGCAATTTGTTTTTGAGTATAAAAATAAAATGGCTCGGCTGTAGGTGTTGTGCGTCGGCCGCCATTTTAAAAAACACATTGTAACCAATATCTTGAGAACGGTTCATGGTACACAAAATTTGTCAACACCTTTTCTTTAAGAAATTCAATTATCTTTCTTACTTTCGTAGAAACATTTTTCTTATAAGATTTATACTTTCAGAGTTAAGTCACCTTAAAGTATGCTAATTTAATCTTTTCGTTATAATATCTCCTTAACGGTTGATATTATAAAAAAAAAAGGGGCTCTGTTTGACACACTGTTAACTTCCCATTGGGTCTCTTTGAAACTCGACACCCGATGTTATTTTTTATAAGAAAATTACCAATTAAAAATCTTCGAAAAACTTATAAGTTGTGCAATCAGGTAAGGCTGTTTGCTCTAAATATATGCCACACGAAAAATTTTAACAATTATTAGCAGTTTCTTTTGCAGTTTTTTTGCCCTAGAAAAAAAAACCGTTAATTTAATTTTTTTACAAAAACCCTACAGATTATCGACTATAACTTGTGTATTAAATAAAATAAACCCAAAGTTAATATCTTTGTGTATGTTCTCAAGATATTCGATATTTTTTAACAATTTTTAATGGTTTTTTTTAACTAAAAAAAAAACTGTGGGTTGGTATTACCAATTTTTCACTACATCATTATGCATAGACTAAAACTAGGCCGAAGTCGATAGCATTATTTTTTCTAGAAATATTCGAGAAACAAGGCATTTTACAACTTTTTTTTTAATTATTATAATAAAAAAACCGCAGAAATTGCCATAGGATCTTGTGAATAAAAAAAAACAAAAAAACTAACTTTAATTTTTAAATAAAAGCTAGGCTTCGCATGAATAAAACCAAAGAATATAAATTTACCAAGAATGCGCATCTCATAAAATTTTTTTACTGCACATTCTTATATGGCGGGTTCCAATATTGCGACCTGCTCCCAGAGATTTTGCTTTTTTTATGGGCTTTTCAAGGACAAAAAGCAGACTGTTTCAATGTGTGTGGTATTTCATTTTAAAAGCGCTGAGAGAACTATTGAAAAGCCCATAAAAAAGCCAAAGTGCGGGTTCTAACATTGGAACCCGCCATTTTCAGTAGAAAATTTGTATGAGATGCGTCTTCTTGGTAACTTAATATTCTTTGATAAAACTAAGCTTAAGCTGGCAAGTGAAAGATTTTATTTGGTAACAGCTATCTTAAAGTAGCTTCCGTTAGATTCTATTGGCCTTAGCTATTGTTTTTCCAGCTTAAACTTCAATTCCTGTAATTAAAAAGAGCTTTAGCTAAAATAATACAGTAAAAGCTACAAAGATTTCAAGATTTTTTCAGCCTTGTCTAGAAACCTTTAACATGTTCTTAGAATTCTCTTTAGTAAAGGTGCAAATATGGAAAGAAAACCAACATTTTTTTAGCTAAAGCTATCTAAAGCTACGTATTTCAACACATGTAAATAAACAAACGAAAGCTAAAAATATGAAGCTTAAACTAAATTTTTTTAGCTCAAGCTAAAAAGTGTATCCTTTTTGTTTTTACATGAAATGAAGCTTAAGCTACAGCTGTCTGGCTTTAGCTAGTAAAAGCTATGCGTTAGCTTCTTTCAAAAACAGCTTTTACTGTTTTTTTTATTCATAAGACCCATAATTTTGGAGTATGAACTTAAGTATGTACGTCTTTTTAATATGGATATTTTAATTTGGCAATCTGGTGCTTCTTGGTAGTTCAAAGTCAAACAATTTTTCTTCTAAAAATTTAAAAAAAAAGAAAAATATTTTTTTGATTCTTTTTATGTTTTTTTAACACTGTCCAATGTCCATTTCAGTTTTTAGATACAGGAGCAATAAGTTCGTGCGATCCAATCGTGCACATTTTATTTTGCACGATACTTGTCTTAAAAAGCAAATAAAAATTTGTCAAAATCATTTTTAGAATTCATCGAGTCTTAAGGCTAATTCACACACGTCGTGGTAAGAAATCAATTCAATACGTTTAGCAGGGAAGACATTTTATTATCTTCGTCATCGTCAGAGCTTTGATAAACAAAATCTGTTATTTAATGAAAAATTCATAAATACGCAGAATCAAGGGTTAAAGGACTTTCTATGACCACTGAATGACTCACTCCATACAATCCAAAATAATAATTATCTCTCATTTTCTAATATTTACTCCTTTTACCAAATGAAACCGTACAATAAATTAGTACATTATAAATCTCCAATTTCTATATAGTTCAATCTGAGACGAAACAATCCCTCATGTTTATTTTGAAAACCATTTGGTTTCAGTTTTCCACAACATCATCAACATAAATTGAAATATGTTTTAAGAAAATTGCCCCAAGAAATGGGGGTGCCAATGGCTTAGTGCGGCGCGCGCGGCGGTAGCTATATGGTGTCTATACGACTCACCGCATGTATCTCGTGCACTAAGTAAATTAATCCATTGATCGATGATCGCAGCATGGTACCCATGCATAATTGATCGCCATTTAACTTCTATCTTTATGGTTGCATATTGCATTGACCAGCAAATATCGTTGGACTGCTGCACAGTATTAATTTATTAAATCGACATACTCTACGTAGTTTAATAAAAAAAAAATTCAAATTATTTCCCTGCTGGCTCATGATCTTATATAATAAAAACTATGGTTTATATTTAATTAAACAATCAAGTGGCTTGAAGTGTATTATCCGGTCTCGATTTCCTCTAACGGTGATTATTTTCAAAATCACCTCCGGCCGTGTTATGAATACTGACAAACTATCATCACATCTTCTCGGAACGCCAAATAAGCATGATGGGTTTGCGCCCTGGAGATTGATATCACTCAGAGAATCAAACTGACATAGTTAATCATAATTCTTGACGTTGTCAATCCTTCAGAAATCAAAAGTGAGAACCAAGTCCGTTCACTTTCAAATCGGGTTAAAACTATTTCAAAAACAGAAAATAAAAAAACATAGAAAAAGAGGCTACAGATGCGGATAGCCTTGGATGCTTAGATACGCTATAGATACTTTTTTTTTTTCCAGATGAAGATGCAAAACGCAGTTGCACGCTCAAATAGGTAAGTGTGGTGGTCGGTCGTGGTATGGTGAGTGTTGATGCTGAAGCTAAGTATGCGGCCTTGAAGCATATTGAACCGCATTCGAATGTTTTTCCACGGATGTTATTGATGATGAGCATTATTGGTTTGTCCTTCTGGTTCGAACTGGTTTCTTTAGTTATAGTGAGGGTATCCCAGTGGCAACGGCACGATACAATAAGTGTTAAGTTCGAAGTTTTAGGTGGTAAATCAGGCTAATTTATTTAATTACAACAAACTGTTATTTTTAGTTCGTGAGAAAGTTTTTTTTTGTTTTTGTTTTTGTTTTTAATTTTTCAGCCGATTAATCGGATTGAATGAAGCCTTTTATGGTTGAATGACATTTAAATTGATGTTGTTGGATATGATTGATGTATGTTTTTCCCCTTCAAAAGGCCAATCGCGATGAAGGGTTAAGATTGAAACACAACACAAAAATATGAAGAAAAAAAATGTGATGATTAGCAGCAGTTACGGTAGTTTATATTGAATTCGTATGATTAAGGTCAAAGGTATGAATCATTTTAATAAATAAGATGAAATATGCGACTTCTTGTTTTACACAAAAATTTGAATTTTGTAATACCTAGACTTTATCAGTGAAAATTCAAATGATTTTAACATAAATAAACTAGCCACCTTTTAAAGATTTTTTTACCATGGAAATGTTAAATTTAAAAGCATCACAAATTTGCGTATGTATGTCAGAACAAAAATATGTTCACAAAATTGATATAGTCTCACGCTTAATTTTATATCTAGCTCATTTTCTGACAAATTCCCGCTGAGCCAAAGTGATCAATTAATATGGATATCGCAGAACTAAACAAATTATACAAAAAATACATATTATGCATTCATTTTTTTTTTTTAATAAAATTAATTGAAATTATTGATTTCAAGAATTAATGGTTCTTAGAACTTTTAACAAGCTCAATTCGTTAACTGCGCGTATTTCAATTTTAGAAAGTATTTTTTTTTTTAACTTAATAAAATTTACTATTGGATATCAGTCCTCTCTCTTATACGTTTGAAATTCTCCTGTACCAGACTGAGACACGGTTTAACAGTAAGTAAAGTAAGTGGGAAGTTAGTAAGTGCGCCCAATACCGATGACTTATTATCCCTTTTTATAAGACAAGTTGTCCACTGTTAAAATTGAATCTAAATTAAAAAATTAAATCTTCAATTTAACTTTTTATATTTAGTTTTTATTTGATTAAATCCTTTCAATGCCTTCCAGCAAAAGCTGTAAATTAATTATATTTAATTACTTAATTACAAGTTAAGTACAATTATCTTGTATTTTAAAATTTCAAGTACAAAGTACAATTCCATGCGAATTGTACTTAAAATTTCCAAGTACCAGTACCGGTACTTGTACTTGTATTGTAATTTTAATTCCACAAGAGAATTGAGTACTTTAGTACTTAAAATTGTTGTACTTAAATACTCTCCAAATACTTTTAATTCGTTAATAACTTCTAATTCCTTCTGAAATAAAAATATGAAGGAGTTAAAAGTACACTAGCTGACCCGGCGAACTTCGTTCCACATTAATTGATCAAATTTATTAATGTTTCTTTCGAAAGTCGAGCAAGCTCCAATTGTTATCATGACTTTCCGACTTTTCCGGCCTAATTTTCCAATTTTTATCTCCTTAGTGTGTTTACTTGGTTCAATACAAATCCAACAAAAAAATATTCATCTAATTTGGATGATGTTCAGCCGAGTTATGTGCGTACGAATAAAAAACTAATTCAGAAAGTTTGAAATTTAAAGATGTTTTCATGATTTTCTAACTTTGTTGTTCGAATTTTCTAATTTTTGTTCGAATTTTTCAATTTGTCGAAATAAGAGTAGACGAATATTGGTAGCATTGTTGCAATGGATAACGATATTGCTATAAACTTTTATTAATTTCAATAAAAATATAAAACTAAAGGCTTTTTGTATTTAATTCTTTTATTTTATATCATTTAAGATGACATTTTTAGTTTTGACCGCCCTTTCCATATAAAAATAAAATCACTGTACGTGTCGGTCGTAGATTTTGAAGGTGCTGAAGTAGCTTGGCTCGTGCTTTAATGGTTGGGGTTTTATTTTGCTGAATAGCTGAATAGGTTAAATGGCGATTTTTCCTTATATAGCTTACTTGCCGAAATCACTGAAGCAATGGATAGTTGTTCCCGCTCTTAGGTGTAATGACATAATCGGATGTCATCAAAATATTAAAGAACAAACGAGGATTTTGAGCTTTTTCATTGCCAGTTTGCATTTTTCCAGATGTAAAAAGAGAAAAATTTTTTACCCAAAATCAAAAAAGAATGAGAAAGAATATTTTCACAATATTTACGCGGTGCGATGCGATTGTTATTTCAGTTGCATTTGTCAGTTTTTGACATCTTAAAAAAATTGGCAGAAATTATAAAAACATGTCAGCAGTCTAAATCTGCCAAAGTTTTTTTTCTTTGGAATGACAATTCGGTTATTTCTATAGGAAGCGTCCCTTTTTCCTGATCGATAGCAGGCGAACTTTATACCTTTACTATATAATTGGCATACTTATATTTTAATATATTATTTATCAGTGACGTGCCGTGGTGCTTTTAGTAGGCTGTTCGCTATGTTTTGTCTGCAGTAAAATTATCCATTCGAGCAGAGTACCTACGTTAGCTTTGGCACCTACATTTGATAACGTTTTTTGGTAGAGTGGTCAAAAAATGACTTAAAATGAAAAAAAAAAAAAATATATATTAAAAAACAACGGCAACACTTACTATACAGTATTATACCAATTTTGACAGCCAGAAATTTATTCTTTAATCTTAAATTTAAGTTAAATTATTTATGTCAATAGTTTTAAAAAAAATCGCATAAAAACTTAAAATTTTCATTTAAAAAAAATGAAAAAAAAATTGTAGATCAATTTTTTCAAAATTGTGAAATAAAGTGCTAAATTAACTTTTTGTTGTCAATGCGTATACATATTTCAATCGAACACAAGAATCCGAATGGTTTTATGTCTTCTAGTTTTTGAAAAAAATTGAAAATACATTCTATTTGAAATTTTTAAGATTTTTTATAAATGAGTTTTTTGTAATATTGTGACATTAATAAAATGGATAATTCGTTGAGGTTTTTTTGATAGCCCTTTCATTTATTTTTGAGGTAAGATTTTTTTTTATAAAATTTAAGAAATCGTTGAAAATCGAAATTTCTCGCTACGCTCTTAAAATCACCGCCATGAAACCATGAACTTATTTGTTCAACATAGTTAGATGCACAATGTTGTAGTACATAATTTTTGAATATTTTGAAATTTTTCATCACATTTACCGATAAATGTGATTTAAAAATAATCAATTTTGGGTTTAAATATTTTTTATATGAACCGTTATAAATGTATGTACATCAGGAAATGGGTTGATTTCTTACCTTTCTTTAGATACCTCTATGAAATAAATCCTTCCACTTAATCAAAAGTTATAAACAATCTAGTCAGGTTCTATCGACATTTTTGATGATTTTTTAAGTAAAAAATCATCCCTCATTGCAACCGAGTCGTGGCGACGATCAACAACATACATTTTGTTTGTTTGGGCTCTGTTGGTGCGCTTGATGAAGGTGAAAGCCAATGCATAAAGATTTATAAGGGAAAACGATTTCTTGTGCTTTTTTTTTTGAATTTTTTTGTATGTGGATTTGGGTTAGCTGGATGCGCTGAAGTAAGGAGAACAGCCTACGAGGAAATTTTTGTTATTCGGCACTTCTTTGACTGGTAGGGTGTTAATTTGAATTATATGTTGTATGTGGATTTGGGTTAGCTTGCGGTGCGCTGAAGTTAAAAGAAATTTTGTTGTTACTTAGAATGGAAGTGAATTATTTGTTCTGATTTTTGTTTGAGGATTATTTGAGTTCGTACACAGATCTTAATTATTTATTGACGTATGTATTGATAGGTTATTAAAGAAAAGAAAGACAAATGCGTATTTTGGAGAACTTTGGCTATACGTATGGAAAGGGTGTGCGGTGAACACCTGTGCACCTTCGAATAAACGTCACTGTTATTTATATATTATATATGTACATATATTTAGGTTTTTCGAATGCTTCAGATAATATGTCAACACATCTAGTGAAAACATTGTGTGTACTGGTGATATTTTTGGTGACGTCAATTATTCAACGCATTGCTAATTTATACCGTCTAAATGTTCCTTAATTTTCTAAGCCACCATTAGTGAAAACAATGCACAAAATTAAAAAATATTAACGAACACACCCTTTACTATTCGAGGCCTGCCAAACTTCCCCAAAAAAAAAATTTCGGAGTTTCAAACTATTCCAGGCATTCCGAAACATTATATCAACTATTAAAGTTACTAAATTTAATGACTTAACTATCGACACTATTCCTTTGTTGTTGCTTACTGGCGCTGTTTACACACTTTACCGATATAAAACGCATAATATTAAGTATTATTTACTGTGCCGCCCCCTAAAAGTGCCACCCGGGGCTCATAAAGGGCCAGTCTTTAGGACTTAAAATTTATTTCCGAATCCAAATTAAAAGGTGAAAAACTTTTTGAAGATTAGCCCGCAGAATACCATGACAGATCGTATCTCTCCAGTAGCTGTCACTGGGCGTTAAATTGCGAAGAAGTTCAGAGAATTTGGAAGAGGTTTTTTGATCTTTGAATGCGATTTGTTCGGATTGTTGTTCCTCATGAAAATTTCATTTCTCCAGGAATTAATTTCTCAGCAATCATTTTCTCGAGCAATTAATACATATTGTTGATGGCTAGAATATGCAAATCTTCTTCAGTTGCCCTGCTTGGGCACATAGTAGGGTCCTAGTAGTGGCTGTTAGAAATTTTGTACTGGAGCAGTATTTTTTACTGAGAAATAAAGTCGTACGCAGTTCTAACTTCCTCAATTGTATCAGTCTCCCATTGTCTATACTATACTAACTCAATTATACAGATTCACTAAAGTAACTCAAGTAACCTCAACTCCAAAATATGTTTCAATCAGGTATGACATCAGCTTATCATATCATATCATCATATTTCAAAATTAAATAATTATACCTTTATAATCTCCTCATTTAAAAACAAGTTACCTGTAAATGAAGCATGCCACATAAATAACTATGATCTTTAATATTTTTTTGCAGGGTATCTATCACTCATTATGAAATCCAATCAATCAAAAATCCATTTGTTAATTTCGATTGGGTAACATCAACAACCCTCCAATTACATCAATTACCGAATTAGCATTTTCAAACAAAAAAAATTAAAAAAAAAAAAATCATTAATACCTAACCATGGCTATGTACTTAGGCAATTATCAACGATTCACCATAAATTCCAAAACAGTCAGAGATAAAAAAAAAATTAAATTGCATTTTATCGTTTGGTATCGAATAATATGGTCTGCAATGGCTGCTCCCAAAAATAACCTGAATTGCTGGTGGTCATAATTTTTGTTGAAAGGTTCTTTGGTAGGTAAGGTATATACCCTTGACGTTATACTACAAACTGATCCAGCTGCACCGACAACAATATCTCTGATTAGCTTTAGAACAATTTAAATAATTAAGTTCAACAGGGGCAACCTTTCACTAATAACTCATCGATTTTGTTAATATTTACGGAACTTTAATAAAACAAAATAAAATAAGAACGCTGCCGTTGCCATCAGTACATATACTTTTCTCAAGAGCAAGACCACAAAATCTTTATTTCTTTTTTGTTATCAATAAATATCATTTTTTTTCCTGCGTTTCAGAAGCGTTTATTCAATATGATGAATTTGTAGAGTGCGTCTTTATTTGGCTCGCGTTCAAAGTATTTTTTACATCATTAAGCTGAACACTCGGACTTAACCGCACGTCGTTGTCGCGTCGTCGCTTATGATGTAAATGCATATGGTTTGACGATTGAGTGATGTTTCTTTTTTGTCGTGTGTCTGAAAATTATACAAATATGGTTTTACAGTGTCATACCTTGACTTCAATTACATAAGGTTAATGTTAAGTGCGATTTGGTATCAATTAGATGAATTTAATTTAAAAAAAAAAAAGAAGTTTTTTGCTCAGCTCTTTTGTTTCTATGTGAATAATGTGCGGGGATTCTTTGAATTTAACAAATGACTTTTAAACGTTAACTTAAAAACCTATTCAAAAGATTATTATATGCATATTCTTTTCAAAGTTCACCACCGAATATGTATTGTATTTAAATGTGCGATTGAATTGTTAAGATATTTTTTTTTGTTTGTTTAATAAAGGTATATTGTTGGTGGCATTGTTGTATGTTTGAGTTTAAATTTAAATTTTTGGTTTATTTAATTGTTTGCTTAATGAGAATATGTTTGTATATTCAAAGCTTCCGGCTGTGATTTTGGATATTAATCATAAATTTATGCAGGAAATATTGCAAGTGTGTATTATAATTGACACATAAAATTTAATGAGATAATTTGTTAAGGTTTTGTGGTTTAAGTCAATGTTTTTTTTGAATGAGATTTAAATTTTGGTTGAAATTTGTATCAATTTATTCGAAATGGGTGGGAATGATTTGGAATATTTCACATATATATTATGGTAAATATTTAATTTCTATTATGTTCTTTTTTAATTGTTTTTGTTTTTTTTAAATTATAAATTACATTAAACTTATATCTTGGATTCATGAAGCAGCTAAAATTCATACGGGGAAGGATAAAGATAAATTGGCATTGAGACTGGTAACATATTGCAGTGAATTTTAAGCTTCATGTCTTATTTTTACAAGAAAAAAGTAGGTATCACTGTGCAACTTGGAATTTTTGACGGCCAGATTTTATTTATGTGAAGGTTTTTTATAATAAATAAATTATACACAGCGATTAGCATACGATGTGACAAAATGCTAGAGCGTGTAGGTTGATTCAAGACAAGAAAAATATCGTATGGGAGGGGGGTCTATTTCCCCCCGTTTAGGCAGGAGGATCAATTTTCTAAAATAAGGCAAAAACTACAGCAATACTTACAAATTCGTGCTATACTTTTTTTAAAGTCAGAAGTCCGTTCTTTTATTTTATTTTCAATTCAAAATATTTGAGAGAATATGTTCTTTAATTAAATTTCAAACTTAAAATTTTGAAAAAAAAAGATGATGTTTGACTAAAAATTAATTGGAGCATTGAAAAATAAGCACAAAAATACTACTTAATAACGTAAAATTTTGAGCAAAATCAGTTTGAGCACAATTTTTTAACTATTTTTAAGAAATTTGATTTTAGAAATAAATTTTTAAAATTAAAAATAAATTTTTAAAAAACTGTTATCTACAACAACTTTATTTAAAAAGAAGATAAATAAAAAATTTCTGTCTGTTGACTCGCCTACAGCCTAAACTTGGTATAAACTTGGTATAAAGTATTTTTGGGACATTCCCCCGACACGTTTTTTTTCATTTTCTTTTTAGAACCAAAAATAACGGTACCTGCCATATACTTTTTTTTTAGCATTTTTGGAAAATCTTTTTTTTTCTCAAAAATGGTTCGAGAGATTTTTCTAAAAAAAGGTCGATAAATTTTATTAATTATGTGCTACCTTTTTGTGAAAATTAAATTTCCAACAAATGGCTTTAAATGGTACCTCCCATAGAACCATTTTTATTATTTTCGTTTTTCTGGAAAAGGAATAGACTGATTTTGATAATTTTTTTTATGGATAATGTTCTAAGAAATTTAAATAGTATTGTATACCGAAATTTACAAAAAAAAATTTTTTTTTGATTTTTAAAAAAAGTTTCAATTTTTTTTTTTTGAAAACCAAATATTTCGAAAACGACTTGGTTGATTTTTATAAAACTTGGTAACAAGCGGTTTTTTAATATTATCTAAAATTTTTTGAATGAAAAATTTTCTTATAGTCAAAATTAACGGTACCTTCCATATAAATGTTAAAAAAAATATAAATTTTCTCGAAAACGACTCCTACGATTTTGAATATAATTGTTCCAAATACTAATATTAATATGGTCTACAATCTGCCAAAAACAAAATTTACAGTAAGCCATTATTAATAGTGCCTCTCATCATAGAACCATTTTCTTTATTTTGGACTTTTGGATTCTAAAAAAAAAATTTTTGAAAATTCGATATTTCAAAAACGGGTAGATAATTTTTTTCGAAATTTAATTTTTAATTCAACATAAATAAATACTAAAAAATTGTGTAGCAATTTTTTTTCTTAAAAATTTTTACAAAATTTTATATATAAAAAATTTATTTAAAAAAAAAACACTCTAAATATTTTAATTTTTTTTTTCTCCAAAACTAAGATTAGTTAAAGAAATCAGATGGTGTACTTTTTTTAGCTCTCAAAACAACTTTTTTAATAAATTCATTTCGAATTATGTCGATTTTCAATATTTTTTAATTTAAGCTCTAAGTTACATGTATAATACTGGTTTAAACTTAAGGCTCCCATAAAAAGAATTATTTACTTTTAATATACTCAATCTTTAAAATTCAAAGAAACTCTTACTACAAAAGCAAGTTTGTGCGATCCAGTCGTGCGTTTTGTTTTAAATGGTTCTAACTTTTCCAAACTGCAACCGTTAGGGCTTTTTTTTAAGTTAATCTCATGTTTGAGTATTTAATTCACATATAATTTAAGGCATTTATTTGAGTATAAAATAACTTCCAGTTTCAACTATGAAATGACTCTCAAAAAATTAATAAGGAAATCCCCAGTTTTGAGTATTTGTTGGCTTTTTAACCTTCACCAGGACTACTTAAAACCTAAATACATGTATTTTAAATTCAGATAAAGTATGTTGAATTTGAATACGAAAACTAATTTTAAATTTTTGTTCCCAGATTTTTGAAAATTCTTGAGCACTGCAAACATTTTAGATGAAATTTTCCAAACATTAACAGCCATATTAATAAAAAAAGGCTAATTCCACCCTAATTCCACGAATTTATTACACCATGGAATCCACCACTTACTTCTTAGTTTAGGTCATCTTCAACAATTTCTTTCATATTTTCCTTGGAAAATCTAAACTTTGGATTTATCTGCTTTTACATATTTTTTTTTTCTTGTCGTTGATAGCTGATTGTCAAATAGTTGCAAATGATTTAAGAACTCGATAAATATAGTGAACATCAAAATTAAATATGTAGCCTCAGAATAAATTCACACATCTAGTTCTTATTCCTTCGCTAAACCACCTTCTTTGTAGAATTGTAGAATTTTTTTTTTATTGATAACATTTTACACTTAGTCCACGGAATAAGGTCTAATCCTTCGCTATTCCAGGTTTATTAATTTGGCTGTAAGTATATACAAAAAAGTCATAAAAAATTGACTTAGGGTTTTGCTACATCAAAATATCCTTCAGTTTTCATTCTCGATAAAACTGTGCTATAATCTCTTGTTCCATTTAAAGTTATATCGTTAATTTTAACTCAAGTAAAATGTTACGCTTGCCAAATTAAGAAGAGAATTAAAAAACCTTAAGTCTAAATAATAAGAAATCTCCAGAATAAGACTTAATTACGCCAGAAATTCTTAAAATGCGCCATCGTAAAGGATGATTTAAAAATGACCAACGAAGCTAAAAACTAATAACGTAGACTTTAAGTTTTTTAGGTTTAAGGTTTTATATTTTTCTTATGTATTCACGCAATTCTATAACTAGTTTATTATTGAACAAACAATATATTTGAACTAAAATATCAAATAAGAAAAGATACTTTAAACAATTTTACAATAACTTTAATTTTTGAAGAACTTTTATTTGCTTTCATGTTTTATATTAACCAAACTATTAATTGTGATACCAAAAATAATCATTTCCTTAAGTAAAAATTTCGTCATTCTTTTTTTAACTTTCATTTTCTTTTCTTTTTTAAACCACAAAAGTCTATCAATCCAAGTCGATTTTTCATTAAATCGCTTAAAATAATCAAACAATTTCCGACAATGTGGGTGAAGTCATTTAATAGACAGACTCTATACTGCCACTCAGCTTTAAATCAAAGATAAAATCTGACCCACCTATGTGTCTGTGATGGTGCGACTGGGGATGTTTATATAAAATAAATACCTATTCCCAAAAGCACGTGTTGTCTCAAACACATAATAAAACTGCACCCAACTCCAACATGCTGCAGCCATAACTTATTGCCATCGGCTTCGACTTCGACTATTACAAAACTCTCAACTCCCACAACTCTACAAAGGATAAAAAAAAAATCCACAAAAAACATATACGCATATTGCGTTACCCACTTCTTCACGCATCAGTCGTCCCCAGAGGCCTCAGAGCATACCATAAACAAATGTATCTATCTAAATAATCTAATGTTCCTCTCGCGAGGTTCGAGAGTGTGTATTTGGGGCCTTAGGCTGTTTATCTTATCGCTCCCATCTAACACATGTCAGGGGGATCGTAAAAGCTTGTACTCACTTCAAAATGAATATGTCTGTCTGTGCGACAGCATTGGCGCTCAATTTTCATTGTTTTTGCTGTGGATTGTGGAACATATCTATCATGCTGCCGGTTAATTTTTCCAATCTCTCACCTGTTGAGAGGCTTTTTCTCAACCCTCTCTATTTAATGAGTATCGTGTGTGTGGGTATTGACCATTTAAGCTGTTTTAGCGGAAAACCTACCATGCTGCTGGAGCTGGACATTTACCACCGATCGGATATTTGTATCTTTAAGATACGTTCGCAGACGTGCTTTGTTTTGTTTTATTTTTTTTTTTTTTTTTATTTTTTATTGGCTTCTTGTATTCGTATCTTCTAAGTATTTTTGTTTTGTTTTTATTTCATCTTTGCATTATGTCTTTCTCTGATCGGTGATCATACAGCGTGGATCAACTCAGAAGCAACAGCTTAAGGTTGGCGTTTGGGGCGTCCAACATTTTAGTTTGGCTCGTGTCGCCATCGTGTATTGTCGCGTTGACCGTTGGGAAATAATATTTTAATTTATAATTAATTCTTTTAATAATAACCAACCCTTTGGTAAGGAAGTTATAGTCTGAAAGGAAAGAGCAGTGTTTTGATAAAAAGTCAAATCAGTTGATATATTAGACGACATAACATTAAATCGTGTCACACTGTTGTAAAAGAATATCTTCTTTTTTTCGGTTTAATTCAATTAAATATTGAAATTCATTTATTTTCTTTTTCTGTCGGTTACAATCGCAACGTTTATGGTTTTAAAAGTACTTGCGTAACAAATAAACAAACACACCTTTGTCACCTATCACCCTGTGATTTTTTTTTTTTTTACAATCATTTACGACCGTAGTGACTGAGGCGCATCAATAAGAAAGCGAAGCAAATTGTGTCAAAAAAGTCTTTTCGGTCGCTCATTATCTACTTTTCGCTTTTTTCGGGCAAAGGGTAATTACGCGCGGTACTTAATTGTGAGTAAAAGGTTTTGATGTTAATTTCAATATAAAGACATTAAGTTGATGCATCTAATCTCGTATAAAAAAAAAGGGGAGTTGATTTCAGGGAGAGAGGATGGAAATATTTAAAAAGAATATTAAGGTTTGCTTTCTATTACAAAAAAAAATAGAATTTAATTGTTCAAACAATTGAATTTCTCTTAACAATTATACACTTTCATCAGTGCTTTCAAAGAAGATAAAAAAGGCCGGTTAGAAACCTTGAAATTTGAAATTAATAAAAATGAATATTAATTACAAATTTTATCAAAAAAATATCAAATGAATCGTGTCTGCTGACAAAAACTTTTGCTACATTGCTATAGAATAGTTTACCAAAAAAAGACTTCATTACATTAAATACAATGTAAATGTCTATAAAATGAAATACAGGAATGTGTTACATAAAATTAGTCTTGTCGTTCAAAGTTATAATAGTAAACCTAACGATGACCCAAAAAAAATGGTGGACAAATCAAAAATATTAAATAAAACCAATGCAAATTATTTTAAAATTGATTACCATACAATATTATGTACAATACATAATTAAAAATACCTATACCTCTGTATATAAAACTTTAAAAAAAATTGATTGGCCTATCTAGATATGCAGGAATAACCCAAAAATAGGTGAATTCTCAAAAACCTCAAATAAAGTACATTTTATGTAACTTGGGACAATAGAAATAATTTTTGTTTTATTAAAACTGTATAAAATATTCTCATGAATATAAAAGAATATTTTAATGTGAGAGCTAGTCATACACTATGTAGATAAGCAAAAAAAAAAAAAAATCATAATGTTTCTTCCAGAAAATCAAATAAAAGTCCTCTGCATTAAAATTAAAGCAAGTGATGTTCCACTTGTTAAGGATTTAGCTCAAATTGCAGTCAATTATAGGCGCAATGACTCTAAGACTTACTCAAAGAATCAACGAAACCTATTTGACTTCTATATCATCGTTAAGTTCAGTTTTTGTTAAAATCTCAATTTTTTTTTAATTTATATTTTTCACATGAGCTCGGCATTTTTTACTCAATAATTAATTATTTCACGTTTAAAAGGCAGATCTTTCATTAATTTGGTAATAAATGCAGAATATTCATTAATATTTCATATAAATCTCAAAATCCGGGCTATAAAATGAAATCTAAAAGACAAGAATTTAATAAAAGTTCGGACCTCAGCTCTTTTGTTTCTTTTAAAAAACCCATACAATTTTTCTTTTCGAAGGTTTTTGATGTTTTGACTTTGAATTTAGGGAATTGGTCAATAAGTTCAGCTTCTAGTAAAATTTCTACCTAAAATAAAAACCGTTATTTAGCTATAAAAAAAAAATAAATTTGATGGCACAACAGCTCATGAAGAACTAGGGCCTAGTGACTTACAACTCTCAACCATTCCTGTGTGCGTGTTTCCAGGAATGGAGGGGACCTACAGTTAATTGCCGAATCCGAACGGCTAACGAGAGGCACTTTTCTGTGACAGGAGATACTCTTGGAGGATTTGTCAATTCCTCGCAAGAGGCAGTAGCCGTTTTTTTTTCTTTAAATAAATAGTTGGCGAGGCTGGGGATCGAACCTTAGACCTCCGGCATGACAGTCCATCGCACTAACCATCACGCCACGGCTACTACGTTATTTAGCTATATTAGCGGTTTATCATACATTTTGCTTTGGTTATGAAAAAAAGAATAAAGAATGAATTTTTCTTTTCTTCCTCTTGGGAGTAGGTCTTGCCATGAATAAGTGCCTTTCATCTAAGCCATTCGGATGGGCTAGGATTCGGCAGAAAATTAAAGGTTCTCTCCATTCCTGCCAATAACACGCACAAAGGAATATTGTTAAGAGTTGTAAGTCACAAGACTCTGGTTTTAACAAGATACACGAGCTGTCGTGCCACCAGATTTCTTTAATTTTTAAAAATGTAATTGTTTCCTAATCATTTTTAATATCAGCTAAAAGTGTAGTAGCCGTGGCGTGATGGTTAGTGCGATGGACTGTCATGCCGGAGGTCTAAGGTTCGATCCCCAGCCTCGTCATCTATTTATTTAAAAGAAAAACGGCTACTGCCTCTTGCGAGGAATTGACAAATCCTCCAAGAGTATCTCCTGTCACAGAAAAGTGCCGCTCGTTAGCCGTTCGGATTCGGCAATAAACTGTAGGTCCCCTCCATTCCTGCAGACACGCACACAGGAATGGTTGAGAGTTGTAAGTCACTAGGCCCTAGTTCTTCATGAGCTGTTGTGCCATCAAATTTATTTATTTTTTTAAAAGTACTTACTTTTTCCTTAAAAAAATTGTTTCAATCATGAGGAAGAGTTCAAATTAAAAGCTTCAAACACTTTCGATAAAGTAATGTCAGATTAAATTATGACTATTCCTGACCAAAAACTTGAAAACTGGAAATTATAATTAGGTATACTTTTAGAAATTTATTGAAAAAAAAAAACAAAAACTGATTTTGAAACTTGAAGAATTTTAGAAGCTTTCATACCTCAAAAGACCATCTGTCTAATCTAATGTTATATTATTTTCTTAAGAAACGTTTCCTGAGTTAAAAAAAAAAAATAAAAAAGATACATAAATTTGATTGCACAACATCTCCTGAAAAACCAGGGCCTAGTATAGCTTACAACTCTCAACCATTCGTGCATGTCTGAAAGAATGAAGGGGACCTAAATTTATTTGTAAAGGATTTATCATTTCCTCGCAAGAGGTCCTGAAAAACATTATTGTAGCTATAAGGTGGCATTGGCCAAACCTCGGTGTGATAGTCCAATGTATTAACCATTAAGCTACTACTTCCTGAGTATAAAGTAAAAATATTATTTAAATATCTTAAATTATGCAAATATTTCCATTAATATGTAAAAATAAATACTTTTCATTGGATACAAACAATAACGTGATAAATCAAAACACTATTTCTTTCAAATTATTCAAACAAAAACAACACCTTGTTAATCATTTCGTTTAGCATAATGATTCAGGAACATGAATATTAAAGTGGATTGTTAATTATGTGCAAATTTTACTCAAACAATCAGATCAATATTAATTAATTTATATGTTAATGTCTTAAGTTATTATCAAATTGTCTTAATCATTTGTCATCCTAAAAAAATATTATTAAAATAAGTCACATAAATTATTGCAAACGAAATATTTTTTGGAAGCAAAAAATATGAGTTGAGTGAACTTTTTTTCGTTATATTTGCTCCTGAAAAAAAATAATAATGCCATAAATCAAATAAGATGATTATGTGAGGTAAGTAATAACCTTAATAGCTTGCGTTTGAGATAATCAATTATTTTTACACATAAGCGTGAGTAATTTTGAGTTCGTTTACTCGTAAATTTGAAAAAATAAGACAACACAGATATATTATGCTTTAAAAGACATTTTAAAAACAATACAAAAATTAAGGCAAGAATAATATTACAAAAAAAACTAGTTATAAAAACTTTTTGTAATTTTATTCTTGTTTTATTTTTTTTATTCATTTTTATTTGATTGCTTTTAAAATTCTTTCCAAAACGTATATTTGTTTTATCTTATTTTTATTTTTTTCAAATTTACGAAAACAGGAACTCAAAATTATTCACGCTTATGTGTAAAAATAAAAGATTATTTTAAACGCAAGCTTTAAGGTCAAGTTTATCTGAATTTATGATTATTCAATTTGTATTGAATTTAATTTTTAAATTTGCAATTTTAGATAAAGATTTAAGCACTTTAAAAATAAAAATTTAACAGTGAAGTCTGTGAAGTAGGTGATTCTAACTGAAATTGAATTACCAACAAAGAAACAAAAAGATCTTAATTAAAAGTGATATTACTATATGATAGAGAATATGCAATAAGAAGGTGATCTGAACCATCTGAACCAATTTTATAGCATAATCCCCCAGAGTAATTTTCAAACTCTTCTCTTTTTTGATGGTTCAGTCTTAAGTGCAGAGATGATGAATCACTTGTTTTTTTAGCTAGCCTTATTTAGAATAACAGTGGCTGCATAAAAAGGATTAAAGAAAGAGTTTATGAATATCAAAAATGAAGTAGATTTCGTTATTTTTGGTTATTTCCAAAACAAGAAGACATTTAAGCATTTGGTTTTCAGTATTTGACTCAAAATTAACAATGGCATTGAATATTTATAATAAAAATGGTACTTATTAACGTAAATTAAAAAAAAAATAAAGTTAAACCCAAAAAACTATGTTTTTTCCTAATTTTTGAGTTTAAAATGGAATTGTAAAGAAACTGTTGACTAAAACAATTTTATGTAGAAATAAAATATATGAATGAATTCCTGGCTTTGACAAAAGGTAAAGGATTTTATTCTAAAAATTTTCGTTGGATTTTTATGAGTTCCTTAATATTTTTTAAGTCAATTTTTTGAAAAATTGCTCCTCCCATTTAAACGGGGGGATATAGACTACCCCCTCCAAAGGATTTTTTTCTTCTTTTGACCCAACTTATACGCTCTAGTATTTTTATGCATGTTGTGCCAAGAACCATTTTTTTTATTAGAGCAGAGCTATAGTCGAAAAACTAATCCTGTGGGGTTAAAATTGCCAATAACTGAAAAAAGCGCGAAAATTTCGAGCGTTCGGCGCTCGAGTTCGAAAACTTGGGTTTTTCATGAGGCCAATATCATAAACGACTCAGCAAAATATCAGAACTACCATATCTAACGCATACATGCTCTCCTATTAGACGACAAGGTTACGGGACTATTATTTTTAATTTTTTCAAAAACTAAAAGAAAATCTAGTATCCGGTTCTCTGTTTTTGACTATTTAATAAGAACACTGAATTTTGAAAACAAAATCAGTACTTAATTACGTAAAAGTTTAAAAAAAATCAGTTTGGAATTTGTTTTAAATTTTTTTTTCTCCAAATTTTGAGTTTGAAATTAAACGTTTCAAAACCTTGTCCTTAAAACAGATTTATTTAAAAATAAAATAAAGGAAAATATATTTTGCTTTACAAAAAGGTATATTATGGCATTGCAAATGTAACCGTGTTTACAAAAAAAAAAAAAATTTAGAACATTGCCCCTCCCGGCTAAACGGGAGGAAATAAACGCCCCCTCCTCTACGATTTTTTTTCTTATTTCGACCCAACCTACACGCTTTTTAGGTGAATCACCCCCTATATACAAAAAAAACTTTGATCAGTGGTACCTACCTACCAAAACCCCTTTTTGATTTTCCGAATTTTTCATTAATTGCTTAACTGATTTAAAATAAAGATTAATACTGGAACTTCTTTAATGTTAAAATAATATTGTATATCAATTTTTTAGAAAAATAAAAAGAAATAAATTCAATATTTTGAGATTTTTACTTGCAAAGGTAAAGGTATTATTTATGGCAAAGTTATACATTCGTAACCAATATTGGACTTGAGATTCTGATCTAACTTGACACCACAAAGATAAAGGAGACGAAAATAGAAAAAATTAAATAAAATTGACGATTTCTTTTTTTTTTTTTTGAAATTAGTTTTTGGTTTATCTTATTAACTACTTAATAGAAGCATGCATACCAGTTTTTTTTTTTTTTTTAATATTTAAGTAACTTGCTCTTAGAATTTTTGGAATGATTTATGTTTGCATAGATTCATATTGCTTTGAGGATTCACACTGCATTCTATTTTCTGAATTCAAAAAAAAATTTATAAAAGTTCTTTTAGCAATTTAAAGAATGAGTTTTATGCTTCAAAAATATTTTCTTTAATTTTGTATGTATTTTTTTTAATTTTATAGGCACATGTTTTAATATAAAATCTTCAACTTTTTTCAATATTAAGGCCTTTAAGCTACTTTAACCACAAAAGTAAGTTGGTGCGATCCAATCGTGTATTGTTTTTTTTTTTTTTGTTTTTTTTTTTCTACGCATTATATTTATTCACATAACTTCCGGTTTAAAATTTTAAAAGAATATTTAATGCAAATCAATTTAGCAGAAAAACAAAACTTACATAAAAAAAAAAAAAAAAAAAAAAAAAAACATTCAATTAGAGGTTAATCACATTTTTAAAACTCCCAGCTTTTAAATTCAACGAACCCATTAGAACTTTCTAGTTACTCAATTAAGCTCATTATCCCTGATATTATTTTATTTATTCAATGATTAATCTTGAATTTTTATCTTCGCCTTCAATATAAACTTTGAAAAAAAAAAAAAAAAAAAAAACCTTAAAGCTTCGCACAAACAATTTAAAAGCCACGCCTCTGACAGGCTTGTTAAGTTTCAAGTGTTTTAATTATCAAACAAAAAACAAACTAGTGTTTAATCAATATAGAAAAAAAAAAATCATATACAGTTGTGATTTAATTGATTTAATTGAATATCAGTTGTAGAAGCCATTATTAAATAACGATCTTCATTTTGATCAATAAATTCGTCCAACATTCTGCCATTGACCATTCGCTGGTTTCAATCAACCAAACTACTATCAACAAATTGCCCGTCAATTAGTCGAGCAATAAAATTGATTTAATATTCATCCATCGAATATCGAATGAAATTTGTAGGTTTCATTATTTTTTTTTGCTTGATTTCGATTTTTTCTTGTTTTTTTTTTCCTCGATCTTACTGAGATTTATACAATTTTGCAATCATCAATATGGATTTGGGTGGCCAATTGAAATGCTTACCTTTTTGTTTCAACTTTTTTTTTTTTTTTTAATTTACCTGTTGACGCAAGTCCTAAATCCCGGTGGCTGCGCCGCGCCGGTCTCGCGTTCTATGCTCGCACGTTCTACACATTTGCTCATTAATGCCCATGCGCACATACATACAATTCTATTTATACAGAGGTACTCTCTGCTGCTGCATTGAATCGCATACGCCACCTAGGCAGTGGAGTATGCAATGTAGCGAGTTGCTGCCAATGTTGACACTTATGTGTCATAATGTTGTCGTTTTATGGCAGCCCCTTAGGTGCACCGAACGAGGTTGTAAATTTGCCTGATTGACAACCATGCGATTGAGATTTTATCACCAATTCGTGTTTTTCCAGCAGATAATGATGTTTATATATGTTTCAAAACCAACGAAACAAATAAAGTTAATCATTTCAGTAGTTTTATAGAACTTTGTTTATGGGAATGGGAAATATATGGCAAAGTCGAGAAGTTCAAATTACATATCCGTGAAGATATTTTAGGCAACTCAAACAGAGATTATTGCAATAAATCATGTAATCATGTAAAATTACAAGAATTTAGACATTTAGCAAACACTCTCACATTTAGTTTGATGTACGTACCTATATACCTATGTTGTAGTAATATTGTGGTGTTATACAGATTACTTACCTATTTGGATACAAAGTTGTTTGTAGCTTGTTCGTTTTTTGAAAGTCCAAATCAGAAATACATATTTAATTATTTGTCTTGACTTCAATTTAACTTAAAATGGCATCAGTAACTTGTTTAAACGGTTTCGAATTTCATGTTCAAAAATTAACTCTAATAAAAAAATTTTTAATCAACTTATAGATTAATTGATGGATATTTGATTTTGTGCAAGAAATATATGGTCCGTAAGACTGTGTGTGGCCTGCTTTTTAAGAACATAACCCTATGTTTGGAGATAAATTAATTTAGATTAAGAAAAAAATATTAGATAGCTTATCTTATGTCCTTTTTCATAATTATTTGATTTGAAGATATTTGAACTCGAATAAATGCATTTATAGATTTAAATAAACAAAAACTATATTGCCAGTCTTGCCGTTATTTTTGACTAGTTTGTTTTTTTTTTGTATATTATTTTTTAAAAAATTAATTTTATTTTATCTTTGTATATTCTATAAGTAAATTTGAAACAAACATCTTCACATTTTTATCTAATTCGAAATTTTTATCAAACCTGACATTACGGTCATAGAGAAGACGAAAAAAGAGTTGATCCTGAAATTTCGTTTGGCTGTCTGTATGTTTGTCATTTTTTGTTTGGGGTTACTTTTCGACGGGGCCAAATTTCAGTAGTAGTAGTTTGTACCTTTAATTTAAAATTGATCATATTAAGAAGTCAATGTAAAACCTCAAAATACTTAAACCTTATGATGAATTTTGCTGAAGAATTCTAAGTTTTATCGTTAAATTCTACAATTTCCGCATATCGAGGTTTAAAAGAAACTAGTACGTCCAGCCCTCGAAATCCGATATATATAATAATTTATATGCCTTCGGCTTTTCTAGACCGCGTAAATTGTACCACAAAATTCGTGTTTGCCGTTTTATAATATGATATATTCACGAAGAGTTGATAAAACGTTGGTTACAAATAAGTCTTTTACTCGTTTTTAAAGAGATCCTACTTGAATGAGTTTTTGTACAATTAAATGCAAAAAATTCTATTTGTACTTGTACGTGCTTAACAATGATATTGTAAAAAAAAAAAATTCTTCAAAATATAGATCTTGGACATAACCAGCATTTTGGAAAACAGAATTTTACACATAACAGCATTTTGAATGTACATGATAATTGGATATACAGTATTTTCAAATACAGAATTCTGAATTACAGAATTTTGGTCGTACAGTGTTTTCGAAAATAAAATAAACAGGATTTTGGTCATATAGAATTTTGAAACCCAGAATTTCGACCCGCTCCCTCAAAAAAGAGCTGCACTCTTATAATTTCGATAAAAATATTCGTGGTGTAGTTATGGTCTTAATTTTTTTTAAACTATGGTCGTTATAAGATATTTAAAATTGGCATACAATTTTTTAACTTCAGAAATTTTGTAAATAAAAAAGTATACTCGTATCATGAAAACCGCTCCAACAATGTATAAATTTACTTTGCATAAATTCAATTTTTTTTTCTAAAACTTAAGCAGCTTTCTTTATTAAGACCTCAAAATTTATTTAGGATTTGTTTTAGAAATTTAGTGAACAAGTTTTATGTTTCTTTACCATTTTCTGTATAATCTATTATATGAATGTTTATAATATAAAATATGTATAATTCTGGGATACTTGGACCATAAAAGAGCGAATTCGTGCAATCCAGTCGTGCGTGTATCATACTTTTATAAATAAATTTGGCTTATACGAAAAATTTAAAATCAATGGGGGAAAATTTGACATGAATCGGCGTAGAAACAAATCTGTAAAAATTACCGCTTCTTGCATGATTTTTTAAAATTATATAGATACTTCATAAAATTAAGGGTTTTTATTTTACTTTCGAATATTTTGTGTTTGACTTAACTGAAAATTTTATAATAATTCAAAAAAATTAAAATTAAAAATTTTTAATTTTTACGATTACTTTCAAAATTTTGTAAAGAATGTACCTACTCGTCGTACGCCTACTTTTAAACATTTTTCGAAGCCTGCTTAACAATGAATCCTTGTTTATGCGAAATGAAAAACAGTGAAATAAACACCGGCGGAACGTTTGTTTGCCAAACAATGTAATACATACCATACTCTTTTTTGGGTTATAAAGTATAACATAAAAGGGTATGATATATTTTGCCAGAATTGTTTTTCAAACTTACATAACGCTGGGGTTTATTTCGTTGTTTTTCGTATCAAATTTTTTTATTCCGCATTTTATTATTTGGCATTTTACATTTTGCATATTACATTTTGTTTTTTTTTTAAAGGATTTTATTAATAATCATTTCGTATTTTTCATTTCGCAATTTTCAATCAGTTTTTTGTTATTTTCTCTTTGACGTTAGGCAATTTTTTATTTTTTATTTGGCATTTTGTAATTTTGCTTTTTTTTATTTGGCATTTTATAGTTTCGGTTTTTTATTTTGCATCCATCAAAATTTTAAGGCATATATAATTTAATAGAAGCCAAAAAATGCAAAACAATTGAATGCCAAATAAAAAAAAGCTGAAAAACAAAATTTAATATTTTTATTTCGAAGGGAAAAATACCTAAATAATACTTATATGGATTTATTTTTTTAAAAGATTATTTCTTAGGCGCAAAATCTTAGACGATCATACAGCATTTTTAGATGATTCTAAAATAAAAAAAAAACTGGGTTGAAAGGACGTTGTGACCTGTGACACTGGGCCTTAATTAAAATTAGGACAGGCCATGAAACTAAACTCTTTTAGGCATCCGAAACCATCCATATTTGTTAACCTAAGAATACCGAGAGTCTGGGTGCTATACAGTAATCTAGGTATTGCCGCGGTAGAAAAGATTAAAAATATAAAAATTGCATAATTTCAATGATTTAATTTAATTTTTAAACAAAGCATCTTAATACTGTGTAGTAGCAGTAGAGTGATGGTTAGGGTAATGGACTGTCATGCTGGAGGTCTAGGTTCGATCTTCAGCCTCCTTCAACTAATAATAATATTTAAAAAAAAAAACGGCTTGAGAGGAATTGAAAAAACTTCCAAGAGTACCTCTAGTTATAGAAAAGTGTCGCTCAAATTAGCCGTTCGGATTCTGCAATAAACTGTAGGTCCCCTCCATTCCTGCAGACACGCACACAGGAATGGTTGAGAGTTGTAAGTCACTAGGTCCTAGTTTTTCATGAGCAGCTGTGCCATCAAAATAAATTAATTTATTTATCTTAATACTTTTGTTCGATATTTTTTCCACAAAAATAGAAAAAAATGCGATAAGGCGATATGTATAATACCGAAATTTTTTAATTTTAGCAAGACCGAAACAAGATTTATGTAAGCTTTTTTTCTTTTCTCGTCTCGTGGTCATTTAAATGCCTACTTCTTTTATTATGCAAATGCCTAAGAGATTCCTACAGCAGCGTCACTGAAACAAGAACTTACAAATATGAGCAATGAGCATGTCAAAAATTAAATTTTTAAAACCCATGCAAATACACCAGTATGTAAATTTCAACAAAAATCAAACAGAAGATTTAAATTGATTTTAAAAAATAAAAAGCACGACAAACTTGGTCTTGTGGTTTCAAGGCTTTAAAGTGGTTTAGCATTGAAGATATGCAATGAAGGTAAAAGTTGGTTCATTAATAAAGACGTCTTTTTTTGAATACTTATACACACTTTGCGATACATGCTGGTAAAATAGTAGGTAAAGAATAAGTTTTAGAATGGTTAAAAAATAAAATAAATAAATAAATTTGATGGCACAACAGCTCATGAAGAACTAAGGCCTAGTGACTTACAACTCTCAACCATTCCTGTGTGCGTGTCTGCAGGAATGGAGAGGACCTACAGTTTATTGCCGAATCCGAACGGCTAACGAGCGGCACTTTTCTGTGACAGGAGATACTCTTGGAGGATTTGTCAATTCCTCGCAAGAGGCAGTAGCCGTTTTTTCTTTTTAAATAAATAGGTGGCGAGGCTGGGGATCGAACCTTAGACCTCCGGCATGACAGTCCATCGCACTAACCATCACGCCACGGCTACTACAAGAATGGTTAAAAAAAGATCAAACTTAAGATTTCAATCAAACCTTATACTATATGATTATTGCACAAAAAGTGGGCCCTGCAATTCTGTCAACTAACATCTGTCTGTAAATTAATCTGAAGACTAAACTGTTAAAGAAATTTTCTTCAAATTTTATAAGTGCCAAGTTTGGAGAAAATTTTTTAACAGTTAAGTCTTCAGACGTTCAAATGGGTAGATATGTGTCCTCTATAACCTCTGTCTATCAACTCCTACTCTCGACCTCCCCGTGGTGAACGTCGGGTGCCTAGTACCTTAACTGAAGATGGGGTTCCAATCCCTGTGGACGGTTTAGGTGGCAGCAAATGAGAGAGGGGGGGAGAAGTGTTCCCACTAAGGCACTTCTCCTTTATCCAGGCGGCAGCGGAAGAATTCCCCAGATGGAATCAACGGTGGCGTCTACAGTTCCAGTCAGGTTGAACTACTTAGTGAACACCTTATATGGGCTACTACGACGTATTCGTAGCTCAGGCCTATAAGGAGCGGTTTATCCGGCTCCCCGTCCTTGGAGTTATAATAAGGATCTGGTCCTCCAGGCTAGGGGGTTGTGCGTCGGGGTGACTTCCCTACCACGGAAAAAATGTCGGTTCCGAAACGACAACAAGCCTCGGATATGGATGATTTTAATGTTGACGACCCCAGCAAACGAAACAAGGACAACGAATTTCGGATCTGCACGTGGAATGTCCGGACCTTAAACAGGCCACGTGCAGCCGAACAATTAGTGGAGAACCTGGATAGGCTAAAGGCTGATGTAACAGCCATCCAGGAAGTGCGATGGGATGGAGAGGGCATACGAAGGATGCAATCGTGTGACATCTACTTCGGCGAGTGCTGCAAGGAGCAGGGTCAGCGGCTCTTTGGTTGTGGTTTTGTGGTAAGGGGAAGACTTAGGCAAGAAGTCTTGGGCTTCAGAAATGTAAGCGAGCGCCTGGTCACAATCCGCATCAAAGCAAAGTTCAAAAACATCACGTTGATCTGTGCCCATGCCCCAACGGAAGAAAAGGATGACTCAACCAAAGAAGAATTCTACGATCTCCTCGAGGATACGTATGATAGGTGCCCCAAGTACGACGTCAAGATTATTCTTGGCGACTTCAACGCCAAGATCGGAAAGGAGGGCATCTTTGGTTCGATAGTCGGAGGACACAGCCTGCACGACAACACTTCCGGTAACGGACTCAGGCTCATTGATTTCGCGGCGGGGCGAAATGTCATCATAGCAAGCACTCAATTCCCACACCTCAATATACACAAAGGGACCTGGCGGTCTCCGGATCAACGAACCGTCAACCAGATTGATCATGTTGCGATAGACGCCAGACATGCTTCCAGTATCCTGGATGTCCAAACGTTCCGAGGTGCCAACATAGACTCGGATCACTACCTAGTGGTAGCGCAAGTACGTATGCGGATATCCATGACGCCACAACGACGAGCGAATGCTGTAAAACGATTTAACGTCGCGAAGCTAAAATCGCAAGAGATAGCCAGGACTTTTGCAGACCACGTCTCTCTTAAACTCTCAACAAGCCTGCCACAAGCATCATCTGTAGAGGACCAGTGGAAGCACTGCCAAAATGCCATCAAAAGTGCCGCTACTGATGTACTGGGTTTCACTAGGCCACCACAACGAAACCCCTGGTTCGATGAAGAATGCAGACTGGCGCATGAAGCAAAGAACGAGGCCTACCAAGCCATGCTGCAGGCTAGAACCAGAGCTGCTGAGAGAGCAGCCCGGGAGCTCTACGGGCAAAAACGAAGAGAGGAACGCCGACTTCTCAGGAGGAAAAAGAGAGAGCATGCGAAGCGGGCGGTCGAGTCTATTGAGGACTGTAGCGGCAGGGGTGATGTTCGGAAGTTCTACCGAAGGGTGAGGCAAACTACCCAGGGTTACAAAGCCAGAACGGAAGCCTGCCGAGACGAGAGTGGGAATATGGTGGTAGACACACAGTCGGTGCTGAGGATCTGGAAACAACACTTTTCTAGACTGCTAAACGGCGAAGATGGCCAAAATTCCGCTGTAAGACAGAACACTCCATTCAACCTGGACGATGATGGTCAAAACTTCCGTCCACCCGACCTAAATGAAGTGCGGTTAGCGATAGCCAAGCTTAAAACGTACAAGGCTGCTGGTGCGGATGGCCTGCCAGCCGAGCTATTCAAAGCAGGGGGAGATGACTTGGTAGGGAGTATACACCAGCTTATCTCCAAAATTTGGTCGGAGGAAAGTATGCCCGATGAATGGAACCTCGGTATAGTGTGCCCTATCCACAAGAAAGGAGATGCTCTGACCTGTTCCAACTACAGAGGTATAAGTCTCCTCAACGTCGCATACAAAATCTTGTCATCTGTACTGTGTGATCGCTTAAAACCGTTTGTCAACGATCTGATCGGCCCCTATCAGTGTGGTTTTAGGCCCGGCAAATCAACCGTCGATCAAATGTTCACACTCCGACAGATTTTGGAAAAAACCCAGGAGTTTCAAATCGATACACACCACCTCTTTATCGATTTTAAAGTCGCATATGATAGCGTAGACAGAGACGAGCTATACAGGGCCATGGCGCATCTCGGCATCCCTGCCAAACTCGTCCGCTTGTGCAGGATGACGATGGAGAAATCTCGCTGCTCCGTCAAAGTCGGCAAGAACACCACCGAACCCTTTGATGTCGAGAAAGGTTTGAGGCAAGGCGACGCGTTATCATGCAACCTCTTTAACATCGTACTTGAAGCAATTGTACGCAACTCGCAAGTCAACAACAGTGGTACAATTTTTCAAAAGTCCGTTCAACTACTTGCTTATGCAGATGATATTGACATCATTGGAAGAACGAAGCGAGCTGTCACTGGTGCGTTTGCAAGTATTGAATCGGAGGCGGCGAAAATGGGTTTGGCTGTTAATGAGGACAAGACGAAGTATATGCTATCATCGAGAAAGGAATCTCAACATCGTCGACTCGGGCAAAACGTCACGATGGATAGGTACAACTTCGAAGTTGTCAAAGACTTTGTCTACCTGGGCTCCACTATAACATCGCAAAATGACATCAGTGCAGAGATCAAACGAAGAATTACTCTTGCTAATCGCTGTTTCTTCGGGCTAAGAAGGCATTTGAGTAATAAAGCCCTCTCTCAAAGAACCAAGGAGACCTTATATAAGACCCTTATCATCCCGGTCCTGCTGTATGGGGCAGAAGCATGGACCCTGACAAAAACGGATGAGAATCTACTTGGGTGCTTTGAAAGGAAGATTCTTCGGGTTATCTTCGGTCCAGTATGTATCGATGGAGTATGGAGGAGAAGATTCAACAACGAGCTTTACGGGCTTTACAGCGACGTCGATCTGGTCAAAAAGCTTAAAATACAGCGGCTAAGATGGCTGGGACACGTGGAGCGTATGGACACCAACGCACCAGCCCGACGAGTCTTCGAATCTACCCCTGACGGTCTGCGCAGCAGAGGAAGACCCCACCTTAGGTGGCGCACACAAGTGGAGAACGACCTCAACCAACTTGGAGTGCGTAACTGGAGGCAGCTAGCTAGGGACCGAGCTGGCTGGAGGGGCTTGTTGGTTGAGGCCGTAGTCCATCCTGGGCTGTGAGCGCCATCTAAAGTAAGTAAAGTAAGTAAGTAAGTCTTCAGATTATTTTTTTAATGTGATTTAATAGAGATAAAATATTTTTTTTTTTATTTTAGCTAATGACGACACGGAGGGTATTTATATCGAAAAATTCTAGGCAATTTTAATAAAAAATTTGGTGTGTACCTATGCTTTTGAAGGTATAGTCTGCACATTGATTTAATAAAGTGCAAAAATGTGTTACTAACGTAGACCATTTTCTTTTATTTTTTGACTTTCTCGTTAACGTCTTAACCTACTCATTAATAAGGTCCCTCAAGCTGGGTCCACCACAACCGAAATTCAAAAATCTAACTATGCAGGAATTAAGGGCTAATTTGGGGCTAATTTAGTACTTCAATCTCGAAAGAGCCCCAAATTCCATTCACTCTAAAACTTGTGGTGGACTCAGCTTGACATAAACTCAGCTTGATATGAACTTAGCTTGACATGAACTCAGCTTGACGTCAAGCTGAGTCCACCACAAGTTTTATGGTGAAGGGAATTTGGAACTCTTTCGGGATTGGAGTACTAAATTAACCCCAAAGTAGCCCTTAATTTCTGCATAGTTAGATTTTTTAATTTCGGTTGTGGTGGACCTTCATTAATTAATTAATTAATAATTTATTATTTATAGAAAAGGTCCTTTTGAAATCAAAATATTTAACTATCGGGGAACGAATTCTATAGAAAATACTATTTTATTTTGCAAAGTTTGATCAAAATTTTGATTTGAATCAAATACGATTGACGTTCTCCTGATTTCAAAATATTTAGATTTTATTTTGATTTTTTTCCTTTTTTTGTTTATTTAAAATTTTTTGATTTTCCCATAACTTTTTGCAAGATTTACTTTACAAAAAAAATTAATGGCATATTTACAATACCTAAAGACACAAAATAAGTTAAATTCTCCTAATTCATCACAATTTTGAAAGAACCAACTTTTGTTAGTTGTTTAAGTCCAAAAGTTGACGCGTTGATTTCAAACTTTAAAAATTTTTTTTTTAAAATTCTTCTTGAGTTTCCTTTTCTAAAGAAAATGATCCTCAACTTAACTTGCCACCCAAAGCCTTAATAAAATAATTTCATAAAATTTTAAATAATTATTAAATTAAAATTATATTTGTATATTTTTTTGTTAAAAAAAAATTATTTCAAATTTTAAACAGCTTAGAGGGTGGTTGGTAAAAAAGAGCTATTAAAAAAAATTAATGCTGTTTTGTCTTTTAACGAGCAACTATTTAAAAATGTAAATGCAGTTATTACTGGTGATGTAAATACTGAACTTACTGATGGAAGCATAGAAGTAAGAAGTCAAAAATATTGGACCTTTAACATAGGCACCAGGGTTTCAACTCATACCGAAATTTTAAAATCCTTTTAATTGTAGGTGCATTGTTGTTTTTTATTTATTTTTAATACATTTTGTTAGTAGTAGCCGTGGCGTGATGGTTATATATAGTGCGATGGACTGTCATGCCGGAGGTTTAGGTTCGATCCCCAAACAAGCCACCTAATAATTTTAAAAATATAACGGCTACTGCCTCTTGCGAGGAATTGACAAGAGTATCTCTCACATTAGCCGTTCGAAATCGGCAATAAACTGTAGGTCCCCGTCCCCTCTATTTCTGCAGATAAGCACACAGGAATGGTTGAGAGTCAAAAAATCTCTGAAAAGGGGCCAAATGTTATGAAAATGTGCTGTAACTTTTTAACGGTTAATTGTACGAAAAAAATAATAGGGTCCATATTTATGGTAAATTACCTCAGCTACAAGATTGTGGAATAAAAGTGTTCTCTAGCACAAACCGTTTCTGAGATATTTGCAAAAAACTAAGTTTTATGACTTTTGACCCCTTATACGGAACGGTTATCAATGTATCAAACTACAAAGTACCAACCCTCAACCAGCCTCACGCTACGGAAAACAAACAAATAAATGCCTTCAAACAAAATTCATTCTAAAAATGGATCTTATTGCCATGATGACTTATTCCCATGATGAGTTGTCTCTATGATGAGATGTACCCTTTGATGAGTTGCCGGCTGCGGCATGATGAGTTAGATATAATGAGTTGCGATGATGCAACAAATCAAATTTATTTAATTTATTTTATGTACATTTTGTTAATTTTCTTTATAAAGTTATCAATTCGTTTTTACCTTTATGGTGTGTTTTTTGTTTTTTTTTTTAAGATTTTTAAATATCTTAAAAATCCGATCCCTGGTTATTATATAAAAAAAAATTAAAAGAAAGTTAAAAAAAAAGCAAATATTTTTTAGATTCAAAATAAAATCTAAATTTTATTTTTAAAAATCAAAATGTACAGCTCTACCGATTTGAAATATTTTTTTGCATAATTTCGTCACTTTCTTTTAAGAATTCACAAGGCGTTCTTTATTTTGAACTTAAAACATTTCCCGGATTTGTTTAAGCAATTTTGAAAACTTGATTAAAGCTTCGTTATCATTTTTTCACATTTAGCTCCAGATAAGGTTAAACAAAAACTCCAATTTCACTTCAATAGAATTAAATAGAAAAACTCAACTTCCCTAAATGTCCTGCAACCTCTCTTCTCTTTTGACAGAACATTTCATCTTATAAGCCAAACTCTTATTATCCCGATAAAATCTTAAATTTGTCTATTATTACCAAAAACAATTTAGTAACATATTATCTCATTTCAAACATCTGGAAAACTATAATACATGCTCCATTAAGCTTTCAAACATACCTATATGCATATGCCCATTTCCCATATGTCACACATCATTAGGTGTGACCAAATCTATCAAATCCAAATTGGGAATATCTGACAACGTTCCCTGCTGACAACATACAACATATACCGCAATTTGACCATATTTAAAGTTGAAGTCTAAACTCTTTGGGTTAATAAAATCACCATAAGAATCTTTTGGCTCAATCTGTCTCAGATCAGATGTCTTACCATTGACCGACACAAGAATGAAATGTTTTCCTCTTCACGATTCAACTTAATCTATGGCTAGGCTATATGGGGGCTATTGCCATAATATAGACTCATGTTTCCAACATCTATAATATAAGAAGCCTTGTGTAGTGCTTGCACAGCTTCAATATAAAGTTTGTGTTACATGAAAGGGCAGAGTTGCAATCTAATCTTGCAACAATCCATATTGATCTGAAGGTAGACATTTTGGTTAAGTCTTCGATTACTTTTGCGCAATAAAAAATACAAAAACAAGTAATTGTACATTCCATGAGCGCAGCGCAATAATATTAAGTAATTCAATCAGTGGACAAAAGTGTGTCTTCGAGTCCATCCCTCTTTTGCTAATTTTAGAATCAACTCTCCATGTTTGAAAGACATACAATCAGATCGGAAACGTATCCAATTTCACAGGGTGGTATGGCGTAACTAAAGAGAATGGGAATAATGTTTTTTTTTTTTTATGTGAAAGTGATTTAAATTGTTTTTTTATTTTTGTTTAGATTTGATATAAAAATAAACGAGTTTAAAGCGAATGTGATACAAATAAACATAAAAATACAACTACAATTTTTTCATCAGGAATAGCAGAAATGATGGTACAAGGACTAAAAATTAAAATGGTAAGTTTATACATAATATGTGGAATTTTCCTGGCGATTCTTTTCTTTTCTTTTTTTTTCATTTTTTTGTTTTTAAATTTATGTTAAAGTTCGTATTGGTGGCCAAGCTATAAATTATGTCCTTGCAATTTTTACGTTGTTTTTCAAATTTAAGGGTTAAAAATTAGTTTTAAGTAAAAGTTGTCAGTGTACGACACCGAATCGTAAAAATTTTAGAATTTAACGGTAAACTGGACTTCGCAGTCCAGAGTAATTTATTTATTAATTTTTTATTTCAACAGCGATGTGAAATGATCATACAAAGAAAAAATTGCTTCTTTCCCAGGCGCACAGTGGTCAAATTTTCCAAAAACATGGCTAAAACTATAAAAAATAAAAATCGATTTGTTTTTTTTTTTTAATGCAAAGTTATTTTCTCATTAATCCCGCTATTTATATTGTAACCTTAATTTGTCCAAAGTGTGCTTTTTGGTTGCGATAACACATCGCTTTACTTTGTTTTTCTTTTTTATATTTTCTTTGTTATAGAAAAAAATTATTATGAAATGTGTTGCTAGGGGTAAGTAGAATAATTGTGATATTTTTTTTTGAGATATTTCAAGTATAGGGCAGATCTTTTATACTGGGTGATCGGTATAAGATGCACCAAACTGCTGGAGCGAGTAGGTTGGGTTAAGACAAGAAAAAAATCGTATGGGAGGGGGGTATATTCACCCCCGTTTAGGCAGGAGGGTCAATTTTCTAAAAAAATTGACTAAAAACAACGTTACAATTTAAAATGCCATGCTATACCTTTTTGGAAAGCCAGAAATCTCTTCTTTGATTTTTATTTTAAATTAAGTTGTGTTAGTGAATAGTTTTTGAAAAATTAATCGAAATTTTGAAAAAAAAAGTTTCAAACTAGTTTTCTTCAAAATTGTATGTAATTAAGTATAATTTTTGTTTTCAAAATTCAATGCTTTTATTAGTTTTAAGTCAAAAACAGAAAACCGAATGCTAAAATGTCTTTTAGTTTTTGAGAAAATTGAGAATAATAGGAGGAGCAATTTTCTAAAATAATTGACTTAATACAGAAAAAAAAAATTATACTTTTTTGTTAAGCCATAAATATGTGCTTCCATTAGGCTTTAAATTTAACTTGAAGTATTTAAATTAAGAGTCAATCAAAAACCATAGCGAGTTTTTAAAAATGGAAATTCAAGATAAAAGGAATACTGAAAATAAAAGTGTGTCCCATAAACTTTTAACTTTTTTCCATAAAATGTTTGATAAAAGGTACTATTTTAGTTTTAAGTATTAAATGCTTAATTGTTTTTTAATAGAAGGCTAAAAACTAGATGGTCCTATGTCTTATAGTTTTTGAGAAAATTGAAAATAACTAAAACTAGTTCCAAAAATATTTAATTTTCTTTTTAATTTGAATTTACTTACTTTTGTATTTTAACTAAATTTTACTAAAAATAGTGTATTTACCTTAAAAAGCTATTTTCGACGAATTAATGCAATAGTAGGCCAAAAAAAACACAAAAACTAATTTTGGCCATGGTTTTGGGAAATTTGACCAGTGTGAGGCGTGCAAAAATTAAATTAAATTAAGTGCAATTATTTTAGCGACAAGGCGGAAGAAATTTGATTCTATAAACAAATGTAAATCAACGGACTTATATTGATGAATCAATATATGCTCTGTAGCTTTTTAACAAAAGCGATTATCGAAAAAAGTTACTTAAAATATTTTGTAGGAAATTAAATTTGCTACAAGTTTGTAGCAAACATTTTTTTTCTGGGATCAAAAATAGGCCAGTTACTTGCGAAAATCATAATAATAATCAAATATCTTTTAAAAACAAGATGGCGGCCAATCAACACCAGGTGCAATTGTGAAAAATGTGTTTTTCGGCTTTTGAACTGATACTCATGAAAATATCAAAGGAAATGCGCCGTGGAATTATTTCCCATACCACCATGTAATGAAATCTAGAAACCTAGTACTAAATTGTATGATCAAGGTTATCTTGCGAAATTCATAACTTCAACAATTATATACCGATTTTTAAGAACGATAGCTTGTTTGACTCATTATAAAAGGCACTTGAAATATAAGTAATAAGAAGAAAAAATTTAATTCAAACTGTTGCCAAAAACGGTCTTCAAACTTTAAAAAACGTGAAAAATTAGTGTTAGTTTCAGATAATCTTTAAGAAATCTACAGATATTATTGTCCGGTTCGTACTACATATTTATGTTCATTTTTGGAAAGGGGTATTACTCTTCTTTTTAAAACCGTAAATAAATTATAAATCGGATGAAACATCGTCGAGCTAAAAATCGTTGAGTGCGGGAGATCACTCAAAAATATTTTTTTTAACAATAAATTGAGATTTTGATGGTATAGGAAAGTTTTTAAGTATAGGTTCGTGATGTACTCGATAAGGCCTACAACCTCTACTAGGTCACTTCCAAAGTTCGTGCATTTTTTTTTCATTTTGTAGCACAGTGTTATTATTGGTCATCGTAATTTAATGATTTTTTCTTTAAATTTTTGCAGTAAGTTTAAACTTTGCTTTTAATTACCTATACTACACAATAAATATAAAATCAATTCAAGTAATTGGAGTGGAAATTTTTTAAAATGAGTTTTTTCTTCATTTTTGGATTCATTAATCCTCCCACAATCAATAAATAAAATCAATTCTGTTGAATGACTAAATCCGATAACATTGTTTATGTTTAAGGATTCAATCTGATCTTAAGTTGACCACACCTGTCCATTGCATGAATGCAAATTGAATCTCTTAGTTTGGTGATTTGTTTGACCGGCGATATTCATTAAATTTCTGATCCCAAAACTCAAACCAGCATCAGTGAGTAATCTAATTGAAAGCTGTCAAGTTTATTTTATTGGACATCTGACAATGTTTATGATTATATTATTTCTTTTGGAATTTAATTTATACATTTTATGTGTCTTAATAAATGAAAGTTTTATAGTGACATATAAATTTTACGATCTTTAAGTAAGTATGACATTTTTATTAGAGGCTATTGACACTTATATAAACAAATATTTATAGAAAAAATAAATGCTTAAATCCCTATAAATGTTTATTAATTAATTTTAAGTCTTTTTTAAATTTACTGTAGGAAAAATTGATAAATAAATAATAATTAATCATAGTTTTAATAATATAAAAATATATATTGTTTATTGCTACGAAATATATTTAAGTTTTTTAGAGTTTATTATATGCAAATAGTATTAATTTTAAGTTAATGCCTGTAATGCCTTAGGTCTTCTTAATGTAACCTGCATTTCACAGTTAGAAAGAGTAGAAGATAAGGAAAGAATTTTTGTTGCTATTGGCACAGTGGACTGAGAAGTAAGGTGTGTTAATTATCCCATAAAGTCTCACAGGTGGCGTCCATAGTTGAAACTGGTGGTATATTAAAAACAATGCTGCCTTGAGTAGGGCTCGAATTCGCACAGAATACGCGTAAATTGTAATCGTATGAATATCATATTAAACATAGTCACATGTGACTGTCGATGAGTTTTCCGTTTGCGTATGATGAGATAATTCAACTTGATTCAGTTCAACTGAGCGTTTTCCAATGACATTAGTATATAAGGTTTGCCAAAGTGAAATTTTCAAATACTTTCGATAAGCTGTCGATTTTATAGAACGAAAATGACGTTTTTAGGATTAAGTTCTTATTTATTCTTTTTATTTTCGAAAGAAGAAACTTCTTTTGTCTCAATAATGTCGGTTTTTGATTGTTTGAATGAATAAATAAAACTCAGAAAATGTTGAAGTATTTTTTTTTAAATTTTGGTAACTGTAGCCCACAGTACACAAATCTAAAGTAATTGGCGTGTTCAGGAAAATGAGATCTCTGAGATTTTTTAACTTCAAAAAGCAATCGAATCCAAATATTTTTTTCCTCAGAGTTTTCACAGCAAAACTGAGAAATATTGCTGAGGAATCTTGTTCACGTAACTGAGATTGCTGAGGGCTCTGAGATCTCATTTTCCTGAACTTTCCTAATATATTGAGCGGGTTGTCAAAACTAAAACTGTCAGAAATTAAAAAATGGTTGTTCGAGTGCCCCCACAAACTTCACACTACAATAGTTAAAACAGAACCAAATAACGGCATTTTAAAAGTAAAGAGACACTGGATCCACCATTTTATATTTTGATCGATGCGCAGAACAGAACATAAATGAAAACGCTAATGATATTACCTTTAATATGTGTACTATGACTCTATCCATACTGCGGCATTAACGTCAAATTCATTGGAAAGTGACAATCACATTCTTGTTGTGACAGCTCTGTATCTATCAAACTTGATATCAACCTTTACAGATACAGACTGAATCGGTAGGTTGTGACTATAACACATCACATAAATCTTCCTAGCCGATTCCACCACTGATTTATTCTGTAGTTTCAGTTAAATCTTAAACGATTTCATGCAGTTCAGTTTAAAGTTCAGTTCAAAGTGCAGAACCTTTAAATAAAGTCACTCTCAAACCAAAGGGTTACCGATGATATTTGCTATCTCTAACTAAGCTGAACATCATGTAATTTTGTACATAGCAATATGTTTTTAAGCGAAAATAAACATACATGCACAAAAAAACGCAACAAATATTGCAGACTAAGAATTGACCCTCTGATTTGACAGCTGTCTTTTCATAATGTTGTCCATTTGACTATTTCTGAGAAAGAAAAATTGTTTAGAGAACAAAAGAAAAAGAAAAATGCCAAATCCATTAATAATCCACGTGCGTCTGTGGTGTAAAAATTTAATAATTGTTTTCCTTTGCATAGCAAATTTTATTTCCAGGTTAGAATTAGGCTAGGCGCATATTGAATTGCGAGTCTCGTGTCAATATTTTATTGAAAACATTAGCTTTGTTCGTGTACTTTCTGCACTAAAATTCACAGTCTATCAAATATTAAGGAGTGGGGATGAAATTCTCTCAGAGAGAAGTAAAAATGCGAAATAGTACACGTACGCTTTGAACAAATAATTTTTACCGGTTTTTTAACATCAAATATTTGAAAACAAAAAAAATAAATATTGTCATCATTTCTTTGAAAAGATTTTCAAAATAAAATAAAAAAGTAAGAAAAAGTTAATTTATTACATTAAATTAAATAAAACAGAGGAGTATAAGAAAAGAGATGTTCTGGCAAATATCAAAGTGACTTTTGACTGAACTCATATTTCTGCCCGAAGAATTTCTTTGGACTGAAATTAGCAGAAAGGGGAAATAATTTACTCTCACGAAAGCGCTCTCTTCTGCGAAAAACTACACATTTTTTGCGTAAACGAACACAATTTGCGTTAAATTTGTAGAAATTCGTAGATTTGGGGAGTACGCAAACGAACCTATTATTTATATTGAAGTTAAAGTACTAACAAGAACACATATCTATGTATGTAAATAGAAAATTCAAATTTTTCTTCTGTCATCAAAAATAAAAAACTCACAAAAACTATAATTGTTCTCGTAATTAGCAAACTATTTTGTATTTTTTTATTTTATCCGACAGTTTGTATTTTTTTTTTTTTGACAGGAAATAAATAAAAAACGTGCACGTGCAAAGTCTCACAAGGAAAACTGTTTTTCAAGCACTGTGTTACGCGTGTTTTGTAAAACGAGTGTCAGGTCATGTCACGTGTCGCTCCATCAATATGCGCTGTTCAATTGATTTATATTGTTGACAAAAAATTGTGCTGTACTGTGTCACGCGCTGATCGCGTCTCAATATGCGCCTAGGCTTATTAGTCATATAGAAAATATCTGCACTGAATAGTGAATTATACTCGAATTTTTAAAAATTTTAAAGCTGCCAAGTTGTGTTTATGCAATCTCCTCAAACTACGCTTTTTGAACTGTAAGGTTCAGTTATTACTGTGAAATTAAACGAGTTTAACTTAAAATTTAAACTGAGGTTCAGGTCTAGCTTAAACTGCATTTAAACTATCCCCGAGTTCGTAAAAGTAAACATGCTCAATCACTGCTAAAAACAATTGCAAAAAAATTGTAGTAGTTATGTACATTTTGGGCAAAATTTGATTTTAATTCTGAGAGCAAACATCAGCGCTTCTAAAACAGTGAACACAATTTGAAACGGACTTCATTTGCCTGCAGAAATGCGACTTGAATGTGGCAGTGTTACCGAAAATTTACTTTTACGAACTCGACCTATCACTGTGAAATTGGTCATAAGGACTTGATATCAATATTGAGAAATCCAATTCTTTATGCATATGCGATCCCTAACCACCAATTTATTGTAAGTGACAAAATTTTAAAGAAAACTAATTATATTATTTAATTTTTTTCTAAGCAGAAAACTCAGATCTTTTGTCAGCTTTTACTTATGTATATTATTGTTAATAATTTTCATAGCTGGCATTTAGCCTAATTGTTTTCATTGCTCACCAAAAAAAACTTACAAATGTGTTACCTGTCCAACTTTTATTTTGTCGCTTACCATAAATTGCCCATTAGGGCCAAAGAGTGAAGTGGAATTGAATTTTTTTGACAGAAAATGTCTACCTAACTGGTCAAAGTTTGTGACATATATTTTAAACGTGAACAGAATATGAACAGTACTTGGAAAATTAATCACACTTGCGGAACTCTTTTTCATTCACATTTCAGTGAATTGCTGGCCAAATGTCTGTACACAAAAAAAAAATTAGCTTTGTCTACAGGTCAAACTTTTTCTGTGGTTTTTATTTCGATATGAATTTCACAAGTTTTTAAGAATTTGGAAACATATAGCCGCAAAATTTTAAACATCCTGATGTTAAGATATTAACATGATACTACTTAACAATTTTCTCACTTTAAAGCTCTTTACTAAAATGTTTTTACTTTTAAACATTCTTTAACTAGTATCATACTAAACCTATTTTCTTAATAAATTCCAGTTGAACACGCCTAAAATAGTGACAGTTCAAAGTAACATTTGGAGTTAGTATGATTCTAAAAAGATACAACAGCCATTTGGATATTTTAACTTTAGTAAAATGAGAAAAAGATAATACGATTCTAACTCATTTAAAATTTGGAAAATCCTCTTTTTAAGCTAGCATCATTAAAAATGGTTTAAAATCATACTAAATCGTCTAAAATTTTGCGGCATAGTTTACATTTACAAATTAATTTTGATTCTGAATATTTCGACTTTAACTTTTAGAATAATGATACCAAGTTCTATTACTTTCAAAATTAATAAATATCCAAAGTGAACAAAAAAATATACTCAAACACTGATTTCTTTTTTTGTACAAGGTTTCATTTAGGAATTAATCGCACAGATATTTAATATTTTTTCTGTTTACCCACTGAGCCCAGGTTAAAATTTATTCACCCACACCAAACTCATTTTCCACTAGGTAGGTAATAACCTTGAGATCTTCAGCAACTTGTTTCCCATCTATTTTTCAAAAAAAAAAAAAAAAAAAAATAGGAGCTCATCATTCTTTTAGATTGAATGGCATTGGTTCTATGATGATGATCGGACGATGATTTGATTAATCGAAATGAAATGCCAGTAGAAATAAAAACATTAATACAAAACAAAAAGATGATATCAACACAAAACAGACCTTCCACTAGAACCTCAATTGATCTAATCGAGATATGTAAGTAACAAACTACAGGCTAACACATTCAACTACATATGTGTGTACTTCTATATCGTTTTAAATAAGCCAGCCATTTTTTTTTTAGTCCGGGAAGTAGTGTTGCATTTTGTGGGGAGTTTTTGCCGAGAATATTTTTATGAATTGACTAACATGCCTTTTAATATAAACCAAATTTAACTGTATTTCCCTAAGAAAACTTTAAAAAATTCCACAGGAAAAGTGATATATTTTCATTGTGACTAAATTGCTTTTAAAATCTCTTAGTAATAAATCGAATGTTACAAAAACCGAATTCAGCGCAACCATTAAGACTCAATTCTATAATTTTATAATTTTGATCTGACGAATAGCTTCGCCAGATACCTCGATTATTATGGAAAGCAAATATGCTGAATATAACGATATGAATCTTTCGTGCGTTTCACCCTCCAAAACCCATTTGTTTACATTGTTGTAATTGTAATTTAATTTTCTGTCGATGAATAGAAGTGAAATACAACAACAATATAGCAGGATGGTGTGAAGATAAATACTGTGAATGAATTTGTCAGTTTTGAAGATAAATACTGTGAATGTGTAAGTTTTATACCGCCATATGTACACATACTTTCTCATTTTTTTTTGTGATAGAGCTTGTAGGCAAACTCAAATGACAGCCGAAGATTCATATCTTTATATTCAGTATTTTTGATGGAAAGCTATAAAGCCCCATTCACATGAGAGCGACCAACGAATGACGAATTTATGAATAAATGGAATTTTAAAACCCTTAATAACCTAAATTCTTCACAAAATCCAAATAAAATGATAGAAAAGTAAATTAGATTCATGTTTACATACTAAAATTTTCAGTTTCAATTACTATTACAAGATAAATTTGAGAAAACAAATTGGTCGTAGCGAATTGCGATCGTTCGCGACGACCAATTTCTTTTCTAAATTGTATCTTGATTTAGTAATCAAAATGAATATTTTAGTATTAGAAAATTAATCTAGCTTACATTTCTATCATTTAATTTAAATTTTGTGAAGAACTTAGGTTATTAAGGCCCATTTGCTGAAACGAAATTTAAATATTTATGTTCAACTTAAACGCTTATGTGACAGTTTACGTTGAGAAAAAATTAGAACATAAGGCGTTTAAGTTGAACATAAATACTTAAGTTTCGTTTCAGCAAATGGCCCTAAATGTTTTAAATTCCCATTTATTCAATAATTCGCCATTCGTTGGTCGCTCTCATGTGAATGGGGCTTAAGGATTGATTGAACGATGCATCTATCCCTTGTATATCTACCTTCGTCGAGTTGAAATGAGTTCGGTTTGACCTTAGTGCAAATGCAAACAAATTACGCCAGTCAATAGATAAATATATTAGCCGTGCTTCCTTTCGAGGTGGCAAAGTACTCAAGGCTGATTTTCAATGCCGCGTTGGGCGTCGCTTTGACAGATTTTTCTTTCAACGCGAAAGCTCACACATAGCAATTTAAGCAAATTGTTTACAATGACGCGTTGGGTATCATGTTACGATTTGGCACCTATTAGCATGTACACAAACCAACGTAACATAAGCTACCTCAACGTTAAAGTTGAAAAAAATCAACTTCAGCGTGCGTTTTGACAGTTATATTAATGGTGGAATACCTTTCAACAAAAAATCGATTTATTTATAAGAAAAATTCGGTTTTTCTGAACAAATTCCTTTTATTGAAAGAAAAAAATCGATTTTGATTAAAAAATAATGGAATAGTTTGTTGAAAGGAATTCGAAATTATAGTTATGTATATGTAGGTTCATTTTGATTTTCAGGTTCTCTTCAAGTCGTCTGTCATTTCGACGCGTTAGTAAAGCTTGTAAACGTATACGTAAGCGTCTCTAACGCGAACGCGCCATTCAAGAGTAGATGAAAACAATAATAATTACTTTCCATTTTCTCAAAAACGAAAAGACATTTAGGTTGTATTTTAATTAAAATTGATAGGAACAACACATATTAAAAGTAACAATATTACTTAGGCCCATTTGCTGAAACGAAACCTAAATATTTATGTTCAACCGAAATGCTTATGTTCTACTTTTAACTCAGCGTAAACTGTCACATAAAAGCTTTTATGTTGAACTTAAATATTTATGATTCGTTTCAGCAAATAGCCGTTAATAACGTAAATTTTTAACTAAATTAGTTTGAACACAAATTGTTGCATTATTTTCTTTTCAAAAGTATGAGTTTGAAATTAATTTTTCAGAAATTGTTTTCTAAAATAGTAGCTGTCCAAAACTACTAATTTTGAGTGAAAATACTTCAAAGTTCATATGAAAAAAATAAATTGTGTAAAAATTCGTAGTTTTGGACAGTACACGAACAAAGCTAGTATGAATTAAAAACAAAATTTAAGACTGGCTTTAAAAAAAAAGTAAAGCATGATATTGTAAGTGTTGCCGTTGTTTTTTAATTATTTTTTTTTTAGTTTAAGACGATTTTTCAGAAAATGGTCCCACCCGCCTAAACGGGAGCAAATAGACCCCCCTCCCATACGATTTTTACTTGTTTTTCTTGTCTCGACTCAACATACACGCTCTAGCTTTAATTCACACGTTATGCGAATCACCCTGTATTGTATATATTATGAAGTTTTTGCGGAGGAATTTTATTCCGAAGGACTCGGGTTGATTCAAAAAAAAAATTACATGAAAGATAGCTGCTGCCACAGCGTTGTTCTGGTAGTTAAACGATTCAGTTAATTATACATATTATCGGCTTTTAAATTCTCGTGCAACAAAATTACTTTATCATTAATAATTTTACACATTCAGACTATAAGAAGCAGGCAATAACAACTATTGGAACTTATAACAAATGACGGACGGTCGAACAAAACCATATCCGCACCTGACCACGAACGAATCCATAAATGCTGTATGCACCTTTAACATTCGTAATATGCGTCGCGTCATTGTCGTTGCTCGTTGTCGTTGGCACAGGTTAAGATTGTGAATGCATACAATGAAAAAAGTTACAAGCTCAGCTATTGGTTTTTTTTATGGTTTACCATATAACTATAGTAACCGCATATAACACTAGTTGAAGTGCACATAAAAAAAATGAAGAATTATCGCCGTTCGTTGCAAAAAAAAAAGTAGAGAAAAAATTGCAATTGCAGCGCGTTCCTTTTGTGGGTCATTGTCTGCGGTTTGTTGCTTTTGTGAATAATTATTTATTTGCCGGCGATCACAAATGTGTTTTTGTTTGTTCTTTATTGCTGTGGGAGTTGCGGCCGTGATGGCATGTGCTCAAATGATTCCGGCGTGATGTGTTTTTTAAAACAACCCTTAGACACAGTGGCGGAATACAAATTTAGAGAGGCCTAGATCATGACCGCTTGTTTTATCTCATTCTGATTTAAAATTTAAAACAGAATAAGGAAATCCATCAGGAAAGGCACTTAAGTCATGTGTTTTATTAAAGCTAATGATACATAAAGGATACCTAAAGATCTTTTTTTGAGTTGCTCAAAAATTATCAGGTTTTTTTTTTGTTAGAAATTTCAAAGCAATCATTGCAGACTATGAAATTTGAAGCTTGTGACACTTGCTTTGTTTACACTTACCCTATAGGGCAAGTTTTTATTGGTTTCGCCTTAAAAAATGTCGCTTTTAATAAATTTGAAACTTCGATGATAGAGAAGATCGAAAGGGTCCGTCCGTCAGTCTATACGTCTGTTTGTCCGTGCTTCTAAAGTAATTTGAGCTAAAGCCTGAGCAGGTAGATTTACTTCAAAATTTGTTTGATATAACTTTGCCTTGGCATTTCTCCTAAAGCCGGATCCACGCATGTCTCGTGTGGTGTATTTTGGAGTAATGTGTCGCTATCGCTCCAATGTATTTCATACACGTAGATCCATATTTGTCTCGTGTTGTATGTTGTGGAGTGGTGTGTTGTGTCGAAATCTATTTTTTAACGATTGCTCCATACCACGATATGGCGAAGACATTTTTTTTATGTCCGGGCAAGAGAAAACAATGCTCTTGAGAACAGAATAATAAAAAATAAAAAATGTCAGTTCGTAAGAAAGCACGCTTGATTAGTGTACTCAGTCCACAACACTCCACAAAACACCACACGAGGCATGTGTGGATCCGGCTTAAGAAACTGTGTTTTGCTAATTTTTTTACTTATTTCTCTAATTATGGTCTGTTTACATCAAAACTAAATATCCCACCAGGATTTCGCTTCGCAGGGCATCTTTCAAAGTTTAAATATAAAATTTGATGGCACAACAGCTCATGAAGAACTAGTGACTTACAACTCTCAACCATTACTGTGTGCGTGTCTGCAGGAATGGAGGGGACCTACAGTTTATTGCCGAATCCGAACGGCTAACGAGCGGCACTTTTCTGTGACAGGAGGATTTGTCAATTCCTCGCAAGAGGCAGTAGCCGTTTTTTCTTTTAAATAAATAGGTGGCGAGGCTGGGGATCGAACCTTAGACCTCTGGCATGACAGTCCATCGCACTAACCATCACGCCACGGCTACTACATCTTTCAAAGTTTAGACATTTTTAAAAACGGTCCTGGGATATAACTTAATCTTTATTTAATAGAAACTTTATCTCGCGATTAATGAAGTCAAAATGAACAATTTCGAGGGAATGTCCAAAAAAATGTACCACCAAATTAAAAAAAAAAATTAACCACTCTATAGGCTGTAGGACAGACAGAAGAACAGAATTACGATCTCTTGTTTGAGCCTTAGAGGAACTTCTTGGTATTTGGGGCCCCTCGAAATAGCTTTCAATCCAACCCTGCTGCACATTCTGATGAATTTTATCTAATATGTACCTACTTATATTATTTCTAAAAATATGAAAATAGAACCAACATTTGTACAAACGCTTCGTCCAATATTGATAGATGAAAACAAAACAACTTTTGATTTTAATTGATGAGCATTAATCCCAGATTGATGGGTTTAAAAGTTGTTTTGGCACATTTCTATAGAATTAACAATTTATACATAATAATAATACCAGTTCACATTAACTATTGATTGAGAAATATTTTTTAAATTTATGGAGCTCTATTTCTTCAAATTCAAAGTATTTAAGTAAAATGTTAATCTACTATTTTCACTAACTTTTCCTTTAAACATAAATACATTCAAGTCGTTGGAGCCAGAACTATGTGTTTCAATAAGCTTTGATGGACTTAGATGAATTCTGACCTCCTTTATGGTCTAATCCATAGCATGTTAATTAATCAGTGGTTTAAAAGCCGCTTGTTTCCTTTCATCTTATGTAAAACTTCTTTCATTTGATAAAGTTTAATTAAAAGAATATAAATCTAAGTATTAACCCATATTATAAATAATTTCATCCATTAAATAGTTATCTTTGTTATGTTCTTGTTCATTTTTATTATTTATTCAATATGCACAGGCTTGTCCAATTTAGATTGCATAAAATAATAATTCTATACTGGTAGCACAAAATAATGAAAACATCATAGAGGTAGTACTGGTTTTTCCAAAGTTCTTAACCTGCACATTTTGTACATACAAACATGTGGATGAGTAATAAGCGATGAAGCAATATGAGTTCTGTAAATGTGGGTAGGTATAGTTTATAGTTAACGCATCGTGTCGTGATAAACAAAATAAAAATGAGGATATAAAATAAGTTATGTATGTTGTTTTTGAGTGAAGGTCAATTTGTATTTGTCAATCGGATAGAAAGTTGAAGTAGGTGAAGGATTTTAGACATTAAACAACGACTTGATGATGTGGAACAAGTTTTTTTGTATACATAGTACTTATGTAGGTATGTATGTGATGAGAAAACGTTAATATTTCCTATTTTACAAAGGTTTTTTGAAAATAATCCGGTAGTCACGGGTACTATTTTGGTAGTCCATATGACAATAAAATAGTCATTTTTCAACCAGCAACCGCAGTGGTCTATATGATAATTTTCGATCATCACTTTTATCAGGAAACAAATTGGTTATCATGACAACTTCGGTTTTCAAATGGACAATCACGATATGAAGATTAAATAGTCACTTTTCAACCGATTACCGCAGTAGTCAATATGACAATTTAGGATGAAAAATTAATGATTTAGTTTTCATATTGACTATACTACGATTTTCATATTGAAAATTTGCATTTGTCAATATGATTATTGGCGTAGTAAAATTGAATATCACGGTTGTCAAATTGAAAACTGCGATTGTTAATTTGAAAAACTGCAGTTGTCATATTGAAAATCACGGTTGTCAAATTGAAAACTGCGATTTTTAATATGACAACAGCAGTTTTGAAAATGACGGTTGTCAATAAGATAACTGCAGTTGTCAAATTAAAAACTGCGATTTTCACGCTACTCACTCGAAAGCAAGAGGGGAATAGTAGTGCTAGGAATCTAATTTCAGCCTCCGGCTAACCCAAAGGAATAACAAGTGGCCCGCTGCTCACTCGAAAGCAAGAGGGGAATATCAGTAGGAATCACACTCACTAAAGCGAGAGGGGAGTAACCACGGAATGTTTTTAGGACCAAAAAGGTTAGCGTTACGTATGCACGAATGCACCACTAATGGAACCTGAAGCTAACGCAGTTGCTACAAACCAAAATCATCTGGAAACGTAGACTCTGCTCTTCTAATTAGCAAACAAGAAAATCTGGAGTCAACAAGCTTTGAATTGAATATTTATATTGCATTTGGGTATTGGGTTCGAAAGTGTAACGCTTCGTTACAAAGTTTTTTTGTTTTTATTTATCTTGATTTTCATATTAACATTCTCAGTAGTCAGTTTAACAACCGCAGTTGTCTATTTAATGACCGCAGCTATTACGTTGACAACCACAATTGCGTATTTGATGACTACGGTTTTCATTTTGATCACCTCAATTTTTGTTTTATTTTTATTTATCTTGATTTTCATGTTAACAATCACAATAGTCAAATTAACAACTTAAATCGTCTATTTGATGACCGTGGTTGTCAATTTGATGACAAAAATATTGCGGTCATCATATAGACAATCGAAATAGTGAATTTTATTGCCCCAGTTGTTAATATGACAACTTTGATTCTCAAATTGAAATTTAGAACACTATCGTGTTGTAAAATTGTAAAATAATTTTGCAAATTTTTCGTCATATTGACTATTTTTTTCGTCAATACGACAATTTCAAGTTGACTATCGGCGATTGTCACTATGACTACGGTCATTTTTTTCAGTGGACATTAATACATTGAACATTTTTGAATGAACAACAACTTATGTGTGCTAGCACCAAATTGTATTTTAATTGATGAAAGATTTTCAAAAGATAAAAACAAAATTCATATAGTACGCAATTTATTGTTATCACGACTTTTCTAGTCTAATTTTCCAATTTTTATCTCCTTAGTGTATTTATTTGGTTCAATAGAAATCCAACAAAATAATCCCTATTCAATTTGGATGATGTTCAGCCGAGTTTTGCGTATACGAACACAAAAAGGAATTCATTTTTATATTACATAGAAGATTATTTTTATAAAAACTGTTCCTACAATTTATTTTTGTTCACTTACTAATAGTCTGGGAGGCGGCTATACTAAATTCCCACCCATCGATATAAAGAAAATTTTACTTATGTGGCTATATACAATCATTAGGGGATACAGAAACGCCTGGTCGTCCACCCCTTATCCTGGGCAGATCGGCTGGCCGACCAGATTTATGCATCGAGTTAAGATACTGTGTCACTTACTTATACACATTAATTTTTTACTGGTTATCTTAGGCTCATGCTTCAAATTTTAACTCGTAGAAGCTCAGGCCATTAGCTTTCAGAATATCATAACTTCCTTACCAGTTGGTAGAAATAGCTTAGTAAACCAAAATTACGGACAACTTTTATTTTGAACTTCAATTTTTTGAGCTCAAAATCCAAAAAAAAAATCCTTACACAATGTTGGTTTTATCTTTCAAAAACTTTTCCCATTTCTGAAGTTTCTGAAAAGTTATGAAAGTTACCATAAATAATCTTCGATGAAGAGTTATAAACATTTTAATATTTATTTTTTATTTTTTTTTAAATAACAGGTAGTTTTTAATTTTTTGCATTGGGGATTTGGATAAAAAACTATTAATTAGGATGACTAAGCATTGTGAATGATCAAAAGGTATCATATGCCAAAGCACAGCTGATTGATTTCCTTTCCAAATATTTCCATGGCTTAACAAGACATCTGTTTCACAGCAGGCAAAGTACTAGGTACATTTTCAGTAAATTAACTTTTTAGTAGTAAATAAACTTCTCGCAATCATATTAAAAATTAAAATAATTAACAAACTAATATTAACTAATCGAAGAATCACCCTTGTTCTACGAGTAGGTACATATACATACATACTCTCCGGCCATCAATATATCAAGTACAACATCTCAATAATTCTCAATAAACTATCAGATTGACTGAAACAATTTGCATGCTAATGTCTCAATTTAAATAAATTACAAGCTTCAATAATGTAAAATGTTAATTTATTATTCAAAGCTTAATTAAAATAAAAAATAAAGTATAAACAAACAACAGAGAATTTTCATTAGACCTGCAAACGTGATGTAACACCCGGCTTGTAAACTAAACCGCATTAACTTATGTTCGTTCAGCTGTATTGACTTCCTGCCACAATGTCGATATTTGAGAGCTATACAAAGCACCATACTGACAACAAAACCGCAGTCACAATAAATATACATAATTGCTTATAGCCTGGTCATAACATAGATGACCATGATCTTGTATTTTGCTTCTATTATCTCATGATCATTTTCATGATTCAGGTGAGATGCTTCTCTCATCTTGTAACAAAAAAAAAAAAAAACTTCAATCAAAAGGCGACATATATGCGTGTATTTGCTTCCTAACCTCACTTAAAGTCACGGGTATTGTCAAGACTATGACCAACAAAAAAAAATGATAATAACAATAATTATAAAATGAAAATCAAGATCAAGAAGGGATAATCATTTTGCCGTTCGTCGTCGTCGGTCGTTCTGTGGTAAAACGTGATAAATTAGAATTAATCATCTAGAATTGTAAATACAGCATTCTTGAAATCCCTCAGCACCAGCCATCAGCTAGCCAGCGCAGCACCAGCTTTTGTGCTTAAGTGTTAGAGGGTTTCAATTTAAATACTCGTTAGACTAGGTCTTCAAGACTCTTGTCATTATTTCAAACGACCATAAGGCAATCACGCATATAATGACGGAAGATAAATTGTTAAATGTGATGTTTTTCCATCATTTCATTTACACATTGTCATATATAGGTGTTAGAGGGCCTCCGGGCCTTGAGTTTATAAACCCGAGGATATAAAAAAGCTAATAAAAATTATTTATTATAGATTCTTTAAAGACGCAGTTAAAACCAACTTTTATGTGAAATTCTATAGGGAAATGATTGAACATTTTGATTGTACAAGGATAATGACGAGATTTTTAACTTACTTAATAATAAAAGCACGTGTTTGGTTTGGGAGACTATTATATAGAATCAAAGAAGTCATTAAGATTGGAGGTAACTACCTTTGTATATAATTAAAAATGAAAGTTTGGTTTTAAATGTGATATAAGGTAATTACAGAGGAAAAGCAAATTATTCAAATTACTATACTAAAAAAAGACATCAGAAAAGTCTAATTAGGAGATTCTTTTAGAGCAAAGAAATAATTATTTTGGTAAAGGCTTAATTGTGTGTAGATTGTCGAAAAAAAGATAAAATCGTGTGATTATTACGCACGCACAAAAATCATAAACACCTTAGCTAGGAAAGTGCTTATATGGCAAAGAATTCATTGCAATGATGGTTGCTTTTTATATGTATAATAAACATTTGGACACCTGCCATTTGTGGGTTTTAAGTGGTAGACCAAAGAACCAGTATCCCTTAAAACAACACTAACTCCCCCTCCTTTTTTTGTACTTTTTAGCTTTCCACTGGAAGTTATTGTAATCGGTCTGTTTGTAAAATTGAAAATTTTGAAATTTCTCGACGTTTCGAGGTCTTTTTAGCTTTCCACTGGAAGTTATTGTAATCGGTCTGTTTGTAAAATTGAAAATTTTGAAATTTCTCGACGTTTCGAGGTCTTTGAAGTCGGATTACATTGTTTTTAGATATATGTCTGTGTACGTACGTTCGGAAGTTTTTTTTCGCCAACGATATCTCGAGAACGCATAGAGATATCGACTTCGAATAAATTTTATTTTACAGATAATAAGGCTAAAAAGTGTAGAAAGGATTTTCAGAAAAATTCAATTGGCGGATTTTTTGTTACAGTAATTAAAAAAAAAAAGTTGTAAAATGGCTTGTTTCACGAATATCTCTAGAACAAATAATGCTACCGACTTTGCCCCGGTTTCATTCTATGAATAATGACGTAGTGAAAAATTGGTAATACTTAAAAAAAAATATGAACAAACATTTTTTAATAATTGTTGAAACTTTTCGTGTCGCATATATTTAGAGCAAACCACGTTCCCTTGATTGCACTACTGATACGTTTTTCGAAGATTTTTAATGGGAAGTTATCAGTGTGGGTCAAACCTAGCCTCTTTTTTTATTTTGTTTTGATTTATTTTGGTTCCTTTTGGTTAAGCAATAAAAGTTAAACTTGAAATTCTTAACATTTCTTGTCTCAGTGCCCAAAAAGAAAGAGGAAAGAGGAAAGAGGTAAGAGGAAAGAGGAAAGAGGAAAGAGGAAAGAGGAAAGAGGAAAGAGGAAAGAGGAAAGAGGAAAGAGGAAAGAGGAAAGAGGAAAGAGGAAAGAGGAAAGAGGAAAGAGGAAAGAGGAAAGAGAAAAGAGGAAAGAGGAAAGAGGAAAGAGGAAAGAGGAAAGAGGAAAGAGGAAAGAGGAAAGAGGAAAGAGGAAAGAGGAAAGAGGAAAGAGGAAAGAGGAAAGAGGAAAGAGGAAAGAGGAAAGAGGAAAGAGGAAAGAGGAAAGAGGAAAGAGGAAAGAGAAAAGAGGAAAGAGGAAAGAGGAAAGAGGAAAGAGGAAAGAGGAAAGAGGAAAGAGGAAAGAGGAAAGAGGAAAGAGGAAAGAGGAAAGAGGAAAGAGGAAAGAGGAAAGAGGAAAGAGGAAAGAGGAAAGAGGAAAGAGGAAAGAGGAAAGAGGAAAGAGGAAAGAGGAAAGAGGAAAGAGGAAAGAGGAAAGAGGAAAGAGGAAAGAGGAAAGAGGAAAGAGGAAAGAGGAAAGAGGAAAGAGGAAAGAGGAAAGAGGAAAGAGAAAAGAGAACAGGAAACAGGAAAGAGAAAAAAGGAAAGAGGAAAGAGAATTTTTCAAGGTTTTGAGCTATAAAAACAGGTATTTTTTTTGTAAATTTTGCTGCACTCTGTTGCTTTTAACATTTGTATGAGGATTCAGCATTTCAATATTCTATTACTATGTAAAAGTAGTAAACAGTTATGAGAAGAAATTTGTTCAGCTTCTTTATAGTTCTTCTCATACATTTTTTTAGCTAACATGCTAGTCTTCAAAGTTTTGGCTTTTGGTTTTGTTTTAAGACCACCAAAACTCCCTACTATTGATTTGAATGATTGATAAGGAACGGGAATTTAATTGGCTATTTTCGGAACCTATAGTATAGTTGCATTAATAGGTATACTTAGAATTACGATATTTTATTTAATTGAAAGCCCGTAAAATTTAGCTTACTCTATTTTAAGTTAACTTTAAATTTTTGTTAACACGTTTATGTAATCCAAGATTTTTCTCCGAAGATCCTATTTGTCATGTAAGGAAAATAAGTAAAAGCTTGAGATATCGAAAAAACATGCATATTATTTCATATAGCCACCTGAACGGCCGGCACAGGTGGCGGCAACTTTCAAAACTTTTTGCAAAAAGTACAAAAGTGAAAAACTAAAACATGCGATAGAAATATCCGTGGGCAAAAATGTGTACCAAAATAAATGTCATTTCACATTGATTTCACAGTTTAAAAAAAAAAAAAAAAATTCGCACACAAACATTTCTAAGCACATTTTTTTTTCTCAATTTTTCACTTTTTGCAAAAAGTCTTGAATTTAGTTAAGGCTTTAGTTAAATCCTTAAAATTATACTACTTTAAAGTTGAGCTACTGATTTTAATATAGGCGGGGGATGAAAGGGGAAAAATTAAATTTATTGTAAATGCCTCAAAAACTAAGTTGAGTTCCAAAATGTATCAGATGAACATCTGCTGCAAAGTCATTAGTCCTAAACTCAAACGAAAAAATGATGATAAATAAGCAAAATCAAAAATGCATCGAAAAAATCTACGATGGGCAATAACTGCACAAAATACGCATCAATAATTTTTGTTCTGCTTTTGATTTAAGATATTCTTTTTAAAGAACAAATTCGCCTGAAATGTCAGCAAAATATTTTTGTTTTCTATTTTTAGTGTTTTTTTATATTTACAGTGAAAAAATGGAAATTGCAGAGTAAGCATAAGCATAATCTGCTGTTATACATGCTGTTTATCAGTTTGTTAGATTTTAAAAAATATACTAGTAGCCGGAATTCGTCCAGCAAAAACTGACACTCTAGGAAGGAGAAAACCTTAAACTTTCAATTTCGCAAAACAATTTGTTTGAAAATATTGAGGAAAAAAAAAACATTTTGTTTTAATTTTTTTTTAAATATGCACAGTGTTCGGCACTACAAAAACAAAATGACCCACAGTGTGTAAGTGCGTGTTCCAAGTTTGTTTTGCACATCTCCGCAATTTATTGAAATCGGTCAAATACTTTTTGAGAAAATGGTACCACAAAATTTGTTTAAGACTATTTATATATAGATTTTTCGTCGATAATTTAAGATAGATATAGAGAATAGAATTCGCTTGACACATGAAAAAAAATTAATTTACTTATTTTTAATTTTATTAATAAAATGCGTTCCGAACTTATGCAAAGTAAATTTTTTACAAAGCATCAAGTTTGCATTGCTGATTCGTATGATAAATCTATTACTGCCGCATCAAAGCATTTTTTTTATACATTTTTTAACTGACCCAATTTTATATTGGAAAAAGGCACGTTTTTCTCAAAATCTGTTGCTCATACCAAAAAACAAAATGTTTTAATATTTTTTAGGTATTATTTTATAATCTTCAATTTTTGCTTACAATTTTATTCAGAAAGTTGATGCTTTTCGAGCAATTCACAAAAAAAAAAAAAAATAATTTCAACAAACAAAATTAAAAGCTCTTGTAGAAATTCAGGGTAGGTGAGGTACTGGACTGTTCAAGAAATGTTAAGCTTCATCGAATGTTATTTCGAAGTGAAAACCTATTTTCCCTGTTTAAGCCTAGTTTAATGCTGATGCGAAAAGAAATTCTTGTGTGGTATCCAACAAGACACCGAAATTCTTGCGAAAATGCAACGAACAAAATTTTAACGAAGAGCCTAACCATTAACAAAAAAAAAAATATTAATAGGTGCGTTTTATTCGTAATTCATAGCTAGCGCAGCAATATAAGTTCAATAAAACGCTATATCAACTTTTATGTCCACTCTTTATAGTCTGGATGTGTTCATACCCTTTTTTGAGTGAAAAACAAACTACGTTACCGACATTTAAGGTTCAAGTCCACACTATTTGTCCACTTTTATATTCACTAATTTACTGGCTAATTTATCGGCACTTTTGGTTTTGTTATTGTTCACCAAGGGAAATTTTACTGCGCTAGCTATAAAATTGCCAATAAAACGCACCTAATAATAAACTCAAAAAAAAAAAAAATTGACAATAAAAAAGGAACAAAAATAAATCAAAAAAAAAACTCAGCTAAAAAAAACAACACGAGTAGAGACTCCTTTAAATATTCTCATATAATTATTAGGTCTGTTCCTTTACTTTGAAACTCTGTGATTTTCTGTGCTTTTTACTGCCATTTTTTTTTTTTTATATATGAACTTTGACAGAACGTTGGACTGAAATGCACAGAAAATCACAAAGTTTTAAAGTAAAGGAACAGGCTTATTATGAGAATCTATTTCGGTAATTGAACAGCATGCATGCCTACGGCAGAATAAAATTTTGCGTTTATGATTTCGTTGTTTCATTTTCGTATGGATTTTTTTGGCAGCAACAACTGAAAATACACTGAATTAAATATTTCTGGTATACAGCAGCTCATCATGGTACGAAAAAATTAATTCATAAAAGTTTCAGAAAAGCACTTTTCCGATAGTACCTATGGCATTTTCTTTCTTTCCATAGGTATCACAAGAACGATGAGATAACTTTGAAGCACACTTAGCGGCATAATTTCTTTGTCTCTGATTTAATATCTCCTTGATATCTTGAAGAAAAAAAAAACCTCCAACACCTAATTCCGGTGAGCACCTTCATGCATCAGTACGAACCTCGCACAGTCAAGGCTTTCTGCTCCCTCGCAGAGTTTTTCATCTGTTAACATTTCCTAGACGGAACAAAACAACAAACGCCCAAATGATTTCCATAAATCAATTACTAAGCTCACCCAATTCCCCAAAAACAATACAAGTACATGGCAAGCATTCAGCATGACATATTCACAATGAAAAAAAAAAAACAACATAGCGTTACAGTCCATGAAGAAGATAAAACACAAAAACGTGTAAATTTGCTAAACGACACGATTGTACTCAAAGCGATCATAGGTTATAGCTAAACATCTTTAACTCTCTGTGTTAACCCAAAACTGCGTAATGAGGTTCGTTCATTTAAATTTAAAAAAAAATTATTTAAACTGAAGGTCGGACATACTCGTATTATTGCATCACACACTTTGGTTGGAGTTGTAAAGACACGCATTTCTTTGGTGGCCAGATATTTTGTGGGAAACTTATCCGCGCGTTAAAGTCATCACAGCCACACAACACAACACCTTTCAAGTGATAGTGGCAAATTGTGCACTCGAGAGTTGGATAATCACGCCAAATGTGGCAAATGTCGTTTGTTTGGTCTCCTTTTTGATAGTGGTTTCTGCTTTGGAGCCCCCCCATGGTGCGATATTCGTGAATTTCTGAGATTTCATCTAAATCGACATCAACAGCTGGATTTGAAAGTTGCAAAAATTCATCTAGGATACAAAGTTTCAGATCAAATCGGTTATCTCTATGGTTTTGGGAGTAAACTGACCGGTCTGAGTCTTAGAACTAATTTAGTTGCTTCAGTTTGGGAGAATACAATTTCAACACACGGTGATAGTAAAAAGTTCACAATCTCTGACTTAGTCCTGATTGGATGCTAAAGGTCTCGCATAAGTCACCGCCAGTTAATATAATTGTCTCCCTGGGATGTCTCGAGACAAATACTTCTGCGACCGACCGAGATTGCCTTGTAAATCGCTCGCAGACAACTTCACTCCGCGCACTCTCCGATTTCCCCTGCAGCACCTTCTTTGCGGCTATTATAGTTTTGTCTTGCCTTGTCTAGCTGTCTATCTGTCTGGTCAAGAGATGGCGAGTCAAATTGATGATCCACGAAACAAGTTGCCTCTAATAATAGTGATTAGGTTCTTTTCGGTTGGAAGTACAGTTGGCGTTGGCTCCCAAGATGCCATAACTCTATGAATAGATCAAGTGTTCGCCTCTGACATATCCTCATCAAAATCCAAATACAGTGATGGGAATGTTAAGCTTAATTTTTTCTTTTTTTCGTTGCTGATGTTTTAAAATCGCCTGGGAGAACGATATCTTAATGGATTGTTGTTTTTCTTAAAATTGAAATTGGTTTCACCTTTGAGATTGATTTTTCTTTTCTTTTTTTTGTTCGAGATAGCAAGAAGTCAAGCATAGAATTACATCACATTGCGAACTATCGTTGTCCAGTAGGAACACAAATTAAATCTGTCTATCGCTCTGAGACAAACATTTAGATATTGATTGTTTAAGTCCTCAAAAGCACTTTCGGTTTCGATAATAATAAGTCAATGGAATTTCTTTTTTTTAGTTTGTTTTTGTTTTATTTTGTTAACTTATCTAACGCGTTATACAATATGCAAACCTTCAATAAATAAAATCTTTTTTAAGTAGCAATTTTAATTTTTGATTGGTTTGACTTGGGTTCGTTTATTTCAAGGTATTAAAGAAAATGTCTACGAATTGAAAATCTAAGGCAAGGCGCTCACTATAGTGGTGATGAAGTGGAGTGGTAGTGCAGAGTAGCAAGTGGCAGTGGAATGGTAAACAAGTGGCTTGGCGATGGAGTGGCGGCGAAGTGGCATGAAAATGATTTAAAACGCACTGTGCATGGTATGCCACCAATTAATCAGCTATACAGTGTGAATTTATATTGACATTTTTGACCTATTTTAATCAATAAAATACAGTAAAAAAATCCAGTTTGTCACCACTCACTTGCCACTTGAAAATTAAACATGTTCGACATAAGTTGAACCCGACCGGCACCACACCACCTGCAAAATATGACGCCACGCACCGCCACTTCACTTTGATGAGCGCGTCTTCATTTGTTAACATGTGTATTTTTTGAGCGCTGCCACCTGCCACTTAGTCACCACGCCACTACCATTCCATTCGGTCGCCACTTCAGTGCACGCCTTGCCTAATAAAGCATTATTATGAGCACATCGGTGGAATACCAAAATGTAAAAATGTATATCAAAGAAGCATTTGGTTTCCCAGAAAATTCGTGCTGCGTTTTCGCAACGCTCTCGCCGAAAGGAGTATCAAAATTATTAAAATAAAATTATCTTGTTACATGGAATACATAAACTTTATATGAATATTTTTATGAAAACATAATTAAATATACCTAGATACACTTACGGCCATATTATTAACTTTCTTCGAAGCTAATTTTACTGAAAAAATAATTCTATAAGGATATCGAGCTTTAAATTTTTCAAAAATAAATTATTGAATTGATTTAGAAGTCAAAATATGTATGATTATTTTGATTTAGATGTCAAATTAATACAAATTTGTGATAAAATTAAAACTCGAAACACCTATAGAACTAGTTTTTCCGTAAAACGAGCTTGGAAGAATATCAATAATAGCCGTTAGTAATAAAAAGGTTATTAAAAATAATTTAAAATTTTTTTTTTTTCAAAAATTAATAAAAAATAAAAAAAAATTTCAAAATTAATTTATTTTTCTAAAAATGAACACTAAAATTACCTGTGCATACTGTGTATACATTTAAAGTGTGTTTAATTAACCCTCAAGGAGATAAAAATAAAAAATTGTAAAAAAAAATCATTTTTTCCAAAAGCTCATTTTTTTTCTAAAAATGACGACCAAAATTATCTATTTGTTGTACAAGTTTGAAGTTTCTGAAAATAACTCTTAAAAGAATAAAAATCAAAAACTGCAAACAAAAATTGACCTAAGAAAATTGTTTTTTTTTTTTCAAAAATTAAAAAAAAAACAATACATAAACAATTTTTTGAATTCATTTCTTTTTTTTTTCGAAAATCTAGACCAAAATTACCTATACGCTTTATAAGTTTGAAGTTTCTCAAACCAACTATTAAAAAGATGAAAATCAAAAACTTTACAAAAAATGAAAAAACAATTAACCTAAAAAAATACTCTTTCTTTTTGTTGGATAGGATGCAATCAAAAATTCTTAAAAATTGGTATCGATCGGATTTGAAAACGCAACGAAATGAAATATTTTTTTAGGTTCAAATGCTACTGAATTAGGGTGAGCGTTGCGAAAAAGCAACGTAGTGCTTTCATCTCACCCATCAGATAGGTAACTCATATAAATTGCGTCGAAATTATTTTCAGAATATAATTTAAACCCTTATGTATAGTTAACATGATTTTGAAAAATTTTAATTTTGATTACATTTTTAAATATTTTAAAAATTCTACCTCAAAATTTCAAAAATCCACACGAAAAGAAAATATTTGAAAAAAAATCAAAAAAAAAAGGTCCATTAGATAATTCAATTAACTCTCAAATTCATTACTAAGTTTATCTTAATTTATCATCAGTTAGGTCCCAGAAGTTCTCAGGTATGACGTTGCCTTTTCGCAACGCTAGCCGGAAATGGGTTAAGAAAATTCAAAATGTTTAATCTTTCTAATGGGTTTTGATAGATTTTTATGATAATGATATAATTATGAACATAAAATCCTTCGAACTCAAATTAAACTAAAAAAATATTTGTCTTTAAGGATAACTGCATAATTAATACGTGCGTACTAAGTTTGTCTGAAAATTGCGAACAACAAAATCTATTATGTATACTTGGTCATAATTATAGTTGTCTTATTTTTAAGAATATAAGACTCTTTTTTCAAAGTGAATTTATCTGCTCAACAGCACGTTTGCAACATATTTTTTCCATGTGAACTACATGTGAATTCCAAAGCATATTTCTCTATGTCAATCAAGAAAACTAATCGAACGACTCTTCAATTATTCTAAAAAAAAAAAAAAAAAATCAAAGTCATTCATAAGTCACACAACAATTAAATAGAATTTTTAAATACATATGTACATTGAATTTGAATTTCAAATTAAACTCCCACTAGGTATTTGCAATTTTTAATAGCCCCATCAAACTTCTTGCAATCAAATAAATTAATTCAGTGGATTACTCCAGTTTTCTGAATCAACAACTATCCACCGCATGAAATTACCAGGAGAAATATGTGCCTTTAGTTATTGCATAAACTGAGAATAATAATTTATGAATTAAATTATTCAAAATATCGATCAGTCAGTCTTCGTTGTTTATACTGATTGATTGAGTAGTGTATTGAAGTAAATATTTATACATATATTCTGATTGGTTCCTCATTTTCCGTTTAATATAATTAGATACGTTCCCACTTTAATGGTTTTTTTTTTTATTTTTATGTATAAGTATGAGGAAAACATTCAGATTAGTTAAAAGAATTATTATTATCGATTATAATGTCCACTCTTGTCTTCTGGTTATTAGTCGATCGTATAAAAAGCTAATGATTTATAATAAATGACAGTTGTTACAATAAAGTCAGGTAGGCCACAACATTTTTAATACTTGACACTAGCTAATTATTTGGGTATTTATCTTTTTATTTTATTAATAATTGTGTTATAATTATAATTAATTGAAGATACATTATTTTTTAAGGGAAAGCTTAATTTGAATTGAGTTATTATAAATATCCTAAACTTTAACGATAAACGACAATAAACATAAATAAATTTCTAGAAAAGTGCTACATAGTTGTGATTCTCATAAGCAAATTTTACTTTCCAAATGACTCACATAAATATTGCCACGTGAATTTAAACTACGATCGAAAAATGAAACTTGACCGTGCAAGCTAAAGTCTTAAGACGATTTGAATTTAAAATGCTTTTTAAATAAAATGCATGACTTGATCGCACGAACCTATGCTCTTATTTCTTTGAATTTTAAAGATCGAGGGTATTATATTTTTTTTAAATTTATTTTTATGTACATATATCTATATACTATTTTTAAACATTTTTGTCGTAAAAAAATTATAAAAACGTTTGGGGGGAATTTCCAAAAAACGCTAGATATCTAGCTTAAACAAAATCGACTCATATGCGCTTAGGGTGTAGGCGAATAGACAGACATGCAGACAATCAAAAATTAAATTAATATTTTTAAAATTCAAATTTTATTTGGAACTTTAAAAAATGTACGATTTTTTTTTTTTAATTTCTTAAAAAATGAAATTCGAATATTTCAAAAGTATTTTTCTTTTTTTAAATAAAAAATTGGTATCAAAAGAGATATTGCTTAACTTATATTCTTTATTTAAAAAGAATCACAAATAATTTAATATATATCATATTCTTTATGTATAGATATAGTACTTGACTGGATTGGAGCCCCAATCTAGGCAGTATTTTGTTTAATTAAAACTCCGGCAAAGATTAATTTCGGAGAATTGCTACACTAGAAGCAGTAGAACACTAGTTTACGGTGTATATTTACTTTTTTGACATATTGTAATTTATGTTAACAATTTTAAATAAATTTTAATATGTCAGAAAAATGCAAACTTTGCTTACTTGTGTAATTGAGTTTATATTCTAACGTATAGCATACATTAAAAGAATTAACGCCGCTTTTTTTATTTCAAACAAGTTTTGTTGTACATATTGTGCCGCTTGTGCTGTAATTTTTTTTTCAAATTAGTAAATTCGCAAATTTTATGGATGAAATTTTTTCCAAAATAACAATATTCAAAAAAAATCGTACTGTTTTGTACGCTTTTTGTACTGCCGATTGCCTAAGATATAAAAAAATATTCGCATATTTTCAGCTTTTCATCCCAAAAATTTATTTTACGAAGTGTAAAGTTAGCACCGCCATTTTCAATTTTCAAAATATTTTAATTCAAATTTTTTGAAATAACTTTCGAGGTTAAGCCTAATGATCTTGCATTGATAAACTGCAACTCTAGAGTTTTTAAAACAATCATTTTTTTTTCATAAGAAATAATTAAATAGCTTAAATTAGTAAATAAGAAACCTGTGTTATACTCCTCAGTTAGTTTCTTTTTTTACGTTCATACTTAAAAGTTGTGCAAAAAATTAACTCACAAATAAAACCAACACTTATATTCTTTATTAATTCTATTATTTGATTTAAAAGCCTACAGCCAACAACCATTTAAATTCACCTTGAATTTTGCTTTTAAATTTGACCTTGACAAAAATTCTTAGACACCGTCCTCTTGAAATAATCATGCTGCTTACAACGGAAGGTAGTGTCTTCATGCCTCACGATATCGAAATAAAATTTTATTTGCATAATAATGCCAAATTCAAGGTCAGGACCAAGAGCAACAATTTAAATTATATTCCAGCCAGATAATAATAAACATAATTTAATTTACAAATTCTTAAGATTTGAAAAACTTTAGGCTTAAGATAAGCAGCCCTAAAAGCTTTTAGCGATGAGCTTCGTTGGTTCCTCAAAGAAGAAAACAAAAAAAAGCCTCTTCACAGTAGACATCACATCACAGAGTTGAAGATCATAATATAAAATTAAAATAGAGTCACGAATGAAGTACCTACATGTATTTGTTTGTATTAATTTAATAGGCACATCACGTCTTGTAGAGATATGTAAGTTTATGGATCAATTTTGATTGCAACGTCAGGAGATGTCCAAAAGTGACCACACCAGCTATAACTCAGAGTTGAATTTTGAGAAAATGAACTGAATTCCTTGTGAACTTAAAATTCAAGCCATGAATTTTTACCTTCAAGCTGTTAAGTCATGCCTAAAAAGTGTGGATTAATACAAACAGAACTTTAAACGCTTGTGCGATAATCATTAAAATCCGTCATGTACATAAATTCGCGTTAAAACAGGGTCGCAGTATCCACAAGGCTGTGTAGCTAGCTCCATGTAGATAATATTAATATCTGCAACAAGATGCTTAAAGGACACGTTTCTCTTTCACATACAAAATAGATGATGTAATATTTTTTTTTTTTTATTTCATTATTCTTTAACTCCCAAGTTTTTGTTTTTAATTTCTTGAATTTTTTAAATTTTTAATTTTTAATAATGAATTAAAATAAATTATAAGTTTTATCAGTGAAAAACATCTATCAGATGCAGAACTAATAAAAAACATCAAGACCGGAGTTTTAAAATTTCTATACGCCTTATGACTCTGCACTACTTAGTGCAGCCCTGTTTAAATACCCACAATGCACCTTTGCGATGTGGTAATATGGGCAGATCTTAACAAAACTGGGGGTCAGATTACAGCATGGATTACATGAATTCATATACATATGTATGTATGTATATCGAGTAATTTTTGAGTACACTATCAAGAGATAAGTGCAAATAAAATTGAGAGATCAAAAAGTTAATAAAGGAGTCTTATGACTATTACAATAGCGAAACAATTATTACAAAAATTGAGGTGAGTCCGTAATGGTGGTTGGGGCGTCAATTTAATCGATGGCGGCGTTTGAAAATTTAACATGTTTGATTAGTGAATATGCGTTGAATGAAGTCAATGAATCTGATAATTGGACTTCATCAAACTAAAGCCAACAGTAATTGAGTAAATAATTGTAATATATCATGGCTGCATTTATTACAAAACTAAATAAACAAATCAGCAACTTGTCATGATGAAAAGAGTCCATTTAAGTGGCTCTTATGGTTGAATTCAAATGTAAGTTTATTTTCAAGCAATTTAAGCAATTTAAGAGTTTACAGTCATTCAATTGGTGTTTAAATACTAATTTACAAGAATGTTTGCTAAGTAAGTAAGTAGATTGGGATCAAATATAGATTAATTTTTGATTAAGTGAGGGATTGTTTTGAATATTGATATAAAAATTGCGTTGAACTGATCAAGTCTAACAAGCAAATTTATGGTATTGATGAAGCAGTGATGTTTTAAACAACTTCAAGGAGTTGAAAAGTTATAAGATTGTTGTTAAAAGTGATGGGAAGATTTAAGAGTGGTTAGTAAAATACGCCCACTACCATACCCACTTATATTATTTTATTTCAGTTTTTTAATGTGACATGTATTTCGATATTTTTTCTAAAAAAACTATATTTTTAAGATGAAAAACCAAAAGAAATGGAATTTCATTTCGTTTTTACTAAACGTATTTAATCCTAAAGTAGGGTTTCCAGAACATCTCTTTAAAAGAGAAAATGTTCTTTTTTTTTTACAACAATCTTTCTTTTTTCGTCAAATTCTTTTTTTTTTTTTTTTTTTTTTTTTTTTTTTTTTATGTGTCCTCTATTTAGCTATGTATTTAGCTATGTATGTATGTCCTACCGTATTTTACTATCACATTTATTTTTAATATAAACAATGAACTGAACATTTATTTGCAGTCCATTGATGTGGCGAAAGAACTGCGATTCCGTTAGGGTTGCCTTTTCTGAAAATGACAAAGGGGGGATTTTGAAAGCTGTCAGAGGGACAACTGCGTCCCTGGGGGGACATGAATTTAAACTTGCTTTTTTTCCAATGAAGAATTAAAAAAAAGAATGATTTCATTTATATATTTAACAATGTTATTATTGAATGTCAAATAAAAACTATTTAGCAATATGCTCTGAGATGCTATATAAGCTATATAGGGAGACTTCTTAGTTCTTAGAGAAAGTATCTAGCTTAGCTTGTAGTCCAAAAGAAAATCTTTTGGTTTAAAAGCGGGCAAAATAGCCTCAGTATTGAAGATATAAATCAGCTGGATGATCTAGTAGCTTATTTAGTACGGTGGTTGCCGGTGTGTCGAGGAATATAGTTGAAAGAAACAAGAAAGAGGCTCCGCAAAGAGCTCATCAGTATTCAAGATGAAGTAAAATTACGGATGTGTAAAAAAGTTCTCGAGTTAAAAAATGCTGACAATACCCCCGAAAGGGGGGGCGAAAGGTAACCCTAGATTCCGTACTTCGGTAAGCGAATTGAGTTTTTGGAAAAAATTCTTTACTTTTAGACAAACAACTAATTTATTTATGTATATTTACAACAAATATCAAAGTGAAACAAAAAGATTTCATAAAAGCACATATTTGGAAGAACTATATTTTTGCAGTTCTCACTTAGCTTCTAAAATATTTCAATATTTTCAATTAAATATACCAAATTTATTCAGAAGCTAGATTTATTTTGTCATTTGGAATTTTTAAACCCAGAGTTCTGACCCGCTCCCCCAATTTGATAATAATTATTTTTCAAGTTCTGCTTTATGACTGTGTGGAATTGAAATACAATGCAATATAAATAGATATTTGAATAAAAAGTAGAAAAAGTTTTTTTTTCTATGTCATTTTGATAATTTCCTGTTTAATTATACGATTGCGCTGATTTAGTTTTTTTCGTCCATTTTTCGGACTTTGAAAAAACACATCCGTTGATAAGTTTTTGAAATGTCCTCTTTTTTTCATTCACCTTATGAACACCCTATTCTAAAGTGATTTCTAAAATTCATCTACAAAATATTTATTACTTTTCCAACACAGAAATATTTTTGTTTTTATCCCATTTTGAACTACAAATAGCAACAATTTGAAAAAAAAAATGTATCACTTAGGGCCATTTGCTGAAACGAAACTTAAATATTTATGTTCAACTTAAACGCTTATGTTCTACTTTTTCCTCAGCGTAAACTGTCACATAAGCTCCTATGTTGAACTTAAATACCTAAGTTTCGTTTCAGCAAATGGGCCTTAAGTACTCCCATATAAGAACAACTTTTCAGACTGTATCGAATAATATAACATGCCGTCTCCACAGGCCATGAACCATGGCAGGATTATGAACATATGTCTACAAAAAATCCATGTCCATGTCATGAACATGTCGACGAAAACTAATTTTTGAACAAGACATGAGCTCTGTTCAAAGCTTGGCCATGATTTTTGACGTTCCATGTGTGTGAGAAAGGTAGAAATAGTACTGAGAGGAATTTTTGTGTGATTATCGACATGACATAAAGTGCCCAGTGCGAAAAAACAAGCTGATTGTTGATTGGATTGTGGTTTGGATCTTGGGCATCTGTATGTCCTGTGCAGTCGGCGGTGTGTAATGTAAGAATGTATTAATAATAAATTTGCTACAAATGTATGTATAGGTGAGATAAATAGACGATTAATAACACGTAACAATGACAACGTAATAACATGGAATTCTAGATTCTTTTTGTTTTATTTTGTGTTTTTTTTTATATGACACGAAAATGGCAATTTTTGTTTAGTATTTTTTTTTTCGAGCGGAAACGCTAATTTGTACAGAAAAACATTTCATTTTAAATAATCTACATATGTGCGACGCCAAAAGATACCTCTCTTTTGATTTTTAAAAAAGGAAAAACAACAAAGCACAAATTCAAATTGTGCAAAATATATTTAAAGAAAAGCAAAACGAAGTTTGCTTAGAAAAAGAAGTAAATTAGTAAACGCAAATTCCTTTTTATTGCCCGTGAAAATATGGCCAGGAAATTAAAACTTTATAGGCAATATAAAATGAACAGGTAATTCAATGTACATGAATATTTTAAAGCCAGTGCAATTTAATAAAAGTGTTGTGCAATTTTTGAAGAATTCTATTCATCTCATAAAATTCAAAATAAAATTCTTTTTACTTTTGTTTTTAAGTAAAACGATCTGTAAGTAAAAAAAAAAAAGAATGTGTGTGTGTACCTTACGACCACTGCTTTAACATGCAAAAATAAAAAGAGCAGAATTATATATAAATTTACTGAAAAAAAATATATACGTATATTAAAACTCCCAGGGCTTTATTAGTTCATCTACTTTCAAAGCTGTTTGTAAATATATTTTCTTGTCGTTTTAAAGTCTACTCCATAAAAAACTAAAAACTGCTATTGCTCCGCAACAAAAAAAATAATTCGCTCTTTTGGTTAGCGATAAAATGGGTATTCTTCTAACTTCCACTTGATCTCCCAAGAATTAAATTCATTACACTTTACTGTTGCGCCAGAAACCATCATATACTTATTATTTTTCACGTTTTATTGAACTAAGTAGTGATCTCATTTTTCTAAAAATAACCAAAATAAAACCTCTTATATTACAATTTTTATTTGCAGGTCCAGACTTTAAAATAAATATTTCACGCAAATTGTTTTATGTTTATTAATATTTTGAATGCTTGACAGCCTTTCATGCTTATAATAAAAATCTTTTTTGATTTGAAACTTATTCTTGATCAGTTTCAATTTTTTTTGTATCCTCTTTATGATAAAAAAAATTAATAACATTATATATTTCGCTAATAAATACTTGAGCATTTCCAGATTTACAGCAACAGGTTTATACCTTTCTTCAGAAAGTTGCTCCATTTAGCTTGTAAATGAACTCATATTAATTAAACATTAACTCTAAAAAACTTCTTCATATTATGTGAACATACAAAATAAAAATAATCATTTTTAAACAAGAGCAAAAATCTCTAAATACACTAATTAAAGCCAACCTACCTTTTACACATTATTTAATAGATAATCATTTAAATCATTAAATGGCATTCTCCAAAACTTAACAATAGATTTTTATCTATGATGAACTATTAAAAATTACCACTCTCTAATGCATTAATGAGTTTAAAATCACGAAGAAAAAAATTAATAAAAACTATTCAAGTTCAAGTTTATGGTTGAACTCCATGTGTTTTGTTATTTATTTCGCACTTCGTTATGTCCGGAGCAATTGATTGCTATTTTTTTGTTAATACATTTCATTATCCACTTGTTAAACAAATCACTACAATTAATCATAATCCAGATAAGAGATCATTGTTATTGATGTTTTATTATTTACGGAATTAATTTAAACTATCATGCATATATTTTGTGTCATTTGTTTGTTGTGTGTGCTCTTAAAATTCAAACGATTTATATATTTTATATTATGCTTGTCTCACCCACTTTTATTCACACAAATGGTTTGAATATTAATCAATTTTTTAATGATATCAAATAATTAATAACAAATAACTTTAAGATAGAAACAATACAAGAATCCAAGGGCTGTTTGTATTGAAGCGGACACTTTTGGAACCGGTCCCTCGCCTCAAAATTATGTCACTTAAGACCACGGACATAGTTTTGTTCTTTAATTTTTAATTTAAAATGCAGCATATTGTTGTGGAACAATAAATCAATTGATAATTGAGCGGAAATATTTTCAAACTCTATGAAAACAAAAGAGCTGAGCAGAAAACTCGATTATTAATTTAATAAATAGATATCTACCTAGCAGGTTTTGAGATGTTCTTTTGAAAGGAACGCGGATGTATTATGAATGAAAATTTAAGTTTTATTTTTTGACAAGCATAACATATCATTGTGCTTTATTCATTTCATTGAAAATTAACTCTTTCCGAGCCAGCAAAATTATAATTGTATACAAGTATTCTAACCTTAACTTCTTCATTATTTCCATAGTAAATTGTTATGATAAAAGTTCTACAGTTTTGTTATTTTATATTTTATGGACAATTTTTTTGTATTTTTATTATTTTTCAGTTTAATCCAGAATTACTTTTGCTTGTCATATTTGTTACCCTCTCAACGGCCATACGAGTTGATTTTGGCACAAAAGGTGGTCCCATAGTTCCTGCTGCTCCAACTACACGAAAACCCGCTCCACAACCATATCGAAATCCAGCACCAGTATGGGAGAATCAAGCAAATGATATTCCAAATCCTAATAAATATCAGTAAGTCGTTTACATTGAACACTCTTTTTACAAAATAACTGCAATAACTTCTCTTAGATATGTTCTTCCACCACCATCACGGCCAAAGCCAGCAACAAATAACTACAAGCAATCATCACGGCCTGTCGCAGGTCATCAGAGGCCCAGAGAATTCGTCTTCGGGAAGGTCATTTCCCCAGACTTCGTCAACTCATTCTTCCCACATACTCAGACAGTGTCTGGCTTCTCGCCGCAATACATACCAAACTATGGCTTTAAATATCACGCCATTGTGCCGTCAACTCAAAAAGCCTACTACACAAAGAACACTGATTTCTACTACAATGACAAATTTAACAAATTAAATGGCAAATACAATGCCAAGACAAAGAAATACAAGGCTTACGAAAAAGCAAAATACACTCCAAGTGTTTCTGTAAGTTTAAGTCCAAACTATTGAAAATCATTCCCTATTATCCTTCTTATTCTTCATTAATATGTTACAGTATTCGAATATCATTGATCAATCAGCTTTATCATTCCAAAATCAACAACTCCCATTACTCCAAGCACCACAACCTTTCCGTATGCCCATCGATGTCATGAACCCTCAAAAGGCTACACCCGCCATTGCCACCGCCACCGCCACGAACAAAATTACAACACCAAAAGTCATCAACTACTCCAAAGACGACCTGTACTCAATTTCGAAAAATTACAAACTGCATCATAATCATCAAACACAAAATTCATTTTCATACGAATCGAACAAAATTAGGAGATGAACGAACGCAGAACACATTCTTGCTTTCAATTCGAATTTTTAGACTTAATTAAAATTTACGAGCGCACGTCTACAGGCCGTGACCTTCATTAAATTTATTTTTATGTTTTTTTTTTTTTTTTCTTGTTTCTGATCGAATTGAATCCTTTCATTTATTGCCTTAATGTTTTTATTTTGTTGCATTTGCCATATTTTCGTTGGCATTTTATGGTTTAAATTTTATTTATTTTAAGAAATCTCCTTACACAAAAATAAAATGAAAAAAATCACATATTTTGAGCAGCGAAATTTAATTTAATTTTTGATGAAATTATCATTTTATTATTTTTTTATTTTATTTTATGTAAATAATTTAAGTATGTATATGTATGATAAATTAATGTAAATAAAATAAATTAAATAAACTAAGTGCTTATATTTATTTATGGATATGGTTATAATTGACATGAAAACGTAAGTAAACATTATTTTAGAATTTTAGAATTATTTGGTAAAAGCTCTTTAGAATATAAGAAATATATTCATTCAATTTAAATGACTTCATTTTTACCAATAAAATAAATATTTAATTTCAGATTAGATTTATAAAAAATAATATTGCTTCGAGGAATATAATTTTTTATTTATTATCTACTAGCTGACCCGGCGGCGACGCACTGTGGGATTAAATGGCTAAAATGCCATTTCGCGCGCCAAAAGTCTGGAATGTGGATATTTGTGTAGGTTGTGTCAAGACAAGAAACAAATATATAGGAGAGGCGATTTTCTGAAAAAATTGACTTCACGTAAAAAAACATTTAAAAAAACGGCTTCACTTAGAATCTTTTGCGTAGCAGATTTTTTTTAAAGCCAGAAATCTCATCTTTCATTTTGTTTTTAAATTAAATTGATTCAATGCACAATTGAATAAAAAATAATTTTAAAACTCAAAATTAAAAAAAAAAAAAGTTAAAATATGTTTTTATTTTAAAAAAATTAGTCATATCTACGTATTTAAGTGCTCGTTTGGATTTTAATAATTAATATGCTTATATCGATCTTTGTCGAGCATATAAAGCTAGATAGATAGCTGTACAATATTTAGTTTTTGAGAAAATTAAAAATTACAAAACTAAATTTTTTCTTTTGAATTTAATTTTTAATAAATGATTACAGGAAATTGGATTACAAAGTTGTTTTAGTATCTAGAAGTCTAAGGCATAAAATACGTAATTAACTGTATCTTTGAAACTTATTTTGCACTTTTTCACATTTTTTTTCTAATTTTTGAAAAAAATGAAGACAAAAAAAAACGATATTTATGTATGAATCCATTATTTTTTATAAAAATGTTAAGTACCCATCGCAGAATAATAACCAAACTAGAGTAAATTAGGCACTTGACAAACTCTTGTTCAGAGAAATCATATGCGACTGCATTCTTGAATCACCTTTGTGATTGCATTGTCATGTTTGCGGTTAACGTTTATTTTCATAAATAGTCGAATATCTTTTGATTCTGTCAAGTTTTGTCAACGAATTTAGTTGATAATGTTAACATAGACATTTTTGAACTTTATAGAGGCATAAATTTGAGGTTGCGAGAGTTTGCAGGTTTTTGGCGGGGTTTTTACAAAAAATATAGCAGTAAAAAATTTGTTTCTGTAAAATTATAAAATTTTTACACAACCAGTTAATAAATATTACTGCTTTTGATCGTTTTTAATAACTAATATACCAATGGACGAGAAAAAAGTGTTCTTACAACTTTCTTCCCATAGAATTAAAAACGACAGTTTGAAAAAAGGCAAATTAATCTTCATAATTCAGATTTTTCATACACGTTTAAAAAGAGATGGATAACAGAAATTTTCATGAACTTTTTTAAAAACCATTAATGCGATTATTCATAGTCAAGTGTTGAGAGCGATTCCTGTAAATTTCATGCAAATCTGAGACCATTTTTTTGACCACTTTTGGCGCGTTAAAATGCCATTTCATCCCACAGTGCTACGGCGACTTCGTTCCACTTAAGATTAATTAAATTATTAATGTCCCATTCAAAAGTGGAGCCTCTCTACTAAAATAATGAATTAAACTAAATTCAATAAACATATAAAAAGATAAATTTCGTTTTCTGTTATTACCGCACGCATAAATTTACTGTTTATAATCCGATTTGCATGATGATGATCTTTATTGCACATGGGAAATAAGCTACGGAGCTACGAATATTGGAAACCCGTGAAATTATATACTTTCTGAAATGTTTTTCTTTTTATTTGTACGCGCTTAACTCGGTTGAATATTATCCAAACATTATGATAAGACTGTGAGTCTAAGTCTAGACTGTAATCCACCTTATGAATTTTTCTTCAGATACAGATCTGGTGGAGAGATGTTTTTTACGAGAGACACATAAAGCAGAATGTAAGCATCTTCAGTTCAGTATTCAATCGGGGAACTATGTTTCTGAGTAGCTTTACATAACTTTAATGTACGTATAGATTTAAATCAGTTATAATCTCTTTCTAATTTGCATTTTCAGATAATTTTTTACCAAAAGGAAAATTTCAACTACTTGTTAGCACTAATCAAAGTTTACGAATTTCAATTAAATTTTATACAGGAACAGGAAATTCAAATATTATCAAAGTATTAGCTCGACCATTATACACAGCAGTAATTTTGTTCTGTTTTGTTAACTTCCCATATTGGAAGTTATTGTAATCGTTCCGATTTTTCGAATTGAAATTTTTTACATTTTTCGACGTTTCGAGGTCTCTGGAGTCGGATTACATTGTTTTTAGAGAGATGTCTGTACGTTCTTACGTTCGTACGTTCGGAAGCTTTATTTCGCCGACGATATCTCAAAAACGCATAGTGATATCGACTTCGAATGAATTTTATTTTACAGATAATAAGACCATAACAAGTAGAAAGGATTTTCGGAAAAATTCAATTAGGGGTTTTCTTATTACAGTAATTTAAAAAAAAGGTTGTAAAATGACTTGTTTATCAAATATCTCGAGAAAAAATAATGCCTTTGAACTCGGGCTGGTTTCATTCTATGCATACTGACGTAGAGACAAATTAGTAAGACTTAAAAAAAATCAACCCACAGTTTTTTTGTTTAATTAAAAAAAAACCATACAAAATTGCTAAAAAAATTTCAATATCTTGAGAACACACATATATATTAACTTCGGGTTAATTTTATTTAAAACACAAAGCTATAGTTAATAATAGGTAGAGTTTGTAAAAAAATTTAACTGACGGTTTTTTTCTAGGCCAACAAAAAACTGTAAAATTACCTGCTAAAAATTGTTAAAAAATTGTTTTTCGGCTCAAATTTCTCGACAACAACCAAAGATATCAGCTCCTGGATAATTTTAATCTACACACAATACCATAGTTAGTAATTCATAGGATTTGTAAAAAAAAATTCAATTGACAGTTTTTTTAGGCCAAAAAACCTGCAAAAGAAACTACTAAAAATTGTTAAAATTTTTTGTGTCGCATATATTTAAAGCAAACACTTTGGTCTTCCCTTGATTGCACACAACTGATAAGTTTTTCGAAGATTTTTTTTTTTATAAAAAATAATATCGGATGTCGATTTTCAAAGGGTCAAACCCAGCCTCTTTTTTTTTAGTTCGCATTTGAACTAAAATTAAAAACCATCAATTGAAATCATAATTTATTAATTCATAATTAAATAGTTGGTCGAAGGCTTTTTATCTCAAAAATGGGAGTGAAGCGATTCATATATTCAGTACTGCTTGCTTTCTGCTGTCTTATTCTTCACTAGAAGTTTGTATAATCAAATTTGAATCATATTGCAATGGTATGACTATTGAGAGTCATACAGCTCAATTATTAAATATAAATATTTCCGAATATTAAATCTTTATACAAACAAAATTAATTGCAAAATTTTTCATTTAAACCAATTTTGGTTTGAAAGTTTTTTTTTGTTTCTTAACATATTGCAAAATTTTTTATAATTTTTAAGTCATATTTTCGAAAAAAAATAATGGGTTAACCACGATATCTAGAAAGCAATAATCTAGAAAGCAAAAATCTCGAAAGTAAAAATTGAAAAAATCTCGAAAAAAAAGTCTAGAAAGCACAATCTAGAAAAAAAAAAAAATCTCGAATGCAAAAATCTAGAATTAACATATTAATTCTAGATTACTTGCTATTTGCTCTTTAAGAAAAATATACGATTTACTAGTAGCCCACGCAACTGTTAAAATTTAGTCTTGGTTGTGATCGTTTGTTATCAAAGCGTGAAAAGAAAAAAAAAATAATTAAAATGAAAGTAAGCGAAATTTAACAAAATAAGAATTTATTAAAAACAAAATCGATGGATTTATTTACCATTCGAATAAATGTGTAAAAAATAAGTTTTATTGACTGTGAGAACTTAATAAATCCCATCATTCTGTCGAGTTAACTGAAAATGACGTATCTACGTTTGTTCTTATGACTATTTGAGTTTTTTTTTGCAAATTTTTTAATACATATAATTATAGTCTTTCGGGATTTTTGTTCATTCTAGATTTTTGTGCATTCGAGATTTTTTCATTCTAAATTAAAACATTGTTTTTTTTTCGAGATAAATTTTAGTAGTAAGTTTAAAATAATGTTATGGGTACAAAAAAATTAACAATATACCAACGTTTTGCACATAATGCATGCATTTAATAAACAGCTTAAACTAAAAAATTGTTTAAAATCGAGATCATTGGCAAAAAATTATACAAAGAATTTTTTTTAATAAAAATAATTCCTACGACTGAAATAAATCAGCCAAGTAGAAAATTACTATTAAATTGGGCTTGTTGAATTATTAATTTAAAAAAAAAAGCTTTTAATGGCTTGGAAAAATTAGTTAAACACAAAAAAAAAGGTATAGTTTATACTTTTTTTTTTTTTAATCCACACCCTTTTTGGGTCCTCTATACCGCTCGCGCAGCTCAATTTTTACACTAGCCCTTTTTTATCTCCGCCAAATTATCGTAAGCGACTAAACAAAAAAGAATCGTAAGTGACAAATTGTTTTTTGTTTGCTCAGCGCAGCGAACCCAATAACGTCGAATTTCAGCATTGAATATTGTTACCAATACTGTTACTGAAAGCTGACAATAGGTCCGGTTGCTTTAAATTCTCAGGACAAAATTACATAATTAGTTGTATGTGAAATTTGCATTTTTACGCTTATGATAACTTGGCGGGAAGGGGTCGATATTCAAAAATATTACTATAACACTAAACAATTTTAAGAAAATTAAGAAATTAAAGGTAGAAAAAGATAATTATGTAATAAAATAAAGAAATAGGGTATCTATATCCATATAAATCTTATCGTGATAATCCTACCTATCCTATCCATCCAATTAATATTATAAATGTGAAAGTTTGTTAGTCTGTCTGTTTGTTCCTTTTAATCTCTGAAAATACCTGATTTATTGCAATGAGAATTCGTAGAGCGAGAGCTTGGAACATGGCGATGGACATATGCTACTTTTATTTTCAAAATCTACAACAGTTTACCAGGAAATAGTTAAAATATATAAAAAAAAAGTGTTTAATTGTTTGAAATTTCAGATATTCAAATAGAAAAATATCAAAAAACAAATATACAAAAGTATTTTACAATCGTAAAATTATTTAAACATGCGAAGAAAGGCGAGCACGGGCTTGCTAGTGATTATATATTACTATAACTATATCACTTTAATTTTTAATTAATATAAATTCAGCTTTGTTAAAAATTTGTACATATATGAAAACCAAGGGATTTTCGTTACAAGGAGCTAATTAATTGCATTTGCAACATAAGACATATTTAGTTTCTAGTTTTTCTTAAGTGATGACATGAGTTAGTAAATTTCAACCAAAGCAGAGTAAATTTGCCATATAAAGAGAGGAATGGAAGTTTGAAATAAAAAACCTTCTTTTAAGTTTTTAAACTAATTCTGATTTTAAGTGAAAAATTATATAAATTTAGTTTGAGGAACCAAGGAAAAAATCATGTGACATAAGACTTAAACACAATTATAGATTTATTTTTTAAATTTTAAATTTCTTTTTATCATCACATTTTGGTTCTGATTTTTTTTTAATAAACTGCTTCCGTTGTTTCCTTTAAACCTTAAACACTTGAAATTCTGAAATTTTTAATTGCATGTTTATTTTAAATTTATAACCATTATTATTCAAATATTTGTGTTTGTCCAAAGTGAAACAATATAAAAATACTAATGAGACAAAAAAAATATAAAAAAATAAAAATCATCTTCCTCTTATCTTTATGGAAGTAATTAAATTATTTTATTCAGCCTCCAATCTGCATAATTTGTGGCACGCGATATAAGAAAATATTGCCAATAACATCATCTCTAATTATATAGTTTATTGACATTATAGAATTTATCTTAAATATATAATTTTTTTAAGACTACATACCTACATATAATCGAATTCAAATTTATATTTAAAAATAACAAATATTGTGGTCAATGGTTTAATAAAAATTCTCTTCTCATTTGAACTTTGAGGGGTGATAACCTGTAATAAGCTTGTGTTCTCTTAATTGTAATTCCAATCATTTTATATTTTTGGAGTAAGTATTGATAAATAAATAGTATTGTAAAATCATTCATCGATATTTGTTACTTGTGAATTTTAAATAAATAATTGCAATTTAAGCAGAAACCGGAATACTTTGGATTTAAATGATTTTATTTCATGTGTTGCACCTACTAATTCGGCAGCTTTTTTGTCAAGAGAACACTTTGAACTCCCAATATCATGACAAACAGACAAAAATCAACCTACTGAAATGTTCTTCAATCGTATAAGATTATTATCAATTTCCTTCTTTGGTGATACTGATAAATGATACCAATCGAGTTTGCTGCTCAGCTCTTTTGTTTGATTTTTCAAATTTGTTATTATTTTTTTTTTTTTTTACTTAACATTTGATTAATTGAATTAATATCCCCCAGGAGATAGTTAGTTATACATATATATGTATGAATATATAGAAATTATAAATTCAACCTTGATTGTATGAAAAAAATTTTTTTTTATTAAATCATTTTATATTAAGTAAACGCTTCCTTATTCGACTGTGGCGCACAATGAATGCCCGTCTATTAAATATTAATAGACTCAAATAAAAAAAAATGGCAAAACTACATCAATAAGTGACTAAATTGGACTAAATAGTTAACTTAAATAATGTGATACAGTTAGAGAGGAATGACACAAACGATACAAATAGTATTTTTATGGAAAGGATATGTTGCAAATTTGGTACACTAGGCCAAAACAAGTTGTAGCAAATCGACTAAAATTGTTGTCATTAAAAAAAGAAAAATATATAATACATGATAGACATGAAATTAAATGTATTTAATTCTAGTAACACATTTAACTTAGTATTTGTCAAAGTTTATTCATGAAAGAATGGCAAATAATTAAAATGCATTTTAAAAATGCTGTTTTAATGTGAAATAAAACAATTTCTCAAGCTGTAATAAATAAATATTAAAAATTAATGTCTCTGGAAAGAAATTGAAAGAAATGTTTGAGTTGTTGGTAATTTCAATAAAATGTTCACACCAATTATTAAATGCCGAGACATATTGTCTGTAGTTAACAGGTTCTTATTATATAAATTACGAACGGAAATGTTTTATTAATTTTTATAAAGAAACTAAAGAGAAATACTAGGACTGCTGATTCGTCATATGTTGCTATTAAATTATTTAGTAAATATGCAAAGCAACATTTATTTTAATTTTTTTTAGGTATGCTAAGCCTGGAAATTTATAGGATAAAATAGGTTAAAGGTCGGCTTTGTTGTAGGTGATTTTTTCATGGTCAAGTATATCTTAAGTTTTCAAATTAATCCATCACATCCCATTTTATTTGAAAACTAGTTAGACATTTATTTTGGAAAGTCGGTGTAGTACAGGACGATCAATAATTTTGTTTTGATTAATTTTGGTGAGTGAAAATTCTACAATGTCTTTATTTTTGAAAATATATATTTATTGAAAAAAAAAAATAACAAGTATGGTAAGTAAGTAAGTATCTTCAAATTGAATTTTATTAATTTTTCTTATCTCTGTACTGTTTCATTGTAATGTTAGGTAATTTTAAGCACACTCAATGTTAACATCATAAAACACGACATCCTTTCAAAACCAAACGATTATAAATTAATGCTCCTTCACAACAATTGAACCATCACAAAAAGTGCCACATGACACAGTCAAGCCGCTAAAGTATTAAGCTACTCCGCTGGCTGGTACTGTGTTTAAACGCTCTCACTCTTTTTACCTCGCCTCGCTGTGCCAAAAGATGTTCAATGAAATTTATTGCATTCAATTTGTTTTTCTGGGCCGCTGACAATTCCGAAATGTAGAATCACTGTTAAAGCTCTTCAGCGATATCGACTGCAGTTAAAGTTGCACCATAGCAAAGCATGTAATAAAAGTCAGTGGCGGCGGCGGCCGGCGGCGTGGTGTAGCGATAGCGGAGGTATTAATGTTTGTAGACAAAATATGTTGTAAGCAAGGAAATCCAAAAAGATTTTCAAAAGTAAAATACTTTGTTGTGTGGTATGTTAGCGGGTATTGCTGACGAGTTGGGAGGAGTTAAACAAGTTTTTGCAACCGTATAGAAGTTTTGAGGTTTTCAAATTGCGATTTGCGATAGTTGTAAATTTTATTTGCGGAGTGGTGAAGGCCTAATGCTAATCTTAGTTGAAGTTTCTGTGAAAGTAGAATAATTCGAAACGTATACGAGATAATGTGTGATGACATCTGTTTTTTTCTTTTTTTTTTTTTTTTGTCTCGAGTATGAGGATGCACAAGTCACGATCATAATGGAGCTGATGTAATTGTAAGCTGCTTGTTTATGCACAAAATGATTTTTTTTTTTAAATTTTACAATTTAATTAAATTGCAATAAAATTGAGGTAACATTTTATTGAATAATAAAACCTTTACATAGTTGTTAAATTATTTTGTGATTTATAAATGTAATTATCTTTTTTTTTTTTGTCACCGAGATAGATTTTGAGATTTTAAGAAATATGTTTTAAATCAATTCTCAGGGACAAAGAGATTTTTTTTTGCATTGCGTACTTTGTTTTGTCATTTTGTTTTTATGCTATAAATATGCTTGACATTTTTATGATTAAAATCAGACTTTAATTAAAAAATGCGTAAGTAATTTGTCAGTTACTTCATGGTCATTTACAAGGAGGTTAAATAGTTCATTTCACTGAAGCAAATAAATGAAGGTTAAATAAATAAGCAGCTAACAGTAACACATACAAATAGTGCATTTGTTGTAAAATTGTTTTATTTATTAGAAAGGGAATGTTTGTAGGTTTTGGTTCCCTATTAATAAATATGTAATATTCAAATAAATAAAATAGAACTGTTATGTAAATTAATAAATAATAATAATAATTTTTTTTACACATGAAGTTAATAATTTTTAAAATAAAACGGCTACTGCCTCTGGCGAGGAATTGAGTTTTCAAGTATAGGTTCGTGATGTTTACTCGAATAGGCAATCAACTTTTACTATGTCACTTCAAAAGTTTGTTCAACTTTTTATTTTGTGGCACAGTGTAATTCTCTTTTTGTGGTCTGCGCAGCAGAGGAAGACCCTGACCTTAGGTGGCGCACACAAGTGGAGAAGAACCTCAACGAACTTGGAGTGCGTAACTGGAGGCAGCTAGTTAGGGACCAAGCTGGCTGTAGGGGCTTGTTGGTTGAGGCCGTAGTCCATCCTGGGCTGTGAGCGCCATCTAAAGTAAAGTAAGTAAGTCACTATATAGAGTTGGTTTTCAATAATTCTACCCTTATATACAGGGTAATCGCCAATCAGTTAAGACGAGAAAAATATCGTATGGGAGAGGGGGATCTATTTCCCCCCGTTTAGGCAGGAGGGGCAATTTTCTAAAAAAAATTGACTTAAAACAGAAAAAAAAATATTTAATAACAACAACAATTTAAAATGCCATGCTATAATTTTTTGGAAAGCCAAAAATCTCTTCTTTGATTTTCATTTTAAATTAGTTTGTAAAAAGTTTTAGAAAAATTAATTTTCAAACTCGAAATTTAAAAAAAAAATTAAAAAAAAAACTTTCAAATTAATGTTTTTCAAAATTTTATGTAATTAAGTATAATTTTTATTTTCAAAATTCAATGCTTTTATTAATTTTCAATAAAATACAGAAAACCGGATGCTAAAATATATTTTAGTTTTTGAGAAAATTGAAAATAACGAAATCTACTTTACTACTTAATTTGTAGAAATAGGATCTTTTGAACAACAAAATAACGGATGGAAGTCGAATTTAAGAAAAACTTACTTTTGTTATTTTCAATTTTCTCAAAAACTAGACTACATTTTGACATCTGGTTTTAAGTGTTTGACTAAAAATTGATGGAAGTATTGAATAATAAAAATAAAAATAATACTAAAACCGTAAAATTTTGAACAAAATCAATTTGAACACAACTATTTTATTTTAAAGGAATCCGAAATTAAAAACTCCGATCCTATGAACTAGATTTTTAGTCAATAAAGAGAAGTGCTGAAGATGGCATGTACTGTGCCAAAATGCATAAAAAATAATTGACGTTTGTTTTTTATTTTTTATTTTCTATTTTATGTTGTAAAAGTAAAAGTAAAAGTAAGCTGAAAATCAAAGTGAAGTCAATAAGGACGTAGAAATTCTTTTATTGTTAACAATTCTTTAATTTTTTTTTTTTTGCAAACATTTAAGTTTTAAAATTAATTTTTAAAAAACTGTTCACTAATTTAAAACAAAATGGAAGCAAATATTTATGGCTTAACAAAAAAGTATAGCACGTCGTTTTAACCGTTACCGTTGTTTTTTAATATTTTTTTTTCTGTAATAAGTCAATTATTTTAGAAAATTGCTCCTCCTGTTATTTTCAAATATCTCAAAAACTAAAAGACATTTTAGCATTCACAAACACAACTTAATTTAAAATGAAAATCAAAAAAGAGATTTTTAGGGTATCCTAAAAGATATAGCATGGCATTTTAAATTGTACCGTTATTTTTAAATATTTTTTTTCTCTTTTAAGTCAAGTTTTTAGAAAATTTCCCCTCCTGCATAAACGGGGGGAAATAGACCACCCCTCCCATACGATTTTTTTCTCGCCTTAACCCAACCTACTCGCTTCAGCAGTTTGGTGCATCTTATACCGATCACCCTGTATGTGTTACCAGTCCTACCACCACTGCTGTCGTTTTGGCTACTATAGTAGCATTTGGCTACTTTGCTGCGGAAAGGGCTACTGTGCTACCCATATCTCAAAATGGCTCCCCAGTCCCCAAGTTACAACATTAAAGAATTAATTGAAATGATTGTCTTACATTTTATGAACACAAATTTTTATTTTTTCACATCGCTCGCTGTTTCAAAGAAATATTGCACATTTCTGTTAGGTTTTAGAAAGCGATATAATGATGAAGAACTACTCGAAATGTCAAACTCTCAATGAAAGTATTTAACAACGTGATGTTATGTATTTATTTGTTAAAATAATGCCCATGTTTATTTATTATACACTTACTAGTAAAACAAATTAAGGGAACATAATTTTATACAGTTTTTTTAAGTGTTTTTTTTTTTGAAGAGCTGTATCTGTTTCTTTGTGGAAAGTGGACGTACTTTACTGTGACAAAAAGTGGTCAAAAATTGATATTTTCTGTTCTATTTTATTGACGATTTCACAATGCTTACAATTTGTTTGTACGACTTGATCATTCGGTAAAAAAAAAAAAAACAATTCGATCGATCAATTTTAAATCTTACAAAAAATTTGGTGGTCTAATAGTTCTTCAAAATGTTTTACCAAATTAAATCCTACGATTATTTTTGTTAAGTCTATAAAAAGCCGTTTTTTCTACTTTTCTTAAACTAACGTTGAGGTGCCAAAAAACATATTGGCTTTTAAATTTTGAAAAGCTCTTGTAGAAAATTAACTCAGGTTTCCAAAACTTGGTCACCCAATTTAAAGTTGTCTTTTTTCATTCAAAGTCAGATATTCTTCGGAAGAAAATTTATAGAACAACAAAACATGATGACATTAAAACTTAATAAACAAGTTATCGGACCACTATATTTAATTGGTTAACAAAAAAAATAAGAAAATTATAATCGTAAAAAAAAAAAAAAAAAATTGGCTCGTGCTGTTCCTTTTGATTGTGCAAACTCATTTGCAAAAATGAATATTAAAAATTGTTGTTTCGATAGAAAAAAAGTATTTTTTTCTTTTCATTTATGGAATCATTATTAAATGAATTATTTTGAATTTTTGGGTGCTCCTCAACTTTTAAAAATGCTCCCCAAAATAAATTTCTGAAAAGTGCTACCCTCGGAATTTGGAAAACGACAGCACTGCCTACCACTCTTCTAATTTTCACCATTCTACAACAATTAGAAGTAGGCGCAGGTACTCCAAGTATGTAATAACAATTATAAAAATTTTCTGAATAAAAAAAAAAACAATTTTGCATGTATTAAAAGCACCATTGACCAAATTTCAAGGTTGTTGTACATACATTATTATGAAGAGGAATAACAAAAATAAAAGAAAAATATTGTTGTTGTTGTTGTTGTTGAACTAAATTCAAATTGAAGATTTTTTTCGACCTTTAGTGTTATGATTTTTATTTTAATTTCACATAGTCGAAAAAGGCTTCTATAACTTAAATAGTTGTTTCATTTCCAAAATAATAGCTAGCAACAAAGTCGATGGGAAGAATATGGAATCACTTTACACATCAAATTAATTCCGAGGTGGTAAATAAATCATCTTAAGTACAATCATAATTTTGCAAAGTTAAGCTTTTGAGAATGAGAATGAAAAATTATTTTGATACAATAAAACAAGATAAAATTTAAATAAATTCTCATAACATGTGTTCTTTTGTTTTCATAAAACTACTTCCCCTTGCACGAGAATGTATATGCTTTGAAAAAAAAAAAAATTGATGGTCAGAGAAACATTAGCACTTGCATTGTTCTATGTAAACTTATTTTATTTGCTACAAGCTACAAAAAAAATTAATAAAAATCAAATTTATAACAAAATATTAGTAGATATTATTTTTTGAGTTACCACTGTCTGATTGCAAGGTTTAATTTCATGGACTATACTTTTTAGTTTTTTTATTGAATCTACAATACTCTACAAATTTAGTTTAATACTAAATTTCTAATTCGTACTACAGTAACTGAATTTTTGATTATAATAGCTCTAAGTGAAGCAAAAGCTTTGATAGTCAGACTTATACGTGAGACAATTCATAATTATATGCAGTTTCAATTTTAAGTTTAAACGGCTTTCACTCCAAATGAGGTTCATACATGTTTTACAGTGGCTATATCAGTGCTAATTTCGTACCTGTCTGTTTTGATCGTTTATCGACCCTATACACAAAAATCGCTTAAAAAAATAGAAAAACAAATCTTAATAATGACAAGAAATATTGAACGAAATTCCATCCATTTCCAATACCAAAAGCCATCTTAATCCGGCACTGACTTTTTTAATTCCTTATATTCACTGAAGTCTATTCAAACCACTCCTCTTAAGGGTGGAATTCTTGCATGACTTCAGCTAAAGGAACATAGCTTGTCATAAAACATAAACTAAACCATCTGAAAATTTGCATATTATTTTCGAATGCCTGACTAAATCAACGACCAAACGATTAAAAGAGATGATGTACCTCTCCATCTACATCACCATTCCTATTCAATATCCGCCACAAAGATCTCTATGGAAAAACCAATTTTAATTATAGATTTGCCATTTTTTTTTTTTTGTATTAATAACCATTTTAATCTGCGTGCTTGTGTAATGGGCAATAAAATTGCTCACGGAATACAATTTATACTGTTTTGTGTGCCATTGGAGTATACCAAAGTCTGGGTATATCTATACAATATGATGCTTAGGTAATTCGTTGAAGGAAAAGATAAAAAAAAAAAAACTATCTTCTTATGAATGTAAATATATGGATTTCGTGGATTCTGTGGATGATATCTTTTTGAAAAGCGCATAAAGATAAACACAAAGATGTGATGATCATGCGCTTTGCCATTGAGGTATAATAGAGTCGGTGCAACCAAGAAGGCAACGGTCGGTGGTGTGGTGGTGGCGGCGGCGGCGTTCTTGTGATGATGTCAATTGGAAGGGTGTTTGTTTTATTTTTTTTTTTTTTTTGTATTTTTTTGTAAGAGAATGTCTACTTGGTGCTGCAAGTGTAAATTTTACACTGTCTTACGCGGACATTGGGAGACCCTCCTCTTTGGTCTACAGCACCCTCTTTCGAAGTGTCAATTTTTTTTTTTTGTGAAACTTATGGTTCTCAAGATATCGAAAAAAAACCACTTTGGAAATGGGGGTCCAAAAAGGTGTCCAAATGGGGGGACTTTGATCAATCAAGTTCGTCTTAAATTTTGTTACATTTCTATTCTGCTAAATGTTCGCGTGAAAGTTTGTATTCTGCTATCCGTCGGAGGAACACGAATCTTCCAAATATAAAAAATATAAAATTTGAGCACGTAGATTTTTTTGGGAACTTCGAAAATAAATATGAGCTAAAATTTTCACTTTAAAGACAGAAGAAATTTAAGACAAAATGAATGAAACATTCACACGAATCGAAAGCTTTGATTTAATCATTTTGGCAGAATAGGCAATGCCATAGCAACGTAGAAGATAGGAGGGGGGGGGGGGGGGGGGGGCTTTGCACTCAAGCATTTTTCTAATATATGAAATCGATACTAGAAAAAGAAGGAACAATTTGAAATTTGAAAATCGAAAACAGAAATATAATAAAAAAATATTTTATGATTTCTGCTTTAAACTCGTAAAAAAAAAAAAACCTTCAAAAAAAATATATATTTTCATACGGTTTTTTAAAACTACCTGCATATTTCATTCAAACAGAAATGAAATTTTGAATTTTTCGCAATAACTTTTTTAAATATTTATAAAAACCAATTAAAAAAATTTGCGAAAGCACCCATTAAATTGGGAACTTTCGGCCCATCACTGTGGTTTAAAAGTTCAAAATTTGATTTTTGAACTTGTAACCCATACCCAAGTGAGTCAAAAGTTCATGTGCACTACTCTCCGCGTCAAGCAGATGCAGTTGTCTGTGAATGGGTATAATTATTATATTTTTAACTATCGACACTGCACAATTTTTTGCCCGAAGAACCAATGTACACTTTTCCGATGTTTTTAGGTGTGCTGAACTCGAATCTGAAGTTAGAACGATTTCTGAAATTTATAATTTTCTTCTCTTAAATTCTGTTTATGCGCTGGTGAATGGAAAAAATTTCATAAATAGAATGATGTTAAATTTAGAAAAAAAAAGTTTGCCCCCTCAAACATAATAGAGTAGCTACGGTACTGAAAAAAGGACTGTAAATCCTAATATCGTTAATACATTCCTGCACTCACTTACAGACTTATAAGCTGATGATACTTTTCAAATACAAAACAGAGAATTCGAATTAATAACAACTTCAAAATTTCCGTAAAACAAAAATAAAAACGAAAAACTAAAGCCGGGGCCATTCACGATCGAGCCAAATGGCTCGGTGCTAATCGGACTGGTGGATTTATAACCTGCTCTATCTTGTATTGCCAGCTTAACACAAATTCATCTGGAAAAAATTCGTTTATATTTTTTTCAAAATTCTATATTTCAAAAGAAAAATAAAGAAAACTCCTAAAATATGGCCTTTATAATCTTTTTTTTTTTTTTCAAAATCAAAAACTTCAACAGCATCAAAAGTCACCCTGATCATAAATCAGTGCAAATTAAATCCGAAATGGTCTTTTCCTTTTTTCGAATTTCAAACTTTCGTTTTAGATTCCTAGCTAGAAATTTATGCCTGTGACTTTTTTATCATTCTAAATATTCCCCGGGAGACTTATTCTTTCTGCAGTAAAATACTCTTATTCCGATTTCCCAGGTAGAATATTCTTACCTTCTATAGCCAATAGTACGCTGCTGCCGATACGAAACGAAAATTTTCGTTGTTTTCGAACACGAAAACGAAATGCTAAAAAACAAATTAATTTCAAATGGCAAGTTGAGCCACTCATAATAATATCTCACTGCCCAATCTGGTGATGTTCAAATTGAAAAGCAAACACAAAACAATTCAACGAAGCGTGCTCACTTCATCTTTGAACACATTTTTAACACTTGCATTCGGAGTCACTCTTACAAAACAAACCACAACAAACAAAACCCAATCACGTACATCTTCTCCATAGCACTGTGCCGTTCACCTATTTTCCGAAATCGCAGATTAAAATAAATTCATACAGAATGCATCTTTATGCACTGCATATAGTCAAGTATATCGTTTCGTGATGCTGTGTGACACACAAGTGTTTCTTGCCACAAGCTATAGATACCCCCTACCGTCTCGTCTCAGGCTATGACATCACATCGCTACCAGAAAAAAGGCATATTCTTGTGCCATTCTCGTGCCACTAGAGCTAATCTTAAGAGTTATTTAGACGCACTAGGTTAGGTCTTGTGCTAACAATTAGGTTCAAGAAGTTGGATTTTTAGGTATTGTCAAGTGTTATTGGCTTAAAGCTTATAAAATTCAAAAAATTCTAATTTGTGTGTTAAATTAAATACACATACTTTTGTGTGATTTCTCTGTCGTGATTGTGAAACAAAGGAATTCTAAATCAACTGAAAAATCGAAAGTCTTTTAACAGAAAAAAAAAAACCTCACCAAATATGGTAAGTCTACTCTTGTAAACAAACTTCCTTCCATTACCTACAACTATCACAATTGATTCAGTTTTAAGTGAGATTTTGACTTCCTTTCTTTCTAATCGGACTGGATGGTCATATCAGTGGCATCATGCAAATTTTCTCCATTAGCATTTCCCTTAGAGGGAAAGTTGAAGTGTTTTTGTGATGTCTTGGGATTTGAGGGCAAATAGAAGTTTACATCTGATAGCGATTTGATAATGTACATTATGTATAGTTTGTAATGTAATTGGGTACCTGTGGTCGCTGGAGGTGAAACCAAAAGTCCCCTTGACTAGGAACTAACCACTTCGGGCATACGTAATATATTGCATGACACATATTGAGTCCAAACTCGAAATTGAACTCGCCGTACTCGAACTCCTTCATGTCCAGACTGTGTGACTTGTACCGGTTCCGCGAGATTTGTTAGCAATTTAAGAGTTTATTGCAAAATAGTAATGGACAATTTCTCCTGCGGGGTGATGACGACAATCAAACAACACATGTGGCTACAGTGGTGGCAAAATGTTTATTAGCATTGAGATAACCACTTTCAAACCACTTGTGAATTTAAAAAAAAATATGGCGACTCGATAATCTCATCTCATCATCTCTTTTGTTGATTTCAAAAAAGAACATGTTCCACAAAATTACTCAAGTCACAATTTTCATTTTGAAGCTTGCGAACTGCAAATTTGCCCGAATTTTGACATTTCATTCCTATGAACGGTCACTGACAATTGGGCTTTTCCAGAATCTGACTCTGTCTTTTCTCTTTCTAATTTTGACAGTTCTTTAATCGAAAAGAAGCTCTAGATGGGGGGAAAACAACAATACAAACAAATAGAAATACACACCGATACTGTTCGCGCCTTTAATAGTGTGTTTGTTTTCCCCCAATCTAGAGTTTTTGACGTTTTGTGGAAGTTCTCAATTACGAATAGTCATAAACATAAACAAGATGAGTGTTTGAGGTTAAGTTCGAACAAATTTTCTATTCGCCAGCTTGTGGAATGCGTCCTGCTGTTGTGGATTGTAGTAGTAGTAGTAAATTTTATTGAGTTTTTCTTTTACAGTAATTCAATCACTTATTTTAGTTTGTACATTGTAATGTCTTATAAACTATGTAATTTAAGATTGCCGACTTAGAATTGGTCTGGCTACACATGTAAGGTTTACAGATTTTGTTTTTTTTTAATGATTAACAAATCGAATTCAAGTTTAAAGAAATTTATTCTACTGAACAAAATATATATACTTCCACTCAACAGGGAAGTATCCTACTATATGACTTAACCTAACTTAACCTAACTTAACCTATGGGTATGAAAAGAAAAGAGATAGGATCAACGACGACACTATCTATCACACCATTGGGTGTGTGTAAAAGAGAAGGGCAGATGGCCCGGTATTTAATTAGGAAAATACAAAAGTGCTTTATATCGTTACACATATGAACGAATCGATTTTCTTTCTCTTATTATTTCATTTTGGTTTTTGTATGTGTATATTTGTATCTTTTAGTTTATTACTATTTATTAATTTATTTTTGTCAAGTTTCATCTTAAAGAGACTTTATGGTTTTGAACTTATAATTTCACAGCGGTTACATTACATATTTTATCACAATTTGAGGGTGCATAAGGCTAATACATTTATCTTATAGTTTATGTACAAGAGTATATTTTAGTGTTTCACAGACTTGTAAGAAGGTACATTTAAGTTAGCAATTGAAATTATTTAGAATAATTTTTCAAGGTTTATGTTTTTTGTTTATTGGGTTTGATAGTAGGTATTGGTTTTATATTCTTTTAATTTTTTTTTTTTTTTTTTTTTTGTCAATATTCGTACAAACATAATTAGAATTAATGAACAATGAGATTAGGTAGACTGCTTAGCCTCTATAATTGTTAAGATGTTTTTTTTTATAAAAGGGGGCAAGGTATATATTATCATTTTCTTGGAGCTGGAAGGCTGAGCTAGAACCCTCGCATAAGATACTAATTGGAGACAGGTAGTACTGATCATTTATGGAACATCTGATGTTCTCCTCGTATATGTCCCGGAGGATAGGGTTGTCATGGTCACGAAGAGCCGATATTCTTTTTTTAGCCAATGATGTGAGGTAATTGAGAAGAGGTTCGATACGCGAGTCTTCATACAGAGTCTTATTGCTGAACCATTTGCCAGATGGTCTGCGCCTTTTCGAAATGCATTTTCTTATTATTCTTCTTTCGAATCTCTGTAATTCAAGTGCTACATTTGGGGTTACTTGAAACCAAATTAGATACCCGTATGAAATCAGGGGTCGGATTAAGGTTTTATACATTAAGGTTTTTGTATTTTTTTCAACATATTTGGAATTCAATAATAGTTTTAGCTTAGCGGCAGCAGCCTTTCCATTGTTTATAGCTGTTCTGGCATGAGGGTTCATTTTAAGTCTATGGTGCAGATGGACTCCTAGGTACTTAATAGTATTCTTAAGAGGTATCACGTGACCCTCTATTCGTAATTCAAGATGACGGCTCTCTCTTACTGCGAGATGATGCCCTCTACCAGATGCATTCCGGAAACATATAAGCTCACATTTGTTGTAATTAGTTTGGATTCCCCATTTTTTATAGTAGGGGATGACTATATTTAGGTGTGCTTTTATTTGATTGAGAGCGTCATGCGGCCTCTCGTGCGAGCTGAATAAAATTGTATCATCCGCATAAAGAATTGACTCAGATAAGTTATTTTGGATGGGAAAATCAAACAGATATAAGTTGAAAAGAAATGGGCCCAAAATAGAGCCCTGAGGGACACCAGCCATTATAGGTACGGATGCAGAATATTCATTCTCGAAAAACACAGAAAGGCTACGGTTGGAGAGAAAGCTTTGTATAATTTTGATAAATTTAGGTGCAAAATTAAGTTGATTGAGTTTAAAAATAAGGCCCGCATGCCAGACCGAATCGAATGCCTTCGTTAAATCTAGTGTGCAAGCCACAGTGCATTGTTTGTTCCTGAGATTTTTAGAGATTCTATCATGTAGGGATAATAGAGCATGTTCCGTCGAGTGATGACGTTTAAATCCGAATTGCTGAGGCTGAGTTAACTCAGCTTCGTTAAAGAAATTTTGTATTTTTGAAAGGATGACCTTTTCAAGAATTTTGCCCAGATTTGAAAGTAGTGAAATAGGCCGAAAATCATTTAAGTTATTGGATCTGCTATTTTTTTTAATAGGTATCAGCTTAGCCACCTTCCATGCAGTTGGAAAGTAAGAATTATTCAGGCAGTTATTTATAATAGGAGTTAGATGTTTCGCAATCGTGGTTTTTGTTTTCCTTAGGATAAAGTTGGGGATTTTATCAGGCCCAGCTGATTTTTTATTATTGAGTGAAAAGATTAGTGACTCTATAAAATTAGGGGAAGCAAAGTTTTCGTTGTTGGGTGAGCTAGATTTGTTAGAAGCGGAGAAAGTATCGATGGAGAGGTCATCATTCCACACCGAGAACGCGCTGTTAAACGTAATCACTTCAAGAGAGTTATCAGCATCGGATGAAGGAATTTTTAGAGAGTATAATTCGGAATAATAATTACAAAAGGCTTCAACTTTTTCAACAGAAGATACACACACTCTGTCGCCATGCAGCAAAACCTCATTACAGGAATCGGAATTCTTTTTGCGTCCAGTGATTTGGTCAATAATTTTAAAAACATTAGAGGAGGGTTTTAAACTACTGAGCTTTGTTCTAAATTGTTCATTAACTTCTATTCTTACTTTGTCCTTTATAATTTTGCTGAGGCAACTTATGCGGGTAGATAATTCCGAGTACTCTGGGGAAGTCCGATCACCAAAGTGATGAAAAATTCTTTTTAATCTTCTCTTCCAAACCTTCCGAGTTTGAAATAGGCTGAGAGTTGCATCAGAAATCCGAAAATGATTAGGGTGAAGGGTTCTTTTCTTACTATGGTTGTCAATGCAACTAGCTATTATCTCAGAGAAGGAGTTTATGTAATGGTCGATTTCATCATTAGTTAGATTTCTTTCAGTAGGTAAAGCCAAATTATTTAATTGCCTATTTATTGAATTATTTAGATTAGACCAGTTAGTATTTTTGAAGGAAGTGAAAGTCCGAGCCTGATCTGGGAGAGGATTGCCGTGTCTAAGGGCAATGCTTAGAAATACCAAGAAGTGGTCCGAGATAAGGTCTAGAGTCATGCAGGCAATATTATTACCCGAATGCAGACTGGACGAAATTATATAGAAATCAATATGGGCGCCGGAACTGGGTCTAGTGGGGCCTGGGGCAGCAACAATATCAAAATCAAGATAGGGGCTCTCTAGATACCAATGAGCCAGGTGAGAACCGTTCAAGTTAATCTTAGAGTCTCCCCATAAAGAATGGCGAGAATTAAAATCACCTCCTAATATAATATGATCAAAACCATTCAAACAGGCGAGAAGATCATCTAGAGCATTGGCCAGATTTGGGCCGGTATTACAAGGGATGTAAACTGAAACGAGAGCTAAACTTTCTGTGGCATGGCCTGATTTTATAGGGATCGAAGCTATAGTGGCTGAAATAGTTTGGTTAGAGAAATGAATTTGTGTGAATTGAATTTCATTTTTAATTAAAATGGCAGTACCACGACCGTCATTATTTCTGATAAGGTCATAATTTTTATTGAAACTGCACTTAGAGCTGTTTTTTTTAAAGCAAGTTTCTTGGATCAAAATACCAAACGGAGAAGTTTCTTTAAGCAAGAGATCGATTTCTATTTGTTTGTCACTGGAAATAAAAGAGTTAATGTTTGCAGTAATAAGGTTTATATTCATGGTGATGGAGAAAGGGAAGCAATAAAACACAGGTAGGCCCCTGGTTTTTGATTTTCATTCAGCCTACTGTAATTAGGCCAGAAATCTCTTATTTTAGTTATTAATAGATTTATTGGTAATCCAAATAGTCTATCAGATTCATTAATAAAGTCGGAAATCTCACCCTTTGCTGTACCGGGCGAAAGGGAGGACGAATGTTCCTGTTGATTCTTGAATCCTCTTGTAGCATCAGCGTAAGAGAAAGAGTTCTGGGGAACCTTGTTAACCAAGTTAACCACAGAGTTCTTTAAAGTGGCTTTGTTATTTCTAACAGTGTACAAAGCCGCCTCTTTTTTTTTAAGAAATTCTACCCTCCTAGGGCAGCCTCTATAACTTGCCGGATGACCGGTCATTCCGCAATTAACACATGATGCCACCGAGGATTCACTCTTGGGACCAATGTCACATTCCCCGGGATTGTGATCCTTCAGACACTTTACGCATCTGATCGCATGCGAGCAGTAAGCTGCTACGTGTCCATAACGCTGGCACCTAAAGCACTGACGTGCACCTGAATTTTTGATTGAATCCCATCTGATTCTATGTCTGAGAAGTGATTTAATTGTCTTAATTTTTAGTAGACTTTTCCTATCCTCCAGGACACAAAGGAAAAGATCGAGAGGGAGGTCGTTCTCACGAGACCACTTGGTTTCAATTTTTTTCACTACTAGCTTTAGAGAGGGCTCCAGAGACAGCAATTCCTGCTGAATCTCAGCCGGGGAAAAGTTTCCCGACATACCTTTTAGTACTAAATTAAACTTTTTCAAATGCTTTGGTGTAAAAGAAAAAGCTTCAATATTCTTTTCTTTAAATTGTTTAATAAAAAGGCTATGCAGTTCCAAATCTTTGACAATTATTTTTAATTTTCTAAACCCATTGTAACGTAGGCCATAGCTTGATCTATAGCGTACTTAGTTCATGAATAATCTTCACTCGTAAATAGCTTTCCTCTAGCGTAAAGACGCATAAAGGCACACCCCTCACTGAGATGTATCCATCCACGATCGACTCTCATGTCAGTCGTGGAGAGAAACGAAGCTTTAAATTCATCCATGATATAGGGAACACTAGTTTAGATTTATATCTATGACCAGGCTCAACCCTTTGAACATAAACTACAAACTAGGTACAAACTATAGCAAAAAAAAAAAAAAAAAAAAACTACATATATGCGCTAAAACACAACAGAACTTACAAGCTAGAGGTCATCGACCCATTTAAAAAGTCCATCCTTAAATGCAACAATGTAAATTGTTGTAGATTGATCCGACGGTCTACGTCAAACTACCTACTTCAAAGTTGTGCTTCCCTCGATGAATCCTTACGTCTGTTCAGCCTCCTACCCGTGATTGCTTTGCGTAGACACCTAGAAAGAAAAGAAGAGAAGAAAGTTATTGCGAATGACAAGATAGAAGAGGCGCCGCTTGAGAAAGATTCTGCGATTGAATTCAAATCATAATAAGATCCGAGAAATCCAGAAACAATCTCAGCGACAAGTCACTTATCTTGGAGAGGTTAGGTTGTCCGGTCATTTGACTGCAGTGACTGCTGAGGATAATGATCTGCAAGGGGGATAAGATTCTGTTTAGAGAAAAAAAAAAAAAGAAAAAAAAAAAAAAAGAGAAAAGACTTACCTCCAGATGGGATGTAGGTTCAGGAATCTATCCTTTGATAACAAATCACACTTTACCTTTTACTCAGTAATCGGTTATCAAATGGTTCAATTTTTAATTAGTTTTAAGGCCATTATTATTTTAATAATTGGTCTTTATTTCACTTTAAAGAAAAAAAAAATAAACTCCAGAGCACATTTCGCAAAATATGATAAATAGAATAGTTACGAAGAGGGAGAAACGTCAAAACTTTAAAAAACATAAAGACGCTTTCAGCGCGAGCTTTTACGAGGGCGATTCTGAGAAGTTGGAGAAGAAAATGAGATGAAGGACGTAAAGATTAATTCATATAAAATCGGTTACAATTCAAATTTTTGATAGTAAATTGTGATATTTTTGTGCAATATTTTAGCTTTAAGTTAATAGTCATGAGAGAAGTAGACTAAATAAGTAAGTTTCATGCAAAATAAGACATTGAGGGATTTACCTTAGCAAATATTGGTAATTTGGAAAATAGTAGTAGACACTACTTAAGGGCTTGAGAGGTAACTCTTACATAAGTATACGTGAACAGGAAAATGATAAAAGAAGGAAAGACGAAACTAGGAACACTTATGGAATTAGTGGAAGGGGAAGAGAAAAGCTTTACAGGTAGGATCAGATTAAGAAAGGCCAATGACCAATGCATTTTCTGGAAAACTCTATTCAAATGGAAATTGCAAGTTGAAGTGCGAACATTCGTAATCACAGTCGTGCACACAAGAAAAGTTTTTTTTTACGAATAAAGAATTCTTACTCCATACATATATGTATGATTTTTTTTGTGTGGAATTTAAATCATATAATCCGATAAATTAGAAAGTGATTTAAAAGGTGATTTAATATTGCTTAAAATATTATGAATAGAAAAAAAAAAAGAAAATGATGAAAGTTTAATTCTAGAGGTTAATTGGTATCTCTAAAGTAAACCACGAGGTGTGGACTACGAAAGTAGGTAGGCGTACCTATAGATAGCTACCTTAGGATACAAAAATTGCCTACTTATTCGGAGAAAAGATTCTTCCCCCCTTGGAATAAAAGCAGAGGTATGTTAAGTGGAAGTGATGATAAACAGTTTGATTAAAAGTGGGTATTTATTGGTTTAGGTTTAGGGTCGGAGCCACGAGATCTCATTCTGATATAGATATATATGTATATATATATATATATACCACGATCTTACGTGTGGAAATAATATCTATACAGAGAGATATAGGCGCAGATAGACATTTAAAGTCCCCACCAATGGAAGATCTCTAGGCCTCTGCTGTAATTTCTTCCTGAGAAATAGTTGGAAACCTAAAGGAAGATTTTTGGGACCTATCACTGCTGTAGTAGAGATAGTGTGACAGGGTGCTCGCCATTTTTGACCACCATCTCTAAGACCAAGGGCGTCTCAAGGGCATGCACAATCGAATTTGTGCTAAGAAAACATTTTTTTTTTATAATTTTATTTTTGGATTGAATTTTAACTTTGTTTTTTTTTTGGATTTTTAATTTTTTTTATTATTTCTTTTGCTTTTGATTGAAATTTTTTTTTCTTAATTTGGAGTATAACAGTGTACAGTGAGATATATTGAGTAGAAGGGGAAAGAAGGTTAAACAAAAAAAAAAGGAAAACAAAAAAAAAAACTTTAAAGCAAGTGAGACATTTAACTCTGGTTTTGGGTGCATATATGTAACCATGTATATATATATATAAACATACCTACCCCCTTAAGTGCGCGACTACAGGACACACATACATACCGTCCTCCAAGAACGTGCTGCCGGCAGGACTTCGTGGGACGAGAAAGTCGTAAGTCAAATTATAATTTTTTTTTACAAATGAATTTACATACTTTCATATATATATAAATGTACGTATATTGCGAAAACTTAAATCGGAGTTAAAACAGTTTTAGATAGGGAGTTGAACTACTAAACTTCCGTTCATTCTATATGGACAGATCCTGGTGCAAGATTTTGCCTTGATGATAATAATTTTTTTTTTTGACTTTCTTTGATGCCTTTTTTAACATTGAAAATGTTTATAGGATCGTTTTGACAGAGTTGTGGTGTTACCAAAATGATTAAATGAAATAAATTCAATAAATCAGAAATGAACTCCAGCGTATAGGGCATCACAACGAAATTTTTGGTTGGTGTTACTAAAGAAATGACCGAAATGATTGAAATGAACACATGAATTTAGAATATGAAAAATGAACTTCAGCGTATAGAAGGACAACTATCAAATTTTTGGTTGGTGTTACTAAAACATTACTAGAATGATAAAAATAAACGAACGAACACAAGCGATGAATTACAGCAGGCGTAGGCAATAGGTATATGGGAAAAAAACGAAGAAAGAAAAGTATTGTTCGTCGTCAACAGACAAGCTTCAGTGGAGAATGGTCATGAAGTATATTTAAAAAGAGAAAAAAAACAACAACAAGGTATTCAGAAGAAGACAAATGAACAAACAAGGCAATCAATAAAAGTGGATAGGTTTCTGCCAGATTTTTGTATGTCGTATATGTGTGTACTGTGTATGCATCTACATAGTTATGGAGGTAGGTAGGTTGTGATTTTGTGTAATACTACGTTTTCACCGACCACTAAACCGTGATTTAGGTAGATTTACCACAAATCTCTTCACAAATCCCGTGATTTACCATATAAATTTTAATCTCCTCAAATCAAGATTTAAAATAAATCTCATTTAAATCTTCATAGGTAAAATTCGAACAGACCTATTCCCCTATTCAGCGCAATACAAGCTGCGGGAAACCATCTTTTTTTTATCGTGGCAAACTTACCATCTCACTTCCACTTCATAAGAAAAATGACCCACCATCTGCGTTTTGAAAGGTTCTGTCAAAATTAATCTTTTTTTTAATCTTTTTTTTGGTGAAAACACTGTTTGGGATTTAAGAAATCTAAACGAGATTAACTTGCAGTGAAAACGTAGTATAAATGAAAATGATAGGTATTTATTTTTATTCCATACAGAATACAATGCGGTCTTATAAGAAAGGCCAGTGATGCAGTTGAGTGTGCAAGCAGGAGCTTGCTTGAAATCGATATACCCATGTAATATGTAGGACAACAAAAAATATGCCATAGCATGTTTTTTTCTAGCAACACTATTAAGACGAGATTAGATTAGAAATCAGTTTTATAAGAAATACCTACCTACTGGGCCCTACCAATAATAAAATTAAGTTACGACTTAAATATTTCAGTAAAATGGATCATAATTAAATGGGCTTTAAATAATAAACCGTGCATGGTATTACCTAAATATTTACGTGGACTATAAATAATGAACCATATACCTATTCAACTGACTTCAAAAAATTGAGAATATAGGTAATGTATGGTTAATAATTTAGGATCCATGACGTTAAGGTTAATTTCACTGCAATATTTAAGTCATAACTAAATTTGATTATTGGTAGGGCCCACTGTCTTTTAAGCGCCATGTTTCGTAGAAAATGCATACTTTTTGTATATTTACGTTTAACGTGCATATTTTGCCGTATTTTTGTATATTTTTTTATTAAAATCATAACTTGTACAGTGTCTTCTAATGTTTATTCAATAAATAATAAAGGTCTATGGGGTAGGCATTACCAAAAAATTAAAACATAACATCAGGTTATGGCGAAAAAATTGGCATTAAGGAAATTAGGGTTGGAGTTTTTGTTTTTTTTTTTTAAATTAAACTATTTTTAAGTTGGTTAAATCGACTCTAACGATTTCATTCAATTTTGTAATCTAGTCCTTCTAAATATTTTAAGGCCGTGTGTGAATTGAATTGAAATTTCGAATAAATATTATCCGAAATTAAATTTTGAAGTTTGTACGTACACATACCTACAGATTCATCCACTAGTGTCAAAAATTAAATTAATTTTCGGAAAAATCATGTTCCCAGTAATTCTGAAATTTCTTTCTTACTAAAATGTTTGTTGTAAATTTTGTTTTTTAATTTTTTGTATAATTAATGTCTTAAATAAGCCCATGTATATGAATTTAAAAGATTCTCCATTATAAAAAAAATGCATGTACCTATTTCAAATACGTTTTAATGGCTCTTAGCCCAAACAACGTTATGTTCAACAATCTGACTTGTACACTACTTACATATTGTTTTTTTTTTTAGATTTAACGTTTATAAAGCTAGCATATACACTTTAGCATAATAATCAATTAAAACCATAACTAGAATTTTGTGCTATTTATGTGTGAAAGTCTCGATTTTTGTGGTAGCATAGTATTTGTTTTATGTAAATCTATGCTACCTTAATATTAAGCTAGCAAAACTTCTAAACCGCTCAACATAATCAATTGAAATAAAATTTGGAATTGTGTGCTATTATTGTGTGGCAGTCCCGATTTTTGTAGCAAGACTACTAAACGGCCCAGCATAATCAATTGAAATAAAAACTAAAATTATATAAAAAAATAGCACGAAAGAGCACAAAATTCTAGTTATGGTTTCAATTGATTATGCTAATGTGTATATGCTAGCTTTAAAGACGTTTAGATTTATGTCGTTCTTTTTAGTGCAGTTTTTAAAAATACATTACATTGGTATACATTCCTACATAGAATATATTTTAATAAGCAATATTGAGCATATTTTTAAGGATATAATCATATAATTACTTGTTAAGGGCATATAATTGTTTTTTAAGGGCAAATTATAAGCGCTTAAAACTGTTTTGAGGGCATATTTTTGTTTATCCTAATAGTTATCTGAGTTTTGATATCAGATTTAAAAAAAGAGACGATTTTTTTGGTTCAATTCAATAGTATGATGGGGTTAGTTAAAGTTAAATAAACAAGATTTATTTTTTTGCCAAATGGAAAGTGACATTAAATACTAGAAACTTCAGAACCTGCCTGAAACAGCTTATTACGTTTTGATTAATTTTTAAAAATTGTAAAGATTACCTAGTCATGTGTTTTGTTTATCTAGCAAAATAAAGTCATTTTCAATGTCCCCATGGTTACTCAATGAGTGAAATCTGTAAATTTTTTATATATATATTCTCATTTTTTTTTTTTTTTAATTTTTAAACTTAAACTTCCAATTATTTAGATTTTTCTTTTTTTTTTTGAATTTTTTTGTAATAAACGGCTAATGGCCAGATTGGTTAAAATAATTTTGTTTTGCAACTTATGAGTGAAGAGTTCCCGTTATTTGCAATGGTTTGCTAATCGCGATTGCGATGGTGTGTGGGGTTTTGGTGAGACCGATGGGATGAGGAAGGTGTAGGTCAGGGTTATTTCCGGTTTTGACATAGGAGGACTATACGAACGTTTTGACTAAGGATGGGACGCTAGACTTTTACTCGTTTTAGTTCGTGATTGGGAGCTGAGTTCGGGGTCATCTCCATAAAACATGGCCTTGGAGGTGACAAAGGTTGTATCCTCGGATACTAGGGAGGGTAGGCTATATAGCTATTTACTGGCTATTAATGACAATACTATCTGTCAAGGCCCATTAAGACTTGGCGAACCGCTGTCTGAGCGAGACATCGGATGATGGAGTGTTAATTTTTGTACGGATTAGCATTAAGTGTTTTAGTTTAGATAGGCTTATGTACTCATTTGATATAAAACTTTAATGCCAACCATTTTGTTGGTTATAAAGTTCATTTTATCTACTTAGGTTAAGGTTTTAGAGATAGGGTTTAGTCTTATCTGAAAAGATATGAGATTTAGTAGGTAAAGGTAGTAGTTAGGATTATGTTTAATTTATATATATATTAATATATATATATATATATATATATTCCGTCCAAACTCGTTCCAGAGCTTCGGGTCTTTCGCTCAGGCAGTGGCATAGGTACTCAGATTTGTACTCGTCCTTTTCATTTTTTTTTAATATCCTTTCCCGACACTTATCCTATCCAGATCCCTTTTCCACTTCCTATATCTTTCCTGGCACGAGTGGTTTGTTTGTCGAGTCGGAGATGTATGAAAAGGAGGCAAGAACCACCCCCACCCTTCGAGCTATGCCGAGCCAGAGCAAGCGTGCCGTGCCCCTTTTCTACATAAAAGGAAACCTCCGTGGTCTACCGTAACTCACAACAATGGCGCCCAACGTTCGAACGGCTTAAAGATCCATTGACTCTTCAAGGAGATGATTTTCAGTAAGAAGGTCATCCCCTTGGATTCGCAATAATCTTGCACATTTTGTTTTATCATTTTTTAAATTTTCCCTACCCTTTGCAGTACAAGTTTGCGTATCGTTTAAGCTCTTTGGGATGCGATAGATGGAAGATAGCTGCCCAGTTTTACGGGTCCAGAACCTGAAAATTTAGTGAGGTAATCTAACATCTGTCGTAGATCAGAGAGCGGAATAGGACTTAGATGTCAACTGCAACTGCTTTCCATAAGGTCAGGCAAAGCCAGACCTATAGTGAGGCAGAAGTGAGTGGCATTGATGATCCTATTCGTGTGGAGGTTTATTCTGAGCCCCTAGCCAGCCTATTGTCAGGTTATATACCAGACGCTATGATGTGGTAGGGGAGGGTAGGATAAACTAAAGCACTCGTCAAGTCATGAGGGCACCAATCACGGACATGACTGACTAACTATTGGACGATTAACTCGAATAACCTTTATACCTTTCCGAATCCCGTTCGGGAAATAGCCATGATTCCGCACACCAAGCATTAGCACAATACAAACAAAATTAACAACAGAAAACAAAAAAAATAACAAAAGGAAGCAGTTAGATATTTTTCTTATTAATTTTTTCATTCATTTTTTATTAGGGTTTTTGAATTACCTACTTTAATTACCTTTTTATTTAGTACATATTGGATTATTTTCATTTTTCTTCTTTATTTATACAATTTTAATACATATTTCTTTGAATTAACACTTTTGAATTTTTTTTTTGCTTAAGTAATACTATCTATAGATTTAAGATCCAATTTTTTTAAGTAAGGGATTTTTAGTATTCTTGATTCAGAAATTCGTGTCTGAGAAAAATCTATTGAACAGTGTCAACACAAAAAAAAAAAAAATTTAGAAAAACAAATAAACGAATCAAGCCAAAGTTTTTTTTTTGAAAAATTCGAAAGGGTCCAATTGAAATTGGAGATGGTTCGTGAAAAATTGGGGGCGGTTCCTAAGAGCACCCTGACACATCCTAGAGGGGGGGGAGGAAGAGATCCTCATTTTCTACGGTCAGCCAGGAACATGGGGGGTTTAGAAAACCTTCCACCTTTACCTAGTTCTCGGCCAGCTGAAGCAGGCATGAACCAATCCCAAACGGAAAATTCATTGTTGGAAGATAGAAATCAATCTTTGATAGATAATAATGTAACCTTTGATGAGAATGGAGGAGAGAATAGGGAAGAGTCGGCTATGGGTGCAGTAGGTCTGAGCCCAAGCCAAAGGATGACCCCACCAGAGTTGATCCATCTAGAGTCAGAAGAAGAAGAAACGACAAATACGATACGAAATCGAACGAGTGAATTTCAAAAGGAGCTACAAGCCACACTTGACAGTTTAGAACAACAAGACGAACAGCGAGACAGTGTAGAGATTTTACAATACAAAAATATCGATAAAGTCATTCAGTCTGCAGTAGCTAAGTCGTTAGAGGAATCACAACGTAAGACCATGTTAGTACTGAATCAGCAAATGAATAACATGAAACTTTTGCAAACAATGGTTCATGTCGTGACTAATAACATCACGGCAGTAAGTGATCGTCTAGACGTAGTAGAGCAAACGGCCATATCGTGGCATGAGAAACAAGAAGCCATATGGTGTCAAAAGTACGCACCGAATCCCCAACAACAGGAAGAGGTAGATAGAGCTCGTGGTTCTAACCCTGGTCCTAAGAATGGTACTTCGTTACCCAATATCGACAATTTAAGGCCCGTAGGATACTCAAATGGCCAAGAAGTAAAAAAACGTGTCGAAATCCACAAATGGGGCGTTAAATTCGACGGTGACTCCAAAAAGATGTCGGTGGAGAGTTTTAAATTCAGAATAGAAACTCTTCAAAGGACAAATGGAGCCACCAATGAGCAAGTTTTTGCAAATTTTCACCACCTGGTGACCGGGCCAGCGGAAAAGTGGTACTGGCAATACATGGAGGAAAATAAAGACGACGAAATGTTAAACTATTTCGACTTAAAAACCGCACTTATTAGACAATTTCGTAATATCAAAAGAGACCATGAAATTTTGCGGCTTATCATGGATCGTCGTCAACAACCAAGTGAGTCGTTTGACGATTTCTATAGTGAAATTAGGGGGCTTACATTGCAAATGCAAAATAGGCCAAATGAGAAGGACTTGGTTTCAATTTTAAGGCAAAACATTCGGGACAGAGTAGCAACCCTTATTTTTGGTTGCTCGATAAGCAGCATAAATACTCTTAGGGAGGAGTGCAGGAGGGCGGAAAAACATCTTGCCGCTAGGGACCAAAAATTTAAAAATAAAATAAGTGAACTTGATGAGCGAGATATTCCCCCCCATAGAACTTTCTTTGAAGATTCTGAAGAAGAAGAAGTTGAGCAAATCGCGGCAGTCCACCACAATCGAGTGGATCGAGTTCAGCCATCCAATAAGACAGACAAACGAAATAATACATATACTAGACAAACTGAACGTGACAAAAAGACAGAACTTACAAAAGACAAAACGTTAACGGTTCCACCATGTCAATCTACCCTTCATGCGTTGACGTGTTTCTGTTGCGGGCAGGGGAACATCGCGTTTAAGTGCACGTCCTGCGAGGGAAACATGAAGGTCGGCAGCACATCCGGGGTGACTCAGCCGACACAAGTTCCACTCCCGGAGAAACCGGCTGTGGAAAAATAACTATTTTAAAACGAGAAACAAAATTAGAACCAACTTACTCTGCGATTTTTCCACCTAAAAGTCTCCACCAACGAATGCAAGAATATGAAGAAGCCCGAAGACGCATTTTTAACGAGGAAGTTGTCTCTAATGAAAAAAAAAAAATAGTTGAAAAAGTTAGTAGAAGTTATAAAAAGATAGCTAGGCTTAGAGAAAAAAGTGCAAATATTAGGAATAGGAAAAACAGAATAGAGGCCACTGTACTAACAGTTTCGGATGATAATCGTCCTTACGCGAAAGTTTTCGTAGGTGGAGAAGAGATGTTAGGGCTATTAGATAGTGGTGCCTCAATAAGTTGTTTAGGGAAAAGTGCAATGGATTTTATCCGAAAACATAACATAAAAATGACGGACATGACCGTAGACATTAAAACAGCAGATGGTCAGAAACAACAAATTAGTGGTCGATGTAAGACAGAACTCTCATGGGGCGGCAAAACCCAAGAGATGGAGTTGTATGTTGTCCCAAGTCTACAACAACAACTCTATCTAGGAGTCGATTTTTGGAGAACTTTCAAAGTTGCTCCACATGTAATAAGCGCCCTCGATATTCCATCGCCGACGGAAGGGCAAGAGGTTAATCCCGTGCGTCAGCTTACACCAGAACAGTCTGGGGAGCTTGAGCGGGTCAAGCATACATTCCCTTCGTTCGCTGTACTGGGATTGGGTAAGACTCACGTCGAAGAACATGTCATTGAGATGGAAGACGACACAATTCCCATCAAACAAAGACATTATCCGATCTCACCAGTGGTACAGAAGCTAATGTATGCTGAGCTCGATCGGATGCTCGAGCTAGGAGTCATCGAAGAGAGTAATAGCGCTTATAGCTCCCCAGTTGTGCTGGTACGTAAGCCAGGCAAAAACAGACTTTGCTTGGACTCACGTAAAGTGAACGCCGCCACAAAAAAGTTTGCATATCCCCTCCCGCACATTGAAGGGATAATTAGTCGTCTCCAAGACACACGTTACATCTCAAGCATAGACTTGAAAGATGCCTTTTGGCAGATCCCTCTGGAGGCCAAATCAAGAGAGAAAACGGCTTTTACAGTCCCTGGGCGGCCATTGTATCAATTCACGGTTATGCCGTTTGGATTGTGCAATGCCGCACAGAGAATGTGTAAGTTGATGGACAAGGTCATTCCTTCTCGTATGAGAGAGAATGTCTTTGTCTATCTAGATGATCTCTTGATTTGTTCTCCAGACTTTGAAAAACATATGAAAGTGCTCGAGGAGGTGGCTAGCTGTTTGCGGAAGGCAGGTCTTACGATTAACGTGGAGAAGAGCAAATTCTGTTTTAAGGAGATAAAATACTTAGGCTATTTCGTCGGTGATGGATGTTTGAGGACGGATCCAGAGAAAGTTTCAGCGGTAAAGGATTTCCCTGTACCGAAAACCCCTAAACAGCTCCGTCGGTTTCTAGGGATGACGGGTTGGTATAGGCGCTTTATCCCAAATTTTGCGTCTATATCAGCCCCGATGACAGACTGTCTCAAGAAGGGAAAAGACTTCACAATGACCGACGAAGCCGTTAAGGCATTTGAGGACCTAAAGACAATGTTAGTGACAGCACCAATACTCACGAACCCTGACTTTACAAGACATTTTTATATACAGTGCGACGCATCATCTTCCGGCGTAGGGAGCGTCCTCTTTCAAATGGATGAGGAGAATAGCGAACGACCGATAGCATTCATGTCCCAGAAGCTTAATTCCGCTCAACGGAATTATAGTGTGACGGAACTTGAATGCTATGCGGCTGTTTTGTCCGTAAAGAAGTTCCGAGCCTACATTGAAGGCCTACCCTTTACCATTATCACCGACCACGCAAGTCTGAAATGGCTTATGACACAGAAGGATTTGAGTGGTCGGCTGGCTCGTTGGAGTTTCAAACTCCAAGGATTTAACTTCAATATAGAACATAGAAAGGGTATCCTCAATGTAGTCCCGGATACTCTCTCACGAGTCCATATGGATGAGATCGCGACCGTAATGCCAGAAGTTGACTTCAATTCACCATACTTTTCTTCGGAAGAGTATGTTGAGTTGAAGAAGACAGTAGAAGAGAACAAAGACAAACTACCTGACGTGACTACATCGGACGGTTTTGTATACAAAAGAACGGACAGACGAATGGGTGATCCCATTCAAGAAGACAGAGCCTGGAAACTCTGGGTTCCGAGGGAGTTGTCTAGGGGACTTTTGGTTGCAGCTCATGATCCGTCCTCGGCTGGACATGGAGGAATCCACAAAACATTATCTAAATTAAGGCAGAAATATTTCTGGCCCAATATGACCACGGATGTTAAAGACTATATTTCGAACTGTGATACTTGCAAGTGCAATAAAGCAACTAATCTAATTTTACGACCGCCCATGGGACAACAGACTATAACCGAACGACCATTTCAAAGACTTTACATCGACTTTTTAGGACCGTACCCGAGGACTAAAACTGGACATACACACATTTTCATTGCTTTAGACCATTTAAGTAAATATGTGTTCTTGAAACCCATTCGTAGAGCAACAGCAGCTGAGGTAGTGAAATACCTCGAAGAAGGTGTTTTCCACATGTTTGGGGTCCCTGAATTCGTTCACTCTGACAATGGAAAGCAATTCGTTTCAGAATTGTTTTCCAGCTTTCTTAATAAATACGGAATAAAACATGTACGCACCGCGTTCTACTCCCCCCAAGCTAACGCTTCGGAAAGGGTGAATCGGTCCGTGCTTGCCAAAATTCGATCTTATATCGATGGTGACCAAAGAAATTGGGATACCCATGTAAGCAACACCGCGTTTTCACTCAGGAGTGTGGTTCACGACGCGACAACGTATGAGCCGTATTATGCTGTTTTTGGTACCCAAATGGTCCAACACGGGGACACATATGAGCTCCTTCGAAAATTAGAAATGCTAAAAGACACGAATATTGAGATCACAAACAAAGCTGACAAATTAGCGATAATTCGCAAAAATATTTTCGAAAACTTAAAACTAGCACATAAAAAAGCGACTAAAACATATAACCTACGTAGTAGAAAGATTTCATATAATCCTGGACAAATAGTCTTCAGAAGGAATTTTAAACAAAGTAATCTCGTTGATCACTATAATGCAAAATTGGGACCTAAATTCATTAAGTCAATGGTGCTTAAGCCCATTGGTAATTCTCTATATGAGATAGGGAATCTTAACGGTGAAAAGGTAGGTGTTTTTCACGCCAAAGACCTACACACCTGATTGATGCGCGGATGCATATCACTCTTTCCTGACGCACTCAGCTGCTGTTGCTTCTATTAACTACAGTCTGTGATATAGGTGTTAGTTCTGTCAATATTAATTTATTAATTTATTTATTTAAACACATATTTATTTATTTATTTATATTGATCATACATACAGCAGTCTTTTCATTAAAGACTGATACCCTGTGATACATGTAAATGTTTGTGTTGTATAGAGATTTATTTTTTTTATTACTTTATTTGCTTATTTATTCATATTATTTATTTATTTATTCGTACATATTTTTATTTATTTATTTATTTATTTAACTAGTCATTTTTTTATACCTGTAGTAATTTATACATAAAGAGTCCCATTTATTTATTTATTCTTAGTTATTAGCTTTTGTTTGCATGGTATTCATTTAAATTTTCCGTTTGCATTATTTATCAGTAATTGTAGAAGGTCACTCACACATCACACTAGACATAACATTAAAGATAAATATTTAATGTGATATTACCACGTTTTAATCTATTTTCCATTGAGAATCACAGACTGATTAGTTTAAGGAATCCACCTAGTTGGTATGTGCGCTCTCAGATAACAAACGACACTAAACCCACATATTCCCTGGTAAAAACAACTCAATGTATACTAAGAAGGTGACAGGAACCTAAAACTAATGACTGAAACGAGTAGTAACTGCAAGTGAAATACAGACCTGTTCAATAATTAAATGATCTCAGGGCGTGAGACGTACCACACATTGTCGAACGGCTGAACAAAGATATCAAAATCAATAAAGTAGCCCCATAACAGAAGTCATAATCCAAATAACAAGCTACGACTTCTACATTTTGCGACTCCAGTCTACTCATGACCACTCAAAGACTGTAATCGTGTTTGTAACGTAGGCCATAGCTTGATCTATAGCGTACTTAGTTCTACAAACTACAAACTAGGTACAAACTATAGCAAAAAAAAAAAAAACTACATATATGCGCTAAAACACAACAGAACTTACAAGCTAGAGGTCATCGACCCATTTAAAAAGTCCATCCTTAAATGCAACAATGTAAATTGTTGTAGATTGATCCGACGGTCTACGTCAAACTACCTACTTCAAAGTTGTGCTTCCCTCGATGAATCCTTACGTCTGTTCAGCCTCCTACCCGTGATTGCTTTGCGTAGACACCTAGAAAGAAAAGAAGAGAAGAAAGTTATTGCGAATGACAAGATAGAAGAGGCGCCGCTTGAGAAAGATTCTGCGATTGAATTCAAATCATAATAAGATCCGAGAAATCCAGAAACAATCTCAGCGACAAGTCACTTATCTTGGAGAGGTTAGGTTGTCCGGTCATTTGACTGCAGTGACTGCTGAGGATAATGATCTGCAAGGGGGATAAGATTCTGTTTAGAGAAAAAAAAAAAAGAAAAAAACAAAAAAAGAGAAAAGACTTACCTCCAGATGGGATGTAGGTTCAGGAATCTATCCTTTGATAACAAATCACACTTTACCTTTTACTCAGTAATCGGTTATCAAATGGTTCAATTTTTAATTAGTTTTAAGGCCATTATTATTTTAATAATTGGTCTTTATTTCACTTTAAAGAAAAAAAAAATAAACTCCAGAGCACATTTCGCAAAATATGATAAATAGAATAGTTACGAAGAGGGAGAAACGTCAAAACTTTAAAAAACATAAAGACGCTTTCAGCGCGAGCTTTTACGAGGGCGATTCTGAGAAGTTGGAGAAGAAAATGAGATGAAGGACGTAAAGATTAATTCATATAAAATCGGTTACAATTCAAATTTTTGATAGTAAATTGTGATATTTTTGTGCAATATTTTAGCTTTAAGTTAATAGTCATGAGAGAAGTAGACTAAATAAGTAAGTTTCATGCAAAATAAGACATTGAGGGATTTACCTTAGCAAATATTGGTAATTTGGAAAATAGTAGTAGACACTACTTAAGGGCTTGAGAGGTAACTCTTACATAAGTATACGTGAACAGGAAAATGATAAAAGAAGGAAAGACGAAACTAGGAACACTTATGGAATTAGTGGAAGGGGAAGAGAAAAGCTTTACAGGTAGGATCAGATTAAGAAAGGCCAATGACCAATGCATTTTCTGGAAAACTCTATTCAAATGGAAATTGCAAGTTGAAGTGCGAACATTCGTAATCACAGTCGTGCACACAAGAAAAGTTTTTTTTTACGAATAAAGAATTCTTACTCCATACATATATGTATGATTTTTTTTGTGTGGAATTTAAATCATATAATCCGATAAATTAGAAAGTGATTTAAAAGGTGATTTAATATTGCTTAAAATATTATGAATAGAAAAAAAAAAAGAAAATGATGAAAGTTTAATTCTAGAGGTTAATTGGTATCTCTAAAGTAAACCACGAGGTGTGGACTACGAAAGTAGGTAGGCGTACCTATAGATAGCTACCTTAGGATACAAAAATTGCCTACTTATTCGGAGAAAAGATTCTTCCCCCCTTGGAATAAAAGCAGAGGTATGTTAAGTGGAAGTGATGATAAACAGTTTGATTAAAAGTGGGTATTTATTGGTTTAGGTTTAGGGTCGGAGCCACGAGATCTCATTCTGATATAGATATATATGTATATATATATATATATACCACGATCTTACGTGTGGAAATAATATCTATACAGAGAGATATAGGCGCAGATAGACATTTAAAGTCCCCACCAATGGAAGATCTCTAGGCCTCTGCTGTAATTTCTTCCTGAGAAATAGTTGGAAACCTAAAGGAAGATTTTTGGGACCTATCACTGCTGTAGGAGAGATAGTGTGACAGGGTGCTCGCCATTTTTGACCACCATCTCTAAGACCAAGGGCGTCTCAAGGGCATGCACAATCGAATTTGTGCTAAGAAAACATTTTTTTTTTATAATTTTATTTTTGGATTGAATTTTAACTTTGTTTTTTTTTTGGATTTTTAATTTTTTTTATTATTTCTTTTGCTTTTGATTGAAATTTTTTTTTCTTAATTTGGAGTATAACAGTGTACAGTGAGATATATTGAGTAGAAGGGGAAAGAAGGTTAAACAAAAAAAAAAGGAAAAAAAAAAAAAAAAAAAAAACTTTAAAGCAAGTGAGACATTTAACTCTGGTTTTGGGTGCATATATGTAACCATGTATATATATATATAAACATACCTACCCCCTTAAGTGCGCGACTACAGGACACACATACATACCGTCATCCAAGAACGTGCTGCCGGCAGGACTTCGTGGGACGAGAAAGTCGTAAGTCAAATTATAATTTTTTTTTACAAATGAATTTACATACTTTCATATATATATAAATGTACGTATATTGCGAAAACTTAAATCGGAGTTAAAACAGTTTTAGATAGGGAGTTGAACTACTAAACTTCCGTTCATTCTATATGGACAGATCCTGGTGCAAGATTTTGCCTTGATGATAATAATTTTTTTTTTTGACTTTCTTTGATGCCTTTTTTTTATATATATATTCTCATTTTTTTTTTTTTTAATTTTTAAACTTAAACTTCCAATTATTTAGATTTTTCTTTTTTTTTTTGAATTTTTTTGTAATAAACGGCTAATGGCCAGATTGGTTAAAATAATTTTGTTTTGCAACTTATGAGTGAAGAGTTCCCGTTATTTGCAATGGTTTGCTAATCGCGATTGCGATGGTGTGTGGGGTTTTGGTGAGACCGATGGGATGAGGAAGGTGTAGGTCAGGGTTATTTCCGGTTTTGACATAGGAGGACTATACGAACGTTTTGACTAAGGATGGGACGCTAGACTTTTACTCGTTTTAGTTCGTGATTGGGAGCTGAGTTCGGGGTCATCTCCATAAAACATGGCCTTGGAGGTGACAAAGGTTGTATCCTCGGATACTAGGGAGGGTAGGCTATATAGCTATTTACTGGCTATTAATGACAATACTATCTGTCAAGGCCCATTAAGACTTGGCGAACCGCTGTCTGAGCGAGACATCGGATGATGGAGTGTTAATTTTTGTACGGATTAGCATTAAGTGTTTTAGTTTAGATAGGCTTATGTACTCATTTGATATAAAACTTTAATGCCAACCATTTTGTTGGTTATAAAGTTCATTTTATCTACTTAGGTTAAGGTTTTAGAGATAGGGTTTAGTCTTATCTGAAAAGATATGAGATTTAGTAGGTAAAGGTAGTAGTTAGGATTATGTTTAATTTATATATATATTAATATATATATATATATATATATATTCCGTCCAAACTCGTTCCAGAGCTTCGGGTCTTTCGCTCAGGCAGTGGCATAGGTACTCAGATTTGTACTCGTCCTTTTCATTTTTTTTTAATATCCTTTCCCGACACTTATCCTATCCAGATCCCTTTTCCACTTCCTATATCTTTCCTGGCACGAGTGGTTTGTTTGTCGAGTCGGAGATGTATGAAAAGGAGGCAAGAACCACCCCCACCCTTCGAGCTATGCCGAGCCACAGCAAGCGTGCCGTGCCCCTTTTCTACATAAAAGGAAACCTCCGTGGTCTACCGTAACTCACAACACCATTTGCGATAAATTTTATATCATCAAGCTTATAATTAGACTTACTCATAAATTCAAGGATATCCTTTGCAGAGACTCCTTTAGTAAATATAGGGGGACACCACGTCTTTATAACCTCCGGAGGAGTTACCACCTCATCGTTGCCGCTTAAGTTGTCACAGTTGATGTTGTTGTTGTTGCGGGATTCGCTGCTATTTTTGCTGTTGTTTCGTATCTTAGGAGAGGGTACCATCTCATCCTCGTCCTCCTGTAGTATGGCAAAGCGATTGGTATTTTTCGGGACATCAATCGCGACTTTTTTTGCACCTCGAGTAGGAGCAACTTGGCGCCTTTTTCGTGCCATGATGTTTGTAAAAGCAACCTTTTCTTTTTCGAGGAGGTTCGAAAGCAAAACCTCCGCGGCGTGCTGGGCATTTATTTGGCCAGCAACAGTAAAATCACCATTGGACGGCGTTCCAATGTGAACACAGTTATCTCTAAGAGATTTTTGAGAAATGCGACTATTAGTTGCATCGTTCGCACCATTGGGAGAAACGTTAGCGTCTACCTCCATCTCTCTTGCACTTAAATTTGCACAATCACTAACACTATCAGGTTGTATGGCTGTATATGTGTCGTCTTCATCCGACGACCAGCCGGCGTTTTTTCTAATTGTTTTTTTTTCCGCAGAGCCAAGCATTTGCGATGGCAAAATAATAGGTTTTTTCAAAATTGTTTTATCAGGGGGCACATTTTGCAAAATTGGAGGAGGATTATCACCACCCTCCATGGTTAAAGTTTTTTTTATTTAATTAAAGGATTAATTAATCACAAATTAGAAAACTGTTTTCTCTTTTTTTTTTTTTTTTTTTGTAGAACGCACAGAAACACGACCAGTCACCACGAGTTCACAAAGCCGAATCCCTGCTGTTGTGGATTACGAATTTATGTTTGACAGTTCACGCAGAATATTTGTTTTTGGTCGCGTAGAGAATATTAAAATACAAAATATTCAATTATAAACTCGATTTATGCAGTGTTTTCCATTTTAATTTGTTGATTGGTACATTTATATTCACTTCGTCGAAAACTTTAAAACAAAACAAAATTGATATTAATTATTGTAAAAACTGTTTTTGGAAGATTAATTCGCACTTTAAAATTGTAAATTGTTTTCAGCGATTTAGGTAGCACTTAAAAAATCTTAAGTCTTAAAGGACGAATAAATTTGATTTAAAATAATTTATACACCTAACTTATTCACAAATATTAATACAAACAAAATCGTATAAATATAATTTTCTATAATAACAAAAATGAACACCTTTTTGTGTTCGTTACGTACGCGCATAACTCGGCTAAACAGTATCCAATTTGAATGGGGATTTTTTTATTTTTTGGATTTGTATTAAACCAAATTAACACACAACGGAGACGAAAATTAGAAAATTCGACCGAAAAAGTCAGAAAATAGTGAAAACATCTTGAAATTTCAAACTTTCTGAATTAGTTTTTTGTTCGTACCTACGCCCCTAACTCGAATGAACATCATCATCCAACCTGGATCGAGATTTTTTTGTTGGATATGTTTTGAACCAGATAAACACACTACGGAGATAAAATCTAGAAAATTAGGCCGAAAAAGTCGGAAAGTCTTGATAACATTAAAATGCATATTTTCTGAATTGTTTTTTTTTTTTTTTTGTTCAAACGGTATTTCTACATTGACGATTGATACGAATTAGTTGCCTGGTATAAAACAGCTATAACACCATATGTTGGTGCATGTTCGCCGGGATCAGCTAGTTCATTATAAATTTTAGATACTAAAATCTGCTTTTTAATTGCTAAATTAAGATAAATTTGAGTAAACATCGCGAATTGCAATCTGATTGATACGAAATCTCAAACTCTATTCGTATTTCACAAACAATCCACACTTCAACGAAAAAATTATTTGCGCGCGACGAACCTCAAAATCTTTTTAGTTTTTGTTTTCTTGGTGGTCATTCGCAACGAATAAAAAGGCTATGTGAAAGAAATGTCAAAATGGACGAATATTCCTTCATTCTTTGTTCATTGGTCTTTTACGTTTTATTCACGTCACGTTATATTTCGTCGCTGACAGTTGCGAATTATAATACATTTGTAGAATTAAATTTTCATAGTTGTTGATTGCGACGAAAATATTAAAATATTCCAAATTTAAGCTAATATTACGCATTTTTTTTTTATTTTAACAAAATATGTAGGTTTGATTGGATTATTTACTTCGTCGAAAGATTAGAACAAAAATGTTAATATTTGATCTAAAACTCGTTTACAATATTCACATATTCTGGTCGTAGCTAATGGGCACAGCGCCGGATCTATGGGGGGGTGGGGGGGGCGCAAACCGGGACACGTACCCTGGGCGGCAGCTTCAGGGGCGCCAAATTGGAGAAGACACTCTCTTCAATAGACTGTCAACACGCAACAAATTAAAAAACAAAAAATTAAACCTATATTTATACATAGGCAGTTTAAATACAAAAATAGTAAAATAATAAGCCTGGTAATTTTTAGAGGTCGCTCATGGGGCTCTGAACCCTTAGCACCCCATACATGGAAAATGCGAAAAAAAAGTATGCAGTCTAAAAGGTCAGTAATTGGTCATAAAAGGTCAGGTAGTTTAAGAAATTGGTCAGGCTTAGAAAATTTTTAATCCAAGGTTGAAGTTTTTCAAGGTCACCCGCGATTTTTGGCACCTCATTAAGGGGATATTCGAAAAAAAAGTATACCACATGAAGGGCCACTAGATAGTGATAAAAGGTCAGATAATTTCAGTAATTGGTCAGGCATAGTTTTTTTTAAATTAATTTTCAAAGTTTTTTTCAAGGTCACAGTATAAGACTTTTAGCACCTCATTGGTTGAATTTTCAAAAAAACTGTATGTCATCTGAAAGTCTACTTAATCCTCGTAAAAGGTCAGCTATTTTCAGAAATTGGTCAGGCATAGTTTTTTTTAAATCATTTTTTAAAGTTTTTTCAAGGTCAATACAAGGTCACGTGAACTTTTAGCACCTCATTTGTGGGATATTCGAAAAAAATGTACACCATCCGAAAGGTATCTCAATCCTGATAAAAGGTCAGCTAGTTTGAGAAATTGGTCAGCCTTAGGTTTTTGTTTAAAATCGTTTGAAGTTTTTTGAAGGTCATGCAAGGTCGTATAGACTGTTAGCACCTCAATCATGGGATATTTGAAAAAATTGTATACCATCCGAAAGGTAGCTCAATCCTGATAAAAGGTCAGCTAATTTCAGAAATTGGTCAGCCATAGTTTTTTTTCTATGAATTTTTTAAGTTTTGTTCAAGGTCATTTCAAGGTCGTATAGACTGTTAGCACCTCATTTATGGGATATTCGAAAAAAATGTATACCATCCGAAAGGTAGCTCAATCCTGATAAAAGGTCAGCTAATTTCAGAAATTGGTCAGCCTTAGATTTTTTTTAATAAATTTTTTAATTTAATTTTTTTCAAGGTCGTTACAAGGTCGTATAGACTGTTAGCACCTCATTTGTGGAAATTTCGAAAAAATTGTATGTCATCTGAAAGTTTACTTATTCCTCATAAAAGGTCAGCTATTTTCAGAAATTGGTCAGGCATAGATTTTCTTTTATGAATTTTCAAAGTTTATTATTTTTTCAAGGTCATAGAGATTTTTAGCACCTCATTTGTGGAATTTTCAAAAAAAATGTTTACCATCTGAAAGATAACTTAATCCTTATAAAAGGTCAGCTAAATTCAGAAATTCGTCAGGCATAGATTTTCTTTTATGAATTTTCAAAGTTTATTATTTTTTCAAGGTCATAGAGATTTTTAGCACCTCATTTGTGGAATTTTCAAAAAAAATGTTTACCATCTGAAAGATAACTTAATCCTTATAAAAGGTCAGCTAAATTCAGAAATTGGTCAGACATAGATTTAGAGTTGCTAAAAATCTCTATGACCTTGAAAAATAATAACTTTTAAAAATTCATTAAAAAAAATCTACGCCTGACCAATTTCTGAAACTAGCTGACCTTTTATGAAGATTAAGTGAACTTTTAGATGGCATACAGTTTTTTTGAAAATTCAACCAATGAGGTGCTAAAAGTCTTATACTGTGACCTTGAAAACAATTTCAAAAATTCGTTAAAAAAATATAAGCCTGACCAATTTCTGAAACTAGCTGACCTTTAATGAGAATTAAATAACCTTTCAGATGGTATATATTTTTTCCGAATATCCCACCAATGAGGTGCTGAAAGTCTTATACTGTGGCCTTGAAAAAAACTTAAAACCTTCATAAAAAGAAATCTATGTCTGACGAATTTCTGAATTTAGCTGACCTTTTATAAGGATTAAGTTATCTTTCAGATGGTAAACATTTTTTTTGAAAATTCCACAAATGAGGTGCTAAAAATCTCTATGACCTTGAAAAAATAATAAACTTTGAAAATTCATAAAAGAAAATCTATGCCTGACCAATTTCTGAAAATAGCTGACCTTTTATGAGGAATAAGTAAACTTTCAGATGACATACAATTTTTTCGAAAATTCCACAAATGAGGTGCTAACAGTCTATACGACCTTGTAACGACCTTGAAAAAAATTAAATTAAAAAATTTATTAAAAAAAATCTAAGGCTGACCAATTTCTGAAATTAGCTGACCTTTTATCAGGATTGAGCTACCTTTCGGATGGTATACAATTTTTTCAAATATCCCATGATTGAGGTGCTAACAGTCTATACGACCTTGCATGACCTTCAAAAAACTTCAAACGATTTTAAACAAAAACCTAAGGCTGACCAATTTCTCAAACTAGCTGACCTTTTATCAGGATTGAGATACCTTTCGGATGGTGTACATTTTTTTCGAATATCCCACAAATGAGGTGCTAAAAGTTCACGTGACCTTGTATTGACCTTGAAAAAACTTTAAAAAATGATTTAAAAAAAACTATGCCTGACCAATTTCTGAAAATAGCTGACCTTTTACGAGGATTAAGTAGACTTTCAGATGACATACAGTTTTTTTGAAAATTCAACCAATGAGGTGCTAAAAGTCTTATACTGTGACCTTGAAAAAAACTTTGAAAATTAATTTAAAAAAAACTATGCCTGACCAATTACTGAAATTATCTGACCTTTTATCACTATCTAGTGGCCCTTCATGTGGTATACTTTTTTTTCGAATATCCCCTTAATGAGGTGCCAAAAATCGCGGGTGACCTTGAAAAACTTCAACCTTGGATTAAAAATTTTCTAAGCCTGACCAATTTCTTAAACTACCTGACCTTTTATGACCAATTACTGACCGTTTAGACTGCATACTTTTTTTTCGAATTTTCCATGTATGGGGTGCTAAGAGTTCAGAGCCCGCTCATGGCTAATTCCTTTTTTCCATACAAATTGAATGGGAAGTTTTCTTTTGTTTGCTTCTTTTTTTATAACTTTAAAACCGATTTTTGTTCGGAAATGATTGAGCCGTATTCTTAAATGAAATTGAATTTTCTTTAAAAATGTCCCAAACCAATTATTTTATTACAGCACTCCTTCCAAAGCTATTAAAGGTTAAAGTGGATGGTTCATTCCATAGTTTTTTGGATTTCCTGTTGAAAATATCAGCTGTAATATACATATACAATCTTAATATTAAATTTTGAAATAAAAGTATATTTTTTAGGAAAACAAATTATTCAACGCAAAAAAAAGAAAAAGAAAAAAAATAAACAATTCAAATAGCAACTTCTTATTCTGTCCATAACTTTTTAGTGGCCCTAACTACAAAATTTCCAATTTTGACGATTCGAATTCCAATTCCAACGATTACAAATAAGTCATGCTCAAACTGCTTTTAAAGCCAGAAATCCATTCTCTTATCAGGTTTTTAATAAATTAATATAATAGTGAATAGTTTTTGAAAAGGTGATTTTCAGTGTTACGGTAAGATTTACCGCAACAAAAAAACCATTCTTAAGATTGGTTCTTAAAACCTTCTTTTGACTATGTTGTTTGGTCATAGTCTTACTCTCGTTATCTGTTTTCCCCTCCATCCCAACCATTCCCATTTTTCGACCCACATTTTGAGTCCGTTGTCCTCATTGAGCTTGAGAGTGGCTCGGAGAGGATGACAAAGTAGGTACCCACTGGATTCGATCGTGTTGAGCCAGTGGATGGGCTGGAGACTCGCACGCCATCTATATAGAGAGCGAGGAAGCTCAGAGTCATAATACTCTGTAACAACAATCGGAGACAACAACAGAACGAAACATACACGTACGCTTAAAGTGGATATCTGATCAACACAACATAAATATAATTAAATTAATTTAACTTTCTTTTAAACATGGCTTCGAGCCCGCCCTAAAATTCTTAAATTATAATTTAACTTAAATAACATAAGCCGACGTAAAAGAATGGAACGCTAAACGCTATCTCTTCAATCCCCCAAATCTGCACAAAGGCCCACCGAATGGTAGATTGCGCGTTAGCTAGTTTGATTTGAATATTTTCCTTCCTCCTTCGGTTCCTAAAAATTGTTAAAAGATTGATAACTTATGTTTGCTCCTCTTCGAATAATTTTCAGAAAAGTTAAATTTAGTTAAGTAGCTGAGAGAATGCTCAGAATAGTATTTTCAACTTTTTATGGTTTCTTTTTTGTTTTTCTCAAAAATAGTTATTATTGTGAATATGTCTAGATACGGCCTTGGATTCGTCAAGTTTTGGGACGGCACCAACAACTTGGGGAATTCAGTGATTGTGTGGGTGAGAGAGAGTTTCGTTGGAACTCAACCTCGGAGTGATACCGTAGCCGAGTTCCACGAAAGCTTGTGATTGAGAGTGTGGATGTGTGAGTGAAAGAGGAGGCCAATAGAGGACAAAAGGCTAAGCTTGACGAACCACTTCTTGGTTGACTTGCATAGCCGTAAGAGGTTTCTTGGTAATTTTTGGAAAAAGAAAAGAAGGAAAAATAGAAAGTTGAAAATAAAGTTTTGTGAGGAGATAAATTGGAAAAGAAAATAATTTGGTGAAGGTTCTGAAGGTTTTTCGAAGAAGGAATTATTTGGAAAAGTATTGATATTCGCCAGAAAGGGGCGAGCGGAATCGTCGAGGAAAGAAGGAGAAAGGGGAAGGAGTTACAGATTGTGAAAAAGATAAGTAGAGTGTTCTTTTAGATTTTATTCGTTTGCAGAAAAAAGTGTTGTAAAATAGAAATTCGGTTGACCTTTGATTCGGTTTTAAAAATCTCAAAATTGTGAGACGCGCGACCCCATTTTTTAAATTAGTTTTGTTTATCCGTTTTGTTTCGGGACCGAGTGATAGCGGTCCATTCTTGCGGTCTTGATTTTATAATTTTCTTTGTTTCATTTTTTTCAATTTTAATATTTTTTTTTTCTTTGTTTTAAATTGGTTTCATCCGATTTAAATTAACATTTATACATTTTTTTATTGAAAAAATTCTGGGTTTTAATCCAGGCGTAAGCCACGGTTTCCCAGATATTTTTAAATAAAACTTCCTTAACTTCCCATTGGGAATTTAAATTTGTGTTTCCTTCATATTTTTGAAGAAGAATTTTCAGCATCCCGGTTAAGGCAAACGACCCTAAACAGTTTCCTGGCGCCCACCCTTCAGCGTAATTACGCCCCTGTGCTTACCTAAATTCGACTTAGTATTTATCACCTTTTTATCATAACCATTTTTATTAATTCGATATCAATCGTACGCTTCTTGTGTTTATTTAAATTCGACGAACCCACCCCCAGCTGACTAGCCGGTTGGCTGCATCGTTGTTGCAGTGAGTTGTTGCAATATTTTTTTTATTGTTCTCTATCTCTTCACCATCCTTCGTTTATCGTTTGACAGTTCGTCAATTCGATCTTATCTTTCGCGTGTGCCGGTCGCACAATTTGATAATAAATAATTAATTCGTTTAGTCTTTATATAATTGTAATTGGATTCGTATAATCCTAAGTCGTGGTTTTTATAGTTATCGTCATCCTAATCGTCTTTTAAATTCGGTTAAAAATATTGCAACATCAGAATCAAAATTTTGAATACAAAAATTAAGAAAATTAAGTTTAAACTAATTTTTTTCAAAATTGTTCGTTATCAAATAGTATTTAGTTTTTAATATTCAAATGTTCCTTTAAATTTTAGTCAAACACTTTAATCTAATTCAGTTTAATTTTAAATTCAATTTATTTCAATTCCATTTATTTAACTCAATTTATTTAAGTATAAACAGGTGAGTACGAATAAGACGTAGTATTTTATGCTTAAGATTCTTCCAAGTTTTGAAAACTTCTTTTAAAGTTAAACTGTAAATAACTCACCACTGAAAAACTATGGGCCTAAGTTTTTGACTAAAAATTGCTAAGCCCATAAAATATAAAAAACAAAAATACTACTGAACTACGTAAAATTTTGAGAAAAAAAAGTTTCATCAAAACTTTCATAATTTTATTCAAAATTAGGGTTTAAAAAAATTAATTTTTCAAAAACCATTTTACTAAAATAAATAAAACGATATTATGTAAAAGAATGGATTTACTATTGTAAGTGTTGCCATTGTTTTTTAATGCCTTCTTTATTTCAAGACGATTGTTAAAAAATTTCCCCTCCCGGGTAATCAGAGGGAAATAAACCTGTCTCCCAGTGCCAGTTGTACAATCGTGATTTAAATTTTGATCCGTGGTTCAGGAATTTTAACTCGCCGATTTCGGCGGGTTAACTGAGGTTCAACGATGGTTCAAGGTTCTAATATGCACTAAAAGCCAATTACATGCCTGAACCATCGTTGAACCACAGTTAATCCGCCGAAATTGGTGAGTTAAAATTCCTGAACCACGGATCAAATATTTGTACAACTGGCCCTTATACGATTTCTTCTTTTTCCACCCAAAATACAAGCCTTCAAATTTTGACGTATCTTATGCAAAACATACTGTATATGGTGGTCTGTTATTTATTTTATTATTTACATAAGTTGCTAAATATAAAGTTTTCTCCCTGTTTCAAAAAAGCCACCTACCTATTATTCAGTTTTTTTTTTTTAATCATTTACCTCAAATGCAGAAGGGGCGCCAAATTAGGTTTTTGCCCCGGTTCGGAGACGTCATAGATCCGGCGCTGAATGGGCATAGGTACCTATAGTCTTAAAATTATTAAGTTAAATTATTTGTATATTTAGACGGGAAAAAAGAAAATCAGTTCACTTCGCACCCGATAAAAATACCTAAATTGGGAGTTTTGAGTCGAAACTTTACAGGTTTTTATCAAAACGTTAATTTGAGGCTTTATCAGCTAAATTACATGTATATTATTTGCAACTTTGACTAATACCGAATACTTTTAATCACCACTGTATTTTTGTGTATTGTAAGTTGTTTCTATGACCCTCTGATACATTTCCGAAGTAAAACCAAAATATTATGTTGCTTCTTGTTATACTTTCCTCCTTAGATCTGCACATTACATGCGTTAACCAATTCAAACTTAAGCAGCATGTTGTTGTTAGTCCTTGTTGATTGCCAACGATTTCATAATTTCTCCCAAGTATATCTAACTATATAGATATGTAGGTATAGCATGGGAAAAGTGGAAGTGCTATATTTTACCAGATTTCCAAACAAGTAAGACTTCATCAAACGGTAAAAGTTGTGAGAAGTGCTACAAGTTATACAGTAGTCTAGTAACATATCTATAGCTCTGGAACCCGCTGCTGGAGGGTACCTGTTTTGGGAAACCGATTTGAATGTATGTTGCAATAATTTCAAAGTAATTAGAGCAAATATTATTCAATATTCCATGCGGAGTTGCATTATTTATTGGATCCACCATACATACGAGATCCACATCATATAGTCTACGCCTTTGCGTATTTTATTTGTGATGTTGTCACCTATAAGGTGTGTTGCTTGTTTTTTTTTTTTTTTCTTTTTTTTTTTTTTTATTTAACTGGGGAAATTTATTTTGTCCGGTTGATGAATATGCTGCCATAATTAAGGTGGAAGCATGAATGGTAATCAATATTAATCATTTATGATTTAGGAGAGCTCATAAGTAAAAAGTCTTCAGTGTAGTGTTTAATCAATGTCATATGAATTGTTAGTAAGTATAAAGTTATGATATTTCTGTTGGGATTTTAGATTATGCAAATGATTATTTTGTAATGATCAAAAATTATCGATTAATTGAATTTTTGGTTTTAAGGGTTAAAAACCAAAACACAGTTAGTGATTTTGAAATCTACATGCACAAATGTTGGTGTAAAATTCACGAGTTATTGTCAATTCCACAGCTTTCATTGAAAATAAAAAAAAAAAAACATCAATTAAAACAAATTTTTCACTTATTTTTTTCCTCAAGGCAAATACTGAAATTAATAATTTACAAAATAGAAAGGCATTAGAAAGATTGCAGAGCCTGTTTTTTTGCATTTTCACAACAGATGAGTTTCTATAACAATCGACTAATCATACAGATCTGCCAAAAACAAACTTTACAGTTAGCCATTATTAACGGTACCTCTCAGACGCTCTCGCGCTCCTTTCCGCGTCCGTGCGCCTCCCGCGTTTACTGTAGTTTTTCGAATAGTAATTAAGAACTTGCTCTTATTGAACACTGTTCTTTTCAGTTATATGTACATTAATAAATTTGGGGGCACAACGGCTCATGAAGAACCATGGACTTACAACTCTCAACCATTCCTGTGTGCGTGTCTGCAGGAATAGAGGGGACCTATTGCCAAATCCGAATGGCTAAGGTGAGCGGCACTTTTCATTGACAAGACATACTCTTGGAGAATTTGTCACTTCCTTGCAAGAGGCAGTAGCCCGGAAAAAAAACTTAAGGTGGAAGCGGCTGGTATTGAACCCAGACCTCTAGCATGACAGTCCATCGCACTAACCATTACGCCACGGGCTACTACCTGTTCTTTTTATTTGCTTCTTTGAAGCAAAGTCTCTTGGGCGCCATTTTGAAGAATAACCCAAAGAATTGTTGTAGATCTACTATAAAAGTAAACCTTTCGTTTCCGAAGCCTTTCAAATCCTCGAAAGAAACCTTACTAAAACCTATAACTTCGTTTAAGCTTCACCATAAGACTTTCATATGCCACCTTATTTAGTCTTTTCCCAACAACACACAACAACACACATATAACTTGCGGAATTGAAATTCCATATTAAGCAGACGTCTAAGCTATTGCCATTCCAATTGGTTTCCCTAAGTACCGGCTATAAGTAAAACCAAAAGCTTGTCAGTCGCGCCCCTTTAAAATCATGCAAGAGAATTGCCAATACCCACCCAAGTCCAGCGTAGTCCATATACTTGCCTTCTAAATATAACTTATACAAACCATCTATTTCCTCTACACGAGAAAGACGAAAAAAAAAAATCCTCCTGCACCAGTGCCGAGATTTAGCTATTTCAGCGAGTGAAGTGAGATGACTCGCCTTACTCGCCGACTCATCTCACTTCATTCGCAAAAGTGATTTAGCTTTTAAAGTGAAATGAGTAATTTCGAGTTTAGTTTCGAACACATCAAATGTCATAACCAAAGACTATTTTTTATTTTGTTGTCTTTGGTTTGTTTTCTTTTTGTGACTTGAGTTTTCAATATTTTTATTAAAATTTATAAAAACACTAAATTTTATCATTGCTATTAAAGAGACAACAAAATTGACAAATAAAAGAAAAGCAAAACTAAATCAATGAGTGATTTTGGTGTATATTTCGTGTCTTTTAAATCTTTATCCAATGTTTTCTAGTTGGTCTTCCTTTCGATGGCGATGCTGACTTAATTTTTAATTGAATTTAACAATAATGTAAACAATAAAAATATAAACAACAAATTAAAAAGAAACTGTTTATCTATTTACAAAATGTGTATGTTTGTTTAAAAATAAATCAAGTGCATAATAAGTTACATAATATATATTTTTACCTAGGTACATTGTTGTCTTGCATTTGCATTTCACATACGTGGATAGATATATGTACCAATTCCTTTAGAAAAGAACGCATACTTATGCAAAAGTGTAAATTTATATACACATACACCAAGTCACCGCCGAAATATCCGGCGAGTAATCTGACATTTCATTTCACTCGCTCACTCACTCACTTTTGCTAGCTAAATCGATTTTCAATGAAAAGTGACTCATCTCACTCACTCGCTGCGGTTTCGAATTAGCTAAATCTCGGCACAGATTCCAGATAAATACCTACTACCAACTCCTATAGTATCAAGTATCTGACCCTGCAATCTTGCACTTACTCTCACTTGATCATTATGGGGAACCTTTATTTTGTAAACAACATGTAGCACATCAATTGAGCCAAACAATTTCGCCACTTTTGTGTTTGTGGCACGATTACTTGCTACTCGTATACGAGAGTACAAATCTTGTAACCCTTCAATTCAATACAGCGAGTAGTACTTTGGGTATACAATGACGACGCGACGGTACACCTTTACGGCACTTATATGCATAAGTTAAGGTAGGTAGCCTATACTGCATACTGGCACTCAAGACAGAAGTCTAAACTTTGAAGTCGAACGCCAATCTCACTTGCAAATTCAATTTGAATGCTTCTGATGGTGATCTAGCGATTTCAAGAAAATATCGGATAGTTGAAAGTATTTTTTTTTTTTTTTTTATTTTTGAATGCCCAAGTGTGAAGCCGATAATATGAGATTTGCAGGTTAGAGTTTTTATGAGATCACTTGATGGGGTCACTTGGAAAATAATGAAACTTGATATATGTTTCTATTTGTAGTACAAAGGTATGAAATTGCAGCAGGCTGATGTGATGGTGATTATTGAATTGTATCATGTTAAAGGACTTTGGGAGGAAATTATTGTGTGTTATGAGAATATTTAGAAAGGTAAGATAATCTTTCTGTTTTAGTGAGTTTGGAGTAATTTAATTTTAGAAAATGTGTTATTTTAATGTTAATCCATTTAGGAGTTTATTTCTTTAAAACGCGGAACTGCTGCAAATAAAGCGAATTATGGCTCTGTGAAATTAGGCGCCAAAAAAATGCATACAAAACAATTACAATCAAAATTCTGAAATTTGACAGTGTTCTTTTATTTTTTGAGGCCTTATTTCATTTTGTTTTTTGGGGCCCATCACTATGTTTTTTTTATTTTGAAAAATATTTTTGCACCTTGTACCTAGAATTTTCTTTCTGCATGTGAAAATTCAATCGAAAACGATTGCTAAAAGGCCATATTCGAGTGAACTATCATCTTTTTGACAAGCTGTCACTGTTAAATCTAAAGGAAAAAAGGAGATCAATCGTAAAAACCATATTTAATCGATCATCTTACGCGATCTGGGCCCAGGAGAACTACAAGTAGTGTCCTTCTTGAGAACAAATTGTACAGGATTCATTATTAATTTATTTGTATGAAGGTTTGAAGTAATGTTTCATTTTTGAAAATAGGTAGGTACATATGTATGAAAAAAAATTAGTATTGTATTTCAGAAAAAAAAGATGTGGAGAAAAAAAATTTGGTTCTTATTTCATTTACAATTTTAATATGAAAAAATGAGGCTTAATATTATTTCAACGTTGGGACCTGATTTTGTAGAGCTAAGTGCGAATTGAAAACATTTCCGTTACGAATTGAAAATTTATGAAAAATTTTCTTTGAACGTATCGAAAAGTTTATTCAAATTCATCGAATGAATTCGAAATGGACAGATAACACATTTTTCAAATGGCCAGTTTATATTTTGGAGATCTCAGAGGAATCCGTATTCTCAGAAATATAAACACAATTCCTCATAAAAATTCCTTTTTGTTTTGCTGTCAAAAACTGAGGAAGCTTTTCTTTGGATTCGTTGCTCAATTATTTTCTGTCGCAATAAATCAAATAACGAAAAAAAGGAATAGAAAGTGTTTTTGAGGTATCTTGTTTATAATGCTCCTGCTCTTTCAAAGTGACGGAGGAAAATTAATGAGCGCTTTGAAATATAAACTGACCAAATGTACATAATATGAGAAGAAGGACGTATTAAGACAACTGTTAGAATCCATTTATAAATAATGGAGATGCCCAACTATTTAGACATTAGACAATGGCTAGCTTAGTTGGACAACTATTCAAGTAGGAAAATCTTATAAATGTGACTGTGTACCTAACAGAGTTAAAAAAGCAGTCTTTAAAAATAATTTATTGAATTCACTTAAAAGATTGCATTCATTAGTTATTTTCCTTTTTTAGTAAAGAGCAGGCTGAGTAAACAACTGAGCGCGGCCGTCTTAATACAGTTTCCATGTCATTTGACAGATATGCCAATAGCGCTTTTTAACAAACAGCAATATATCTCTGTCTCGTTCATATTTAAATTTCAAACTAAAATTCTTGGTACAATGACATTTAAGTGGCAGCCATTTGTTTGGTTTATTTTGGAGGCAAATAAATATTTAGAATCGTTTTTTTCCTTTTTTTATAGAAAACATGCAAGTAAAAATGTTTTTATACTTTATATAAGATATTTTAATCTTTTTATTGCACAAAATAGCAATTAATAGTAATTAAAATTAGCCCTCATTATTTTTTTCTTTCCAATTTTATCTGTCATTGTGCCAAGTTTTTGCTGTCATTTGAAACTGACAATTTGGTAGAGATCTCTATGACGGTGTTCACATTGGACTTACTCCACGGATTTATTTTGACGTCTATGTACTTTTTCTCGTTCCCACTTTGTGGTGTGAAAGAGATGGGCAAGTGAGGCAGGATTTTTTTTGACGTTTCCTTTTGTGACATTTTTTTTCTCAGTATTTAGTTTTTGTTTGGAGCTTAAATACTACCGAATCAAAGTTTTTTTTCAATTGGAAAACAATTTATTTAGTGAATTATCAATTTTGTGATTGAAAAAGTTCTAATAAATTCTCCGATGAGCAAATATTTGTGTTTTCTTTAATGACTGCTGAACGTCAGAGTGAATCGGTTACTTTGTGTCTGAACACGAGCTGATTGACTTTTGTCAAAAAAAATCCTAAATTTGAGTCCAATGTGAACACCGTCTATTGAGTGCTCGGGTGTGTTTCATAATTCAATCGGAGTGCTCCGAATATACTCTGCCCAGAGTTTACTCCGTTCGCTCAGGGTCTTCTCAGTGCTCTGCTCTTAACCAACTTTGAACTAAAAAAGAAAAACGCCAATTACTTTATTTTGACACTTGAGACTCCAAACTGCAATCACCATTCATTAACTTCCAGGCATCTCTAGTACATATGTAGGTACATGTTTTGTTCTTCACTTTTCCACTTTTTGACATTTTTTTGCAAAGTTGTACAAAGCGCTTGTTATAAATTCGTACTGCAATCGGAAGAAATATGTTTCACGCTTAAAGCCTAGTACGCAGATCAGAAAAAGACAAATTTTATTTCTACAATTCTAATCTCTACAAAAACGTTGGAAAAATCTTTCTTCTTTGTTTTCTTTTTGTAAAATTATCGATTAATAATAGTTGATCGTGTTTATCGTGCAAAATTATTGACCTGTCAAAATTTTTCCCGCAAAATAATGCTTCGAACATTATTTTTCCTGGCAAAATTTAGTGGAGACTTCACCCAAACGTCACAATTTTGCGCGTGAACTGCGTATACTGCCTGGAAAAAAACTGAAGACAAAATTTGTCCTGGGAAAAATTTTGTATGAAAAGAAAATTTTTTACCGAACTGCGTACTAGGCTTAACTTCTCTTGAAATAAACTAATGTCGAATTCCTTTTACCAAAAAAACTCGATTTTTTTCTAGACAAAATTGATTTTTTTTTTTAATACAAGGAATTTGTCCAGAAAAATCGTTTTTTTTTCTTCTAAAAAAACTGATTTTTTTTAAGAATTCGACATTAATAATATTTTTGTATCAATTGTCAATTTTTATTGAAACAAGCAAAATTGCTCCGACGCTTATTCACGTTACTTCAGTTTTTTATCTCGTGTTTCCACGAAGTAAAACTTTTAATTTAAAAATAATTTAATTTACTTTGCTTTTTGGATTTATTATAGTGTGTTATAATATTGATTAAAACTTTTGTATTTTTCCTACCTTTTTAACAACCGGATATGAATTTTTAATAATAATGTATAATGTATGTATTTTTCCAGGTTTCTTTCAATGCAACATTTTTGTTGCTCGTCATTGGTACCATGTTCATTAATTTGTGCTGCATCACAGTCTCCGGCCAGTTCATGGAATTCTTTAGTGACTACAAGAAAAACCACATTGAAGATGAGGTAAGCTTGTAAATCAAATTAAAATTGCATTTAGTAGATACAAATTTATTAATATTGGACACAATAATTGCTCCCGGACACTGCTGTGACCAATCTATAATCATAAATTTATTACTTTACCATGATGGTGTGGTGATGTTGAAGAAAAGTTGAGTATCAAGTTTATTCTTTAACTCCCTATTCTCGCAGTGCGTCTGATCGTAAATGCTCGTAAAGAACCATATAAGAAATGACCTTGGATCGGTTTCAAGACGTATGGTCTTGAAATCGTACGAAGCTACTTTTACTTTTTAATTTTTAATGCGAGAAGATATTTTATGTAAACCTTGATTAATTAATTTGTTTGTTTTTTTTTTTTTTAATTTTTCTTTCGGAGATAAATTACTCTTTTCGCTATGTTATCGATCATCCTGAAAGTGGTGTAATACTGGATCATTGGGAGGATAGAAAAGGCATTCAGGTAAATGGTAGATATGGACTTTTAGAACCAGGTGGATATGTTCGAGATGTTCGATATGAAGTTGATGGAGATAATGGATTCCGAAGTGTTGTGCGAACCAGAATGCCAGGTTTATTATTATAAATATAAATTAATTGCTGCAATTAGAGTTCATTAAAGTGTTTTTATTTTTTTTTCCTTTGTATAGGAAGTAGAAGCCATCAGGTTTTATTTGTTTTGCGATCACAACCGAAAGAATCGTTGAAAAGAGCTGAGCCTGTTGCATTTGTGGTGTAAAATTATAATTTGAAACTAAGACAATGAAAAGTTGTGTGTAAAATTTTAAAATAAAAATATTTTTTTTTTGATACCTTTGTACTTAAATGGTGATGTTTTAAATATACATACATATTGCTTTGCATATTAAGTTTAATGGTACTTAAGTGGCCAATATGCGAGATAAAGTTCCAATATCTCACTGTACATGCACACTAACCTGAATGATTGGCATTGAGTCTCCCATGATGCGGTGCCACTTATTCAGGCTTAAAAACTTATCCAAGTTCCAAATGGGAAGCTTATAAGTGACACTGATTTCTGTAAGTATGCACTATGAAAGTAGCACTAGTTGCTTTAGGCGTAATTGTTATGTCGTGAGATCGAATCGAAGCCTCTGTCACCTTAAAACAGAAATATTTTTTTTGTTCGGCTTCACCTTGTCCTTACAAAAGGCAGCCCAACTAACAATTTAACTTTTATAAGGGTCTATCGAAGTTTTTTTCACTTCAGCAAAAATGCTTGTATAAGGCCTTACAGGAATGCATTTGGCCCACACAGGAATGCATTTGGCCCACCTAAGAAGCTGGGAAGACCTTTGAGCAATCATGTACAGGTTGATGGGAGATACCAAATGTCTTTCCAAAGAGTCTAATAGAAATAAATAACATTCAGAAAAACTAGTTACCGTTGTAAATCCTCCAAAAGTATATAACTTCTCATAAAAAAGTGACGCGATAAACTGTAGGTCCCCTGCATTCCTGAAGACAAGTACACAGAAATGGTTTAGAGTTGTAGAATCTATTCTGTATATACTCTGTTCAACAAAAATTGTCAGTACAGGGTTTCGGCTAATGGGCGAGCTTTTTTCAAAATAGTGGTACAAGGGTAGGTTTGTACATATACAATACACTATTACGACACTGAATTTAAGAAATAACCACTGAAAACTTACCAACAAACCAAGGAATTGTTGTTGTAATCCTCCGCAAAATTTCGTACAATCTACCATATGACCGCGGTCTGCCCTATTTCCGAAATGAAAATAACACAATAATAGTATATTCCCAAGGGCGTTCGCAGGGAGGCAGGGGTGGGGGACTTGCTCCCCTATTAAATATTACTTTCCTACATTCTTTTTGTTGAGTAATGCACAATATTAATTTTAAAAACTATCTTCGATGTTAAAATTTTTCTTTAAACATGACGTTTGTCATGTATGTCATTTATGTATGTGCCTCATACATAAAAAAAAAGAAATAATTTTGAAAATATTTTCCATGGATTCTTTTATTCTATAAACTTTGAATTATGTTTTTTAAAGGGATCAACAAGAAAATAAGGAATATCTGCAGTTGTTCGGGAGAAAAAAAATAAGTAAATAGTTAAAAAATTTCGTAAAAATTTGTGTGGAAAGACTATGGCGCAAAATTTTAAACATTAAAAACCTACTCTAAATCACTTTTAGAATGGGAGTCGACTCTAAAATCTATTTTTATAGCGAGAGCCGACTCTTTGGCAATTTTAAACGACATAAAGTATACTTTAACGTTAAAGATCTTGTCTAACTTTAAAAGCAGGAAAACACTTGTTTATCTCTCAAAAGTATACTTTATCTAGTTGGCAATTTCCATTTCTCAACAATACAACAAGCAAATTGAACCGAAATATTTTCCAAAGTTATTTTTGTTTAGTTTTGAAGATCCTCAGGTTTATAAAAATGTAACAACATTGTAAAATACTGCCCAAACCATTTAAAGTGCTCAGATAACTTGAACTTTGCAATAGATATTGCGGCGGCGAAGAACAGAACACACAAAACTGCAAATCCAAGGAAGTGCAAAATTTTTTTTTTTTATATTTAAAAATAGAATTTTTTTTCCATTCATAGGAAGCATACAATAATTATTACACCAATTACTATATACATATATTTGTACCTATTTTATAAATTTTTGAAAAAAAAAATGTTTTGCTTTTGTTAATTTTAATTTTTGTATGGCTATGTGAGTTTTATATCCTCAAAATGTCAGATTCAGGGGTTGTTCAATATAAATTTGCTTACGTTACGTAGCGGAGTCCACTTTAGTTAGAAGAGTTGTTTAACTTGTTTAAAATTAAGAAATAGTTAGAGAAGTGATCTAAACTAAACGACTATTTTAACTAGAGCCGGTTTTATTCCTTAAACGAGCAGTGTTTAAAATTTTGCGCCTATGGCTTTAGAGGCACGGGTTAATGAATTCGGCCAAATTTTTTTTTTGGTCCATAAATTAAAAACTTTAAACTTTTTATACAGGTAGTGTCTGATCCAAACAAAAAATGAGTTTGGGAAATAACGGACACCCTAATATTCAAGCACAAGCTATTTAAATTTACCTTTTCAGTCAAAATAATAAAGCGGATTTTTTTTTTTATAAACACTGAATATTATATCTACGTTACGAGGGTTGTCTGGGTCAGAATTCTTTTGTCAAAATTCTGCTTTTCAAAATTTTGCTTTTCAATATTCTGCTTTTCATAACTCATTTTAACAAAATTCTGCAAATATGTAAAAAAAAAAAAGGTTTTGAAAAATTAAAAAAAAATGTTTGAACTTTTTTTTATTATTTGCAGAATTTTGTAAAACATTTTTTTTTTACAATTTTAAGAACTATATTATTCATTCGTTAATAGAAATAATGTTATTTTGTATTTTTTTGTTATCGTCGCTTAAATGTCATGTAATTAAGCGGTCCCTCTACGCTCAATATTATTGTGCAATATTTGGTATTGCACAATATTTTTGTCCTTCTATGGATAATATTGCAAGGTTGTGCAATATATTGAACAAAATCAAAACCCTTTTGATATTTATTGCACAAAACAAAAATATTGATCGTCTGTGGGTACAATTGCACAATATTTGTTTATTTAATTTTCAAGTGTGAAGATAGTGCCCTATTACACGTTGACTCTAGAGTCATGACTCTTTTCAAAATTGAATGAGTGCAAAGGAGAAAAAAGATAGTAGGCCACATAGTAAACACCTCCGCGAGTGATTTTAATAAGTGAAAATGTCAAATACAAAAGAGTATGGGAGAAAATTTATTTTAGAATCAAATGTCAACTAAATTATTGGATAAAATATTGAACCGTCTCAGGCGCATAGCCAATAACATTGTACACAATAATATTAAGCGTCTAGGGACCGCTTTAAGTTTTTTTTTAAATCTTAATCAGAAAAGCCCTTATTTACTGTCAAAGCTGGATAGCAGATAGACCCAAAAAATGGAGAGAACCTCATAAAGAAAAAAAAAATAGAAAAATTAGAAAATAGATTTAAGGGCAAAGCCTACGCCAAATAAGATTTCTTAAGAAAATTGCTAAAAATATCCTTTAGTTTTTTTGAACTAATTATTTTAATTTGTACCGACCGATATCTTGTTTAAAAAAAATTAAATGAAATTTAAGAAAAAAATTTCCATGATGGTTTTCAATGAAAGCTATAACTGGCGCCTACTATTTTTTTTGTATTTTTTGCAGTTCTATGTCCCCTTTCACACAGGGCAACTGAGTTGCCGGCAACAATTAGTTCATAGGCGGGAAGGGCAGGAAGAAAGAGGGGAAAATGAAATCTCCCCGGTCAACAAATTCAGGAGATTTTTTTGACGTTTCTCTTCACACTACGTTTGTGCGTTCTACCAAGGTAGTTTAAAAGGAAAATAAAGAAAATCTCCGGGTTTTTGTTGCTTGCGTGTGAAAGGTACAAGAGATTGTTAAGGAGATTTAAAGAAAACGTCAAAAAAATCACCAGCAACTAGTATCTACGTGTGAAAGGGGACTATTCGTTCACTTAGTCCCCTTTCACACAAGGCAACTGAGTTGCCGGCAACAATTAGTTCATGGGTGAGAAGGGCAGGAAGAAAGAGGGGGAAACGAAATCTCCTCGGTCAAAAAATTCAGGAGATTTTTTTGACGTTTCTCTTTACACTACGTTTGTGTGCGTGTACCTAACAAGTGATTTTTTATAGTTTGTTTAAAAAAAAATCGTGTCTGCAACATAACGTCTGAAAACCATCTTAAACATCAAAAAGTTTACGACGTTGTAAACCAACTGTCAAAATTTGTATGGAAAATCTTTTCCAACAAATTTTTAATTTTCCAACAAGAATTTGTGCCGTAAGCGGTGATGGTAAACACCAACGGAATAACCTAAATAGTTCGATTTGAAGTGTAAATAGTAGATTCTTAACCAATTGCTTTGTTAGAAGCTTAACGGTGGTTTTATGATGGATTTACATGTATCTTCATCTGCAAACATCAAGAAAAGTAGAGCGGGATAGAGTGATACCAAAAAACCGAATGTGTGAAAGAGCACCACCATGAAGATGAACATGTTCGTCTTCGTTATAATCTTCGTCTGCGTTCCTATAATCAAGATCTCTGCATTTTGTTCTTCTCTCTCTATCCAACAAACACGCATTTTATATTTTGTATCCCTTATTTTTTGCAGAACTTGCATGAAGATACATGTAAATCCAGCATTAATTATTCAAATTTAAAAATTTCCTCTCAAGAACTACGAACCATCATGAAAGCCTACGATAAAAAAAAATAATTCTTCTTTCCAGCACAAAGTAGGTTTACACCTTTAAATGAACTTTCTAGCTGTCACTGTATATCATCGCAAAATTCATTTCATTCTATTTTCAGTCGTACCAACCTCTCAACAAACAAAACTACAAAACGTTCAGTCGTGTGCAGTTGGTATTCCTGCTTTTCACTTTGTTATTAGTTATTAAATAAATTTTTCCTAAAATTTTGTAAAGTTCCCACAAAAAAGTGTCTGTTATCCTCGAAATCAACTCGTTTATCGAATTAACTTAAGTAAACATTTTAACATTTTCCTTTTTGAATTGATTCAACGTTTTAAAAAGCAATTTCCCATAATTTTCTAGGTTTTTAAAAGAAAGTGCATTGTTAAGAGTGTATCATTAACTTTCATTTTTTTTGCTCAGTTTAACGCTATTAAAGAAGACGAATTTTCAAACCAAATCTGCTCAAATATAATCGAATTCAATTTAAATAGGTAAATATTTTAGATAAGTAAATTATAAGTGTGTGTTCTTCCATTCCTGAAAATTAGCCCAAACAATTAAAGCTATCCTTAACCTACTCTAGCGAAACAAGTTTGTCATTTTTTCCATAAATGGAAGCCGACGTCATCCCTCGCATCCTCAAATCAGAAAGAAAAACAAATTTAGAAAGACCTTCGTTTCGAAATTTTGTTTTTTTTAGCCAGAATTTTGTATTTATGTAAACTTTTTTAAATATTTCAAGAACAAATTTATTATTCTGGAAATGCTTTCGTGTGCTTGGGTTAATTTTGATCTCAGAAATTTACCCAGCACTGAATAAGTAGCTTGCAGTAATTAATTGAATGTATGCAACTAATTATACCTCCTCTACTCCATCCTCCTCCCATTACACCCACTTCAAATATGAAAATATGAGCAATTCAATTAGTCTTGCTGGCTTGTGTTAACTTATTTATTATTGAGGCTAATCTAGATTTCGATTTGAATTTGACTGACGACAGACAAATAACATTCTCTTGTTGTCAATCCTGTCCGCACGGTATTGTCACTGGGTGTTGATTGAGTTGGGTGGTGGTGCTTGTTTACGCTTAGAAATAGCTTATCATCATAGAATCATATACATAGCTACCTGATTCGGCTTTCCGAACTTCTCGAAAGTAATGAGTAAATAAAAAACAGAAAACAATCAGCTGATGGTGGCGTTTACTTAGAAGTACACCCTATTAAAGTTAATAATAATTTATTTTTGTAGAATAAGACGTCAAAAGGGACTTTAAGGAGCAGTGGCAGAGTTTTTTTTTTTTTTTTGTTTTTTTTTTTTTTTTTATCGATGTTGTAGGAAGTTTTTGTGTGGATTCACTAAGGAGTGTCTTAATTCGACAACATTTGACCTTAAAATTTATTCTCCATTTTAGTTGGACGTTATGTTTTGAAAAAGAGAATGATTTATGAAATTTGAATTTATAACCGCATATTTAGTTGATTCTGCGTGTGGACACAGTTCCAAAGCTTAAGTTCTATAAATCACAGATTTAAAAATGTTTAACCAATACCGTGATCCATAACCGATTTTCTCGTTATGTACGTCTTCGTTCCTGACCAATTATACATTGGATTGAAAATTATTATTGATCCAGAAAACCTTTATTATGTTTCGCAGTTTCTTTTAATATCCATTGTGGGAATTATTAAATGTTCAAAGGTTGATTTTTGTTGCTGGTTACCAATTGGATAAATTGGTATTTGATACATTTCCTGTGAGTGAGTAAGCATACATACGTCAGCGAGGTAGTAAAGTTTGATAGTCAAGTTACTGGATTCTAGATATTGTTTTACCTTTGATGATTGATTGAATTCGTCTTCACAAAAATACTTGAAGATAATAAGAAAAGCTGAAAGTAAGAATCAGTATCTTATACTTCAAACTTTGTAAAAATTAAAAAAAAAAAAAAAAAAGTGGAAAGCAATCCTCTGTTACCGTACTTAAATAAATTCATAGCTTTTCACAGAAGAGAACCTTCTTTGCAGTATAAGAAACGACACCTTTAATATTAAATACTTGACTACTTTGCTGAATTTAAATTAACTTATTTATTTCTTTCTAGAATATCACAATGAGTAAGGTGCCAGGACCAACACCACCCCAGTACACATACGTACCACCACCATCGGCTCCACCCAGCTATCAGGAAGCCATTGGTGGGGTAAAACCAACTAGCCCATTCACTCCAATTGTTCATCCTGTAACAAATACAACTATTTTGACGACGGTTGTTCCGATTGGCCGCTCTGCCACCCACATGATCTGTCCAACATGTAATGCAGAAATCGAAACGACCACTCGTACTGAACCGGGAATGATTGCATATCTATCTGGATTTGTTATTGCTCTTTTGGGGTGAGGGAATTGATTAAAAATGGATATGGTTTTTAACAGAGGGGATGAATTTATTTAAATTTTCACTTCCTTTTATTTGATAGCTGCTGGTTTGGATGCTGTCTCATTCCATGCTGCATTGACGAATGTATGGACGTACATCACACTTGTCCCAATTGCAAAGCCTACCTTGGACGTAATCGACGATAAGCATTTTATAGCGCCACCAACGAATGGAAGAAGCATTAGTGCCTCTACTGATGCCATCATCATGGTCTAAGGAACCAAACATTTCCAATTCGATTTATTTTATTCGTTTTTTTTTTATCCCTCTCTGTTTTGTTATTAATTTATTTAAAGATCTTTTTCCAACGACAAATACCAAGAACATGAATCTTATGTTTAACCAAAATAAATCTCATTACTCAGCTCAAAGCGTGTCAAGCTTTATTATACAAAACAAATGGCACAATTTATTATGATTTTGTTTGTTTATTTTTTTTACAATAAAATAATTGTATTGTTTTTTGTACACATTATTTTTGTATTTCCCTAAAAAAAAATATGCACTGATTTTGTGAATGTGTTTAATAATCTACTTTTTAATACATATACATGTAATTATGAAATTAAAAAAAATTACCTACATATTTAGTGCTTTTTTATTAATTAAAAAAAAAAAAAAAAAAAGTATTACATTTTATACTTGAAACTTCAAAATACAAACAAGACACACTTTTGGGATAATGTGCCTTGAAAATATCACCTCTAATGTTTTTCTTGTTTTTTTTATTTTTAACTTTTAAATTAATCGAAAAAAAAACTTTAATCTATGAACAACTTTGTATCGAAATATGTATAATATCGTATAATATCTAAAAATTAAAAGTAAAATTCAAATATTCTACATACATACATATATAAAGTAAGTGCAGACGGAATACTAATTATGGAAACAAAATTCTGAATGCAAAAATATTATAAAAAACTTGTTTTGTTATTTTTTTTTTTTTTAATTGAACATTATTTTAATAAATGTCGTAACAAAACTTACCTATGTTTGTCTTTATTTGCTACTGGTTTAAAATGTCGAATAACATAGGTGGGACTTTTATATTCTATGAAATGGCCTTTAATCTGAGTTGTAATGATGAAATTTTAAGGTTAAGGTTTCAAAATCAAGAATAAATAATGGTCCCTATCGGGAATCTCAATATTTTATTCCTAAGAACATTTTTCTGCTATAGTGAATATTTCTGTACACATAATATTCTAAAAGAGGAAGAATTTAAGAATTATTGTTTTAACGCGCGATTGAAGGTGTTTTCAGAAAAATCTAAACGCTTTATTCATAATGCAGACGTGCCACAGTTATAAAACTAAAGCTGCATTCCGAACATCTACCTGTATACCGTATTCAGGGCCCAGATCAGAGAGAGAATCGTATCCGCGTACGGACACAAAAAGGGACTCATTTTCATTTTATAGAAGATTAAAAAAGGAGAATTTCGTGTGCTCCTTAAACACTATTTTTTACGCAGAAACATCACGCAACCTAAACAAAAGCTTAACAAATATTATGGGGACTCTTCACCATTAGTTTACCTACTCAATTTCAGGGCGGTCGTACGAAAGTGATATCCAATGTTTTGTTCAGCAAATTGAGCTTTGCAACGAGAATCAATCGAATCGTCTTACGCGATTTGAGCCCAGTACAATGTTATGGGGTAGTACAAAGCGTTTTTTTCTCCAAAAATATGGGTGCAATTGAGAAGCGTTACCAAGAAAAATGGTATCTACTTTGATAATTGGAGCCTAGTCAGGGATAACTCCGAATTCCAGTGTAAGAGAAAAGCCAGTCCCTTCAAAAAACACATAAGATCACACTAGTATTTTACAGCCCAATTCTAAATATTTCTCGGGGGAAAAACTCCCCGGGAGACATTTTCTTTCGGTAGTAGAATACACCTATTTCGAATTCCCCGGTAGATTATTTTTATCTTCGATAGCGGAAATGTTCAGAACAGCTTTTTTGCATTATTTGACCATTATATCAAATTGTAGAGACAAAATTGGCCCTATCGAGGTAACCATCGGAGCGGAATTCTCTCCGATTTCGTACGAATCGGAGACAGTTTGCTGATCGGAGAACTACATCGAAGCAAAATGTCTCCGATTCGTAGGAAATCGGAGAGAATTCCGCTCCGACGGTTACTTTGACAGGGCCGAATAATTCACTCCCGATGAGACTTTGCCTCGAGAATTCTTATTTAGTCTATAGAAATATCGAAATTTTTAATTTTTGATTTTATCTCGAAACTGAGATGTTCTGGAAAACTTTTTGCTTAAATATATTCCGATTACTGTAATGGCAAGAGAAAAAAAGAGCATAGTAAGATCTCCATCTCAGATAATTTCGAAAGTTTAAAATTTGTTGAATAATGTAATTGATAGACTTAAAAAAATAAATCAGATGAAATTGTTGTTATAATGGGCTTCTTTAGAAAAGTCGAAACGGACGACACTTCGCTTGCTGACTGTGAACCCCGATCTTGAGTAGCTAAGGTTAAGCTAAGCCCGCACTGCCTACTGGGTTTTAAAATACTTAAGTAATAAAAAAATCATCTTTTCTCCATTTTGTACAAATATTATAACTTTTATTTTAAACTTTTGTTATTGTGTTTTCTTTTCTTTTATTTTTTTTTTCATTTATTTATTTTACATAATATTTCTTAAATAAACACTTATGAACTAGCATCAAAAAAATATAAAATCTAATAACACATTTTGTATTTATTATATTTTTTCTGTTGTTTGTTTTTTTTTTTTTTTTATTATTATAATTAATTCAGTTGTTGTTCCATATTTATTATTTAATAATTCTCCATTTCAAATGTTTGTTTTCTGTTGGAAAAATTTAGTTTATATTTTCATTTTAATTTTAAATCCTTTATTTAACATTTTTATAATTATTATTTTGTCGTGTTTTAAAATTATATAATTTATTAAGCTTTGCTTATTATTTTTTTTTATTCATTGTTATTTTAATCAATTTTTTTTTTGATTCTTTAAAAAAAAAATCATGTATTTACAAAGGAAAAATTGAAAAGATTCAAAAATTTAAACAAGTAGATCTAGTAGATTTATTGCTTTGCAATTAAATTACATTTTTATATCATACAATTTGATCAGATTGATTAGTGTTTTTTCATAGAATATACAGGAGATGCAGAAAATTTTGAAGTTTTACAAAAAAAAACAAAAAATTGAACTAAATATTTTAATAATTTTTATTATAGGTTCGTTGTATCAGCCATATAAATGGTGCGTAGGTTAATTCTTGTTTGAAAGGACTCAAAAATATTAATGGTGTGTGGTTAATGGCATTTTTGGCTTCAATAAAGATTTTCATTCAAAATTTAAAAAAAATAGTTGAGTTTATTTTTTTTTGACTGCAATAACCCTAATTAGGGGCCTTAAATAAAAATACGAATTTTATTACATAAAGAAAAATAAATATATGTATGTAATAAGTATGTATATGTGGACACTTTGTAAAAATTAAAAATTGTTAAAATTTAAGCACTTTGTTTTTGTGTTTTTATGAAGCATTTTTGTACCCGAATGTATGTCTTTTTAGTTAACAATCAACGTAAATGGCAGTTTGTGTAAAGATATATTTGAAAATTTAAAATAACTCTTTTTGTGTTTGGCAATAATATGGGTTTAGCTATGTGCAGTAAAAGAATAAAACATGATAAGGTACAATAAGTTGTTTATAAATTAACAAAAAACAGAAGAAACATATACATAGGTATACGAGGGCGGGTGGGTCAAAAAGTCCTGAAAATGCAAGTAAATAGCGATGCCATCTCAAATCCAAAACTTTGCGTGTGACGAAAGACATTTCAAAGGAATGCTTCTAAATTTTTCACACAGATTTGTCAAATAGTTTAGTTGTGAGAGCTATTTTATACAGACGCCTACGAGCATTTTTCTAAAAAAAAACTAGCTGACCCGGCGAACTTCGTTCCACCTACGTATAATTGATTAAATTATTAATGTTCCTTTAGAAAGTCGAGCTCCAATTGTTATCCCGAGTTTTCCGGCCTAATTTTTCAATTTTTATCTCCGTAGTGTCTTTATCTGGTTCAATACACATTCAACGAAAAAATCCCTATGCAAATCGAATGATGTTTAGCCGAGTTATCCGCGTACGGACACAAAAAAGGACTCGTTTTCATTTTATAGAAGATTAAAAAAGGAGAATTTCGTGTGCTCCTTAAACACTATTTTTTACGCAGAAACATCACGCAACCTAAAAAAAAGCTTAACAAATATCATGGGGACTCTTCACCATTAGTTTACCTACTCAATTTCAGGGCGGTCGTACGAATAAAAGTGATATCCAATGTTTTGTTCAGCAAATTGAGGTTTGCAATCAGAAATGGTGGATTAAATCCATAGTTTGATATTGGACGATCAGCGCGAACTTAAAGACGATACAGGCTTATCGCAAGGATCAGTGATTTCAATTTTGCATTAATATATTGATACGAAAAAGCTTTCCGCAAAATGGCTGCAGCGTTGGCTCACAATTGACAACAAGCGAATAACTTGACAATTTCAAAAGAATGTTTGGCGATGTTCAATCAAAATCCGAACGAAATTTTATGCCATAACATAACCGTTGATTCATAACAATACACCAGAAAACAAAGAACAGTCTATACAGTGGACTTCCCTTAGTGAATCGAGGCCAAGGTACATTATGTAGGTCTGTCTGCAAAAAGGTCATGGCAACCGTTTTTTGGAATGCACGCTGTGGCAGTCACAACGAATACATTGAAAATGGTAAAACGGTCACCGGCGCACATAACGCAGAACTCTTGGATTGATTCTACGCCTATTTGAATTGAAAACGACCGCATTTGACGATGAAGCCAGTCGTCATAATGGCACAATTGCATGAATTAGGTTACGAATTCCTCCCTTTTCCAGCATATTCTCTGGATTTAGTCTCCTTAATTTGGTGGTAAAAGATTTGGGTCGAATGAAGAGATCATCTATGAAATAGACTTTCTTCGGAAAGTGCCAATGACGTCATTGATATCTCATTCGAAAGGGTTTGAAAAAGGGCGCATCCCTTCCGCGTATTTCCCATATCATTAATTCACATAAGACATGTAATCCATGTTCGGTAGGTGCCACAAGGGCGAACTACCAGGGGCATTTTTGTTTTTACTACAGATTTATTTAATTTTTGTTCTTTTAGAAATATGAGCCTTGTTGAATTGATAAAATGTGATAACGGAATAGGTACTTTGATTTAGTCATATTAAAGATTTTGGTCTTGAATTTTTACAAAAAAAATTAAGTTCTTTGTTTGGTTAAAAAGCGTAACAAAAGTTCCAAGCGTTGAAATTACTGGGTATTATGGAAGTTAAATTTCGTCAGCATCTCTGTATTGCAATAGAATTTTCTACAGACAGGTGCTGAATTCAGTAATTTGTACAATAGAAGTTTTCCTTTGAAATTCTAATAGTTTTGGCAGGTCAACAAAATGTTTTAAATAAATAAATAAATTTGGTGGCACAAACGGCTCACGAAGAACCAGGGCCTAGCGACTTACAACTCTCAACCATTCCTGTGTGCGTGTCTGCAGGAATGGAGCGGACCTACAGTTTATTGCCGAATCCGAGCGGCACTTTTCTATGACAAGAGACACTCTTGGAGGATTTGTCACTTCCTCGCAAGAGGTAGTAGCTCCGAAAAAAACTTAAGGTGGAAGCGGCCAGACCTCTGGCATGACAGTCCAACGCACTAACCATTACGCTACGGGCTACTACAACAAACTGTTTTAGATTTTTATTTTAAATACATAAAAATAAATGAAATCTGTAATATTTGATAGCCCTTCCATACTACCCCATCGAGTATTAATACATGTCAAAAAAAAAAGTGTGATAGAATTACTAACGACTGCCAAATTAGTGTGAAGAAAACGATTTTCATATTTTGCTTCCACACTTGCATCGAAAAAGTCAATTCACCATAACCTCAAACCAAGAGGGATAAAATGTGTGATGGTTTTAGAACCAATCCTAAAAATGTTCGTGTATTAACAATGTCAAATTGTGTGAGATGGGCTGTCAAAGTCGTGTGGGATGAAATTTCATATTTTGTTTCCACACTATTATACAGGATTTACTTCCCACTTTTTTGAAATGTGTTAATACTCAGTGGGATAGTGTGGGAGGCCTTTAAAATAGATTTTAACTTTTTTACAGATATGGTTTTTTTTTTTATAGTCTATGATCTAGTTTAGATTCTAGACAATAGCAGTCGTATTTATAAATTTAAGATGGCCGTTTTTAATTGTTATCAACTTTTTATAAAACTTTAGACACGGATTTTGTCTCTTGTATAATTCAACAGTCTAATAAATACGACTGTAGATAATTAATTTTGGGAGCGCGTCAGCTCTTGGAGGATTTCCATTTCATGTGAGAGAAATGGAGAGAACTTACAGCTTCTGCCAAATCCGAATGGCTAAAGTGAGAGGCACTTTATGATAGCAAGAGATACTCTTGAAGGTAGTTTCTTTGAATAAATTATTGTTTTACTTGGCCTAAGCTCAGTTTCTAGACCATGCTCATCTCTTAATCTTCAAAATCTACATTCAAATAGCAGACAAAAGCTTCGCTTGGAAATGAAATTTCAGTCCTTTCTGGCGTCTGATTTTAAATATAGAGATTTTAGAGACGAAACAATCATATAGATATAAGGAGATACAATAGATCTGCGACAAGCATTTTAACAAGCAACATAAATGCAATATTTCTTCTCTTTTTTTCATTTTTTTTTTTTATATAATTTTATCAGTTAACTTCTTCTTTGTTTCTTCTAAAGCACACATTTTTTAGCTTAAAACATAAAACCTTGTTTTAATTTTCTATGAAATAGCTTAAAAATAATAACAATAAATTTAAAAAAAATTATAAGAAAGATTCAATCGAACTAAAAAAAATGATTTATAAATTATGCAACAAATTGTCTTTTTTTTGTCTCAACTAAATAATTAACTAATAAACATTTCTAAAAATAGAATACAATATTATTCCTTGCACAACTTCCTTTGAAACACACATTAAATATTATTAAAAAAAAAAACAACGAGCGCAAAATTAGAAATTCAGTATAGTCATTCATATCAAAAATACAATTATTTAAAATGAATAATAATTATGGCTTTGTTTCAAGCTTAAGGCATAAATGCAGTCACTCCGAAAGAAAATATACAATTTCGAAGGAACAGATTTAAACTTAAAAATAAAAAAAAACTATACATATATAATACAATTAAAATTACAAATACCATAACACAGATCAGGGTCGCCTTCAAACAATAGCTGTTTTCACAAGACACGCTTGGGAATTATTACCAATACTGGAACCATCTAAACTATCCAAATCTAATGCTGTATCTATCATTGTGGTGTCATGGAGCAGCCTCATGCGACTCGGCGTTATCACATCGGACTGATTCATGGAGGCGTTTGAGGCTCGGACAGTATCGGAGCCAGCACCACCCCCAACACCACCACTGGTAGATGATGATACTACGTTATGCAGTTCTTTGTCGCTGTCAGAATTCCGCTTTATTCGGGCCTTACTCGTCGACGCGTACTTCTTTCGACTGTTGACGACAAATGCACTCACCGGATCGTCCAGATCCAGGTCGTCACTCAACAGAGTCGATGACATAACTGTTGAACTATCAGCGGCACTCGAACCGGGCGGTGCCACTCGTTCATCGAGTGATTTACTGTTGCTCGAAGCTAACTGTGTAATTGCAGTTGCTTCAGTGATATCTTGCGCAAGCTCGCGCTCCTCCAACAAATTTGAATAGACATGCAAACTAGGATCAGACTTATTGCTGTCGTTACTGCTCACTGCTGCCGACGACAAATTTGAATTTGGTATATTGCTATAGACATTCTCAGACTCTGATGCCGACTTCATAAGTCGCACCGGGTCTGTCGTAACTACCTCGTTACAGCTGCTGACACCTGCAGCCGCTGCGGCCATAAGACCTGACTTTGGACCTTTGTAGTAGCGTGCCGTTCGAGTGCTAGACAAAAGCTTGCTATCAGTGGGGTCGATGTAATAGCGAGCAGTGTGATAGCTCGACAATAGATTACTGTCGGTTGGGTCGAATTCTTCGCTGAATAGATTATTATAGCTACCGCTTAGGTTATTCGAGCGGAGACCAGTTCCAGGAGTTAGATTTGGATCGAAATTGGCATCATCGTCTGGTGTAATGGGGGATATGGCAGCACTGCTATTATTATCAGAAGTGACACCAACAACATTAGCCGCCATCAGGCCAGAAGTCGGTGGACTTTCCATATTCGACAAGGGAATCTCATTATCGACCAAATGAGCTAAACTATTGGAATTACCTAGATGAAAAAAAGGCGACGACGACGGCCATTTTATGGAAGAGAATGAAAAAAGAAAAAACAAACAAAAATAATTATGAGTGATTTTGTGATAAATATATGCAGGAAAGGGTTTATAATTAATTAAATAAATTCTGTCTATGGGTTTTGGTTATAGCTTTTATTTCGTCTGCTAATTATGGTGCAAGCAAATATGAGCTATAAATATCGTTTTGTAAAACTTAAAAAAAATGCAACTTAAAACCATTATCGTTTTTAACTCCAAAACTTGAACACTATTGCATAACTAAGCGTTTTCAAAAATTAGCAAAACAACTTTTAATATTGTAGCATTTTTAATTGGTAGCATAGATTTAAAAATAATGCTTAGTAAATAAAAAATTAAAAATATAATAATTATAAAAAATATTTTTGTACAATAAAAATTAAACTAAAAAAAAAAAAAATCTGTTTCGTTTAAAATAAGAGAAAACTGAAAGACTATTATGAAGGAAGGTTTTAACTAAGAATAATTTTCTACAATAAATTCTAAAATTAAATAAAAATATAAATCGATAGAGCGTATTTAACCTTTCAATGGGAGTTTTTTTTTGGAATACTATTTGACTAATATCCAGATCAAATTCTACCGGTTATACGTTTCAGCGCTTTATGATGGAAGCTTTAAGATAATTCGTAGATTGCTTTGGTCTAGCCAGGCGTAAGATTGATAACAGTCATGGGATATACTCGTATAACTTTGGCCTTTACATATGAAGTTAAAATTTTGTTTAGCTATTTTCATTAAAAGTGTTTATCATTTAAATTTTTTTTATTTAAAAAAGGATTGGTGACATTCAAGTTCCTTTGTATTTTTCTACTTAACCTTAATTTTTAGTTTACGTATTTTTTTTATATTTTTATATTTAAGACTCGGAGAAAAGATTTCGACTTGTTTGAAGTCAATAACAATCTTTTCTTTTATTTTCGTAAGGAAATAAGCAACTATTTTTTTTCATACCAACTAAATATTATATTTTCTAATTAAAAATGTGTAAAGAATTTTTTTTTTTTTAATGGAATCATGCTTTTAAGTTGTTTACATTTTGGAAACGTATTCTTTTTGTTTTATATATTTAAAACTTAACGATTGCAATATGTTTTACATCTAATTTAGTAAATAAAGTTTTCTTTTTTTAATTTTTTTCTTGAAGATTTCACTCAAATGCTGTTATTTCTATGTTCATCCAACAATGGTGAGAAGAGTTCTAAATCTATAAAAAAAATAATCGCATAAACAAATAGAAAAGAGAAGTAAAAGAAAAATAAATTTAAAATGTAAACGTTATAAATATAGATTTATATGTACAAAAAAAGAAAATAAATGAGATATTAACCACCATATTGTCAGTTCGTATTAAGGTAACTATAGTACCGTTAAGTGCTTTTTAAAACAGGTTCGACATAAGTGAAGTAAATATGTTGATAAAACCCGCTTGAGAATTGTAAACACAAAAATTTGCATACACATCGTTAGAGAGGTTTCTGAGTTAAATAACCGTTTTAATAACGGTTGAAGGCATAGGGAATCACGATTTAAAAAGGCTAAAAATATAGGTAGCTCTGAAAGGAAGAATACATCAAAAAGGACAATATTAGAAAAATGCCACTTTGTAACAGTTATAACAGTTTATCGCCTGTGACGTCAGTGGTCAACGGTGGCATAGTACGTAGGGTACATAGCTCCGAAGAGTGAGCAAATCTGATGCGCGGGTTCAAATACCGCATGATGTGTAGAAAGTTTTTCAAATAAAATTGGATTAAAGCTCAGCACCACTATAAAGGAGACTGATGATAGGGCTTGGCACCCCTTGAAATAGCTATATCTCTAGCCAAACAAAAATAAAACGAATTAAAATACCCAAAATTAATTCGTAAGCAATTGGTGGTAGCACCTTTAAGTTGTTGTTGTTGTTCAAAATTCAATGAAATTGACGGAATAAAGAATGGTCAAGTCTAATAAACTGACATTCTAGTATAAATAATACAATACAAATAATAATAACATTAAAAGTGGCTGTGTAATAACGCCCTTCGCAAGATTTGAAAAAAAAAAAAAAAAAAATGGGTGCGCGAGGTACATATGTAAAATTCGCATTTCCTTAGTCACTTCCTTTGAGGAAAAGAGGAAAAAATTATTATATCCAGCCTATTGGAAATTCGTGTGATGTAGAGAATTACCCCCCCCCCCCCCTTCCCATTTGTTCATTTCTTCAAATACATAAAATATTTAAATGGATGATTATGATGATTAACGATTTGCGAATTTATTCTTTTTTAAGGTTATGTGGTGGCGGCGACGATAAAACGTATAAAAGTTATTAATGTATAATTGGAATAAAAAAAAAAAAAATTTCTAATTTCAAAATTTATTTAATTTTTGAAGTACTTTTTACTAAGTATGGCGAAATTTTTTTTTTTTTTGCAATAAAAACAGTTCTACGAAGTTCTATGAAGAAGAAAAACAGAAATTTCAAACACTTGGTTTTTTGTGTACAAAACAGGGTCGGTCGCAGTGGCAGATCCAGGGGGAGTGGGGCTCTGGGGCTGAAGTCCCCTTACATTCAAGACATTTCGCAAAAATGTGATAAACAAAAATGTGCTCTAAAGACGCCTGTGCGAAAAAAAAAAATATTTTTAATCTGTAAATTCAATCTGAAATGGCAGATCAAACACAATTTTCTAGTGCATGATTTTATTTTCACTTTTCCACTTTTTTTTTTTAAAGTCTTGAATGTAATTAAGCCTTAAAAGTGCAAAGGTGAAACACAAAAACATGCGCTAGAGATTCCTTGTGTGCTATATGGAAAAAAAAACGCATCAAAATTGTGTTTGATATGTCATATCAGATAATTTTGACATATGAAACACAAATGTTCTCGCAAAAACGCGTCTCGAGAGTATGTTTTCATTTTACACTCTTCCACTTTTTGCCTGAATGTAGATGTACATAGTTAAGCCTTATCTACTTTCATGTACACTTTTGTTTCTACGTTCGCAAAGTATTCTTGTTCCCCTGGTTACGAAAGGCATAACTTTATTTCTTGGTAATCGATAGGTTATGAAGTTGCTTTGAAATGTGGATTGGGCCATTGGGGTCGGTCACAATTCTGTATGTGCCAAAATTTGGTTTCCAAAATTCTGTACTACAAAATTCTGTAAATTCAAAACTCTTTATTACATAATTTAAAATTCTGAATATCGAAATTCTGTTAATCCAAAATTCTGTTTTCCAAAATTATAGTTTACAGAATTTTCAAATACAGAATTTTGAATTTATAGAATGATGGAGCACCCCCCTCCCCCCACAACTAAATTCTGGATCCGCTACTGGTCAGCAGCATTGCTGAGAAAAAATATTCGTTTTGAATTTAAAATTTTTCTACGCATTAGTTCATAGTTCGATAAAAAAAAAGTAAATTTTTAGGCTGTGGGATCTTAGCGCCCCATATGTGGGACATTTGAAAAATATATACACCATCTGAAAGGCTACTTAACCCTTATAAAAGGTCAGGCAGTTTCAGAAATCGGTCAGATCAGCTTTAGATTTTAAGTTATGAAAAATGAAACGCATTGGCCTTTGCCTTGAAATTTGTTTTATAAAAATTATAAAAAACAATCTATGCCTGACCAATTTTTGAAACTAGCTGACCTTTTATGACCAATAAGATTGTACTACTATGAGTAACATTGATATTCTAACTCACTATAATTATAATTAATCCTTTTAATTAAAAAAAAAAAAAAGATAATAACAATAACAAGCTCAATGAATGTTATAAAGATAAAAATAACATAAATAAACGAACATTTAAAAATCTAAGCAGCAGTGTTGTGTAATTTAATTATATTATTAAATTCAAAAACAAAAATTATTTATCAGAACAGTTTATAAATGCAAAAACAAACAATTAAAATAGTGAAATGAACAACATGAGAGTAGTGAGAACTGGGAAAAACTCTATTTATATCATAAATACATATTTAAATTTTGCATATTTACAGAAAAAAGCTTTTGTATTTTTTTTTTTTAAATTAGAACAAAAAAAAAAAACTTTTATTATTTTGATTAACCTAGGTCAATAGCAACTCACCCAAAACGTAAGTAACTTTTTCAAACAAAAAAAGTCACCACGCGAATTTGTAAATTGTTTACTCGCAAAAGAAGCATGGTATTCAATGAAAACAAAGTATATAGAGAAAAAGAGAGACAAAAAAAAAACAAAGAGATATAGATATTTTGTATTTTAGAAAGAAAAAGACAACGAAAATTGTGAGATAGAGAGGTAAGTAAATTTTAAAAGATAAATAAATTTCTTTATCAGTTAGCTAAAATGCTCTATTAACACACACACACACCGCAATGCCAATTTTTTTAAAACTAAAAAAAAAAAAAAATTATAGAATTATTTTTTTATATTTTGTTTAACAAAATATATGTAGTGTGTTTTTTTTTAAATTAAAAATTTTAGTTTATTCAGAATTAATTAAAATAAAATATTTCTATTATTTGTATTTTTGGTTTGTTAGTCGTTGAATATTTTTCTAACTAAATTTGTTTGTGTTTTGAAAATAATGTAATTTATATTCATATTTGTTTTGTATTTTCATTTTTTGTTTGTTAATATATATATAAATATAATTTTTGTTTGTTTTTGCTTTACATAATGAGTGTAGTCGAAGAATGCCCCACAGGGGCACTTCGATATTGCTGCTTCTTGCACCGTTGCATTATTTTACTTGTGTTTTTATATAGTTTTATTATTTACAAAATACTTTAAAATATACGTATATATAAATGTATATTTTAGAATTATATATAATATACTCGTATATATATATATATATGTAGATCATTATATTTAATTGTTTGTTTATTTATTTATTTGTTCAACCATTTTTGTTTATGTTTTTTTTTATGTTAAGTTAATATTTTTGTTGTTTTGTTTTTATATAATGTTTTTAGTAGATACTTTGAGGAACTTACAGTTTCCTGTGGTTTTAATGAAGTGAGTAAGAAGAAAGGAACCAAATGTTATGTTTGAATGGTGATACTATTTTAAATCACTTGAGCTACTTTTTTATAATGATAAGTTTATGTTGTTTTTTTTTTTTTTTTTTGAATTGATGTCAACGTTGTTTGATTATTTTAACAAAGAAAACTTAAAAAAAAAACTAAAAAATGGATAAAATTGTGTTAAGATAGAAAGAGATTTTGATTAAAATTAACTTAATAATTGTTGGTTCTTAAACTAGCCTTATAAGAAGTTTATACATAAATTTAATTTGATAAAATAAAAAATACTTAATTTGTTTTCATCTAATACTATACGTTTTCATTAGACCTGAAATGAGGTAATTTCGCAAATTACGTAAAAAGTGTTTTTATTATAAATTTTCTAATTTCGTTTGACAGTCCAGGCTTTCAACCGCTTGTTTCTATTGTTTTATACATTGAATTCTGTCATTTTAAATGCGTTCCACTTTGAATGGATTCCATTTGGGTATGTTCATAAAGTTTTAACGTAATTTCCTACCGAATTTCGTGCAAATTTGATTGAAATTACCTCCTTTGGAAATGTGAATTTGTATGGCGGTGTTCACATTGGACTCAAATTTACGATTTTTTTTTGACAGAAGTCAGTCAGTTCGTATTCAGACACAAAGTAATGTGAACACAACCGATTCACTCTGACGTTCAGCAGTCATTAAAAAAAAAAAACACAAATCTTTGCTCGTCGGAGAATTAATTAGAACTTTTTCAATCACAAAATTGATAATTCACTAAATAAATTGTTTTCCAATTGAAAAAAACTTTGATTCTGTAGTATTAAAGTTCAAAAAAAAAACTGAATACTGAGAAAACAAATGTCACAAAAGGAAACGTCAAAAAAAATCCACAAATTTTTAAAAAATTTAAAAAATCCTGCCTCACTTGCCCACCTCTTTCACACCACAAAGTGGGAACGAGAAAAAAGTGATCGAGAAAAAGTACATAGACGTCAAAATAAATCCGAGGAGTAAGTCCAATGTGAACACCGTCTATGCGAAATGAGATGATTTCGAATCGAATTTGGAAATTTTCAGCGAAATTACCTCAGTTGCTCTAATGAATCTATTAATCTGAAATTTCCTAATTTCGTTTGACAGTCCAGACTGTCAATCGATTGTTTTTGTTGTTTTATACATTGAGTTATGTCATTTAAAATACGTTCCACTTTAAATGGATTCCCTTTGGGTGTGTTCATAAAGTTTTTTACGTAATTTCTTACCGAATTTCGTGCAAATTTGGTTGAAATTACCTCATTTGGAAATGTGAATTTGTATGGGAAATGAGATGATTTCAAATCGAATTCACTAATGAAAACGTAGTAAGTACATACCTATTAATTTTTTTCACATTCAATGAATTCAGAGAAACCTAAATAAAATTCACGATTGAGACAAATGAATTTGTGGATTTATCACCTGCTGAAAGTCCAAATGACTCGGCCGAACCCATTCACATGATGCTTTTTTGCTCGGCCGAACCATTTAGCTTTATCGTGTATGGCCAGCTTTAGATTTAAAATTTCTCGTTTAAAGAAATTCAAATAAATCAAACACAAATTATTTTCAAATAAAAATCTCTGCAGCAGGAGTGTTGAATATGTTCGAATTATAATAATTAAACTCACACGAAAATAGACTAGAGGGTCCTGCCCGTTAAAACATAAACATTAGGTATTCAAAATTAAGTGAATTTGAAAATTCATATATCCTTTTCGGAAATAAATCACGTTAATCTGTGCATTTTGCTTTGAAAATTTAAAATTTTATCTATAAAAGGATAAACTTTTCAATAGTAGACCGATTACCTTTAGGACGATAAAAAATTTAACAAATATTACCCATCTTTTGTATTGAGGTTGTGTGCAATACAGTCTCTAGACACAAAATGGTTAAACTTTAGAGACATGAGATTCCTTGTGCACCAGAAAACCTATGCACAAATTAGGTTATATGTTGGTACGTCAGGTGAAAATTATATTTACATAATTAATGGGACAAATAAGCACACAACATGTCAGCGAAGATAACTTATAAATCCATTTTTAAAAATAAACTCGAAGGTATTTTAAAATCAAGAAAATGTACAAAACGCATGTATGAATTATTTTAACAAATTTCATATATAAAGAGGTGCAACAAAGAAGATGTATCATTAGTCAAGGGCCTACAGTCTCATTACCAACTTCTAATAAATTCATCCTTAAGACAATGCCATTTTCAAAAATCTATTCGGGAATCGGAGCTGCACTCTTGTTTGTTGTATGCTTAGCAACAATAAATTTAACGGTTGGCGAGCAAAGGATTTGTGGTCATCGGTTACGAGAAGTAATGGAGATGGTGTGTCCGAATGGTTTCCAGGGGTACAAAACAAAACGAAGCTCTCGTAAGTTTATTTTTGCAAAATATTAAAAAAAATAAAAAACATACTTTTTTTTTTAGATACTATTGACGAAGATCTAATTGAAGAAAATACCGGAAATGATCTTAATTTCGGCTTGAGCCTTGACATGTTGCCATTCCTGACAAACACGGAAAACATTGGATTAGCTCAGATCCGACGACGAAGACATGGAATTGCACATGAGTGTTGTGATAAACCTTGCAAGTTAAGTGAAATTCAAGCTTACTGTAGAGTTTAATTTTCATAAGATTGATTATATTTATTGATTGGCTACATATACATAGATACGGACACCTGATTTAATGTTTAAATTAAATATTACAATTAAAAAAATAGTATTATAACTCTAAATGATCATTGATTAGAATAAAGTAACCTCTTTAAAAAAAAAAAACCAAAAAAAATATTTTTATTTGTGAATTTCAACAAATAATAAATAATAATAAAAATTAAAATATTTTTTAATGAATTTTAGCTTTTTTAAAAATAAAATCCCTCTAATTCTTTATTAACTTAAATACATATACATTAAACCATGACGTGTTTGTTCTTGGGACCTTGGGATCAAATCCCAGTCTATGCAACTTAAAAAACAAAAATATTTTTTTACAAGTACCTACTACATACAGCATAGTGTGCAAAAGTTTTGGGCCACATTGTTTTTTTTTTTTAACTATTCCTTAAAATTCCCAATCATGAATAAATCTGTTTTTGCGTTTACTAGTTATTTTTTTTTTTACATGCCATCCTCAAATGAACAGATACAGTTTTTAACTCAAAATATAAAACTTCTGTTTGATACTCACGTACCTCTAAAAACTAAAATTCTAAAATCAAGCCATAAGCCATGGTTTACGCGAAACATTCGTTTTTTAATGCAACAACGGGATGATGCATATAACAATTGGAAGCGTTATCGGTTGACTGATTTGCGACGGGCATATTGTTCGCTTCGAAACAAAGTTTCAGCTGAAATACGTTTAGTTAAATCCCAAACTTTATTCCATCAGCTTAGTACTTCCTTGAATAGGCGACAGTTGTGGAAGAACTTACGTAACATAGGTATTGGAAAGCCAAGAAATGTGCCAGCTAGGGATGTAGATGTTAATGCCCTCAATAAAAGCTTTGTTTCCTCGCCATCGACACTGATGGTCCCTTCGTCGAGTATATCAGAAATATTAGCATCTTTTACAGACCAGTCAGACTATCCTGCTTTTGGCTTTCGCGCCGTTGATAATGCTGACGTTGTTGAAAGTTTACTTTCTGTTAAGTCAAATGCCGTTGGCCTCGATGCTATTCACCCTAAATTTTTGTATATGATTCTGCCTATCGTGCTGCCTTATATTACGTTCACATTTAATACAATTTTGATGTCAGGAGTTTACCCTGACCTGTGGAAGGTAGCTAAAATCATACCACTTCCTAAAAATGCTAAAGGCGCTGAATTTAGGCCTATTTCAGTCTTACCCTACTTGTCTAAAGTTTTTGAGAAAGTTTTACAGAAGCAAATCAGTGCTTATCTTACAGCGAACTCTATGCTTACCGCGAATCAATCTGGTTTTCGTAAGAAACATAGCTGTATCACTGCAGTTTTGAATGTCACTGAAGACATCAGGCAAGCGTTAGATAAAGATCAAGTAACGTTTTTAGTCTTGCTTGACTTCTCGAAGGCTTTCGACACGGTTAACCACGTTAATTTATGTAAAAAGCTTTTACAGCAGTTTAACTTTTCATCATGTGCCACGAAGCTTATATATTCTTTTTTGACTAATAGAAAGCAAGCAGTTCAAGTTGGTGACAGCTTGTCCAACTTTCTGCCTATTGTTACTGGTGTTCCTCAGGGGTCCATACTTGGCCCCTTACTTTTCTCTATTTACGTCAACGAACTTCCATCTTTAATTGATAACTGCTCTTGTCATTTGTATGCAGACGACGTTCAACTGTACCTAAGCTGTCCCCTTGGGCTAATTGAGCATGGAGCTTTTAGTGAAGACCTTGTGAAAATCTCAAATTGGTCCCATTTAAATGGTCTTATTTTAAACCCTAAAAAATCTAAATGCATAGTTATTTCCAGAAAAAGTCTAGCTCTTGATTACTTTCCGCCGATTGTGTTGAGCAATGCTCCCATCGAATATGTTGATACTGCCAAAAATCTGGGAGTTACTTTTAACCGCTTCTTGACTTGGGACAACCATATAAACGGACTTGTTGGCAAAGTGTATGGTGCACTACGTGCATTATGGGTAACCCAGTCCTTTACACCAGTAAAAACACGTTTATATCTAGCAAAGACTTTATTAATACCGATTTTGATATATGGGTGCGAAATTTACTGCAACTGTAATTTTGTAAGCAAACGTAAACTCAATATTGCCTTTCATAGTATTGTACGTTATGTCTTTGACTTACGAAGGTACGATAGATTATCTGGTTTTTCTTCTCTACTGCTGGATATGCCGTTAAAAAAATATCTTGAACTTCGGTGCTTGATTTTGCTTTCTGATATACTGCTCACACGCCTACCACAATACTGTTTTGATAAAATTAGTTTTGCTACCTCGCATAGAACTCGTCAACTGACCCTTCCCAGATTTTCGTTTCTGACATCCGAGCGTCAATTTTTTGTAAATTCAGTCCGTCTTTGGAATTCCTTACCACGTAATATTTCAGAAATTCAAAACGCAACAAGGATTAAAAAGGCTTTAAAAAATCATTTTTCAGTAAATATGTAAATAAAATTGTAATAATTTGATTAATGATTTATATTTGCTTGATTAGCTTCAATTTCTACTAATTTAACTCTTTTTTTTTTGCTCTACTTTGTAAAATTAGCTTGTAACTATCTTATAAGATATTGTATCTTACAGTTATTAAGCAATCTCGAAAATAAATAAATAAATAAATAAATAAATAAATAAATAAATAAATAAATAGTGTACTGTATACTACATATATGTAGTATGTATGTATGTACTTAATAATGGGGAACAAAAATTTCCCAGGAAATGTTTCCCTCGTTGAAACGTTGGTAATGTGTATAAAGCCGAAAAGTTTCCCTCAAAAGTTATTGGTATCGGGAATAAATTTTCCCGGGAAATTTGGCTGTCATTGCATTGGATTTTTATTCGAGGAAAATTTATTCCCTGGGATATTCACGAAAGCAGAAAAATTTTTGTGGGAATAAAATATCCCGTGGGAAACAAAATTTTTCCGGAAGATTCCTGACAGGGCAATTTTTTTTTTTAATAAGTCTGTAAAAGCTTTTGAAAATAAAAAAAGAAGTTAACTGCGATTTTATCGCTAATATTCTGTATTTACTTATGCAAAAGTATTGGACCACAGTGTTAATATGTTTCTGAGAGTACCTCAGTGTACGCTTGGTTAGTTTTTCTTTGTTCAGCCTAATTAATAGGTAAATATTATCCGCTCGTTAACACACACTTTATTTAGCACAAATATAGTGAACTTAACTTAACTGGTAAAAGTATTGTGAATAGAATGTGTATTTGACAAATTTTATACAACCCGCAGCTTCTATCGGACCTCCCACAATATGGTTGATCATGAAAAACTACGATTCGCATTGATAAAATTATCAAAAGCAAAACTACAAAAAATGTCGAGAAAACTGCATTTGAAAAATTGCTCAAAAACTCCATGATGAAAACATCACCAACGTAAGTAGAAGCATTGTGACACGTGCGTCGTTTGTAAGGCACATGACCATTTGGATGCGTTGGTATTAAAAAAAAAAACCTTTGCTCAGTAAAAAAATTCAGAAGGTCCGATTGCTATTCGCCTGAAAAAAATCAACACTGGATTCCGAAGCAGCGGGGTAAAGTACTTTTTACCAACTATTCAGAGCTCATTTTATTTGAAAGTGATGGAAAAAGTATGCTCGACGTCGAAAAAGCACTGGATATGATACTCGGTATCAATTTCCAACAGTGAATCATAGAGGTTGACAAATCATGGTTTGGGATAGGTTCAATGTATTATATTAAAAGTATAATGGATATTGTAATGTATCGATACATTTTGGCAGAAGAAAATGTTACCATTTGTCAAGAAAAAAAAATAATAAAAGATTGGATCTTTCAGCAAGATAGTGATCAAATACACAAGTCGAGAGAGACATGGTCCAACAAGCAGAGGTGTAAAAACTTAAGTAAATTGATGATTTAAGTCAATCGACTTAAAAGACTTATTTATAAGTCTTTTGACTTTCAAAATTATTTTAAATTTAAATTTACAATCAGCAGTCATGTACAATATTCTGACTTGTAAGTCAATTAGGGTAGTCAATTAATTGACTGCATTACTTTTTGACTGGTTGCAGTCTTTAAGTTACTTAAAAGTCTGTAAGTCACTAAAAAGTCAGTAAGTCACTTAAAAGTCAGTAAGTCATTTGAATGCAGTCTTTAAACTTAAGTCAACTGGCTATAATGAAATAATTATAACTTCTACACTACACAAAAATATGTAAATAGTTTAAATTGACTTAAGTTAAAAGACTGCAGTCAAATGACTTACTGACTTTTAAGTGACTTAAAGACTGCAGCCAATCAAAAAGTAATAAGTCAACTGACTGCCCTAGTTGACTTAGAACTCAGAATATTGTACATAACTGCTAACTCTTAATTCAAAGTCTCAGTCAAAAATCAAAATTTTGACTTATATTCAAATATATTAACGCTGACTAAACTGACTGCAATCTTCAATTGAATGCGGTCTTTACAACTCTGCCAATAAGTGAAGTTTAAGGATCACCCAGCTTAATTCCAGTATATAAATCCAATTAAAAATGTGTGGAATAAAAAGCGATGCAGCAAAGAAACATTGAAACAAAGATGAATTATCGCGAACTCTACAGAAAGAATGGGACAAAATACCGAAGGATTACGTTAAGCACCTGATTGATTCAATTCCTCGGCAAAGTGCCATTGTAAATGCTGCCATTGTAATTGCTTAGCTCAGACTGCTAAGTATTAGTGATTACTCAACAAAACAAAAATACTTTTCTTAATTTCGAAGCCGTTCACTATTAAATAAACCTATAAAATAAATGTGGCCCATTATTTTTGAACACAGGTTTAAAATTATATTAATAATTTGTAAATAGGAGAATTATTTAGTCCAATACAACAGTTATAGTTTACATAGTTTATAGTTTGTCTTCACTCCTCACATTTTCTATAAAACGTGTAATATGTGTTGGGGCCAAATCTTTTTGGTCTTGCAAGACCAAAAAATTGAGAGTTGTAACCCAATACGAGCGGTCGTATCACCAAATTGGCACTTTTTAACCCAGGCCCGTTTTTGACTGACTTCCTTGAGGAAATATAAATACCGTTTTGATCCAATATCTTATCAAAAAAAAAAATATTCTGTGGGTGATCCATTAATGGCAACATGTGTGATGCCTTGATCATACCATCAAAGCGGTTCTTAACAAAAAGTGTAATCTTGTTAGGTGTTTCCTTAATAATTTAAAATTTAAAATTTGTTTTCGAAATAAAAATTATAAAATGAGAAGTTAAGTTCCTTACTTTATCTAACACTTCTAAACGCACAAACCAAGTCTGAACATAAAGATTATTGCAAAAAAATTCTTTTAAAAATTACTTAACTCATGAAAAGTTATTAAAAATTGCGACACATGATGTAATATCTATTTGTCTTGACTGTAAAAATTAACTGGAATGGTTTAGAGTTGTAAATGGTGTCAGGTGAGAACTTAGTGCCTGTTTACATTGTATTTTTGACGAACGGCGCATCCAGTGAGATGGGTAGATTTTGTGTGAGTAAGAAAGAGAAGGGTTAATTCCACCCAAATTACGCCGATGCGCCAGTTTCATAAGGCCCAATTCACATAGAACTGGCTTATGGTTTTGGTATGGTTCTGGCGTGGTGCATACATATGCCACGTTGTGGAATTTGCATGTTCTCTTATGGGACAATACACACACAGATGACGAGGCGAGGGTATGGTGCAAAATGTCATCGCCACGCCATATTGAAAACTCCAGTGGCCTACGTGAACCGGCACGCCATATTGAAATCACTTAAAGATTGAACATGAGACCACTAATTTATTTATTTTGAAGTATTTTTATCGCTTTATTTGTGTTAAACAAATCTAAAAAAATCACAACGATTAGGAAAATTTTCCAAGTAATAAAAAAGCATTCCTTTGCATCAATTCTCATTAATTTACTCTGCATTTTCAATTCACTCTGACAAATTTCGGTTCATTGTCACTTCTGTGTAAATTGAGTACATCATACCCACTCCACTCCCGAAGCATGCCAATGACACACCAGAACCATGAGCCACTTCTGTGTGAATCGGGCCTTAAATGTTTTCGGATTGAGCAGGAAGAGTTTTTTTTTGTGTGAGTGAGAGATACATGGTTGTTAAGGATGTGAGATAGGGATGGGTAGATTGAAATGAAAGAATTTTTTCTCTATAATGTAAACACGAGGAACATTTTGATGAACGAAAATATGCTTTGTCAAAAATACAATGTAAACAGGCACTTAGAAATTATTAGAAATGTCGTAATTTAGTATAATCTTTTCTTTTTCTCCTTTTAGTCCAATTTGTAAAAAATTTCAAACAACGTCAACAACATCAATTCTAAAAATACTATTGAACATACTCATTGAATTAAGTATGTTTCTCAAAGTCAAAATCTATGGAATACTATACTCGCTTGGTTGAAATGAAGAGTATCATTAGAAAAATCTGATCATAATAGATTTAGGTACATTTTATGATCATGGCAGTTCTATTGGCTGTTAAATAGTTCTATATATAAAAAAGTTGTAATTTTGTTTTGTTGTTGTTGTTTGTATATAATGAACTCGAATCTATTAATCGAGTATCTTGAAACCGAAGTTTATGTATTTTTTTTTTTTTTTTAAATTTATATGTATGAATTGCGTTGCACGAAAAAATTTACTATATGAGCTCAAGTGATGTGAAATAACGAAATGATTGGTGTTTCTGTTTATATTTATGGTTGCACCACCAATTTCAAACCAGGAAATTATGATAAGCTAACACAGTTTTGCAAAAAAAAAACAAAAAAAAAAAGAATACATATAAACTTGTAAATAAAGAAAGAAAATAAACTGAACAATTCTCTTTTAACAGTGTAATTTGTTAATATTTCTACTTTGGTTTATTTATTCTTTGGTTCAAAAGAGTAATTCTTATTTTTACCGAGATTTTGATTTTTCGTTTCGAATTTATTCCGAAGAGATTTTTAATTTTTGTTTTGTTTATTTATTTTTTTTAATATCTTAAGGCAGAGTCCGGAAGTTCAACAATGTTTATGTTTTGAAAAACAAAACAAAAAAAATGAGACGTATTTGTTTATTGTGATAGAGAACTTATATAGAAACAGAACTACCTTGTACTTTTATTATTAAGTGATTAAATGCAAATATGTAACATTATAAGACTATATGCCATCTCTTTTAAAAAGATTGGCAATCCTAAATTAGTAAAACTTAAGTATTTTGTTTGAGCTTTGCCATTTTCTTTTTCTTGTACTGAACTCGAATTCTTAATCCTAGCACTTATTACATTACATATCGATTTCGATTTCGCAAGGAAGATAGCAGAAGCTTAACATATTTGAGTAACAACATCAATTGAAGCTGTGTAATATTAAGTTGTAAATTGTATGCAAGCGTTTCGCTTAAGCTGAATGAATATACCTGGTTCTTTTTTTTGCGTTTGAAGGAATATGACTGATTCACAATTTTTGTCCAGATCAAATCAGGCCATGGTCAAACAAATTTTGAATACTTGAACACTTCGCTGTCAGTCGTTTCAATTAAAATTGGAGAAATAAGTTAATAGGCAACAAATCTAGAAAGTACAATGTGTTATTCTTTGCATTCCGCGAAACTACTATTTTACACAGTCTAATATTTGTTTTACTTCAAGATTTAATGCCAGGACCAGGTTTAAATAATGACAGTCAAAAAGGCATATAGTCTTAATTTTAAAAAAATTATCCTCAATTAATCACTAGAAGGTAAATAAGACATAATTCGAAGATGATTGTATAAAAATAAATCTAAACAATGATATAACAAAATCAACAACAACTACTTGAATGAGGTACTATGAAGAATCACTTGCGGCAGCATCTTCTATAATCGAATTGAGGTCAATGTTGAATGAGTACTCGTAAAGGTTCGAATAACGATCGCGCTCCTTCCACGGACTCCTATGATTCATATAAAGATTTCGTTTGCTAACACGAAATATTTGACTATCCTTAATCGATTGATCATCGTCACACGGTTCGCCGCCACCACCGAAATCGCATTCACGAATCGTTAATCGATTTGTCGGACTTTTCAATTCGAACATGACCTCTTGATGTTTGTATTTTGGACGCATTGGTAACGGTTGATATTGGGTTGTCGCTTTGGTCGAGTCCACCGATTGGGTACTCATGCGACGGACAGCACGATTTTTATGAAATGGATATCGCGCCAAATTCGTATCGGAACTACGTTGCGGCGAATAGTATTTAAATTCGCTTGGCACTGGTGGTGGAGGTGCATTTGCGGCCGATGCTATTGTATTCGATGTATGCGTTGTCATCGAACTACTACTATGTGGATTATTAACAAGAGTTCTGTGCAAAAGCGGTAGTGGTGAGTTCCGATCGAAAGACGGCGATAATGGTAGTTGCATGTTTTTCTTTAAACGATAAGCAGCTTGTGCTGCTGCAGGCGAATGTTGTGACTTACCGTTTTGTAAATTATCATAGCTGCGTGGTCGATAGACACTGCCACCGCCACCGCCACCGCCACCGAGACCAGAAGCACCTAAGGAGGGATTTGACTGGATTTGGTGTCGCAGAGATGAGGTAGTGTATTGACATATTTTTAACCAAGCCAGGAAGTTAAATAAAGTGATGGTGGAAGAGATGAAAAAAAAAAAAGAAGAAAAATGTGCATATAAGCAAAAAATTGTGCTCAAAATAATTATATTAAATGGGCACAAATACCTCATCGTATAATCGAGGCTTTATATCTCCCAGACCGCTGCCACTTAACATAGGTTGACTTGTTATCATGCCAGTTTGGGTTGAGCTTATGACTTCTGAGAGTTGGTTGCGGGTGTTAGTCATGGAAGATTGGTTCATTTGAATGATAAAGTCATCGGTTGCGATTCCTCGCCTAGAATTAAAATTACGAAAAAAACGTTACTTTCTCATAAGATCGTAAGGAGTTTTTACTTTCTTACCTATCAATTAATGATGGTGTCATTGGACCACATAATATGTGAAAACAATTAAGGCAAATATTCCCCCGAGAGTATGGATTTACGGCACGCTGTCCACCTTTCGATGAAAATGATCCTTTGAGCTAAATAATAAAACAAAATAAAATTCATTATTACCATGCTGTTTTTGTTTGAACTGTTCTTATTTTTTCTAAAAACTTACATCTTCGTTTGTTGTCTGATCACTAGTTGTCAGATACGTATGGAATCCCGCCAGTCCAATAACGGACCAAATCGAAAAGAAACAAATAAATGTTACAATCACAGTACATGGCGCTTTCTTAATCACTTCGAACACTTCTTGTTCCGTTTTTAATACTGTAAAACAAAAATTTTAATAAATATATTTTAAATTAAACAAATTGAATTAAAAAAATTGATTGTTTTTCGTCTTATACTTACATAAAACTAAATGCGTTACTGAGCATGAAAATATAAATACAGCAAGAAATGCTAATGACACTAAAAACATATAGAAGAACCGATAGTTACGTTTCCCCACACAGTTGCCCACCTGTAAAATAAATTGAATTGTTTTGAAGAACGTGCATATAAGTATTAAAATATAATGCGAAAAATAGGTATATAGTTTAAAAAATAATATAATAAATCTCCTTTACATATTTACATATTTTTTATTTTAAAACAAATACCAACATAAATCTTTTTTTTTTTTGCCATTGGATTGACAGAATAAGCTGATTGATATTTCTTTGGGCTAAGTTAAGGACTATTTACATGAGAGCGACTAACGACCGACGAATGAAAAAATAAATGTAATTTAAAACAATTTATAAACCTAAATTCTTCACAAATACTGAACAAAATCGTAGGAATATTGTTTATTATAATGTTTAGATACTAAAGTATGCTTTTTAATTGCTAAAACAAGATAAATTGGAGAAAACAAATAAGTCGTCGCGAATTCCAATTTGTTTGTTACGAATTGTCAAACTCTATTCGCGTTTCACATACGATCCACACTTCAACGAACAAATTGTTCGCGCGCGACTAACCTCAAAATCACTTTTGTTTATGTTTTCTTGGTGGTGATTCGCGACGAATAAAAAAAGCCATGTGAAAGAAATGTCAAAATGAACGAATTTCGTTCATTCGTTGGTCGCTCTCATGTGAATAGTCCTTTAGCAAGTATTCGAGCAAGTAATCCACTCATTTTGAAAGTCAATCCACGTTCCACTTTTTGAGTTGGTACTTCGTAAAAACAAAAAAAAAAAACTGAATTCGAAAAATATGTTAGGTAATATGATACGGATAATTTTTTTGTGGCGCAACATCTCGTGAAGAACCAGAGCCAAATGACTTACAACTTTCAACTATTTTTATATGCGTATTGTAAGGCAGGATGTAAGCGACCTACAATTTTTTTGCTGACCCCGAACGGCTAAGAAGAGAGTTATTTTTTTATGGCTCTTGGAGGATTTGTCACTTCCCTGAAAGAGGCAGTAAATTTTTTTTTGTTTTAGATGAAAGCGGCTGGGAATCGAATACATACCTCCGGTAGGAATTAAAATTTCGAAATTTTTATATGTACAACGTTTTAATTAGAGCAAATGAAGTACTTGAGTTGAAAATTTCCAAATTCGATTCGAAATGAGGTAATTTCAAGCAAATTTGCACGAAGTTCGGTAGGAAATTACGTAAAAACCTTATGAACACACCCAAATGGAATTCATTCAAAGTGGAACGCATTTAAAATGACAGAATTCAATATATAAAACAACAAAAACAAGCGCTTGAAAGTCTGGACTGTCAAACGAAATTAGGAAATTTAAAATGTGATCACTTTTCGGTAAATTGCCAAATTACCTCATTTCAGCTATAATGAAAACGTAGTATTAATCCAAAAATAGCTGATTTCATTCCGCTGAAGAAATAGAGAGTACAAAATATTGTTTTCGAAAAATTTTACTTTCAAACAAAATACAGAGTAGAGATCCCATACAGGGTTCACTCCTTAATCAGATCGAAAACGGAAATCTCCCAAATACGCATGTTCAGGAAAATGAGATCTCAGAGTTATCTCAGTTACATGAATAAGATTCCTCAGCAAATTTTCTCAGTTTTGCTGTCATAACTCTGAGGAAAAATTGGAAATTGGATTCGCTTGCTCACTTTATAACTTGGAAAAACCTCTGAACACGCCAAATATAAAATGTTTACCTGAATTGAAAGTTTCGATCGAATCGAAACCTCTGAACACGCCAAATATAAAATGTTTACCTAAATTGAAAGTTTCGATCGAATCGAATAGCAGAATAGGGTTTTAAACTACTAATCGTTAGGTACGTTTCAATTCAACCCTAGGAGGAGGGAATAGAAATGATGCTTGATTGAAATTGAACATTATATGCAAAAAATTTAATCTTACATGGCAGTCATCAAATAGAGTACAAAATGCTTACACAGGCCTGTTTTTTATGTGGAACCCAAAGTCAAAAAGTATAAAAAAAAAGCAAACGATATCATAAATAACAAATTTTCTTAAATAAATTTAAGAGTTTATCAGTAAAAACCACTGAATGAAGCAAAAACGCTTATGCCTTTAACATTTAGAGGGATAAAAATCGATTCCATTTACATACTGGGTGAGAAAATCAGGGTCTGACCTTATCAAAGACACAATTTTTCAACGACATTAACATCATGATATACCGTTCATTTCCTTGATGTGGAAAGCAATATAAGTTTTTTTTTTCGAATAGAATACAAAAGTCCCAAGAAAAGGCAAACCACAAAACTTGTTTATAATGCTGTTGACGTGAGCTATAAATTCTTCCAGACTTAACGACCTTAAATCAAACACAATGAGACATATCCCCAGGCTTTGACCTTTGACTATTTTCTATCTAAAAAGCATCTAGATCTGTATATTATTATCTTCGTCTTCATGCTATCATCAGTCGCATCAAATTAGATTTAATAAAAGACGGAGAAGAAAAAGAATCTTCTTCTGCAATCTCCCCCGCATAATCTAATCACATTTAAAGACAACCCTAAGTGGGACGACAAATATAAAAAAAAAAACACTTAATAAAATAAAATAGAGGAAGAAGCGAACAAAAAAAAAATAAAAAAAAACTTACCCAAGGACAATGATGATCGAAACGGTCTACACAATTATCACATAGACTGCAATGTGATGCCCGAGGTGGCCTAAAAATCTTACATGTGAAACAATACTTTAATTTGACCGTTTGTCCTTTAACGAGGACCTCTTTTGTTCTCGGCGGAGGCCGATATGTGGGACTGTTGAGTGAATTTGGCACTTCTACATGAGCGGGAAAAGAAAAAAAAAGAAGAAAAGAATAAATTTCAAAAGGAATGTTTTCTTGTGATAGTTTTTGTGTGCACCACTTACCAATTTGTTTCTCAATGTATGCAGCTTCGTCTTGGGAAGCCCGAGGGATTACGCCAGGATCCGTAAACGTAGTACGTAGTAAAGAGCTCATTGTGAAAAAATATAGCACAGCTCCAACAACTGGAATAGCTGGTGTTATTCTCGTTGCTAAAAAAGGACAGCTGCAATTGTAAAGAAATTCGAAAATAAAAGAATTTACACAACGGAAAATATTGGAGATGTTTTGCACATAGCACATAAGAGTAGTGCAAGTAAATAATGTTTTGCACCAACCAACAGCTATACAGCACAACATCTCCACATTTCACTGTCAAAGGATCTAGGATAATGCAAATGGGTAGCATAGTTATTTATGTAAATTTACATTTGAAGGACAACTTACTCGAACGCAAAGAAGAGAGCACTGGTTCCCGTAATCAGCACACACGTCAAATAGAACACTCCTGTGTGCGGTGCTGACATTAGCATACCATCACAGTAGAACTTATTTCTGCCAGCAAAGTGTTCCCATTTCCTGGTGACTCTGGTGTTGGGTGCCATCGTACAGCAGCACAATAAGTTCATTGAAGAAGGAACAAACTGTTACTGGGGGTAGTTGTTCTTCTTCTTTTTATTCTTTTTTTATTCTCAACTACACTTAACACCGTTGTTGTAATATATGTCCTTTTTGTGTTATTTTTTACAGAGAAGGGGATTCCTTTGTGTGGCACGTCAACGGACAGTTGTTGCAGTAGAGGTTATGGTGGTGCCACAGATAAATCGAATTCGAAATTGAAAACGAATTCAGTTCGATTCGCGCTTAAATGTCCTCTCATTAAATGGCAGAGATTGTTGCTCCGGATGGTGTTACTACAACAGAGACGACAACAACGACAATGGCTAGGATACACGACGTTATCACACTCCACAGACATTTGGAATCATCACGGGTTGTATTTTGACAGGGTATATTGCTTGAACAGTGCTGTCGGTTTTGGCCTTTGGATTTTTGTTTGTGTTGATTTATTGAGGACGAGAATAAAAAAACTATACTAAAAGACTAGCAAGGGTTTTATTGTCTCTTCTTTTGCTGATGGTGATGTTGTTGTTGCTGCTTAGATCGTTGTTTTGAACTATCTTCTGATGTCCTTATTCTTTTGTTTCTATTTCTGTTTGAATGAATAAATTGCTGCATTCAATTGTGCTCGAGTAATGATGGAATGATGCTATTCGAACCACATGCCGATTGCTGTTCCCTTACATCCGCCGACAGAGATATTTCTTCTGCAAATAAAAAGGAAATTCAATGATTAGATTGGTTTTAGATTTGTATTTTTTTTTATTTTTTCTGTTTTTAATGTTTAACAGGAAAGTGAGGAGGAAACGAAAGAAATAAACGTAATTTTCATTCAAAGTGATAGTCTCTTGCAAAAAGGAAGTAACGGAAGGAAGGCAATTAAGTTTAATTGAACATAATCCAAGGGATTTGTTTTGAAAATAGAAAAAGAAAAGTTAAAAGAAAAGATTGAAGGTCCATCGAAATGTCAGAGGGTAATAAATTGGTGTTTGGGTGTTTATGTGACCACAATATTGGAAACATTTTCTTTTGTCAATAATGTCGCATTTTACGTTTACCAAGGATATAAATTATGTTTTACTATTATTGAAAAAGTGAAATTATGAGATAAATTTACGTGACACAGCATCATAACAAGCATGTGGTGTGGATATGTTTTAAAAGAAAGAATAATAAGCCTTAATTCTGAGGATGCTATTTCACCTGTTTAAATTTATGGAATCGTGTTTATAAGCTCCCTCCGATATCTGAAAAATTAAGCTGCAATATGTTTAGCAAAGAATTTTGTTTACATATGGGCTGTTTCTGGCAGCGAATTTTACTTTTGTGAATTAAATTAGGTCGAAAGCGAGAAATAAGAAGAACTGGCATATCGTGGAAAAGCTGAGGCTTTTTTCAAACTAGTATGAGTTCCACAAACACAACTTTCACACAGGGTCGGCGTGAAGTTAGACGGCTAAAAGCTGGGGCGCCCAAATGATTTTTGATTATATTTCTTTTAGGTCAGGAAAGTAGGAACATTATGTAGCTGGTAAAACTAGATTACGAATTTTATCTTCTCAGAAGTAATTAGGCAACTTTGAAGGAACAAAGTAGTTGTTAATGAAAATGAACCTGTTAAAAAAAAATTGGATTATATTTATCCGATTAAATAAATAGTTGAATGAAAGTCATGTTTTTTTTTTAATTGTGATAAAATTAAAAGTGAACATAATAACATAAACTTAAACTGTTGAAAAATAACTCTGCACTACGGGCGCTCAACGGATTTTACCGCCTGGCCATCATCAACAAAAACTTTCTCTAATTTTTCTAATTTTGACAGGAGAAGTATGTCTTAGGAGTGTATTTTAATTTAAAACCAATTTGCTTCTAGCATTCTAGCAAAATGTATTTATCTAAAAAATATCACTTTACATTAATTTATGCAACATATCAGTCAAAATATACTTGTGAAGAGAAAACTTTGGGCACTCCTTATTATTTGCGTTTTTACACGATTTCACACAGCACCGTATGTTGTTTTTATCGAATAGGTTAATTATTCAACCTTGTTTCACTTTTTTTTAGTTTAACTAGTTTTTTACTTTTTTACATAATAATTTAAAATCTCATACACGTTTCAAGACGTCGGCGTCGGCAAAATGACAGCTCTGAGTCTAATTTGTTTTTTTTTTTTTTTTTTTTTAATTCTTGCGGCCTCACTCACGTACACTGTATATATGTATATACACCAGTTCCTTTACTTCTTTTCCAATGGGTGATTTCAACCTTACTTATTTGCACTAAATTCGATAGGAAATTACGTAAAAACCTTATGAACACACCCAAATGGAATCCATTCGAAGTGGAACCCATTTAAAATGACAGAATTCAATGCACAAAAATAACAAAAACAAACGACAGTGTGGACTGTCAAACAATTAGAAAATATGTTATGTGAACACTTTTGGTCTTATTAATAAACATTTTCTAACTTTAGACAAAAACAACACAAGATCCAGGTCTGCTTCTAGATTTGGATTTCGAAATCCATTTTTTGAACACTTCCCTAGCAATATTTTAATTTTATAGGTTGGTACCACTGCTGAGATTTACAGAAAAAACTCAATAAAATTAAAAATTCTCGAAATCAAACAAATGCGGCCATCATTCCAATTTTTTTTTATGAGTTTTTCTTCATTCAATAGAGACGACGCGTCACGAGGCACGGAAAAAATACATAAAAACTATTAACTTAATGAAAATTAAACTAAAAAAATAAAACTGTTCTATTTTAAACATTCAATACCAAATATTATTTCAAATAATATTTGTGAAAATTTTCCTTCTGTCAATTTTATTGTGCAAATAAAGCCAACTGTGAGAAATAAATAAATTTGTGATCCAGTTTGTTTTATTATCATGATCTGATCCGGTTTAGATCTGGGGGAAAATAAAATACAGCTAATAAGACCATTTTTCTTTAATTTGCAAAATTACCTCATTTCAGCTCTAATGAAAACTTAGTTTAAGGCCTAACACAGTGACAGCTCGTACCATTTTCACATTTGAAATAAATTGTCAAAGTGACATTTGCATTTAGTATGATACTAAAAAATAAAATAGACATTTGGCGATATTATTTTAGTTAGATGTTTAAAGGATAAAACGATGCTAACTCGTTTGAAACTTGGAAAATCCTGTTTTTGACCTAACATCATAATGATTCAATAGCTGCATTTCCTCTAAATCTGATCCGGATAAGATCTTGATAATAAAACAAACTGGATCACAGATTTATTTATTTCTCACAGTTGGCTTTATTTGCACAATAAAATTGACAGAAGGAAAATTTTCACAAATCTTGTTTGGAATAATATTTGTTATCTAAGGAAGAGCGAATGTTTAAAAATGGAAGTTTTATTTTTTTAGTTTAATTTCCATTTAAGTTAATAGTTTTTATGTATTTTTTCCGTGCCTCGCGAGGCGTCGGCTCTATTAAATGAAGAAAAACTCTTTAAAAAAAAATTGGAATGATGGCGGCATGTGTTTGATTTCGAGAATTTTTAATTTTAATGATTTTTTTTTTTTTAATCTCAGCAGTGGTACCAACCCATATAATTAAAATATTGCTAGTAAAGTGTTCAGAAAATGGATTTTGAAATACAAATCCAAAGGCAGACTTGGATCTTGTGTTGTTTTAGTAATACTTGTATTTATGTTTCCAAATCCAATCCGGATCAGATCTGGGGGAAAATAAAATGCTATTTTAAATTTTGCATATACAAATTCTAAGTTCACATTTCGAAATTATCTAATTTCAACCCAATTTGGATAAATTTGCTAGAAAATTTCGTGCAAAGCTTAAGAACACACCCAATTGGAATGCACTCAGTGTGGAATCTATTTAAAATGTCAAAATTCGATGAACAAATACAAAACGGAAACAGACCAAATCAAATACAAAATCAAATGAACAGTAAAATAATATTTTGAGATTTCAGCTAGTTTGTCAATGCTGAATTATCTCTTAGCTATACCAGAGTTGGCTTACCGAGCATATAAATAAGTTATTATTTATTATATCTGCGCCAATTAGGCGTAGGTATGTCAAAAATATCTCTGCTCCTTAGAAATTTAAAGCCGTGTCACACAGAACGCGGGCCGACGGGCCGGTCAATACTTCACCATGGAAGGAAAGAACGCGACCGGCAAATTTTGTTTGTAATTTTTTACGTTACGCGTTTTATGTGACAAGGCCTTTAATGTTACTTTCAGACCGCGTTAAATTGCGATTTTTAAAGACGTTGCGTTGGCAAGGGACCGGACGTATGTGGTGGCCGGGGTAGACGAAATTGCTAAGGTTGAACAAATTGCAGAGTTACCGCCCTTTTTTCTTTGTTCTTCGAGTATGTTTTATTTCAATTTGTCTTCTACTCTGTGAACTTCGCTTAATCAAGTGGAGTAAAGAATGCAGATAGATGAAGTGTTTAAAAGGGTCTTTTCAATCAGAAAGGAGAAACCGCTGTAGTGTATAAAAGCTGTCATAGCAGCTTGAACTATAATAAAAATCAGATGCTTGCACGAATTATCTCATGGAAAACCATCGCAAAATATTATTTATCGAACCATTAACCTCATTATTTGACTAATATAAAAAAAAAATCCAACTGATATCACATCATTAGCACATCGTTAAGGTCTAGTGCAAAACCATCATCATCTTATGGAATAAGGCATTCATTTAATATGCGTCCTCCTAGAGAAACTCGTGTGTTTGCTTTCATCACACTAACATCAACAAAATTATATCACTTTCTATTGGCTTATTATCCTCTTGAAAAACATGGTCCCCAACACCCATCTCAGTCATCATCTTTATCAGTAGTGTAAGTAGTATATAGTGTATGGTTGAATATTGAGCACAAAAATAAAAACTAAAATCATTCTTACATACATATGCAATTCGTCCTTTTAAAACATCAGGAGGACTATATGGAATATGGAAAAACGACAGCAGCGCAACAGTGAGAAAACGAATTATACTCGTTTGTTGACACATTTATCCCCACCGGGAATGGCTTGATTCCGTTTCGTGCTGATGTCACATCCTTTGATGCCATTGCGGCATATAATGAATAGTTGGACGTATACCTACTCCCACTACACCGATAAGCATTTCTATATTTGCATTTAGTTTTGTATATACCTATGCAAGCTCGAGAAAAAACGTGTGATGAAGAACTGCCAACAAAAAACAGTCAAATCATTTTTATTCGTCTGTTGTTTAGTTAATGTTCTTGGCTGTCACAAATGAAGTGATTTGACATCTGTCAAACAGACACTCATACGGTTTTTGTTTGAATTTGAAAAATTCCAATTATCTATCTATCAAGCTTTGTACTGTGTGTGTGTGTACATTTTACTGTCACAGTAGATCCTAAAAATTAGGCCATTAAATTGAACACCCTAGATTCACAGCTTTTCAAAGCACAAATATCAGCACTCTCAATGCTGCTCCCAATTGAATGCGACACAGATACGATTCAAACAAAAAACGGATTGGGAATTATTCTCATATATGCGAGTAATCGAAAAATATCTGCCTCACCCCTAATCTCAAGCCCGACAAATGCTAGATATACATATGTATATACTTTTCCAAACTATGTCCTTTTTGCCAATGGATATTATGAATATGTATCTCGCCTATTTTACTCATACCAAAGTTCAACAAAAACAAACAAAAGATACAAAAAATATTCCAATAGGACAAAAGGATATCAGAAAAGCTGTGATAGATTCTCATCTCTATCCGTATTATGTTTGGGAAAAAAGACAAAAACATATGAAATTTTTTTTTTCTACGAAAACATATTTTGCCAGAAGTAATACAAGCATATAATATGTGTGTAGTTTTGCTAACGCAAGGATATTTTTATCCGCCCTTCTCGAATATAATGCGTAGGTTTCCATATTTATCAGGAGAACTAATCGTTTTCGATGAAAATACATTAAATACAAATATCAAGGGAACCATAAATTATCCCTTGTATGCCTCATCATTATTATACCCCAAAAATACCTATATATGTTTATTATGTATAGTCCTTATGCCAAAAGGATGCAGTAGTACGGTGGTAGCATTAAATAAAAGCCACACCGCAAATTGTTTGTAGGCTCATAAAGCAAAAAAAAAAAAATATGATTCTACTGCAATGACAAATCTTTTTGTGGTAAGCGAAAGAAGCCTCATTTCATTGGTTTTTTTTTGTTGCATTATTATTATTGAGTGAGGTTAAAATGGGAGCAAAGGTCGAATTTGAGTTTATTTTTTTTTCACCTGATGGGCGGACGGCGGCGGACGTGTATCAGGACTAGACTAAACGAAGAACTGTGACAGCAATAGCATGAAATTGTGGAAAAATTTTGATATATTTATCGGTAGATTTTTGGAATACTCGTTGTTTTGCAAAACGTCAAATAAATAAATATCAATTTGACAGGAAAAAATGATCCGTCATTTTTTACTTAACACGCCGACTCCACAGGACATACAGATCCAAACCACAATCCAATCAACAATCAGTTTGTTTTTTCGCACTGGGCACTTTATGTGTCATGTCGTTAGTTATGTCGATAAATTCCATTAATAAGTGAGAGCAAGATAATCACACAAAAATTCCTCTCAGTACTACTTCTACCTCTCTCACACACATGGAACGTCAAATATCATGGCCAAGCTTTGAACAGAGCTCATGTCTTGTTCAAAAATTAGTTTTCGTCGACATGTTCATGATATGGACATGGATTTTTTGCCTCCATTGGATTTTTTGTAGACATCATGTTCATAATCCTGCCATCGTTCATGGCCTGTGGAGGCGGCATATAACAATTGCACCGCAGTTGACGTTTTTAAAAATTAAACTTGATGAAGCTTCATTTTCGAACACAATGTGTATTCAGTTAAAACTAGTATTAGCGTTTCCAACCAAAAGATTTGCGTTTAAGAATATTTGTTTAATGCATTTTTGAAGAAGATGACGTTTTGACGACTTGTATGTCAGAAATTATTGGGTGGTTTAAATAATCTTCTACAAGTCCATGCAAAATAGACAGTGCCTCTACGTGCAGTACAATTTGTGTTGTATTGTTTTATATTGCCTCCCCTAAAGGCCGGGTCACACAGAGCGCGGTCCGGCGGTCTTTGTAAAAAATTACAAACAAAATTTGCCAGTCGCGTTCTTTCCTTCCATGGTGAAGTATTGACCGGCCTGTCGGCCCGCGCGTTCTGTGTGACCCGGCCTTAAGGGTTACAAGTATCCCACTTCCATCTCCAAACGTTACTCTCCCTCTTCTTTTCCTCTCTCTGTCCCTATCCCTTCTCACCACCTCCAGTTGCTTTAACCACTCTTCTCCTCTCCCTTCCTCGTCCATTATTTCCCTGTTTTTTTCCCTATTGATTTTCCTTCATCTCCGCCTGATCTGCATTTTTCTACTACATCGCTTGTTCACCCTCACCTCCTACAGTTCCTTTTTCCATTCTTCTAATCTCCCTTCCTCGTCTATTATTTCCCTCATTTTTTTCCCTATTGATTTTCCTTCATCTCCGCCTGATGTGCATTTTTCTATCACATTTCCCCACATCTCTTGTTCACCATCATTCTGCACATTCTCTTTTCTTTTCGTTTCCAGTACCAGCTTTCTCTCACGTCATTCCTAGTCTTACGCTCGCTATTCTCCTTGTTCTTTCTGTGTTCGATCCTGCTTTTAAATATTGCGGCATCCTTTCTGGCATTACTTCTTTATACCACCTGTTGTATCTTGATTCCTTTATTAGTTCCCTTCTTTCCTTTTGCTGCTCTCTTCTGTCTTCTGATGCTTTCCACTCCCAAGTATCTAGTTGCACTGTCCTCTCTTCCCTCTCTTCCCTCTCTTCCTCTTATTTCTGTTCTCCCTTGCTCACATCGTGATTCTCTCTCTCTCTCGTCCATCCCTCTCTCTCTCTCTTTTTCATCTGCTCTAAGCAGTTAAAATTCAATTTGATTGGATTAATTTATACGTTCAAATTCAATCGAAGTGAAAATTTCACACGGGGTTCGAAAGTAAAATAACGAAATGGGCTTATATAAACCAAATAAGGTTTGCATTCCAGAACTTTAATATCGACACAAAGTTGATTAATTTCTTCTTCTAATGAAGCATTTTATTTATTTTTTAATTTGATGGCAAGAGATTTTTTTTTCAGAGAAGAAAAATCATCTCAGACGATATAAAAATTTATTTAATTTTTAGTCCGAACTAATATTCAAACTGCACCACTGTGCAAAAGCAATGAATTTTTTTGTTTCTTTAGTCTTTTACTTTTCATATGCAGTCAGAAATGGCACAGTGTAATTGACTTGCGATGTCAAATAGTCCTGATGGATGTTATAAAGTTTTAAAATTTATTGAATGTCCTGGCTGACGACAAAAGGTGAACTTTTGTTGGCTGATGACTCTGTGTGTTTTGATTTGAAAAAGAGGGTGTAGTTGGTGGTGGTGGAAAATTTCTCAATGAGTTGGCAGGATTTCCCGTATATACATAATATAGTAGATAAATGGTGGCAATGGCGACACGTGGGCCAAATACTTTGATGACGTTCGGTGTTGGTTTGATTTTTCCATTTTTTAAGGAAAAATGTTTTCACTAACTGGGTTCAGTATCGATTTTGAGCACATTTATTATGTTAATAATTAATACAGCCTTGTCAAGCAAATTTCCCCGAAAAAAATTATTCTATTATGTCTTCAGCACACAGTTCGAGTGAAAATGAAAAGTTCATACAAAATCGTGAACATGAAATTTTACACTGCCAATTCTATGGCTTTTATTGGGTACCTGGACACGTGTATATATATATGAGGCAGACTATTATGACCAGACCCGCTTACTGCCGATTAAAAGAAAAAGTGATTAAAAACAAAATCAAAAAAGAGAAGGTGGCCAAAAGATCCAAAAACTGGAAACAACTCCCCAAGCTAAGGCAGACTAAGCAACTACTTGGGAACTACAACCATAAAATCGTTTCACGACCTGTATCAACTGAAGTAGTAACAACCTAAGAATAGTAGCGGGCCACTGTAAACTAAGTGGCTAAGTACTAAACTGGCGAAGTACATGAACTACTGATCAAGTAGTTGAAGTACTGCTCAAGTACTTGGTCCTTAAAAAATACTTATACTAAGTACTGGTTTAAGTACCATCAGTCAGTGAACTAGTACCTAGTACTTGTACTAAAAGGAATTGAGCCTTGAAATACTTGAGTACCTTACAAATCTGCTTTTCCTCACAAGGAAATCGGTTTAAAAAAACAAAATAAAATATGGGAGGGGGCGCTTGGAGAGGGGTCGAATACACCAGATTTGTGTTTAAGATTCACACTAATTTTTTTGTTTCTCAAATTCTAAAACACAAATCTGGCGTGTTCGACCTGCCCCCCCCCCCCCCCCCAAGCACCCTAAAGAACATTCTCAAGTTGGTAGGTATTGCTTTTTCCCTTATTCTCGAATTGCAATAAACCAATTGAAATCCTAGGATTTTTTTTTAAACTGCGGATCTATTTGTTATAAGCCCCGGAAAATCCTACTTTTAACCCCATAAATAGTACTGCAAGATATATTTATTTCCAAACAAGTGAAAATCTAATACCTAGCCCAACATAAAGAAAAGAGGAAACTGCTCTCTTGCGGTTATTAAGGGCAATGAATATAGAATTACGATATTAAATACGTTCAAATAGACACCAATATTGAATTCATAAGCCCAATACCATATTTATAACCTCACAAAAACCTTCCATACAAAATATTGAAATACCTTAACGCACAAAGCTGATTAAATAAGATATTCAAATATACAAAAAATGATGCAACAATACAAAAGGATTTTTATTTCGTCCTTAAAATATACTATAAATATACACAATGTGTAGGTATAGAACATCATATTATACCCCCCCCCCCTCCTTCTGCATTGATATGGGTGCAAAAAACACTTCAATAAATCCCTTTAGTTCCCACGAACGACATTTTATTGCTTTACCCTGAATTTTACACGATTTTCATGTTCATTAAATGACTACATATTTGTGTGTGTGTGTGTGTGTTGTTTGCATTCATACATATTCAAATACATACTTCATTTCTCAGAGTTTCTTTTCTTCCGTTGTATTTGGTTTGGTTTGGTTTAGTATAAAATCTGAATGGCCTAAAATAATGACCACGTGTAGCGTCATTTCTGTGTGCCCAAATAAAAGTCCCATTCAAAAAGGAAGGACGATATCTACAAGACCAAAACATATTTACGCATACCTCTACATCTACTCTTAACCTACTATAGTGCTTGAGTGAAAATTGATGCCTCAACCCTTGGTAAATGGTGTTTACTCCATCAAATAACGCCTTGAGAAGGAAAATAGGAAAGGATGTTATTGTCCCTCTTTATTTTGTTATGTATATTTCGGTACCTACTAACCTATATGTGTACATGCATTTTCATATAAAATTACGAAAAGGATACCGAATTGCTGTTGAAACTGATGCTGACCCAGTTTCTTATCTTAACCCCTTTTTTTTTTAACAGAATTCTCTTCCCCACTGCGCACTCTGTGTCAATGGCAACACAATGGGAAGGCCTTTCAAAGTCAATTTGGTTGTTTTTTTTTTTTTTTTTTTTTAGGATAGTAGCGATTTAAATAAAGTAGTAGGCCTGGTCGAAAGGTTCTGCATGGAATAACGCTCGGTGTTAATTTTGAATGGGATCTTGTACGGAGTTTAAACCTAATAGCTCCAACATACCCAATTGCGCCAAGTCTTATATTTTCATAATTTATTCCTGTAGTATGTCTAATTTTTATTATAGACACCTTCTTATTAAAACCATAAGAAATAAGTATACACATGAGCAAATAATTATCTAGAAATAAAAAAAAATAAACAAAAATAAAAAACTTTTCTGTTCAATGCTTGGCTTTGATTTTATTTTAAAATTCAATGGCATCTGGAAACAAACCTTTCCTTTTATATACCAGCACTATTTTTTTTTTTTTTTTTTGTTTTTGAAAAACCAATACTTGTCCTTTCTGGGCAGGCATTTAAAAAGAGTAGGCAAAAAGTACTAAACCACGTTTCTTAACTACTCACACATAAAGTGGGGTTCATCAGATACGAGAAAATCGAGTTAAGGATGTTAATAAACATTCTACTCTGCAAACTATTACCCCAGGATATTATAGGCCTGCAAGACCTTAATGAAAAGTGAGGTGACCAAAGTAAGAATAAAACAGTGTTGTGGAAAAGTCAAACGAACAGTTAGGAGTAAATAAGGATTTTTTTTTAATATAAAACTATTATTATAAAATTAGTCGGACTGCATCAGGAATCACAATGAGTTCGTGGGGTAATTTTAAGACGAAAAAATTAAGAGCTAATTTTCTCGTTTTCGCTTCCTTTTCGACTTATAATTTTTAGCGAAACTATGATTTTTGGTCTCTTTTCTTTAACATGCTCTAACTTTGCCAAACTGCAACCGATTCTTGAATTTTATTTTGTATTTACACAAGAGCAGTTAGCCGTTTTTACCCGCCTAAAAGTTTTTGTCTGTGCGAATAACGTTTTGCCCTCAATTTCTTATCAAATCCATTTGTTAGCAGTTTTAGGTTACTTTTTTTGACTTTGGTATTATTTTTTAACAAAAAGAGGTGATTAAGTATTATTTTCTCTTTTTTATTTCGGAAAGCCCAATTTGTTCTCTGAAAATTACTTCGATATTTTTATTAGTAAAAAAATACATTTAAAATAATTAACAAAATAAAAAAAAAAAAACGAAAAAATGAAATTAAAGAAAAAAACGTTTTCTTAACGATTTTACTAATTTGTTTTCCAATTTTGGCTAATTCTAAAACTCAATAGACAAGAAGGACTGACGAAATCAATGAACACGAAAGAACAAAAAAAATAACATTAAATCGATTTACAGTGTGACAATAAAGAAAATTATGTGATGTTAGCATTTAAGTTCTTGTCAGTTGTGTTTTAGTGTTAAACGTACTTATTTATTGGTTGGTATAAGATGCACCAAACTGCTGGAGCGAAAAGGTTGGGTTAAGACAAGAAAAAAATCGTATGGGAGGGGGGGGGGGTCTATTTCCCCCCGTTTAGGCAGGAGGGGCAATTTTCTAAAAAATTGACTTAAAACAGAAAAAAAAATATTTAAAAACAGTGGTACAATTAAAAATGCCATGCTATATCTTTTTAGAAAGCCAGAAATCTCTTCTTTAATTTAATTTTAAATTAAGTTGTGTTAGTGAATAGTTTTTGAAAAATTAATTTCCAAACTCGAAATTTTGAAAAAAATAAAAAAAAAAAGTTTCAAACTAATTTTATTCAAAATTTTATGTAATTAAGTATAAATTTTGTTTTTAAAATTCAATGCTCTTATTAATTTTCAATAAAAAACAGAAAACCGGATGCTAAAATGTCTTTTAGTTTTTGAAAAAATTGAAAATAACGAAATCTACTTTATTACATATTTTGTAGAAATAGGATCTTTTGAACAACAAAATAACGGATGGAAATCGAATTTAAGGAAAACTTACTTTTGTTATTTTCAATTTTCTCAAAAATTGATGGGAGTATTGAATATTAAAAATAAAAATACTACTTAATAACGTAAAATTTTGAACAAAATCAGTTTTAACACAATTTTTTAATTTTTTTTTTCAAAAATTTAAGTTTGAAAAATGTTTAACTAAAAAAACCTAATTTATAAACAAAATGGAAGCACATATTTCTGGCTTAACAAAAAAGTATAGCAAGTTATTTTAGCCATTATCGATGTTTTTTAATATTTTCTTTTTCTGTATTAAGTCAAAAAATTGCTCCTTCTGTTGTTTTCAATTTTCTCAAAAACTAAAAGACATTTTAGCATCCGGTTTTCTGTTTTTGACTGAAAGCTAATAAAAGCATTGATTTTTGAAAACAAAAATTGTACTTAATTACATAAAATTTTGAAAAAAAATTAGTTTGAATCTTTTTTTTTCATTATTTTTTTTCAAAATTTCGAGTTTGGAAATCAATTTTTCAAAAACTATTCACTAACACAACTTAATTTAAAATGAAAATCAAGGAAGAGATTTCTGGCTTTCCAAAAAGGTATGGGATGGCATTTTAAATTGTACCATTGTTTTGAAATATTTTCTTTTTCTGTTTAAAGTCAATTTTTTAGAAAATTGCCACTCCTGCCTAAACGGAGGGAAATAGACCCCCCTCCTATACGATTTTTTTCTTTTTCTTGTCTTAACCCAACCTACTCGCTCCAGCAGTTTGGTGCATCTTATACCGATCACCCTGTATACCGTATTTTTGCAATACAAAGTTTTAAATTAACAAAATATATGTTAACAGAAGGCTGTGGTTTGAAAGAGATGGCCCCATTCCAACTAATAGGCTATAAAATTAAAAATAATAATTCAATGGTTCTTGAAAAAAACAATAATTTAATAGTTCACTGTGGCGTATGGGTGATAAAACGCAAAATTATACACTTTAAAATCGCTAAGTATTATGTAAGATGGTAGATGGATGTCACAGTAAAAAATAAAACTTGAAAAATTCAAAAGAACTTTAAAAAAACGTGTAGGTAAGTGAACGGTTTTTGAGAAATTAAAATTTCAAAATAAAATTTTTTTAAAAAATAGAGAATTTTTTTTTTTTTAATTTTGCAAAATTAAGTGCCTGTGCCTTCAAAAAAGCTACATTTATAACACATCATTGTATGCGTTTTTGTTGATTTTTAATTGTTTTTTTTTTTTCCATTTTAAGTCAACTTTTCAGAAATTGCTTTCAATTACCCTCAATGCGGGACACATAGTTTATTCCCATACAATTTTTTTCTTAGAATGATCCCCTAATAATAATTAGGTGACACCCTGTATAGGTACTCTTGCCAAGAAAACTTTGAAGTTAACAAAAACACAGAGAGTTGTTGTAGTTTGGAAGAGATGATCGGATCCCAATCACTGGGCGACGCTAGTAAAAATAATAATTCATTAGTATTAGAAGAACCATTCATTTAATGGTTCACTGTGGCGTATGAGTGATAAAACATTACACTTTTACTAGCGCGATTGAATAGTTTTTTAATGTCTAGCTCTCATTTTATATTGGTTTCAGCAAATAAAAAATTAAATTGAAAGGAGCATTTAATATTAAAAACAAAAATAGTGCTTAATAACGTAAAATTTTGAACAAATTTAGTTTGAACATTTTTTTTTTCATTATTTTTTTTTTTTCAAAATTTTGAGTTTAAAAATTAATTTTTCAAAAAGTATTTTCTTAAATAATTTAAATTAGAAACATAATAAATGAACGGACTTCTGGCTTTTAAAAAAAAGTATAAGGTGTTATCGTTGTTTTTTAATAATTTGTTTTTTCCACGGGAGGAAATAGACACCCTCCCATACGATTGTTTTCCTGTCTCGACTTAACCTACACGCTTTAGCTTTTTGTCACACGTTAGGTGAATTACCCTGTATAAGCTTTAAATGAAACATTCAGTATTAATGCTTGCAAAAATATTACAAACAAATCCAGACGACAAAGAACAAAGTCACAAGAAGTTTCATTTTTAAAAACAGCAAACCCGACATATTTTTTTTTTTTTTAAATAATCAAACAGAAAATTCTTTGAATACTGAAATTAAAAAAAAACAGAAAATCCTAAATCTTTTATCAAAAGAATCTCGCGGAAAGTCATTGAAGCTGCTGCGAGCATTACACCGCCACTGTTGTTGTTTTTTTTTTTGTTCCTTTTCTTCCTTTGAGATCCTCTTTAAACAAAGTAAACGTGCTCGCGTTGACTTTGCTTTTCTATTGTCACGAATATCACCTTTGTTGTCTTCTCTATATATAAGCAAAACATCAACCCATTTTGCCCTGTTTTCCTTTAGTCGGTGCGCGGTCTTCAACAAACCGCACAAACACTATTGCTGCGTTCTTGGTTTGCCAGGGGGCATGTCCTGGCATACATATATGAGCCTTTAATGTTATGCCATCAACAAAACGGTATAGGCTAAAGTTAGTTCATAGAAATGTTTCTCTCTGTCTCCGCATAAACTTTGCTTTGAGAAATTTCTTTTCGTCCTTCTTCTTTACCTAGATACAAACTACATACACATACATTATACATATTTATACTTTTTTTTTTTTGTTTCTCCATTTATTTACTTTGCATTTGCGGTCGAGTCCACAGTTTCTCCGCACATAAAATTATATATAAAAAGGATTCCCTGTCCCAGGTTCATTTATAGATGCTGTGCTCATTCGTGCTCCTTTGCTTTGGTTCGAAATTGGGTCATTTTGTACATATTCATTCACGTATGCACTATCAGTGTAAACCGTAAGGCGGTTGTTTGTTTCGTTTGGGAACAACACATATGGGACTCGGTTCCTTCTTTTTTGTTGTTGTGAAAGGAGCCTTGTCGGGATAAGACGCCTATGCTTTGTAGGTTTTCTTCCAGACTTGGGTCTTTTTTGAGAGCAGGGGCTATTTATTATAATGTCCCATTTTCTTATTAAGGATATTGCCTGTTCTTTGGCACACAAGGTGTCACAGACGGCAGCGGCAGCGACAGTGGCAGTGTCTGTGTCGCCCCTTTTGATTAGTTTAGCATTTGATTTAGCTGGAAGGACGTTTTTGGGGTGAAACAGGCAATTCCTCAGAGACAGGCAATAATCGTTTGCTTTGTAAAGTTTATTCATTTATATTGCTGTTCCTGCTGGTTTTCCTTTGTCCTTTTTCACCTTTATTTCGTGTGCAACATGGAAATGGAACAATTTAAGAGTGAGTATGTGAGCGTGATGGGTTTGTATGTTCATTCGTGTTATTCCATGCGATGGTTTTGATCTTCTGTGCGGATTCCCCGTGGCCGTTTGTTTGCTATTACAATTCTAACATGACTATAATTCCTGCTCCTCCTGGAACCTTCCTTTCTATTTTGTCACATGTTACACTGATGATGTTGTCGGAGTAGAATTTAATATTTTTTTTTTTTTTATTTTACATCTTTTCTATAGTTTTTTTTTATGCTTGAAAAGAGATGGTTTTTCTAGTTTTTTTTTTTTTTATTTATTTTTTTAGTTGATTTTAAAGAGATGTCATTTGTTATTGTTGAACAACAGAATGAGAATAACGATTTTATTTTGGCTTATGTCCAAAAAAATGAGTTGGGTATTGTTAAGTTGAAACGAACTGAGTGACTGACGGAAACAAAACGTTTTTCTTTCTCGAAAGGAAGGATATTTTTTGTTGGTGGATAATATGTAATTTAACGGTAAGAGAAACTTCAGACACAATACACATATAAGAGGGCTTTGGAATTGAGAATTTTTTCGGTCGGTATGGCAAGAAATGTAATAAGGACTGGGATTAATAGTTTTATTTAACGGTGATTAAATTTTGTACTAAAGAAATTGTAGCCCACATCATGAGCTTTGATATTGAGTGTCGCAAAAATTAGTTAAGTAGGTATAAATTAATGTGTTTTGATGATAATATGTTGTAATACGTTTTCTGATTTTTGGGTGTAAAAAACACGATTTAAGATAAGAACAAGATTCTGATCAAATAGAAATATGAATAATGTGTATGGGTTTTATTTTATTTGCAAATTGCAGCTCTTATAACCTCACGCTTTATTAATGAGGTGTCAAAAAGACTTGACGAACTGATTTTTTAATTTAAATTTATACACTCACAGGCACAATTATCCGCCTATACCAGCATTTTTCGTCACCCTAACTCTTTAAGTTCACTATAATTTATCTGCTGATTTGTTTTTTGTTTAGCGGATATTTTTGCAAGAAACAAAAAACTAAAACCCTTATTTCGCCCGATAAAATTGTCATCGACGCATTTTTTGTAGTTTAAGCGATTTTTAATATTGTTTCAGTTACTTAAACAACATATTGAGAAATCGGTTTTGCATCGCTACTGAAGTTCGTACACGTCTTTTTGAGGTGAGGAATGTTGGTGTGAGTGAACGGGCCATCAGAAAAAGGTTGGTAGAATTAAATTTCATAGCTTACCGACCAGCGCGCGCCCCAAATTGCTCCCACAGCAAGACTTTGTTTTGTATGTTTTTTGTGTTAACTGGACTGCAAAGGAAGGAAGGAACGTTTTAACCTCAGACGAAAGCAGAATAGGTCTACGAGGTCCAGATGGACGTCAGCGTGTCTACAGGCGAAAAAACGAAAGGTTTCCTCCATGCACGATAACCGAAACAGTGGGTTACCAAGGAGAGTCTATAATGGTTTGGGGAGGCATCACTAATGAAGCTCGCACGGGCCTTGTTGTGTTAGTTAGAAGCAGTGTGAACGCTCAGATATACGTGGAAAACGTTTTTCAAGACCATGTGATGCCTTTCGCACCAATTTTTGGTAAACACTTTCGGTTAATGCATGACAACGCACTCTGCCATACCGCAAATTCTGTAACTAACTACCTAAATGAGGTCGGGATTGCAGTTTTGCCATGTCCATATTGCGGTCAAGATCTCAAACCTATCGATCATTTTTAGGACAACCTTAAAAGACGTGTCCGAGCGAGAACACATGTCCCTAGCACTCTAGGAGAGCTTAAGACAGCTGCAGTAGAGGAGTGGCACAACATCCCTCAGTCGGATGTTCAGGACATCATTGACGGATTGTCAAACCGGCTACACGAAGTAATTAGAGCTTGCGTCGCAAACACCCATTATTAAAAATTAAGTTTTTCAATAATTGTACCACTTTTTTAACAACAAAAGATAACAACTTTTTCAGTATTTTGTGTTTTTGTTTGTTTTTTTGTGTTAATTCTTTAATAAACGTGGTTTTTTCTCAGAATTTTTGTTTTTATTTTTATTTTTCAAACTTTGCTTTCAACATTACTTACACCCAATGTGGTCTAAACTTGACGGTTTCTTTAAATTTACAGAAAAACAAGGTGGGAGGTTAAATGTGCCTGTGAGTGTAATTAATAAGGATTCATTATTAAAAGGATAGTTATGCATTCATGATTTTAGTTTGTCAAAATTTGTAAAGCAGTGAAAGATTTTCTAAGTCTTTAAAAAGTCGTTTTTTTTAAACCTTTTTATTTTATATTACTGTCAGGGCCAAACAAAATAATTGTAATAAAATTTTAAAAGTATCTTGTTGAAAATTAGTTCTTGTTTTCAAAACTGCCCTTACATTTTCTGTGTCGGCATTCCTTGTTGAGATATTGGTATCCAAAGTTAAAAGTCTCTTTTTTCATTAAAAGCCGGATTTTCTTCCGAAAAAAAATTGTACGACGACAAAAAAAAGACGACATCAAAGCTAAATAAACAAGTTATCGAATAAATTAATTTAACTGATTCAAAAAAAAATAAAAAAAAATTAAAATTTTTGGATAATGCTGTTTCTTGTCATTTTGTAAGAACGACACTTTAAAAAAATCATTTTATAAAATGTCTCAGTACAAAAAACATAAAGCTTTAAAACGTTTTTTGTTTCAGCTCAATACGACAACTTTTTACAGAGATACAGCTCTTCAAAAAACACTAAAAAAAAAAAAGTGGAATTTTGTTTGTTCCCTTAATTTTTTTTTTACAAGTATAATTAATTAAACCCATTTTTCAAGTTTGATGGGAAAAAGTACCTTTCTTTTTTTTTTTTAATTTCTCAAAAACTGATTAAATAAAAAAAACTACGTCTATGCGTCTATTGAGAGTTAGAAAGAGCCAAAATTAATAAGTAAAACCGTTACAAAGAAATTGATTCAAATATTCAAACTTTCTGGAATTTTGATTTCTTTTTTTTTTTTTTTTTTTAATATTTTTAAATGTACATACGTGCTGCCAAAAACATTCCGGATTTTTTCCCATAGTAATGATTTTCTTAATACCAAGTAGAAAACTAACAACTTTCCATAAATTTTTTAATAATTTGTAAAGAGTATGAGACAAGTTAATAATAACCTTAAAAATTTAATGCTACGATGACAAGAACAATAAAAAAAAATTATTTTATAAAGTTACTCAGTAACATGCCTGTGCAAAACTAACCGGATTTCAAAAAGATTGCGAGTCTCGATGTTAAAGTAACGGTTTTTTCGAGTCTTTTGACTCAAGCCGTAGGTTAAAACGTTTTTACAAGTTGAGAGCTGTGTAAGTTGAAATTATATAGTGCATAAAATGGCTAAAACACGTTATAGCAACGCGATTCGATACGAAATAATAGAAAAGTTCCAAGCCGGTATAAAACAAAAAGTAATCGCTGAAATCTTAAAAATTCCAACGTCAACGGTTTGCGACATCATTAAAAAATTTAAAAGTGGAAAATCAGTAGAAGCAGATCATTTTGGCGGACGCCCTCGCAAAACAACAATTAAAACTGATAGGCGCATAAAGAATTTCGTGCTTAAAGACCCTTTTGCGACTTCAAAGACAATTTGTGATGAACTTAATCTACCCATAGGGCCAAGTACAGTCAGGAAGCGTTTAGGAGATTTCGGTCTTTTTGCATTTCGACCAGCTAAAAAACCTCTTCTTACTGCTAAACATCGTAAAAAAAGGTAATCCGTAAAAGGTATTTGGGAAAGACTTAAAATTCCTAATCAGAACATTTAACCCAGGGTTGAATTTGCAAAAAATCATCTTAACTGGTCTTTAAGCAAATGGAGGAGTGTGCTTTTCAGTGATGAAATCAAATTCAACTTATTTTACTCCGATGGTGCAAGGACAGTGAGGCGCTCAAAAGGTACGCGATTAAAGCCTGCAAATGTACTCCCTACAGTAAAGCACGGTGGACCCTCGGTTATGGTTTGGGGCTGTTTTTCAGGAGCAGGCTGCGGTCCTATACACCAAATCACAGGAATTATGGACCGTTTCCAATATAGGGACATTTTGGAGTCAGTAATGCTTCCATACGCAGAGGAAGAAATGCCTCTGCGTTGGGTTTTTCAGCAGGATAATGATCCCAAACATTCTTCAAAGCTGCTAAAAGAGTGGTTTGCAACTAAAAATATTCGTGTCTTAGAATGGCCATCTCAATCACCCGATTTAAACCCAATAGAAAACTTGTGGGCCATTTTAAAAAGGCGGGTTGGGAAAAAAAAGCACACGTCAACAACTTCTCTTTTTGCAGCTTTGAAAAATGAATGGGAGAATATTCCTGCTTCTGTTTTCGAGAATTTAATCCAGTTAATGCCTCGTCGATGCCGAGCTGTGATAAAAAACAGGGGTTACTGGACAAAATTTTAAATAAATAATAAAAGTTAATTGCAAAAAAATAAAATCCGGTTAGTTTTTCACATTAAAATTTTGAATTAACTTTAATTTTTTTAATTCTTTTTTGTTTTGATGGAAAAAGTTCCATGGTTTTTGTTTCAAATAATAAAATATATTCAATAAAAATGGGAAAAAATTGCAAACATTTGATTTTTTAATTTTTATATCACAAACCAACAATCAATGCAGTTTACCAAAAAAATCCGGAATGTTTTTCACACCACTGTATGTATTTTTTTGGTAAAAAAGTGTCAATTATTTTTAAGAGGACAGATTGGGCTTTCTTAATAAAAAAAGAAAAATGATTCTAAATAACGTGATTTTGTCAAAAAAATGTGATACTACAAAAAATAACAAACAAAAAAATTGCGGCAAAACCGTGAAGTTTAGGGCCGTTGAAAAACTGCTAACTGATCTTTTATAAATAGAAACAAAAAATTCAAAAAACGGTTGCATTTTGTCTAAGTTAGACTCAGTTAAAGAAATAAGAACAAAAATGATAAAAATTAAATCGACAAACAACGAAAACGAGAAAGTTAGTTCTTAAATTTTTCGACTTAAAATTAACTCAGGAACCCATGATTTTCATCTGGATCAGTGACATACTTATATACACTACAACAGGTGTATAATCGGCCCTATCGAGGTAACCGTCGTCGGAGAGGAATTCTCTCCGATTTCCTACGAATCGGAGACATTTTGCTTCGAGGTAGTTCTCCGATCATCATAATGTCTCCGATTCGTAGGAAAACGGAGAGAATTCCGCTCCGACGGACGGTTACCTCGATAGGGCCGATTACAAAAAACTTTGCTCTATAATATAGTTTCGCTCCTGATCAAGTGAAGTTGTGGTGAAAGAGTGTCTTTATGACAAAAAATATTTTAAAAGAAAGTTGAAATAGTTTTCAAATAAATCCGTTCCCACTTTTTAATTGTTACTCCACCTCCTTTTCTTTCCCCCATCCCACTTACTCCACTTTTTCCTCCTGGTCCCGTAAATTGAATTCAAATTAAAATACCTTCAAATAACTGTTTTTTGAAATATACATCTTCCAACTCTCCAAAGTTCTCTGCATACTCCATTATTTTACACATGTTTTCAGAGTAATAAATCTCTCCTATTTAATTGAAACATTGCCAGCAAATATGCAAAAAAAAAAAAAAAAAACTTGTGCGGGTGACGATGGACAGAATTATTGTCTTAAACAGGGTGTGTTTTTTTTATGAATTATGCGATGGTTTTGTTCGCCATTTTAAAATAAAATATTTTTTTTTTTTTAATTAGTTTAGGTTGTTTTTCATTTTCACTTGGATCTAGTGTTTTTAATGATAAAATTATGAACTTAGCATAACATGAGTATAAACTTATTATACCAATAATGTCGTGACAAAATTAAGAAGCTATGAGGCATCCTAATTTCTCATTCTGGTCTTGATTTTTTCAATAATCGTTTCGTGTCATTCCAAAGTTTTTAAAGTCTAAGATGAATAAATATAGAAATTTTGCAGATTAGTTAAGTTCTTGATAAAAAATTTACTCTATGTGCGTTAGACCAATTTATACCAATCAGAGAATAAAAATTTACAGTTATTTAGCAAGCAGTTTCAGTTAACAAGACAGAGAGTAAAATAATTTTTATAGAGTGTGTTTCTTTATTTATTCCGGTATGTCCAGAATATTCGGAATACCAGTTTTGCGTTTCTTTATTCCACGGAACATTCCGGATAAACCATTTTGTTGTTTCTTTGTTCATTCCGGAACGTTTGGAATACATTCTTTTTATTCCATGTGAAGTGTGGAATAAAAAGAATAGAAAAAGAATACTGGGCGCGTTCAGTATAATTGACGTTCTTAAGCTCAATGATGGCAGATTCACATTGGTGTTAATTATTTAAAAAAAACAGCATAATAACGCGAATAAATGTACCATAATATAAATTTAATGCATTTAATGTAAATTTTACTAAACTTTTGACTTTGAGAATACATAAATATCCAAAATAAAAACATTTATTTCTTCAATTGTTTTGACATTTCACCGAGCAACTGAATTGCCATTCTTTTTGTTCTAGTTTTGTTTCTTTATTCATTCCATTCTGGATATTCTGGTTAAACATTTCTTCTTTTCCATCCAATCTGTTCCTTATCCGAAATAAATAAAGAAACACACTCATAATGTCAGTATTTTTTTTATACCAGTCGAGCGCAATAACTAAATAAGGCTGATTTCCAATGGCGCGTTCGCGTTAGAGACGCTTACGTATACGTTTACAAGCTTTAAGAACGCGTCGACATGACAGACGACTTGAAGAGAACCTGAAAATCAAAATGAACCTACACAACTGTAATTTCGAATTCCTTTCAACAAACTATTCCATTTTGTTTTAAACAAAATCGATTTTTTTCTTTCAATAAAAGGAATTTGTCCAGAAAACCCGATTTTTTCTTCTAAATAAATCGATTTTTTTGTTGAAAGGAATTCAAACATTAGTTTAACTGTCAAAACGCACGCTGAAGTTGATTTTTTTTTAACTTTAACGTTGATGTAGCTTATGTTACGTTGGTTTGTGTATATGCTAATAGGTGCCAAATCGTAACATAATACCCAACGCGTCATTGAAAACAATTTGCTTAAATTGCTATGTCTGAGCTTTCGCGTTGAAAGAAAAATCTGTCAAAGCGACGCCCAACGCGGCATTGGAAATCAGCCTTAACTGTTGGTCACGACAAAAAAAATGGCGTCTATAAAAGATAATCGAGAAGTGACATAATAAAACACCCTGTATTTGTGTTCCATTTTTCGTTTCGTAAATGTGGTTATGGTGTATGTGCAAATAAAATTTATAAAAAAATTTAAACAGTACTGGTCCAACATAAAGCAGAAGGTTTTATTTTATCAGATAGTTTGCTGCATCGATGCTGATGGGAAGAAGCGCATTAATATAACACTGCAAAACATACTGCATAAATGAGGCGGGAAAGATGCTTACTATTATTTGCCTATTTTTCGTCAATTTGCAGCCCATTTTAGCAATTTTGTATTGTATATAGGTAGGCCTAATTTTTGCAATTCAATGTGGATGTGGGCGACCGACGACGACGGCGACGGGCAATTTTGATGGCAGCTGAATGGCACACTACTGAATGCAAATGACCTAGTCCTGCCTCTCGAATGAAACGAACGAGTAAAATAGTCCTCTGTAATTGAATTAAATTTTTTTTTTGTATTTCTGTTGGCCGATATACATTACATATATAGGTTTTGAAAGTACAAATGGTGAGTTGTTTTTTTTTTTTATAAAGTAGACTTTGGTTTCTTTTTGTGATTATGTGATCAAATTAATGAAATGACTGCGGATGTCATATAATAAAGAATAAAAGGTAGGTCAATATGGAAAAATTGAAAAAAATTCTATTGTACTGTCAAGAGAGTTCGTTTAATTGAATTATGAGGAATTTTAATTTCAATTTCAAAAATAATTTACATAATAAATAGATACATAAAACATATTACACAGTTGCAAATTTATATTAATCTATTGTGTTTTTTTTTTTACCGACCGAATACAAAATTTTGGCGATTTTTTTTTTTTGTTTTTATTAAAAAGTTTATTTCATCATTTTTAGTGACTTAATAGTTCGAAGAGAAACGAAAATAAAACGCACGACTGGATCGCACAAACTTGCTCTTGTAGTAAAAGTTTTTTTTTTTGAATTTTAAAGATTGAGTGTATTAAAAGTAAATAATTTTTTTTATGGGAGCCTTAAGTTTAAACTAGTATTATACGTTTTAGAGCTTAAATTGAAAAATTATTAAAAATCAACATAATTTGAAATAAATTTTTTTAAAAAAGTCTTCTTAAATTGTTTTGAAAGCTAAAAAAAGTACACCATCTGATTTCTTTAACTAATCTTAGTTTCTGAGAAAAAAAATTTAAAATCGTAGGAGCGGTTTTTTTTTGTAAATTAGTTTTTTATATATAAAATTTTGTAAACATTTTTAAGAGAAAAAATTGGTATACACTTTTTTTAGTATTTATTTATGTCGACTTAAAAATTAAATTTTGAAAAAAATTATCTACCCGTTTTAGAAATATCGAATTTTGAAAAAAAAATTTTGAATTTTTTTTTTAAAAAATCCAAAATTTGTTTTTTTGAAAATTTTGATATGCAGTATGATTTCAACTTTTAACTAACTGTAAATTTTGGTTTTGGCAGATCGTAGACCATACTAATATTAGTATTTAGAACAATTTTAATCAAAATCGTAGGAGTCGTTTTCGAGAAAATTTATATTTTCTGTAACGTTTTTTTTAAATTTATATGGAAGGTACCGTTAATTTTGACAATAAGAAAAAGTTTTTTTTTCAAAATATTTTAGATAATGTAAAAAACCCGTTATTACCAAGTTTCATAAAAATCAACCAAATGGTTTTCGAAATATTTGGTTTTCAAAAAAAAAATTTGAAACTTTTTTTGAAAAGCCAAAATAAAGTTTTTGGAAAATTTAAGTAGGTATACAAAACTATTAAAATTTTTCAGAAGATTCTCGATAAAAAAAATTATCAAAATCAGTTTATTCCTTTTCTAGAAAAACGAAAATTAAAAAAAAATGGTTCTATGGGAGTTACCATTTAAAACCATTTTTTGGTAATTTAATTTACACAAGAAGGTAGCATATACCTAATAAAATTTATTAATTTTTTTTTAGAAAAATCTGTCGAGCCGTTTTTGAGGGAAATAAGATTTTCCAAAAATGCGAAAAAAATTATATGGCAGGTACTGTTATTTTTGGTCCTAAAAATAAAAGGAAAAAAGTGTCGGGGTAATGTCCCGAAAACACTTTATACCAAGTTAATCAAAATCGGCCCATGGGTTTAGGCTGTAGGCGAGTACACAGACATACAGACATACAGAATAGCGAAACCCATTTTTTTCGTCTTTCCTATCATCGAAACGACCTGTCAGAGACGCGAAATTGACGGCAAACTACCGACGAGGTTGACTACGATTTTCTTTAGTGCACTACGATTAGGAAGTTGGGAAATGGATGCGAGTTATGTTCTCGGGGCATCATCGCAACCCATCATATCTAACTCATCATGCCGCAGCTGAACATTACCCAACTCATCATAACCCAACTCATCATAGGGTACAACTCATCATAGGGTACATCTCATCATAGGGACAACTCATCATGGGACAACTCATCATGGGACAACTCATCATGGGAATAAGTCATCATGGCAATAAGACCCATTTTCAGAATTAATTTTGTTTGAACGTATATTATATTTGTTTGTTTTCGTAGCGTGAGGCTGGTTGAGGGTTGGTACTTTTTAGTTTGGTACATTGATAACCGCTCAGTATAAGGGGTCAAAAGTCATAAAAATGGATTTTTTGCATATATCTTAGAGCTGAGTTAAGGGCCACAAAAATGGCCCTTATAATTTTTTTGTAGCGTTAACCGTTTAAAAGTTACAGCAAATCGAAAAGTCAAAAAATCTCTGAAAAGGGGCCAAATGTTATGAAAATGTGCTGTAACTTTTTAACGGTTAATGCTGCGAAAAAAATATTAAGGACCATTTTTGTGGGAAATTGCATCAGCTACAAGATTGTAAAATAAAATTTTTCTCTAGCACAAACGCTTTCAGAAAAATTTGCAAAAAACTAATTTTTATGACTTTTGACCCCTTATATTGAGCGGTTATCAATGTACCAACCCTCAACCAGCCTCACGCAACGAAAAACAAACCAATAATATGCCTTCAAACAAAATCCATTCTGAAAATGGATATTATTGCCATGATGACTTATTCCCATGATGATTTGTCCCATGATGAGTTGTCCCATGATGAGTTGTCCCATGATGAGTTGCCCCATGATGAGTTGTCCCATGATGAGTTGTCCTATGATGAGTTACGAATATGATGACTTGTTCTGTGTTGAGTTGGTTCATGATGAGTTCGACCATGATGAGTTATACCCAACCCGTTCTCGGATGAGTGCAAAATGAGTCTGCACGGAAGTGATCGTAGGGACAGAATACACAGCCGACCTGGAGAGCGATTCGAACAAAGCTGTTTTGTTGAAACCGTGACTTACGGGGGAGAGGGTTTTGTATGATACCGGCAGACATTTGAATTGAAGGGAAAATGAGCTGATTTTTGTGACTGGTGTTGGTTGAGGGGAGGTTTAACTTCGGATCGGTATCTCCGATATTCCGCTGCATCACGTCGTCGTTACTTATGCTGGATGTATTGCCAAAGATTTTGTACTAATGCATGATAACGCTCGATGCAACACTGCGCGGGGAACAGTCAGATTCCTTAGGGAAGGGAAGTTGGTATTGCCACGATAGATTGGCTGGCGCTAAGTCCAGACTTAAATCCTATCAAGCATTTCTGAGACGAGCTTAAACAAAGGGTTAGAGCTAGAAATTCAGCTCCTGAGACCATTAAAAACTGAAAGCGGCACTGGTAGACGAATGGGAAGGAATACCCCAAGAGACAGTCAAGAAACCTATCAGGCCAATGAAAAATCAATTAAAAGCAGTAATTAGAGCTTGGGCAATAAATTTCGCTTAATTTTGTCGAAAATATTTAATTTTCGAGTTAACACCTGTTTTAATTTCACTTTATTTTTTCTTACATGCTTCAATTATGACGATTATCTCTTGAAATCCCGAAGTGTTTGTTATGCTTTTAACCTTATGGTTCCAGCGTTTTGACGATACCATAAACATTGATGCATGTCAATTTTATTGAGAGCAAGCAGGTGATTCAATTTTTTTGCTCGCAAGTGTAGCTTCAATTTGCGCAGGTACCTAGTACATAACAATACATGTGATCACTTTCCCCGCGCTCGCATCGCTTCTCGCACTACTGTCCGCGCAGCCATAGGGGGTTTATAATTTTAATATTTTGAAGCTACACTTCAGGTTTAGCAGATGAGCTATACTTCACACAAATTTTATCAGGGGAGAAACCCGTTTCAAAAAAAAAAAAAAATCAGAAGCAATCGCTTTTTATTTCCGAAATCTCACGACTGAAAAAGGTAAAAGCGAGCTAAAGAATAGGGATTAAGGGATGCACGTTCTTAAGGTGCAGGTAACTATGTTCCCGCGGGAACTAAGTGCACCGAAGGACTTAGTTCTCACTTAGTGCGAATTAAATCCATAAAAGCAACGGGATGACTGAATATTTACTCAAGCAAGATATTTTTTAGGGCATTTAAGGCCATGGCTAAGATCACTACGAAATGGACATTGTTAAAATAAATAATTTTGTTCGAAAAAAAAGCGTCTACCTATTCACTCATTTTATATGTTTAATTAACTTCAATATCTAAATGTACTTATGACCTACGTAAATATTTTAACGAAAAATGGGATGCGTTAAGAAAATTAAAAATCAGATTTGTTTTCATGCGATCAAGCGCAATATCCAAAAAGAAGTTTTAAATAAATATTAAAACTTCAGATCTGGTATTGGATTAAAAAAAAAAAAAGATTCTAGCATTTACGAAGATCTTAGGACCAAAGACTTTTTAGACTTTACCTAGGAGAAGATTCAACAACAAGCTTTATCGGCTCTAAGGCGACATGGATCTGGTCAGTAAGCTGAAATTCAGCGGCTGAGATTGCTGGTACACGTGAAGCGATATGAACAGCAATACCTCAGCCCGATGAGTTTTCGAATCTACCCATGAGGCAGCTGTTGGTTGCAATGGGGATCCCTCAAGGATCTATTGTAGGTTCAATACTATTTTAACTATATGAGGGGATCTATTTCCCTGTGTATTCTTTATACAGGGTGATGCACCGTAGGTGTGACAAAAAGCTAGAGCGTGTAGGTTGAGTCGAGAAAAGATAAAAATCATATGGGAGGGGGGTCTATTTCCCCCCGTTTAGGCTGAAGGTGCAATTTTCTAAAAAAATCGACTTAAAATGGAAAAAAAAAATCATTAAAAAACAACAGCAACATTTACAATGTCACATTATCCTTTTTTTCAAAGCCAGAAGTCCGTTATTTTATTTTATTTTATTTTTAATTCAAATTATTTGAAAGAATAATTTTTGAAAATTTTATTTTTAAACTTAAATTTTTGAAAAAATAATGAAAAAAAAATTGTATTTAAACTAATTTTGTTCTAAATTTTAGATTATTAGGCCCCATTTGATGAAACGAAACTTAAATATTTATGTTTGACATAAGAGCTTATGTGACAGTTTACGCTGAGGAAAAAGTAGAACATGAGCGTTTAATTTGAACATAAATATTTAAATTTCGTTTCAGCAAATGGGCCTAAGTAATATTTTTGTTTTTAATATTCGATGCTCCTATCAATTTCTAAATTTGGTAACACAACAGCACGTGAAGAACCAGTGTCTAGTGACTCACAACACTAAACTATTCGGTGCCGTGACACAAGGCCATATTTTGAGATATGGCATATTCGAACAAATGGTCCTGTGAAGCTTACCTAAAGTGACGTAAGGCCATTATGCCCTCGTGTCACTTTCAGATGCACATATTTCTTATTTACCCTAAAATTAAATCTATAAGGGCAACAGAAGGTTCATTTAGATTTTAGAACTTTAAATTCTTCATTTTATGCCATTAATCGATTTCAAATGGAAATTCCTGCATTGAAAAAAAAAATCAGTTTAAATTAAGTTAAGACTTAAGATAATTATGTTGATAGCAACATTTGTCCTCAAAAATGAATCATGAATTTGGAGTGTGAAAATTAAAACATCGTTATGTTTTCACCAAATTGATCTTTTCATCGGCAAAATTTTTTCCGCTTTAAGTGAAATAAAAATCGAATAGTGGACAAAATTTTTCAAAGAGAATATCAATTTGGGGTGTGAAAACTAAAAATTCGCGCGAACTTTTTATTTTCACACCCCAAATGATTCGTCTCTTTGGCAAAATTTTTTCCCGCTACGCTTTGAGTGAAGTAAAATTCAAACACACATTTTAATGTGAGATTTCCACGTGGAAAAATCTCAAGGATTATGAATAGTGTTTTGAATTTCATAAAATAGCGTAGCCAGAAAAAATGTTTATCCAAGGGAAAATAAAAAGAATATTCGATAGATTTTATTTTTGCTTAAATCTTCTTTACTCTAAGTATTCCCATTATTATAATTTAAACTGTCGGCGGCGTTAAAAATACTGCAAGGAAAAGCTACGTCCAATAAAACTGTCAAAAAGAATTTTTTTTTTTCGTACCGCGAGTATAAAAATTGCTTTAATATGGTATTATGTCACTTAAAGAAAGTGTCACAATGCCATATTTAGATATGGATTTAAGTCGCAAAAAAATATGGCATTATGACACTTCACCAAAGCGTCAAAAGGCCATCCGTTCGAATATGGCCTAATGTCACTCTACAATAGCGTCATAAAACCATACTCCGAAATATGGCATTATGACGCATGGCCTTATGTCACGGCACCAACTATTCTTGTGTGAAAGTTGTTAGGCAGCAATTGAGGGGACCTACAATTTTCTGCCGAATCCGAACGGCTTATTCGAGAAGCACTTTTTCATGACAAGAGATAATGTTAGAGGAATTGTCACTTCGTCGCAAGAGACAATGGTCCTGAAGAAACATTTTTGTTGGTTATTGTTTAGATGGAAGAGGCTGGGTAATCGAACACAGACAGGAATGACAGTCCAACGCACTAATCATTTTTTAGAAAATTGCCCCTGCCAAAAAAGGCTAGAGCGTAGATTGGGTCGAAACAAGAAAAAAAATATTAGGGGAATCTATTTCTCTTACATTTTTAACTTTTCAGGATGATTTATGTAGTAGCCTCGTATAATATATTATTTATATATTTTTTTATTTACGCGACTAATTCAAACATTTTTTATTGAAATTTGATTGGAAAATATTCTTTTAAGTACACAATTGAAATCAGCAGAGATAGAGAAAAGCTTCTTTTCATCTAACGCTTCCTTTTTGAAAAGGTTACCGATACTAGTCAGTTGATGTAATTCTATTTCTTATTTTCTAAATAATATTAAACGTTTTTTGTTGTCAATTTTTTGTATTTTTGTAAGTATAGAGATAAGTGCTTATGTGCACTTAAGCGGGTTTTTTATAACTGCCCAACCCGCATAAATAACCCCTCAAAACGAGGCATTTGTGGTGAAGCACTTATCTGGGTTTTACTGTATGTGTGATATTGTGTACTTAGACCCTGTTTAGATTGGGAAAATTGAGTCCGGACTGGTGAGGGTCATCGTGTCTACATTATAAACTTTGAGGATTTAGGTTCGTAGTTGAGCGGTTTAAAAAAAAAAAAAAATGTTTTTTTTTTTTTTATTTTTTTATTATTATTTTATTTATTTATTAGTTAATTATGGTTAGATGTTTGTTGGTAAGTTGAATGTTGGTAAGTTAAAATATGTTTCTTTAAGATTGACTTAGGAGGCCGCTGTCGTAAGCAAATGGCTGCACCTTCTAAGTCAAGTAGTGAATTAAGACTAACTTAAAAATATATTTGAGAAATGCTTCACATGTATCGAATCGAAACTTATTGCACGAGGTGCTTCCCGTGAGAAAGGAATGCACCTGTTTATGAAATATTCATATATCATTTGAATAAAATGAAATATGAGTATTTAGTTGGCGGCAGGGGAAAAGGGGTGTATCCGTTTGAGATTGGTTTTGCTGCGTAAGTGCCAGTTGTACAATCGTGGTTTAAATTTTGATCCGTGGTTCAGGAATTTTAACTCGCCGATTTCGGTGGGTTAACTGAAGTTCAACGATGGTTTAAGGTTCTAATATCCACTAAAAGCCAATTGCATGCCTGAACCTTCGTTGAACCACAGTTAATGTGCTAAAATTGGTGAGTTAAAATTCCTGAACCACGGATCAAATAAGCAAAAATGGTGGGAACCTGTTATGTTTTAATAATGTGCCGTTAGGCAAGGGGGCGTGTGGGGAATAATGGGTTTACGGTTATGAGTGAAGGCTCAGACGTAATTGAGGCGCCTTAAAATACATTGATACAACAACAATTTCGAAATTTCGAACAGTGAAACAACAACAAATGAGAATCCTTAGACTAGTTTTTATATGTTTTCTTCGCGCCTCACGAGGTATTTTACCCCGCCCTTCTCTTAACCACAAATGGCCATGATACCGGCCTCAAAATTTTCCCAATCTAAACAGGGTCTTACTTACACTACACAACCAAAGGTACATCAGCTTCGTCAAGAAATTCTTTCGTTTGTATAAGAACATAACATATTCAAATGTCTTCTAAGGTTGAAAGGTTATGTACATGTACATACTTCCTTACATCGACATTAAATTAAATTTGAATTAAGTTTGATTGCTTAAAATTCATTTTTAAAATACACATCACATTATGTACATATATCAGCTGAGTTTGTAGAGTCAAAATTAATGAACAACAGCATGCGATACTTTATGCCCCTTCTTCCTCTCTCCAATTTTCTCTCGAGGCTATCGTTTCGTAGATGTATCATGTATTGTATAGTTAATATAAACTTTAAGTAAAGAATATTTTAGATGCGGGCTTCACTAACTATTGTACCTTTAGCAAACTCACCCCAAATCTACTTCATATGTCACACAAGCAGTAAGTGTATGTTTCTTTTGAGTTTCTATCTTTTATTTCAATGAGAAAACTTTTGTAATTTCTAGCAATTTATTAGATGAACTTTTTTTCAGTTAACTTTACAGAAAACCCTGCAAGCACAGCAGTAACCGGGAGTAGTTGTTGATAGATTCTCCATGACTCTTCTAAATATCAAAAAAAAAAAAAAAAAAAAAGAACTAACTAAAGCAATATATACTCCTCTCCTGGCTCAAGTAAAAGATGATGATGAGGGGACAAAGGATGTTGCCGCGCTGCCAAAGAGTTCATTGTTTTGCAGTTCTAGGTTGTAGAACTTTTCTATTGTCTCGAGTTTAAAAAAAAAAAATATTCATGAACAAAAAGAATGGAGTAAAATGTGCGCATCGAACTGCAATGAAATTCTAGTATCCTTGTACACGTGAAAGAATTTTTGAAATAAACCTCCTTCCTGAGAATTCTACATACATATATATATATGTATGATAGTGGTAGAATGGTGCGAGTTCTATAGTACTGCGGAGTCGCAACGGAAGGATCCTGTGTTCTACAAATGACTTGTGACATTAACATAGACCGTATACGACATGAGCAATTCGGAATATCTAGCCATATAGATTTAGTCGTTGTATATGCGCCCATAGAGATCCAGCATTACACTGCATTGTGCATGGATAATTAAACGAGACTTAGATATGAGAATATTCAATTTTGAAAATGTGATTACATCGAGGCGTGTAGTCCGGATAACAATGAAGTTGTTTTAAATGATGTTTTAGAGCGGGGGATGTTTGTTTTTTTTTTTTTCTTGTTTTTGTTGTTTCAAATTGAATTTGAATAGTTACAATTATGGAAAACAAGATAAACAATAGTTTTGTCTGTGTCGCAAACAGAAAATGTTTTGATTGATGTCTCAGAAGTGATGCATTGTTTTTTGCCTGCCTTTCTTGTAAGCATACATTGTTGGTATTATAATGATAATTCAAATTGATAAATAGTCATTAGGCACTTTTAAGAAAGGGTCTTGTGAATAAAAAAAAAAAGTAAAAGCTTTTTTTTAGCTAAAGCTAACTAGTCATAGCTTTTACTAGTAGCTAAAACTATATAGTTCTAGCTAAAGCTTTATTTCATGTGAATAAAAAACAAGATTTTGCTAAATATCTTCAGCTAGAAAATTCTAGCTTTAGCTTTATAATTTTAGTTTTTGTTTGTTTATTCACATGTTTTACCTTAAGAAGCTAGCCTAAGCTTAAACTTATTTATATACATAAAGAAAAATTATCTCATTTTTTGGGATTTTCCCGTACATTTAATCAACAATCTCCCTTTGTATCCAATATAAAAAAGAAATTAAACTCAGATATCTCAATAATATCTGTATCCTCTGCTCAAAGGTTAATGCACCTCCTCATCGCTCTGTTGAATCCCCTAAAAAGTAATTAGAACTGATTTCCGGCCATTTTCTATAGAATTTCGGTTGTCTTTCACGTATAAACTCGGCCATATCGCACTAAATAGTCTTGGAATTTTTTATAGCTTTTACTATATTATTATAGTTTAAGCTTTTTTTATTCACACAAATTGAAGTTTAAGCTGAAAAAAAAAACAAGCTAAAATTAAATGAATTTAGCTTTGGCTATTTGAAAATAGATATTACCAGAAAGAATCTTAACTATCCAAAGCTATTTTTATTCACCCAAAACTTCAGCTTTTACTTAAAAATCCAAGTTTTAGCTTTTTTTTTTATTCACAAGACTCAAAGCAAATTAATTTTACTTTAGTTTCGCTATTAAATCAGTTTAGTATTTTATGAGATTATAGCTGATAAACTCTTGAAGCTTTGAAAGTGGTTTCTATTCTAATATTCTTGTTCTTATAATACATGTAAAATTGTATCCAATTTTTCCATAACTCTTAAATAAAATGAATGTTTCCTCCGGTGCACCTCAAGGAAGCCACTTGGGTCCTTTTCTGTTTTTTAGTTTTTACAATGACATTCCACTTCATACTCAGTTATTTAAAACTTATAGTAAACTTTTGTTTGCTGATGTTTTAAATATCTTTTGTCGAATAAATTTCCTTTCCAATTCCACAGTATCAACAAAACTTCGCAAGTGAAAATCGCGTGAGATTTCGAAGTACAGCCGACATGTTTTTTTTTTTATTTTCATACGCACTTTTCCCATTCACCAGCTAGAAAAGTCGCTCAATACGAATCCTATCTAAAAAATTATGAATTAGCTGTTTTTGCTGTCATCAATTATTCCAATTTAAAATTGAAAACACTTATTTCACGGGCTCTATTATTTTTACGATAGTTAGTTTGCAGTTCTGAAAGTAAAATCCCATTATAACTATCCACTAAATCAGTTCAGATTACTGAAATTCGAAAACTTTTGCTTTGATGGTACCTACAGCAGGAAAACTCTGAACACTCATTTTTAGCTTTCAACGGAATTACTAATCGGCCCTATCAAGGTAACCGTCGGAGCGGAATTCTCTCCGATTTCCTACGAATTGGAGACATTTTGCTTCGAGGTAGTTCTCCGATCAGCAAAAAGTCTCCGATTCGTAGGAGAGAATTCCGCTCCGATGGTTACCTCGATAAGACCGAATTTATTTTCTATTTAAATTGATTTTCCACAGTTAAATATAACTAAGCTATTCAGCAAGTCCAAACTTTTTGACAGAAAATTACGAATTTTCGAATTTCTTAGAAAAAAAAAATGATTGGCAAAGAATTTTTATGATTTTTCTGATAAACTAGCGGAGCCCAACTAACTTTGTATCGCTTCCATAAGAAATAACTAAAAATATAAAAAATTATAAAGATGAACTCCGAATTTGAGAAGTCCGAATTTTTTGTTTTTGTGATTTTTTTTTTGTTTTTGTGGTTTTGTTTTGATAAGGCATTTTGGTATTTTATTAATGGTTTCTATTTGAAAATTAAGCAATAATAAGTTTTTAGATTAAAAATCGTGATGTTTTTGCAGTGACAGTTCGATAACTCAATCTAATTTTTGGGTTTAACACACTAAGTGCCAGTTGTACAATCGTGGTTTAAATTTTGATCCGTGGTTCAGGAATTTTAACTCGCCGATTTCGGCGGGTTAACTGAGGTTCAACGATGGTTCAAGGTTCCAATATGCACTAAAGGCCAATTACATACCTGAACCATCGTTGAACCACAGTTAATCCGCCGAAATTGGTGAGTTAAAATTCCTGAACCACGGATCAAATATTTGTACAACTAGCCCTAAGTTGTACAAATATTTGATCCGTGGTTCAGGAATTTTAACTCACCAATTTCAACAGATTAACTGTGGTTCAACGATGGTTCAGGCATGTAATTGGCTTTTAGTGCATATTGGAACCTTGAACCATCGTTGAACCTCAGTTAACCCGCCGAAATCGGCAGAGTTAAAATTCCTGAACCACGGATCAAAATTTAAACCACGATTGTACAACTGGCACTAAGAACAACAAAATCCCATATCAACGCAAAATCTTCAATGATAAAAGATAACAGAAATCTCAATAAAACAAAAATAGCGGACTACTTAAATACGGCTTCTTAATTTTAAGTCATAACTTTGATATTTTTTTATTCATAACTTTGATAATTTTTAAATGACGATTTTAAAACTCAAGTCGTCCTCTGCTGGTTTAAAATTTGTTCAATTTGCTATCTTTAGGCATTTTTCTTTTTTCAGTTCAGAGCTGAACCCGAACTGTCACACAAAAATGCTGTGTTTTTTTTTTTTTGAGTTCAGAGCGCTCAGAGCTTGGAATTTGTATTTCTTTTTTCGTTCAGAGCATGCTTCATGAACCATGAGCTCAGAATAAAAAAAACCGAGCAGAGAGAGTAAGTAACTGAGCACGACAAACTTCATACAGTTTCCATTAAATTTGACAGTTATGACGTGCTCAGGTGTGTTTCATAAATCGGAGTGCTCTGAACATGCTCTGCTCAGAAATTACTTCGTTCGCTCAGACTCTTCTTAGTGCTTTGCTCTGCTCTAAACCAACTCTGAACTATAAAAGAAAAACGAAAAAGGAAATAGTTTGATGAGTAACTTTCGGGAACTTTCAAAAGTCATCTTATTAATATTACAAAAAATGTTAAAGTTTGTAAAGATGTTTGTCCTTCAATCATTCTGGAACGGCTGGACGGATTTTCATTAAATTTTTAGTAATAGGATTTTAATGAAATTTTAATGATTAAAGAGGATACTTTTCATAATACAAGATGCTTACGGGCTCAATAGGCTGTTAGGTATATTTTCAGGAAATTGATAGAGTAAATTAAATATTTCACAATAAAGAAAATGACATATAACAAATAATAATGATTACGACACGAGGTCTTTATTAGTGGCGAGTTAGAACAAGAGTGACTACAAAGATTAACAGCAAACAAACAACAAACTGCACTTACAAGCAAAGCGCCTGCCTAATCTTTTTGGCGTTGGTTGGTTGCTAGGCTGTCTAAAGATTATAACAAAAGCTGCGCTCCAACTTTATCTTTGCAGAAGATGAAGTTGGAGAGCAAATTTATTTTCGGACTACAAGCCACGCTGGGGTATTTGCCTGCAAAGACCAAGTGTGGTAAAAAGCTTCTCCTTGGGTACATTGGGGGGGAATCGTAGAAGCACATTTTATTATGTAACAATATAGTTAGGCCCCCTTTGTGCCAACAAAATATTTTTATAATCATTATATTTTAATAGTTTTAAGTTAACCAAATTGTATATATATGATGTTCAATAAACAAAATCCTAAAAAAAAAAAAAAAAACAAAAAAAAGGGAATTCGTATTCTGCCCTTACCAGTGGTGTGCGTACCATTCTCGAGTACGAAAGGAGAAGTACCAAGAAACACACTGCTGAGTGCGTGGTGCACTAGATAGGAGTTTCGCCTGTTTTTGGCTTTCGAGCTGTGAAATTTAATTTGTGCCTGCAGTTTCGACTGAGGTCGGGTACTCTATCCCATTGCAGTATTTGTGCCTGCAGTTTCGACTGAGGCCGGGGACTCTATCCCATTGCAGTATTTGTGCCTGCAGTTTCAACTGAGGCCGGGGACTCTATCCCATTCTACTTTTGTGCCTTTAGTTTCGACTTAGGCCGGGGACTCTATCCCGTTCTACTCATTTGTGCCTTCAGGCCGGGGACTCTATCCCGTTCTACGTATTTTTGAGCCTTTAGTTTCGACTAAGGCCGGGGACTCCATCCCAAATATATGAAGTATATTATATGAAATACCGTGTTATATTATTTTAAGTAAAGTTAGTTTGTAAGATTGTAAAGGTCGAATAAAATTACGATCGACAGGAGTTCCGAACTCTTCAAAATCAAACCGAGTTTTCTTGCTTTCTTCGGTCTGACCCTGGACCCGCTGAGCTACCTCAGCTATGGACAAAAAAGCATAACAGATATTGGATAGATATGCCTATGCCTATCTTTATTCTCATCAAGAAACACAAACTTATATAATTCCTTCCTTAGTGAATGGTCTTATTTCATTCCTTTTTATATTTTTTTAATTATATAAAAATTATTATTGCATTTAGTACATAAAAGGAAATTTTAATTATTTCTTTTTTAGTTATTCCTTTCACATTCGTCGATTTGCATGTATACTTGTATTTTTTTTTTTAAACTCCCAAGAGAACAAGACAAAGGAAATGCTGCATAATCTCATTTGTATATAGTTTAGTTGGGGCCTTAGTAGCGTACGGGAACGGGAGGAGTACCTTTAATATAGTATCTTCATGCATTTGGAATTCTTGGCAACGGCATAAAGGATATCAACATGAATTTTCTTTTCCGAGATGGAAAATGAAAAAAACGAGGGATGTGGGGGCTTGAAAGCGGGTCCAGACCCAGACCCAGGCCCAGGGTTGAGCAACAGGACGATGACGACGACGACGTCGATAGAAATGGTTGTCCTTTGCATTTTGCATCAACTGTCGATTTAATTTTTAATAGCTAGTAGCGGTTCATGGAGAGGATGATGGGAATGGTGTTACTTGGTTGGTTGGTTCCTTGCTGCAGCATCAATTATATATATGTTTGTGTCTATACATAAAATCTGCAAAAGCCATTTCCTGCCTTTTGTTTTTTTTTTTTCGATATTCTTGTCTGCTGTCGTCGTCGGTCGGTCGATTGAGTGTGAAAGTTTGAAGGCTTCAAGGGTGGTGCAGCAATTAACCTTTTAGTTTCAATAACTTTTATATGAAAAGTTTTTGTATGCACATTGCACACCTTCCCCCCCAAGGCAATCGGGATTGGACTTAAATGTTGCAGTTTACTTTTGAAATGGAGGACTATTAAAAAAAAAATTAAATTAATTGTTTTTTTTTTTTGCTTTTGTTTTTTTCTTTTTCTCTTAAAGGCGGCAACAGTGGCGTAGTATACCCGCAGTCAGACATAAAAAAAACGCACAAAGGACTCAATCGGTGCTAATCTTTTAGACACATAATTCCTTACACAGACGCCGCCGGATAACGAATAAACACACATCAGCTAACAAAGTGCAGTCAGGTCAGTGTTCAGTAAGTGTTATTGGCCACCGACTGCGCCGCCATCCATACCTAAAAGTCTTGTCGGAGTTTTCAAACGATAAGAAAGTTCGAAAACCGAAAAACAAGATAACATACATAAACCCCCGTCTGTATGGCGGTTAGCTTTAGAGGGGTTAACTTACACCAAATTTAACCTCGTGTTAAGCAGCTTTAAAGGTTTTTGCTCTCTTTTGAATTTCAGACATTTTTCTTCTTTATTTTTGTAAGCAAGCTCTATAATTCCGACTTCTTGAATACGATTCTCCTATGAGCTTAGCGTGCCAGAGTTTTATGCAAATCAAAATCCTCCCCTCTTTTTTTTACTTATACGGAGAATGAATGTGTTATATGTTATCGCTACCCTAACAACCACAAGCACCCTCTTTCTTCTATATCGAACCACCCTCGCCAACACCTTCCACCCCATTTCACCACTAGCGATGGAGAATTTTATATAATTTAGTGTGGAAGTAATCGCTTAGCATTTTTTAACCATTAGTCATTGGATTGCCTTTAAGAAACACAGAGTAGAGTAGAAAAAAAGAAAACTAAGCTAACAGTTGGCTACGTTTAAGCTTTGAGAGTTGGGTGTCCTTATAGAGGGTTAGTTTTTGTTATGATATGGCGCCATCATGAATAAAGAAAATTATTATTATTTGTTAGAAAACCATGTAAGCGGTTAAAGGTTGTTTTTCTTTCTTCATCCTTTATCCTTCATTTGTTTTTTTTTTTTTATTTTTTTATTTCCTACTTAACCTCGTTAAGGAAGATAAACCACTTACAAGGTATCTATATCCCTTACGTTTGCTTAAATAGCTACTTAGTGGTTGAAAATTAGTTTAGCCAGATAAAAATAATGAGGAAAAGTGAATTTCAAATCACTTCACGGAAAGCAGATGGAAAGTTTTCATTGCTTAATAAAATGAAAAATTAAAATAAGTTTTTTTTTTTTTTTCGAAATATTTGCAAGGAGACGAAATATGTTGAGACAAAAACTTTAAATCTCGAATTTTGAATTGCCATTTGTGTTAAAAGTTTTTGGAAATATATTTAAATTTTCATAGAAATTGATTTTGCGTTTAATTTATTCAGAGTAGGTGATGAGTGGTTTTGAAGTAATTGTTTTGTGGGTTTGAAATTAATTTAAGAAAATCTGTGTATGTGTATACACTACAGGGTGTTTTTTTTTATTATACTACAAACAGCTAGGGTAGTAGGTAGGTTGTAGTAGCCGTGGCGTGATGGTTAGTGCGATGGACTGTCATGCCGGAGGTCTAAGGTTCGATCCCCAGCCTCGCCACCTATTTATTAAAAAGAAAGAAAAAACGGCTACTACCTCTTGCGAGGAATTGACAAATCCTCCAAGAGTATCTCCTATCACAGAAAAGTGCCGCTCGTTAGCCGTTCGGATTCGGCAATAAACTGTAGGTCCCCTCCATTCCTGCAGACACGCACACAGGAATGGTTGAGAGTTGTAAGTCCCTAGGCCCTAGTTCTTTAGGAGCTGTTGTGCCATCAAATTTATTTATTTTTATTTTACAAACAGCTAGGGCGTGTAGGTTGGGTCGAGACAAGAAAAACATTGTATCGAGGGCGAGCTTTTTCCCCCTGTTAAGGCGAGATGGCCAATTTTATAAAAAATTGTGTTGAAATTGAAATAAAATGCACGACTGGGTCGCACGAACTTGCTCTTGTAGTAAAAGTTTCTTCGAATTTTAAATATTGAGTGTAATATAAAAAATATAATTAATATGTATTTATCCATTTAAAAATTGAAATTTCAATATGGAAAAAAGCATGTTTTTTAAATTTATAAAACAAATACTTAAAATGTTTTAAAATCAGAAAAAAGAACGCTATCTCAATTCTTTAAAAAAATGTGAATTTAACAGAAAAAATTTTCAAAATCGTTGGAGCGGTTTTCTTAAAAAATAATTCTTTATATATAAATTTTGTTAATAAAATTCAAAAATTGTTTTTTTTTTTTTAAATTATTTATTGAAACTTTATTATTTTTATGTCTTTACGATTTGATGGTAAAATAAAGTCTGTGATGCTGACCGGCGTAAGTCACCTCGTCATCTTGTCTCTGATGTGATGTGTATGAGGGTTGAAATATGAACCGAAGATCGATGATATTTATGGTTTCCTGTTGAACATGATATCATATTCAATTTCTGGTGTTAGGTTTTGGCATTCTGGAGCATGTGTAACATAAAAAATTTCTTGAAATTCTTTTGAAAAAAAATTTAGAATGCAATTTTTATGAATAAAAAATAATATACAACTAAAACCAAAATTTCAAAAAAAAAATTCATCAACCCGTTTTCAAAAAAAATGATTTTTCAAACAAAAAATTTGAACTTTTTTTTTTAAATCCCAAAAATATTTGTAAGCACTTGATAGGATTTTTATCAAAATCGGTTTAGCGGTTAATGAGAAAATCGAAAATAAAAAAATGGTTGTATGTGTGGTAGGTACCGTTAATAACGGTTTTTGGTAAATTTTTTTTTTCACCAAAATAGAGGCCATACCACTACTAGTACCTACACACAAAAATTTTAAAAAAAAATCGTTAGAGCCGTCTTTGAGATAAATAACTTTTTAAAAATGGTCCTATGGCAAGTACCGTTATTTTTTGAACTAAAAAAAATCTCGATTTCCCCTCTAGGGAATCATCCAAAAATCTTATGCTCCAAGTAGGCCGAAAAAAAAATCATTATATATTTTTTTTTTTAATTTTAAATTCAAATTCAATTTTTTTTCAAAAACCGTTAACTGAAAAAAATAGCTTTAGAAACAAATTAAAAGAATAGATTTTTGGATTTTTTTATAACCTATATAGTAATGTAATATGGGTAATTCCGATCTTTTTTAATAATTATTTATCCACTTTAACCCAATGCTTTAAGAAATGGTCCCTTCCTTATAAACGCGGGGACAGAGACCCCCCTCTTCCAAACGATTTTTTCGATCGTGTCTGAAAAATTTACAAAGTGTAAATGTCAGTAATTTATTTATGACAGCCAAGCAGCCATCGAAATAAAATCAAAACTCGTTTCCTGCTGCCGTGAAGAGCTCAAGGTTCTTGACTCGCAGCACAAAGTAAGGCTCTGTTGGGTTCCTGGCCATATAGGAATTCCAGGTAACGAGAAAGCAGACGAGCTGGCACGAATTGGATCATCAATTGATCCAAACCGAGCAGAACTAAACGTATATGCACCAATCTGCACCTTCAAACAGAATGTGGCAAAGAAAATTCTTGAGAAAACTAATGTAAGGTGGACCCTACTCGACTCCTGCATGAATACCAAAAAACTTTGGCCGTGTTTCGACAAGGGGAAGACAGATAGGATCCTCACGCTAAATAAGAAATCATTGTACACGCTTGTAGGTACAATAACTGGACACAATCTGCTGAAGTACCACATGGAAAAACTGAGGCTCAGCACGGATGATCTGTGCAGAGGTTGTGGCGATGAAGAAGCACAAGAAGACTCTTCTCACTTCCTATGTCACTGCCCAGCACTCTCGCAACTAAGAAATAAGCACCTAGGAAACTACTTCTTCAATAACTTAAAAGAGCTCTCCAACTTTTCTGGTGTGCATATTGTCGAAATTCATTAATGCCTCTAGATGGCTAGATAATCCATGAAAATTTATAGGTTAAACTATTTGGAGTGTCCAATCCTCCAGGATATCACAAGAGATCTACATTGATCTAAGTCTGATAGAAACAAGATCCTCTATCAGCCCGATAACCTAACCTACCTTACACTCACCACCAGCTTTAACCCCATACTCTCTCTCCCAACTCATCAATAGAATAATCATGAATATGCTTACTTCTTCTGTTATTTCTGAGTCAAATTGATCAATAAACACTCTGCCTTATTTATACACAAAAAATGGTTAATTCGGCTCTTGTGTTCAGGGCAACTACACAACGGAATAAGAATTTTCCAGACTCAAACTAAAGGCAATTGCTTACTGCTCCATTTGAGTCCGGAAAATTAATCATTTTTTGTTTATAAATAAGGCAGACTAAATTTTGTGAGTTAATAACCGATTTTTTAGATTTCTTGACATTTCTCTTCCCAGCATCTCCCTTAGTGTTGCTCCCAGCGAAAAAAAAAAAATAGGAAAACTTTTTTTGTAAGAAATTTAATTTACTGGTTTTCATAATATTCGCGAAAACTATAAAAAAAGGGACCTTTAACCCCTTGTACTGGCTTAAGCTCGCGGCTCTGAGCTGGAGACTTTTAGTATGTTGAAGCCTGAGGGTCATCCCTACAACTTTAAAAAAAAAATAACCCAGACTACATGGATTTTTGCATTTATTTTATGATTTTAAGTCTTCGTTGACTGGACTACATAATACCAAAAAATCGAATTTCCCCTCACCAAAAAATTCTCTGTACCAAATTTAAAGCAAATCGGTTATACCGTTTAGGCTCTAGCTCAAATAACCCGCTCTGACCCTCTGACGCACAGACCGACACGGGCAGTAGGTATGGCGAAAACCCACTTTTTCGGATTTCTCCATCATCGCAGTGTCAATTTTGATTACAACTTTTGTTCGTTTTTTTTCTCCCAAATGGATTCTACGTCTTTATGGGATAGAGCAATCTGCTTAAGAAAATCAGACATTTAGTCCGCTTTAGAACCAGCTTTGGCACGATTTGTTTAGTCGCCACACAAGTGCTGATGTTGCTCCAGCTGAGGTTTGTGCAGCTTCGAGCAAGTGAAAATGGAATTAATTTTTCGAATTGGATTTGGCCTTTTTTTTATTTTTTTAAATTTTATGAGTTAGCAGGTAGCCTTTGCGATAGTAAATATATTTTTGGGAATATCCCGAATTTGAAGTGCTACGATTTCAGAGTCTAAAATCGTAGACCTTAAAAAATGTATTCCTTTCATATGCGGAAAAGAAATCAATACCGGATCGGATAGGTGGGACTTCATTCATACTGAAATTGGACAGAAGATGTTTTGAGATTTATGTCCATCATTTACCTTTTTATTTTACTTTTTATCAATAAAAAAACGCTGTAATTTTTCATCGACAAAATTGACCCATAAAGCAAAACGGACATAAGTCAAAAATCTTTTTTAATAGTCCTTGTAAGAGTCACATATATGTCCAACTGCTCCCTAATGATTTCTTGAAAAAGCTTTCCGATAAAATAAAAAATGATTTATCACTTCATTCCGGACAAGCCAATGAATTCAACAACAAAACTCAATTATTTCCCCCCGACAAGCATCATCTGGATTATATAAACTCTTCAAAGCTCGAATTTCAACACACTTGAACTCACACTACACTCAACTAAATTAACCCTTTTAACCGACATAATCTCGCACTATCATTGCAAAACATAAAAAAAAAAAAAAATGAAACTGGGTCAATCAAGGTCATAAACCTACATTTCAGATAAATACCTTATAAGAGTTCACTATGGCGTATACGTAACCTTTTTTTTTTTTTTTTTTTCGCTTTAATCTCTTTTGCTGAGTTTCAATTTCGGCTACTCAGCGTACAACAGCTATCATAAAAATCAAAACAACAACTCTCTTAATCTATGAGCCTATAATAACATCAACACTTCAGATAGATTATTAAGTTATTTCGTGATTGCAATATCGTGTGCACAGTTAATGTGATACGCGCGGACAGACAGAGGCATTATATTGTACCGAGATACGCAATTATTATCACAGTGTGAAGTATAGGCAGGTACACAATACATACCCATACTTGACATTTTGGTACCCAAGCTCAGAGTGAGAGCGCGAGATGAGTGTGAATTTGAAGGGAGGTAGGAGGTGTTTTGTTTATTTTAGGGGTTGAATCGGGTGGCATGTTATAAGTGCACACAGCCATACAAAGTACACATTATTATTATTAAAGCTTCTAGCGGCAGGTATACAGATATATGTGGAGATAAACACTGTCAATTTGTTTGGAACTCACTAATTAGTGAATGTTTGCTTGTTAAGGGGAAAGATTTTCGATACTCCCGCCGCCACCGCCGTTGCTGAAAACCGTTTATCTGTTGTTGATTAAGATTATAATTTTAGAATCCTGATACTTTGCTTGTTTTGCTTTGTTTTGATTACAAACCGCGAAAATCGTATTTTTAGTTTTATAACTTTCAAAAATAAAATTGAATATTTTAAAAATAAACAGAGTACATAATTATATTTGGAATTTTTAATTGAACAGAGAATTTAGGTGAGACAGAAATTGTTGATTTATTTATTAACATAGAGGAAACATAAATTTAAAAATAAAGAAAATTAATACAAAAAACTTTTTGTTTATTTTTAATGAATTTTTAAATATTTTCCAAAGTTTATCAAATTTTCTATTTTTGTTACAAACAAAGTAAATTTAAATTTTGCCTACAAAACAAAAATATAAAATAAATAAAAATTAAAAGCAAATGTCTCTATCGACTGAAAATAGTCTCCAAATTATCAAATAGTAAAAATTCGATTAATCTAACAAGATCAGCACGAATTTCTCATCAACACATTTTTTATTGGAATAAATATTGTTACTTCTGTCGGATTGATCATTTCATTAATTAGCTAGGTCGTGTAAATAAGTTTACTTAAAATTTGTCATCTAATGTAGTATTTTTTTTTAGGTAAATATTGATCGAAAAAAAAAATGATGCTTATTTAGAAGATTATTCGAATAGAAAAAATGTCTGTTCGAGTAAATAAAGTAAGACTGTGCTTGAAGCTAAAAATAAACTTCATTATTTGATGATGCTTTAACTTTAAGAAAATTATTTGAATTTAACTAAACGATGGGAATTTTGAACAAACACTGAAATCGTTAATGAATTATGATGACAAAATTATAGAAATTTATCTTCAATTTAGTTTGTTTAGCTTCAATTGCTTAAATGACTAAGCGGTCATTATTAGATAATGGAAATATTGTGTGACGTTATAAAGAAATTATTTTAAAAGACATGATTTTTAAATTAAATAAAATCTAATTTTCGTTTCAAGACATTTGGGTAGGTAAACAATTTAATTTTCTTTTCAAGGCATTTAGGTAGGTAAACAATTTATTTTTTTTTATTTTTGCAATAAAACGAACAAATTTTGTTGGTATTCTCACTCTCAATTAGTTTACACACCTTTTATCATGTGGAATTTCTAAAATTAATCCTACAATTCGTAACTAGTTCCCTTGAGCCTTAAGTTGATGGTCATTGCGAGTTCCAGGTGTACTGAAAACATTTTATTTTTTTCTGGTTGCTGTATTTAAATCTGACGTCAGTATTCTTACAATTAATAGTTGTAAAAGAAAATACACTTGTCAAAAAAAATTAAGGGAACAAAAAAAAATCACTTTTTTTTAGTGTTTTTTGAAAAGCTGTATCTCTGTGAAAAGTGGTCGTATTGAGATAAAACAAAAGGCATTCTAAAGCTTTATAATTTTTGTATTGAGGAATTTCAGCAAATGAATTTTTTAAGGTACCGTTATTGCGCAATCATAAGAAGAAGCAAATGGAACAAAAATTGGATAATAATATTGTAAATAATGCAAAACTGTGAAAAAAGTTGACAAAAATTGTTCTTTTCTTTCCCATTTTGATGACAATTTCACAATGTTTATGAAGCACCCAATTCGTTCCTTAAATTGTTTTTTACGACTTTTATCATTCGGTACTGGAAAACGGTTCAATGGATTAATTTGAAATTTTACAGAAATATTGGTGGTCTATAGTTCTTTAAAATGTCTTACCAAATTAAGTCCTGCAGTCAATATTTGTTAAGCAGTAAAAGATTTACAAAAAGTCTTTAAACAGTCCTTTTCTTGACCTTTTCTTAATGTAACGGTGAGGAGCCAAAAAAAATAATCGTTATAATGTTTTAAAAAAATCTTATAGAAAATTAATTCCCGTTTTTAAAACTACCCTTAAATTTTTTGTGTCGTCATTCCTTGCGAAGATATTGGTAGTCAAAGTCAAAAGTCTGTTTTTTCATTCAAAGCCAGATATTCTTCTGAAAAAAAATTTTAGAATAACGAAAAAAGACGACCTTAAAACTAATTAAACAAGTTATCGAAAAAAAGCATTGATTTGGCTCAAAAAAAATTTTCAAAGAAAATGCCAATGTTCAAAAAAAAAAAATTTTGACTCGTGCTTCTTCTTATGATTGCGCAATAACGGTACCTTAAAAATTCATTTGCTGAAATTTCTCAATACAAAAAATATACAGCTTTAGAATGCTTTTTGTTTTATCTCAATACGACCACTTTTCACAGAGATACAGCTTTTCAAAAAACACTAAAAAAAAGTGATTTTTTTTTTGTTCCCTTAATTTTTTTGACAAGTTTATATAAATTAAATAGTCTTAAGCATTTCATGAAAAATACAACTTTACAAATAAAAATATTTCTAGTTTTTAAAATTTTCTCAAAAACAACTTTAAAAGATTTTGATTAAACTTTGCACCTGTCATCACCAATGTGCATTTCAGGTATTTTTAACTTCCCATTGGAAGTTATTGTAATTGGTCCGATTTGTGAAATTGAAAATTTTGACATTTCTCGAAGTTTCGAGATCTCTGGATTTGGATTACATTGTTTTTAGAGAGATGTCTGTGTTCGTACTTTCGGAAGCTTTTTTTTTGTTCACGATATCTCGAGAACGCATTATAATATCGACTTCAAATAAATTTTATTTTACAGATAATAAGGCCATAACGTGCAGAAAGGATTTTCAGAAGAATTCAATTAGCGGTTTTTTTATTACAGTAATTTAAAAAAAAAAGTTGTGAAATGGCTTGTTTCTCGAATATCTCTAGAAAAATAAATGCTATCGACTTTGGCCTGGTTTCAATCCATGCATAATGATGTACTGAAAAACTGGTAATACTTTAAAAAAAATCAACCATATTTTTTTTTTAAATTAAAAAAAAAAACATTAAAAATTGTTAAAAAATATCGAATATCTTTAAGAACACACAAAGATATTAACTTCGGGTTAATTTTATTTAACACACAAAGTTATAGTTGATAATCGGTAGAGTTTGTAAAAAAAATCAACTAACGGTTTTTTTTTTCTAGGCCAAAAAAAAAACTGCAAAAAAAAATGCTAAAAATTGTTAAAAATGTTTTTCGGCTCGAATATCTCGAGAACAACCAATGATAACAACTGTGGGATAATTTTAGTCTACACACAATGTCGTAATTAGTAATTGATAAGGTTTTTAAAAATATAATAATAATTGTTGGAATTTTTCGTGTCGCATATATTTATAGCAAACAACCTTCCCTTGATTGCACAAGTTTTTCGAAGATTTTAAATTGGTAATTTTCTTATAAAAAATAACACCGGTGTCGATTTTCAAAGGGAACCAATGGGAAGTTATCCAGTGTGGGTCAACCCCAGCCTCTTTTTAGTTTTTAATTCAAGATCAAGTTCTTGCGATTCAGTCTTACACATTTTTTTTTGGTTTTTTGCTTTTGACTCGCATTGCCCGAAGAAATTTCTTGGGCTAAAATTGTCAGGAATAAGAAATGTTTTACTCTCAATAAATAAATAAATAAGCTCTCTTTTCTGCTCAAAACTACATAATTTTTGAGTAAAATATCATGATTTTAATAAAATTATCTAAAATTTATAGAAATTGGCAATTTTTGGAAGTTAACGAACAGACCGCTATGATATAATATTCTCACAAGCGGAAGTTTACCTATTTACGAATTTAATGTAGGTTTTTATGAATTTAAATATTAGAAATTCTTTTTATTCACACAGCTATGATATAAATTGAACTGAATTGAATTGAATGCTTTCGTTTAAAATTTGAAATTGATTCTTGAAAAATAATAATGTTCAATAAGCAACGACGCACCTCAAAGCACGCGCTACAAATAATTTGACCTTAAAGTTAAGTGTCGACTATAATTATTATAGCTTATATCATAAAAAGCACGTCATGCTATGTTGAATGGCATTCCTTGGAGTTCGATAAGACATCGAAATTGAATGACATCGATTATGATATCAATATCTTAAAAAAAAAAAAAAACTTTATATATTGAAACTCTTTTGTTTAGATTGTAATAGGCCATAGATAAGTAAGTAATGTACATCATGATTCATCAATATTTTAGAAGAATGTATATTTAGGTATTTCCTGTACAGCTCTGCAATTTGATAAACTTTCTGTATACATTTGTCATCGTGTAAAGTAAATTTTTGTTTATTTTCTTGTTTTCAGGCAACTAGAATTCAGCTTAATACCTACTACATTTAAATTAGAGCAAATAATGTAATTTCGTTGTATATTTCGAAAATCAATTCAAAATCAACTCAGTTTCCCATATTAATTCACATTTCAAAATGATGTAATTTCAAGCAAATTTACAAGAAATTCAGTAGGAAATTACTTAATGAATACATCCAAATGGAATTCATTCAAAGTGGAACCCATTTAAAATGTCAAATTTCAATGTATGTTGTAAACAGCAAAAACAAGCGAATGACAGCCAAATAAAGTTCAAAATGAAATCGGCTGTCAAAAAAATTAGGAAATTTTATTTTGCAAAATTACCTCATTCAAGCTCTAATGAAAACTTAGCAAATTTAATTTTTACGGAATTTTAGACGAAATGGCAATTCTTTATTTTCCAAAAAAAAAAAAAAAATTAAGGTATTCATTTACTTCGCAAAATTGACAATTTCTACGTAGTTATCCATTCATTTTGACTTTTTATAAACTTGAACCGAACATGGATTAAAATTGGCCGCCTTCATATCCAAAGCGATATGGATAGCTATGTGTTGTTGTAATCCCATAAAAAAATTCAGCTGTTGAATTAAACAGCTGTTTTCAAAAACAAATCCTAAGTTATCAAAACATTTTCGGTATACTAAACTATCCAAAATGCAATTTGAGGAACAACTGATAACGTTTGCAATTGACTTTCGGTGTGCTGGTGTCGCGTTATTTTATTGTTGGTATTTCGTTGTTTGTAAAGGAATAAAATATTATAAAAATTACTTACATAAAATGCATATCAGTGTAATTTGGAATGATACTAACCAAACATTCGCATAAAAAAATTAACATTAAATTTTCCTTTTGTCAGTTGTTTTGACATTTGACAGAAAATTTTACCTGTTCGGCTTTTTTGTTCAAAAACATATCAGATACTAACTTATAAATAGGGCACTAGCGGAATACGTCAGTTTCAAATGATAGAAAAAAAATACTTTGATAGTTAAATCACTTTGAGGGAAAACATTGTTGGCGGAAAACTGATTGGATACAAAATATTATTTACAAGTGTTAGAAGATGCATTATTAAACGACGAGAAAAAGTGCATTTAGTGGATAGCTAAAAGAATGTATCGCCATTAGCGAGTAATCAAATATTTTCCCTCAAAGTGTCATTGGAACATTTAGAAAGAGATAGCTTGGTGAAAAGCTCTATCTTAGATAGCCTATCCAATTGCCAACCGAACGCGGCCAATGATAAATGTCAAAAACAGCTGACCATAACTGATTTCAGTTTTTTATGTGCGTGGAGTTGATTTGTTTATCTGATTTTTCAATCGTTAGTTAAACAATCAGTTAAACACCTGAGAATTAAAGTTAATTGACTCTTAAACAATTGAAAAAAAAAACAACCTGACAAAAATAATCTACAGAATATTATAATTTGAACGTCAAATTTATTAGTGTCTTACAACGTTTCCACCGACCACAAAACCAAGATTTGGGTAGATTTGCCATAAATCTTCTCCCAAATCCCGTGATTTACCATACAAATTTTAATCTCCTCAAATAAAGATTTAAAATAAATCTCCAAAGGACCAATATAGTTTTACAATTCGAACAGACCTCCACTTATTCAGCGCAATACAATCTAATTTTGTTGTATCGTTTGACACAAAAAGCAAACTTGCCATCTCTCTTCCACTTCATAAGGAAAATGACCCACCATGTACATCTTAAGATGTAGATTTTAGATGGCGCTAACAGCCCAGGGTGGACTACTGTTGGTTGAGGCCGTAGTCCATCCTGGGCTGTGAGCGCCATCTAAAATCTACATCTTAAAAGATTATGTCAAAATTAACCTATTTTTAAATTTTTTTTTTCTGGTGAAAGCACTAGCTAGGATTTATTTAATCTAAACGAGATTAACTTGCGCTGAAAACGTAGTATTTGTTTTTGCTTTTGATAAATTTGGCCAGTTTATATTTTAGAGATCTCAGAGGGCCCTGTATTCTCAGAAATATAAACACAATTTCTTATGGGGTTTTCCATTGGTAAAAAAAATCAAATTTCTTTGATCCAGATCTGTCAAAACAGTGTAAAAATCGGTCTTTTGACAGATCTGGATCAAAAAAAAATTGATTTTTTTTTACCAATGGAAAACCCCATAAGTTTTGCTATCAATAGTTGAGGAATTTTTTTTTTTTAATTGGTTACTCATCATGCTCAGTTCTTTTCTGTCGCAGTAAGTCATAAAAGAAAAAAAGGAATAAAAAGTGTTTTTGAGAAATCTTGTTTATATGTTTTTAATGCTCTTGTTCTTTCAAAATTACAGAGGAAAATTACTGAGAACTCTGAAATATAAACTGACCAATTTGAAAGACGGTGTTCAAATTGGCTTCAATTCAGGCGACTCATTTTGACGTCTCTTTTGTTGTTAAAATTGGCTTCAATTCAGGCGACTCATTTTGACGTCTCTTTTGTTGTTAAAATTGGCTGACAGAAGTAAGGCCAATGTAACCACCGTCATTTGCTTGCCCACTATTTGACGGGGCGAAGTCTCACAGTTATCATTTTCTTGAACAGGCCTAATTAGTCTCCCAGATACATACATGGATAATCGAGTATCCAAGAAAGGCTATCCTTGTGAATACGAAACGCGGTCTTTGGTAGAAATGAGTAGATAGTTTTGAGAATTAAACGAACAAAGCTAATACTTACTAGATTTTTCAAAACTGCTGTTTAAAAAAAATAACTATCTCTCTCTTTTCTGCCAATTATGAGCATTTTTTTTTTTTGACAAGAAAGTTAAAATTTAATGCGAATTCCGCTTTATACAGGGTATAAGATGCCCAATCTGCTGGAGCAAGTAGGTTGGGCTAAGACAAGAAAAAAATCGTATGGGAGGGGGGGGTCTATTTCCCCCCGTTTAGGCAGGAGGGGCAATTTTCTAAAAAAAATTGACTTAAAAAAAAAAAAAAAAAACAACGGTACAATTTAAAATGCTATGCTATACCTTTTTGGAAAGCCAGAAATCTCTTCTTTAATTTTCATTTTAAATTAAATTGTGTTAGTGAATAGTTTTTGAAAAATTAATTTCCAAACTCGAAATTAAAAAAAAAAAAAAATGAAAAAAATAAGTTCCAAACTTATTTTTTTCAAAGTTTTATGTAATTAAGTATAATTTTTGTTTTCAAAATTCAATGCTCTTAATAATTTTCAATAAAAAACAGAAAACCGGATGCTAAAATGTCTTTTAGTTTTTGAGAAAATTGAAAATAACGAAATCTACTTTACTACATATTTTGTAGAAATAGGATCTTTTGAACAACAAAATAACGGATGGAAGTCGAATTTAAGGAAAACTTACTTTTGTTATTCTCAATTTTCTCAGAAACTAGACTACATTTTGACATCTGGTTTTCAATGTTTGACTAAAAATTGATGGGAGTATTGAATATTAAAAATAAAAATACTACTAAATAACGTAAAATTTTGAACAAAATCAGTTTGAACACAATTTTTTTTTCAAAAATTTAAGTTTGAAAATTAATTTTTAAAAAACTGTTCACTAAAAGAACTTAATTTAAAAACAAAATGGAAGCAAATATTTATGGCTTAACAAAAAAGTATAGCACGTCATTTTAACCGCTACTGTTGTAATAATTTTTTTTCTATAGTAAGTCAATTATTTTAGAAAATTGCTCCTCGTGTTATTATTAATTTTCTCAAAAACTAAAAGACATTTTAGCATCCGGTTTTCTTTTTTTGACTGAAAGCTAATAAGAGCATTGAATTTTGAAAACAAAAATTATACTTAATTACATAAAATTTTGAAAAAAATTAGTTTGAAACTTTTTTTTAATTTTTTTTTTTTTTCAAAATTTCGAGTTTGGAAATTAATTTTTCAAAAACTATTCACTAACACAACTTAATTTTAAATGAAAATCAAAGAAGAGATTTCTGGCTTTCCACAAAGGTATAGCATGGCATTTTAAATTGTACCGTTGTTTTTAAATATTTTTTTTTTTTTTGGTTTAAGTCAATTTTTTAGAAAATTGCCCCTCCTGCTTAAACGGGGGGAAATAGACCCCCTCCCATACGATTTTTTTCTTGTCTTAACCCAACATACTCGATCCAGCAGTTTGGTGCATCTTATACCGATCACCCTGTATAAAGGATATGGGTCTGTTCGTTTACTTCCCACAAAATTGCCAGTTTTAGTGCAATTTTATTGTGTTTATGAACTTTGACAAAAGTTTAGGCGAAAATTGTCGGTTTTGGGAAGAGGCTATATATCTCGATATCTGAATAATTTGAACAAAACCTAATAAATAACCCTTTGTGAAAGTAATCATCTGTTTTTTTTTTTTTTAAGTTTTGAAGCTGAATGAAATGATAAATAAAATAATTTCTTTATTGAACTTAATCTAAGCCTTACCACAAAAAAAGATAAACATTTTGTTTCAACCACTTGCACATTGCGTCTAGTGCTTCTTTTTTTTTTAAAGAAGGACCTTGTTTTAAGGCCATATAAAAAAAAATCTTTACCTCACACATCCACTCTTCTTCATGGTGCAAACTGAAACTGGTACTTTCTTATTCTCAAGAGCTCATTAAGAGGCGATTGTTCGTTTTACAGAGGAAGGTCTTATCGAGATATGTATTTTCCCTTCGATTTTATACATATATCCCATACGTTTTCAGCTTTTCCCCTAAGCAGATATCTCAGACGACGAAAGTTGAAGTATGCGTCTTGGGTATACTTTGCTTTTATCAGTCTCGATTTTTAGAAGAATATTCCCACATACCTAACCCTAAAAAAAATAGTATCAGGCATATTGCCAAAAGTAGAATATCAGTTTGTTTTTTCTAATATCTTCTCAAACAAATGTGATTAAACATCTTATCGTTAAGTGTGTGTCGTTTACACGCAACCTAAGAATAATTTCAGATTCAATTGTTAACTATATTTGTACTATATTTGTTCATCTATAACGGTATCTAATCAATTTATTTTTCAGTCCACTCTGTATGACGGACAAAGACCCGTAATCAACATTTTATATCGATTTAAGGGTGGAATTTCAAGGACAATGTTATTGAATTAAATTACTTACTTTTTTGTCGTATTTATTTTTTTTTGTTATTCTGCTTACCTTTACACTAAGGGGAAGCTCTTATAGTAAAAAAAAAAAACAAGCATTCGGATTAGTTCAGTGAGTAGGTATTTATCCAAGGGGTCGAGTGTTGGTGTCGTCGAAACACACAACCACATGTAATCTGCTTTTCGCACGAATCATGATTTGTGGAGGAAATGAAGAAATTATATAGAAATTCGTTTTCACTCTCAAACAATAGGGCCGAATTTCTGGCTCTATTGTTTTTTTAATTCTTTGTTATATTACATACATTTATATTGAGCAATTTGATGACATGGCAATGGTCATGCAATATTTTAGTTTTGAACACTTTACAAGAATTGTAAGTGTGGACAGTAAAAGCTCTTCTTGTGGACAGCTTAAATAAAACGCACGACTGGATCGCACAAACAAAAGTTTCTTCGAATTTTAAAGATTGAGTGTATTATAAGTAAATAATTTTTTATTTTTTTAAGAGCTAAAACAAGTACCCTATCTGATTTCTTTAGCTAAGCGGTTTTTTTTTTAAACTAATTTTTTATACATATATAAAATTTTGTAAAAATTTTTATGAAAAAAAATTGGTACACAATTTTTTTTTAGTATTTATTTATGTTGAATTAAAAATTAAATTTCAAAAAAAATTATCTACCCGTTTTTGAAATGTCGAATTTTCAAAAAAAAAAAAAAATTGAAATTTTTTTTAAAAATCCAAAATTTGGTTTTTTGAAAATTTTGATATGCAGTATGATTTCAACTTTTGAGAAGCTTTTGTATAAAAAATTTAATTTAAATCGATTACACACATAATGAGATAGTCCAAAATAAAGAAAATGGTTCTATGTATGAGAGGTACCATTAATAATGGTTAACTGTAAATTTTGTTTTTGGTATATCGTAGACCATACTAATATTAGTATTCACAACAATTTTAATCAAAATCGTAGGAGTCTTTTTCGAGAAAATTTATGTTTTCTGTAACGGTTTTTTAACATTTATATGGAAGGTACCGTTCATTTTGACTATAAGAAAAAGTTTTTTTCAAAATATTTTAGATAATGTTAAAAAACCTCTTGTTACCAAGTTTCATACAAATGGTTTTCAAAAAAAAATGTTGAAACTTTTTTTTTTGAAAATCAAAAAAAAAGTTTTTGGAAAATTTTGGTATACAAAACTATTAAAACTTTTCAGAAGATTCTCCATAAAAAAAATTATCAAAATCAGTTTATTCCTTTTCTAGAAAAACGAAAATTTAAAAAAAATGGTTCTATGGGAGGTACCATTTAAAACCATTTTCTGGAAATTTAATTATTACAAAAAGGTATTGATTTTTTTTTAAGAAAAATCTGTCGAGCCATTTTTGAGAAAAATAAGAATTTCCAAAAGTGCTAAAAAAAATTATATGGCAGGTACCGTTGTTTTTGGTCCTAAAAATAAAAGGAAAAAAACGTGTCGGGGTAATGTCCCGAAAACACTTTATACCAAGTTAAATTAAAATCAGCCCATGGGTTTAGGCTGTAGGCGAGTCCACAGACAGACAGACAGCAAGATCCACTTTTTTCGTCTTCCCTATCATCGTAATGTCAAGTTTGATTGTTATCTCGAGTTCAATTTTTTTTACGAATCCAAAACTTGCCATATAGTACCTAACCTATGTATCGCAAGTAAAAAGGAGTTTCAAAATCAAATTATGTACATACAAACACATGATACAAGTAGCAGGTCGCATCCCATCCTCTGCCATTTAAAAAAAAAATACCTCTTCCAAGGGATTAACAAGAACTATCGCGTGCTTTTTCTGATGCTCAATTTCTTATTCACAGTTAGATAATCGAATCATTTTTATTGGGTTTTATTTCCCAACACCCCTGATACCTCTCATCACATAACTATCTCATAACCTATAAAAAACTGCTAAAAATACAATGAGCGTCCGTCCGCTCAAAAGTACTTTTACTGTATTTAGTATTTGTTTGTAAGTTTAGAAACAAAAAAAAAATTTCCACAACACGTGAAACATACTTTATACGATAAAACAAAATTACACTTGAAGTCAAGTCACTAAATTTGCCCTTTTAATGCGAAGTCGAGGTGATTGTTTGTGTAATTAGGTTTGCCATACGTAATGCCTTGGTTTTTTTTATCACTTAAATTATAATAATCTTGGTTCACTTTTTTTTCGGTATTTTTCGTCTGTTACATTAAAATTGTTGTATATCAGAGCTGTAGCTTTAAGTGAAACAAAATGAGAAAGTTATGTTATTAGAAGGTAGACTATAATGAAAATAATTAATTTTTTACCAATTGCCATTGCTGAAATAAATGCTGGATGTAGATTTTATCATCTTTTTCTAAGTTTTACATCACGCAACTGAATATAACGGAAAAAAAAACTGACCCTAATTTATATTATTAACACAGTAACCTTTATTATAAAAAGGGTCTAGAAAAAACTCTGTGAAATACTTGCCCTCAAAATGCGTCAAATACGAAATCAAAAAAATAAAATTGGCGCGGCAAGCGATTAAAACTAATTACACTAAAAACATAAATATTAGAAAAGAGCCAAGTTCTCCATGTATACAAAAAAACATTCATGTAACAAGTCAGCCGTGAAAAATAATGAGAACTAAAAGTTCTAAGTTTATGAAGGTTTATTATCAAATACTTTATAGTAGAGTAATATCGAAATAACTCCAAATTATGAGAGAAATTTTTTATTTAATTATTACTGACTAAAATTTGGTAAGTTTACTGGTCAAGTTTTCAAAACCTTTGAATTGTGAGTAATCAGGTGAAAAAAAAAACTTGCCAAGTAAACTAACCGAATTTTAGTCAGTAATCATTAAATAAGAAATTTCTCTCATAATTTGGAGCGGATACCACGCTCCAAATTTGGATGGAAAATCCCAACTTGTCGGCCTACCGTTGTGCGAAATTACAAGATTCTATGGTGTCAGGAAGTGTTCATATAATTGATTACTATTTTTAGAAAAGTAGGTGGATGTCACGTCCCTGAATGATTAATTTTAAATTTTAATTTTTTTCCTTTGCTTAAAATGTATGCCTTCCGCTCTACCAAATTTGATCATTCTACAAATAGCCCGTGGAGTAATGGTTAGTGCGTTGGACTGTCATGCTAGAGGTCTGGGGTTCAATACCAGCCGCTTCCACCTTAAGTTTTTTTCGGAGCTACTACCTCTTGCGAGGAAGTGACAAATCCCCAAGAGTATCTCTTGTCATAGAAAAGTGCCGCTCACCTTAGCCGTTCGGATTCGGCAATAAACTGTAGGTCCCCTCCATTCCTGTAGACACGCACACAGGAATGGTTGAGAGTTGTAAGTCGCTAGGCCCTGGTTCTTCATGAGCCGTTTGTGCCACCAAATTTATTTTTTTTTATTCTACAAATATCAGAAGGGCTCCACATAATTTATAGCAGATTTGTGAAAGTGGGCGGATACCACGCCCCCTCTATGGAAAATCCCAAACTTTCGATTTTTCCTTTGTTTATACCACAAGGCCTACCGTTGTGCGAAATTACAAGTTTCTATGGCGTCGGGAAATGCTCCATTATTTTGATGATCTGTCAGTCAATGAGTTCGTGAGTCAGTCAGTTACGGTTTTGCGCGATTTTTGACGCTGGTGAGGCGCCTGTGCTCGACTAGCTTAGCAAATATGGCGAGTTTGAAGATTCTGACATTATTGGTTCCGAAGTTAGAGAGGAGTCAAAAAGTGCTTGAGTTTGTTCCTGTAAAAAGGGAGTAGTGCCTAGAACTTGGCTGGGCACTACCGTGCCCTTTGATGGCCTTAAAGTGTAATTTAATGAGCTACATTTTAGTATAGGCTATAGGTTATTGGCTTGTGTCCTTTGAATTTGGTTTTCGCTTTGTTAATTTGAAAAGTTGAAGTAGAACCAAAATTCAGAACTTCATGAAAAGCCGCCAAAATAGTTAGTGTATTAGGGGAGGCGAGAGGTGATTATTCTAGAGTTCTGATAAAAAAGGCTATTTTAAAATTAAAGTGATTTGTTATGAATTAAAAAAAAAAAAAGAAGAAGCTGGTAACTTGATTTTTTTTATTATCGTGTTCAAGGTATTTAAACAAAAAAAATGTTACGTACAAATTATTGGGGGATTTTCATGTATTTTTAGCTTTAATTTAATCAAGTGTAAAGATAAAATCAATTTTATTTCATACATCAAGAGTAGGTATCTGTTATCGAATTCACTAATGACCTCATATTCGTTATACTGGACGTTCACTGTGTAAAACAAAAATGATTAATTTAAAACAATTAAATAAAATACCTACCGCGTTTGATTGCATTATTTTAACTTTATCTTGCAAATTTAAACAGAAGCGATGGAAAATAAGAATGTACAGAATTAACTCGGGTTTCTAAAAAATTACGTTTGACAGATTGCAATTCGATAACCACACTGCTAGCGCTGAGTTTAAGTTAAAAAGTTATGGAAAGTAAAAAAAATGATATCAGACTTTCTTTAAGGCGATAGGCAAATTGTTCCGGAACATAGTGGTCCGTTTGTTAAATTTTATTGGCAGAAAATGAAATTTGCTACACTTCAGTGGCATTGGTACTGCATATTTCTTACTTCTTCTCTATAGGACAAGTACTGGTTTCATGCAGAAAAAATATCAAAGTTTTAATCAAAATTCACACTATGGCGATGAAAATATTTTTTTTTTTTTTTTTTAAATAAAAAACCTATTTTCATAGTTACTGTATTTTAATCTGGCATTAAATATAAAGTTAGGACAATTCAAGATTGTAAAATGGAGGCTTTTAACTATAGCTGATTTCAGGGAATATAAAATGAATAAGTTTTAAGCAAAATATAATTGAAACTTCATAATACAACATTGAATAAAGAAAAGGCGAATTTTGTACCTACTTCTCAAAATTTGGCGTTCATTACCGACAAATTTAATGCAGAAAAAAAACGAACTGACCATGGAAACATTGATTAATGTGAAGATAACTATTTTCCATAAAGTGTAATTGATTATATGAAATTACTTACGGACACGGGCACCTCCGCCTTATTAAAATTAATTACAGAATTGTACTTAACTGAACATTTTTTCACCCAATTTTACACATGCAAAATCCGGCTAACTTCTAAACACTGCAAATATATTTTGGTATTATAAATGCTTTGCAATTTAACCCACTGTAATAGAATCACCACACCACTCGAATATCTACATTTTATTTTTAAGAAACCTGTAGCGGTTAAACACACGCGATATTATTTTGATTTAATTTGTTCTAATTTAAACTTTGTTTAGAATGTCGTGTTTCAAAGTAGTCTTATTCTTTTAATTTGAATTTTACCTTAACTCTATTACTAAATTCAAACCTTACAATTTAAAAGCCTCAATACGACTTTTTTGTTTTCAATAAATAGTTGGTAATAGAACTATATTTTCGACGACTTCAATAAAACCTCAAAAGAATAGGGTAGAGTCGCCTAACTCCGAACACACCCGGTAGTCTAAAGCTTTTAAAAAATAAACTTGATGCCACAACAGCTCATGAAGAACTAGGGCCTAGTGACTTAAAACTCTCAACCATTTCTGTGTGCGTGTCTGCAGGAATGGAGGGGACCTACAGTTTATTGCCGAATCCGAACGGCTAACGAGCGGCACTTTTCTGTGACAGGAGATACTCTTGGAGGATTTGTCAATTCTTCGCAATAGGCAGTAGCCGTTTTTTCTTTTAAATAAACAGGTGGCGAGGCTGGGGATCGAACCTTAGACCTCCGTCCGGCATGACAGTCCATCGCACTAACCATCACGCCACAGCTACTACTAAAGCTTTTAAACTTTGTTATTTCTCAGATTTTTTAACTTATTCAAATGCAGAAATATGCATTTATTATTGCCTTAAAACTTGAGAACCTATCAGCTAATTCAATTTAAATCTAAAATTTAAAAAATGGAAGTTTAAGAAGAGGCTTTATAAGACAATGCCGTCATTCTTTTTCTTTAGTGTTCAATACAAGGAAAGTCATATAATTTTTAGTTTCCTTTATTCGAACAAGTTTTGAATGGTGTTTAACTAAAATTGTTATCCATAAATTCAGCTATCGGTCAAGAGTCGTGTTTTTTTGCAAGCCCGAAGGAAATTTCATGAAAAAAGCGATGTCGGGGCTTAACAGTTTACGGGTTAAATGCAACAACAACTAAGCCTATTCCGGCCTATCTAAACACGAAGAATTTTCGGTGCTTAACTTAAGCACGGAGAAAAAGTGTGTTACCGGCATGAATTACATAGGAAACGATTACTTTGTTATGAACCACTTAGTGGTCGACTGCTAGGGAAATGACCCTAAATTATCATAAATTATCAAACGAAGATATGACGTGAGAATTAGTGGAAGAACCAACATTTGGGGTATTTAAAATCCATTCAATAAAAAGGGGGAGGGGGTAAATTTTAAAACTGTCGTGTATTTTAATTTAATTTAATTTAGATGGGGGCAAAACCTCCATTTAAGCTACAAACATACAACTTAAAACTAAGGACTTAATCTAACTTAAAATTTAAGAAGCTTATAGCTAAGATAGGGATGTATTGGGAGTAGGATTGAGTAATCGCAGTTTAAGACTGGAATTGTTTAGGTTAAAGTCGAAACAGTTTGCGTTCAAATTAACACTTCGCAACATTCGAGTTAAAGGCTCGTTAGATCCATATGAGGTGCGGTGGGTAGGCAAGTAGAAGAGGCGAGGGTTTCTTAAATTTCGGGGATTAGTGTTGAAAAAGATAGAATTGTAAAGAGTTTGGCAGTAGACAGAACCAGAAAGGAGACGATGAATGAAAAGAATGTCTGCTATTTCTCTTCGTTCCTCGAGTGATATCAAGTTAATTAATTGTAAGCGATCACGATTAGGTGGTAGGATCAAAGGATCGTTCCAAGGATGGCCTCGAAGAGCAAATCGAAGGAATCGTCATTGAATGATCTCAATTCTAGATATATCAATATCTTGATAAGGCGACCAAGCTTGACAAGGATATTCGAGAAGGGGTCGAACAAATGTTATGTACAGCAACCTTGTCACATAGGGGTTGGAGAATTCTTAAGACCACCTTTTGACAAAGCCGAGAGCTGAGTTGGCTTTCCGAATTATGTCATCTATGTGTGCAAGGAAATTAAGTTCTTGATCACATAGGAAGCCAAGATCGCGAATGGACTCTACGATTGAGATGGGTTGGTTATGAAGGAATTAGATGCGAGGAGGAGATTTGATGCGTTTTTGCGAAAAGGTGATTGAATGGCATTTCTTAATATTAAGCTCCAAGCAATTTTTGAGACACCAGACTGAAAAATTATCGAGGTCTTGTTGTATAAGCTCAGTGTCACGTGACGACGTGATGGTCTTTTAGTTAGTTACATACGCACACAATGAGTAGACATTTTTTTTTAAATTTTTTATTTCCTTTTTTCGTGTTTACAACCTGTTCTAGATTATTATTTTTCTAGATAAACATTATTAAGTACCTACTCCAATTTTTGTTGAATGGTAAATGTATTAAACCCAATACACTTTTGTGTTATTATCATAAGCACGGATGAAACAAAAAATAATTGCTATATTCAGTAATCTGTATTTTTCCAGCCCAAAGGTGTAATTTTTAATTCTCTAAGTGTGTCACTCACTCAATCATGCTATATTCAAAAAAAAAAAAAACATTCTCGGAGATTACACTCTTGTATGAGATAGCAATCAGGAAATTACTTTAATGCTGCAAAAATTTCCATTTCCATTAGAAACTAACCGACAACAAAATTTTAAGCAACAAGTAAATACCTATTTTTTTTTTTTTTTTTTTTTTTTGTAAAAATCAATTAACTGATGTGCTAATGGATACAAAACTAATTAAGCGACATTAAGGAAAACAGCACAGAAGTGAAACCAAATTTAAGAGTTATATTACATCTATGTTGGGTTGGTATAAACGTTCCTGTTCAATTCGGAGTCATATGGTTCTATCTAATTAAAAGAAAATATACATATTCTTCTGTAAAAGGATATGATGAAAAAGGATAGGCTTTGTTAGATTTTGCTAGTGTTTTTCAGGCGGAACTACTGGCTATTAGGGAAGCATGCAAAATACTCAAACAAGACCCTAATACTGCCATCATTACAAAAAGACAGCAAGGAAGCCGTTAGAGCAATTGTCTCAACCTTATTATCTTCTAAGTTTGTTCGGCAATGCCGGGATGAGCTTTCGAGCCTAAATCTTAAACTCAAGGTAACTCTTATTTGGGTTCTAGGTCTCAGTGGTATTGAGGGAAACGAGAAGGCAGACGAACTGTCCAGGTAAGGATCAGCCCTTCATGGCTCACTTGCGGAAAGAGTCAAAATTCCTTTTGGAGTTTTGAAGGGCAATATTTCCCCAATCTTCCTCACTTAATCAAATCGAAAGTGGCACAGTCTAACAAACTGCATCATATCTAGAAAGATTTGATTCACCCACAAATAATAAAACTCAAACAATCGACTTGATAGGCGAGACATAAGCCAGGGTCGTTGCAACTTTTTTCAGTCATTGGCCAATCGGAGAACATGCGGCGAGGCTGGGCATTCTGTCGTAGATGTGGGGACCAAGGAAACAGTCATTAATTTCCTCTGTAGATGTCTTGCTTTGGCCCATCATTTGAAAAAGTATTTTTCAATGACCTCGAAGAAATCTCCGAAATAAATATCAGAGACGTGATCTCATTTTCTCAACACAACGAAATAGCTCTCGCGTCTGTACCGTTTTCTTAGTTAGTCTCCTGAGACCACGAGGAAGTGGCAAAAGTTTATTGCAGCCTACAAATTGCCTAGGCTGGCATTACAGGTCACAGGAACTATTGTCTCAAAATGGCGCACTTCAATGCTAATTGGATCTATGGGCTAGGTTTTTGCTCGGGACCACCATTTCTACCTAGCTATCTTAAATCTTGAATATTCACATACCATAAAACGAAAATACTGCGTTATTTGAGCGAATTCAGGAGTTAGCTCTAGATTTACTGAACAGATGCTTTTGATGTTTTGTCTTCCGTGTGTTTTACGTCAATTCGCATGAATTATTTAGCCAGTTCACGTTTCTGAGATCTCACTGAGCAAGCTCTATCAGCTCCACTGAACAGGAAGAGAAACCTGAACAAACTGTCTCTGCTAGAAATCAAAAACAATTTTGATTTTTTTTTATTAATTAATTAACTGCGACAAAAAATAATTAAGCAAGCGAATCTAAAAAATATATTTATGTAAGGCTCAGCTTTTTGACAGCAAAAATGAGGAACAGCGTTGCCGAAAGAGACACGATCGTGCTTTTTTAACACGATAATTTCCTCGTGGCACGGTGGTACAAAAAATTTTGACATGGCACGTTTTTTTTATTTCCAAATTCCGTAAAAAGTGGTCAGGAACACATATTTTTTGACAATGCACGAATAAAGCAAATTAATTCCTTGATAATTCCTTAATAAAATTTATTACAGTTTTTTTCAACAAAATAGAAGAAGAATCTCACTGAGGAATTAGGTACGTTCAGATTTCTCAGATTGCTGAGGTCTCTGAGATCTCAGAGATCTTCAGAAACCTGAACTGGATAATTTTCTGAAAATCTGCTTCTTGAGTTAACTGAACAAATAAATGTATGTATGTCTAACTCTGGTTTAACTAACCACTGAAAAACTGGCCTTTAGAATGATTATAATCTCTAACGTTTGTTTTTATCTTTTTTTGCTGCAAATTTTTTAAATTGCAAATGGTACAAGTTCAAAATATTTCTGTCCAAAAATATAAAACTATTTCTTTGATTGTAATTTGTACCTACAATGTCAATCTGGCTGACGGATTTTGCTATTCTTATATAGAATTTGTAAAAATATTATAATTCCAAGTAAAATTTAATACTCAAATAATTTCATTCATCGAAGTACGTACCTAACTGCTTTTACTAGCATTTGACAGTTCTAGAACATAATCTAATCTTGTTAAAATATTTTTTTTTGGTACGGTCCGGATGATTACACCTCTGGAAAATTTAACTTACGCACTTTATGGACCTGCAATTAAAGCCAAAATGTATAGAGACACTTGATAATGTAAACAATACTTTGTTGATCATTTGGAAAGTGTCTTTCTACCCTACTCTTGTCTTTCTCCTAATTAGAACTAACAGCACAGGAAAAAGATAATAAACTTCCAAAAAAAAAACACAGAATAAAAACACTCCAGTGAAGGCATGTTGTGATGTGTGTGTGCTTGTCCCATTTTCATATTCCTTATAAGAGACTCATCCTCATTACTAAACATTACTTTTTCCAGAATTAAAATTATGGCGATGTGACGACAACATTTCCAACAAAGCATACAGTGAAATGTGCCGGCAATTGAAAGCCAATTTACAGAGAAATTCCAACCAATTGACTTCTAAAATAACAATAGAGAATACCTACATGAAAAAATAAAACGTTACCACGTGCATTCTGCAGATACAATCAATTGCAAAAAATACATATTATTATTGCACCTGTGTGGCCAATCAAGAGAGACGATAATGATAAAGAGCAAATATTATGCTTCTCTCCACCGCAATGCTTATAAGAAGACACCTTCAAGGTGTTCCTGCGACACATTCGAAGGTTTTCTTTTTCAATTCCAGTGGCTTTGACCTCTGAAAAAAAAAAACCTAAAAATAAAACAAAAACAACTAAAACAAACGCTATTGACCAAAATCTAATTTCATAGCATAATTTGACGACATTTTGTGGCCTGCCACACAGAATACATTAATAAATGCTTTTTGGCAACCTCAGCTGGGCCACAACAATCAGTCATTTTGACCTCGATAGTTAGATGAGGTCAAATGAAGGAGAGGTATTTAAAGGTAATGAAAAAGAGTGGGCCGAACGAAAGGAGTGACTCGCATAACTTACATCACAATTATTATTTGTGGTTATAATTCAGGAAGCTATAGGTATACATCCTAATTTGATGCTGCAAATTTTATTGGATTATCATTATTCATTCAGGGAATGAAATCCGTTGGAATCCAAAATTAAGTTTTCAATCTCACTGCTTGAGAGTTCAGGAAGGAAACTGAACAGACAAACACACGGTCCACCCAAACTCTGAGGCAAAAGCTGAACACATGAATCATTCCAACTTCCAAACTGGTAACTGCAGTGTTTCTTCATTCTTTTGTCTTGTGTGTATGTGAGTGGGCATTGATCTGACCGCGGGGAGTGTGCTACAAACTATAACTATAAATCTGGAGTTAAGTGGTCAGTAATGCGGAGACGGTCGTCGACGTAATTATATGAACCAAATCAATACTCATCAAATCAATTCATCAGCATCACATCACACTGCACACAACAACCACCGCACTCTGATCCACAATCAAGTTCAGGAGATGTGAACGTGCCGTAGTTGTTTAAAAACCAAAAGTTACTTACCCGCTTTGACATTCCAACAGAGCTTCTCCAGGTTGCTGGACAGAAACATACAAATAAGAAAAAGTCGAAAAGACTGGAACTTCTGAGTGCGATGTGCGAGTGGCCTGACTTTTTATCCAAAACAATTAATAATTAAAACAAAAAATAAAAAAGGGAAAAATTACTTCGTCGTTGTCGTGGCCTCGTTTTCACTTCGCTTCTTCTTTTTCTTCTCTCCGTGTAAATCCTTTTCCGGGCAAATTGTATTTTTTCCGTGCGATGCACTTTTTTACTTTTTTTTTTTGCTGTGATTCACATAATTTTTTTCATCATTACACTAACTTCCTCCCGTCCCATATCACAAAACCACATACCCACAATAATTTATATTTTTTAATTAAGTTACAATTTGTTACGGGAACTTTAGATTGAGGAGTAAAATTATAATAAAATAAATACAACAGCCTTGGAGTCTCTAAATCGTGTTTTTCTTATTAATATTTGACTGGCTGGTTTTGCTCTCTGGCGTAATTTTGTGAGAAAATTGCAAAATTTAAAGAAAGAAAAATCAAATTTTCACGTGCGTACACATAGCGAGTTCCACACCTCGTCCGACATAAATTACAAAAAAGAAATAAACTTGACTGGTATTTTCCGTGGGTGTTCAAAAGGTATTTTCCTCTTTAATATTTTAATATCAATAGTTGTTTTTTTTAGTTTAATTGGCAAGATAATTCTTCTTTTTAATTGTTTTTTGTTTTTTTTTTTTAATTATTATTAACGGAGCGACATACACCAATCACGACGATTTGAAGACAACGAAGACACACGAACACGGAGCGACAGCGAAGCGACAAATTCTTGGAATGAAATGTCAAACATTTTTGTGGAACTTGGGTGAATTTTTTCAGAAGTGGAATCTGGAAAATATGCTCAGAAAGTGTAAAAGGGGTATAAGAAATAAGCGCAATTCTTTTGAGGGATGATTAAGCCTTAACTACATAAGCCAAAAAAGTGAAAAAGTACAAAAGTGAAAATTTTCAAACTCATTTTGGGATAGTGTTTCTCACAGGAAAACTTATAAAAACGATGCAGAAAGCTTAAATTTTGGTTTAAAAATAAAATGTATATATTATTTTTCAAAAAATAACTGCGCTAGCTGGAAAAAAATATTTTTACTTTTGTAATTTTGCAAAAAGTGGCTTATGTAGTTAAGGCTTTATACTTTATAGAATTTGTTTAACCATTTTAAAGAAATTTATGTCAAATTCCTTTTACCAAAAATATTCGATTTTTTCTTCTAAACAAATCTATTTTTTCTTAAAAGGAATTCGACATTAAACGTGTTTTTTTTGCAAGAACGGAAGAAATTGGTCAAAAAAAGCAACTTCAAGGACTAACCTTGAGGCCACACGAGCAAGTACTGGCAAGCAAGTTGCAATACACTTTCAAAGTTTTCCAGTGAGAAACACTACACAAAATAAGTTTGAAAATTTTCACTTTTGTACTTTTTCACTTTTTTGGCCAATGTAGTTAACACGCCGACTCCACAAGACATACAGGTGCCCAAGATCCAATCAACAATCAGCTTGTTTTTTCGCACTGGGCACTTTAAGTCATGTCGTTAGTTATGTCGATAAATTCCTCTAATAAGTCAGAGCAAGAGAATCATACAAAAATTCCTTTCAGTACTACTTCTACCTCTCTCACACACATGGAACGTTAAATCTCATGGCCAAGCTTTGAACAGAGCTCATGTCTTGTTCAAAAATTAGTTTTCGTCGACATGTTCATGACAAGGACATGGATTTTTGTGCCTCCACTGGATTTTTTGTAGACATTATGTTCATAATCCTGCCATGGTTCATAGCCTGTTGAGGCGGCATGTTAGAGCTGAAATGAGGTAATTTGGCAAATTACAAGAAAATTGTTCACATTTCAAACTTCCTAATTTTGTTTGAATGCCCAGATTGTCAATCGCTTGGTTTTGTTGTTTTTACATTGAATTCTGTCTTTTTAAATGGGTTCCACTTTGAATAGATTTTATTTGGGTGTGTTCATAAAAGTTTTACGTAATTTCCTACCAAATTTCGTGCAAATTTGGTTGAAATTACCTCATTTGGAAATTTGAATTTGAATGGAAAATGAGATGATTTTGAATTGAATTTGAAAATTTTGAATAAAATTACCTTTTTTGCGAAAACGCTGTATAAATTGAGAAAAAAAATTATAATAATTTATTTTTTCGCATAATTAAACTTCAGTTGCATAAAAATCTTCATAATTCAACTCACAGAGAGAGAGAGAGCACATGACAGTTTTTAGTTTTTTGTTGGTTAGCACAATATAGCTTCGTTCGTGTACTTTCTGCACTAAAATTCACAGTCTATCAAATATTGAGGAGTGGAAATGAAATTCTCTCAGAGAGAAGTAAAAGTGCGAAATAGTACACGAACGCTTTGAACAAATAATTTTTACCGGTTTTTTAACGTCAAATATTTGAAAACAAAAAAAATAAATATCGTCATCATTTCTTTGAAAAGATTTTCAAAATAAAATAAAAAAGTAAGAAAAAGTTAATTTATTACATTAAATTAAATAAAACACAGGAGTATAAGAAAAGAGATGTTCTGGCAAATATCAAAGTGACTTTTGACTGAACTCATATTTCTGCCCGAAGAATTCTTAAGGCTGAAATAAGCAGAAAGGGGAAATAATTTACTCTCTCGAGAGCGCTCTCTTCTGCGAAAAACTACACATTTTTTGCGTAAACGAACACAATTTGCGTTATACTACGTTTTCATTAGAGCAAATGAGGTAATTTCGTTGAAAATTTCCAAATTCGATTCGAAATCATCTCATTTCCCATGCAAATTCACATTTCCAAATGAGATAATTTCAACCAAATTTGCACGAAATTAGGTAGGAAATTACGTAAATACTTTATGAACACACCCAAATGGAATCCATTCAAAGTGGAACGCATTTGAAATGACAGAATTCAATGTATAAAACAACAAAAACAAGCGGTTGACAGCCTGAACTGTCAAACGAAATTAGCAAATTTGTAATGAAAACACTTTTTACGTAATTTGCGAAATTACCTCATTTCGGCTCTAATGAAAACGTAGTATTAAATTTGTAGAAATTTGTAAAAATTCGTAGATTTGGGGAGTACGCGAACGAACCTTATATTTTGCATTTTTGTTGATTCTGTCTGGGCTGTTGTTTTGTGTTGTGAGTTCCACAAGTTATTTTAGAATTGGGAACATACATGGTCTTATTAATAAATATTGTCTTACTTTAGACAGCCGTCCAAGTTTTTGAAAAACGTTTCTAATTTTTGCTAAAGTAATCTATCTTTTTATCTTGCTTTAGACAACGTAATCTATTGTCTAAACCTAAAGAAATGCAATTTTTTTTTTATTAAAAAAGCATATAGACGAACAACATATAGACGCATTGATATGATGTAATTGCGTTCGTAATCCCCGATGTCGTTTTTTCGACCGATTTCATCCGTGCTTGGAAAAAAAACACGCCTTTAGTTAAAAGCTATATTTTGGCATCGAAATAATCATAGATTTTGCTTAATAAATCATTAAAATTTTCAATGATGAGTTTCAAAGTCCCCTTTCACACAGGGCAACTGAGTTGCCGGCAACAATTAGTTCATAGGCGAGTAGGGCAGGAAGAAAGAGGGGAAAATGAAATCTCCCCGGTCAACAAATTCAGGAGATTTTTTTGACGTTTCTCTTCACACTACGTTTGTGTGCGTTCCACCAAGGTAGTTTAAAAGGAAAATAAAGAAAATCTCCGGGTTTTTGTTGCTTGCGTGTGAAAGGTACAAGAGATTGTTAAGGAGATTTAAAGAAAAAAAAAAAATAAATAAATAAATTTGATGGCACAACAGCTCATGAAGAACTAGGGCCTAGTGACTTACAACTCTCAACCATTCCTGTGTGCGTGTCTGCAGGAATGGAGGGGACCTACAGTTTATTGCCGAATCCGAACGGCTAACGAGCGGCACTTTTCTGTGACAGGAGATACTCTTGGAGGATTTGTCAATTCCTCGCAAGAGGCAGTAGCCGTTTTTCTTTTTAAATAAATAGATGACGAGGCTGGGGATCGAACCTTAGACCTCCGGCATGACAGTCCATCGCACTAACCATCACGCCACGGCTACTACAAGATTTAAAGAAAACGTCAAAAAAATCACCAGCAACTAGTATCTAAGTGTGAAAGGGGACAAAGATAGCTTTAACTGGCGCCTTAGTTAACTAATCAATTTTTTAGCTATGTAATTTGTTCTTAATCCAGGTACGCAGTTTAAGCTAAACTAAATTTTATCCCTACAATTCTTATCTCTACAATCGTTTGCTAAGAGCACAAATGTCAAAATTTATCTGTGAAAGTATGCGTTGAGCATTATTTCGCGCGCTAAATTAAGTGGAGACTTTTTGAATCCTCGCTAAAATGTATCTTTGGAGGAAATTTGTATGGTTGTAAGTTAAATTTTAGCGCGATCTGCGTACTAGGCTTTAGAAAATATTTGTCAAATGAGCTAAATTTATTTTCTATAGCCTAGTACGCAGATCGCGCTAAAATTTATCTTCCATACAAATTTCCTCCAAAGATAAATTTTAGCGAGGATATTTAGCTAGGCAGTACGCAGTTCACGCGCTAAAGCCAGGTACGCAGTTCAAGCTAAACTAAATTTTATCTCTACAATTCTTATCTCTACAATCGTTTGCTTAGAGCACAAATGTCAAAATTTATCTGTGAAAGAATGCGTTGAGCATTATTTCGCTTGCTAAATTAAGTGGAGACTTTTTAAATTTAGCGCGTGAACTGCGTACTGCCTAGCTAAATGTCCTCGCTAAAATTTATCTTTGGAGGAATTTTGTATGGAAGATAAATTTTAGCGCGATCTGCGTACTAGGCTTAAATTCAAAAAGTCTCCTCTTAATTTAGCAAGCGAAATAATGCTCAACGCATTCTTTCACAGATAAATTTTGACATTTGTGCTCTTAGCAAACGATTGTAGAGATAAGAATTGTAGGGATAAAATTTAGTTTAGCTTGAACTGCGTACTTGGCTTATTTGTTCATTATTCGGCATTCTAAAATAAAGTCACCGTAGTGATAGGCCTTAAAGTTGCCTAGTATGCGATGGGCCCTAAAAAATTGGAAAGTCCCCTTTCACACGTAGATACTAGTTGCTGGTGATTTTTTTGACGTTTTCTTTAAATCTCCTTAACAATCTCTTGTACCTTTCACACGTAAGCAACAAAAACCCGGAGATTTTCTTTATTTTCCTTTTAAACTACCTTGGTGGAACGCACACAAACGTAGTGTGAAGAGAAACGTCAAAAAAATCTCCTGAATTTGTTGACCGGGGAGATTTCATTTTCCCCTCTTTCTTCCTGCCCTTCTCGCCTATGAACTAATTGTTGCCGGCAACTCAGTTGCCCTGTGTGAAAGGGGACAAATTCGATTGAAACTGTCATTTTTTTTCTCCAGTTCGAAAAAATGTCCTTCAGAAAAAAAAAACTAGTTGTCAACACAAAAACAAGGGTAGTAAAAAATAAATCATGGCGACGACATTGGGAAAAGTTGATTTGGAAAAGGTAAAAATTTTTAAACTCAATTCTTTGTTTTCAATAACATCAAAATCCCCACAATCTATATCACAGCTTAAATTAGATGTTCAAGTTAAATTCGATAAAATTCGCGAAGCCTTAAATGTCAGAGAAAAACTTTTACTGCGACAAATCGATGTCATCCTCACCAGCCGACAGCACAAAAGTGCATCTGCCACTGCCTCTGTGTCTGTGTTGTCTTCAACAAATCCACGAAGGAGTTCTGCTGCTAGCACTTCCTCTAATTGCGATGAAATTCAATTCATTGCCGATAATGAAGAGAATATCTTGAATTCTATAAGATCTTATGGAAAATTCAATTTGGATAACATCAATCTGGCTTTACAAGATTTGTATATAAACGAGGATTACATTGCTCCAGGTATTGACCATGACACTATGTACAAGTGCCTGAGTAATAATTCCAGTGATGCAAGCAATGGCAACGATGAGGAATCCATTGTTGTTGATTTTTCCACGAACAAGAAACTTATTCGTGACAATGTCAGCTGCATGAATGAATCCATAATCAACATAACACTAAACGAAGCCAAAGAATTGATCCGGAAGTCACATAAGTTGTCTGGAACAGCAACGACTACCGCCACTGATACAGATGCACCAGTTATGCCTTTGAATTTAGAAGGTAGGTTCACTATAATTTTACATTAGCCGTGAGAACAAATTGTGAAATTTTATGAGAGTATCCTAAATCCAGTATGTCCAAAAAATTCCGTGCAATTCAGGCATACTTAACGGTTTTTTCTATCATACAAATAATTATTAAATGCTACACATACATAACTCACTCGCATCCTAAAATTTGATGTCGGCTTTTGAACTAAAATTATTTAAATGGAGTTTGTTTTTAATTTGTTCATTAATTTTTATCTTTCATTTTATCCACATTGCCCCCTTAGAACCTGTTCAAGGGATTAATTTTGTATCTTTCATTAGATGATTTTACAAACAAATTGATAAGTATCCCACTCATTTCTCCTGCGTGATATCCAAACATCAAGTCCAATGATGAAGATATAGGTCGAGTTCGTAAAACTTCGGCAACACTGCCACATTCAAGTCGCATTTCTGCAGACAAATGAAGTCCGTTTCAAATTGTGTTCACTGTTTTAGAAGCGCTGATGTTTGCTCTTAGCATTAAAATCAAATTTTGTCCATACCATTTTTTTGCAATTGTATTTAGCAAAGATTGAGCATGTTTAGTTTTACGAACTCGGGGATATTTTCTCTATTAATTCTAATTTATTACCTTTGATAAAATTTTGCAAAAACTACATACATACATATATCAAAATATTATTAATTATAATTATTATTTACATATAATATTTAATTTAAAATTTTAAAAAAAGTTCTCGCAGACTCGCGCTCTTATTATTAAATTGTACGAAAGACGTATTTCTGTGGCAGTTCACATAGAAGTAAATAGTTATAAAATTGGCTGTCTTTAAACGGAAAAAAATTTGTATTTGAAAGAAAAATGAATATAGCTTGATTGACAAACATAATTTTATGTGCCTTTGACTGGCCAAGAAAAATGTTATTTTTTCGTAGCTCCATGAATGATTAATTTTTTTGTTCAATTGAAAAACTGTATTTTTTAACATTACCACTTTCAAATCACTAGGAATTCTGGACGAAGATGATTTTGATGACGACGAAGGTGATGGCATGCCAGCACCAACACACTCAAAATCTTCTCAAACTATCGAAAACAAACGTAAATCACGCTTTAAGCCAAAAATCACAATCAACAATTGTAATGGCACTATCAATTTGAAAAATATTTCAAATCTAACAATCAATTGCGCAACCGAAGAATCTTTCAAAGCAACCGAAATAAATAGTGCAACAAATAAAAATGACGAACTACCAAAGAGTACCACTGTCACAACAACAACTTCCACCAGCAGTGCTGGCAGTAATCATAGCAACAGCAGTGGTAACAGTGCTTCCAGCAGTAATGCAATTTCACCCAAACAAAATGATAATCGTCGTCATGCAGATGTGGAATTCAATGACGATGATCGTTCGGCTACTTGTGAATTCTATAATCGTCTGTTGAATGAAATCAAAAATAGCCTCAAGCAAAAATCTCCAAAAATCATAACCGATAATCAGCGTTATGCTGTTGGAGTTGAAAATGATGACGACGATGAACATCAGCCAGTTACATCGACTACAACTGACGATAGCAATGGCAATGATACATCAGCAAAGACATCGCAATCGATTGCACCAAATAAAAAGTTAGTTTTGAGGAATTTCGAAAATTTGAAAATTATTTTGGAAGCCAACGATAACAGTGATGTAATGCGTCCAGTTCAGATTGAACAGTGGCTGGCTGAAATTATATCAGAAACAGAAATTGAACCAATGCAAAATACTGATATATTGGAACATAGTAAAATTCACGGTGAGACTTGTTGAATAATGAACTGTTAATGAAAACATTTGGTTAGTTTTAAGTATACCAGCTATTTTAATATACGAAGGCTCAAATTGGAAGAAAAGAAAAAAAATTGTTAAGTATTGTGATCTTTCTGTTTAGGTTGATGAGGGATTTTGTTTTATATTTATAAATATTTAAATAGTGAAAAGGGAATTTTTTGTTTAACTAATGATAATGTATTATTTGCTAATTTGCAAAATCTAATGAAAAAGTACAAACAAATGGTTTCGAACTTTCAAAAAAAAAAAGATCTGTCACTACTTCCCTATCCATCCCATGATTCAAGTGAGTTATTTAATTTATTTTACTACGCAAATTTGTATCTTGAACAGAAACAGAAAAAGTATTATTTCGGCTTTTCAGTCTTTTTAATTCCATTTGTCTTTAACCAAGAACAAGCTTGCTAAAAACTACTGACTCTCAATTCCAATTAATTTTAATGGTTAGTTTTGTGACTTTTAGTCAACAAGCCTCATTTTTTATTTGCAATTATGAAAATAAACGAAAGAAATAACCATTTTAAACTTGATAAAGTAGAATTTCATAACAAATTTGTGTATATCTGCATTCATATTGATGCAATTTTATTTTACTTAATGGACTCGACCTTGTCAGTTAATTCAAATAATCGCCTTTGTATTTCTTGCAGTAAACAAACTATTTCAGTAAAAGTTTGATAGATGTTTTGCACATTTCTGTGAAGAAATATGTATGTATATTATACATAGTGCTCTTAGATTTAACAATTGACTTTAGATAGGACAATGAAAGTCTACAGATATGTTTAACAAACTCAAATCCCATAACATCGGTGGTCAAAGTTGCCGAAATATATAAAAAAAACAAAAAGTGGACTGTAGTACTAAAACGAAATTTAATTTTTACAGGATGAATGTAAATTGAATTTATGAACACTTTACCTATTCTTTATAACAACAAGATGATGCTATTTCGATATAGATAGCTTTTCTCGTATATCACCTGAAAAAAGCTAGAGTGTGTATACATATCTCACTTATTAATGAAAAGTATATTTACATGCATACATGTGCATAATGTACTTATGTATATATATGGAAAATGCGATGACATATTGAAAACTTTAGCGCTACTCGTTGTTTCAGCCTAAAGGAATTATGGTTTTTTTACCTCTAGATTGCTCAAATAAATCACAAAATACATAAAAAAAAAACTAGATTTTTTCAGCAACCGGTTTTTTTTTTCCATATAGTCGCATTTATTAAAAAGAAAATATTTTCAGTACTCCAATCTCCCTTCTTAAAAAATCTTAGATCCCACAAATTCTCACCTTCCCTCTGGATGGAGCAGCGTTTCTCCTTTAATGCTTTGTTGAACTGGGAGATTTTATAAAAGAATTATAAAAAATGTGTCATATAAATTTAATTCCGAATAATTTGAATCGATAATAGTTTTGACGATGGTAGTACATCTGGCTTGGCTCTACAAAATTGATAGAGACAATAATCGTCATAACGATTACTTTTGTTCGTTTTCCATTCAAATAATTTCGCCCAAACTCTTTTAACGAGCCTATCAGTTCAACAGCTATATAAAATCTGTTGTTTTTGGCTGATTTTTTCTTTGAAAATCACTTTCTACTTTCCCTAGACCAATATACAGAAATACGAATAACTAGTCTTCCATTGTGAAACCTCTCCAAATTCGCCCTTAACAATAATTTCTTATTTCCATTTAGCTTTAAACGAAACCCATAGATCGGATCACAATAGAAAATTAACGCTCCTAACTCATTATATTCAAAAAGTATTATTATTATACCACATTGACATCTTATTATAAACTACACTCTTCACTGATTCATCATAACTTTAGCACACTTTTTAAGAAAATAGTTCACAAATATTCATCACAAAACTATAAACAAAAATTAGAAAACAAAACTTATTTCTCGTATGCATTTATGTTCTTTTAGTGTGATTAGATCTAGATTATAATAAAAATTTTATATTATTTTATTTAAGGATATTGTTTTAGCTATATTATTTAAAGTTTGAAATTAATATTAGTTTTTTAATAGCAATAAGTTTTATCTTCTCTGTCTATAAATGGAAATAAATAGTTCAAATCAAGAGAAAACAAATTTTTAAAATAGAAAAAAAAAAAGAAATATTCCAGATTTAAACCATATGAATAAATAAAAAAATATGTACTTAATTATCATAAATTGAAATAAAATAAAGAAATATTATAATATTTACACAGGCATACATGAGAATTTTTATTTATTTTGAAATTACTAGAGCTCTTGATTTACACATAAAAAAAATAAAATAAATTTGGTGGCACAACGGCTCATGAAGAATCAGGGCCTAGTGACTTAAAACTCTCAACCATTCCTGTGTGCGTGTCTGCAGGAATGGAGGAGATCTACAGTTTATTGCCGAATCCGAACGGCTAAGGTGAGCGGCACTTTTCTATGACAAGAGATACTCTTGGAGGATTTGTCAATTCTTCGCAAGAGGTAGTAGCCCGGAAAAAAATTTAACACATGAAAAATAAAAAAATAAAAAAAAAGTCTGTTTTTAAAACGACTAACAATAAGAATGGTACCTGTCTGTTGAATATCAGACATGCACATGATATACAACGGAGAATCCCAGAGGAACAACAATTTGAGTCCAACAAATTCCATTAGAGAAACGCAAATTTTGGAGAATTAAAGTTCTTAAAGAAAAGCGCTTTATTGCTAACATACTTAAAACCCTTACTAAATCATTTAATGTTTTTTTTTTAAATTAAGGCCCAGTTGTACAAACGTGGTTCAATATTTAACCCATGATTCAGTAATTTTATCTCGTCGGCAGATTACCTGAGGTTCAACAAATGTTCAAGGTTCAAGTATATCATAATAGCCAATTGCATCCCTAAATCATCACAGAACCTCAGTTAATCCGCCGAAATCGGCCAGTTATAGCTTGAACCAATTCACTTGTCCAACGGTCGAATACGCAGAGAGAGGATTTAAAATGACAAAATGCTACGTAGGAGTAGAGGTTCTCGAAAACAAAAATAAAATCCACCCTCAGTGGCATCATATCTGCGATCATGGAAACAACGCTCGGCTGTACGACTTTTTTCTTTCTTTTTTTAACATTTATCGTAATTTTTGTGTGTATATCAAGGCTGTTTCACAATGCGACGAGAAAACGAGACGTCAGCGTGACGAGATCTCTTTGCCGTTGTTCTCTCTTAAAAACGAGTTTCAAATAACGAAATAATCTATAATAAAGTATTTCTCGTCGTCACGTTGCGTCTTTTTTTTAATTTTTCGAACTTTATGACGTGACGAGACGACGAGAAATGCTTGATTATGTATTATTTCACTGTTTAAAATGCTTTTTTTAAGAGAGAGAAACTGCGAAGAGATCTCGTCACGCTGACGTCTCGTTTTCTCGTTGGATTGTGAAACAGCCTTCACACATTTAAGAGAGGACAGAAATTAAAAAAAAAAACCTGCGCAGTAGATTGGCCAAGCTATAAAATTCCTGAGCCACGGATCAATATTTGAACTACGATTGTACAACTGGCCCTTAAATATTTATTTTCCATGTTTCATAAATTAAGTCATATTAACATGGAGGGTTTTCAAATTCATCCTTTATTTTACTGATCTGCGAAAAGTTACAGTTATTACACTTCCGATCCTTTTATATATTAAATACATATACATATGTATGTTTTTATGTTTGTAAATAAATAATTTTAACTCCAGTACATTTGAAACACATGCAGTCTACTTCTTTTCGGAAGAGTTGAGATGTCCAGATAGTATTGATTCTTCAAATTGTATGCTTTCGGTAAATGAGTTAAGAAATATTTTTTTTTCTTGATTTGGCGATGTAGCCAACATTCAAGTTTTCGTACCAATATCTATTTTTCGGAGGAATAAAATGAGAGAATTTATTTTTTAAATAATTACCCTCAACTTCAAGAAACATTATCTCCTTCATCCATCGGTTACCCTGTAACTTAGCACTGAAAAGCAAACGTTTTCGCTGTCGCAAGGATTATTAGGAAAATGAATATCATCTTTTGTTTGTCTTTCGGGAAAAAAATCAGTTGCTATCTTACAGACTGTTTTAAATAAAAACTACACAATTCGACGCTTACGACAAGTCCAATGATTGATTTATTAGTTTTGTTATCTTGATTTAAACTTATATAAATAAATATGTATATATATAGATTATGACACGTGTTTTTATTTTAATTCATAACTCTAGAGGAACAATAAACAGCAAAAATAAAAATCATTTCAAATAACTTTGAAATAAAAAAAAATCAAAACAAAAAATATAAAATAACAAAAAAGAAAATATTACTTCTAACTTGTACTAATAAATTAAGTTCGGCAATTTAGCCTCTTTGGCGGGCTTACACAAAAATATAACTTTAAAACAAAATAAAAGAGACATTTTTGATTTTTTGTATCATTTGGCTTGTCTTTTGGCTTGGAAATTAAATGCTTTTGAGACACCGATTTTAATAACGTTGAAGGGGTTAAGTGATAAAATTAAATAATACTTTAAAACTAGATCTGCGAATAAAATAAAAAAATTTCCGTAATTTATTATACGGAGATGTTGAAATTGTGCTGATTTTGCTGGCTTGGAGTTTTCTAATTTTTGTCGTCGGCGTCGTCAGCTTATTCGCTTAGAGTTTTGTATTAGACTACTGCTATAGCTGCTGCTTTTAATTGAACTGTTTAAATAACGTTTAGCTGGTCAAGCGAAGGTAACCTGGTAGAAGAGCCATTCTTCCATGAACGACGGTACAAATGCTTTGGAAGTAGTATATTTTACAGCCGGTTTAAGTATCTTAAGCTGATCTTCGAAGAGTTTCAATGATTCCAAGCAACTAGTTCCATTGCCATGAGTTAGATACTTTCCATCTGGCTTAAGTATCTTGAACGAGTGTTCGAGAATCGTGCGTATAAAGTCCCAACACTCACCAATAGGTTTATCCGATATTGGAATGTCTGTCAGATCACCAAAAACATAATCGAATTTCTTATTCTCGGCGATGAAACGCTGCATGTATTCAACACAATCACCAACAACAATTTCATAGTTATTGCCCTTTCGCTTCTCGAGGACATCACCGCAAATCGAATTGAGATACTTGTTGCATGCCTGCATGACAAGTTCGTCAATTTCCAACATGACAACATTTTTGGGATTTTCTTTGAGCAGTTCGTAGAGAAGAGCGCCATCTCCACCGCCTAAGATGCAAATTTCCTTCCCTTCGTAGTTTTCAGTACCACGACACATAAGAGTTTCCGTATAAATTAAATCGGATTCAGCAATATCTGAAACATAAAGAAAAAGTTTTTTTTTTTATTATGCTCACATCACAAAATACAAAGAAAAAGTATGCCTTTTATAATTAGTGTTAAGGACATTTGAAAAATGATTCAGTAGGTATAATAATTTAATTGGACAGTGAAATTCTCGGTTGTTCGCTTTAAATGTTAACCAGGAAGTTACTAGTAGGAAAAGTTGAAAAAACATGATATAATCAGAGATCAGAAATAATTGTTGACCTTTATTTTAAATTGGTGTCTCTCTGAGAGTTACCACATTTCTTTAAGAAGATTTCGGTTACGGTTTGAGATTTATTTATTGAAAAACAAAATATCTGTTGACGGTTGAGATTTATTTTTTATTTTTTAAAATATCTCTCAGTGGTTGAGTTTTTTACGAAAAAAGTTGGTAAAAAAATTAGTTTTTTTTCAAAAACTTTCAAAAAAGGCCGGGCAAGGTGCTTTTAATAAAAAAGATTGTAAAGAGAAATTAAATTTTTGGTTAATGGGTGTTTTGGTCAAGAAAACTGTTGACCATTGGCGCCTGCCTGGCGACTGATCACCCCCGAAGCGGAGCAACGGATTTGTATGTTTTTTTCAATTTATGGTATTAAATTTCGCTAGTGATAAACTGTCACTAAAAATAAAATTTAAAAATGAAAATTCCCTTTCAATTTTGAATTCAGTCGCTGGGACGCCAAGCAAATATGTCAGGAAGCTTGATGATGATGACTAAAAAGCCTAATAAGCTGCATTTCAGCATGCAGTGCTAACAAAAAACTAAGGGCCATACTAAGAGACATTTTGATTGATAAAATTGCAGATGAGATTTATTTTTTTCTCTCAACGATAAATCTCACTTGTTGACCGAAACATAAATAAAATCAGAATAAAGGTTTTTCTCAGACCTTGACCTAAAAAATTTTTTTTTTTTTAAATAAAGGTTATTTTGTGACTTTTATTGAAAATAGCAACAAATACGACTTATTAAGGGACCTTTCAAAAGGTTGAGATTTATTTCTGATCTCTGTATAATATTGATGTGGATACACTTTTAAGAAGATTTTGGATCCTACAATTTGTATTTAATTTGAAAAAACAAGTCAGGTTTAGCTAAGTTTCTTGCTTACATAGGAGAGTTTACAATCTTATCTAATAATACAATAAAAAAAAATAATAGAAAAGGAAAAAGGCTGTTACCAATTTTAGGATACATAAGAAGCTCTGTTCCTTGGAAAGAAATTATACCAATAACACCTTGTCAATCAACGATGGCTACAAATGAGGATTCTAAGGGTCATTTGCTTAAACGAAACTTAAATAATTTATGTTCAACTTAAACGCTTATGTTCTACTTTTTCCTCAGCGTAAATTGTCATAAGCTCTTATGTTCAACTTAAATACTTAAGTTTCGTTTCAGAAAATGGGCCTAAAAGTGGAAGAAATAATTTATGAGCGGAAATCTCACGAAAAATAGGGTTGTTTAAACTGAACTCAATAAATCCACATTTATTCTTGCCTTTTCACAAAATAACGGTCAATCTGAGCTCAAAAATGGCCCCTAGCTTGAAAGTTGTTGGGTAGGTTTCGTTTTTTTTTTGTCCCTTATGTTTCTAGGTGCAATGAATCCGCATCTGAGGATTGCATCATAGATTTTAAGTGACGGAATGTGTACAAAAATGCAAAAAAAAAAAAGGTTTTTTGTTCCCCGTCAAGCATTTCGGACGTAAGCCCTATTTGAACATGTACTTTTTCTACTGAAAAGATTTATTATGTCATCTCATATGTATTTAACAGCGTCTGCACCCACTGAACCTGGTAAAATCCAGTTGTCCATTTTGTTTATATTCAATTTTAAAACCGTTTTGTTTACCAACAATTGAGTAATTTACTTATATCCATTCTCAGTAGAAAAATACTCTTGAAATAAAAAGCTTTTAAAATTTTAAACACTTTACATGTTAAGGTCTTTTACATTCAACAATATAATCGTTAACTCTTCAACGATTTTTCCAAGTTAAACTATGTATGCCTATTACTTATATGTATACTCTTATTCACTCTCTTTGAAAGGTAAAATTTGTCACTAAATGAACAACATAACACAAGAGTTAAGAACAAAATACCCATAGCCACCCCTTTTCAAACACCACGACTAACAACCTGTTGTTTTTTTATTTCTTTTTTTTTTTTTAATTTCCGTTTTCAGGCCGAGTATTCTTTCTAAAAATATATATTTTTTTTATTGACCATGAACTTTATATAATAGTTCCTTGTCATAGCCGTCTAATGGATGCATCATGTGTTTTTTTTTTTCAAGAAAATAAGCAATAAAAACAAGAAACAAACAAAACTATTTCAAAACACTGCAGGGGCGGAGGTAATGAAGCACTATCTATGTAGGTATAAAAAAAGACCTTGAACTTACGAGCAAGGCTTTCTTTCAAAAGTGTGATATTTAATATTTTCTGATGATTGTATCTATTCAACCGAAGTGAAGTTTTTTCCAGTCTTCTATCCATTAAAATCGATTGAATGAAACACGTGTTGACGACTAGAAACTGATATTTGATTTAAAAAATGAATAAAGTGGGCGGAAATGAAAATAAGTAGAATGATTGATTAAAAACAAAACTGAAATAACCAAGATTTAGTTAAGAAATAGATGAAAATCAAATGCAGTTGAAAATAGTTGATTGAGATTTTTGCGATTTAAATGAAAATTTAATTTTAGCTAGCAACAGTTTTCGGATTCCAATAAAAAATAAATTATCCTTCTGAAAGTAGTAGCCGTGGCGTGATGGTTAGTGCGATGGAATGTCATGCCGGAGGTCTAAGGTTCGATCCCCAGCCTCGCCACCTATTTATTTAAAAGAAAAAAACGGCTACTACCTCTTGCGAGGAATTGACAAATCCTCCAAGAGTATCTCCTGTCACAGAAAAGTGCCGCTCGTTAGCCGTTCGGATTCGGAAATAAACTGTAGGTCCCCTCCATTCCTGCAGACACGCACACAGGAATGGTTGAGAGTTGTAAGTCACTAGGCCCTAGTTCTTCATGAGCTGTTGTGCCATCAAATTTATTTATTTATATCCTTCTGAAAGATTCAGTCAAGGAAGATGTTTTCAACAAAATGTTATAGAAAATTCTGAACTAATCATGCACCACGGCCCGCATGTCTATGACTAATGTTGATAGAAACGAAAACTTAGCTCAGATATTATTGCCTTCGAAAGTCTAAGGCCCATTAAATTCGAATAAATTCTTGGCACTCTCTGGAACAAAGGAGTTGCTTACTTCTAGGATTGTAAAATAGTAAAATGACACACCTACCAAAGAATGTTAGTGCTCGAGGTAAATTCACAAAAATCTTTTCGGCTTCTTATGGGTAAAAAGATAAATAAAAAAAACTAAATAGGTACTTACTTTGCAATTCATCCAAAATCAACATGTTTCCCAAAGTCTTCGAGTGTAAAATTTGAATCTTTTGGAATGGCGAACGCGTCTCATAAACCAAAGAATCAATATCATACTCGATGATGCGTTCATCTGAAATAAAATATCATTGAGTCAAGGTTTTGAAACAAAAAAAAAAAGAAATTACATTGTTTAAACAACGATGCATTTCACATACATATTATGTATTATTTAATTTATAAAAATGTTGCAATCACACACAGACAAAACATTAATCACTCAAAATTCCTCACTTGTTTTATTAAAAAAAAACTTAGTTTTGTTTTCGTTAACTTTTAATAAAAAAAAAAATATAGGACCAAAGCGAATTTAAAAATTTATTATCAAAAAAAAAAATCCCAACGAAAACTATTACATTAACGAGTAAAAAGGAAATTATTTTAACTGTGCTCTGGGATAGTTTTCTTTTCGAAATAAACAACAAGAAACAAAACTTAAAGACAAAAATTAAACCTAAATGTGAAATGTTAACTGAAATAATTTAGCTATACCAAAAAAACAAAAAAAAAAAAACAAAATTGATGTACATAAAATATTATAAAAATACACATACAATAAAGGCAAATTTATGTACATACTTTAGTTTATGGTTTAATTTTGTACAGATAGAAGTTACAGAGTATTAAGATGATAGTAGTTGATTTACCTGCTGATGGAAAATACCTAGATACATCTCCTCGTTTCAATGGGGGTAATACTTGTCCGGAGTGAACTTTTAATTTCTTTGCTAAGGTATTTTCAAGTCGTTTGGATGACTAATAAAAAAATAAATATAAATATGAATTTTAATGTGAAACAAAAATAATAATTTTAAATTAATTTCAATTCATTAATGATTGATGATATTTTTTTTTTTTTACAAATTTAATATACTAGGTAGTAGTTTGTATAAGAGAAATTGAAATGCAGTTTTATGATTATTTTTTTGTTTTTAATTTTTAGATATGCATAAATGTAGATTAAATGAGTATTTATGATAATGATGAGTTGTGTAAATGAGAAATTTGAAGCGATAATTTGGATTAAAATTATTTTTAATATCAAACTTGCAAATAGAGGGCTTTGTTAAAGGTTTTTTGCATTCACATTTGTTTTTGAAATTTGGTCTATGCACCACAAAGCAAATAGACCGAGAGCCCACAGAAATTTTTGGGTGTGAAAGATAGCAAAATTTCAATGATGCAATAAGATAGGTCTTTACTTTTTATTTACAAATATGCAAGTCTTGCAAGCTGTAATATGGGTGTTTGGAGATAATGCTGCATTTTTTTTTCTGAAAGCCCAGATACGCACTTAAAAAATTATATTTAATAAAAGATCTGAATACCATCGACACCAATATGAGGGTCCAAGACTTTTTAGGTGGGGCCTTCTGTGTCTGGACGCACTTGAAAATTCATTTTCCTAGTGCGTCTTGCATACAGAAAGCCCACTTAAGAGGTCTTGGACCTCTATATTCATGTCTATGGTTTTCAGCTCTTATATTAAATACATATTTTTTTTTTTTTATGTTATACCTTTTATCTGGGCATTTTTACTGCGAATAGAAAGTAAAGACCTATCTTATTGCATGATAGAATTTTTGCTATCATACACACCCAAAAATTGATGTGGGCTCTTAGTCTAAAAAGATAAAATCCAGAAACAAATGGTTGCCATTTTTGCTATTTTAAAGTTCAACCCAGCTTAGGTTAGGCTAGAAGGGGTTATGATTCGGCAAAACCGCGCAAGAGTGGGTGGAAGTTTAGGTATATGGTGCCTCCCTTAACCATCCTGAATTCTGAATGAATTCCAGCTAGGCTGGGGCATTAACAGAGGAAGTGAAAAGATCCCTCTTCTGTTTCTTCATCCTGACACTCTCTACATAAATCAGATGTGCTAATGCCCATTCTGTTCATGTGGGTTCCCATTGAGTTGTGACCTGTTAGGATTCCAATAAAAAAAAAAAAAAAAATTTGATGGCACAACAGCTCATGAAGAACTAGGGCCTAGTAACTTAGAACTCTCAACCATTCACGTGTGCGTGTCTGCAGGAATGGAGGGGACCTACAGTTTATTGCCGAATCCGAACGGCACTTTTCTGTGACAGGAGATACTCTTGGAGGATTTGTCAATACCTCGCAAGAGGCAGTTAAGATTCCAATAAGGAGGGATAATTGAGGCTTGCTTATCTTGAGTAGGTATTCTGTTTTTTTCTTTGAAATACATATTCGGCCATAGATTCCTTGAAATCCGACAAGTGTCAAGTGTTGACCACCTGCCATATGCGGCAAATTCTGGTGGATATTATTCTTTTCTTGCTCCAGTGGCATGAGTACCGAAGATTCGGTTTGGTTTTTGGCTAGTTCATTCGCCATTTCGTTTCCGTATATATCACGGTGTCCTGGGACCTAACAAAGGGTAACTGTGTTTGTTGCACTGAGAATTCTCAAGACATTGCGACAACCAGCTTTGACTTTGTGACGATTGAGGAAATAGCTTTTAATTGCCGCCTGGCTATCTATGAGGATGTCGATATTTCCATTAACTACTTCATATATGGCAAGATGCTTTGCGGCTTCGCAAACTTCCGTTCGGAAGACACTGCAAAAGTTTGGCAGCTTTACTGATCTGTTAATGGGTTGATTATCTGAATAGATACCTGACTCTACACCTTCATTTTTCTTAGATCCGTCCGTGAATACCGACACATGATCTGCATTTATGACCCTGGTTTTCCTTCCAGAATTCCCTTGTTGGGATATCTTTTAGCGCCACCAGGTTGAAATTATGTGCGCTAAAATGTAGTCTGTTTTGAATGTCTATGTCAATGAAGTTCGTTATAGTTCTATGACCGTAATGGCCCCTTTTCCAATTATTGCACTGCTTAAGTCTTAAAACACTTTTGGCTGCTATCTCTTTCGTAAACAGGTCGAGTGGGGCTAGTGAAAGTAATTGTTCTAGGGCAGCGGTTAGTGTAGTTCTAATGGCACTGGTGGTACCAATACACGCTAGTCTCTGAATTTTTGTCATGATTTTAAGATAGGTTTCCTTACATAAAGCTGGCCACCAGACCAAGCATGTGTACGTTAAGATTGACCTAATTATGGCTGTGTACATCCAATGAATGGTTCTGGGTCCCCAAAAATTCTACTGCAAGTGTCGAATGCTATTGAGGCTTTTTCTCTCTTTCTTTAATATTTTCTTTCCAGTTTAGTTTAAGATCACGCCGATATTTCGCCGTGCCCGAGTTTAGTTTACGATCACGCCGATATTTGGCCGTTCCCGAAACTCGAAGTAGTACTCCGTTAATGGTTGGCGGGTCTATGCTCGGAATATTAGGTTTCCTCGTAAACAAAACTATTTCTGTCTTTGGTGGGTTAACGTTAAGGCCACAGTTTTTGGCCCAACTAGTGAGCTTGTCAAGGGCCGATTGTAGGAGCCCGCTTAGTGTGTGGACAAATTTCCCCAAAGCCATCAAAACTATGTCGTCGGCATAATGCTTCAACACAGCTTAATCGCGGGTATTGTAAACGATAACTATTCTTTGGTTTTTAAAATAATTTGGCAAAATACTTTGCTAATCTATGAGAAAAATCATTTTTGTCTACATTGGGTTTAAGCTGAGAAAAACAATGTTCAGAATTGCTTTTTGAAGTTTTTTTTTTTGTGTTCTTGTAGGTACACACAGAGTATCGAAAATTCGTGTAGAAATTATTTATATTTTAATTATGGAATTCCACGTGTATTTTTAAGAGTTTTAATTTCAAAGTGGGTATTGGTTTTTGTTCTTCTGCAAAAGCAAGGTACAAAAGATGAGGCCAATGTAATATAGCTCAAATTTAGCAAGTGGTATAACAATTTCTTATTCATAAGCAAGTTAACAAATCAGATTGAGCTTTGGAGTTTAATTAAAGTAATCCGCAAACAAACATTGCAGCCTTTGGCAATAAAAGTTCTAAAAAAAAACTTATGAATACTCCGCGCTATATAAATATTAATATCCACAGAGACCAGAAAATGAAGAGAGGACGTTTGCTGGCAAAGCTTAACAGTCACCGAAAAAAATAATTGACGAGACAACAGAAAAGTTTAAATTAAAAGAAATCTTTCCAAAAATTGTTTAGATTCAAATCCCGAAGTATTCATATTCAATTTTTTTTCCTTGAAGGGTTTCTAAAATGGTTTAATGACATTTGATAATTTTTGTATAGGGATCCACCTGAAAATGAGAATGCACAATGATTTAAAAATATTTTTGTTTATGTTTTTATCTTCTATTGTTAATGCAGTTTTGAAAAATGAACAATAATATTTCCATTATATTTTAATGCAAATAAATAATTTCAATTCTATCAAACCGAAAAAAAAAATCAATCTGACTGAATAAATGAAACTTAAAAAATTGAAATAAAAATATCGAAAAAGAAAAATGCTTCGAATTACTACATGCAGAGGGTAAAGTAAAAAATAATTCCAACTCACTCAACAACTCCGGTTAAAAAAGAGCATTTACAAAATCGAGCTAGCTAAAGAGGTATCGAATTTAAAGGTATTTATAGGTTTGTACACATCTTTATTTAGTTATTTTTCTTTGTTTAAACAATCTAGCAGAAAAAAAAATATAAATAAAAATTATCATTTTTCTGTATGTAAACAAATAAAAATTAAAAACAACACATCATAGTGGCAAATGTTGATATAAACTAAAGTAAATGTGTATGAAATATTTTTGAATTGTAGAAACAGATGTGGTAAAACAAAAAAACTTATCTAAGTACTCATTCCAATTTTTAATATGAGAATCCTCAGATTCATCGTCATAAACGTAACTCTTCAACTATCGTGTCGTCTGTCGTTTATTAAGCATTTATATAGGTCGAGTTCCTAAATGTAGAAAATGTTTTGATGCGGAAGTAATGCCTACATTTTTTATACGCATCAGCAACGCAAACTTGATGCTTTGTAGAAATATAACATTGCATAAGTCTGATGTTTCAGAATGCAAACAAAAATTTTAATCGAAGCAGCTAAAAAAATTTTGGAGGCGCAGTTTGCGCAGTAAATGCGCATCTGATGAATTTTGGAACTCAGCCATACTTGAACTGGGTGTCTAAAGCCCAGGTTATAAAGACTATTGTGTGTGATGCATGAAAAAAAAAACTTTTGCATACCTACAAGTAATGTTGTGAAGCCAATATAATTTTTTTCGGAAGTGTCAGCCGATCACTTAAAAACATGGTTAGGTATTCACCAGTCTATTTTTCCACATTCAAAAAAATACGTGCAATACGTGCAAGTAAATACGAGATTTTGGTCAATTCATATATGCTTTTGTTTCCAGACTGTAAGCGAACAACAAATTTTGTAATGATATATAAGACTCAACACACAAAAACGCAAGAAAGCATTATACAAATTAAATGGCATTGGTCTACAAAAGATGCAATTTAAATTCGCTTACAATTATTGGTCTTTATTTTAAAAGGAAATCAATTTTTTTTTTCAGTTTATTCCTTGACGATAGCAGGTTACCGAGTTACATATATGAAGCTAAATTTTGTTTCCCTAAACTGAAAGCAAGATTATCGTCCAATCATTTTCGTCACCGCCGGCGATAATCAATTTACGGAATGAGTACCATAATAAATTACGGTAGCAACAACTGTTTTAGGCCTATTTGCTGAAACATAAGAGCTTATGTGACAGTTCACACTGAGGAAAAAATAGAACATAAGCGTTTAAATTGAATATAAATATTTAAGGTTTGCTTCAGCAAATGGCCCTTATGTATTTTTTTAAATGCTGCTACCTTATGTTTGTTTTTAAATAAAGTAAGTTAAAAATAATACAAAATAAATGCATATAAAAATATAATTCAATTACAGGATTGTGTACGGAGTAAAATAAACAACAATATACAAATAAAAATTAAACTCTAATTTAAATTCGATTTTTATTTAGTTTTGTGATTTTAAATTTATCGATTGGTAATATTTTCTTTTTGCATTTTGTCATATAAGATAAATGTGTAATTTATATTTATGTAAGTAGATATTTTTAGCAATATTGATTTTATTTTGCTGACCTGAACTAGTCATGTAAATATCAATATATCCACCACGTTTAACCGGCGGTAAATACTTCGAACGCATTGAATCTAGTTTTTTTCGTAAAATAAGTTCCATAGCTCTGATGGTCTGTAATGTTTAAAAATTTATTTTTTTTTTTTAATTCTAGTAAGAAAATATTTAAATCTTTTAATTAATAAAATAAGACAATATTATTTGGAAATAAGCGTGTTTTTCGAAAGTTTTCGATGAGCTCTTTTAGAGAATAGGATTGTTTTTTAAATGAGTTGTGAGTGATAGTGAAAACGAAAACATAATTAAAAAAAAAAAAAACCAACTGCTTTTTCGGAGAGACCTACGAATACAAATGAAATACAAACATAAAAAATACAAAATTTTTATTTCTTTCGAAAGATCATATTAATTAGTAAAGGTACATACATAGAAATGTACATAGTTGCACCATAAGACAAATCAAATATCTCTGGCAATTATCCAATGCAACAAAAATAAACTCTATTATTAATTGCATTTTCTAAGGACTTAAAGAGCGTGTTTATTCAGTTCATTGATCTGAACGTGCCGTAGGTAGGTAGTTATTTGAAGAAAAGATTCAGTGGGGTGGATATATTTGATTACTTTTTAACATTTTAACTCAGCGGTTTATAGATAAAGTTGGCTTTATTTAATATTAATTCTAAAAATAATATGTATACGTAATATATTTTCTGTTAGTTTTCCCTATCGATTTCAATTAATATAAAAGTACAAATAAAAAAAATACTACCTCCCTGCTGTGCTTAGCAAATGAATTGAATTATTCAATTCAAAAACAGTCTGCCCAAAACAGTAGCCGGTATTTATTACTGACTTTGCATATATTATGAAATAAACATGTTTTAAAAATATAATATGATTTGGATCACATGTTATTGACATTAATAATAACAGAGATGATCTAGGTTCATAAAAGATCAAAGACGATAATTCAAAGAAGAATAACCAATGATTATAATATTAGGTATAACGAACGTTTATACCCGCTTAGTTAGCGGTTCTAGGATTTCATATAACTATTATGAATCAATTCAATACAGTCCGAGTCCACTAAAATAATAACAAAAATAATTTTCTTTTGTTTTTGTTAATTCTCTTCTTCGTATTATGAATCAAGATTAAATGTTTTATCTATATGGAGAAAACGAATATTCTAAAGGCCGTTAAAAACTATTTTGAATCAATTAATTTAGTTTCTCCATACTAACCTACAGAAACCGGCTTAAGTCCAGTCTATAAAAAAAAAAACAGTTGTTATGTAAACAATGTTTAAGCGCTCTGGGACATTGCCCTCAAGCCTTATCATAAGTTCTCTAAATCCAACGTTGAATATTGCGTAATCCAATTTTGGCATATTTAACTACAACAACATCAAAACAAAAACAGAGACAGTCATCATAAGTGATGAAGAGGATGATGTGCAGTGCAGTCTGAGATGACTAAGCAGTTGTATCTCTCCAAAATTGCAATTTGCAAGCTGTAAAAAAAATTAAAATACATAAAAACGTGAAGCGAATAGAACATGTGCGGCCTTTTATTCTCGTGCGTGTTCATCATTTCTCTTATCTTTTATTTTTACTTCGCACTCATTGGGTAATGATAATTATGCAGATGTGTGAGAATGAAGAAAAGAAACCTAAAATTGTTAATGGAACTGATGGCAACTGTTCTTGGCGCGGAAAAATCAATAAACCTTTTTTTTTTAGTCAATTAAGGGGTCGTTTTGGGGATGGAAAGATGTGGGCCTTCGTTGCGACGGTTAGACACCAATGTCTACCTTGACATTCTGAAGGCTTGAATTTCAACCAAGCAAGCAGCTACTTTTGACCTTGATGGCATTGATTTTAATTCTGCTTCCAGCTAATTATTATTCAATAACTTACAATCAAAATAATCTACATAAATAAAAATTTACATCAAAAGACAAGAGTTGCTCCTTTCCCTCTTCCAAATAGTATTCTACATTGATGGTTATCAATCCTTGGCTGAAGATGCGAAAAGTAATTATAGTCTGCATATTTTCCGAGAGCACACAAAAGTATCCATCGTCGGTCGGCATGTGGTGGACGAACTCTAGCTGAGGGAAGATGAGTTCCAATTCGGAACGAATTATCTTCGAGATCTCCTGACGTTCGTTTGCATCTTTAGTTTTAGCAGGATCAACGGAAAAGTCGAAAAGGATTGTATTAGCTGCCATTTTGAAGGGAATCAAACAGTTTTGAGTTTATTTTCTTAAGCAAAAATTAATTTTTTTTTTCACGCAACGGACTACACAACTTTACCACTAGGATTTCTCAAACGAACTGTCAAAATGTACAGAAAAAACTTCCCTTGCATCCTAGATGGTTGTGGGAAAATTCATTCGACAGGGAAAATTTAATGAGAGGAAAATTCATTTCCCTTTTACAGTAGAGTCTACAATATTAACAACGAAAATCAAAGGTTGAGCCTGTTTACATTTGATTTTTAATGAAACATTTTTTCATTCATTACCACCATCCCCGTGCTCACATTATAAAGAAAAAATCCTTTCATTTCAATCTTCCCTTCCCTATCTCACACGTGCTTCTGAAGGCTGTTTCACAATGCGATGAGAAAACGAGACGTCAGCGTGACGAAGTCTCTTCGCAGTTGTTCTCTATTAAAAACTAGTTTCAAAAAATTAAATAATAATAAAGTATTTCTGGGCGTCACTAGAGCCAATGAGGTAATTGAAAATTCGAATCGATACCATACAAATTCACATTTGCAAATGGGGTAATTTCAACCAAATTTGCTCGAGATTCGATAAGTAATTGCATAAAAAAACCTTTTGAACACACCCAAATGGAATCCATTCAAAGTGGAACCCATTAAAAATGACAGAATTTCCAACAAAAATAAGTGATTAACACTCTGGACTGTCAAACAAAATTAGGAAATTTAAGATGTGTACACCCAAATTTAAGCAATGCGAAAGCCTAAGCGAGGGCGTTGGCGATAGCTTTTATCGCGCGATAAAGGTACGATCAAAACTGCTCACATCAATGCGATGTTGTGATATATTTTGTGGAGAGTAAGTTGTCAAATGAATACAAAAATTGAGAAAAAAAGCAGTAGCAGATAAATCTGGGTATAATAAATACGACTGTCTGTAGAGAGGATCGCCAAATATTGAAAATAAATTCTAGAGTTCATTTTTACTATTCTTTGAAGTCACAAAAGTATTAACTCGAGATAGGTAACATTTATTTGTATCGTATATCGCTGACAAAACGTCAGATAGACGTGTTCAATTTAAAATTAGTTCTACACTTATTGCTAATGCGTCACTGACACTTCAAAGAGTACTGAAAATTAACTTCAGAATTCATTTTCAATATTTGCGATCATCTCTACAGACAGTCGTCAATAAATCAATTAAATTAGTCAGTATGATTTCGTTACACAAAACTGCAAACGTAGCCTTAAAGAGTCGGATGAATTTAAAAACTCCTAATTTCGTGGAACTTTTGAAATAATAATCAAACAAACTTTTTTATCCATTTCCCCGCTCTTTTGACATCTTCTATTTCACATGACATTCTCAAACAACCCGATGAACGAAAATTTCCTCGTGCAGCCGATTTTTGTTGTTTCATCATTTCCTTCGTTCTCGTCGACCGTCTTTATCGACTTGAGTTTTCGCGAGTGTTTCGTGCGGATTCCGGATTCTCGTTCTTGTCGTTGTCGTCCCATCTGTGAGATCTGAGATCTGTGTTTAATGTTTATCATCATCATCCATTCGATTTCAATGGCTAATTATAAATAATTTTATTCAAACAAAAGGAGGAAAAAAAGTTCACACACATCACGGCAAGACAACGACGTTGACGTAGACGACAGCGACAGATTCTATTAAATTAATTTGTGATTAAAGACAAAAAAACTCAGAACTCTCGGCATAACATCACATATCATTACATAAACCGTCTTTGGGGGGAAAACGATGATAGATTTAAATCCCAAGACACGATGACGATGTGAATTGACTAAAGAAAATCAAATCTTGGAAAGAAAATTCATACAAAAATACGAACATTATCAAGAAAAGTTCCGGAACTACCCATAAATAAGGTAACACACACGCGTCAACAACAAGGACCATTTGCTGAATCCCTTCTCGCGGTGAGTTATTAGTTATGTCGTCATGCAGAACAAGAGTTAAAAGAAAATTATTGATTTTTTCATTCAGAAATCAGCAATCAAAGTGAGATTCGATGATACTGTTCCATCGGGAATAAAGTTTTTTTCTTAGATGATCAAACTCATTAACAATACCAAGCATCTCGCAAACAGTTCAATATGAAGAGCCAAACGTTGCACCATCAAGGTCTCTTCGATTTGGGTTAAATCCGACGAAGAAAAGAATCAACAATCGAGTCAAGTTCGAGGAGGGCCGACCGACTAACAGTGGGTGGTGTAGTTCTCTTCGTGTTTCCGTGTGGTGTGTGTTTCGGTTGAAGGTTGCATAGAAACGCTTCTTTATATTTTGTTTCTGTTTGTGTATTCATAGAATAGCGTAACTCGGCACACACCCCCTTGCCAATCTTTTCATAGATCATACATTTTTCTTCTCTAGTCAACAATCTCGTGATATTTACTCTCATTAGCGTAGAATTATTCTCGTCGCCGCTGTCGCAGACGACGACGACGTCCCGACGCTCTACAGAAGTAGAAGCAAAAGCAGCAGCAGTCTCAGAGTCAGCTGTGTGAATAATAGATTGATAGCATATTTAGCTGGCTTTAGTTTGTTGTTCTAAGTAATGGATCGTGTTAGCAGTGATGAACGCATCACTGCCAGCCCCAAATCCAGCAAAGGGAGCACCAATATATTTAGTGGATTATGGCCAAAGCGATCGACAAAAGTCGAACCGCATCCGGTGGTTGAAAAGCGTGATTCCAACCACCTGAGTGCCGATGCCAATACTGTGCCACACGATGTGTCCTTTGCTAAGTGTTCGCCCGAGAAACTCGGTATCCGCAGCAACAACATCCACAGCACCAACAATAATAATGATACCAATGCAATAACTAGTGTAAAACGTAGAATTAAAAACCGTCCACTTAGGAATAAGTCGAGTCGAGGCAGTTCTGGAGGCCACAGTGCGGACCACAATCGATTTAGCCATCAATTCAGTTTATGCTGCAAAGTGGATCGAAAACCGATGACTCCGCCGGTGAGTGTGCGCTATAATTCACTGCCAGATGCGGGTTGTTTGAAACGCGACAATCTCACTCTGAATCTCGATGCAAATGCAATGGAAGAGCCTATTTCGGAATGCAATAGTGCCCCGGAGACACCAATGAACGGAAAGCTGCTGCAATCGTTCAATAATTCTCACAGTTCTCCGTCAAATTCGTCGGTAAAGAGCACGCAGAGTGAATGCAATGTTCCACGGTCGATTGCTATGACGGCGTGTAGATCACGACTACGATTGAAGCTCCTTCCGCCTGGCAAAGAGCTGGTGAACGAGGTTCAACATATGTCGTCGCCGAATATATCATCACAGCATGAAGTAGGAGCAGCGGACGATGTTTCCGAAGGAGTCAGGTCTTGGTCTCATGATAATATTCCCTTACAAAGAACGGACAAGCAACAACAACAACTGCAGCAACAAGGAAGTAGTGGTTCAGGATTAGCGAGGCAGGCGTTGATGGCAGCACAGGTTCTGAGTTTGATTCCAACGGAGAAAGCCAGAGATAGGTTTGATCAGAGAATAATTTTTATTTTAAATCTGAATCAACTTCACAAAATTAATTCACATTTCTAGGAGTTATCTAGATGGACGATTGGGTTCGTCTACACTTTTGGGTCCAAGTGAACTGGAAAGAGTTCTGCCACATAAAGAGGTCACTATATTTGTTGGCACTTGGAACATGAACGGTCAGAGTCCACCCAAGTAAGTTAAGAATAGGATGTTTTATTTTGATTTCGTGACTAATTTATCAGAGAACATCTAGTTTATATACAATTGCTCAATCTGTGAGCTCATGCATCCACTGTTGTCGTGCTAGGTTTTTACTAGACAAAGAGATGTTGAAATAAGTGACGTAGTTGTATATAAAATTAAATTCATAATAAATTAAATTAAATGCAAATGTTGAAGAAAACATGCAAGATTTGTTAGGGCATGCGAGCTATTTTCAAGAATTTATTGTCTTTTTTGTTGCTTTCCGTGGGATGGTTGTTTTTTTATTTTTGGAGATTTGTAGAATTGAATTAACAAGTATATTTTTCTTAAATTAAAAAAAAAAAAATAAGTGTGCTTAGGATGATTTATTTATTTGCTTCTTAAATAAACTAGGTCAATAGTTAACGTCGAATTTGCTACTTCATCTCTGGGATTTTTTTTCGATGATTTAAATAAGCGATTCTAGTTTCTACCCACTAAAATGTTAATGCAGTCATAGTTTCATTCAACCAATTGTAAAGGGTGTTTAAATTAGAGTTTGCATTCTAATCAGACGGCTATAATTTTTCTTTAGCTGTTGAGTAGTAACGTTCAGTTGATTAAATAAAGAGCAAAAAATATTTCTTTATTATTAAAAAAAAATTAAATAATAAATTTTGCGAGTTGCAAATTGATCTTTAATCACAGCTATTCGTAAAATCTTTATACAATAAAATGCAGGGAAACCAGTTTATTCTAAAATACAAAAGAGTGAAAGAAACAAAAAAGAGTGGTAACAAAATATTCTTTTGCTTCTAAAACGTTTTAGATTTTAAAATTTCTATAATACTAAATTATGTGTTTTATTTGAAAAAAATAAAAGAAACCTCAAACTTGAACACCCAATTTTATTACAACTTGAAGCTGAAAATGAATTTTAAGTGTGTATCTAAATACATATGTATTTGTACATATATAGCTGACCAATAGTTATATGAACAGATTTGTGGGTTGTGGCAAACGGCAATGTTTTTCAGTTTATTATTGCAAAATTCTTGTTCCTACATATATGGCCGGGACGTTGATTTATTGCATTTCCACCACCAGCGAATTAATTAAACAAAAATTATACAAAATAAACGTATGTATATCATAAAAAATTCAACGTTAAATACAAGAATAGGGGACCCATTATCATTCGCGAAGCGAACCAAAATGCTGGCGAATGAATCAAATCCGTATCACAATTAGCGAAAATTCGTCAGGTTACTCGCCTTAAACGTCAAAGTCAAAGTTGTTAGCGGCGAATATAAATAAAATATGAATTTATTAGTCAAAAACATTATATTTTCAATCAAAATGGTTTAAATAATATCGCTTATCAACAGTAAAAATAGCCATTATCAACACAAAACAAATAAATGGGGTTTTCCAATGGTATTTTTTACAATCAAATTTCTTTTTGATCCAGATTCAATGGGATTTATTTTGTGGGGAGATTACAATTTCAGGTTAATTTTTTTGTCATAGTATATGGAGCTGCTAGTTGTCAAACTAATAGCTGTCTATTGCACTGGTGTATAAAATGGTGTTAGTAAAAAGAAATCTGCCGCAAAATCCAGATTTACTAAATTGATTTTATTTTTGTTTGCCTATTGGAAGACGAAAAATGTCAAAATCGGTGTTTTGACAGATCTGCATAAAAAGAATTGATTTTTTTTTACCATTGATGGCAAACGCCATAAATGTCTATTGTTAATTTTTTGTTTGTGTTTTGTATTCCGCATAAGACTTGTTTATTTCTTGTGGTCTAAATAACAAGTCTCATAATAGACTATAACACAGTTCATAAGAATGATATTAATCAAAATTTAGACTCCAAAAAGGGGTGTATATTTCTTCCTTATGTTACCTTATACTAAATAAAAGCAAAAAAATAGTATATTTCTCCTTTTTTAAAAATAAAAACAAATTTGGTGACACAAATGGCTCATGAAGAGCCAGGGCGTAGTGACTTACAACCATTCCTGTGTGCGTGTCTGCAGGAATGGAGTGGACCTACAGTTTATTGCCGAATCCAAACGGCTAAGGTGAGTGGCACTTTTCTATGACAAGAGATACTCTTGGAGGATTTGTCACTTACTCGCAAGAGGTAGTAGCTCCGAAAAAAACTTAAGGTGGAAGAGGCTGGTATTGAACACCAGACCTCTGGCATGACAGTCCAACGCACTAACCATTACGCCACGGACTACTTCTTTCTCCTCTTCTACCAAATTTTTTGTTTCAAACAAAATGAAAACTGCAAAAATTCCGCACCTAAAATTAGGTTTGTTTGTTGAGCCCTGAAGTCGCCCTGGGGTCGCCCCAAAGCGTTTTTTGAAAACCCTCTACTCACCCTAACAATCAAATTCTATGTTTTTTGAAACCTGGGGTCGCCCTAAACTCGCCCTGAAGTAGATCTAGGTTTTTTGCTGGGACGAGTTAAGGTAACAAATAAACTGCCAAGTGACATACATTGTAAAGTATTTATTTTGTTGAAGATTCGTGATTGTTTAATGGAAATTAGATAAAATAGTGCACTAATTGAATAAAATTAAATTGGAAAAGAAATGGAAACGTTTAAAGTTGGTTTTATTCATTTTTCAATCGTATTTTAAGTTTTAATTGTTCGAGTACAGAAATTCTTATTTGCTTAAAATGTCAACAACACAATTCAGAGCCCTAAAGTGTTTTTTGAGAATCGAAAAACCCAGGTTTTTTTTGACAACTCTTGGGGTTGTCAAGAAAACCTGGGTCAGCCCTGGGTAAAGTTCAACGAACAAACCTATTATATTTATGACAATTATTTTTTTTTACTTTGACATCTACAGCAAATCATTGACAATAAATGAATTTTCGATAAATTTTTGGCGAATGAGTTCATTCGCCAACCGTAATACAAAACTTCACAACGTTTGCCAAACCGTTCGACTACAAGCGAACATTCGATTCGCGAATCAATTTTAATTTTAAAATTCCATCATTTGAAAACGACAAAGTGAATTTTTTTATAGTATGCTTAAAGTGTTAAGTACTTATAAATTAAACGAGAAAATGGTACACCAAGTTTGTATTTATAATTTTATTGAAAAAATTTATTACAAAAATATTATTTTAAAATTTCTGAAAATAAAAAAAAAAAAAAACAAAAACCGGATTTTGAGATATTTATTCTTCTGCCACAAAAAATTTTTGTATGTATTCCCAAAATAATAAGACTAATTTCATAGCGAATCGAGGGTGAATAAACTAAAATGTGGGTTTCTTGCATTCTTTTCCAAATTTGCCTCAATCTGTCATCTATCAATCTGTCTGCTATTAAAGGCAAGGCTCAATGATTTTAGGTGCCGATTATAGCGATCAGAAAAAACGCATCAGAAAAAAATTCTTTTTGATAATTTAATGTTTTATCATAGGATTTGAAATATAAAAAGGATACAAATCGATGATAAATCATTTAAAATATTTATTTCATAAAAAAAAATTTCTTTGGAGGACATATTTGTCCTACAAAAAGCATTTTCTGATAGAAACTCGTTTTTCGTACGGAATTTCCATCAGAAAAATGAATAAGTACTTTTCTTAGAGAAAGTATTTCCTCCAACAAAAAATTTTTTTATGAAATAAATATTTTAAGTGGTTTTTCATCGATTTAAATTCTTTTTATATATAAAATCGTATGATAAAACATTAAAAAATCAAAAAGAATTTTTTTCTGATGCGTTTTTTCTGATCGCTATAACCGGCCCCTTACTTTGAGTATTTGCCCAAAAACTTCTTTCAGCTTTTAAACTCAACTTCACATACATTTTCCCTCTTAAGCCTAGTTTATACATCAATGCGAAGTGAAATCCAAATCGAAATCTTGTCTCGAAAGGTTTATAAAGAAAATAAATTTTGTTTTATATTTGGTTTAGGTAAGTCCGTTGAATTATATTCACTTCGAACCAAATTTCTTCCTCCTTGTCGCTTAAATAATTGCATTTAATTTTATTGATTTTTTCACGCCTGGGAAAAAAGCTAATTTTTGTATGAAAATTTCACTTCGCTTCGATCTATAAACTAGGCTTTAATCATAACATTGAGAATTAAAAATCTAAGTATAATTAGAAAGAATAAAATCTTTTCTTAGTTCTCTCGTTTAGCCTTGGTAATTTGGTGAGATGTAGCGAGTTTTGATTCTCATCTACTCAATTGTTATCAATTTTATTGTTATTCACAACGATGTGATTTATATTGAATGATTAAAATTTTTATCACTTGGGTTGTTAAATATCGAATTTCTATGTTTATTAATTATAAAGATGTATAGTAAGTTTGCAATATTCGTAAGAGATTTGTATGCAGAGATCCAGTGATATGTATTTATTTCCCTTTTTCAAATCCTACGAAAAAAAATTGATTTTTAAATATGAATGTTGTATTAAGGTATTCTTTTAATCACAGTGTTTAACAGCTGTCATTCGGTTTAAAATAAAAATAAAAATTTCATATAATTTCAAAAAAAAAAAAAGTAAATAAAGACCACTGTAATTTTATGTATAACATTTTAAATTCATAAATATAAAATGGTTTCATACTTATGTATGTACATATTTATATTACTTTTATTTACAGACAAATGAATGATTTTGTTTTACCTGCAACTATGGAAAATGTTCCTGACATTGTTGCCGTTGGAACTCAAGAAACTTGTAATGAACGTGTCGAATGGGAAGTGACACTGCAAGAGACACTTGGACCGTCGCATGTGCTCTTTCATTCGACAACATTAGGAACCCTTCATTTGGCCATATTTATGCGACGTGATCTAATTTGGTATTGTTCGGCACCCGAGGACGCCAGTATGTCAGTGCGGCCTGGAACTGCATTTCGCACAAAAGGCGCCATAGCTATATCATTTTGTTTGTTTGGAACCTCCATGCTATTTGTCACATCTCACCTTACGGCTCATCAACAAAAAGTCAAAGAACGTGTATCCGATGTTAAGAGAATAATACATGCTTTAGATTTGCCAAAAAACCTACAATTGCGACATAAGAATAAAGATGTGACTCAGAATTTCGACAATGTCTTTTGGTGTGGTGATCTGAACTTCAGATTAGGCGAACCTCGAGAGAAGCTACTCGAATGGATTCAGAATACAAAATTCCCGCTGCCATCACACTTGCCACATGGCTATATGCACACCGATCAGTTGTCTTCGGTTCTGGCCGATGGAGCAGCATTTCGTGGATTTATGGAGGCTAATATAACGTTTCCACCAACTTACAAGGTGAATTAGATATTGTGTGATTCTATTGTTAAATAAAGACTTACATATATATATTTCTTGTCACAGTACGATCCAGGCACACAACAGTTTGATACTTCAAGTAAACAGCGAGCGCCAGCTTACACCGATCGCATCCTGTACAAGTTTCGACAGACTCAGGGGCTGGCAATTCGTAGATCGAGTAATTTTGCTGCCGCAGCTGGACAACCAGCAGCCTTGGTGGAGTGTCTGTCTTATGACTCAGTGCCTTCGATAACATCGTCGGACCATAAACCCGTTTGGGCTCTGTTCAAGACCTCCATTCGTGCTGGAACTGATTCGTGAGTTTAATAAATCACTTCTTAAAAGATCAAATTCGCAATTTCTCTTTTTTTTCTTTACAGCATTCCTCTTGCAGCTGGGCTATTCAATCGTGATATCTACATTCAGGGAATGAAGCGTCGTCTTAACAACCAGTACACTGGTTCCTCTGCTGTCTGTACAGTACAATAATTTTCTCTAGCTACATCTATCTAGATTTAGTGCATATCTTTAGTCAAAATGGCATTCTTATCAAACCTGCGGGACAAACTTAGATTCTATTTTATATTTTTTTTTCTCGATTAATTTTCTAGTCGTATGCGTTACTTAAAGTTTCGTACGGTTGTGTGCTTTAATGAATAGGCCTTAAGTCACGTTAGCGATGGCTATAATAGTAGACTATCTCTCTTTTGATTGTTAGTTCCAATAAATAGATAATTATATAAATGTATGTTTATATTAAAAATATTAAGAATACCTATAGCAGAATCTCTGTGGCAATGTTAAGATTTAAAATAAGTTTAAATATAATAATTTAATTCTAGATAGTAAATTTATTCTTAGATAACGAAAAGACACAAACAAAAATAGTATGTTTTCTGCGCTTTAGATTTAAGATTTTTCGCTCTGTCCAAAAACAACGCTTCTTTTTTTACAATTCTGTGGTAAATATAAATGTAACGTTTTGAACATCAAGCCCCCTCGTTCGCACGAATTAAAAATAATTTAGTAAGTTTTTTATTGTTATTTTGTTTTGTTAAAAAAAAAAAACTGTATTTTGTTGTTGTTTAATTTTTAATAACTTAACTTTTGTGATTTTATAATTTATGTTATTTATTTATTTTTTTTTTAAATTCATGTTTGAATAAAAACAAATCAATTTACTTTTTCAAATCAATTTGTTTTATTAAAAGAAAAAAAGTCAAGTAGTAGGAAATTTGTGATTTAGCTTAAAAATATATTACAAGATATATCAAATTCCAATGCTTGTTTGACATAAGATGCATTTAAAAATTGGAGCCTATAAGTTGGGTCGAAAGAAGGAAGAACAATTTTAGTAAAAAAAATAATTTCAAAAAGAAAAAAAAAAATAATAAAACGGTATTAATACAACCTGCATTAAAATTCTTAAACTTTATGAATTATCTGCAAGCAAAAGCGTTAAAGTGAGTAATTATTTCTCTTTAGTTATTTTCGTATTAGTTTTAAAAATTTACTTTATATTTAACCAAAAACATCATGAAACTATTTCCTCTCAATTTCACGTTGTTTTATCTGAAATAATAATAATGTTTCATCGAAACTGCCTAATACCGAACTTAATAAAATCGAAAAACCAATAATAAAAAAAAAAAATAGAAACCATTTCCACATCACCTATCTCACTAACTTGCAGCTGCTGCTGGTACTTCTGTCTCACTTAACCTTCTATACAAAGAAAAAATGTGCTATGGTGCAATTGTGATTGCGTGCTTACTCGCTTCATTTTGTGGCATTTAACTTCTCTACCAACACTTCAAAGTTTTACTAGAGGACTTGCAAAAATATTAAGTTAAAACCCTTTCTTCTCTTTCTCGATTGAAAAATGAAAATCAAAGAAATTGTACACTGACACTAGTCCTAGACCACCACACACATTTACTCTAAGCTCTCACTATTACCCGACCTAAAATCACCGGCGTCAGCAGCTGGTGGTTTGGTTTGGTTTGGCTTTCCGGTTCGTATATTAACCGGGATAATCACCTATGTAGGCATATTCAAGTACATTTTTTACATATAAAAGTATAGCTATCAATGTCGGTGTACAGAACATATTCATATGTATGTATTTATATAAACGAATAGGTCCTGGAAAATTGGTATTGAGGATCCGGAGCCTCATATGCTTTTAAGGAGCATAGGCATTCGGAAGTACTTCATATCAGCCGCATATATGGAGGAACATCAAATGGCTATAGGGAGGGCCCATGGCCGCATTTGGTTTTGTATGGATTTCCTATCGTAGCCCAAAAAAAGTTCATAGGTATCAAAGGTCTAGGTTTAATCGACCCCAATAAGACAAGGCTCATCTTGACTACAGACAACCACTAAAAACACTGGCGGAAAATTTTAAACAGCCTGATGTTCAGGTATTAGCATAATACTAATTAAAAATTTTCTAATCTTAAAACTCTTTACTAAAATATTCTTAGTTTAAACATTTTCTAACTAGTATCATACTGAACATATTTTTCTAGCTGAACACGCCTAAAACAGTGACAGTTCAACCCATTTTTGCAATTGTAGCTTCCAAAGTGACACTTGGATTATGATAATAAAAAGATAAAATAGGCATTTGGCGATTTTAACTTTAACTCGTTTAAAATTTGGAAAAGCCTGTTTTTAACGTAGCAACATACTAAAAATGTTTAACGTCATACTAAATCGTCTAAAATTTTGAGCCACTCGGCCCTATCGAGGTAACCGTCGGAGGGGAATTCTCTCCGATTTCCTACGAATCGGAGACATTTTGCTTCGAGGTAGTTCTCTTATCAGCGAAATGTCTCCGATTCGTAGGAAATCGGAGAGAGTTCCGCTCCGACGGTTACCTCGATAGGGCCGATTATTTTGCAATTTTGCCTAATGTATGACAAACATACAGCCCTATTCTGCTAAACATTCACGTGAAAGTTTGAAATAATTGCTCCAATTTTTTTATAAATTTCGATAAAAACAGGATTTAAACAATTATATTCTTTTAAGAATTTCAAAACATAATATCAGTTATGATTTGGACTCTAAAGATTGAAAATTTAAAAAAATAATTTAAGGCAAATTGAATGAAACTTTTACGTGAATCAAAAGTTTCGATCGGATCGAATAGCAGAATAGGGCTGATAAGTAGGTTGTAGGCATAGGCACCTACTTAGAAAAAAAATGGTTTCAGCTTGATGACAGCCTGAGCTGTTTGTAAAAATAAACGAATTTAATAATGCCAGCCCACTCTGAAAAAAAAGAATTTTCAGAAGGCAGAAGAATTCCAGCTTTTTTAAGCTTTCGATGGTGTCAATTTCAACCACAAAAACTAGCTTTCTTAGAAGAAATTTGAAATAAAGAAAATTGGTGACGGTGATGCTCGAAGATTTATCGAGTTAAAAAAAAAACTTGTAATTGGAGGGTTCATTTCAAACAATATGCAACTTTTAACAGCATTTTAAGGAAAATTTAAACTTTTCCCTCTCATTGTTGTTTGCTACTGACACAATTAAAAGTAGGATTTGGCCTAGGAATCGGTCGGAAATCAAATACGGCCTTGAAATCATTCTTGCCAGATAAACCACATATTGTTCGCACATTCTGTTCAAATTTCGAAATTGTATTCATATTCATGCTCAAGCTGATAGAGCTATGTGAGTACCTATATGGAAATGGAACTTCTGCTAAAATCCTTCAGCTGTGCTGCTTTGCGAAGCTTCTCTAGCGATTGGCATTCGGCATTTATAATTCGTAGCTGGAGTGGGTACCTCAAACGTTTTATTAAACACTCGAGCATCAACTACACCCAGCTCCAATCCTATTATGTGTAAATACATATACAAGCATACTATGTATGTTTGTATATTATTACATATACTTACATATAAATTTACATTTCAAAAGCAAAACTGTAACATCCTGATATCGGTCTACAGATTATATCTACATGTTTAAATGTATACGAGCCTGTTTCTGATGGTTTTACTCTTCAAAGAACCCACCTCCTCGACACAGCCCCTCTATCAGGTTAAAGTAATGAATTCCAAAACCTAGAGCATCTTATTCAGCTTCGAAATAACATGAAACACCTTTCAGAAATGTTCCTAGATAGAGGTGTATTCTACCCCATGAGACGCGCATCATAATCAGTGTTGCACCACCGGATAAGATGGTTTGCTTTTCTTAAGACGTTATACCTGTATCCACCACATCCCAAATCCAACCCTTTAGCATCTTATGTTGGTACGTTGACAAACACGTTTGAGGTGGAAGTGTGACAGCTTGGAAAATCTAACAATTGTCATGAATCAGTAATGGCTGGAAAATTATGTAAATCCTTCTTAAGGGGTTCACCTTTGACGACAACCATCGGAAAGGGGTCAGAGGCATTCCTCAGTACCTAATCCTCCATCTCTAAATCTACATCTTAGCTTATTTCATTTGTGTAGAAATCGTCATTTTGAGAATTGTGTACGTATGGGGGTGGCACGCAAAGGACGTTCTTTTTTCTTGGTGCCATTATTAATGCTTAGTTTTGTTGTTGAGTAATTTATGTAAGCTAGCTTTTTGTGAAGAAGTCAAGGAGGTTAGCTCTCTTCTTGATGGTTGGCATGCTGACTTAGGACTGACTTTATAGCGTCTTTGTTAAAACAAGAAATTTCCAAATGATTAATTGGAGGAAATTTATTTTAGCACTGATGGAAATGACTGCAAAATTGGCGGCACGGAAGTGGGGTTTGTTTTTTAAGTTAAGAGTTCACAAAGGAAGTATAAGAGGTATAGATGTACCTATACTTTTCTTGTTTCTATTTCCTTTGTTTGAAAATTGGTTTTTTGAAGAGGAATACCTTCCACTTATTATTTTTAAGCGTGGAGAATTTAAATTCAAGAAGAACACTTTGAACACACTTTTGTAAATAAGTTTTGGCGAAATCATAAACACCGATGGTTATATGAACACGAAGAGTGAGGCTCCGTTAAATAACTCCCAAATGAAATAACCCCCCAATCCAAAAATAAAACAACTCCCCAAAATGTTTTTTTTGTGTTTTGAAGTCTTCAAATTCAAAGATGAAATAAATACCCAAAAGCGCATGAAATACATAAGTCTTCAAATAAAAAATGAAATAAGTCCCCAAAGAAATAACAAAACTAGGGTGTATAAACAGTAAAGTATTTATGGAGGGCCATACTGCCCCCTAGAACCTCCCTGCTTGGCCCACTATAGGATTTGGGGTAGGTGCGAGGTTAGGTGTATGCAAAGTTTCTTTTGCATTTAAAGAATCTGGATTAAAAGAAACTTTGCATACACCCAACCTCGCACCTACCCCAAATCCTATAGTGGGCCAAGCAGAGGGCAGCAAGGGGAACAGCATGCCCCGCTTACATACTTCACTGTTTATACGCCGTAATTTTGTTATTTCTTTAAAGAAATATGTTACCCAAATTTCGGGGCTTATTTCATTTTTAAATTTTGGGATTTATTTCATAATGAAGTAACCCACCAATTTAAATATGAAATAAGTCCCCAAAAATTGATGAAATAAATCCCCGATTTTGGGCAGTTTTTTCATATAAAAAAACTTCCGATTTTCATATAAATTTTGGGAATTTATGTAATTTTTTTTGGGGAGTTATTTCATTGGGCAGTTATTTCACATATAAGTGCCACTGACGTCATTGATATCTCATTCGAAAGGGTTTGAAAAGGGTATACATTCCGCATATTTCCCATATCGTTACTTCCGTTATAGCACATAAGACATGTAATCCATGTTCGGTAGGTGCCACACAAGAGCGATCTACCAAGGGTATTTTTTCTTTTTTTAACGCTCGCTTTGAGTTTAATCATTTAGAATTGTAATCAAAATCACTTTAGTGCACTTATTATACTTATTAAACAGGGACGTCATTTGTTAAAATTGTCAATATGGCATACTTCTGAATGGAGAGAGGGCAAAATACAAATATATATAAAGAGAGGAATGAATTTAAAACATTTACGCCCAATTTCTTCACATAGGTAGGCCAAGAGTCACAACACTGCGGGAAGATAAATCATATCCTCTAGGGAATAAAAGAATAAATTAAATCTAGAAGTGACCAAAAGAACGATTCGTCGAAGAGCTGTTGATGGCGGGTTATCTTCTTAAGGTTGTAAAAAAAAAACATTTTATTTCGGTCATAAACAGAAAGGCAAGGTTGAAATTTGCCAAAGATCATATCAATTGGGCAGTGTAAAAGTGGAAGCCTATGTTATTTTCTGATCCAAACTCAATTTGAAACGTTCGGTCAGTTGTCGACGTGTCCGTCGGCAATCAACCATTACCGCCATCAACAGCTCTCCGACGAATCGTTCTTTTGGTCACTTATAGATTTAATTTATTCTTCAATTCCCTAGAGAACATGAAGGTATATTTTTTAATAGTTCCTTTAACGGATTTATCTTTCCGCAGTGTTGTGACTCTTGGCCTACCACCTCGGTGAATTGTTTTGACGGAATCGTTAGTGTTATAAAATTTAATCAAACGGGATATCACTGATTTATTAATGCAATATTTTTTTGATAACTCTGCTTGTTAAGTTCCACTTTTATATTCGTTTATTAACTTTAATTTAAACTCGGTAGAATACTTTGTTTGCGCCATTTTAGAAAAAAAAAATAGAAAATCTGTTAACAGGTTATTTTTATGCAAAATGTAAAGAGTGAATGAGTCAATTTAGTTGCTTTTACATAGTAACGGCTTTTTTCATATCATAGCACCATATTACTTCCAAAAAGATAGAGAGCGTGTAAGTTGCTTTAGTTTTGGCCAACGATAAATTGAAGTGAATTTAATTAAATGCTTAAATTTTCCTATAAACTGTTGATACCAGCTTATGAATTTTATAGAATAAATGACAACATTCATAGCAATTGGAAAAATACAAATATTTTAGATTTCTGGCTCATAAGTACGAACTAAATCGTTGGGCATTCGTTAGAGCATATAGTTGCTTTAGTTTTGTCCAACACTGTATAAGTCAAGATGTCACTAACTGATCAACAAACTGATGTAGTTTTGGGTTAGATTTTGGGAAAGTTCCATTTCCTGCAGAATATGGACAATTTGGAGTAGAAGTAATGAAAATAATTCAATAGGAATGGAAATCAAAATTAATTTGTCAAAAAAAAGGTCACGAATATAGGAATAATTAACATTTTTTTTATTAACTTGCCAATAATTATCAACAATGTATTCAGGACAAGCTAAACATTATTAAATGCCATATATGTTTTTATATAACATTCATAAATCAATGTAAAATATTTTTCACATTAACACCTTTCATAAGTTTCAATTAAGAATATCGTTGAAGCGACACCTGAATCGCACAAAGGATATTCATAAAAAAAATATGAGCGACGAAAAAATATAGTCATGGCTATAACAAACACAAAAAATACTCAATCACTATTAAAGTAGCTGGGAGATGTTATATAGAAATGTATTGCTCGACACATCTCACTATTACATTGAATCCTTTTCAATTGCAAACCCATAAAGGGCGAGCTGGGGGTAGTCTAATAAAAAAAAAAAAATATTCAGTTAGACTCTGTCAGACGAACAAAAAAAAAAAAAGAAACGTGCACTGTTATATGCCTTTTAAAAAACATCAACGCATGCATAATATGTAGCGTAGCGCTCGGAGCATAGAAGTAGAAATGACACAAAACGGCATATTAATATCCTGGTAACTCATACGTGTTAATATGACTTTATGACTTTTTTTCTCAGTATCCGCTCCCCACTCACATCACCATGCAATTGACTTGATGTTGATACGGAACTTTTGCAAGACGTGGCATTCCAACAACTCAATTTTTTCTGTTCATCCTTTGAGACCGTGCTGCCAACCCAAACCTAACCACCACCCTCTCACGGTGTATATCCTTGAAACTATTCAGATCTTTTGGTAGAACAGTATACAGAAAGAATCTCTAGAATAGGACGAGTGAGAAATGAAAATGTATATTTGCATATACACGGTATGGCATTAGGCAAAGACGTGCTCGTTAGAAAAAAGTACCCCGAGGGCCCAGAGGCAGACAAAGAGTCCTTGCGTTGGCGTTGTCGTTATTGCTGTTGGGCTTCTTTCTGATGCCTGATTGGTATAAATGTAACACTTTTACACTTGGAGCTTGGCAAAGATGGAGTCGTCCTTGCACACACACACACACCAAGTGAGTAAGGAATAAAAACGAAAGAAAAACGGAATACAAAGTGCAATTTATGCATGATGGCCCATTTAATAACGCGTGCTTTTTTGCATTTATGTGCGATACGGCAAAGAAAAGAAAAGGATCTACTAAACAATATACCTACACATTTTTTCTATTTTTCTTAAGATAGATACATAAATTCAGAATATAAATGTACCTTCCATATATCAGAAAGAACAACAGAATGTTACCATTGCGTTTGCTTTTGCAGAAGAAATGAACGGAGTTAATGTTAAGAATAGAAATATAGTTCTTTCAATTAGCTTAAGGTCTATATACCAATGTATGTCGGAGAAACTCTACCATATTCTAAACGCATACGTGCTTGGAAAATTTATGAGACTAACAATGATATTAATATTTACGTTTAACCCTTTGGGGGCTTTGAATTTAGATATTCAATTTTTGTATAATTAATGAACAACTTTAAAAATAGCTACATAAAGTAGGTACCTTATCTGCTTAAAGACATAATTTTTGCTAATGAAATTAAGATATAGAGCTTGATTATTGGGAATAAAATTAAGCTTTAATTATGAAAGTTATTGCCTCATATCTTATTAAATTCTGGCTTTTAAAAGAAGAAAACATGTGTTTCACGTTGGGCGCCATTTAACTTTTTTTGTTTAAAGAACGAGTTTGCTGACGAGTTTTTGCTAGATCAATTCCAGCTGATATTTTAAACGTTTTCCAGAAAGCCAAGACTGTAACTTCAAAAATTACGGTGTTACAACTCTTTAAAGCTCCGTGGGTTAAAACATACCCGACGCTAGTAATTTAGTAAAATAGTATCGAAATAAGAACAAACATCAAAACTCCGTAAACTATTTGCTTATTGCTTGAATTTCAAAATTTAATTATAAATGCTGTTTTCAAATAAAAACAATTAATTTCACGTTGGGCGCCATTTAAACATACACTTATATCATTTTTCTTTAATGTACTTACTTAATAAAATTTGACTATCGCACATCAATTGAATTGTATTCAATTATTTTCCCTTTTTGTTTGCAATATATTTAGTTTGATTCTAAGTTAATTATGAAAATATTTGTCTTTCATGTTGGGCGCCATTTATGTATTAAAACATAAATTGATTAAACTAAAACAGGCCCGAAGTTGATCCTAGAGTCGATCATTAAACTGAAGATGTATAAATAACACCCTTTATTATTGTTTTTCAATATCGATTTCATAACAAACCTAAAGCCAACCAAATTTTGAAATACGAACTTTTATTTTCTCAGTTTTGAATATAAATAGGAAATTGGATACGTTGAGCCTGCCATTCTGCTTGAACTTGAATGTAATATTAAACTCGTTAGGGAAATCTTCGAATTGTGTGCTATAATATAGTCACAAATATGAATTTTATTGTCAAACAAACAAAAAAAAAACACAGCGTTCTTATCACTGTACTAACAATAAAATCTTTCTGTAAGCATATATATAAGCCACAAGCCATTTATCTCGATTAAAGCTCAATTTTCTTAGACAAAGAAAGTAGGTATAAGTATTTTAAAATTTTACTACAACCGAAAAATGGCGATGAAAAATCGAATGCTTTTGTGGTTAAATTTGGTGGATGATTATGGTGACATATCGTGGTTATGGTATTATTTTTGGTTGACATATTTTATGCAAAATGATTGTTTTATTTTTATTTGATGGCGCATTTTAAAACGGTTTCGATTTCTATTTCTACTGTAAAAGTTTTAGGTGGATTGAAATGCTTTTTTAAATTGAATCTGGAAAATATTAGCGATTGAGTAGTTGATAAAACGTATACAAGAAAGAAATATTTTGTATAAACTACTTATGTAAACATAAATATGAGTTTCGATGTCAATGATCCTGGTTTAGATTGTGGCTGTTTATTTATACGCCATGAAGAAGGTTCTTTAGGCGAAATCTTTGAGGGGTATATCTTCATATCTTCATTCCAAAAATCTTTGTTAGGTATACATTTAAATGGCGCCCAACATGCATAGAGAACTAGGTATTCGTCTTTAGGAACAGTGATTAAAGAATACCATTAGTTTCTCGTAAAACCATTCTATTTTCCTGAAATCTTCCCTAACCCTTTTGATGCAAATATAAATGACAAGTGGCGCCCAATGCAGGAACCATACAAATTTGTTTTAACATAAAGCCTTTTTTTTATTTTACATGGCTTTTCAAATGGAGGCATTTTTTTTTTACTTTACTCTTTCTTGAATTCCTCGCTCTTGTCACATAAACATAAATGGCGCCCAATGTGGGAACTTTCTTGTTTAGTAGACCAACAACTTTCAATAACACTAATGGTTTCTCAAGAAGCTAATAGGCTTTTTTTTCATGAACATAGAATCTACGTTTCAAACAGACATCTGAATGCCACCTTGAGCAATGTAAATCTGTCTTGGAAACTGCCTTTTTTATCTATTATTCAAAATTCCGTCACACGTGCAAACATTATATTGATGCAGACTGCCAAAAATTTACTGAGCTTAAAGAATTTTTAGAAATTTCATATATTTTTTGTTAATATAAAGAAAATCATGGAATAAATTCCAGGCTATGCAGGGTAATCCATCACAATCCTTTTAGTGCTGACAAGTTATCCAGTTTGATTTTGTAAATATTCAACCAAATGATGGAAGTTTAATGACCAAAATTTGTCGCATCATTGCAACTATTACCCCTTGGAAAAAAAACAAAAAAACATCTACGGAAACTGAATATGAACACTTGCAACCAAATAGTCACAAAAAACCACGTGTTCAAATCAAATCGCAACCCCCAATCGATGTCGTGACATGCATTTCAGTGACTCCTATAAAATGGTAATTAATTATACAATTCCAAACCTCCCTTCGCAGACACTGACTGCTTCGCTTATTAGCAGGGGATGCTGTAAAAAGAACCCACACAAATCGCAATTACACACATCCCTCACAAAACAACAAGTTACTTGATTCTTTTTCTCCTTCACCAATGAACCTGATTAAAGCTATACGAAAATCCACTAACCTTATTATGCAACTATGGTCTTCATAGCCCTTCGATTTGCCTTTAAAACTTTACCCCTATACAGAATGGACACATCAAACATCCCTTTTACTTATACCATAGTCGAAACAATTTGCTACATAATGTGACACATATTGTGACAAATTGCATAAATTTTGAAGGTAACTATATACGATGAAAAGCAATGCAGGGCAAGAATATATCTCTTAAGTTGCCAAGGGTGACTTTTGAATTCTTCTTGTTATCCTTGATGTTGAAGCTAACATTCCTGCAAAACAATATGTAATTGTTTGATGTGCGTAAGAACAATCCATGACGAAAGCATATTTTCTACAAAATTTTGTGTGACAAATTTTGTTGGAATTTTATTTCAACATCCTTGCCTTGCTCCGTTTTGTCAACTGGATGGAACTAATTTTATCCTCTAACATTTCTTGTTTTTCACTTTTTTTTTTTGTAAGGGTGGGATTCTATAAGAAATGCACCTGCAAATAAGTTTTTTTTTCTATTTTTTATTTTACTTAAACAGATTACAATTAATTAGGGTGAAGTTAGTGATCTGTCTAATTTTCTTCAGGATCCTTGCATTCATTGAAATTTATATCTTCAGGACGAAAATAGGAATTCTGCATACTGTACAGTCGGTCAATTGGATTTATCATCGGTGGCTGGTTGAATGGACCCATTAGCTGTTGGAATGTGGCATAACTTAGGCCTAGAATTGTATTGAGGATGGGCTCGTTTGTTTTGTTGCAGTTTTCTGAAATAATTAAACAAACAAAAGTAATTGATTATTGTTAAAAGCACAAAGTAATTTCATAAATTGTAAATAAAAAAAAATTGGTAAGAAACCAAAACAAAAAAAAAAAAATTTCTTGTAACTTTTGAAAATTCTGAGAGATTAACTTTTACGCTTAGAGCTACGTGACTCTGAAAGAAGTATAATCAAATGCATTTATGAATATTGTATATGGGTGACTCCTGCAGTTTGTAATACCCGCGCAACCGTGAATTTCACCCTTTGGCCGCCATCTTGGACTTAAGTATTGATTGAATATCTCGATCTCTGTTGGTCCTAAAAAACTTTTTGCAAGGATAAAAGTATGGAAAATTAAATTTCCTATTTTTTGCCTTAACCCTTTACCGCATGAATTATTGTTTAAAGAGGAAAAAAATAATATACGCTTAAAATGACTTCTTTGGGTTGTTTTAAAACATTTTTTTTTTTGTTTATAAAAAAAAAACTCATACAAATATGTATTTTTCAACCCTTTACTGTATACGAAGCCAAGCAAGATAATAATTTTTTTTTATAAAAAAGTATTAATTTCAAAGAGAAAAAGATACACAATCAGAAATATATTTTTCTTCATCACTTAACTCACCTTTAACACCAAAGTTATTATTATTTGAAATAAGAAAAATTTTCACACTTCCGTTTTCAATGACAACAAGAAACCGACCGACCTGTAAGCATGAATATCTTCAATCTTTCTTCTTGTTTAGTGCACGTGTGCGAAAGCACAGCTATATTATGTTCTCAAAAATGTACAGAAGAGGATCACGGTGTGTTTTGATCATTTTTTTTTTTGTTGAAGTCAGAAGAAAGAGGCACATAACTGTAGAAAGCCATATTTGGCTTCGTATGCAGTAAAGGGTTAAGAACGTTTTTTCGATATTTTTAATATTGGAAAAGTTACAGGCCTACAAATATAGAAAAATCAATATGTTCACGGTCTCCGCGCTAAAAAACAAATTTTAACATTTTTCAAATAGCCTCGTCAATTTTAAAATCCGACATCACATTTAGGTATTTCGGCCCATCACTCTTCCATATATTAGTTCACAAATCTTAAAAGCCCAAGACTAGAAAATTTATGCGAGAGTTACTCTCGGGTAGCTGTCTTACCCTCCGTGAACTGATCTCATTTACTGCGAGTTTTGATGATCTATCTTGAGAGCTGCTCACAGTGTTTTTTCTTTCAAAAAGATAGCATCTTTAATTCTGAGACAAATTAGATTTTCTCAACAAAAAGGTTGTATGGAAGGTTAAAGTCCTAGGGAATCACCTCTAAAAACCTAAAGTCCTATAAGTTGACTGGCTAAAGTTAAGTTGACTAACTGCAGTTTAGTAGTTTTAACTCACCGTTTTCGGTGGATTAATTGAGTTTCAACGATGGTTCCTACTTGTCTGAAGCATCGCTGAATCGCAGTTAATAGCCACAATCAATGAATTAAAATTCCTGAACCATGGATCAATATTTGAACCACGATTGTTTAACTTGCACCTGGCACTTAGTTACTTTTTCTTTAAAAACGTGTCCTGTATGCGAGCAATGAGAAACCCCATGTTTTTTGACTGGCTGAACAGAATATAATGACGAAACTGAAGCCGCAGACGGAACTGGAAGAGCTGTCAAAAAGTGTCGTACGTTATTTTTTTTACATGTCCACAATGAAGCTGTACAGCTTTGAAAGTATTTTGAAGAAAAACAAAACAATATTCTTTTGTACAAGCTCAGAATTCACATTTTTTTTTTCCAATAATTTTCCTTTCAATAAATAATTTTTTTCGCGATAACCACAAAGTTGTTTTTTTTTCTTCATACAATTTAAAACGTCCAAAGTGCCGTTCGTGAAAAGTTAAAAGTTGGTGAACTCTTCCGTATGCGTTTACGTTCCGTTGTGTTCGCAACATTGAATTTGCGTGTATTCAATATTTTGACAGCTATTCCAGCTCCGGCTCTAGTTCCGTCTGCATCACCATACTGTTCAGCCAGTGAATCGGTGCCGGTGACATTACGGGACTGAAAAAAAAAACAACGTCCTGTAGAAGCTTGAGGCGTAATGGTTAGTGGGTAGGACACGACGATTATTTATATATTTTTATGTAAAATATAAGTGAATGCCTCTCCCTAAAAGTTTCTCACTTCAACAATGTTTTTTTCGTTTGCTTAAATAGTACATTTGTAGAAGGAAATAGTGTTTGAATGTATAGTTTTAGTTTTTCTAATTCTACAGCTAAATAAAGATTATCAAATTTATTGTTTACCTTTGTTCGTCTCCATACAACTAAATGGCGTATTTTCATTTTGAATTTCGTCCTTTATCAATCGTGCCTTTTCACCCAAAGAAAAGGGCGATTCTAAAGATTCGCTGTCACTATGTGCTTCATCTTTAACTTTAGCCAGACTGCTATCCGATTCTTGTGAATCCGTCTCACTAGCACCTTTTTGTTCTTGCTTAGCCTTCTTTTGAATTTTCTTCACTTTGGCACGTTGATTTTGAAACCATACCTTGAAATTATTTAACAAAAAAAAAACAAGAACAAATTACCAATTAATATCATGTCTCTACTTTATTTCCACTTAATGCGCTCACCTGAACGATTCTCAAACTCAGTCCAGTGTCCTTAGCAAGATTTTCTCTAACTTTGCGACATGGTTTTGGTGAGACTTCAAATGATGCCTTAAATGCTCTTCGTTGTTGTGTATTTAAAATTGTTCTTGGTCGTTTTGGTCCTCGTCTGCCATCCAATTTAGGTGGAAATAATTCATCACCATAGAAATCCTCTGATAAAATCAAATAAAAAAAAAAAAACACAAGGATAATGTATATGTAACTATACCATTAGTGACAATTTTTAGATAAACAATATTAAAGAGAGTCATACCGTATCCTTGAAGCATTTCCACTTCCTTCTCATAATCGAATCGACAGAAGAGTTGTCCCTGCTTAACCACATATTGTTCGCCCTTTTTTAGCAGAACACCACAAACAACACAGGCAAAACATTTTAAATGGAAAACATTTTCGAGAGCTCTCATGACAAGCTCATCAGAGCTAATCTTGTGTCCGCATCCAAGGCAACGATTTCGAATAAAGAGTCTGAAAAAAACAAAAAATGTATAAGGTTTTTTTGTTTTCTTTAAGTAAAAATAGCATTTTAATATTTATTTATTAGAAATCATGAGTGAATTGGAAAATCAAGCACTTGATCTTTTAAGAGAGAATCATTATAAAGGTTTTAAAGAATATACAGAGGAAGGATGAACAAAGTCATTCCAAAAGATTTAAAGATAGAATATTAAATGATTTTCACTCGGCGAGAGTTTATGATAAAGGTAAATTAAATGCCCGATACCTGCGTATAATTCTTGTTTTTTTTTAAATTCAAACTTCAGAAAACATATACGAGATGGAATTTAAGCTTATTAAAAAACCAGGACTGTGAGGCCTAGGTTTTCAGTGTAAGATTAAACATTTAAGTTAAACCCGAGTTAACTCACTAAATTTGGTGGGATTTACTGAACAGATGCTCTTTATATTTTGTCCTCTGAGTTTTGTAGGTCGATTCACTCTTTTTTTTTTTTTTGAAAAACTGTTTCTTGAGTTAACTGTGATTACATTTATGTCCGAAGTTAACTAACTCTAGTTTAACTAGCTACTAAAAAACTGGGCTTTAGAGAAAGAATACTAAATTTTTTAACATACACTCAAAAGTTAATAAGATAACCACCATTAAAATTGTATGTATTTTTATTGACACAGCGCAGTATAGGGCCCCTGGGAGCTGCGACTTTAGGAAGAAGGGCCTGATAACCATTTTATTTATGCAAAATGCAAACATGTTTATACCCATTGTTCTAAGTCTATAGTTTTGTTCTCAGGTTTATTTGAAGAATATTTAAAGAGTTCTTAAATTTATATTTTAAGGGTCACTTGCACAAGAGCTTTCTGACAGCCCTAACCTTTGCTTTACTGGCTGAACAGAATTGACGCTCGGTCAACCGCGCGAATCAGCCGCTGCCGCGAGAAGCGACGCTTCCGAAAAAAAAATTGAATACAATGGACCGCGCGAACAGCAGATGAAAATTATTGTTTTAAATTGATTTTGTAGTTATTTCTTAAACTTTTTATTTTGAAGTTTTATTGTGAATGTGTATTTTTGCATTTTTGAAATAAAATAGATAATATAGACAGCTCCGAGAGATACCATTAACTGTAGCCGTGGTTACTCTTTCTCCTTATCTGTCGAACGCCGCGCGGCAAAATTTTAAAGTTAACCAATGTCTAGCGTCGCGGCTTGCGGCCGTGGCTCCATTGTATTCACCCAAACAAGTTTATATGCATTTTAACTTTGACAGAGCGATTTTTCAAGTGCCGCGCGAACGACCACGCGTCTATTCTGTTCAGGGTTCAGCCAGTTATAAATAATGGAGAGCTATCTGATTGAATTGAATCTAATCACGTTGTAGCAAAATATTTTTGCCCTATTTAAGTTTAAAAATTTAACCTCTGGATAAATACTTAAACTCTGAATATCTCCCAAGTCTAATTTAAATTTTGCGTTTGTTGTGTTATTGATTATCTGCAAGTAGCTTTAAGTTCATATTCCAAACAGTCTAATTTGCAATTTATTATTTTTTTTTTATAAATCTTGTCGATTAGAAATTCCTTAAGGAGACATTTTAGATATGAAGCTTCTGCAGGTAGCTTTAACTTGTGTGCAACCTAAGTGACAGCCAAAAAACTTATTTTCAATATCAAACATTTTAATGTTGAAGATACTTCAGTTCAACAGTTACTGGCGCAGAGGCCCCTTACAAGTCTCACTTTATGAGAAACTTAGTTTAGGTATACTGGAGCTTAATACACTACACACATTTCAAAATATGTACATATATAGAAAGAATTCTGTTAGGCGAGACCTCAAAAGTTCCATATTTAATATTATGGGGCCCTCTCCTCAATTCTTTAAAAAATCGTTTAAAAGAACTGTGAGCGAGAGGTGCTGTAAAGGGATTCTCTGGGAAAAAACGTTCACATTATTGAAGAAAACATTTTCTCGGTGGGGGATCACCGGGCAGATTTCTGATTTCCCCATGGATCAGACCGCCCCTGACACAGTGCGAGTGTTTAGTTAAAGCCTAGTACGCTGCTGATACGAAACGAAATTTTTAGTTGGTCTCCAACATGACAACGAAATGCTTACGAAAACCATAACGAAAAATTACCCCTTGAAAGTGTCACCATTTGCAAAAACAAAAAACAAACACAAACGCATAAAAATCACAGAAAGCAATGTCGTGATGAAAGAAACAACAAATACAAACAAGATTAGACAGCAAATGTCACTTTTCCGCACACAATTAATGGTACAGGCAATTAATTATGTGAGAAAACAGAGGGGAGATCTCTCCAAATAATCTGCTACAATTATGGATTTCGTTCATCGAACAGCGTACCACAGAACGAAATTTTTCGTTTATGATTTCGTTGTGTCATTTTTGTATGGGATTTTTCGTTTCGCATCAGCAGCATACTAGGCTTAAAGAAAAACGAAGATTATTAAGCAGGAAGTAGAAAATAGCCAGTGCATGTTCGTTGGTGTCAAATGTTTGACATTAAAATATAAGGGAAATAATTTTAATCTAATAATTTCTTAAAAAATACTATTTGAAGTTGTTCAAGCGAAATAAATGTTGCAAGCTGTCGTTAAACGAGGAGTTATAACTCAACCCTGAATAGTTGGGCTTAAATAGCGTGTATCCACCTTGAATGGATTTCACTTGTGTGTGTTCGTAAGTCATCAGTTTGTCACGTAATTTTCTATCGAATTTTATGCAATTTTGGCTGATATTACCTCTCTTCGTTTACTTCTTAAAACTGACAATTTCTATCCATTTAAGTCCAAAGATCTATCAAAATTCATATAAAAAATAAAATTAGATTGAAATTGGTATACAAATTGGCTTGGCAGTATTGGGTTGGGAAGTAGGTAAACGAACAGAACTATTACCTCATTTCGAAATGTCAATTTGTATCAGAAATTTTGAACCATGGTATGAATGTTATATAATTTTTTTTTCTTACCTCTCATAGTCAATCCGACAGTAGAGTTTGCCATCGCGTATGAAGCACGAATGCACCAAGTGTATGGAGCACGTAGTGCACTTGAGACATCCCTCATGGTATGATGTGTCCACCACACGCATTATATATCGATCACAAATTTGCTGACAACAGTAGCCACATTGCAAGGACACCGAGGAGCCCTGCAGTGAGGATGTGGATGTGGCAGTAACAGAAGCAGCGGCTGAAACAGCTGCTGCAGCGGCCGCGGCCGCGAGGACCGAAGATAACGATTGCTGCTGATGCAATGCTGCTGCCGCCGCCGAGGATTGATGATGCAGGTAGTGCGAATGGTGTGGGTTGTGATGGTTATTATGCAATTGTGGACCACAATTTTGCATGCTGCACAAGGAACTGCTGCAATCACTTAGAATCGTCCTGGACTGATTGGAATGGTGCTGGGGGTGGAGGGCCTGCGTTGATGGAGGATGCTGCTGATGCTGGGGGTGATGATGGTGGTGTTGTTGGTTGGCAACACTATTAGTTTTATGATTGCCATTGATATTGTTATCGGTGACATTGTTACTTTTGCTACTGCTGTTGTTGGTGGCATTGTTATTGTGGTTGGTTGTCCTGTTTCCGATGACACCACCAACATCTGACATAGCTTCGGTTATTGTCGGTTGAATGATTGCACTTGTTAACATTCTGTCGTTTCCGGTTGTCATTGATGATTGTGGTGGTGGCAGGGATGATAAAGATAATGCTGTTGCTTGTGTTGATGATCCCACTGCCACCGATGGCACTCCGGGGCCAGGTCCAAGGCCGGATACAATCGGTTGTTGACAATGATGGGGATGTTGTTGCTGTTGCTGATGGCATTTCATGTCCAATGGAACTGCGTGTATATTAAAGTTTTGTAAACTATTTTAGAAAGTATGTTCATAAATGTGAGAGTAATGTGAATCTATGTATATAGTTTGAAGTGAGTAAACATCCTTTGAATGTTTTGTCATTCAGATTCAATAGTATAGGTATGGTAATGCTAGTTAGATGTTTGATAGGGCCTTTGGGAATAGTTGTGATGGTTGTTTGATGATTTGGGGTATGATAATTGCTTTGATGGGTACAATTGGATTTTGATTCTCAAAACTCAATTGATATTTTTATCTGTTTATATAAAATAGTGCAGTCAAATATTCAGTGTTTGCCTCACACGTTAATTTGAGAAATTTTCCAGTTTTTGGAAGGCTATTGCCTACATAAAAAAAAACTATTGGAGTTATAAAATTTGAAAAAAAAATCGTGAAACTGAAAATATATTTCTAGATCGACCTCAGTTGAAGATCTTTTTTGGTGGATTTCATAAAGCACATAGTGAAAAAAGGTTTCTAAAAAGCTAAACTTATAAAATACAGTTGAAGAAGTCAGTAAGGAACCCGGATCTTCCATTTTTAATGTCAAACAAAACCGATTACTTAATTTGGGTCGTAGAGCACCTCTTGCCTGAAACACATGTATAATATTTAAAAAAAAACTCTCTTTATTTTGCTCATTTTTTATTGCGTATATGGAACGAAGCAGCAGCAAAAGTAAGCAATTAATAGTGTCTTCAATAAGTCGATGGTGGTGAATATTTTTGGTTAACCCATTTAAAAAGTACAGGCTTAGAAAATTGGTGACAATTCTCTCACTACAGCTTGTAGAGTGAAAGAGAACGAACCCCTTAAGTCAGTTCTTTTGATATTAGGTACTCTATGCATAGGCTGCATCTTCAATAGATTAAAGAAAAGTGGATTAATGTACGATGTGCGTTCTGGAGGAAATCAGTTTTTAGCCACTTGTTGGGATTGGGTTGGGATGATATTGGTCGAAGAGAAACAAAGTAAAATTGAGCTCTACGCAACAAACGACACAGGTACAACGAAAATTTGATATTACGAGAATTTTATGAATTAAAGAAAAAAAAAATAAGTTCAGTAATTGTAATACTTATTTGTGACTTTTGAACTTGCGACGTTGACTCAAAACGTATGTGTGTTTGTGTGTCGGTAACTTATCTCACAACTTTGCTAAGACATTGTGATACATGCCTCTTTATTTGGCAGCCAATCAAATTCCCAACACAAGAACCAAAATCTCAAGAATTCAAAATTCGGAAATTTAAAATCTGTTGTTAAATATGGCGCCCAAATTATTTAACAACATATTTTGAATTTCCGAATTTTTGGGAATTAAGGCCTGGCCAAACAGAGCGCGGGCCGACGCACGGGACGATCAATACTTTACTGGGAGAGAAAAAATGCTGCGGTCAAATTGTGTTTGAAAATTTATACAAAGACCGCCGGACTGCGCTCTGTTTGACCAGGGGTCGAATCGGCTAATGTGATATCAATTATTTGATTGTCGTTTTGACTTCAGCTGTCTTTATTCTTTATAAAGAGAAAAAGTTAGAGAGAGCAATCGTCAAAACGACAATCACTTAACCGAGCGGTCGCTTTTTAATAACGCGATACAGGCCCAGGCCTTTAAGGTATGAAACTGGAATCAGGTTGTTGTTATAAGAAGTAATGTGGTTTTAAGTCCTGGTAGTAGGTCCTGATTTCTTACGGGGAATAACTTGATGTTTTCCAAAACATATACAGTTGAGAAAGAGGTCTTGTTATTTAAGAGTTAAATAATTAGTGGAAAAGAAAACAGTCAAAGCGTTTAAAAAAAAGTCCATGTGAAAATTTAAAATTTTTATAAACCTAGGATTGATATTTTATTGAATTTTTGCATGGCCAGTCATATAAATGTGGTTCAGGCTTGGTTTGAGATTTTATACCACTGGAATCGGTGCATTGATTAACTGAGTTTTAATGCCGTTCAAGTTATTAGCTATATGTATTATAATAAATTTGAATACCCTGAACATGAACAGTGGGTTAATCCGCTGAAGTTGGATTAAAAATATTTGTACGACTGCCCTCAATGATTTATTATTTCGTTTAAATAATTTTGGGACTGTTTTTTGGGAAATTTTCAAATTTCAGCAGGTATTATTGAAGGAGGTATACATAAGTATACTGAAGGAAAGAGAGTCGGACAGATTCCCGAAATCCAAAATGCAGAAAACCCAAAATCGAGAAAACCAAAATCCCGAAAATCCAAAATCTTGAAAACCCATGATCCCGAAAAACTCAAATGCCTGAAATTTTCATAAAACCTAAAATCCTAAAAACCCAAAATCAAGAAAGGCCAAAATTACTTTACTAAAATTGAAAAATATAATTTCTTCATTTTTTTTTTTAAAATAAATAAGACTTTAAAATCCAGTGAAACTTTTATTAAACAAAATAAATAAAACAAAACTTAAAATATGAAAATTAACAATATCTGTTTTTTATTATTATAATTATGGGTTTTCGGTATTTTAGGTTTTCAAAATTTAGGGTTTCTGACTCCAACCCTGACGGAAACCTACCCTTTTAATCTTGATAGTCATTTTCATAGGTTTCAAATTTTTTTTTACGATATCAGTTAATAAAAACAACATTGCACTTCTAAGTTTTATTTTTTAAATACATAGATGTGTTCTGTTGACTTGTTAGGGAAGGGGATACCTATAATCTCGAATTTCTAAAATTCCAAATGGCAAACAATTACTGAATTCCTGATGAATCTCAAATGCGAAAAACCCGTCGTCGTGTTTTTGAAAGTTGGATACCCACTAAATCGTGAGTTTTCATTCGTATGCAGGTGAAAAATTTAAGAATACTATTTGCACGATTAAAGTGAAAAATGAAAACAAATGAAGGAATTTATGACAGTTGTTCAAGGGCGTACGCAGGGGCAAGGGGGGCGGTTGCCCTCTCCCCTCTAATAAATTTTACTTTCCTACATTTTTTTTGTTGAGTAATGCGCAATATCAATTTTAAAAACTATCTTTGATGTTAAAATTTTTCTTTAAACATGTTGTTCGTCATTGCAAACAAAACGTTTCAATACTTTCTTCTAAATTAACAAAGAATACAATTTTTTGTAGTTTTCTGTACTACCTAGCTACGGGACCAATTTTTTTCATCAGACACCACCTAAATTAAAAGTTTATATCCTACAAAAAATTTATTTACAAACAAATTCTGTCATTAACCTGTGCATCTTACAAAACAAAAAAAAAAAGAAATAATTTTGAAAATATTTTCTATAGATATTTTTTCATCCATAAAATTTGAATAATGTTTTTTCAAAAGGATGGTCTCATAATAAAAATCAGCAAGAAAATTAGCAATATCTGCAATATTGTTCAGGAGGAAAAATACGTAAATCTTCATAAATTCCGTAAAAATGTGTATGGGAAGATTATGACTTTAGAGGCACGAATTAATGAGCTCGGCCAAGTTTTTGTTTTTGGTCCATAAATTTATTGTAGGACATACACTTTTTATAGAGGGGTGTCTGATCAAAACAAATAAAGAGTTTAGGAAATAACGGACACCCTAATATGCATGCACAAGCTGTAAAAATTTACCTTTTCAGTCAGAATAATAAAACGGAGTCTACCTTACAAGGGTTGTCAAAATTCTGCTTTTCAAAATTTTGCTTTAAAAATTCTGCTTATTTTCAATACTTTTAACGAAATTCTGCAAATAATAAAAAAAAAAGTTTTGAAAAATTAAAAAAAAAATGTTAAATTTTTTTGTTTTTATTTGCAGAATTTTGTAAAATATTGTCTTACAATTTTAAAAATTATATTATGTATTTGTTAATAGAAATAATGTTGTTTTTTATTTTTTTTTTGTTATCGTCGCTTAAGTTTTTTAAATCACAATAAGAAAAGCCCTTATTTACTTTCAAAGCTGGATTGCAGATAGAGCCATAAAATGGAGAGAACATGAAAAAAAATAATATAAAAATTAGAAAATAGACCTAAGGCGCTAAGCTAAGGCCAAATAGGATTTCTTAAGAAAATATCTAAACATAGCCTTTAGTTTTTTTTTCACTAATTATTAAAAATTTTCGATCTGGTTGTTCCTGTCTTGGCCTTTCAGACCTTTACAAGGATTGAAAACTTTAAGAAAACCTTACTGATTCTTCCGCATGGTTTTCATAATCCATTGCTCTGAACTTCAGTTTAATTAGAAGACATTTGCAGGACATTAACGGTGCCATGAAATAAAGTCCAAAGCTCTCCCAGTGCATTTAACTAAGTATTTTTGAAAAAAAAAAAAAAAATGTGTATGTATTTTAACGGCAGACACCTATGTACATATGTATGTCAACAGTTTTCTTGGACAACAGTACCCCGTTTCTCGAATTCAAAGTATTTTAAATCCCTTACTGATTCCTCTGTGCCACTCACGTAAATCTGTTGCTCTGCTTAGTCAGATTTTTTGGACCACAGTACTTTTGAGTTAAATGTTAAAACCATCAAGTTTAACCTTAATAGGACAATTTAGTTTTGATAATTTTAGAATTCGACTTTATTGCACTTTAAGAATGCAAAAAATTCCAAAAGCGTTTTGGACTTTATTGCATTTTTAAAATTTGCAATAACGTCCAAAATTTGTCTTTGGACTTTATTGCATTGGACTTTGGACTTTTTTTTTGTTGGCACCACATTGTTAAAATTTGCGATTTATTTAAAATTGTTAACATTAAGTTCTCGATTGTAAAAAAAAAAAAAGTGTGCATATCAATTCTGCCGACGGAATCCAAATCTTTGAGCGTGAAACAAACGGGGAGGTTAACAGCTTATTTTTAGCAAACAGTTTTCAATAGACTCAAGCACTCTGGTAATGAGTATTTCTTCGTATGTGTAGATATGTATAAATTGATAAACAGTTTTAGAAATCTTGGGTTAAGTCCGATTTTAATCTCCGACGGAAAATGAAATAAAAATTCCAACGCAATTACATAGCTATATTAAAAAAAAAGCGGCAGGATGGTACAATCCTTTACTTAGATTCACTTGAAAACAGTTCAAATAGTAGATAATACATATTATACCTACATATTTAATAAAATGCAAATTTCATAATCTTTTTCAAATAGATTTCCAATGCAACTGATATGTGCTCTTCTTTAACCATATGTTGCACCCTCAGCTCAAAATATATGTCATCCCATTATCCATCACTGAAACGCATTGAATTCAAAAACACACACCCTTCTCCACTCTGCTTTAATAATCTTCTAATCAAAAACACGCTTATTGTCCAATAATAGGATTATCCTTTTCACGCTGCGCCACTATTTTCCGTAATATGAAAACAACAATAAAAACAATCGAGACTTTTAATAACAAAATGCTATTCTTGATCACGTTATTCAATATGTCACCAAAACAAAGAGGTTTCACTATATACTATGCACCTTACAGATGTCCTTCCGTTTATACCTATCCACATAAAAGTGAAGGTATTAATTCAAATGTAACAGGTGTAGAAGTCAACACTTGAATCCTGTTGGCCGGCTTAAATGACTGACACTGATAGCTACACCCCATCACAACATTAATTTGTAAACTGACAGACACAATGGAATATAGTTTTATATACAGTTAATCCGATTAGTATCCTTCTGTCTGAATGTGGATTTTGATGTTTTGGTATGCTACCAGGGGGTGCCAGTATAGTTTCAGTATAGGTTACCGACGGTAAGTGATGAACAAATTATTAACGAATCGTTAAATATAAATATATACTTACACATGGAAATCGGAACATGATGTTGATCGTCAAGCATCCTTAGGAAATCCTTTTGTTTAGATATTAGAAAAATTTGACCAACGTATACTTATCAACCGGATGTTGAGAAATTAATTCCAAAATGCACTCCCGACGGATTTTGCCAAAAGGATAATCGTATTCCAACCAACCGACTGAAAGGAAACTCTCCAAATATTAAATTGAAAAAAATTCGATTCCTTTTCCTGGCATAGATAAATCGGTCAAATGAGTCGGATGATACTCTCAATGTTTGCAAAACTGGTGTTTTTGTTTTTTGCACACACCATCTTAAAATTTTCCCCAACACGCGGAAACAGGAGAAGTCAGCCATTGTGCAATGCTATAAGCTTCGCCATATTTTCTATTCGCATCTAAAGGAAAAAAAAAAAACAAAGCAATGAAGTAAGCATAAATGGCAAAATTGGAGACTGCGCAGGATGTCACCTAAAGGAGAGATATTTTCATGAAACGCCCAATTTTCACATTTCTCCAGAGGGCGATTGGCGATTGTTGCGGGGGAAATTTTCCCTTGCATACTCTCGTTTCAAATTATTTTCCTAAGAATTTCCTTCTTTTCCTTAGGCCATTCATCGATTTTATTATTTCGCTGATTTCTAAAAATAAATAGAAAAAAAAAAAAATAAATAAAACAAAAATCAATGGAAATATTATAAATATTGTTGAATGGTGTTAATGATTATAGATGGAGTTGTTTAAGAAGCCGTATACATACGAACGAGTATTTAGGTGCTGCATGTTGCAGGATGATGGTGGGGTCGGTCGGGGTGGATTGTTGTGATGATTGCTTGCTATTACAATGGGCTGGGCACCCTTTCGATTTCATTTTCCTGGAAAATACTGATAGGAAATTTGTCTAAAGTTTTCATCAGCGCTTTATGATTTAATAATATAGAGAAAGTGTGGCCGATATGGGGTTGCGATTGGTGTGGAGTGTTCTGATGTTGTTAGAATATAAACGGAGAACACGCCGCCGCCCGTCGTCGTCGCGTCGTCGGTCGTCATAGTCGAGACAGAACGGGTTCATTTAAGGAAAAGCCGATGACAATAATGATGCCAGAGGTAGGTATATTGCTTTAGGTATATAGTGGAACAGATGTGTGTGGATACTTTTCATGAATGGGGACAAAAATTAAGATTAATTGGGTCATTGAGTGGCTAATGAGGAACGTGTGCGATGGCCCTTCTTCCAGGCAGACAGACTGAAAGAAGTTGATTTCGAAAAAATGCTCTTAAATGATTTATTCCTATGGACGATGAAGGATTTTGAAAAATTATAGAATTTAAGGGAAAAAGAAAGAAACCAATTTTACAATAAGATACTTTCAAAAAATGTACTTAAAGTCGGCTCCACTTAACTGGAACACTAAAATTGCAGAAAAGTTGTTTCAATTAAGCGGAGTTCTCATTTAAACGAAACTTCGGATAACTGAAACTAGTTTCACATAAGCGGAGTTTTATAAAAAAAAAAAAAAAAAAACAAATTTATTTTGAGATTTTCTAATCCAAAAACTAAACAAAAATATAAAATCAACAACTAATAGGGAATTACAGAAAGTACGAGAATGAAGAAATAATGGGGTTTTCCATTGGTTAAATAAATTAATTTATTTTTGATTTGGATCTGTCAAAAAGACAATTTCCCCTCTTTTTGCGTTCCATTAAGCAAAATAAATTAATTTATTTTTGATTTTAAATCAAATCTGCAAATCTAAATTTTTCGGCAGATCTACCCCTCCTTGTACTAATACCAACATAAATCCAGCTGTCAGTTTGCAAATGTTTTTCGTTGTTATTTCGGTTGTGAAAATTATGTTAAAAAATGTGGAAATTAATTGCTAATAAATAAATGGTAGTAGTTTAAAATGAACCGGCAACTTAATCAAGTTCATATTTCTCTTCTAAAAGTGAGTCGAGGGATGAAGATTTGGTAAAATATTGACATAGAAGCTATAATGCACAAATACAGTGACAAAAATAAATCAATTTGAAATTGTGTTCCATTCGCCACAAAATAAAACAATTTTTTCATTGAAATCTAAATTTACCAATGGAAAACCCCATAAGAAACATTTTGACATTTCAAATTGAAAAGTTGTGTTCAATTGAAAATTTGGTGGCAGCGTTCAGTGATAGTTTCAGTTATGCGGAGCTGAATAGATGAAAATATTCATTGAGTCAAGATTGTTTGTTTTAATTAAAAGGAGTATTCACTTAAGCGAAGCTCATAATTATCCGAAGTAGTTTGCATGGAAACTGTTGAAAAAAGCCCCGTAGTAAATTTCTTGTTTCAGTTAACCGATTTTTTCAGTTAAGCGGAGTGCAGTAAAGCGGAGTCGACTGTATACCTATTTTCGAATAAACTATTAAATATGTACTTACCAGGCAAATTAATAAACATGGGATAGCGAAGGATTAGACATTATTCCGTGGACTAAGAGCAAAATGTTATCAATAAAACAAAATTTTTACTAAGTGACGTTTACTAAACTAAACCACCGCGAAGAATAATAAGAATCAGATTTGTGAATTTATTCTGAGATTGCAAATTTAATTTTGAATAAAAATAATAATGTCTACTATATTTATCGAGTTCTGAAACAAGAAAAAGAAATATATGTAAAACTACATACATCCAAAATATAGGTTTTCCAAGGAAAATATTATGAGGAAACTCATAGCAATGGTTAAAGATGACCTAGTAAGCGTCACTTTGCTATTCCACGAACATTTTGTTTTTATTAATGCAAAATTTTAACCCGTAGCTTAACTCTTATTCCATCATAGTGTAGTAAACTTGTGGAATAAAGGTGGAATAATGCCCAGTTTCACAGTGTAAGTTTAAACTCTGCTTTTAGTTTAAACTTGAGTTCAACACTTAATTCAATTTCACAGTGTACGTTCAAATCTGAACTGAGTTCAACAAGTTAAACGCTAGTATTCTGCCGTTTAAATTTAAACTTTCTCAAAAATATTTCCATGGTAATCACTCATGTATTTCTCTTTTCCTTTCAAACAAAAATTAAAATTGAGAGAATTTAGCTGACTGCGCATGTGCTCCTGAGAAAATGGTTATGTAGTTCGGTAGTATTGTTCGTTTAATTGGAATTTAAACTTAAGTTCAGGTTCAGCTGAACTTAAGTTTAAACTCTCACTGTGAAACTGGGGGTAAGTGTTTTCTATTAATATGGCTGTTACAATACTTATTCCAATTCTTCGATTTCCATAATGCTCAATTAGTCTAGTTCTAAGTTAAACCCCACTTAGTTAATACTGGTAGATAAGGGCAAGTTGTACAAATATATTTTTAACTCTTCGTAATACCTACACTCCTCGCAAGCTGAATCTCTTACAGAAAATATAGCCAAATTCAAGGTTCAAACATGCTTGCACAACTGGCCCTAAATAATTCAAACCCGAATTAAATTAGAAGTAGATAGTTTTTCAGTTAATTTCTTTCACTATTGAAACCGAGATTGCTATGACTGGTGCCTTCGATCTCGATTATTTTATTTTTTAGATTTTTGATATATTTTTTTTGTTAGTTTTAAACCTGTAAAAACTTTGAGTTTTTAATTTTTTGATTTAATTGTATTCGGGTAAAGTTTGGAATTGAATAAAATATTTATGAAGCTTTTAAGTTTCAAAAAGCTCGATGATGGATAACATTAAATACCTAATAATTGTGATATAAGATTAAAAGTTATTTAAAGTAATAGGACACAAAATTAAAACTTAAAATATTTAATTTATTTTATTTGATAATAATTTAAAAAAATGAAAAATATATAACAAGCGCAGTGCAAAATAATTAGTAATTACAGTAGGTATAATGATAATTAGTTGATATAATTTGTAATGTAAACAAAAATTAATCGCTCTTTTCGAGAAAAGTGACCTTAAAATGAAAAATTGGCATTGTTTGGTAAGAAGAATTCAACAGGTTTAGAAATTAGATACCCGAAGCCTCAAACCAGTGCCGAGATTTAGCCAATTCGAAACCGCAGCGAGTGAGTAAAAATTGAAAATTGATTTACTGTCTGAACAGAATAGAATGCTGGAACTGGAGCCGCAGACGAAACTGGAAGAGCTGTCAAAAAGTGTCGTACGTTATTTTTGTTACCTGCCCACAATGCAGCTGTACAGCTTTGAATGTATTTTAATGAAAAACAAAAGAATATTCTTGTGTACATGCTCAGAACTCACATTTTTTGTTTCCAGTAATTTTCCTTTTAATAAATAATTTTTTTCGCGATACAAATAACCACAATATTTTTTTCCGACCCAAAAAGTGGTTTCTTATTTCATACAAATTGAAAAGTCAAAAGTGTCGTACGTGAAAAGTTAAAATTTGGTGAACTCTTCCGTCTGCGTCCTCAGCTCCGTATGCGGCTACGTTCCATTGTGTTCGCAACATTGAATTTGCGTGTATTCAATATTTTGACAGCTATTCCAGCTCCGGCTCCGGCTCCAGTTCCGTCTCCGTCATCATTCTGTTCAGCCAGTTAATAGCTAAATCACTTTTGCGAATGAAGTGAAATGAGTCGGCGAGTAAGGCGAGTCATCTCACTTCACCCGCTAAAATAGATAAATCTCGGCACAGATATCATTTATTCAAAAGCAGTTACAAAATTTATTTTAAAAATTAAAGCCCTAAACTAAGTTTCTACCGTAGTTCCTTTTATTTATTTAAATTCGGTTAAAATTTAAATACCTCTCTTACTTGTGGTATATAACTCCTCTCTTAACCAATATTGCCAAACTCTAGTCAAGTAAAAAACCTTCATCTTCTTTGAAGTCAATTGCTCAGATTTTTCAATAATACCTACCTACTCCTTTTGCAAAACAAACTTCTTATATATAAATCTCTGTTTCTAGACCTTAATAAACTTTTCCCATATCATCGTTTTTGAAAATGTTTGTGTTTGTTTTTCTTGAAAATTACCCAGTTAAACCGCACAAAACACATACAATATTTATGCAAACACGTGTGATGAAGACTTCCTTCACACAATTTATGAGTACAAAATTTCAATATGACTTCTTTGCTCCTGATGAATTTATGAGGTCCTCTATTTACGAATCCTCAGAGTTAGCTTAGCTTTGAGAGAGCACCCTTTTGCCATCACCATAATCATCATCATCATCATCGTCATCGTACTAAAGGTTATACTTGATGAACATAAATTTATTAAAATTCAAAGGGATCCCAAGAATATTTATATGCGAATGAGTCTTAAAATCCACCTTTCGACTCGAGTTACATATAAAAGGCCTATTTTACTTTAACTTCCGTCAACCTTCCACAAGTTAATCCATGCGGATGAAACGCAACTGAGCACATAGAGACTGCGGGAAATCTCTCACGATTCTGCCATTAATGATGATGTCATGAATAAATTACATAACTTTAATGGGTTTATATTCTTTTGCCCGATTCTATTTTCCTTGGCATCAGCAGTGTATTTTATGGATGTGGGCTAGGGCTTAAGAAGCGTATGTTAAGGCGGCACCTTGAGTATATCTTTGTACATTAGTGGAAGAGGAAAACTATAGGGAAAGTTGACACTTTTTGAGGGATACTTTGAGGTTTTAATTAAATTGGAAAAATTAAGCATTACCACCTTACGCAAGGGCGGCACTCTATACTATATAACATTTGAATATATTTAGCACCACAAAATTGTGGAATATTGAAGTATCAGTATAGGTTTGATAGAACTTAGCCTTTAATAAACGGAGGGGGTGTGTCTGATGTGTACCTACTGTGTATTGAGCTTATGATGTGAATGTTTATGCAAATTTGTTTGATATTTATAGGATTTATTCAAGCCCTTAACTAATGGCTGTGGTAGTACGCAGATATAAATATTAAAATGCGACACATTAAAATTTTTATGAAAATCAGTACATAGTGCAGCCCAACTATGTTTAGGGCTCGGGAATCCTTAGCAACTCATATGTGTGGGATATTCATAAAAAAAGGTATGTCATCTTCAACTACAAGGTCAGGTATTAATTAAAAAAAGTCATCTATTTTCCGAAAGAAATATAAGAAATTTTTAATCAATGGCTAAAGTTTAACAAAGTCATTAGAGACTTGCGGGATACCTATTCGAAAAAAAAGATTCCTTAAAAATTAATAAATTTGATGGCACAACAGCTCGGCTGTGGGATCTTAGCAGCTCATGTAAGGAATTTTCGAAACACAAGTATGTCATCTAAAAGTTCAGTAATTGATCATAAAAGGTCAGCTATTTTCAGAAATTGGTCAGTCTTAGAAAATTTTTAAAGAATTTCTAAAGTTTTTCAAGGTCATCAGCTATTTTTAGCACCTCATTCATGGGAAATAGGAAATAGCATCGGAAGTTGGTCAGCCTTAGATTTGTTTTTTAATGAATTTTAAAAGTTTTGTTCAAGGTAATTACAAGGTCATATAGATTTTTAGCACCTCATTTATGAGATATTCGAAAAAAGTATTATAAACAGTAATTAAACGAATAAATTAATAGTGGGAATAATGACCCTTTTTTGAAATTTATTCAAAAATTCGATCTGGAACTAATTCATACCTACAAAGATTTTATATAATTCAGCGATATTTCGGCCTAAGCAGACTAAATGCCATTGGTAAGTGCTTCTTTATGTTGGTAATGCCTCTCTCCTTCGTATACCTAGCGGGTAAGTGACCCCCAGAAATTTTCGATAATTTAAGGTCACAGGTGAATACGGCCGACAATTTCATCACTTCAACTTGTTGGCTTGCAATATAGTACGACTTTACAATGCGAGCAGTATATTGATTAGTGCGTCATCCTGTTGCAAGATCCAGAAATTAGCTTTTGGAAACTCCGTACTGCCGTACTGCTAACACGACCAAAGTTTTACTTTTTTGGTAAATCAAAATCATAGCAGGAAAACTTTACAAAATCGATTCGATCAACGATTTGAAACGATTTCTTTTCGAATATGACATTCTTTTTCACACTTCATGTTAAATAAAACTTAATACACTGCTGGAAAAAATTAAAGGAACAACAAATGGTTTACATTTGTTTAGTGTTTTTAAAATGGTCAAATCAATGTTCTAAGTCCTTAATGCTGAGATTTTTTTTTTCGCAATTTTCGCAATTAAAATTAGCGAGCGAAAAAAATGTTCAGTAATTTTTTTTCAAGAATTCTCGTTTTCGGGAAAAATGTTTGCAGTTGAACCAATGCATTAATAAATGAACTTATTTTTTCAACTTAAGTTTGGTTATTTTGCTGGCCTTTCTTTTACTTTTGATGATTCGATCATCAATATAAAAGAAATCAAATACATTTTTGACGAAAATCTAAATTCTGCAATCAATTTTCAATTGTTATTTTTAGTTAAAGAAAATAGATAATAACTAATCAATTTTCAGTTATTTTATTCACCAACCAGTGTGACTTTTTACTATAGTGCACCGAAAAAAGTGTCAGAATAGTACAATTTTTCAATTCAAGGATGAAGAAAAAATTAATAAATTCGTTAAAAAATTATTTTTCGCTCAGGCGAAGCGAATTTTTGTATATATTTGTTTTTGTAATAAAAATAACAATTTGTCCCAGAAATTTGCACTGCAAAGTGGTTCTGTCTCAATTAAAGTCAGATACATATCTGACTGGTAGTAGCCGTGGCGTGATGGTTAGTGCGATGAACGGTCATGCCGGAGGTCTAAGGTTCGATCCCCAGCCTCGCCACCTATTTATTTAAAAGAAAAAACGGCTACTGCCTCTTGCGAGGAATTGACAAATCCTCCAAGAGTATCTCCTGTCACAGAAAAGTGCCGCTCGTTAGCCGTTCGGATTCGGCAATAAACTGTAGGTCCCCTCCATTCCTGCAGACACGCACACAGGAATGGTTGAGAGTTGTAAGTCACTAGGCCCTAGTTCTTCATGAGCTGTTGTGCCACCAAATTTATTTTTTTATTTACATATCTGACTGACAACTTGACTCAGGAGGACCAAAAAGTAGAAGGTACCTTCAAAAATACTAAAAAAAAAAAAAAAAAAAAACCATTACAAAAATCTCGTTCCCAAAATTTTGTGCAGGAGTGTAGGTAGGTGTATGAAAAAAGTTTGTATATTTCAATGCCGTACTGCTGTGTACTGCTTTTTTTTCCTTGAAGTATTGCTTTCTCGAAAAACAAAACGACAGCCCTGATTGACGTACGCAATACATTTCACAACTGCCCTTATTCAACCAAATTTCGTTGTTTACTTTTACGACGCTTTTTGAAAACCTTGGAAAAAATCGAGGTTCTCTTGGTACAGCAAAGTGTTTTTTTTTTTGGAGTGCATTATCTTCAGAAGTTCTGAAACCTAACTCTCACTAAGAATTTTAATAATGCATGCAATTAACGGGACTTTAAAGTCGATTTTATATAAAAAAAAATTGCCTTTATTCAAGTGAACCGCAATGTATGAAAGTAGCTTTCAAACTAAACTTTTCTTTCGATAATTATCGGTATTTTGGAGCACATCAAAACATTTCATATTTCCTATATTTTAAATATTCACGGACTATTAAGTCCTTAATTGTTATAACTGACAGGAAGTATGGAATACTAAAAGAAAAAACCCAAACGTGTCACATTCACATATCCTGAAACATTATTGCTATCCTGTGCTAAATGTTAGTCCATTTTAACGTAACATCATCCCCAATATGGCTAACCTCACAGTTATAGTACAAAAACAAACAAAGTAAGACAAAAAGAAATAAAATAAGAACAAATTTATAGTTGATCCTGAATTGTCAAAATAGCTTTAGACTTTCTTTTTCTTTTCTTGCCAAGGATTTAGTTTCCCACCCGAAAGACAATTATTGTCCTCTTTAAACCTGAAAAAAAAATAAACAAAGAAAGTAAAACAAATAAAAAAATCTGTATAACAGCCATGAAAAGGATGTGCCTACCTACATCAAATAACAAACACGAACATGACGATACGATGCCCCCCCCCCCCCCCCAATATATGTATACTCGTTTATGTTGAAATGTACATTATGTATGTATATGTATGTAGGTATGTAACCTTCGCTAAAGACAAATAAGTTTTCATTTTATTTGACTTTGGCAAAGTATTTGGCCAATATGTGGAGGGTTATGTTTGCATCCAGCTCCCAGTCAGGACCTAGGATCAAAAGAAAATAATCTTTGTGCAGTTTTGTTTTCTTTCGTCCTATCTGCTCAGTGGGTGGTGGCAATGATGATGAAATTTTGTGCCCCATTCACATCCGAAGGCTTAAAGTGGGGCTTGAAGCCAAAAGAAAGGATTCTTTTTCGCTTTTGGTTATAGTTTTTATATTATCCTGCTCAAAATGCAAGAACTTAAACCTCGGCACAAAAATAAACAAATAATAATAAAAAAAAAAAAAATACTCAAAAGATGGACGGTCTAGATCCTGAAGGATAGGTGTGTGGTGGGTGCCTGCCGATGCCTTATACTTTATCCGCAGTAAATTTCTATGACTCTGCTGGTGGCGGTTCGGTTCAGGACGATGATGTGGAAATCCCTAGCATACATAAAGATAAAAGATTATTCCGGCCATAAAAATATGAGGGAGTACGTATATAAACCTATATACCTATAGTTTATACAGAGAAAAGGATTTATACTATGTGATGGTATCCTTGGGCTTATAGTCTGTTTGTGTTGACGTTGTTTTGGGTGGTCGTCATCGTCATTGTAGACATCATCCATCCCGTTGCGACAGAGCAGGGAGCAGCATCAGCCAGAAGCAAAAATAAAAAGATTAGCCGCTGCCACATCTTTGTCGTCGTCATTCACAGTTTTAGTAGATCCTTTCTGCATTTGGATGATGACGGTGCTAGTAAAAAAATTAAAGAGAAAAAATAACTTTGGCGAAAGAGAAGCAAGATGTCAGCTTTTATGACGGGACCTATAGGTAGCTATAACGTTTACTCATCCACCGAAATGGATATGCTCTTCTTTGCCATAATTATTGCGCAGTTGAAAAGTCAGCAGATCTCTAGTCCTTGTTGTTTACCGTTAATGCTTATAAAGGATTTCTTGAAAATATTCAGAATTTCGGATTAGCTGTGATGCAAAGGGTAGAATTAAAAAAAATTTATAAAACGGGAAGACGTAAGTGCAAGTTCTGCCTTTTGTTCCAAGCTTAAAGTGGTTCATAAAAGTAGGTAAATAATATGAAAAGCATTGTTCCTTGTTAAAAACAATACAGTATTCACTTTCTAAAAAATGAAAAAAAGTACATATTGCGCCTTAGCTTTAGGTACTACCTAATAATCAAATTCAGTTAAACACAAAGTTGAAAGAATATCATGTGTATCAACTTAGTAGGTCACTTTTTCTGTTGCAGAATAAAAAGTATAAGTATAGTAATTAGTTGCTACTTAATTACTAATTATTTACGCAAACAAAATTTGAATCACTTTTTTCGTTTTCGAATAAAAAGGGATGACGTCATCATATAAGGACACCCATTTTCTCGCAAAACAAAACAGCGATTAGTTTTGTTTTTTTGCGTAACTAATTAGCAATTAAGGAGTTCTCAATATATATCCACTCCTGTACCGTTTATCTATAGTTTTGAGAAAGTTGACCTGCTAAGTTGACGTCAACTTAGCAGGACACCCATTTTCTCGTAAACCAACAAAGCAATTAATTTTTTTTTTGCGTAACTAATTAGCAATTAAGTAGTTCTCAATTTATATCCACTTCCGGACCGTTTATCTTAGTTTTGAGAAAGTTGACCTGCTAAGTTGACGTCAACGTCAACTAACAGAGCAATTAACTTTGTTTTGCGTAACTAATTAGCAATTAAGTAGCAACTAATTACTATATACTTTTTAATCTGCAATGGAAAAAGTGACCTGCCAAGTTGATGCACATAAGAATATCCTTAGATTTCAGAAAAATCACATATCAATAACGAATTCGGGCTCCAGGTTAGCCACTATACACATGCACTAGCAAAATATGTGTACGTGTAGTGATTGGGCATATTTCTGAAAATATAATGTTTTTACCTAATAAATTAGTGCAATTTTTCATTCGCTTAGTTTTGATGTCTGAGGCGAGTTACCTGACGAATGCTCGCTTATTGTAATACCGATTTGATTCATTCGCCAGCTTTTTGGTTCGCTTAGCGAAAGATATTAGTTTAAAAAATTTGGCCGAAATTCAAAAAATTATGGGAAACTGAGGAAAATTATTTTATGCTCAGTTTTAAGATTTCAATATTTTCTAACACTTTTTTACGTGAGAGTCATTAATTGAAAGGTATTGCTTATAAAATAAATTATAAATTTGATAGGGCGACAGTCCGTCTAGAATTAGGGCCTATAGTGACTCCTCAATTACCATTTATGTATGCGTGCTATTGGCAGAAATAGAGATCACCTACAGTTTTCTGCCAAATCCGAACAGCTAAAGTGAAAAGCACTTATTCATGAGAAGACTTTGAAGAATTTGTCACTTACTCGAAATATTGCTTAAAAAATTGGCAAGTTTTGAGTATATTTTATAGCAATCACTCCAGTTTGTTAACCTTACAAAATAACAAAATGAAAATGTCCGGTTATGATACAATTCATTAGATGGAGTGCTTGACTGCTAAATTAGAGGTATGGGTTTAAAAGCCACTCTATACCTCCATCCAACTTCCAATTTGTGATGTACTTTGTTGTCTAAGACTGAGGTTTCGCTCGCCGGTCTCCAGGGTTCTAACTTAAGTAAGTACAGAAGCCTAAGGTTAAAGATCTTTTAATTATTAATCTTAATTCTTTGATATTTGATTTTAACAGTCTGGTGTAGACGCTGCTGGTCCTTATATCTCTTCGTCTAAGTGATGTCCTTTTTCGCCTATGATGGCTGTCTTCTGGGTCACTGGCTTCGGAATGTAGCTGGCCTGGCTCTTATCGACTACTTTCGCTGATAATCCTCGGTCTTCACTCTCTATCGACGGTTTTTACCGACTATCAACGGCTTTCGCAAGTTATCAACAGTTTTCGCTAGCTATCAACAGTTTTCACCGGCTATCAACAGCTTTCGCTGGATATCAACAGTTTTCGCTGGCTTTAATGGTAGGCACCGGCTAATATATTCGCTTCACGACTCCTTACCATACTGGTAGGGGTAGTCTATGAACCATTACCTTTTATTATTGTTTACTTAAGGAGCCTCTAATTTATGCTGTCTTCGCACTTGTTGTTCGGTGTAGTGCTTTTTGTCGATTGACGGTCAAGTCTGGTATATTCCGTTATTTTATGGGTCTCTATGAGCTTTAAGGATACGTATACTTGATGGCAGAAGTAAATGTGAGCTCAACTTTAGCGGAGTTTAACTTTTCATAGAAAATAACGTCACCACGTCACCACTTATGTCTTATAGAGCGTAAGTTCTTTACCTCTTGTAGGATAAGATTCGGCATGGAGGGCTGTAGCTGCTTATTGACAGTGGTTTTTCTTATACCATTGCCCCATCATAGCTATAATTATTGGTGGGGCGGGGTGCGGAAGAAGGCTTAATGTTGAATATGTTCGTCATTGGTCTCATATTTCACCATCGATGTTCTTCGGTTGTTACTTTGTTGCCGTCGACAGTGGGGATCATGCTGATTAGGAAATTTGTTTACTATTTATTGTATTGTATTATTTATACTAGAATGTCAGTTTATTAGACTTGACCATTCTTTATTCCGTCAATTTCATTGAATTTTTGAACAACAACAACAACTTAAAGGTGCTACCACCAATTGCTTACGAATTAATTTTGGGTATTTTAATTCGTTTTTTTTATTTTTGTTTGGCTAGAGATATAGCTATTTCAAGGGGTGCCAAGCCCTATCATCAGTCTCCTTTATAGTGGTGCTGAGCTTTAATCCAATTTTATTTGAAAAACTTTCTACACATCATTCTACACATCATTTGTTTACTCATATTCACCACACCTTTTTATTTGTTGTGGGGAAAATCGGCACAATCCAGGTCAAGGTCTTATAATTAGTTGGTGGTGATCTCTTGCCTTGCGAGCATGTTATCGGAACATGCTACCGGACAGGTAAGTATTGAAAATATGTGTGCCACCGCCTGCCTTGCGCCTACTCACTCCTCCTTCAGAGACGAGAACTCTCGACTTAAGTTCTGGACGATTGTTTTTTTTTTGTTTATGTATTTTTTTTGGTTTGCTGTGGTTTTTTTTCAGCTGGATTTCCAAAAGATTTCATGAGATTTCACTTTGCCTACAAATTTCCTAGGTACAGTTTAAGACTTACGTAAATTTATAATGCTAAACACTCATTACCAACATAATAGATATAGTATTCTATTATATATATTTTTTTTTAATTTCAAAACACTTAATCGCAATTTTAACTAAGTACCTACCAGCCATTAATTTTAATAACTCACCTAATAAGTAGGTAGGTATATGAAGCTCTATTATTGATACTAACTTAGCATAGATAACAAAATAACAAATAAACTCCTGCGCATTTAAACAAAGAACCGCAAAACTAAAAACGCATTATAATAAAAACAAAACCAAAATAATCAAATAAAATAAACTACGTATAGGTACTCTACTATATACTTAACATGAAAGTGGTTAAAAACAAAATTATAAAATGAAAATAAAATATATTAATTGACCACAAACAGTTCGTTTGAATAAAATTCTGATGTTTAAGCCATACTCACTCTTATTTTCGTGGCAACAACAACTCTCAGAGTCAGAGCGTTTGGGTAAATTTATGTAATTCGACTATTTTTAAGCATCCTCCTCTTAAATGTACAACACTATATAGTTACGCATATAAAAAAAAGTGCATTCAAAACCGATAAATTAAATAAAGGAAAAAAAAGAAAATCAACACACCGGATGCTGGCCGCATTAAATTCCGCCTCATCATCATCATCAGTATAATGTCCGTCACAAGAACAAACAAATTGCAAAAAAAAAAAAAAAAAAACATTTAATGGAAAACCAGACGCGTCCGGAAAAATGGCACTTTATCCGATAACTCAACCAAAGCAATTTGTGAAATGCGCATAACATTAACCAATAAACCACGAAATTCCGAATTGCATTTCTGCCGCATGAGAAGCAAGCACAGGACAAAAAATGAAGCGGACAGAGAGCTCTCAGAACAAAAACGCTGCCTCTTTATCCTGCCACCGGACAGGATGCGTCCGATTAACATTTTCCACGTTTTCAGCTTTCCAAATAATTCCCTCGTCCAGCCACGCATCCTTCGACCCAGACACATATTCCATAGCCCAGATCCCACCTTCTGATGCCATATCGGTTGGATGCAGAAAGTTGAAGTGCGGTCTGGTTGATCTGATCCTCTATAAAATGACGCATATTGGATGCTTTCGTGGTGGAGGTGTTCGGTGTTGCCCTTAAACAGATGAATGGCGGTTACATTTTCAAAATAACACGCGGCAGTATCTGGTGTGTGCGGATGTGCGCCAGATATGGATATGAACCGGAACGAGGACAGGGTGTCCTCTGAGTTGCAATTATTGCTAGAATTCGATTTACGGTATGTTGGATGTGGCATCGGGCAAACTAGTAAAAGATTCCGCCTTTTGTTTATGGAAAATTGTTTCGAACCGCTATCGTTGCTGCTGGCCGCAAAAAGCTTGTAATGGAGTTGAAAATTGCACACAAATTGCCGATAAGTGGCGGGTTATACAAAATGGCAAAATGGTTACATTTTGTTGAAATGGCTTAGGTGGCTTTAGGCGATTGCAAATGTCAGATGGCTTACTGTCTGGTACTTTATACTTAAACACACACACACACACATACAACCAACAAAATGGTAATTTTAGTGATTGGAATTTTTTAAGTAGGAATTTTTCGACATCATTGGGCAGCATATTACAATTTGTTTGAATTAAAAAAAAAAAAAAACGAAAAGAACGGGGGACCGGATCTTCTATATCGAATAGGTATAGAGGCTTATGAAGTGCTATGACGTATGACCTAAAAATGTTTTTCAAATTTTAAAAATTTAGCGGTAACGGTGTTGATTCTTGAAGTAGTAACCCGAAGCGTAATGTTTATTGCGTTGGACTATCACGCCAGAGATCTGGGTTCGATTCCCAGCCTCTGCCACCTAAACACAAAAGTGTTTTTCAGGACTAATAACTCTTGAGAGAAAGTGACAAATCCTTCAAGAGTATCTCCTGCCACAGAAAATTGCCGCTCACATTAGCCGTTCGGATTCGGCAATAAACTGTAGGTCCCCTCCATTCCTGCAGACACGCACGCACACACGAATGGTTGAGAGTTGTAAGTTATTAGGCCCTGGTTCTTCATGAGCCGTTTTAAATTTAATTTAATTTAGACCAATTCATAAAAAAAAAATAACTTAAATATGCAAAAAAATATAAACGAAAAAGTTTTTATCGAATGCGAATCAAAACGAATTGAAAGACGGGATTGGTCATAATGTTTCACCATTTCAAAGTATGCCATGTTTTTTGAATACAGTTATCGAAATAAATGGGTTTAAATACGAACAAAATGAGGGCATTTAACGTAAACATTCGAGATGTATAAAATAGAAATTTATTAAGTGGTTTTATTTATTAAACAAAACAAAAAATAAATAAACTTTAATTTAAACTATAAAATAAGCAGCTGATCGACTTTTATGTCGTTTCACATTGAATTCTGAAAACGTTTAACTCTTTTTTTTTTATTTCAGTTGCATTTGTAAATTTGATTTTCGAAACTTGCCGAGCTTCGGCAATGTAAGAGAATTGTAAAAGGTGTGTAAAAGGAATTACAAAAGGAATGCTAAGAGTAATTAAAAGAACACGAGATAATGTAAATAGTTACAATAGTATTCATAGCAGTACTGCCTACTAGATTTGTTACCATCTTGTAGGTACAGCGCCCTAATTTTTTCACTGTAAATGTATGGGCCAATTTACCGATAAGCTAGAGGCTTGAATGCTTGAATCTGGAAGGTCGTGTGTTCTGACCATAGTTAGTAAATATTGATTAGATTCAGTAATTGATTACAAGGTCGATTACAGTTACATGTAATCAGTATTTGAATTTTTTTCAATTAGAATTACATTTAATTGTATTTAATTCATTACAATAAAACAAAAACAAAAATAATTTTCTTTTGTTTTTGTTATAATTTACCAGTAATCGTAAGTTGGTAAGAAATTTTGAAGAAATATAGACCACTAAAATTTTTGTAAAATTTCAAATTGATCCATCTTACAAACAAATTAAAGGAACAAATCGTATGGTTTCTAAACATTGTGAAATGGTTATCGAAATGGAAAAGAATAATTATTGTTCATTTTTTTCACAGTTTTGCGTAAGTTTACAATACTGATAAGCGGGGATTGAGGCATTTAAAAATCTAAAAAGGCAAAAAAAAAAAAACAGCAACATAAAAAAAGGCTTTCATAACTTTATTTAAAAAATATCTAAACGAAATTTATTTAAAATTATTAAAAACAATGTACAACTAAAAAGATTTTAAGGTTCAAAAATATTGACGTCTATGCTTCTAGGGAGTTCATTTAATTTTTTTTTTCCAATACTGCGAGTTCCTCTTCAGAAGAAAAAACTGCATTAATTTTTTGACATGGATTACATGTCTTTCTCGGACGGTTGGGTGTGATGTAGCGAAAAGAGGACCGTCACAAAAACATGTACCGCTCGAGCCCTACTGCAAAGTGACTGTTTGCACTACAGACATCCTAGATATACCAATCGATAGATAAAGATTGCGCAAAGATTATAGAGGAATTGTTTTATAGCTATCGCCTCATAGTTTCAGGTGACGATTATTAGGAGTACTCAAATTAATTTGAGCTCAATTTCTTCGAATATATAAGTGTCATTCGAAAGGGTTTGAAAAAGGGAACCCATTTCGTTAGTTCACGTTATAGCACATAAGACATGTAATCCATGTTCGGTAGGTGCCACATGGGCGATCTACCAACGGTATTTTTTTTATAACGTCTTTGCCAACTACCCTCATAGCTGTTTAAAATTTGGAATTAATCTTAATTGGAACGAAGTTCGCCACTTATACAAATATTTCAATGATGGCACTGGTTATGATATAACTAACTCACTTAACTTTGCACCACTCCACAATTACAAAATTACAAAAAAATATTTATGTCGAAGGAAGTAAAATTTAAGTGGGATAAAATTCGCAATCGATTTTAACTCTGGCTTAACTAACATTAAGAATTATTTTCATTTGAGAGGAGTTTGCTATTGAAAATGAACTGTAAAGCTGTGATGTACACATTTTTAAAACTAATATAGGCTGATAGTGATAAAAAAGTACGTATACGCCATAGTGACTCTGCTAATGCTTAATTGTATTATTATTTTTTTTAAAGAGTCTCTGATATTATGTATACTTAAAAGAGGCAAAGATTAATCAAGATGATTTTTTCACCTCTCGCTCTTCTTATAACCACATGCCATAGATTGATTATAAGATCACAAAAAAAAAAAAAATGAAGATGCTCTTGTAGTAAAAGTTTCATTGAATTTTAAAGATTGAGTGTAATGTAAAACATATATGGTCCTAATAATTAGATTTTTGGCTGTTTAAACTATGTCTAAGTATTTTGAAACAGTCGGAAATATGCTTTATTTAATAAAAAAAAATTGCATTTCTCAAGGTTTAGACAATAGATTACGTTGCCTAAAGCAAGATAAAACGAAAAATCACTTTAGCAACAATTAGAAAGTTTTTTTAAAAACTTGGACGGCTGTCTAAAGTTAGTCAATGTTTATTAATACGACCAATAATTAATAATTATATGCTATGTATTTATCCATTTAATAAATTCAAGAATAGAAATTTGAATATGGAAAAAAAACATGAAAAACGTTCTTTAAATCGATAAAACAAGTACTTAAAATGTTTTAATCTCAGAATGAAGAACGCCATCTCAATTCTTAAAAAAATGTGAATTTATGCAGAAAAAATTTTAAAAATCGTTGCAGAGGTTTCCTTAAAAAAAATTATTTTTTTATACATATATAAAATTTCTTGAATTTTTTTAGAAAAAAAAATTTGGTATGCCTGTTTAACGTCGACGTATGCCTGTTGGATTCGACTGGATTGTTTTAGTTGAATAGATTGCTCCTTACCTCGGGTGGGGGGTAGTAATTGTAAATAAAACAACCTAATTGACTTCTAGATTAAAAGTGATTTTATTATTAATTTTCATGACTATTTATACTACTTGAATCATAAACAATTTGACACTAATTTTTATTCTATGGAAAACTAAATGTGGGAAAATAAATGTAATAGGATAGGAGAGCACCTGTAAAAAGTGCTGATAGTACATTTTTGGTGGGAACCATATGAAAAAGTATGCGGATAGTGATGTTCATAGGGAATAAGGTGTTCTAGATTTTTATAGGGTGTTATAAATTAAATAATCTGCTTAAACAATGCCATTTTTAAGAATATAATAATATACAGCTAAAACCAGAATTTAAAAAAAATTCATTAACCCGTTTTCAAAAAAATGATTTTTCAAAAGAACAAAATTTGACTTTTTTTTAAAAAATTAATTTTTAAAAATCCAAAATAACATTTTTTGAAAATATCTGTATGCAGTATTATTCACACTTGATAGAAGCTTCAAAGTAAAAATTATGATCAAAATCGGTGGAACCGTTAACGAGAAAATGAAAAATCAAAAAAACTGTTCTATGACAGGTACCGTTAATAACGGTTCTTTGTGTTTTTTTTTGTCACCAAAATGCAGACCATACGACCACTAATACACACAAAAACTTAAAAAAAAAATCGTTAGAGACTTTTTTGACGTAAATAAATTTTTTCAAAACGGTTGTATGGTAAGTACCATTATTTTTTGAGCTAAAAAAAAAAATCACGATGTCCCCCCCTCTAGGGAATCCCTTGTAAATCTTATGCTCCGAGTTTGAAGAAAATCGCTTCAGTGGGTTTAGGCTGTAGGCCGAGATACAGACAGACAGACAGACGGAATTGCGGGACCCACTTTTTTCGTGTTCTCCATTATTCGTAATATCAAGTTTGATTGTTAATATGGAGTTCGATTTTTTGCCCGAATTCATAACTTGCCCTATGGTACTAATATGTATATTTATCAGACCAATTCTAAATGAAAATTTCCGGGGGAAATGTTTCCCTTAAATACCTAAATTATTTTTCTTCTACAATTTGATTTATGTATCAAATACTGCAGAAAGATGTTTCGAAAAAAAAATCAAAGAAAAAATTAAATAATTTTTCTAAAATTTTAAAATTTTGGGTGCACATTTTTTTGTTTTAAATTGTTTTTTCCCCAGAAATTGGGCATAACATTCCTGAGGGAACAAAAACTCAAACCTCTGTTTGTGTTCTAAATTTGTGTTATTAATTTTGTCTGGGTTTTACTACATCATTTTTTAAGCCCTCTCCAACTTGAAGAAGGAACCGTTTGGGCCCAATTTTTTTAAGTTCAAACGAAATAACATTTGAAACTTGTTTTCTTATTAATTTCTTCTTGTTTTTGTATATTGCACAAAAATAAAAGCTGCTTTTTTTTCCAAAACTCATCCAACAATTTATACATATTATATCAACATCCCCTCTCTACATCCCACGACCAAAGCAATATGTCTCATATATCGTTTTGTTTAATCGAGAATAAAAAGCTTTGTTTCTGTGAGCGTATTGTTTCCATCGTCAAATAACATGTTTCTATAGCGTCAACTGATCCAGACGAAAAACGCATTGACATTTTACCAACCCATCACTCGCCTTTTTGCCACCCTTCGTTTAGTGACGAATTAGCAAGGACCATGATGACGACCGATACGCCAATACGAGGGTGCATATCTAAGCAGCTATATTATAGGAACTCAGAATATAATATCTACCGTTTCATGATAGCCTTAAATCCCTTTTTTATTTTTTCAACCCCAATAAAATTTGTTACGCTCTTTTAGGACCTGATTGTTCTTTCATTTGCAAATAGAAGTTTAACCTACGCCATATTGTTTTAATCCCAAAGAATTTGGTATGAATTGTATTTTCGAAAATACATAAGTCGGTCTTTAAAGTTAGTTTAGGTTTTTATTTTGGTTCGTTTTAATAATTATAATCAATGCTCATGGCTTATATGCGGGTTAGAAGCAATAAAGAAAGTTCCAATAATAAAAATGAACCATTAGAGTCAGTTTTATTTGTAAACACACGTTAAATGTCCTCATTAAGTGTCACATAAAAAAAGTAAAATGTTTTATACGTGTGTTGTCGCGTCGCATACTATCACGGGACAAAAAAATTCCATTGGATAAAGATTTTCCAATAAAAGATAGTCATCGTTTGAACGACGAACATAGACCGTTAATATCTCACATTTGGCTGACAAACTTATATAAACGATGAATCTAGAAGATAAACCGCATGGCTAAGTAATAAAATTGGCAGTCTTATGTTTATACAGACTTGAGAACAATTCACGACGTGTCATCATCTTGAAGCTATTCCAACCAAGGAGAAAGATTTCGTTCGTATACGCGCGCTCATTAAATATAACGAGTCTGTAGGCGGGTCGGATCGTCCACGATGGCTGTTAAAACAGTTTGACTTGAGATTGATGGACCTTGGAAATCGTTTTGTGTATATTTATATGGCAGTGGTTATTGCAAGTCCATGGAAAAGTACCTAGATATAATAAACTTCTAGTTATAAGGGGGAGTATTTTTCTGAAGACAAAATGTTTGAGAATCTATAAAGGAAGCTCAAAATGTTAAAGTAGGTACATTTATTCGTAAATTAGAAACAAAAGCAATTTCAAATAGTTGTAAAATCTTATATTTTGTCGACCTTATATCAAAATCCATAACACAGCGTCCTCGTTTAAGAAATGGTTACAAACAATTTTGATAAACTTGTGAAAAGAAAAAAATTAAAAAAGGCATACACAGCTCAATAACAAATGAAACAAAAATTGTCTTCAAACATTTTTACAGCTGTGAAAATTGACTAGTTCCGCTAGTATTCAGCGCTGAAAAAAATACTAGAAATGATACGAAGTATATACTCAACGTCACACAACTGCCCTAGGATGCGCTCAAATGCTGCCTACATCAACACCAAATAGGAACTAACCATTAAAAATCGCCAGGATTTATTCTGACATGTTGTTTTTTAGCTTTTTTTTCATACTGGCTGAACAGAATAGAATGACGGAACTGAAGCCGCAGACGGAACTGGAAGAGCTGTCAAAAAGTGTCGTACGTTATTTTTTTTACATGTCCACAATGGAGCTGTACAGCTTTGAAAGTATTTTGAAGAAAAACAAAAGAATATTATTGTGTACAAGCTCAGAATTCACATTTTTTGTTTCCAATAATTTTCCTTTTAATAAATAATTTTTTTCGAGATACAAATAACCACAATATTTTTTTCCGACCCAAAAAGTTGTTTTTTTTCTTCATACAAATTGAAACGTCAAAAGTGCCGTACGTGAAAAGTTAAAAGTTGGTGAACTCTTCCGTCTGCGTCTGCAGCTCCGTATGCGTCTACGTTCCGTTGTGTTCGCAACATTGAATTTGCGTGTATTTAATATTTTGACAGCTATTCCGGCTCCGTCTCCGTTTCCGTCTGCGTCAACATTCTGTTCAGCCAGATATTCGTCTGGCACAATTTCTAATGTTTTTGACTTACCTATTTTTCCAAAAATGTTTCTGGATTTGAGCAGAAAAAAATGTCTGGTGTTTTTTCTTAACCTAAATTCTGGCTTATTTTCTCTGGCGTAGTGTTTTTTGTGCAGCCTTAAAAAAAACAATTTTTAAAAATGATGTTTGCGAAACTAAAGGCTCGAGCGGGAATTTGTGAAAATACTGTTGTCATATATCATGTTATGTTCGCTGTGGAGTTTTGTAAGAAAGTCGTTTGGGAAAAAAGGAGTTTACCCAATAAACGTAAAAAGATCAACTAATTTCACCATTTATGCAACAAACCTAGTAGCTCGCGGAGTAATGTTTAGTGCGTAGGATCTTGCCAAAGGTGAAAGGTCTTCCTACGGGGATCGAATCCCATCAGCCTCTTCCACCTAAAAACAAAAGAAAAATTGTCAGGACTTGCGAAGAAATAACAAATCCTCCAACAATTATCTTGAAAAATAACTCTTACACCTCTCATGTTACACATTCGGAGCCATTAGCAGATAAATTATAGGTCTCCTATTCTTGTTAACTATATAACAACATGCACACAGAAATGGTTGAAAGTTATATCTCACTAGGTTAGTTTCTAACATTTTTCGAACTAAATCTGTCTATGTCAAATTTTGAGGAATGGGAATGAAATGCTCTCACATAGAAGAAAAATTGTCAAAATTTCGGGAACGGCAACGGTTTGCGGACTGCGCCAATTTGAATCTCTTTTTAAATATCAAAAATATATACTCGACTAGAGTTGCCGTATTCTTCTTCAACATTTTGAAGAATCACAAACAAAAAAAATAAATCTTTACAGAAAATAATCGTACCTGCTTGCTTATATTAAGTTTATTAATATAAAAAAGTAGCCGACCCGACGAACTTCATTCCACCTATAAATGATTAAATTATTTATCTTTCTTTCGAAAGTAAAACAAGCACCAATTGCTATCTTTTCTGGTCTAATTTTCTAATTTTTATCTCCGTAGTTTGTTTATCTGGTTCAATACAAATCCAACAAAAAAATCTCCATCCAATTTGGATGATTTTCAGCCGAGTTATGCGCGTACGAACAAAAAACTATTTAAAAAAGGATGAAATTTCAAGATGTTTTCACGATTTTCTGAATTTGTCGGTCGAATTTTTTAATTTTCATTCAAATTTTTCAACTTTCGGCTTCGTTTTGTGTTAATCTAATTCAATACAAATCCAGCAAATCGAATGATGATCAGCCGAGTTTTGCGCGTACGAACACAATTTCATATAAGAAATTTTGAAATTTCAAGGTGTTTTCTCGATTTTCCTACTTTTTCTGTCAAGTTTTATAGAAGAAGATTAACCAAAATACTAAAAAAATTATTCACAAAAACTTAAATAAAATTAACGCTTGATGGACATGGACAACCCTTATTTCAACATATTTTTTGTTTTTATTTTGAATTCAACCGCCAAATTCTGTCATCTGACATAAGTCAAATAAATCGTTGCGGAACGAATTTACTACATATGCCCTTTTTCTTCACGAGATGTCGCTCCACCAATTTTTTTTTATTGAACAATGTTCAAAAGCATTTTTGTACATACCTAGGACCGACTTACTGGCTCAACAGAATAGAATGACGGAACTGGAGGCGCAGACGGCACTGGAACAGCTGTCAAAAAGTGTCGTACGTTATTTTTTGTACATGTCCACAATGGAGCTGTACAGCTTTGAAAGTATTTTTAAGAAAAACAAAAGAATATTATTGTGTACAAGCTCAGAATTCACATTTTTTGTTTCCAATAATTTCCTTTTAATAAATAATTTTTTTCGCGATACAAATAACCACAATATTTTTTTCCGACCCAAAAAGTTGTTTTTTTTCTTCATACAAATTGAAACGTCAAAAGTACCGTACGTCAAAAGTTAAAAGTTGGTGAACTCTTCCGTCTGCGTCTGCAGCTCCGCATGCGTCTACGTTCCGTTGTGTTCGCAACATTGAATTTGCGTGTATTCAATATTTTGACAGCTATTCCAGCTCCGGCTCCAGTTCCGTCTGCGTCACCATTCTGTTCTGCCAGTTATCTAATCTTTTCGTATGTCTGGAAATAGAAAATAATTTCTACCAAAACAGATGCTTTATTTTTAACAGTACGGAAAAAAAAAATGTAAATAAGAGCTGAAATATTTGTGGAAAAAAAATAAATGAGTTTACCTTCTGCAAAAATAAAAGTCAAAAAAACAAAAGTAACTAGCCAAGATATTGTATTTTTTATTTCAATTTTTTTTTTAAATTATATATTAATCATTGAGCTAAATGGTCGTATATATTTTAAATTCTTTCTGCCGCTCAAGATGTCGTTGCTCACATTGTGATCGATCCTCCTCCTACCTCAACTTATCCATATTAGCCGTGTTTTTGTGATACTGCCCAAACAAGCCAGATTTTTCGATGAATAATTAAAAAAATTTCGATCTTTAAAAAAATGGAATCTATTTTGGAAAAAATAGCCAAATCTAGCTACTATTTTGCCCTTTAAGGCCATAAATGTATCGCTTTTAAAGATGAATTACTCAACCACTGATTATAAGACCTATATTTAAGTGCGAAAAATAATAAAATAGTAGTCTTTACATCTTTGTTTTAACCAAACAAAGTCTTCACATCTTTGAACACCTGCAAAACTAAAACATGACAAGCAAATTTCCATTACACTTGTGGCCCTCTGCCCATTGATTTCTTTCACTGTACGTTCTATATGTTGTAGGGTGTACATTATTATCCTTCTTATTTTTCACTTGAAACCACACATTAATTAGTTTCGCTATTCTCAATCAATCATTTAATTTTCAGCTCCATAAAGCCGATTGTATAAAAACTGCGTGTCAGATTATTCCTGCTGCAGATATAGAAAACTGGTTCGTTGCCTTTTGAAAAAATTGAACCCTTATTCTAACTATATGCGGAAATAATCGGTTAAACGAGCAACAAAAAAGGACTTATCACAATCACAAGTCACCGGCGACTATACACAAATGAGGACTCACGAGCTAGATGGTTCGAATATCCTTCTCTGATGACGATAAGGGACAGGGTTGCCACTTTTCGGCAAACTTTCCACAGCAGATTCACAAAAAAATGCAGTAGATTGAACTTTTTTGCAGTATAGATCTGTTTTATTATTTTTTTTTTTTCAAAAAACAAGGAAGATTTAAATTTAAAAAAAAATATTACAGGTAGGCAATTAAAAAAAAATAATTAATATATTTTTCAGCAAAAATAAAAACTTTACCAATGACTAATTATGGTATTGTGTGTAAAAAAAAATTATTCGGGAGTTTAAATCAAAGGTTGTTCTCGAGATATTGGAGCCGAAAAACATTTTTTAACAATTTTTAACAGTTTTTTTTTACAGTGTTTTTGGCCTAGAAAAAAAAACCGTTGATTCAATTTTTTAACAAACTTTACCGATTATCAGCTATAACTTTGTGTATTAAAAAAATTAACCCAAACTTAATATCTTTGCGTGTTCTCAAGATATTCGATATTTTTTAACAATTTTTAATGGTTTTTTAAATAAAAAAAAAAACTGTGGGTTGATTTTTTTTAAGAACTACCTATTTTTCACTACGTCAATATTCATAGGATGAAACTAGGCCGAAGTCGATAGCTTTATTTGTTCTAGAGATATTCGAGAAACAAGTCATTTTACAACTTTTTTTTATAATTACTATAATAAAAAAAACCGCAAATTGAATTTTTCTGAAAATCCTTTCAGTATGTAACGGCTTTATTATCTGTAAAATAAAATTTACTCGAAGTCGATATCTCTACGCGTTCTCAAGATATCGTGAACGAAAAAAAGCTTGCGAATGTACGAACGTAAATGGTACATAGACATCTCTCTAAAAACAATGTAATCCGACTCCAGAGACCTCGAAACGTCGAGAAATGTCAAAATTTTTAATTTCACAAATCGGACCGATTACAATAACTTCCAATAGGAAGTTTAAAAAGCAAATTAACAAAAACAAGATTTCTGTCAGCTTTCAATATTCATCAAAACAGATCCGATGTAGTCGAAAGCCGTAGGTATTAATAAGTTAAGTAGGATGTGAGTATTTCCTGAAGAATTAGAATGATTGCAATCAATGACAAAATTGAAATTGTTTAAGGACAATTTTTTGTAAAACCAAAAATGCAGTAGATCTACTGCAATTGCAGCAAAGTGGCTACCCTGTAAGGAAAGCTGAACAAAATTCAACCTTCACTTGCCCCTTTTTGTCGACATCAATGAGCAATAGAAATAGTGTTCTTTTCCTCATGTGATGATGTTCAAAGGCCTTGATGGTTGTTTTTGTAAAGTTGAATAAAGAATAGTCTTCAATTGGTAAAGGTAGGGTATACAGACTTTGAATGCGTTTCGGTGACAAAATGCAAATTTTTATTTGATATTCCCAACCACACCGCTGTTTACTCATTCTCGGTTGTATGTTTTTGTCCTTAAGTCAATAGGTCCAGAACATCTATTCGATATCTATACGTTACAGGCACCTATATATGTATATGTAACTAACGCAGAATATTGACACCACAATCGAACCTACTGGCAATACAATCCTTTGATGTCACAATGCTCCTACTATAAAATGAAAAGACCCCAAAGGGGCATCATACAAACAATAAATTCACAAGAGTTCTATCGTTCTATCCCCCATCATCGGAGCCGATATCCTGCAATGTGAAAGGCTGAAAGGACATCGTTAAAACAAACAAACGGATGGCGATGATGGTATTGAATGTCATTGGGCTTGCAAAACAACAATGGATGCGGTTTGGGGAATATGTATGGTGCGAAACACAAAAAAGATGAGGTCCTGAGGTGGGCGTTGGGCGTACAAAATGTCAATTGATATCCAGGATGTGTGATAGTTTGTCAAATGAGGATTTTTGTATGGAATTGAAGTTCATTACATTGATTGAACATACATAGCAAAAGAGTATATAGAACCTAGCAATCCCTCATACATATTATATTGGATTGTAAATGCGGTTGTGTTTAAAACACTAAAATGGGGACGCCTTCAAGTTGATGATGATGATGAAGCTGATATATACCCATAAAGATGGAGTAAATTTTTGTTTTAAATTGCAAAAGAGATTATTATACATATTTCTATGGGTGGGTAGAAACGCGCGAGTGTTTGAAAATTCTAATTACTTTTAAATATTCTCCTCTAAGGCTTCCTTTTTTCCATAACAATCCTATAGAATGGCATCAGGATGGTTTTAATTTTATCTCTCAAGTGCGGTGGTGGTCGCGGTGACCACTTGGCAGTGATTTCAAATTTAGAACTTTAAGTATCTATCAAAAAAAAAAAAAATAATAATAATAATAAAACGCTAGCAATAAAAAACGGAAACCACAGAAATTTTAATGAATCCTCGCAGTACCCTCAAACGTCAAGGAAATGAGAAAAACGCTTCATATACCCATTATGCGACCTTTATATATAAATGCCACCGAAATTAAAAATTAAAAAAAAAAAAGTTTAGATAAAGCATAGGGACAGAGTGAAAGCCATCATCTGCCAAGATAACAATGACAGTCTTGAATTACGTAGTCAAGAATACTTATTTCCATTGCAGGCTGACACCGCAGTGGATTCGGTCAAAATTACAAATCAGATTGCTTTTTCTTAAGAGTTTTTTTTTTTAGGTGTCATACCCTTCGAAGAAAATGAAACAAAAAACACAATTTTAATTAAAACAAAAAAATGCTCACCTAAGAAGCCAAACACTTTATCGTGCTGGCATTTAGGAATGCAAATTTTATGCGCGGGCAACCGGATGTTAGTTGAGTTTTTTTTTTTACAGAAATGAAAATTGGAGAAAAGAAATAAAATTACATTCACCCTTATTACCCAGTTTTCTCTACCTACCGTGTCGTTTTTGAAGTGTGGCAAATATATAAGTATGTAGTAGATTTTTAAACTAGGAAAGATGACTAAGCATCTGTCATAAATTGTCGCAATTAAAATACATCTTCTTTTTCCAATCACATCAATTTTCTACTTGCAGATTTTTTTTCTGTTGAATTGTTCAACGTTTAATCGATTTTATTTATCAGAAATTTGCAAAACACCCAATTTCTCCATTTATATAGGTCAGTTTTCGGGAGCGTAACGATATCCCGAGTAAAGAAATCGCGCATTTTTTTTTTTAAATATCGAAAAACGATCTCACAAATTAACAAAAAAAAAAAAAAAAAAAAAACAACGTTTTTCTAATTAATCTCGCAATTAAAAAATACTGCTTTTACCAATCTCGCGTTTTTCATATTGCACTCAAAAAACTCGCAGACCAAAATTTCGCAAACTATAATTTCGCAAATTTATAACTTCGCATTTAAAAGAAAAAATTAAATATACTGTTGTCGATATAGGCATTAGTCGCCTGCCTGGCGACTAAACATATCCTAAGTGGAGCTACGGTAAATGCATGAGCGCCACAGACGATCAAAGAAGCGAGTTTAAATTCTTTGAACCCGCAAAGCAGGCCACCCAATTAAGGTAGGTAGGTACCTACTGTTGTCCGAAATTTAGCTTTGGACAGTATTGTATTAGATTGACTTTTTAGCAATATCTTAACTTGTATAGATTTTTGGAATTCTTCACTCCATAGGCCTTTTTTAAATATTTTATTTCCTTACAACTTTTGTTTTAAAAAGTAGTTGTTCTAGCCTAACTCAAACTTACCCTCTTTTACCCTATTTAAAATTGAAATTTCAAAAAAATTCAGGATAAATAAAATTTTCTACATCAAAGAATTTTGTCATATCCTTATACAACTTACCATAAAAGCTGTACAATGATAGCTTTATCCTTGTATTACGTATAATAATCCCCCATGACTTACAACTATTTTTGAAACTTTGTCCTTGGCAACTCTGTTGCTATTTCTTCGGGAACTATAATGGTTTAAAATTTTGAATTTCGGGTTCCTTGATGAAGTAAAGGATTCCATCCAAATAACCCTGACACACCGAGTTGACTGCTCAAACCTAAGCACCACAGAAGAAATAGCTACTGAAATAATCAGCAGCTGCAGGCCAAAGAAGTCAACAGGACCAGATGGAATTTCAAATTTCATCATAAAGAGGATGCCTAAACAATTGCGTCAATAACAATTACTTCCCCCAAAAATGGAAAATAGCGAAGATCGTGACAATCCCGAAGAAAGGTGTCAGGCTAATTTCCTTCTTCAGCAGTCTAAGCAAGCTATTGGAAGAGCTGATACTAAAAAAACTTAAGAAGTTTTGCAGCGAGAACAACATAATTCCAGACATGCAGTTCGGCTTTCGGGAAGAACACTCAACGCTACATCCCACTCTTGAAGTTTCATCACGACATCACCACAGCCCTTAAAAGTCATCGTGTCACCGTGTCGGATGCCTTCTGGATGTCGAGAAAGCATAAACAACATTTACTGCATCTACCTCCGCGCTCCGCCACTGATAAAAATTCTTTTTTCTTTTCTTTCTTCCAGGAACTTCTACGTCCAATTGGATAACTGCAAATCAACAGTAAAGAGCCAAAACTTGGCCCCTTTCTCTACAACATAATGACATCGCGACCAACCCGTCCCAACCGGATGCGAGAACCTTCTGTATGCTGATGACTCGCTCACCTATGTGTCATCAATGTCACCTAGTTGCAGTCCAAAAAGTCGAGGCCCACATGAACAGACTCCTAGATTTTTACAAAAAATGGGGCATCCGTACCAACACCTCAAAGTCAGGAGGCCCTTGAACCGCGGTGGTTTAATTGGTTTCCAGCCAATTGCAGAAACATCAGCCTGAATTCCCCGATGGAACTGTCATAGCAGCTAAAATACCTGGGGTCCAATTCAGAGAGTTGTAAAGTTCAACCCACATGCAAGGAATGTCCTAATGAAATCCAGCTGGGCCTTCAACCGTCGACATTCATTGATGAGGAAAAGAGCGGCACTAAGTCAACAGACCAAAGTACTGATGAACAAACAACTCCTGCGGCCAGTCATCAGCTATTGCTTCCCAGTCTGGTTCTCGATCTCCAAAACAGCCATGAGGGAACTTCTAATCTTCGAAAGAAAATTGGTAAGGATTTGCATTGGACTCTACTTTGATTGGCAGCGGAGAAAACACTACAGGAACAAGCATCTTTACACAGAAGCCACTGGGCAGATACCTAGTACTCTCGACAAAGTACTCTCGACAAACACCAGTCACCCAAATCAGCTAATGAGAAGGATGACCACCGAACAACGACATCCGGAGCCAAGGTAAAGGTACCTGAGTGCGAGGAAGCAGTTTCCTTCTTCGCTGACACTGGCTCAGCCTATCATCGTGGCTGAACACCAACCCCTCCCAACCCACAACCATCACCATTGACAACCGGGACGGAACACCCCGAGGACATCCAATTGAGCTGACTTTTGAATCCAATATATAAAGTTAGGCCCCCTATGTGCCAACAAATGTATTATATTCATTGTATCTTTATAGTTTTAGGTTAATCCAATTCTATATTTAAATGTTCAATTAAAAAAATCTTGAATCTGTTGAATCGTGATTTGTAACAAATGTTTTATATGAAATTTGTATCGCACGTAAACACCATCAGATCAGTTGCTAGCGAATGACTAGTTTCCAAAATATCTAGTTTTAAATTTCACAAACGAAAAAATCAACTTTAAACTGATATGGATAAATTGTTGTAATTATTTAAAAATGTAGATTAACCGATTTCACGAGAACTGGGATGTAGTTACATAGTATACCTACCTTGGTGTTAGAACGTTGAATTATAATTATTGATATTGACATTAAGATTTCTTTTGTCATTATTTTATTATTTTCAATCAAATAGTCCAATTGTTAATTTTACAAAAGCCTTCCAATCCCTAGTCTTAATTGTTTCTTTAATGATTTTCTAATGTCACATACCACACCCCTATTAAATACCTCTTGGTAAAATGAACCAAACCACATTCATTCAAGCGGCAGCCAAAAATCTGCTCTGGAAAAAAAAGAATAACACTGCAAGACCATAAACTAAAGTCACGTGGCATAAAACTGTCAACAAACAATTGAGTTATTTATACACGAACTTAAAGTAAATATCACCAACAACTTTTCTCTGCCTTTATACCTACATATAATGCGTATGCTATTTGGCCCAAGGACATTTTATACACTATCAATAAAACCGACTATTCAACCGTCCAACCTCGACATCTTTTTTCGTCAATTTTCACACACTGATCAATATGGCAATGGAGTCCAGAGAGAAAGAGATCGAAATATCCTTGCGAGATGACAATAATGTGTCATCCATCATTATGGTGTATACGATACTGGTGCTTTGTTCCGGGAACAAATAAACGGAAACAGAAGATAACCCATGCCAACCTGCTGCTGCTACTTTATGCATTATAAAGGGATTTTCTGCTTTTGAAGATTTCACCGGGTTCAGAGAGAATTCTTGTCCCATCACATCCTTATATAGGTTGTAGGGTTTTGTCAAACAATGGCATGTATTCCGACCATTGGTTATTTGTTTTTCAGGGCTATCATCATCGGTAGAATTTTAATACCCAGCGTGCCCGCAGGGGGCCTCCGAAATCCCAATGACACTCTATAACAGTTCCATACATCCTATTCCTATTCAGAGAGAGAGGAGAAATTTTTCATTTTATATGCGTGAATCGTACAATTGCCGACACGTGCCAGTGGGATACGCTAGGATTACCCATCAGCGTTATAGGTATATGGTTGCTTTAGAAATCATTTAGCGGTAGTCAGGGATTAGCCGCTATTGAATATGATATTAAATCGAGGTCCTTTTTTAAATTATTATTATTCATTGGCCCCCGAGGCAGGGTTGAAGATGCATATATGAATGTGTAATATAATGTATAGTGAGTGATGGCAGGAGGCGTGAGAAAATCATATAAAGTTGTCAAAAAATATCCTATAGATATCCTTTAACATTCTCATATAATATGGATAAGAGGTTTTCGAAATATGAATTGTTTGGAATTTATGAATAAATTTTGCAGACCTTATATCAAGTTCATGAATTCAAATTAATATCGAATGAATAGCAAAAAATATATCTATTTTTCATCATGAAGTTCAATCATCTTATTCTGGGAATAAAAAGTTAATAAAAGACTATCAACGCAATAAAAATAATTTTCTTTTGAAATTATTGAAATGTTTATTATTTTCATATGAATGTAAGCTATTATTAGAAGAATTTTTCTCAGAAATTTCAAAAATATATCAAATCTCAAATCACGAGCTGTGATGTGAAGGATTTGGGACAAGATATCCTTTCATCTTCTACAAACCCGAGTACTCGAGTCCAGACAAAGCGCTCATTGTGAATACGGCTCTGTCTTTAAAGCGGTCACCTTGAATATTTTACCTACCCCAACTATCAAATAGAACTAGTACAAGAACCTTTCATTGCGGAATCCCATCATATTTGCTTAAATACTACCTAACCTATACATGATCAACAAGACGCTTCTTAAAGTAATTTTTTTTTTTTAATTATGAGTGTCAAATAAAGAATAAGCCGTCTTTTTTTCAAAAACAGAAGATTTAGGGCCTTTTTTAATATAAAATCTTTTTACGGACTTACCACGATTGTTTTGAATAATAGTTTCCCGACGTTTCGACAGGGCTGCACTTGTCGTGGTCGAAACGTCGGAAAACTATTATTCAAAACAATCGTGGTAAGTCCGTAAAAACATTTTATATTAAAAATGTCTCAGAACCGCGATAAAAATAATCTTAAATCAAAAATTTAGGGCCTTATTTTAATTCGTGAATCGAACGTTCGGTTGTAGTCGAACGTTGTGAAGTTTCATCGAAAATTCATTTAGGTATTGTCAGTGATTTGCTTCAGATGTCAAAGGGATAAATAGAAATAATTTGCATAAATATAATTTGATGAGATTATTGCAGTTTTATATTAATTAGTACTTCCAGTCCTCGAAATTCGAGTGCCAATTACATTATCCTTAATTGACAGAAACTTCTAGAAAATATTCTGTAATTGACATAAAATTCTAGACAATTTTAGTATTGAAAATATACACACACATGTAGCTATGTATCTACATACATACATATGTATATATTTTAAATTTATTATATCAGGAAAATGAGATCTCGAAGATTTCACTCCGTCAAATAGTGAAACAAGCGATTTAAATTTTAGAATATGGTGAGCTTATTAAAAAAAAATGTTTTTTTTTTTTTAAACTGATCATCACATCGGTAGATTTTGGGTGGAATCTACCCCTTTCTCTTTATGGCACATGGAATCTACCTGACATGACAGACAGAATAGTGTGAGAAAGAAATGGAAAAAAGAAGATAGCAACGAAATGTCTGATTTAAAAAAGCTCTGAATGGTGCCACGTTCCTTCCAATGATCTTTCCACTCAGTGCTGGAAAATTAGTTTGCCAATTGTCAATATCCATTGATAATTTGATAAACATATTCTTGATGTCAACTCTCAAGTATTTGTGATAAAATAATTAAATAAATTTAAGCATACTAGACTTGTGTTTTTGCAAAAAACACATTTTCAATAATATTCAATTCATGCCCCTCGCGTTAAATGTATTACAAAATAGTGTTTGCGTATGGTTTGTCAAAGCCAGTGCGAGTGTCATGAATTTCTTATATAAATATTCTTTTCTCCATCTTGCTTTTGCTCGCTCTTATTGTTAAACTTTCCCAACTCTCTTCGAAACTGAAGGAGAACACAATTTTTTCAAATATGTATTTATGTAATTACATAAAAATAAAATACGGTAGGCACTTACATAGGTACTTATTTTTTGAATTCGAAAGCTCATTATTAATAAAAACCTTGCCGCTTGGGAAATCAATTAAGTTTTCTTACAAGGCGCCAGCAAAGCAGGTACTTTCAAAGTCAACCAGGCGCTCGCCAGTTATTACCATTTCACCTCGAGAGAAAACAAAAATTGATTAAATTCATATTCGGTAGTAGAACTTTCGGCATACTAGTCTAATACGCTAACCACTGCACTGGCTACTTTGAAATACAGAGGTACAATGATAAAAATGAATAACTTTTAACTTAAAAGGGGTATTTCTGATGGAATAGCAAAACTTGCCTAACAATTTTTTAATCAAGGGTATTTGCAAAGTTTTCCTCTACAGAATTTTCCCTAATGAAAATTTTCAGGGCATTCGGTAAACTTAGCAGAACTTACCATTTTTCCATGCGGGTTTTTGGCATAAGTTATTAAAAAAAATTAAATAATAAGGAATTATAAACACAAATTTTATCTATTATTCCTTATCCATATAGGTAAATAAAAATTAAAAAAAAAATTATTATTATGTGACATTTTGTTGCCATAATAACAAAAAAAACTTAAACTCAAAAAATTCAAATAGCTTTTGAGCAAAGTTGCAAGTATTTTGGTTGAACTCTTCTTATTCATCACATTTATATTGCATTTCAAAACTAAATATTTTTTTGTCGGCCATTCACTAACAGTTTTCATTCGCCTAGTCTTGCCGTGCGTCGGTAGTAGCCCGTGGCGTAATGGTTAGTGCGTTCGACTGTCATGCCAGAGGTCTGGGGTTCAATACCAGCCGCTTTTACTTTAAGTTTTTTTCGGAGGTACTACCTTTTGCGAGGAAGTGACAAATCCTCCAAGAGTATGTCTTGTCATAGAAAAGTGCCGCTCACCTTAGCCGTTCGGATTCGGCAATAAACTGTAACTACTGTAAGTAGTCTGAGGCGATTCACCTGACGAATATTCGCTAATTGTTAGGTTAGGTTAGGTTGTTGGGTTGATAGAGGATCTTGTTCCTATCACACTTAGATCAATGTAGATCCCTTGTGATACCCTGAAGGATTGAACGCTCCAAATAATAATTTAACCTATAAGTTTCATGGACCATCTATCCATCCGGAGGCATTGATGAATTTCGACAGTTGCACACCAGATAGGTTGGAGAGCTCTTTTAGGTTATTGAAGAAGTAGTTTTCTAGGTGTTTGTTTCTTAGTTGCGAGAGTGCTGGAGACATAGGAAGTGAGAAGAGTCTTCATGTGCTTCTTCATCGCCAGAGCCTCTGCATAGATTATACGTGCTGAGCCTCAGTTTTTTCATGTGGTACTTCAGAAGATTGTATCCGGTGACTGTACCTATCTGTCTTCCCCTTATCAAAACACGGCCAAAGTTTTTTGGTATTCATGCAGGAGTTAAGTAGGGTCCACCTTGCATTTGTTTTCTCAAGAATTTTCTTTGCCACAGTCTGTTTGAAGGAGCAGATTGGTGCATAAATGTTAGGTTCTGCTTTGGTTTGGATCAGTTAATGATCCAATTCGTGCCAATTCATCTTCATCGCTAATTGTAATACCGATTTGATTCATTCGCCAGATTTTCGCGAACGATAATATGGCCCTTTAAAGAACTTTTCAAAATAGCAGAAGGCAGAGAATCTTGCTACACAATACATCACAGTATAACTCAGCTTAACACTGGTAAGCTAAACCGTTTCTAAGAGTCTTATCTATCTTTAATTTAAAAAGGAAACTTTTGGCAAATTTAGATAAACACTGCTCTTGCGGCTTCTACATCTACACCGCACCAGAAAACTGAAGAAAGCCATAAGAAATTGTTAAAGTAAACACGTGAGAGTGTATGTAAACAAAATGAAAAGTCGTAAAACTTGTTGTCTGCTTGATAAACCAAAAGAGGAACAAAACTTCAAGCTTAATCACACACACACACACACCAACAACCAAACGCACAAAAACAATAAGACGGCATGCAAAAGTGTGGTATTAGGTGGGGTATATACGAGGCTGAAGATTTTTCATTTCCATATAGCCTTTAATCTGTAGCTATGTGTGCTGTACATATGCATATTTATGTAATGTTCTTTTTGTGTATATTGTCTTGTGGTAAGGAAACTTTTCTTAACTTCACATCCTCGCCTTGTCTGGTTTTAACTTGTGTTGATTTTGTTGTTGTTATGACGAACAAACACATGTTCATAAGTGTAAAGAATATAGAAAGTTCAAAAAGAAAGGATATCCTTGAGTTTGAGTGTAAAAAGTTCTTTTTGCATACGCAGGCTTCAAATAATAAAAAAAAAAGAAGAACACAAAGGAAATCTCCATTTTTGGCTACAACTTCCGATTTGTTGAAAATCCCAAAAAACATGCAAATGTTTGAAGTTCACTTCAATTTCTTTTAAAAAGATCAAGAATTTTTTGGAAGAAAATTGTGATATGTATGTATTTAGGTAGGAACCTACATTTTATCCCTCCCTGCCGAAGAGGAAATTCCAGGTTTTGGAGTTGAAATACATTTTAAGACAATTTGTGTATTTCTCTTTAAATGTTACCAATAAACTTTAAGAATGAAAGGTCACGGTGCCTCAAGAGTCATGACTCTCCGATGTTTTGTCTCTTTCATACTCATTTAGGTTCATAAAGAGTCATTACTTTTAAGGCACCATGTAAGTACAAATTACATTTTTTTGCACAAAATAATGTCACTTACATTGTTTTGCGCGAAAAAGAATCGTGGTGAGCATAATTTTTTATTTCTGGGGATAGTTCACAGAACAATAAAAAAAAACTTTTCAGCAGAAATTTTTTTTTTTTTTGCGATAAAATCACTCCCATAAGAAGTACATGTATTTTTTTTTCGAGGAGGAACTGTATACTAGGCTTTAGTAAAAAAAAAAAAAGCTTTTCAGCAGAAATGTTTTTTTTTTTTGGTAAAAATCACTCTCATAAGAATAACATGAAGTTTTTTTTTTTTTCGTTGAAGAACTGGGGCCGAATTCCCTCATCGGCGAGTGGACCATACGTCACTGAAATATTTTACATTGGTATTACTGCTCCATTTAAAATACATTGTAAAGAGTAGTGCCAGTTGAAATAATTCGGTGACCCAAAGAGCTCACTGATGCGATGATTTGGCCCTTTGTATACTAGGCTTTACTGGAAACTTGCTTTTCCTTGTTTAATGAACTTTTGGAGAACCAATTGGAGGCAGATTTCTGCCGGAAATTTGATGTTTTTGGTGGCGGATGGATTACGATTTCAGGTTGATTTATTTTTGTCATAGTATTAGCATTATAATCGTATCTGTGGAGCCTCTTGTAGTCAACTTAATAGCTGTCAATTTCCCGGTGTTGAGTGGTGTTAGTAAAAAGAGGAGTAGATCTGCTAAATTGATTTTTTTTTTCGAAAAAAAAATCAATTTTTTTGTGCCCATTATTATAATATTACATGCATGCATGCCTTACCTACTTATAGTATTTTGTTCTGAATTTTTTTTATGTGAGTTTGTGAATATATACAATACATGCCCTTTAGCTACACCAATAAATCCTTAAATCTGACGTGGCTTTCAAATACAAAACTAATTTCAAAAGAATTTGCGTAGATTTATACAGGTAAATGTTTCTTTTAAATTTGATATATTTTTTTCTTTTTGATTACGAAAAACGAACCCAAGCAGACCACTTATAGGTACCAAACGCTTTGATACACCATCCCATCAGTTGACATTTTTCTTTTCTTTTTAATTCAAATTACAAAGCTTAAAATAAAACGAAAAAAAACAAAACAAAAAACTCCAAAAGTTCTTATGTCAAGTCGATGATTTCTGATTTGCGTAAAACAAAATTCGTTATAATCAATAAACAATATAGGTATGTATGGGTGATATGGGTGTAGTTGCGTCTTGGTATTCAAAACCTTACATTCGATGACAAAAGAATACCAAACATACCAAGCTGCCGCGTCACAGTATCAGTAAGAAGCCTCTGCATAGTATTTGAAGACAACACTACCCCTTGAATCTTGTATGGCAAACAAAAAAAGAAGCTCATCTATCAAGCTCTACCACGACGACGACGATGAAAACAGACAGGACGAAGCAATAAAGAACGTAAAAAAGAAGACGAGTGTTTTCATATTTTTTTTTTTTGTTCGAAGAAAAATGTCCTAGAAGAAGGCAATTTTTCTTCGTCCTTTTTGATGAGTAGACAATGATTAATGCCGGTTTTCTACAAATTTGTGTGGTTATTTTAAACAATACAAAAATGAAAACCAATCCTCACGTGCTAATTGCCCACATTAGTCGCATACAAACATATTATACTCACACCCCCTTTCCACAGAAACTCGCATTTGAAAAGTCCTTTTCCATTAGACCTCGAATAGAATTAACCCCGCTTATAGGTGCAGATAAGTCCATTTGTAAACAATTTAAACAATGCCTGTTGTATATAGTTGAAGGTATACCTACTATGCTCTTGTGTGCCATCTACTCACATCCCCATTACCCATGGTAATTACGCGCGCCATTCATTGTTATTCTTTTACCAGGTTTGGGTATAAATGTTTTGTAATCCTGCCACGGACAATTTTTTTTTTTTAAATAAATTAAATTTAACAAATCTTACATCCCCTGAAAATGTTAACCATGGAAGGAGTAGGAAAAAAGGGAAATATAAAAATAAAAGAGAAAAGAATTTAAATAAATAAAATATTTCAATTCTCATTGTTGGAATTGTTTTGTGCTACAACAACATGACATACCTACTATACTACCTATACATTGGCTACGCAGGACGATAAGCCAACCGATAACCAAGAATCCAACGCAACGTGGCAAAACAAAAAGTGGCAAAGCAGTAGGAAATTTTATACACAGTTTAGATGGTGGAAAGCAAGAGATTTCAATATTTCTTCTTCCTCTCCATCACCCTTTCAAAAATAAACCAAGCACAGGAACGCACCTGTTTCAGTTCTCAGATTAAATATGCTATGCACTAGTTTTTAAAATAATTTCGATATGCGGATATCAAGATTTTATGCGGACTAAAGATTTTTTAAAAATTGAGTATGGGAAACTAGAAGAATGTCTAATCGTGATATGAGTATCCGTCAGCATAATGTATGCAAGACATATTCAAACCCATTCCAAAGTATGTCTAACTGAAGACAACTTACCAATTTCTAAAACCTTAGTGCCTGTTTACATTGTATCTTCGATGAACGGCGCATCCAGTGAGATGGGTAGATTTTATGGTGAGTAAGAAAGAGAAGGATAGATTCCACCAATTTGGGTGTTATCTTCCCTTCTCTTTCTTACTCACATAAAATCTACCCATCTCACTGTATTTTTGACGAACGGCGCATCCAGTGAGATGGGTAGATTTTATGGTGAGTAAGAAAGAGAAGGGTAGATTCCACCAATTTGGGTGTTATCTTCCCTTCTCTTTCTTACTCACATAAAATCTACCCATCTAACTGTATTTTTGACAAACGGCGCATCCAGTGACATGGGTAGATTTTATGGCGAGTAAGAAAGAGAAGGGTAGATTCCACCAATATGGGTGTTATCTTCCCTTCTCTTTCTTACTCACATAAAATCTACCCATCCCACTGTATTTTTGACAAACGGCGTATCCAGTGAGATGGGTAAATTCTATGGTGAGTAAGAAAGAGAAGGGTAGATTCCACCAATTTGGGTGTTATCTTCCCTTCTCATTCTTACTCACATAAAATTTACCCATTTCACTGGATGCGCCGTTCGTCAAAAATACAATGTAAACCGGCACTTATACTGCAATTGGTTTTCCAAACCTACTAAGTGGACTTGTTCAATGAACAAGATAATGTTAATTTTGAGAAAATAATTGAAAAATTATCTTTCAATGAGTGAAATTTTCTTCTTAAAATGTTTCCGAACATTCACCCAAATTCATTAATTCATTCATAAAAGATGGTTATAGGGTTACCGCTTGAACAATGTGTTCGCTTTATATACTGCGTTCGTTTCAATGAAAAAATTCATCTTTAACGACGAGGACTAGCTATTTCTAATTTCTCAAAAACTAAAAAAGTAGGTATTTTACATTTGATTTTTAGTATTTGACTGAAAATTAATAAAAGCATTGAATTTATAAAAAAAAATCGTATGGGAGGGGGTCTACTTCGTAATTTTATAAAAAAATCAACTTATTGAATTAGACAAAAATCATAAAAAAAACAATGGCAACACTACAAGGTCATGCTATATCTGTTCTTTTATTTTATTTTTAATTCAAATTAGTTGAGGGAATAGTTTTTGAAAAATTAATTTTCAAACTCAAATTTTTGAAAAAATATTAAAAAAAAAAAAGTTGTGTTCAAATTATTTTTTTTTAATGGTACCTAAGTTGTTGAGTAGTATATTAGTTATTAATATTCGATGCTCTTTTCAGTCTCAGTTCACAATTCGAAAACCAAATTTTTCAAAATTGCACCTGATGTCGTTTGGTCGCCATCTTTTTTATGGAGGTAATTTTTTCGCAAGGAACTGGCGAACTTTTGATCCCAGAAAAAGAAATTGTATTACAATCCTGTAGAAAATTTAATTTCGAACTGATACTCTTTCGAAAATCAAGGAAAATGCATCTTGGCATTATTTTCCAGAGTAACAAACAATTAAATCTAAATACCTTGTAACTAAATGGTATGATCAAGGTGATCTTTCAAAATTCAAAACTTCAACAGGTTTGTACCGATTTTTAGAGACGAAAGCTTTATAAAGTAATGCAAAATGTATTATCAAAAACAGTCTTCAAACTTAAAAAAAAAAAAAACATGAAAAATTATTGTTAGTTTTAGATTACCATTAAGAAATCTACACGTTTCTGTTATGTAATATATTGGGTGGGCTATATTACTCCTCTTTTAAAAACCATAAATAAATTAAAAATATGGCCGAGTTGAGTGCGTGATATAATTCGAAAACGGTTTTTTAACAATAAATTGAGATTTTGAAGGAAAGTTTTTAGTTTCATGATTTCAAATGTTTATGCAATTTTTTTCATTTTGTAGCATAGTGTTCCGTTAACATTAATCTGTATTTAAATATTTGTATGAGAAAAGACCTGTTATGACTACTTGCTCCAAGTGCCTTAATGGATAAGCACAGAGCTGCACATGCCCAACCCCCCTTGACCTTACATATTACAAGGCTTTCCATCCTTTTCGTTATATACCTGTAGGTCCTTCCTTATTCATTCTCTTCATTGTTGAAATAAATAAAATCAAAAATGTAAATCTAAAACGATGCGTAACCTTTGTTCCGCAATCACCCTTTTTTAAATGATTTCGTTTGTCAATTATTGACAATAATTGAAACAGCTCTTCGTACGAGTAATGTATTTTACCCTCAAAACCTAAACTGTGAAAAATAATATGTAACTTACCGAGCAAGATTCTCATATTGCTACAAAGAAAACACTGCATTCTCGGAATTCCAAAAAAAAACTTTATTTAATTCCGTTGTCGTACATTTTTATCCTCATGAACAATTACATTCTCCCCTATTTTGTAATTTTAAACATTTTCTTAAAAAACATTATGCGTTTCTTCATTCAATGTATTCCCCATTCAGTTAGGAATTTCGTATAACAATGACCTTGTAATGAGAATAAAAGTGATGACTTCTGTTTTTTTTTAGATGTAAAGAAAGATATATGTATGTTTAAATGAACACTTCTTATTGATATTATACAGTTTACAAAGAGAATGAATGTGGAAATAATGATTGTAGTACTTTGTGTTAACTGTTTTTATAGGTTAGCTGCTCTTCTATTCTGAATTTAATTTTATTTAATTATCTTTTGTGTAAAAAGTGACTTTAGGAGCCCTTATTGACTGAATTCTTTAGAATTTTAACAAGAAATATGGTGTAGGGACCAAAACTCTATAGTTGGGTCACTCAAAAGCAATTTCTCATACATATTAAAAACTATTTGCTAAGGACTTTTCATGAAATTCTGAAAAAGTTAAACTGTTTTTTTTTTTTTTTTTGCAATACTTTCAAAAATTTATTACGTTTCCTCCATTTTTGTTTCTTTTCATTTGTGTGTCTTAGACTGGCGTATTTTAAATGAAGACGTTTTCAGGTCCATTTAAAATCCAAATTCTGTATTCTCACAAAACAAAACAATAAAATCCTATTTCGCAACATTGAAAATGGTTTCATTTGAAAAAAAAAAGGAAAACACTTTTCTAGTCGCAGTTGAAGATCATAATCACAAAGACTGAATCACTATATGAGGGAGGATATGTACATATTTATGTATATAAATGTATATCTATGCCAATCTTCCCATAATCCACATCTTAACGTCGGAACAAGTCTGAATATATCCTTGCCTTGGTCTAGTGACGGTATTTTAAGTTCTATCACGTTTTTATGTTCTGAACACGTGACGCCTTCTGACAAAAGCACATGTTTCCCACTTTCGCCTAAACTTTACTTTTTTCCGTATTCTTTTTTTTTTTCCTTAAAGAATTCAGAAAAATGCTGAACTAGAAAAGCCTTCGAGGTACATGATGACAATGACGACGACGCACAAAATGTACCTTCAACAAAGCAAAAAAAAAAAAATAACATAAAATAAAAAAAAAGAGGGAATAATAAAAATAAAGCAACATGCCCTCAATATGTTTCCATTTAAGTTTCAAGATGTTCCATGGGATTTGGATAGGTTAAGAAGGATATGGTACGAGGACGACGATGATTCGACACAGTGACATCAAAGGTTATTCGCTTTTAGTTTGTTTAACAGCGGGGGTTGCATGTGCCTATAAGGGTACGATATTATATATGGCTACACACGGGGGGAGCAAAGAATAGCATCCTGGCGATCAATAAAAAAATACTATGATTTTTGGGATGCTTTTTGCAAACCTTGCTGAAACAATTTCAGTTAGCATGAAGTTGTTTCTTAAGTTTGAAGAAATGCAATTCAAAGAAATGACCACATTTCCACTCGAAGATTCTTTATGAAGCGGCCAAATATTAGCTAAAGGAAATTGTATGAGCAATATATCGAACTAAGCGAGAAAGGAACATGACATTCCGACACTAAACTATAAAGTTGTAATCAATGAATTGGCGTTTAGAGATCGAAATTTCATAATATTTCATGACGAAAACACAAAACTATACACGACTGGGATCGCCCGAAGTTGCTCTCGTAGGTAAAAAGTATGGCGTTACTAAGCATTAAAGTAGAATCATAATTGTCTAAAAATGTTGCAATATTTTCCGAAAGAAAATGTGAAAAAAAGTCCAAAATACTAAAAATATATTTTTATTTTTTTTTATTTAATGCTAGCGTGTACGCGCGGACTCCTTACCGCGCTCGATTTTTGTTAAAATAGTAACTAAAGTTCACCACAGTGGCTAACATGCTTAAATAGAACACAATGAAAGTTCAATCGACTTGAAAATTCAATAAAATAAAAAAGTACGTATACGCCCCAGTGAACCATATTATAACAGAATGAATTTTATCTCTTTTTATGGAGCATAAAGACATAAAGCACGCATTTTTTTTAATTTTTGAAAGCTTTTTCTATTATTAACAGAATGTTGTTAGAAACAGTTGTGTTTTTTTTTTTGTTTTTAATTTAATTTCTGTTTTACAATTTTAAAAATTATTGCTGCCTATTATGGAATCCGCAAAACTACATCCGCAGTGAATCACAGTGTAGTGCTCTCTACAATATACTGCGGATCCACTATTGCAGATTCCATAATCGATATGATTATATTATTTTTCAATTTTTTTTCAAATTCATTATTTTATAAATTATCAGTAAGACAGCTAAAAATGAACGACAGATTTATGAAAAATTCAAGAAAATGTATATGTATGTACATATATAAAAAATTATTTTCTAAGAAAACTGCTCCAGCGAATTTTGAACTTTGGTCTTCATAAACCAAAGGGCACGGCAGTGCCTACCCAAGTTCTCGGCACTACTCCTTTTTATAGGAACAAAATCAAGCGATTTTCGACCCCCCTTCTAACTTCAGAACCAAAAATTTGCCATATTTGCTAAGCTGGGCAAGTATATGCGACTCACCAAATTTCAATCCCTTAGCATTAGTTATTCCTAAGATACAGGAAGTCAAAAATCAAGAAAACCGTAGCTTACTGACTAACGTATTCACTGACTGATAGATCATCAAAATTATGGAGCACTTCCCGACACCTAAGAGTCTTGTTGTGTATACAAAGGAAAAAATCGAAAATTTGGGGTTTTCTATATAGGGGACGTGGTATCCGCTCGCTTTCTCAGAATTGCTATCAATTATATGGAGCACTTCTGATTGTTGTAGATTGATCTGGTAGAGCGTTATAGGCCTCATAAGGAGTGCAAAGGAAAAAATTAAAAATTTGTAAATTTCCATTAGGGAGGCGTGACATCCACCCACTTTTTTAGAATTTCTATAAATTGTATGGAGTATCTCTTATCGCTGTAGAATAATAAAATTCGGTAAACGATAGAGCTTGCAACGCATGAAAAGGAAAAAATTGAAAAATTGAGGTTTGATATTCAGGGGTGTGGCATCCACCCACTTTCTCAGAATTATTATTGATTGTTGTATAATGATGAAATTTTTCAGAATATAAGGGCTCAGGTGCATTCGAAGTGAAAATTTAAATACTTTGCAAAAAAGTGTAAGATTACACCAAAGACATAAATGTTAAAAAAAAAGCCATCTATACAAAAAACCTGTATGTAACAAGTCAGATGTAACAAGTAATGAGATCTAAAAGTACGCCAAGCTCTAAGTTTATTAAAGTCCCCTTACCACATCGCATAGGAATCCATATATGATTTTGTAAAGTTTTAAACGATTTTTTTGTATGGCTAAAGTTGAATACTAATATTACATATATTTGTTTATTTATATTTACGGAACCTTAATAACATAACAGTTTCTATTAGCTTAGGCCAGCCGCACATTGGATGCGTTATCGTACGGTTTTCACTCGTGCGAATACGTACAAACACGCACAAACATTCCCAACCTTCTAGGTACTATGGGAGTGCGCACACAGGGTGCGAGTAAGTCATACGTATACGTACGTTTACTTCCAACGTACGAAATGAATCCGAACTTGTTGGGATTTCTAAACACTTTCGTACTTTGAAACATTGAAATGTGTGGAAAGAGGACTTCGCGAAAGCAACGAGTCACCTGGACACTGCGTATTTGACAGAGAAAAATGTATTCAGTATGCGCACTCAATTCGTACGACCAGTATTCACACGTTTAAGTACGATATGAATTCGTATGTTGACGCATCCAATGTGCGGCCGGCCTAAGGCTTCTATTCTATGGGGCTTTTGTCGAAACAAAAATTTTTATAGAAGTCATGATTTCAATAACTGCTTCTTTAAAATTGTTTCAAAGCTAGATGAAGAATATTAATCATGGCTAGTACCAGTTTTCGAATAGACCTCTATAAAAGAAGGATACAGAAGGTAAACGAAGCTAAATTTTGTAAAAGAATTGTATAAGGTTTATTATATAAGTTACTGTCATTCAGTATTTATAGGGCTTCTGTAACAATTTTCTGGAAGCTTTATCGAATATTTCGCTGAGACATTTCAGATTTTATGTGGTTTTACATTCAACCATTTGAGATGGCCACAGTCAACCGTGGTAGATAGAACATAAAACCAGATTGACGTTTTTTTTTTTTGTAATTTTTGTAAATGTTACTTTATATGGTATTTGCCGACATTAAAATTGAAATCTTAAATTAATCTTAAATTAATTTTTTGAACTGAATTAATTAACATAAAAATCGTCATCAAATCTTCTACATTTCGTTTCCTCGCATCAAGGGAAGCATTTTTATCGAAGCTTGGGTTTGTAGAAAAATCATTTTGAAATTTCTTAAAAGACTGATCAAGTTTTTTCACTTTCTCAATCCTATTAAAGACATGTTAAGTGCATAGAGTGGTGGACTATTACCCTGGAATTCCGAGTTCGATCTCTAGAAAGGTATACAAATTTTTGTGTTTATAAATTATTTCCTCCAATACATTAATTAATAAGCAATCGTATGTGATACATGGTTTCAGCTTAAAAATAGATTAAATAAAATAAAAATCACTTCAAAGAAATCGAAAATAAGAAATAACTTTTTTTTTTAGTTTTCTTTATAACCTCTAAAAGGCTTCTTATAGACCTTACAAAGATTTTTAAAGAGGCCTCTATACCGTTCTCCTTTTTACAGAAATTTTACAAATGTCTTAACGAAATCAAAACGCCTATTCATTTGGGCTTAATCGAAACTGAATTGTTTGTTGGGAATTTTGTTATTTATTGCCTATGCAACGTGTTAAACTATTTGAGATTTTGTGCAGCATGTACGAAAGTTAAACTGAAAGTTTTTGAGTGCTACTTGTAAAAATTAAAAAACCATACAAAACAGTAATTCAAAATTCCACTAATTTTTTGTACCTAACTGTAATGCGATTTATGTTGTTTGTTTTTGTTTTTATTTGGATTTTTGGTGATTACTTGAAATTGCTTTATTTGGATTCGCATGGACTCCCTAACAAAACCCTTCCTGTCACATATGGCTTTATATGCATTCAAGATTATTTTTGTTCTTTACCAGAATTGAAATTTGTTAGCTTTGATATAGTTCTTCCAAGCATGTTAATCTCATTCCGGGTGATAGATTTTTGAGTGATGATGAGCATGCTTGGATTTTATACATATCGATTTGCGTTAAGTATGAACCTTGTAAATGCTTGGTTGCTATGGCGCCGAATCAACTTAAATGAACACACCGTTTTTTGCTTTTGAACTTTAAGTTTTCGAACATATGTATGCATGCATATAAGGCAGGAAAGGTTTAAAGTATGTCCAACAAACATGGTCCATCAACCGGAACACTGACTGTAAGCATGCTTATAAACCTAGCTGCCATGCCACGAAAAAATTCAAATTCCATCAAGCCATCAAGACTTACCTCTTGATCATTTTCCGGAATGCAAGAAGAAACAAAAACAACTATACCAGAACTCAGAACTGCTACAAATTTCGTTCTTTTACAAAACACAATGCCAAAAATGTGAAATTAAATTGCTTAAATGATTTCTAGAAAAAATATAATTTCATTTTTTTTTGTCGCATACGAAACCATATATGGCTTTGTTAGCAATTTCTGTAAAAAATCATCAACATTTTTTTTTTTCAATTAAGCATGTAGAAATTACTTGAGCCTAATATAAGATGTTTTCAAAAACAAGCATTTTTTGAATTGCCTTCTTATTTCATGCAATAAGGGGTTTTAATATCAAATATAGCACTCGCACATTGAATTAACCTAAACTCAAATAGATTTAACCCAAACACAAATAGATTTAACCCATACGCAAATGGAATTAACCCAAACGAAGACGTACTTCTTGAGTCTTATGTGTTTTAGCGTTGTCGTTTAAATATGTGTCGCTCACTTTTTCTGCAAGTTCTTGAAGAAAAGAGCAAAACTTGTTGAAATTGCGTTTGGGTTTAATTCTATTTGTGGTTGGGATTAAATCTATTTGCGTTTAGGTTAATTCAATGTGCGAATGCTATATTTTAGAGAAATATCGAAACACCTCCAAATTATAAGAGACATTTCTTATTTAATGATTACTGACTAAAGTTTGGTAAGTTTACTTGGGAAGTTTTCTTTTTTACCACCTGATTACTTGCACAATTCAAAAGATTTTGAAGACTTGAGCTACATATTATTTTTTTTTTGTATTGAAAATCGCAAGCGTGATGTGATTCAGGATTTTTTATTAGAGATTTTTGATTGGGAATTTTGCAAATCGGGATTTTGTTATTTGGGATTTCGAACCTAACCTATTTATTTACGGTGTGTTTTTTTGCATCAAGATGTTTTTTTTTTTTTAATTTGAATTGCATCTTGGGCTGTTATTTAAAGAAAATTTTACTAAAATATTTCTGTTACATTTTTAAACAACTTACATTTCTGTTGTTTCTTTATTAACAAACACACTTTGTTTGATAAGACATTACCAGTCGTATTAATTAGATCACCTTAGAACACTCTTGGAGAGTTGTCTAGCTAGCCACTGTCTAAATATTTGGACAACTCTTTATTAAAATCACATTCCAGCAGCTGTCTAAATACGACCTCATATTGCCCGTGACACACCTGGAATAATTCATTCTCGAGTGAATTAATAAATTTAGCCGACATTTTGGCTACGTTCAAAGGACATTTCTTTTATTTCTACAAAACTGTTCGTTTAGCAACAAAAAAATTGCCTTACTTTGTTCATTGGACAGCCAATTTCGGTGTCTAAGTTGGACAACTGTCTTAAGTTAGACATACTTTGGAATGGGTTTATTAATAAGACTGTACTTAGATTGTTCTCATTTTAAAAAGTGGGAAATCTTCTTACACATGCTTAAATAACTTTAGCTGGCAGCGAATATAACTTCCAGCCTTTAATTGATTTTTTACATTGATGTCTCTTTGATTTGATATCTACACATACTACCCTCACTCTGGTATATACACCCTATCTTTATTTTTTTTTGAACTTGTATCATTTTCTCGTATACTGAGATTCTAATCGTTGTGATATTCAATGTTTACTGTTTACACTCTCGCGGCTATTTTCTGGTAAATTAAACATTAAAAGGGTCGTAGGCGTGTGCTAGTGCTAGTCAAACAAACGGTCACGTGACAATCGAGCAAAAAGTGTGAGTCAAACTCCCCTGTACTATAATATTAACAATAAACAGCGACGCATCCACTTTGACGTTCAGATAAATATTTGCGCCACGCGTTGAATAGATTAACAAATTGCCAAGTTTATAGTTTGATTGGCAAAGGTGAAACATTTCAGCTGGAAAGAGATTACCATCGAAGTTGTCAAAAACTCACAGTACCTATATCGCTGATGCGAATGTAAACAACTTTAAGGATGTCAAGAACTTTAAGAACTGGCAACTTTCCAATGTCACCACACGGCCAGTGTTGCTCTCCAAGAATGGACATCTCAATGCCGCCAACAAAATAACTCCAAAGTTGTTTATATTCGTTCGACCAGTCCAATGATACCATAGGAAAACATTAACTTCTACCGGTGGTAATTTTACCCCAACAGCCAGCACCCATATCTCATTTCACCATCACATAGTGTCAGTCCTGAGAAAACAATTTCGGAGGAAAAGTATTTAACAAAACCAAATACTTATTTCCATCAGTTGGCAGATCTCATACTCCATTCGCCTCGCCTCGCCTTGGTGAACGGGTTACGTTAGGGGTTTCAAGGAGAGTAAAATACTTTTTCGAAAAATAATAAACCAACATGGAGATGCGATAAAGAGGGTACCTTTTGCCCGGTGACACTCTGCGGAGGGGGCGAGTTTCGACAAACATTCATTGCCAAGCCACAAAGGATATAGAAAACATTCTCTTTGAGTGTTTAATTTAGCACTAGCTTTTGCTAAAAAGGATCTTTTTCAGGGTGCTATTTTTTGTGGTGTTCCGCTGGACCTCCTATATGCGGTGACAGTTTGCTTATTTTGTGTTTGCTTCATTTGGCCTTTGATGATAGGTATAGATGTACGTCACACATACATATTTTGTAGAGGTATTGTACACACACACACACACACACCTATAATAGACCGCAGACACAAAATTTTTGTTAAATAAGCTCAAAAATTGTTTAACAAAAAGTCTGGAATTTTAGAAATTGTCCTTTTTTATAGTGCGATTGTGGGTGTTTTTTTTTTTTTTTTTTTTTAGCGCGGATCTTATCAAATTAAGTTGTTATATTGTAGTATTTTTGAGAAGTTATTTAAGAGCAAATATTTATGCGCATACACAGAGCTATTTAAAATGTTTTGAATAAAAAAAAACAATTCCTAATTTGCCAGTTTGCGTTCGTTTTAGAAAAATTATATCAGAAAAAAAAATAATTGCAGAATATTTATGAGCTTAGCACTCGTAGATGGAAAGTTCCAAAAGGATTCTATTGAAAACAAAGGGAATGCCCATTTTAATATTAAGCTTTGGCCAAGAATGTACACGAACGAGTTTGGTATCAAATGAAAGGTGACGTCGAGCTGGTTTTATGAGAGAAATATTTTTAAAATCGTTCGTGGGTAAACCGAGATATTTGAATCTAAAGTAGCCGATTGCAAAATAAAGATTTTAGCTTTTTTTTACACTTATTCGTTCATAACGTGCGAAATAAATGACATAGAAAAATAATTCAGGTATCAAATGAAAGGTATTTTTCTTGTCTAAAATGTTTTTCTATTTTAAATACATTTTTAGATATTAAGTTTGACCTTCAAGTGAAGCAACTATTTTTAAACGGTCTTTTCAAAACCATTTTGTCATCAGTTGTTAGCAACGTTGACAACATTTTAATAGTTTTTATTCATTCTATATACTTGTTTGTGTGTAATACATTGGTTTTTATTATTGCTTAATAATGTACTTATTAAAATATCAAGGAAAATATTTTATTTATCGCGCATCTCAACTATTAAAACTTAATATCTCAAAATATATTTAAAATATAAAAACATTTTTAGTACGTTTTTAAAAACAAGCAAAATACCTTTCATTTGAAACCTGAATTATTTTTCTACGTCATTTATTTCGCACGTTATGAACAATTAATTTGAAAAAAAGCTAAAATCTCTATTTTGCAATCGGCAACTTCAAGCTCTAATATCTCGGCTTTCCCATGAACGATTTTGAAAATATTTCTCTCATATAACCAGCTTAACGTTACCTTTTCATTTGATACTAAGCTCGTTGGCCAAAAATGGGAAATTACCTTTGGCTGAGAAGTTTTAGTTGTAAAAGAGTACCATTTACTCCAACATTAGAAAGAACAATTAGAAAGAAGAACATTAGAAAGAACAATTTCGCAACTCTTCTTTTCCAAATGCAAATCTAAGTGGCATGGCAGTTCGAAAAATCAAAAGTCTCTAATTAAAACTCATAGCACTTACTGATAGCTGATGTCACTGTTAGATTATATACCTTATCTTCTATATCTCTCTTCCCACCCTTCTATATAAAGATGATATCATTTTCACATGACCAGCTTATAACAATTTTAATCGCCTACTTACAAAAAAAAAAACGATATCTATCACAGTTTTAAGTCAAATGGTTCTTTTTAACTTTTGCGAAAAACTCTGTCGCGTGCTTGTACTTATAATTGTTTCGAATGTTATGCAACATTCGCTTACAGATTAAAATCAGAGAAGCTCACACTCACACTTGAAAGATTAAAAATTGAATCAACCCCTCAAGAAACACAATCAGAACTGAACTGAGATGTTTTCAAAATTCATTCATTCACTTTGATTGACACGTGACCATTTTGTTTGTGAGGCAAAGGTTTTTGTTTATCCAAAAGGATTCAAGTTTGTTCGATATCAGTCTGGGAAATCATGAACAACTCACCGGTTTGGAATTACATTTCCTATAGTTACAACACCTCACGGCATGGGGTAGTTTAATACACATACAATATATTTTTTTTTAATATTCAAAGTAAGCTAGAAGCTACAGTGATGCAGTCAAAATCCACAGGTGGGGTGGTGGTGTATCTTTGGATACGGTAATTTTCGACTTGATGTTATCTTTAGATAACAAAAATTGTAACATAGTAATGTACCTAACTTCAGATCATTAAAAGTTTGTTGAAGGAAGGAAGCTGTATAATAATATTTTTGGACCCATCATCATAGAAATCGTATACATTTTTTTAATGATTTTTTTGCAAACTCAGGACTTCAATATGCGGAATTTGGAATGTATATTTCCTTTCTGTACTTTCTTTCTTTTCAGGTTATAACATACGTTTTTCTTTTTTTAGTTCAGAGCTAAGCTCGAACTGTCAAACAAAAATGTTGTGTTTCATTTTGAATTTAGAGCGCTCAGAGCTCGGAATTTGTGGTTCTTTTTTCGTTCAGAGCTAGCTCGGAGTGTGCCCCATGAGCACTAACCGAGCAAACGGAGTAAAAAGCTTAGCGCAGCCAACTTCACACAGTTTTCATGCAATTTGACAGATGTGAAAACTCAGTGATAAGGTGTGTTTCATAATTAAATCGGAGTGCTCTGTGAAAACCATCTGCTCAGTACTCTGAACTAAAAAAGAAAAACGCCTATAATGCATCTAAATATTTGTAGTAAACATATGCTCAATCAACACTTTGGAGGCAATCAGAAATAAAATGTTCGTTTGTACCTATGCTTGTGTTAATTTAAGTATAAAAAAAATATAGTGAAAAATGGTTGTGGGATCTCAGCACCCCATATATGAGATAATCGCAAAAAAAGTATGCAATCTAAGAGGTCAGGTAGTTTCAGAACATTTTTAATCCAGGGTTAAAGTTTTTCAAGGTTACCCGCGATTTTTGGCACCTCATTTATGGGATATTCACAAAAAAAAAGTATACTATTTAAAGGGCCACTGGATAGTGATAAAAGGTCAGATAATTTCAGTAATTGGTCAGACATAGGTTTTTCTCTTCATTAAATTTTAAAGTTTTTTAACATTGAAAATGTTTATAGGATCGTTTTGACAGAGTTGTGGTGTTACTAAAATGATTAAATGAAATAGATTCAATAAAACAGAAATGAACTCCAGCGTATAGGGCATCACAACGAAATTTTTGGTTGGTGTTACTAAAGAAATGACCGAAATGATTGAAATGAACACATGAACTTAGAATATGAAAAATGAACTCCAGCGTATAGGAAGACAACTATCAAATTTTTGGTTGGTGTGACTTAAACATTACTAGAATGATAAAAATAAACAAACGAACACAAACGATGAATTACAGTAGGCGTAGGCAATAGGTATACGGGGAAAAAACGAAGAAAAGTCGTCGTCAACAGACAAGCTTCAGTGGAAGAATATTCAATGAAGAATATTCAAAAAGAGAAAAAAAGAACAAATACAACGCAACCAACAAAAGTGTATTTATAGGTATCTGCCAGATTTTTGTATGTAGTGTAGGTATATATGTAAATGCTATGCATGAACATAATTATGGAGGCAGGTAGGTTGTGATTTTTTGAAATTGAAAATAATAGGTATTTTATTCCATACAGAATACAATTCGGTCCTATAAGAAAGGCCAGTGATGCAGTTGAGTGTGAAAGCCGGAGTTAAGCTTGCTTGAAATCGATTTATGTAGGTATGTAATATGTAGGACAACCAAAAACATGCTGCAGTATATTTTTTTTAGTAACACTAATAAGACGAGACTAAATTAGACATCCGTTTTATAAGTAAATGCATATGTTTGTATATTTACGATTTACGTGCATATTTTGGCATGCCTACTTTTGGTATATTTTTCATAAAAAAACATAGTTTGTTCAGTTATTATTATTATTTATTGTATTATTCATACTAGAATGTCAGTTTATTGTCCTATCAGTCTACTTTTAGTGATGCTGAGCTTTAATCCAATTTTATTGTGAAAAACTTTCTACATACACACCATGAGGTTTGAACCCATTGCCCAGTCTTCGAAGTCGTATGCACTACGCATTCCACTACATATGACACTGACTGCACTGGTCGAGATGTGCTGTTTGTTTATCAAATGCATTTGGAGCATCAGCATTTTTATAATTTGTTCAGTATCTTCTAATGTTTATTCAATAAATAATAAAGGTCTATAGGGCAGCATTACCAGCATTATAGCATAACCAAAAAATTAAAACCTAACTTCAGGTTATGTCGAAAAAATTCGTATTACGTAAATTTGGGTTGGAGTTTTTTTTTTTTTTTTTTTTTTTTGAGAAAATTAACCTTTTTTTGAGTTGGTTCTAGTGCTCCTAAATATTTAAGGCCGTGTGTGAATTTCGATTAAATTTAATTCGAAATGAAATTTTGAAGTTTCTACGTATACAAATTTACCCCACTATCGTCAAAAATTAATCTTCGGATAAAATTTAACGCGATTTTAACCCAATTCACACACGGCCTAAACAATATGTATTGTATAGATAGCTTTTGAAAATTTAGAAAACATTGACCCAAAATAAAAAAAATTATGTTCCCAGTAATTCTGACTTTTTAACATTTTTTTCGTTGAAAGGTACCAAAATTTTTGTTAGCCACGAGAGCAAACTTGTGGGGCTCACTCGTGTAAATTTTGTTTTTTATTTTTGATGCAATTAATCTCTTAAATAAATCCATGTGAATGAAATTAAACGATTCACCATTTTAAAAAACATGCATGTACCTATATCAAATAGGTTTTAATGGCTTTTAACCAAAGCTAAATTTGTTCGACAATCTTGCTTGTGCACTACCTATTCTTTGTTTTTGTTTTTAGATTTATGTCGTTCTTTTTAGTGCAGTTTTTAAACGTACAAAGGTATACAAACCTACTTAGAATATATTTTTACAAGTAAATTAAGCATACTAGTATCGTCCCGTGGCCGAAACTCGGCCAACAAAAACTGAAACACTCTAGGAAGGAGAAAAATTTTAAATTTGTTTTAAAATATTAAAAGAAAAAAAAATATTTTTTTTAAATATGCACAGTGTTCGACAGTTAAAAAACAAAAATGACCCTCAGTGTGTAAATGCATGTCTTAAGTAGATTCTGCACATCTCCGCAATTGTGGCTTTCCAACCATATAAAATTTATCGAAATCGGTCAAATACTTTTTATTAAGCAATATTTTTAGGGCATATAATCATTTTTTTTTTTGAGCATAATATAATAATTTATTAAGGGCATATATGTATGTAATTGATTTTAAAGGGCATAATTATAAGCGCTAAAATCTGTTTTTTAGGGCATATTTTAGGGTGTTTTCCCTAATAGGTATATATGAGTTTTGATATCAGATCTTAAAAAAACGATTTTTTTAGTTGAACAGGAAAGTTGATGAATTAGTTAAAGAAAATTAACAAGATTTATTTTTTGCGAAATGGAAAGTGACATTAAATACATAATGTGCATAGAGGTACCTAGAAACTTCAGAACCTTTCATGGTGTCTGAAACAGCTTATTACGTTTTAATTAATTTAAATTGAAAGATTAGTTAGGTGTCATTTTCAATGTCCCCATGGTTACTCTATGAGTGAAATCTGTAAATTTTTTTCAACGTCACAGTACAAGACTTTTAGCACCTCATTGGTGGAATTTAAGAAAAACAAATATGCAATTTAAAAGGTCAGTAATAGGTCAGCAAAGGTCAGGTAGTTTCAGTAGTTAGTCAGGCATAGATTTTTTTTAAATAATTTTTTGAAGTTTTTTTTTAAGGTCATTACAAGGTCACATGCATTTTTAGCATCTCATTCATGGGATATTCGAAAAAAAGAAAATGCTGTCAGTCTGTCTGTTCGACTACAGCATAAATGGATGTACCTATTGATTTTCTATCTAGCGTTTTATGAACATTCTCCGGACACTTTTTTTTTTCATTTTTTAAGGACTAGAGATAAAGGTAGGTTAGGTACCTACCAAATATTTTTTTTTTTTGCATTTTTGGATAATTTCGTTTTTCTAAAAAAAAATACAGTTAATGCATGTGTTATATTTAGGTGAAAATTTTTTCGGAAAAACTTGTTATGAATGGTACTTGTATAGAACCATTTTTTTTTACTTTCACTTTTTTTGAATATGATCAACTGATTTTGACAATTTCTTATGTTTGTACATAGAATATTTTAAAAAGATAATAAATAAGCAGTAATGTAAACCAATATTTTCAAGAAAAGTTTCAATTTTAATTTAAGAACTCAATATCTCAAACACGAATTTATTAATATTTATTCAACTTGACACCGAGCAGTTTAAATTTTGTTTCCTTTCCTTTATATTGATAGATTTTTGGAGATTTTGCACTGATGATAGCCGCTGGCAAACGGTCCAGCAAACAACGGTTTTCGATTTATTTATTTTTTCAACTGAATATGACCGTGAATCTACTTCTGCCAAAGAAATTCCGTCCCGTCGGTTCATGTGGACAATCCCTATATACAAAATACAATTTTTGTTTACTACTAGTTATAATACTCACAGGCACAATTATCCGCCCACCTGCATTTTTCGTCACCCTAACTCTTTAAGTTCACTATAATTTATCTGCTGATTTGTTTTTTGTTTAGCGGATATTTTCTCAAGAAACAAAAAACTAAAACCCTTATTACGCGTACGCCCGATAAAATTTTCATCGAAGAATTTTTTGCAATTTAAGCGATTCTTAATATTGTTTCCGTTACTTAAACAACATATTGAGAAATCGGTTTTGCATCGCTACTGAAGCTCGTACACGTCTTTTTGAGGTGATGAATGTTGGTGTGAGTGAACGTGCCACCAGAAAAAGGTTGGCAGAATTAAATTTCAGATCTTTCCGACCAGTGCGCGCGCCAAATTGCTCCCACAGCACCGTACAGCAAGACTTTGTTTTGCGCGAGAATGTGTTAACTGGACTGCAGAGGAAGGAAGGGACGTCTTAACCTCAGACGAAAGCAGAATAGGTCTACGAGGTCCAAATGGACGTCAGCGTGTCTACAGGCGAAAAAACGAAAGTTTTGCTCCATGTACGATAACCGAAACAGTGGGTTACCAAGGAGAGTCTATAATGGTTTGAAGAGGCATCAGTTATGAAGCTCGCACGGACCTTGTTGTGTTCGATAAAGGCAGTGTGAACGCTCAGATATACGTTTTGCAAGACCATATGATGCCTTTCGCGCCAATTTTTGGTGAACACTTTCGGTTAATACATGACAACGCCCTATGCCATACCACATATTCTGTAGCTAACGACCTAAATGAGGTCGGGATTCCAGTTTTGCCATGTCCATCTTGCGGTCCAGATCTCAAACCTATCGATCGTCTTTAAGACAACCTTAAAAGACGTGTCCGAGCGAGAACACATATCCCTACCACTCTAGGAGAGCTTAAGGCAGCTTCAGTAGAGGAGTGGCACAACATCCCTCAGTCGGATGTTCAGGACATCATTGACGGATTGTCAAACTGGCTACACGAAGTAATTAGAGCTTGCGTCGCAAACACCCATCAAAATTATACCAAAATCTATCGACCACTTTAGAAAATATACTGCACGGTTAACTAAATATTAAGGGATTTTCTCAAAAAACATAAAAAATCTCTATTTCCGGAATACGAATTTTTAGGCAAAAACCTTAAACGGTATTTTCTTACACTTATTTTGGTCATAAGTTAAATTAAAATCGTTCTATAGATTAGTTTACTTAAAAATCCGATTTTCCCATCTAGGGAATCATATAAAATACTTCGTATCAAATTTGAAGAAAATCGGTCCACCCAATTAGGCTCTAGCTCAAATTACAGTTGACACATGGACGCGCACAAACGGCACAGACCGACTGACGGTATTGTGAATCCTACTTTTTCCGGTTTCTCCATAAATGTAGTGTAAATTTTGATTATAACCTCGAATTTTTTTTTTTTTTTTGAACACGGAACCAATACTTGTCTTATAGGTATAGAGCAAGTAAAAAAGTATAAAATTCGACAACAAAGACCCTTTCTTGTAAGAAAAACAGAGTTTGAAGAGTTTCAAAACGCTTAGCATGCACACTTCATCATTTAATGATTTTTTTATTAAGCTGTCATAATTTCATGTTAATCTTTAAAAAATCAATTCCCTTCCATCAAACACATAAACCTACCTATACTCACGCTTAGTCTAACAGTATTTAAAATAACTACCCTGATGGGTGAACCTGAACTGCCCTCCAGAAAATTTGTATTTGTTTTGTAATCTATGATCTAATCGCGAATACTTTGTATGGTTAAGGGGTGCCAGAGCCAGTATACAAACCTTCAATATTACATGGTGTTTGCCTTTTTCGTATCATTTCCCTGGCTTTCAGAAATAAACAATTGGGACATGACAGACAAGCAAACAAAACTAAAAATCATATAATTACACTTTAAGCAAATAGTATCTTCAAGTTAAAGATCAGACAAACAAAGGCGATATAATCAAAAGTAGACGAGGCGAGGTGAGATTTTATGCCAATATTCCCGTGGGATGAATATTTATCTTTAACTGAGATGGATGGTTTGGGAACAATTTACTTTATGAACCATGGGATGTTCAAAATATATGATATTGATACACTCCGTATATATTTGTGTAGTATGTTTCAACAAGAGTTTCATAAAATAGGGTGAGAATAATGGCGAAATCTGATAAGCAATACGTCCGTGTCGTCGTTAGTATTTCAATTTCAAGTGGGCAACTTATTGAACTAATTTTCCAATCAGATTCTAAAATAATGTTCGTCTTATCTGAAGGCTTGTTGTTTCCAATTGGAATTGAAAACAAACGATTGTTCCGAATTTTAACTTTATGTACACTTAAAACCAAAAGTTTTCAATTCATTATGACCAAAATATTTTCGATACCATTTTGTCGTTTATGAAGTTTAAAGGCGATTAATCGCAGCGACAATAGAAAACAATAACAACAACGTGTTGTTTTGCTTGACAACCACGTGTTGTTATTGTTGTTTTCTTTTGTCGCAGCAATTAATCGCGTTGGTTTGGGAGAGCCTTAAAAGTGATAATAATTTTAACAAGCCTATACAGATACATAATTATTCACAAATCGAAAAAATATTATTTTAAATTTAAGGCCTAGTTTCACAGTCGAAGAAAATAAAGGCAGTGTAAACACGCGGTGTGTGACATGTTGCGCCGTCCACCACACAGTGGCCCATTTAGGCAAAAGTGCTTGCGAAATTCATTTTTCGGGTGGGTTTATAATGCAAAACTTTTACATTTTTTCAATTTACAAATGTTTGAGGCTCTTAGTAATCGAAAAAATTATTTCATTTGTATGAATGGTTTTGCTTGTAGAGCGAGTCAAAGTTGACAAATTTTTATGGTGAGAAAAAAACAATTATTTTTAATTTTTTTTTTTTTATTTTGAGGGTAAAAACTGGGAAAAAGGTGTAAATAAAACTTTTTTTTTATTATTTTTAATTGATATATGCGTTAATTGCTATAATCAGAAATGAAAAAAAAAATGATAAATTTTTTTAAACTGCTAAATTTAATGTTTTTTGAAACACCAATTTTTGCACGCTTTTTCGACTTTACACTGAGTAGAAAAAAAAATGTTCAAACATAATCAAGCCAATAATTATTGTCAGGTAGTTTGATGGATAAGAGTTTTAAGCTGGTATACGCTAAGGAAACTAGTGACCTCATAAATACAACAGTAAACGATATAAAAAGACAAATAGCAGATATTCAACCAACAATATATAAATTTAATGAAGATATAACAATATTTGTGAATCACGAGCTCTTTTTAACGAATTAACAGAAACAAAGTCCGATATACATTCTAGAATCAGGTGCATGGAATTTATTTTGAAACTGGCTAATACACTTCGACAAGAGAGAGAGGAATTTGATAAATCTATTGGGATCAAAGAGGCAGAAAAGAGAAAAAAACAAGAAATTCAAAGGCGTTTTCACGAGCTTGGACTTGATGTAGATAAACCAAAGCAAGGATTTGGAAATAGCAATGATAGAAACACTTCAAGGAGATTTTTTGAACAATCTCAGGCTACCGCTCGAATCAATGAAGAGGTTATAACCAGGATCAAAATAATATTTAATGTTTTAAATTGCAGGAAATCAGTGAATACAGTTAAATTTGGAGAGTACACCAAAAAAAACCGCAGAGTTATTGAAACAAAAATACCCTGAAAAATAATTCAAACCTACTCTTCATAAAATTTTGGTTTAAAGTCAAAATATCATCGAATACTAATCTCTACCACTTGGAGAATTTTCATAAGAAACCTAGGAGTCCAAAATTAAAGACTACAAGGAATACAGATATCAAAACACGTGCAAAGTTTCAAGAATTCGGTAGAATGAAGACCTATTTAACATGCTAGCAATCTCATCCGATCCGATCCACTTATTTCTTCTTTAAGGCATGTAAGAAACCAAAAAGATCTGAATGCAAAATAATCACCGGAAATGATAAGTTTATTATGTATAACCACGGACTTAGATGATAGTTTCCAAGAAATTTAATGTAATGTACATTTTTGTTCCTTTTATTTTGTTTTTCAACTTTTTGAATTATAATCTCTCAATAAAATACTTTACAAATGTACTCCCTAATCAAAAAAAAAAAAAATAAAAAATTAGTTAATAAAAAAAAAAAAAAAAACTGATTTTTTTCCCCACTCTTTCACTCAAATTGGTTTGTTTTCTTATTTCTCCACTGTTTCACTTAAATTACACTGCAATTACTTCATAAATTGACTTTCGACCTTTTTATTTCAGCAGCAGATTCTGAAACACCCTGTAAATATTTTTTCTTAAAATTCACAAATTCACATTTTTGACGATAAATTTATTCGCTTAAGAGATATGATTTTTGCAACCAAAAAAGTCAATATAGGCCACTGTGCGCCGCCGCCGTCTTGTTGAAACCACAGCTCCCCCACACATCAGGGCGATTCAATTCAGGAATGAAAAAGTCATTGATCATGGCTCTATAACGGTCTCCATTGACTGTAACCCTCCGACCGGCATTTTTAAAGAAGTAAGAAACAATAATTAAACCAGCCGATAAAACACACCAAACTGACAGTTTTTCTGGAGATGTAACAGCGTCTCAACAATGGCTTGAGGATTATCTACACTCCAAATGCACCAGTTTTACTTATTGACGTAGCCATTCAACCAAAAATGAGCTTCATCGCTGATCAAAATTTTCTTGTGAAAATCGGGATCAAGAGCAATCTCGTTTCGAGCCCATTCACCGAATGTACGCACGCCGCCCGCCGCCGTGCCCGGTGATCGTCAGTCGATTCATGATGAAATGGCAAATCAAACTAAAGATAAATCACATGGCAGATGACAAAATGGCTGTCAATGAAAACAGTGCTGCCAACTTCAAAACACCCTTTATTTTTCGTTTCATATAAAATGCTAACCTTTACCTCAAAGTAAGTCCAGTGAAAAGAAGTTATGAAAAAAATGTATTCCCTTCATCAAATCCTTGCGTTACATGCACATCAGTTTACCCTTTTCTTTTAAATTCCTTAACCAAAGATAGATTTCCCAGATCTTTTATTTATAAATGTAAAACATCGCCCTTGTGCCAAAAAAGTGCTTCTGATATACATTTAGGTATACAAACAACATTCGCCCACACCAACACACCAACCATGCTCTACCTATTTGTATAAAAGAGGAGTTCATGCTCTCGAGTCAAAGGATTCGCGATTTTTCCAACTCAGTCAACAGACAAAATCCACCAATATTAAGGATTCATCAAAAAGGATTTGTTTCGGATGCGGATTTTATTTTGTCTCAGTTTTTATTTATTTTGCTTTTTTTGTTTTCACTCTTTTTTTTCCTAAGTTATAAGGGTTGGGGTCGCATAAGTCAAAAGGATATTAGCGGGTTTGTTATTTGTTCTACTTTGTTCTTCTTTTTTTTTTTTGAAGACTGCTTGCATGTGGGGCCTTGTATTCTTTTAGGAAAAAAAGAATTTTGATCATCAAAAACAAAAAAAAAAAAAAAAAAAAAAAAAACCATTTTAGTATAACCAGTGCTGCAACGATGAAAAAAGAGATAAGTGAAAATAATTTTGGGAATGATTTTTATTAAGAACCTAAAAGATTTTTTCCTCCCAGCATTTCTCAAAAAAAAAAAAAAAAAAAAAAACACGACTTAAAATTAAATCCTAACATTTTTCTTAATTTTTTATTTTTAGCATCCAATGCAAACCCCACACAGACACATTTTCAGCATTTTAACTGAATGCTTTTGCAAAAATATCCTCGACACAAATGTTTTCCTATTTCGATGGTATTGTTTTGTGTTTCTTTTTTTTTATCTAAAAGAAAAAAAAAATATCTACATACACATCTACAGCATAAGAAAACAACAAAAAAAAAATGGCTTTCTCTTATTTTGTTTAATTGAATTCATCGCGAATGAATCAGGGACAAAACAAAGAAACCATAAAAACCAGTACAAAGCGAATCAAGGATCGCTGGATTTTTAATTCCCCTCGCATTGGACCCAATTGTTATATCCCTGCATATAAGAAAAGAAACAACAAAAAAATAAGCTCTAAACTTTTTCACATTTTGGAATGAGTGGTGTCGTTTTTTTTTTTCTTTTTTTTTTGATGCGATGGCGCCTTTCTTGAATTGGCAGAATTTAATTAAAACAAAAAGGAAAAAATAACAAGAGTGTAAGGAGAGGGTTTTCGTTAGCTAAAACAATAAGGAAAATATAATACAAATTTCTAGAGGACGGACATCTTGAGTTGGATGTCATTCCCCTGCCAAGAATTTTCTTTATCCTTAATAACTTTGGCCTAAATTCAATTCTTTTTGCTGTCTTCATACCAAGTAAATTTATGCTATCGTTTGATAAGTGTCGAACTAAGAAGGACATCTTTTGTAGTGTATATACAATACTAACTCTGACCAAATTGGTAAAGTAATCGTCTCATTTCGGATAAGAAAAGGCGTAAAATATGGAACTTTCTCTCTCTCTCTCTAGATGATGTACATATACAACAGACGAGGGTCTTTTGAGACTCTTTTTGGCCTAGGGTGATGGAATTTTGTATTTTATTAACCAAACTTAAGTAAAGGCCTAACAAATTGGGTTCGTGTAATGTGGACATTGCCAGTTACTGGACGTATATATTATTTATATTGAAGCTGTTTTGTCGAAAATTTAGGCAGGCCACCCATCATCAAGCATGTCGAAGGATATTAATGAAAAACGCTCGACAGTATTTTTCTTATATTTTAGATGTATAGGTATATAAATTGTGTTCTTAATTGGGAGTCGAAGAAGTGGGTTAGGCTCAAGTTGGATCGTCATCTCATCTTATATCTTATATTTAGTCGAGTTATTTGAGAAGAAAAGATGAATGTGAATTGAACAATTTATAAGAAAAAGATCCAACAAAGTTATAAGGTTGGAATTAATCAAATTTAACCACAGACTCTAAAAGGGTCAATCAAAATGCCTGTGGGTAGGGGACATGCAAAATAAAGGAAAGAGAATTTAATTAAGAAAGTGTTTTAAAATTAGTTTTTGTCTTTTATTAAGAAATAACTTTTATCAAAAAATTTTTTAAGCCTAAAGAGTTAAACGAAGGAAAGGGAGGAATTGAAGCAACCCACATAAAAATTGTTAATGTTTTTAAATCTGGAACCTAAATCCTTATAGGGGAAGTGGGGGCAAGACCGCACATGGGGACAAGACCGTTTTTGTACTAGGTTAGGTTAGGTTAGAGTGGCCGTCTAGATGTTGTTGACTCACTTAGACGCTAAGGGTCCATTGTGGTACCACTAAGGTAAGTTACTCAATGGAGAGTTATGAAATTAATCAAACCATTTTGTACTTTTATTGAAATTTGAGAGACATTTTGTCGATCGTTGCCAGTTCACTGGTATTATCAAAGAAGGGGCTACCTAGGTAGGTGTTCCTTCTATTGGAGAGTGCCGGACATGTACATAGAAGATGTTGGATTGATTCCTTTTTCTTCCTCGTCCATGCAGCTTCTACAGAAGTCATTAGTGTAGACCCCCAGCCTCTTAGCTGTTATGACTCCAATTGTGGAGCTTAAGCTTTGTCTGCTCAGGGAAATCAAGCCTTTTGACCGCTTCAGGTGCATGGCCATATTTGTTTAGTTGCTAGGCAGGTGGTACCCTGTGACCATCTAGCACTTGTTGATTCTAGAGCATATTGTTTGAAGAGGTGTTTGCATGTAGCAAGTGGTGTTCCTATGTTGTGTCTTTGTCTAACAGTGGGCAGAAGTGTTCCGTTTTTGCCGAGCAATTTCCCGGAATGTCCCTGTGGCCCGGCACCCAGATGAGGTGAATGTTAAACTGTTCTGTCATCTCATTCACGTGGCTTTTGGTAAGATCGATCATGTCTTTCAGTATGAGGTAGTTTGGTTGAGACGTTGAGAAGTTACGGTAGTTTTCGTTCGGATGACATGTAAGTTGTGTTCTTAGACCAGTAAAATAGTTAAAATTATTAACTTTTTCTTTTTTTTTTATTAGAAAGTCATATTGAAAATTATTTATTGTGAAAGAAAGGAGACACAAAGAAAAAAAAAATCATAAAAACTCCGTGAACTTCGGGTAAGATCTGAAAGGAGCAAAACCGCACATGGGCGGTCTTGCCCCTATGGGGTCTTGCCCCTATGCGGTCTTGCCCCTATGTTTTAGTTTGTGTTTACTTTACAACCAACAGGTCATTATTTGAAGAACAGTCTTTGGTAGAAGTCTCTGAAGAGCCCACCAAACCTTCCTCATTGCAAGAAGTTTCTAAAGCACCTATTGAAAAGGCACATTCAATTGGCCGCGGCCCCAACGACGTCAAAATGCTATGAAATTTCTGCTAATAAAAACAATGTCAACACAGACCTTGTCGATGCTCTAGCTAACACTCCATAAACGTTAACATCCTTTCACTTTATCTTCTCGAAAAGAACTTGGTAAGTTACCCTCCTTCTCTGAGGAAAAACCGCAATACTGACAAGTTTGCCGTAAAGAAGAAAAAAAACAGCAAGTCACCGTAAAAGCCGGCAAAAAAGGTAAGTGACATGCTTCAAGGGTTTTCGCTGAAAGTGAATATGAGTACACTACTGTTCCATGCAGTTGCATCTTCTTTTTGGAGCTTTTTTTTTTTTAAATCGAATCCAACTAATGGGTAGACTAAATGCACCAACATGTGCCCTAGGTGGCCTCTCGAAGCTTGTGCTGGAGTTGGAGCAGATGAAGAAGTCACATATATCTGTGACTTTAGTAAATAGGTTGCTAAGTGAAGTTTCTTTTTATGTTTGGTAACACCTCTTGTCAAAAAAAACGGCGCTATATCGCTTGAAATTTCACCAAGAAGGTCTCGATACAAAAAGCGGGTCCATTCTCGAAATGTATAATGTTAGAGGCTTATTAAAACCTAGCAGGCCCGTACTCGCCTTGCTTCACATGTTTAAATAACTTTATGATTGTAAAATACTTTTGTGATTTTTTTTTTCTGATATTTTTATATTTGAAAATCTGACATTTCAAACAATTTATCTGTTGTAGATTTTGAAAACAAAAGTAGCCTATGTCCATCCTCATGTTCCAAGCTCTCGCTCTACCAATTTTCACTACAATCATTAGGTATTTTCAGAGTTTAAGAGGAACAAAAAGACAGACAAACAAACTTTCAAATTTATAATATTAGGTGCGTTTTATTCGTAATTCATAGCTAGGGCAGCAATTCAAGTTCAATAAAACGCTATATCAATTTCTATGTCCACTCTTTATTCTCTGGATGTGTTCATACCCTTTTTGGGTGAAAAACAAACTACGTTACCGACATTTAAGGTTCAAGTTCACACTATTTGTCCACTTTTATATACATTAATTTACTGGCTAGTTTATCGGCACTTTTGGTTTTGTTATTGTTCACCAAGGGAAATTTTACTATGCTAGCTATAAAATTGCTAATAAAACGCACCTATTAATAGGATTTGTTGATTATAATGGGATGTCCCCGTGCTAGCTTCACCAGTGAACAAGATTAAGTTATATAATAGGTGCGTTTTATTGGTAATTCAAAGCTAGCGCAGCAATACAATTTCAATTAAACGCTATATCCAATTTTATGTCCACTTTATTTATTTGGCTGTTTTCATATCATTTTGTGTGTGAAAAACAAACTATGTACGTTACCGACATTCAAGGTTCAAGTCCTCACTCTTTATCCACTTTTATATTCACTAATTTACTGGCTTATTTATCGGCACTTTTGGTTTTGTTATTTTGCACCAAGGGAAAGTTTACTGCGCTAGCTATAAAATTGTCAATAAAACGCACTTAATGTCGAATTCCTTTTAACAAAAAATTCTATTTGTTTAGAAGAAAAAAATCGATTTTTCTGGACAAATTCCTTGTAATAAAGGAAAAAAACGATTATGTTTAGAAAAAAACGAATTTTTTGGTAAAGGGAATTCGACATAAGTCAAAGTCCGAAAGAATGAGAGCTTAAAGCCAACAATTACTTGACAGATAATAATTCTTTATCAGCCTTTCATACAAAAAAAAATCCATCAAAAATTTCAGAACACTGAACTCATGATGCAAAAGACACATATTTACATAGTTTTTTAGTTCCCAGAGATTTAAGTCTGTGAACTATTTATGTGCTCTGCGTATATAATATATTTTGTAAACATTGCAAAAGAATGCCCTTTGATGCTCAGATGCACTTTCAAGTGTTTATTTATCCAAACTCCATTCCGTATGGTCTTTATGCTGTTTCTCAATCATCTCTCTGATCATAACGACCATCGTCATCGTCGTCGTCCGGCACAAACTAATTCGAACTCCATCATTATTCAACGTCGATTTGTCACAAATGTTTACACCAAGAAGACATAAAAATTCCAATCCATTCTGAAATATAGTATATGTGTGTCTCCTTCAATGATGATCATTTTAATGATCCCTATAAGCAAGATACCCCAAAATAAACAATCTATCTTATATCTTTAGGTAGGTATATCCGCAAAGGACACATTCTATAAGTGCCAGTGCCAGACAGTGAGGCAACAGGCAACAGGCAACCCTTTCCCTTTTTATTTCTGTTTTCCAAAACAATAATTAGTTTTGGAATGGTGCTTGAGTGTGGATGTGACTTGAGAATCAGATCGCGCTTAAGTAGACCAATTTGTGACTCTCATTCGAAGCAGAAAATATCAGACATCTGCGAAATTAGTTCGGGATTGTAAATCCTTTATCACCACACTCACCACTTCCATATCAACATCACAAGGCCAGGATAAAATTAGCTCTCTTTGGCACGCCATGGGCTGGCTCTCTTCTCCATATTTACACACTTAAAAGTCAACAAGGATGCTTATAGAAATACAAAAAAAAAGTCTAGCAAGATCTTTTGGACCGCACAGATGTGAAAAGATTCCCTGGAAAAGAAGCCAAGTAATAGTTATAGGCACACTTGAGCGCGGGTGCATCTTCTCAGATTGCAAAGAGATAACAACACCTTCTTCGGTATGAAAGATACTTTCACTATTTTCAATCATCACTGGCAGAAGCAGGTAAAACAACAAATAAAGGGTCTTTAAGGGTTTTTTTTTCATGATTTGCTAGACTTGATGGAACCCGCTGCGCTGTTATGATTCCATTTAATTCTTTTTTTATTAAAAAAAAAAAATAGAAACCAAGGGTTGCCCCTCAGGCCAGGCAACCATCATCATCCGCATCCATCATTGCCTTTGCCATTCATATAGAGCTCATGAGGTGAATCTGTGCGGTCTGACGATAGTTTGTCATAAAATTCACGCATCACTTGCATTTAATAAAAGAGTTGCAGAGACTTCTTTTGTGCGGCTCTTTTGTTAAGGGAGAGAGGACATCGAAATGAAATCTTAAGTGGATATTTATTTGAATCACGCTTTAATGAAGACACAAGTGGGATGTATTTTCGAGTTTTGTTTGGTTTTTTTGTTTGAGGTTTACAGACTATAAAGAACTATACCTTTAGCTACATATAATATGTGTTTGGGTTACAGATCGTTGCGGTTTGTTGCGTTATTAAGATATCATTAAAAAAAAAAAAAACAAACAGATGTAAAAGTATACACATAAACACACAAAATTTCCATATCGAAATGAGCCAAATAAAAAACTTAGTAAGCAAAGTTATTAATTTTAAAAGTTTTGCAGATAGACAGAAGATGCATGTAGAAAGAAGATCGACAATATGCAGGTTTAATCAATTGATTTTTGAAGATTATCTCATAACTCAAATTAGAAGAAGAAATTGTTTCGTTTGTAGTCCACTGAAATTCGAAATATTTGACAAATATCCAAAGTCAAGAAATGCAATATGGCTGTCATTTTGCAGTTGTAAGCACAGCATACTATGGTTCGGTATAATTTATAATATAACGAACAATTATAATTTAATAAAAAAGGATTAATGGTAGATAGTACAATTGCTCACGGATTATTCCAAATATTAAAAATTCTGGTATATTTAGACGAAGACTATAGATAACTTTATGTGGTTCCTTGAATAAATTACTTATAGCCACTTCTGGATGATTTTATTACCATAGTTTAAGAACACTAATTCTATAAAAAGTCTTAAAAAATAATAGCTGACAATAGTGAACAAAAGCTTCGAAAGGATTTTGGATTTTGTTCCTAGATACTCTCCAATCTTAGCACTCCTAAGTCCATTTTGCTAAAAAGAAACTTCAATATCTATTTAAGTGAAGCTGGTCTGAATTGTATTCGCTGTTTCTTTGGTGACTTTGAAACAAAAAACAACATAAGAGACAAAATTTGCAAATTTATAAAAACTATAGTATCGCCCTGTGTCGAAATTCGACACTTCTAGTTTCGCAAACAATTTGTTTAAAAATATTAAAGGAAAAAAACATTAAATTTTTTTTTTTTTTTTTTTAATATGCACACTGTTCGACAGTGCAAAGACAAAAATGACCCACAGTGTGTAAATGCGTGTCTCAAGTATATTCTGCATATCTCCGCAATTGTGGCTTTCCAACCATATGCAATTTATCGAATTCGGATAAATACTTTTTGAGGAAATGGTACCATAAAATTTATTTAAGGCTATTTATATGTAAGTATATAGAATATAGATTAGGTTTTGAACTTACACGCTCATATTATAACGGATGTAGTCATTAGAGGTATAAAAGTACGTAATCATTTTGTACATTTGGCAATAACTATCTGAAAAAATAGGACCTGCCACAAACTGTCATTTCGAAGGACCATTTTTCGCTTGGTAGGTTCAAGTGACTGTAAGTAAGCCTTAGGTCATTTCATAAGTTTTGCTTTTGAGTTCTAAATAATCAAATGTTTTAGAAAATATCTTGCACTTACAAATTAAGACCTTTTAAAAAAAATATTTAGTACATTCACTACAAATGCACGCCCTACAAACATACAGCATTTCAAACAATGCCCAACTTTCATATCCAGCAAGGCTTTGCGATACATACATACTTGTATTCCCGAGTTTTATTGAAGAAACAATTTGACGAAAGTATTGAATGTCTGGAGATATTTTTGCCTTCAGAGATAGGTCCAGCAACTTTGTAACACCTGCACTAGGTATGAGACTACTTGTCCACAATTTAAAAGTTTCTGATCATCGTGGTAATTCCATTACAAAGGTCATTCTGCATATAGAAGTACCCATATGCATTGCTGATAAGTAAAGCAAAAGAGAAACAGACGTCGCGTCAGAGCTAGAGCCGGAGATGCTTAATTTTTTTTTACAGTTTGCACCTGGTGGAAGTTTTCGTCCATAAATTTGTGTGTTAAATGAAAAAAAAAAAACTTCATAATTTAATTAATCATGCTGATTTGCGTACCAAATTAAATAAAAACACTTGTGGTACGGATATCAGAGAATAATATTTTTATTCAAAGCGAAATGTTCACAGATTCTGTTGATATTTGTTGAGAGTTGGTTTAACTCCCGCATCCGCTGCTGTTGGATCTGATAAATGGGGTGGATGTTTTTGTTCTCATAGGTTTCTTTACGCTTGCAGAACTTTTGCTTTTAAACGTAAAATATAATGTTGTACCTTGCATAAACAAAGACATTTTGGTACCAAAATTATTGGAACAGTTTTGTTTTAAACGTTCTATCTTATACCCTACAGCAACATAAAAAAAAATTCTTTATAAAAATGCCTCTTCCGTTAATTGACCTAAGCTTGAAGATTTTAACATAGGTTGGACTTCTGAAAACTCAGTTTAATACAAAAGCAACAAGAATACTGCAATGTTATTTTTAATTATGTACTGATTTAGGTAATGTTAAACGAATTTCTAGCATGCACAAATAAATTTTCAAGAACTTTAGGAAAACACTTTGAAAAAAGAATATAGCCAAATTATAAAGATTCGAGGTAAATATTAGTGATTCTGCCGTCACTTTTAGGTCACACTTATCGATCATTGCTCAATAAAATAACCTCTTTGGAACAGTTCACAATGATCGCAAACTATTTGCAAATAAATTGCAAGACCTAGACCAAATTGCAAATTGCAGACCACTCACGGAAATTATTTCGGGCAATATACGTCTGTTCAATACATCTTTTATTGTTGTCTTAAGATTATTTAACTTATACAATGGAATCGGTTGTTCAAACCATGACAACTAATGTGACATTTGGTTTAATAAAATATAACATATTTTCAACAATTTCGAGCTACATAATAAAGATTTTGTCTATAACTAGGGTGGATCAAAGTGCCTAAAAATGTAAACAAATATGGCATTGCCACCTCACATCCAACACATTGTTCGCCAAAGAAACAATTTTTAGATACACATATCTGTCAAATAGTTTGGTGGTGATAGTCATTTTTGTAAAAATGGAAAAAAGTAAATATCGTGTGCTTATTAAAAACTACAAACCAAATATTATGGGGACTATACCATCGATTGGCATTGGCACCTCGGTGCAGTTGTACCAGCACAAGTGATGCCAAACGTTCTGGTCGCCACATTGAGGTCACCAAACCATCAGGAATGGTGCATAAAATCCATGGTTTTATTTGAACGATTAGGGAGCAAAGGTGCGAAAACTTGACTAGGCTGCAAGCGTATTACAAATTGATCAGTGATTTAAATTATTCATGAATATTTGGATATGAAAAAGCTTTCCCAAATTGATTACTGCGTTTGCTCACAATTGCCAACAAACGCAATCGGTTGACAAATTTCAAGAAGTCTTTGGCGATGTTCAACCAAAATCCGAACTATAGTTTCTGAAACATGATGGATTCATCATAATACACTAAAGAACAATGAGCAGTTGAAATAGCGGACTTCCCTTGGTTAATCGAAGCCGAAGAAGTCCAAGGTGGGTTGGGTATATGTCATCAAACAAGGTGGGCAACAGTTTTTGGAATGCACCATGCACGCAGTTCAATTCGCATCGATTACCTTAAAAAGAGTCACCCTCACTGCCGCACAAGGCCGTAGGCAGGGGATCACACGACTCAGACCCCCCACCCCTCCGCAATTTTTTGACATCAAAGGGTTTCGGTATTCAATAATCTTGTTTTACTTAAGAGAAAAAGATTTTGGGAGATAAAATTCTATTTAGAATTTTTTCCAGGTTTAGACCAGGTTTTTTCTAGAGCAATTAAAACCTTTTGTCAACGATCTGATCGGCCCCAATCAGTGTGGTTTTAGGCCTGGCAAATCAACCGTCGATCAAATGTTCACACTCCGACAGATTTTGGAAAAAAACCAGGAGTTTTAAATCGATACACACAACTTCTTTATCGATTTCAAAGTTGCATATGATAGCGTAGACAAAGACAAGCTATACAGAGCTATGCCGCATCTCGGCATCCCTGCCAAACTCGTCCGCTTGTGCAGAATGACGATGTTGAAATCTTGCTGCTCCGTCAAAGTCGGCAAGAACACCACCGAACCTTTTGATGTCGAGAAAGGTTTGAGGCAAGGCGACTCGTTATCATGCAACCGGTTTAACATCGTTCTTGAAGCAATTGTACGCAACTCGCGAGTCAACAACAGAGGTACAATTTTCCAAAACTCTGTTCAACTACTTGCTTATGCAGATGATATTGACATCATTGGGAGAACGAAACGAGCTGTTATACAGGCAAGTATTGAATCGGAGGCTGCGAAAATGGGTTTGGCTGTTAATGAGGACAAGACGAAGTATATGCTATCATCGAGAAAGGAATCTCAACATCGTCGGCTCGGGCAAAACGTCACGATGGATAGATACAACTTCAAAGTCGTCAAGGACTTTGACTACCTGGGATCCACTATAACATCGCAAAATTACAAAACTTGCAAGAAAACACCCAAACATCAAAGCTTTACTCTTTTACATTCTGAGAGTGCAAAAAATCACAAAATCTTGTCCTTAAAGTTGCATAAAGTCCAAAATTTTGTTTTGGCATTTATTTCATGACACCTAAGATGATTTTATTAGTCAGCTTAAAATGAGGTTAGAGAATCATAAGCCCATACTCTCTTCTTTGCACATTCTGATTCTATCAATAAATTTCAGGGCTTAGCTTCAAGCGCTGCATTATGATTTCATGCTGCATTTTGATTTGATTCCATCAATACTTGGCTTACATATATAAATCAGGGCTAAGCTCTCAGTGTTCCTGACTGACTCTTTTGATGTCCTACCTATAAAATAACGACGAATAGGGTAGCTTTGTAGGTACAATTCACCAGAGTAATTGTTTACTTACTTTCAAACCTACAATCCAAAAGGGATGGAGAAAAAAGTCAAACATACTTTTATAAAGTAGGTATATGTAGTAGTTATCTACATATAGATAGGTTACCTATAAGTTATTTATATCCAGTATAAATCGCCTAAATTATTTACTTTCAACCTAACTATAACATCTTTATTTACATACCTGTGTAGGTAGGCACCTACTATAGTATATCTCAATTCATATCTTCAAAAGCTTCTTACTTATAAACATAATTCACCAGAACATAAAACTTAATCGCATCAAAATGCATGACCTCACTTTTCTGAATATACAAGCACCTTTTTGCTTTATATTTAGAAATAGGTACATAAGTAGGTAACTTTAACCGAAGTTTAAAATATTCTAATACAAAATTTCCTTGTAAACATGATATTGAAAACAAAGTGTAGAGCACCCTTATGCCAAAGAAACTTTCGAAAAGTTACATAAACACCAAAAGAAGATAAAAAGATTCCAAGTATCAAAAAAAAAAAATCAACCTCTTTTTGCAGACTTGTTTGGCATTCGGCAAGTTTTAGTGGACATAGAAAATATATCCTTCCTCCCCATTCTTTGAGCTTTCTTCCGCCATTCTTATGATAAACAAGGACACCATTTTTTCCCTTACCTCAAGTTCGTCCTTCTAATTTCCTTTACGCTAAAAAGAATACACAAACAAACCAAACAAAAGAAAAAAAAAAGCATTCAAAGACAAACTATAAACAGAAAAAGAAAGAAACTCTTTAAATTAAATATTCTCTTGGGAAATTTCCCTTCGCAGAACATGCGCTTCATGTTCCGTTACTCACTCATACTTTACCTCAAAATGGAGTCATTCATGTGCAGTTACTAAGGGGAAATAACAGCCAATGAAAATGCATCAAAGGGAGTGGCTAAGTAAAAATCCATTTGTCTCGCTTTGATGATTGTTTTTTTTTTTTTGTTTGTGATTATCTTCCGGAGGAGGATTATTTCCGCTGGACGATAATCACTCGGAACTTGCGCAAATTGCCACGCATTAGCAAAATAGAGAATTGTCAAAAATTACCCACATAGACCGATAGAAACGTCAACCCTTGAGGGTGAATTGCGCTGAATTTCTTTAGCTCACGCTACTTCTCTTCATCTCTGCACCGAACAAGTACGTACTGCCAGCCGCACACAAGGGATGCCTAGTTACATAATTGAGTTTCGCATGCGTCGGTTTGCGCGGCATTAGAAGGGATAATTGAGAGCTCATGAAAATTGCCTTCAGTAAAAAGGGGTGGACTGTTGGTGCTTGGTGGATTGTGTTTATTTTTATCTCGCATAAAATGATTCTCCTTGGTGTCAGTGTCGGTAGCGGTATCGCCAATTCTCGATCACATGCGATTTGACATTGACGGCTAGTGGACGTAATCGAATAACGGTGTTGACGACGCACGGTGCATTTATAGTTCGCGATACCTTTTAGTAGTGGAAACTCGCGAAAAAGTTATTTATAATCCGAATCAACTAGCTGATGGAATTTTAAATTATAACACTCGTGTTTACAACAAAAAATTCAACTTATTGAGGATAAAGAAAAAAAATCTTCTTTAGTTTTGGTTGTACAAAAAAAAATTGTGCGTGTGGTTCTGTGATCATTTTCTGTGTGTCTTGTAAAATTTAGTGAAAAAAAAAAAATTATTGGAAATGTTACAATTTTATCCGATGCCAACGAATTTGAACTCCGGGCTGGGTGGGGGTGGCGGTATTTCTGGAGGTGGTGGAGGTTTAAGCATTGGTGGAGGCCTTATGATGCACCACCATCAACATCATCATGCTGGAAGTCGTTTCATTGACGGAAACACAACCAAAACTTCAGACTGTAATGGACGAACAGGTAAACATCATGTTCTTCAAGCTCACTCGATAAAAATTGTACGAGCTGAGTATGTATGTATGTATGTATTATTATGTATGTATATACATAACTATTTCCTTATAGCTAAAAAACCAACTCATATAGTGCTGAGAAATTAAAATAGATAAGTTTACTCACATTTTTCAGAAACATACTCATTTAGGTACTCAAGCCAAAGCTCTTATACTCCTTTTAAATATAAGTTTTCCAATCTTTTCCACAAGATACCAACATATGTACCTGCTTTCTAATATAATTAGGTAGGTAGGTTACTTTACCGTAGGGACTATTCTTCCGACAGAATAGGCAGTGTCAACTAAAAGAGGATCCCCCATTTTTTATTTATTAAAATTAGGTAGGTATTTCCTACTAGGTATAGTTATACATAAAGTCCTCTATGATGAGCTTAAAGTGAAAAAGGAACATGTTGCAGTTACCATCTTTAGTAATTCTATGCCCGCTTTCACAAATATTTAACGGGATTTAAAATTTTTTTAATGACGTATTTCGTTTGAAACAAACGTAATTTAAAGATTCAAAAGCCTCTTAAATAGTTAAAAGGGCTTTATGAAATCGGCCATAATTGTTTCACTGGTTGAGTTTTAAGTTGAGCTACGACTTACGAGTTGATCACAAGGTCAAAGCCTATCAAATACAAATCTACAGAGTTAACAAATCGTCGTCTTAGCTCTGTAGAGTATATACAAATACATCTGCGATCAAAATGATTCGCAAACGATGTCTCCGAAATGGGGTTGCAAATTTTCCAGGCCACATTTGGGAGGTGTTTACAGTAGTTTGCGACATAACTGTTAGGTCCAAAAAGTTGAGAAATCTTCGTTAAAATTCTTCAATTCACAAGAAATTAATATCTAAAAAAAAAGGGACCAACAGACGACAGTTGAGCTGAGCCCCAGATCTAAACCGGACTATATAGCACCACCTTGAGTAATGTCACTTTTGTTTGGATTTAAGGAGTTCGATTGCTATCGAATATGGAAAATTTGAAGTAAAATGAGTAAAACAAATTTTCATTTTCCAAAGAAATATACCTAGCACTTTCTAAAAGATTTCGACTATTTTTCAAAATGGTTTTGTGACATAAAGGGAACTTTTCAAAAGACCCAAATGCCGAATTAGTTTATTTTCAATGTTAAATTCCCTTAGTGAATCAATCAGAGCGAGAACGGGGGAATTTTCTCCAAAGTGTAAGTATTCCTTTTATTTCTCAAAAAACTACCTTTTATATATAAAATGTGAGACAAATTTTTTTAGAAAATAGGTACGGATATACTGAACTTATCGCACACGCGTTTTAGTGGTCATTGGCCTATTATAACTATATTTTTGATAAAAGACGACAACGAACAGTTTTAGAACTAAGTTCTAACGTTATAGTTTTCGACTTCTTTTTAAAAAATTAAAACAATTTTACATTTCAAAATCTGGTCTTTGAAGACACTATTGTGTCAATTTTTTCCACTTGTTTATTTGATTGACAGAAAATTGTTTGTCTTCTGCAAAGACAACGAAAATTTTTCTAACGTCTTTGTCAGTTTATTGACAGCTATATACTTCCAGTTTCTTTGAACATACCCATTAAGTTCTTTACGAAATAGCATCATTAGGTATCTCTTAGACGGCTTTCACACCTTGCAATATTCTCTTGCAATTTCGAAAAAACGTAGGCGAGGGACTTAGGTGGTCGCCGGGGAAGAAAAGAGAAGGAACGACGACATTGCAATTTGTGGAAACTGACATTTGTTTAACTGTTTTTGATTGCAATATAATTTTAATTAAAAATACACGGTCAAAATGAAAGTTGAACACAAAGATATATTAAAACGTCTTTTATTTACGGTTTGCAATTTGGAATACATAGTATTGCCGGAGGTCTAGGTTCGATCCCCAGCCTCGTCCAACTAATAATAATAAAAATAAAACGGCTACTGTCTCTTGCGAGGAATTGAAAGAACTTTTAAGAGTATCTCTTTTTGTCATAAAAAAGTGCCGCTCACATTAGCCATTCGAATTCGGCAATAAACTGTAGGTCCCCTCTATTCCTGCAGAAACGCACAGAGGAATGGTTGAGAGTTGTAAGTCTCTAGGCCCTAGTTCTTCATGAGCTCTTGTGCCATTAAATTTATTTATTTATTTAATTTGGCATACGGCAGTTTGACTGAATGATGGCTGTCATTTCTGACGTTAACAGATTCGGAAACTTCCCCATTATCAATGGGTACGTTCAAAAGACATAGGGAACTTCATAAGTAGTCAACTACATTCGCTGAACGCAAATTTGACTATAGGAAACTACATACCTACTTAGTTGATAACTAGAGTTGTCATTAATGGTGAAGTACGAACTTTACTTTAAGGCTTTACCTTCCGTTGATAGGAAGAAATTACTTTTAATAATATTTTTATCTGATTATCACCTCGCACAAGGCATAAATCAGTTAGGAGTTATGTAATATTATATATTTTTGCTAAGTTCTTTACTCAAACTGCTAAGAGAAACGTGAAAAAACAAGTCACGGAAGAATACAGTTCAGCTTGCTGTTTAATGACGAAATATATCTAATGAGCTGATATTCTGACACAAATGCACTTGATTTGAAATGTAGGGAGATATTTCTCGACTAGCTTTCCATCCGTTTTCCAATCAAAATTTGCCTAGATTAGAATGCATATTTTTTGACAGCTGACCAATCAGAAACTAGAAACTCGCCTAACTTTCAAGTCTCCTATGTTTTCTGAACATACCCAATGAAATAGTATATCTCTGTCAGTAAATAGTCGATGAAATTCTTTGTGCAGTACTGCGAAAAGCTATAAAGTTCTTAATTGACTGTTTTATTAGTCTGAAAAAAAAACTGCTCTTGTTCTTTTTTAATTGTGTTGCTTTTGGATCGAAAGTAGAGTTGAAGAAAAAAGGCATAGGTAAACTAACAAATCTATAACTGCATCCAAAATCACTTCAGCGATCTAGCTGTAATTCGTTGTCAATGAAAGCATTGTTGGCAAAGAATAAAAAAAAAATGAGCAAATATTTTTACTGTCTGTCAAAAGCAAATTGACACATCGTTTGTCAATTCAGCTGATTCTGCTTGTCTTTCCAATTTATTAAGCCATTCTGAGATCGTAGAGAGATCTAAAAGCAGGATTTCTGCTAAATTCCTCACCTTTTCTGTGCAAAAGACTGAAATTTACATTTCACTCTTAGATTATCGTTTTGGTTATATCTACCCGGTAACTTTGGGCGGCAAAAATCTGACAGCTACAAATTGTCTATAGTGCGCCCTCCCTAAGTAGTAGGTAAAAATTTTGTCAGTGCATACGGAATTCGTATGCCTGAGGGACTTTGCAAACTATTGTTGAGTGTATTCTGCCTAGTGCTCCCACCCTTGCCCCCTTCATAAATCAGAATATCAAGCTGAATATTTGTTTTTTCTCCAATTTATGGGATTCTAATAGCGTTGCCGAAGTGGCACGATCGTGCTTTTCTGACACGATAATTTTTTCGTGGCACGGTGGCATGTAAAAGTTATATATGGCACGTTTATTATCTCCATTATTTTACTTAAAATGAAGCAAATCTCAACAAAACTTAATAAAAATTTGTCCAAATTCCGTAAAAATTGGGCAGTAAAACATATTTTTTGACGGGCAAATGGTTTGCTTTAATTTTTCTTGTTGTATTACAACCCGAAATAAAATTGATTACAGTTTTTTTTTTCAACAAAATAGAATAATATGTGGTTTTTTCTAATAACACCAAAATTGGCACGCTTTTTTTAAAAAAATATGGCACGTTAATTTTATTTCGGGCGGCAACGCTGGAAATAGTCCGATTTTTTAATGAAACGTTCAAAATAACAAAATTAAGCATAAATGGATAATTTCTACTATTATTTTGAATGCCCTATACTTATATCACCTTCACTTCTTCTAAAACCTGACATATCACATCTTATGTTAACTATTATTTTTGTATTTATTATTTAAAGGTACCTATTTCTTTCTACCATTATTAAATTCCCATTGGAAAGTTATTGTAATTGGTCCGGTTTGTCGAATTGAAAATTTTGACATTTCTCCACGTTTCGAGATCTCCGATTCCATCGTTTCGATCGATCGACTTCGAATTAATTTTATTTTACAAATAATAAGGCCATTACTTGCAGAAAGTCTTTTCAGAAATATTCAATTAGCGATTTTCTTTTTACAGTAGGTAATTAAAAAAAAAGTTGTAAAATGGCTTGATTCTCAAATATCTCGAGTACATATAATGCTATCGACTTCAGGCTAATTTCATTCTATGCATAATGACGTAGTGAAAAATTGGTAAGACTTAAAATAAAATCAACCTACAGTTTTTTTTTTTTTTTTTTTTTTATTAAAAATTGTTTAAAAATATCGAATATCTTGAGAACACACAAAGATATTAACTTCGGGTTAATTTTATTTTATACAAAAAATTATAGTTGATAATCGGTATAGAGTTTGTAAAAAAAATCAACTAACGTTTTTTTTTCTAGGCCGGCCAAAGAACTGCAAAAAAAAACTGCTAAAAATGTAAAAAAATAAATAGTTTTCGGCTCAAATATCTCGAGAACAACCAATGATATCAATTCTGAAATAATTTTAATATACACACGATACCATAATTAGTAATTGATAAGGTTTGTAAAAAAATTCTATTGACGGTTTTTTTCCAGGCCACTGCAAAAGAAACCGCTAAAAATTGGTGACATTTTTCGTGTCGCATATATATGTATTTAGAGCAAACAGCCTTCTCTTGATTGCACAACTGATAAGTTTTTCGAAGATTTTGAATTGGCAATTTTCTTATAAAAAATAATATCGGGTGTCGAGTTTCAAAGGAAACCAATGGGCAGTTATCAGTGTGGGTCAAACCCAGCCTCTTTTTATTTTCTTATTTCTATACACTAAAAGATTCCGACTAGTTGGTACTGGTCACTGATGGATAACAAATAAACGAGAAGTTTTTAAAGCTAACTATATACTTTGGTATTTATCACATCAAAAAACCTCATCCAGTTTATAACCTCAAAATACTCATATTTATATATAATTCGATTCAAATCTTTTCCTTTTTGCTCGATTTGTGTCTGTCTGATGCTTTAGTGAGCCTGAAAAAGGCTTACAAATTTGGTCAATTCTTATGAAAATCTTTTCGAAGTACATATCCTTAGGTGTCTCTTTGAGTTTTATGCACTCCTGGAACAAAGTCTATCCTACACTACATGTACATTTACCATATAGGATCAACTAGACTAACCATCAGGCGACCATACTGCATAACATTATGCAAGAGAAGAACAGTCCTTCGTCTTGCCTTAAAGAATTTATGGAATTCAAACATTCGTATATAGATATACAACTAAAACAGGTGAGAAGGTCCGTTGCCTTCCTTCTGCACATTTGTATAGTGTATTCACATTCCTCAGGCAGGCATCATGGATCGATATGAAAACTATTGGACGCTGCAAAAATTCCAAGCTCACTTGACACACAGGTACAGATGCATAGATATACAAAATAGGTAAAAGGTAAACACAAGACAGCATCTATGCGCAGATAGAACTTCATGGTCCAAATTGAGATTCTTATATGACAAAAATGCATAATGTACACTATTGGAACAGTCAGTCAGGGTTGTGGTCAAGGGTGGGGGTTGTTGTATTGCTTAGGAATATCATTGTGGAAGTGGCCAGTAAGGTTGAATGGACGAACAAATGTTACCAAATGTGTACAGATGTTTCCAGGGCTTTGATGCTTGATATGGATGACATTTTTTTGTTTTTCCAAAGAAACAATAAAAAAAAATAACTTTGTTCTTGGATTAATATAAGATGAAGTCACACAAATGATAGTGAGTGATACACTATACTTTTTACGTAGGTACATAAAATGTACCAGCCGCTTCCAACTTAAGTTTTTTTTCAGAGCTACTACCTCTTGCGAGGAAGTGACAAATCCTCCAAGAGTATCTCTTGTCATATAAAAGTGCCGCTCAGCTTAGCCGATTCAGATTCTGCAATAAACTGTAGGTCCCCTCGATTCCTGCAGACATACACACAGGAATGGTTGAGAGTTGTAAGTCGCTAGGCTCTGGTTTTTCATGAGCCGTATGTGCCACCAAAATTTATTTTTATTTTTTTACATAAAATGTGTTAAATATTTTCATTTTTTTTTACACATGAGCAGGTCTTAGATATAAATTGTTTTGTTTTCATTATGTACATATATTATGTACCTATATAGTACACATTAAGAGGAGGAGAGGAGATATAACCTTTTAATTTTCAAGATTTTAACTTTTAAAGCGACGAAGACATTTTGGAAATCGTTTAAATATTTTAACATTCTATTGCAGTGATTAATCCTAAAAAACATATGCAAATTTAAAAAATTCTATAAAAATATCTTTTTTTTCTGGTAACATTATTATTTAATTGTACGATTTTAGTTTAAAAATAATAATTTAAAGATAAATAAAATTTTACTTGTCGGAAAAAATGCCACGTTTATTCAAGAAACGAGAAAGTTTTTAAGTTTGGTTTTCCCATCATAGATGACTTAGTTATAACAAAAACCATGAGTGTCAACTTAGCGAAACAACATTCACCGATCGAAAAAATTTTAATTGGGTAATTAGCCGTTAATTAGTCGTGAACTATAGTTGTGATAATTTCGAGTTTGTCGTTCGATGTTTTCTATGTTTTTAATTAGCCGTTAATTAGTCGTGAAATAGTTGTGATAATTTCGAGTTTGTCCTTCGATGTTTTCTATGTTTTTTTTGCACCTCTAAAAGGGGTATAAATGTTGATATCAACTTAGTTGTTATCAACTTAGCGAAGCAGAAAAGAAAACATAGAAAACATCGAACGACAAATTCGAAATTAGCACAACTAATTCACGACTGATTAACGGCTAATTACCCAATTGAAATTTTTTCGATCGGTGAATGTTGTTTCGCTAAGTTGACACTCATGTTTAGCTTTACAACTTTTTTTCTTTTGAGGTATATTAAGCTATAGGTCTTTTCCATAACTGGCAAGGACCTATGTATAGCTAATGCCGAGTCGATATATGTACAGTAACCCGCTTTGTAAGCTCTTTGTTTGGATCGGTAAAATTTTCTAAAGCCTCATTAAAGCTAGATTGGTTTTACAGGCGAGGCAATCAGTCATAGCTGCTGATCTCTTCTTCTTCTTTACTGTCATGTTTTAAATGTATGAAGCTAGCAAAAATTAAATTATTAATAAACTAGAATCTTAACCCTAAAAATGTATGAGTGTTGCTATACAATTCTAAACTAACTTAAGAATCCGAACGGCTAATGTGAGCGACACTTTTCTCTGAGGTTTTTTCAATTCCTCGCAAGCGGCAGTAGCCGTTTTTTTTTTTTTTTTTTTTATTATTATTAGTTGGACCTAGACCTCCAGCATAACAGTCAATCACACTAGCCATTATGCCACGGCTTAAGTTATTAGAGCTCGATAATTACCGCCCTAAATGTAATGTTATATTAAAAACCTAAAATATTTTAGTTAAAATCATAAATTTTATATAAATTACACGAATTTCATGCTACCATTCACATTTTTCCTCATAAACTGTACATTCTTATGGGTAAAAGTAATAAATCCAGCTTCTACCATTTATAATGAGCTTATCAATTCAGCTGATATTGTTTTTCATTTTCAGGTGAAAATTTAGAGATCAAACTTTTAAATTGTCTTTAAATTGTCGAGTAAAATATTGGTTTTAGTAATTAGTGTCAGTTTATTTACTTTACCTCTCAACATCTTCGGATTCCCTTTACTGGCTTGGTTCGCTGCAGTAGATATTTCTCATTAAAATCGTAAACTTTGATAAAAAAAAAAATAAGTAGGTACTGCATTTGTATTTTATTACAAAAAATGTCTAAAGCATAAAGCCTAATTTATAGATCAAAGCGAAGTGAAATTTTCTTACAACGTGAAAAGTTCAATAAAATTAAATGCAATTATTTAAGCGAGAAGGAGGAAGAAATTTGTGTCGAAGTTAATATAATTTAATGGACTTATCTAAATTAAATTTTAAATTAAATTTATTTTCATTGTATACCTACCTTTCGACGCGAGGTCGATTTGGATTTCACTTCGCATTGATGTATATAATGTATGTTACCGTAAAAAGCTGAAATAATGAAATTCTAGAATTTACCGGTAAATTCTAGAATTTCTCAACACCATTGGTAATAATTGTTTTTTCTTTTTGTTTTCATAATTCATTTCGGACTTTTAGTAAAATTAAAGTTTTACTTTAGAGACATTAAAAATATTGAAATTCATTTCTGTAATGTTGAAATTAATTTCTTTATATTCTGAGAGAAAGAGAGAATCGCTGCATCTTTCGGTGTTTTACCAGTCCGCCATTATGCATAAAATTAAAAATTCATAGTGGCAAAAGTCCGCAATGAATTATGAAAACAAAACGAAACAAATGTTTACCAATGATGCTGAGAAATTCTAGGATTTACCGGTAAATTCAAGATTTTCATTATTTCGGCAAAGTCAGTTGTGTTACTTAAAAGATAAGGTACGTGAATAACTCAAAAACAAGGCATTTAGCTGTAAAAAAAAAAAGTCAAAACTATTTTTCCGTTATGTGATTTTTTGTTACAAAAATTTTAAACGCAGTTTTATTCCAATTACGTACTTTGGTCATCATATTGTTATGTTAGTTAAATCAAAAGCATATACCACCCGTTTTTGATAAAATTTGAAAAAAAAAACTACATCGGGAAAATAATATTCTACCAAATATAAAGAAAATCGTCTAGGCTCTTGCTCAGATTATAGTTGACGCACGGAAAGCACATCAGACCGACACACGATTAACTTCAAAAGTTAATTCCAAGTCAATTATAAAGTCTTTATTAATTCAATCATTTCAACAAATTATCAACCTATTTTAATAGCTCATTTTACACGAATCTGAATGCACTTTTGAAAAAAAAATAATGATACAGACTGAATATATAGTACACTAGCCGATAAAACCCGGCGTTGCCCGGGTCTTCTTTAGTAAAACCTTTGACAACCAAATATCGACCAAAAAGATGATTTAAAATCAGCACTCGAAAAATGTTCAGCTTAAAGAGCGCTACACACCATCCTTGTTACTTGTCAGGTAACATTGACGTTTTTTTTGTCAGGTAACATTGAAAATAAGCCTCCACACGTATCAATGAACATTGACAATTATTTTCCTAAAATTATGTGTGTGGGTTGTGTGGGCTTGCATTTGAATTAAAATGTAATGCACCTAATTATGTACCTACCTGCCTGCCTATAGTGTAATTTTAAGATAACTTTGAAAATCAGACTATTTGTATGTTATGTTATACCTACCTCCCATTACCCCCTAAGGAACGAACGACCGTGAATTTTGTTAGTAACCACTTGACAAAGAAATTAATAATATCAATGGAATGTTAAATTTTTTCTTCTTCTCTACCATATACCTACCATATTCTTAAAACGAAGCATTTTTTCCCAGCAAGGGTTATTGCCGTCTATGAAGAATAATTCCGTGCCAAAAAACCGGAATACATTTTTTACCACCCCACCCATCACTTATCAACATCAAAAAAATTTTACCACTTGTACTACCTAAATAAAGTACTACTTGTACTACCTATTAAAATAAAAATACATATGTAGGTAGGTAGGTATTACCTAAAAAAAAAAAAAATGTTGAGCCGATTCTGGAAACCAGATCCCTCCTTGCGCACGTTCTTGTCTTCTTGTGTTCCCACATTACATTTAATCTTCATTTAAAATCTCGAACCTTGAAAATCCGATCATTAGAACTCAAGGTGTAAATTTTGCTGATTTGAACGTAATAAGCACCCCCACATCACCTTTGCTTACCTACGCCCTTGACTGTGTAGTTACTCAACAAAAAGAATTAGAAAAACAAACCCCTTATTGTGCACGCTCTTGCCACTAAATAAGCTCGTTTCCATTCACCATCACCAACCACCAACCTCCAAACCAACAAAAATTTCAGTCTTACCTTAAAATCCAACAATTAGAACTCACGTTGTCAATTTAGTCGATTTTCATGTAATAAGCATCCCCCTATCCTATTTACGTGCGCCCTTGATTGTGTAATTACTCAGAAAAAAAAATTGAAAATAATTTTTATTAGGGGTGCATTAAATGCCCATTACCCCTCCTTGTGCACGCCCCTTGCCTATAAGTTCGTTTCCATTTACCATATCCAGCAAACACCCACCACCAAAACCAAACAATTTCAGTAGCAAACATTTATTTCTGCAGCAAATATTATACCTACCTTACTCATATACCCTACTCCACTCATTTCTTACTATAGAGAAAATCCCTACCGTGGATGTTTTTTTTTTTTTTTTATTTGAACTTTTCCTATTACACAAAAATATCAACACGATTCGTCGCCGGTGAAAACAACTCTCTACTCACTATCTCGCTCCCACCTACCAAGGCACATTATACTGCACATGGTTTGAATTGTTTTTTTTCGATGAAAATTTTTTACTACCCACCACTTAATTTTCATCAAAAATTTTTCCTAAAAATAAAAAAACAAAAATATTACCCTACCTAACAACTCTTTTTTTGAGCCGATTCGAGAATCAGCCCACCAAAAATATGGATTTGACGATAAGTCAAATCCACATGCCACAAAAGGCAATTTTCCATGGCAAAACAACTCCTCCTTATAAATAATTGAGCTTGAAGTAAATGTGAATTGAAAATCTATAAAACAGAATTTAGTAAGGAAAATACCTACATGCTTGATTTTAGAAAATTTCCATACGATTTTTTTTGTGGTAAGTTTTTAATTTGTTTATTATTCTGTATATAACAAAAATTTTCTTTTCTGCTGTATCCTATAGCATACCAGATAAGTGAAATTTGTATTATATCTATTTTTTAAAAGAGTTTTTTTTGTTTGTTTGTGAGTTTAGTGCATACATACAGCCAAACTGACAAACAAAAAAAGGTATCTTTTTTATATAATAGTATAGATTAAAGTTGTTGTTAAAGTTGACAAAATGGGAAAGTCGTAAATTTCGAAATACTTTCGACTAGAACTGCAACACACTTTTTTAACCAAAGTCAAAAGTCAAATTCATTACCCTAAGGCCTAAGCAATCTTGTAAAATAAATGAGTGAAATGGTTATCTGCTATTTAATTTTTTTTTTTATTTTTCAGTGGATAAATTCCGTCAACAAAGGTTGCTGGAGGCTTTAATAGGTTTAAGAACTACACAACCGCGTCTAATATCTTGCATTTACTAATGGTTTTTAGCAGACATTCAAAAAAAAAAGAAAGAATTTTCTTCAGTCCTCCTCCCAACTCCGAAACATATTTTATATGATGAAGCGTGTATGCAACCCTTTACTGCTGACTATAGAGCTTAGGAATTATTCAAAAAAAAAAAAATTACAAAAGAATGTGAAAATATTGACTATACAAAAGGCGTCATAGCTTTCAGTTAGACGCGCAGACAGAATCAGTTAAAGCAATGCCATCCTCATACCACTAGCTTTAGCTTTAATCCAAAGCTAAAATGTATGAACTTTATGCTCTCTTTTTTCTTTTTTCAAATGGCTGAGAATGCAAACCCCCTATTGTGGTCTGCCCTGCTGATAGTATAGATTGGTATGATACTCTTGGTATCTAGTGCGATGCTGGTATAGATACTGCTGTTCTTGCCCTTTTTTTTTTGGATGATGTTATTGTTGATGCTGCTGCGATGCGGATCGATCGACTAGTCCTGGAGACTGATAGATAACAAAAGTATTTTCCCATCCCAATTTATATAAAGCACATAAGGAGTTTTTAGCTAGGAAGCCAAGCCAAAAAAAAATATAGAAACAAAAAACTGAGAGGACGCAATCGATAAAAGGCTACCTTGTTTTTTTGTTTGTGCGTTCGCGTTTGTTTTCAAAACCCACAGAGGGCGGTTTAATTTACCTTCATCAATAAATTTATTCTGAAACTTTGTTCTTAATTTCGATATTTTTTTTTTTGTTTTTTGTTTTCACTTCTGATACCATTGTAACTTTTGTTCTATTTGTGGAACAGGTGATGTCAGAGTTGGTTTGACTTAGATTAAAAGCAGACACGCACTCCACATAGCTTTGATAACCTTTTTACGGTTTTAAGGGACTAAGTTTTTATATACTTTTTTATTATTTTTATATTTTTGTTTTAAGAATTCGAAAAGCGTGATGTTTTTGTTTCGTGAGCAAGTTGATTTTTAAAAATCGAATGATATAGATGGAATGTTATTGAGATGGGAGGTAACTAACAGGACTTTTTGGTGTGGCTATGAAAAGGTACAGGATGGATATTTTATCTGTGGATGGATATGAAAAAAGTTTGAAATGTGTTTTTTTGTTTGATTTAACAAACTATGAAAATGTTATTTTGGGTTCAATCCAAGCAACTTATTTTTGGCTTTGAAAATTAGGTGTTGCAACGGAGGCATCCCGAACGCAGTTGCTTTAACATTCATTTTCTTGTTCCTGTGTATTCATGTTTTCAGATTTTTATATTGTTTTCGGTATTGATGACACACAAATCGAAGAGAAGCTAAGCCAGTCTATTTCAATACATTAACCAGAATATCTTCAAAATGTGTCTATCCATAATAATAACTTCGAATGTGGCATGCGAACTCATAAATAAACAAATTCATACAAAATCTTTGGGCACTTATTTCATTTTTCATTTAAGGACGAATGCGTTTTTGGGGACTTATTTCATCTTTGAACTTGAGGACTTCAAAAAAAAAAATTTTAGGGAGTTATTTCATTTTTGGTTTGAGGGGTTATTTCATTGGGGGGTTATTCCACAGAGCCGTTCAAAGACTGGAAACTATCAAAGAGTATTGCATTCAGTTCACTGCTAGGTTAGGTTAGGAGGGGCCTATTTGTCCATTGTGGTCCCCCTAACAGAGAACATCTTAAATTAATGGTTGACATAGACCTGTGCGTCTATGCGTCCATTCTAATATGAGCTGAAGCCAAAATAAGTGCGGGCTGATTTGCTTCAAATGTGGTATAGGGCATTTTTATGGGATTCCCTTGACAGGAAATTCGAATTTTCGACTAGGATCCTTTAGAACAGCCATATAACTGTTTCGGAATTTTTTAGTTTTTTTTTCCAAAACAGATTTAATGATTTAAATTAAACTCGTTGGTTGTAAGAAAACTGCGATTCAGGTTTTAGCCAAAAACTTAAACTTCGCATTATGGAAATAAGTTTTGAATTATTTTGAGAAAATCGCTTTATTTTGATGTTTGCTTTTGTATGGCTTGACTTTATAATTTTGCAATCTAGTATTCTGGAGTAGTTTAAAGAAAAAAAAAAATCAAACATAAAATTAATTAATAACTTTTGACTTTCTTTAGTATTATTTCGTTAAAAATAAATTCTATTACATTATTGAAAAATGAATGTACATCTTTGATATGTAGCTATACTATAGTTATTAGAAGGGCCAGTTCACGCGATCCAGTCGTGTATATTTTTTTCTATATATTTTTGTTTTTAAATAATGTAATTGGGACATGAGGATGGACTAGGCTAAGTTTTTCTTCAAATCTTAGACTAATTTACAAAAAAAAAATACTATAAAAAAAACAATGATTTAAATTAAAAATTAAAAAGTTTTTAACGAATGCGAAGCAAGGCGAGCACGGGTTTACTAGTTAAACTTTAATGCAACACCTACATGTTTTCTTAAATGTTTAATGACATTTCATGAAGTCATGCATTATATTGTATATTATAAATATATTCTAAACAATTTAAGTGTAGGTACACTCGGGCGTATACGTACTTTTTTTATATATTTTTTATTTTTTTAAAAACTTGATTAAACTTAAGTGTCCTAAGCCTCTGTTAATATTTAGATACAAATTGTAAATTTTCAACAGTATCATGGTAGGATTATACCACTTCTGTGTAAACTGTGCAATTTGTTGCAAATGCCAATCAAAAATTCGACTTAAAATCTTTTTCAAAATCTCCTTTCGAAAAAAATTAAATTTATCTTCCAACCCAACTTTTCTAGAACTTGAACGGATAAATCAAAACTAATGTTTTCTAATAAAAATAATTATACAGAGACTAACATTTTGAATGGCATAATATTCCGTTAGTATACACCTATCAGGATCCTAATATTTTTTACTCAGCGATAAAATATATTTTCATTAATTATAGGCCATAAACTTCTAGAGATAACGCAGTCTACTTGTTCAGGAGTTATTGATTTGCTCTTTCGTTATTAGGTCTATCTTCCTTTTAATCCCACCAATCGGAACGTTTCCATATCTAAATGGCTACATTTCTATATCTAATTGGAACCTTTTCTTGCCAATTCATCCACTATATCATTCCCTTCTATATTGCTATTTCCAGAAACCCAGTAAATTTTGACTTGGTTGATGTTGCAAATATTATTCGCTACGCCTCGAATATTTGCTACTGCGTTGGATCTTGTAATCTCACTGGCTATTGGTTTGATAGCAGCTTGGTTGTCCACGAAAAATGTGATCTCCAACGAGGTCAGTTTTTTCTTGTGAACCATTTCGGCCGCTTTTTCAATAGCGTAAATCTCAGCCTGAAAGACACTACACTCATCTAGGTGTTTATATGATTTTCTGATATTAAGAGCTTCACAAAACACCCCATCTCATGTTCCCTCTTCCATTTTGTGACCCATCTGATGTTCACTAAGTAGTGAGTTGGGTTCCCATCCATTCCTTTCGGGTATTACAATAGAGAAGTCCTGTTTGTGGCGTAGGCCTTCGTGCCCCCGTTATTCCTATACAGTTTCTGTATCTTGGTTCATGTTTTTGAGATAGCTATCTTTTTCTACAGACTTCTACAATACGATCGAACCGTGGGCAAGTATGGGAACGATCGCCGTATATATCCACGGGATGACTTCCGGTCGCATGTCCCACCGTGTACCGAATCTTTATTTGCATGTTAAGAAAGCACACAGTGCTTTTTAATTCTTTCCGCTATGTTCCAATTCCAGATTAGCTTGGAATCAAGGATTACGCAAAGATATTTATCTTCTTTGGAGAGTTTCAGAGGAATTTATTTTAGCTTTGGAGGAGTAATACCTTCTCTAATTTTCTTTTCTTCGTAAACATAACTATTTCAGTTTTTGCAGCGTTAACCCCGAGACTATTTTTTGCTGCCCCAAGATGTCAAAATTACCCTCCCAGTAGTGTGTTGAATCCACAATTCCAGATTCAACTCTAACATATTCCAGAGCAGATTTAATGATGAACTCTGTTTTTAAGTGGTTAAACGCTACTTCGATGTCTAAAAATGCTGCTAGGGTGTGTTCTTTGTACTCGAGACTTGTCTCAATTTGTGAAACGACTTCGTGCAATGCAGTCTCCATTGGGTGAAACTTATCGGTCTGTAATCAAAAACATTAGAAAAGAACGGACTTCTGGCTTTAAAAAAGAAAGTATGGCATGACATTGTAAGTGTTTCCGTTGTTTATTTATGATTTTTTTTTTTTTTCTATTTTAAGTCGATTTTTTAGAAAATTGTCCCTCCTGCCATACGATTTTTTTTCTTGTCTCCACTCAACCTATATGCTCTAGCCTTTTGTCACGCCTTAGGTGAATCACCCAGTTGTTATGTTTTCTTTGATACTTAAGCCTAAATTTTTTCATGAAACCAATACTTGCTCCCATAGACGAATCATTAAAAAAAATCTACCGCATAGCGGTAAATTCATTCATTTTTGTTATTTCTTCTTCTCATTATACTTATCATATCATTATGATAGCTCGTTTTCTTTTTTTTTTTAATGATATTTTATGCACTTCAGTATCTTTGTTTGCTTGATAAATTAATCACCAAATGACACTTACAGCCATCACTTGGATGTCGCATAATAAATAATAAAATACACCAACTCTAGACAAAAATATAGGAACACACAAACAAGAAAGTCCTTTAATTTTATAGAGCCAATATTGTTTACTTATATATACCTGTCAAAAGTCAAATATAGAGTTATAAGGCACGTTTGGAAATAAATTACGTCTTTCGGTTGTTCGCTTTATAGGCATTAAACTTTATCACCTCACACGTTTTGACAGCTTACCACTTGAGTCTACCCCTTAAATTCTTGTTTATCTGAAAAATGAACCCTTTCGATAGTAATAAAATAAATATCGATTAATAACTTTATCACGAGAAGCTAAATCCGGTATTCATACAAGTATACATTATATCATTACCTATATATGTTTTTGATTTCACCTTTTTTTTGAGGTCACATTACACCAGCCTTGCTCCACCGTAGTTTTATGCAAAAGATAGATTTTTGATTGACTTTATCAAAATACAATAAGAAGTGGCAGGGGGATTGGGGGTAGTTTCGGACTGCTAGACAAGATAGAGAAACTTATTTGACATTAAATTGAAACCCTCTCTTTATTTTTTTATTTTTTTTTATTTACAGAGGTTGGCACAATTAAATGCGAAAAAAATTACGAAATCTGTGAAGGATGTGGACAAAAAATTCAGGATCGATATTTGATGAATGTTGGCGACTCGAATTGGCATGAAAATTGTCTGGCGTGTTGCTATTGCGGGACACAACTCAGTCATACGTGTTATGTGAGAAATTCAAAGCTGTATTGTAAAATGGACTATGATAGGTGAGTAAAGTGAAATCGAAAGGATTTTTATTTATGGTTGTTCTGGGTCAAATAGAAATAAACGTACTTATATCTAAAAGCCTTAATGTGGTTAGTTACTTGATTTTTTTACAAAATGGATGTCCTTAAGTTAAAAAAAAAAAAAGGCAAAACTATGCAAAAGCCATCATAAGAACCCATATATTGAGTCAAAAGCCTCAACAAATTTCATATGGATTTTAGGCTAGACTTTCAGTCTAGTACCTTCAGTAAATTTACCCGTATAAAGTTAGCATGACAACTTTCGAAAAAGTAACTTTTGACTGTGTCAGAAATTGCCGTATAATTGCCGTAAATATGCCGTGAAGAGAAAAAAATTGCCGCGACAGTGGTTCTTCCAAAAATGGTTTTCATACAAAATCTTCATATAAAGTTAGCATGACACTTTTTGAATTTTGGTCCAAACTAAGTTCTGAATATGCCATGTCGTCCAAATTAATTGCCGTAGATATGCCGCAAAGAGAAAAAAATTGCCGCGGCAGTGGTTCTCCCAAAAATGGCCAAAAATGGTTTTCATACAAAATCTTCATATAAAGTTAGCATGACACTTTTCAAAATTTGGTCAAAATATTTTCTGAGTATGAAATATCCTTCAAATTAATTGCCGTAAATATGCCGTGAAAAGAAAATAATTACCGCGACAGTTTTGGCGAACAAAAAATGCTTTCACGTGAATTTTCACAATTATTTTTCATCTAATAACAAAACGTTGTTATCTATTAATATTTTTATAGTTTTATTCATTCTAAATATTTCCTTCTGTGTTTAAAGTTGGTTTTAATTATTTTTCAATAAATCTCAACATTCATACTACCTCAATCATAATTTTGTCACTGTGGCGTATACTTATTTTTTTATCAGCATTACATAATTTAAATTTAAAAATCTGGACATCACAGCTTTACTGTTTGTCGCATTAAAATTGAAAACAACAATAAATTCAGCACTATCGGCCTTATTTCAAAACAAAACAATCAGTACAAATTTGAAATAATCAAGTCGAAAAATAGTAACATAAGATTGTCAAAATAACAACATTAATTTTTTTTAAATAGATTTCACAATAATTTTCTGTATCGATACTTTACCAATTTGTATCAATAGCCAATCTAGATAGACCGTTCGAAAAAAAAACAATTCAGAAAGTATGCAATTTATTGTTACCACGACTTTCCGACTTGTTCGGCCTAATTTTCCAGTTTTTGTGTTTGTGGTGCGTTTATCTGGTTGAATACAAATCCAACAAAAAAATCCCCAACCAAATCGGATAGTGGTTAGCCGAAGCTTTTGTATGAAAACCATTTTTGGCCATTTTTGGGAGAACCACTGTCGCGGCAATTTTTTTCTCTTCGCGGCAATTAATTTGGACGACATGGCATATTCAGAACTTAGTTTGGACCAAAATTCAAAAAGTGTCATGCTAACTTTATATGAAGATTTTGTATGAAAACCATTTTTGGCCATTTTTGGAAGAACCACTGTCGCAGCAATTTTTTTCTCTTCACGGCATATTTACGGCAATTAATTCCAACTATATGGCATATTCAAAAGTAATTTTTGACCAAAATTTAAAAAGTGTCATGCTAACTTTATATAAAGTTAGCATGACATCAATTTTTGGGAGAACTAGTGGCGCGGCAATTTTTTTCTCTTCACGGCATATTTACGGCAATTATACGGCAATTTCTGACACAGTCAAAAGTAGCTTTTTCGAAAGTTGTCATGCTAACTTTATACGGCTAGTAAATTTACGACTTCTCCCATAAGATAGCTTTCAGCTTGCTTAAAAGTATGCAAAAATAGGATATTTGAGTAGTTGGAAATTGAGTGGTATTTGAAAAGTAACGCTGTACTGTAATAACACTACCCTCACCTAGAAGGAAGCTTATATCTGGTGCAGTATATTATTAGTTGCATCACATCAAGTATAAACGGGTAATACAAGATTTGTCAAAGCAGCTACGACGCCTCTACGGCTATAGCCTTCTGCATACGAGGAGTAACATTAAACATTTTCAATCAATAAATTTCACTAATTTTTGCCAAAGGGTTGCCAAATTTTTTTCGTAATTCAGCGCGACAAATGACAAAAATATAGAAAAATTACAGGGTTTTAATCTCCTTTTCGGGACAGAATAAAGACTACAACATAACAAAATCAATAAATTATTTTACTAGAAAGACGTGACTAAAATGTTTTTATAGGTAGATACCATATTTTTTACTTGAGATATATATGTAGGTACTATATGGCAAGTTTTGGATTCGTAAAAAAAATTGAACTCGAGATAACAATCAAACTTGACATGATAGGGAAGACGAAAAAAGTGGGTCTCGCAATTCTGTCCGTCTGTCTGTCTGTCTGTCTGTGGACTCGCCTACAGCCTAAACCCATGGGCTAATTTTAATTAAACTTGGTATCAAGTGTTTTCGGGACATTACCCCGACACGTTTTTTTCCTTTTATTTTTAGGACCAAAAATAACGGTACCTACCATATAATTTTAGCATTTTTGGAAAATCTTATTTTTCTCAAAAATGGCTCGACAGATTTTTCTAAAAAAAAATCAATAAATTTTATTTATATGCTACCTTTTTGTAATAATTAAATTTCCAAAAAATGGTTTTAAATGGTACCTCCCATAGAACCATTTTTTTATTTTCGTTTTTCTAGAAAATGAATAAACTGATTTTGATAATTTATTTTATGGATAATCTTCTGAAAATTTTAAATAGTACTGTGTACAAAATTTTCGATTTTTTTTTTTTTTTTGATTTAAAAAAAAAAAATTAAAAAATTTTTTTTGAAAAAATATTTCGAAAACAACTTTTTTGATTTTTATGAAGCTTGGTAACAAGCGGTTTTTTAACATTATCTAAAATAATTTGAACACAAATTTTTCTTATAGTCAAAATTAACGGTACCTTCCATACAAATGTTAAAAAACCGTTACAGGAAATATAAATTTTCTCGAAAATGGCTACAACGATTTTGATTAAAATTATTTTAAATACTAATATTATTATGGTCTACGATCTGCCAAAATCAAAATTTACAGCTAGCCATTATTAACATTACCTCTCATAGAAACATTTTCTTTATTTTGGACTATCTCATTATGTGTCTAACCGATTTAAATTAAATTTTTTATACAAAAGCTTCTTAAAAGTTGAAATAATACTGCATATCAAAATTTTCAAAAAAACTAATTTTGGATATTTCAAAAACGGGTAGATATTTTTTTTCGAAATTTAATTTTTAATTCAACATAAATGAATTCTAAAAAATTGTGTACCAATTTTTTTTCTTAAAAATGTTTACAAAATTTTATATATAAAAAATGAATTTAAAAAAAGACAGCTCCTACGATTTCAAATTTTTTTTTCTCCAAAACTAAGATTAGTTAAAGAAATCAGATGGTGTACTTTTTTTAGCTCTCAAAACAATTTAAGAAGACTTCTTAAATAAACTTAATCAGAATTATGTTGATTTTTAATAATTTTATAGGTACTAGTTTAAACTTAAGGCTCCCAAAAAATATTATTTACTTTTATCAGACTGAATCTTTAAAATTCGGAGAAACTTTTTACTACAAAAGCAAGTTTGTGCGACCCAGTCGTGCGTTTTATTTATTCACAAAATCGTATCGCGAAATAATTCTTAAGTGATTATGGGCGCGTTAAGCTCGCAATGTAGGTTTGTGTTTCTGTAATTTCATAGCAAATTTCAGCTGATGAACCAAACTGCTGTTGTCAAAAACAAATCTCTAGCTATCTAAAAATTGTCGGTACACTAAGTCCCTTTTCACACAAAGAAACAGGTTGCTGGAGATTTTTTTAATGCTTTCTTTTAATCTCCTCAACAATCTCTTGTACCATTTACACGAAGAAACAAAATTTGAAGAGATTAGCTGTATTTTCCTTTTAAACAACCTTGGTTGAACGCACACAAACGTAGTGTGAAGAGGAACGTAAAAAATAAAATCTCCTGAATTTGTTGACTGGGGAGATTTTGTTTACCCCTCTTTCTTCCTGCCCTTTCTCTCACCTATGAACTGAATAACGCTGGAAACTCAAATTCCTCGTGTGCACAAGCACTGAACGAGTCGATATAAAAACCGTCTTTTAATAATATTCGTAATGTTCGTTAACTTACCCAAATTGTTAATTTTTACCAATTTTAGTCATATTTTTTTATATTAACTTTTGACAGAAATAAAATTGAAAAAATTGGCAGTTTTAAGAAGTAAGCAAACAGAAATATTTTGCTAATTTGAAATATCAGGTTGCAAAAATGTCGTTCGTTTACTAAGGTTAAATTTAAATTACAACGCAGTTAGTCGAAACCTGGGAAAAAAGCTGTCCTGATAGGACAGTTGATTTTATGTCAACAATCCGGGATATCTGGCAAACCTACATAAAACCGAAATCCATTGTCTATTGAAACAAACGTAAGCTGCATAAAAGTCGCAAAAAAAAGGTAAAACTCGACCAGGCGCTTCGAATGCATTACAGCCTATTAAAATTAATTTGATATAATGAAATAGGTAAACTATTTTTCTCAATTATATTTTTATGATCTATCTACAGATTTTAATTTACATATATAAGCTCCTCAGTCCCATATGCTTTTTTTGTTGAGTTTGCAAAAAAAAAAATATGTTCATATGTATCTCCGTTTGTTCTTTAAGCCTTTTAAAAAAGAAACAAAAACAGTAAGTTTGCAAACACTCAACATCGACTCTCTAAGACTGAAAGCTTCCTTTTAATAAAAATTAATAAAAATGTTATCCGGCTCTTTAAGAAACAAAATGAAAAAAAAACAAGATGAATAAGAAATCTAACAAAGAAATTCATTCATAATATCCTTGCAGTGTGATTCCTTTGAAACCCAGCATCACGATTATATTCGCTTCATACTGAAACCTTTAAATTTATCCACCATCCCTGAAATTATCCAAGACTTCCTAATTTTTTCCTAAAAGTCCCTCTTTTTATGTTGAGTGTGTAAAAGAAGGTATTATACAAAAAAATATGATAAAGAAAATGGGTGCCGAAAGAATTCGTCCTCAAAAGATGAACACAAAAAAAATAATAATAATACAAAAAAAAAATCCAAAACGAAAGACGTGTTCTATGACAAAAAAAAAAAAGAAAGCAAGCACTAATATTAAGCTCAGAGGAAAATGGTGGAAAAGTATAGAAGAAAATATCCCTAAGGATTTTGTATTTATGTAGGTATAAGGAAACTAACTTAAGGGTGGAGTTTTCGCCTCATTTCATCTCGAGCGCAGGACAAAGCGATGCTTTAGCATTATTCATTGTCTCCTTGTCAATAATTCCCCTTTTTTGTTGTTGTTATTGTGTGTCCTTTGGTAAGGCTTCCGTTGCCGTGATATGGGGAAAAAAGACAATTTCCAAACAAAATGTCTAAGGATTCGAAATTTCAAACTCATATAAATTTATTTCGAGAGTTTTGTATTCAAGGAATCCTGCTAAATTTTTCCCAAACTAATTTGTTACTTTTTTTTGCTTTTTTTTTGTCCCTTAGAATTTTTGGCGTAAAATGCACAGGATGCTGTCATCCTATCTTACCACATGACATGGTGATGCGACCACAGAACTACATCTTTCACCTATCGTGCTTTGTTTGTTACGTCTGTCGACAGCCACTGCAGAAAGGCGAGCAATTTCTGCTACGAGAGGGACAGCTCTTTTGCTATCGGCACGATCTGGAAAAGGAACTCTATCTGGCCCAGCATTGTGGTGGCGATGAAGATGACATTCTACGACCAAGGGATGGCAGAAGAGGTCCAAAACGCCCACGAACAATTCTAACGTCCCAGCAGAGAAAACAATTTAAAGCTTCCTTCGATCAATCACCGAAACCTTGTCGCAAAGTTCGTGAAGCCTTAGCGAAAGATACCGGACTGTCAGTGCGAGTGGTGCAGGTGTGGTTTCAGAATCAGCGGGCGAAAATGAAGAAAATTCAACGTAAATCTAAACAAGATGGTGATAAAAATTCATCTGACAAAGATAAGGACGATAAGAGTGTGAAGCAGGAATCTTCCGGAAGTGAGAATGGCTATCTAGGTTCCTTCTCTACTCAACCGTTAAACCCAAATCTGCCTTATTCACCAGATGGTGAGTTCAATTATTATTATTCTTTTTTTTTTGCCGCCTGAAATTTGATTTAGTTTATTTATTTTTAGATTATCCAGCGAATTCAAATGACAGCTTCTGCAGTTCGGATATCTCCCTAGATGGCAGTAATTTCGATCATTTAGATGACGATGGTGATTCGTTGTCATTACAAAATCTAGAATTACAGACGTCTGGAACGCAAGGACGCAGTTCGAATGGAACCTCTGCGCATGATTCTCTAGCGAGTCTTAATTCACATAACATAATTAATCCAATTGATAAGTTATATCTTATGCAGAACTCATATTTTAATTCTGATCAATGAAATTAAGAGAAAAATGTGTAAAAATAATAATTTAAACAATAGTGCCATATACAAAAACAAAACAAGTAAACTTATGTTAATTATTTAAAGCAATGTTATAGAATTTATTATGTGTATAAACGTTGGGCCGAGAAAATACGAATTTATTAGAATAGAGGGAGGAAATGTGGACACAATAATGAAGGCCCAGTTTTTTTAAAATATCATCTGTCATTTCATTTCTGTTGATTTTTTTTAACTTAATTTAAGGCCGTGTGTTGAAATTTCGATAATATTTTATCCGAGACTAAATTTTGACGTTTATCCATACAAATTCACCTCATTATAGTGTTAAAAATTAATCTTCGGGTAAAATTTAACGTGATTTTAAACCAATTCACACACGGCCTAAGTTGAAAACCTAACCAAAGAATTGAGTTTTAATTTACATAAGTCTAGTGGATTAGTTTGAGTGTAAATGAAATATCAATACCAAAATATCGCGTTGACATGAAATCTATACAATTTCTTAACATTTCGATTTCACAGCTTATATATTGACATAAGACATTCAACCCAAGTTTCACCCGAACAATAATTCTAGTGAAAAAGTAGCCATTTTACTTTATGCCAGTTATATTTGAATTTTAAAATGCCTAGCCCACCCTTTCACATAGGAAAAAAAAAAGGAATTAAAAAAGTGGCCGAGTTCCGAAATGTATAATATGTTTTGATGCAGAACTAATGCCTTAATTTTTCATACGCATCAGCAACGGAAACTTGATGATTTGTAGAAATATTACATTACATAAGTCTGACGTTTCGGAATGCAAAAACAAAAAAAATTAATCGAAGCACCTGGAAAGTTTTTGGATGCGCAAACTGCGCAGTAAATGCGCATCTGATGACTTTTGGAACTCAGCCTGTTTTTGAATTTTTTTCGATAAGCCTATCTATATATGTATATAGTTTTTAGGTTTGCGTTGAAACTTTTGGATGGATGTTTATTTCATTTTCACTTAAACTTGACTGAAAATTGTATACTTAAAAAAATAAACATTCCAACGTTGTTTTGTAAATAAATTTCTGTACATTTTTGTTGTAAAAATAATATTTAATTTATAAATATTTAAGTAATTAGAATTTAAAACCATAAAAGATAAATTTTAATATTTTGTACATAATAAAGGGATAATAAATTATAAGAAAACATTTGTTTAAAAAAATATAAAAACAAACTTTAACAAAGTATAATCTTAAGTATAAAACAATTATTGTGTAAATAAGAACAATTTAAACAAATACCTATTTGCTTTTGTTGTTTTTTTTTTTGTATTGAAACTATTTCCAGAAAAATTCGTATGGCTATAAAGTTAAGTAAGAAAAATATTTTCACCTATACATATTATAGCCATGTTTTTTTGTATCGCAAGCTCGGAGGAAATTGGTCGAAAAAAACGATATTGGGCATTACCGACGCCATCACAGAAAAAACATGGAGTTTCCATACAAACTATCAATAACATAGAATTCATGCCGGTAACACAGTTTTTCTCCGTGCTTAAGTTAAGCACCAAAAATTCTCCGTGCTTAGCTTAGCCCGAATGGGCTTAGTTGTTGTTACATTTAACACGTAAACTGTTGAGCCCCGACATCGTTTTTTTTTTATTCAATTCCCTTCGGGCTTGCAAAAAAACACGGCTATTATTATCGATCACGTATGACAGTCGGTTGACTTTCAGTCAATATCAAAAAGTTTACCTGGAGTTTGTTTGACAAACCATCAAATAGAGTGTACACACTATCAGTCGTGAGCAAAACTGTCATACGTGTACCCCGCTTAAGTTAAGCAAAGCACCGAAAATTCTCTGTGCTTAGCTAAATCCGAATGGACTTAGGTGTTGTTGCATCCAACACGTACATTGTTAAGCACAAGGATCGTTTTTTTCATCCAATTCCCTTCGGGCCTGCAAAAAACACGGCTTATGTTGCACAGTACATGTTCTGAATGAGCTGACAATAGGCAACTACATTACAATGCTTAATAGTCAGTTCACAGTTCACACGTTTGCCTTAGGCCAGGCGCGCACATGCAACTAAACTAAATCGAAACCAAACTGTTTATAGCCGTTCCACACTATCCCATCGAGTATTAATACATGTCAAAAAAAAAGTGTGATAGAATTACTTACGACTGCCAAATTTGTATGAAGAAAACGATTTCATATTTTGCTTCCACACCTGAATCAAAAAAATCAATTCACCATAACCTCAAACCCCCAAGTGGGATAGAATGTGTGATGGTTTTAGAACCAATCCTAAAAATTTTCATGTATTAATACATGTCAAATTATGTGAGATGGGCTGTCAAGTCGTGTGGGATGTGATTTCATATTTTGTTTCCACACTATTATACACGATTTACTTCCCACTTTTTTGACATGTGTTAATACTCAGTGGGATAGTGTGGAAGGCCTTTTAGTTGCTTGTGCGCCCCTGGCTTTATGCAACAAAGAATTGTCTGTTCTATTGACAGAAATTTAGATACCTACGTTTAGAAGAAATAATAGAGAATTGAAGGTAAGTTTCTAGTCTGATTGGTAAGCTGCCAAAAAACTGTCTTCCAATTAAGAGAACTTTTATTGGATAATGACTGGGAAGCTTGTTCACGGTGTTCATACATTGGACTCACTCTTCCGACTATTTTTTTGACGTCTATATACGTTATCCTACTCGCACTTTGATATGGGAAACATACGGTGTCGGTCAAGTCAGGCAAGATTTTTTTTGTTTCTTAAAAATGTGCGGATGTTTTTGATTTTCTTAACGTTTTCTTTGGGACTTAAATAAAATACTACAAAACATTTTTTTTTCAATTGGAAATACATAGATTTTAATTATCTATATAGTAAAATTTTAAATTTAATTGAAAAATTTCTAATTAAACCTTCAACAAGCATTGAGGGCTTATTCAGATAGCGTGAATAATTTTCCATGTACCTACACATCAGCTTTGCCCCCCTGCTACAATTGTAGCGTTTTTGCTACATTTTTTTTCCACAAAAAAGTCACTACGTACAATTGTAAAATATTCCAAAAACACTACAATTTCTAACAATAAAATTCTAACTTCGAAATATGATTTTAATCAATTTTGCTTTCCATTCGGCAAAATATGAACTCTGACAGAACTCTGGACTCAAATTCATACAAATCACAGAGTTTCAAATTAAAGGATATATGCTAATTTTACAGTTTGCAGTTTTGTTAGTTATTTTGGCTATGAAATTGTGTTCATATAAAATGTAAAAAATAATAGCTTATAAAAATGGTAAGAAATCAAAATGATGAATCGGTCAAGTCAACTTTTTTTTTCGTTTCTGAAAGTGGATAATGTAATAGACTTTTTTGTTGAAGTAATTACTCAGACAACCATAAAACAAATAAAATGGCAACAAATCAAACTGAAATCATATTCGACAGAAAGAATCAATTTTGAAATTAAAATCTAAATTTAACAAAGTTTTTAAGTTGTTGTTGTTGTTCAAAATTCAATGAAATTGACGGAATAAAGAATGGTCAAGTCTAATAAACTGACATTCTAGTATAAATAATACAATACATATAATATTAACAAATGATATTGAAAAAAAATGAGTACATCTTTTTGTAAGCCAGATATTATATGCATCTATGTATGATATACTAAACTAAAATTTAGATTCAGACTTTTGACGATAGTGAAACACATTAGGTATACAAAAAATATTGAATGTCCGAAAATATTGACAGTTTGGTATACAGTGTTTTTCCGCATCTTACAGATAACTATATTTTGCTACATTTCTAATCTGCCGCACTACATGTTCAACCTGTTAGGGGAGCAACAGTGCTACACATTCTATTCACGCTGAGTAGATTTGCCTATCCGGAACATATTATTTTTCAAACAAATTTGTGCATGAAAGATGGAAAAACAAACTCCTAATCATTAAAAAAAATGAAGATACGTCATTTTTAGTTAACACGGTAGAATAGAAGTCGAATTCACGTCAAAAATAACTCGGTTGAGTAAGTCCAATATGAACACCGTCTCAAACTTGCCTTAAATGAATGGAGTTGAATATGCCTTCGGAACATCCCCATCGTCAGACTACTTTTTTGTCGTGTAGTGGATTGATAACTGATATATGTAGGGGAGGATGGGGCTCACAGGAACACTTAATGCTTGCCGATTTATTAAAATAAATTGAACAAAAAAAAGGCTCAAATTTGCTCACCACATATACCTTAAGTTGTTAACATCAAATAAATATATAATTGCTATTGCAACTGTAGTACTTTTATTTTAAAGATTAAAAATGCATAAAAAGTGCTTTTGCACCATTCTGGGTCGTACGAGATTATCTTCTGCTCAAAAAGTAATAATTATGAAGAAACTTTCACTTCACATAGTAGGTATTTAAATTAATTTATTCTTTTTGTTGAATAAATAACTTAAAAATTTTATCTGCAACAAAAACCATCAAAAAATAATCAGGTTCCTATTCTATAGGGGGTACAATGTACAAAGGGCTATGCAAATCAATACGAATTGCCTTTTAAAAAGTGTTATCGACCTGTTTGAACATAAATATTTCAACAAATTAAAATTCCACAAAACATCACTTAGCTCACTTTTTCTATATACAATTTTCAATTTAACTTTTCGACAAAGCCACTTAATTTTGAAAAGAAAGTCCTTGTGCCCCGATGGTCCTCTGTGCTCCGTCCTCCTCTATGTATACACTATAGGTCGCACGAACTTAGTCGTACACAGCTAAACATTGGAGATGTAGGTAGTGGTCCAAAACAATGTATCTAATGAAATTTTTTAAAGAAAATGTGAACAAAAGTCAAGTACTTTTGAAAAAATGATTTTTATTTAATTTAGTTTTTTGTTTCAAAAAATATATATACACGATTGGATCGTAAGAACTTGTTCAGTGAATAACTATAGGCGTATTTTTCCTTAATCTATAGTCTTAAACAGTCAAGTAACCTTGTCGTCTAATAGGAGGGCGTGTTTGCGCTAGCTCCGGTAGTTCTGATTTTTTGCTAAGTCGTTTATGATATTGAAAAACCACAGATTTCGAAGCCGAGCGTCAAACGCATCCTGGTCAAAAATCCAAAAAAAAAGTTTAATTTTCGCGCTTTTTTCAGTTATTGGCAATTTTAACCACAAAGGATTACTTTTTCGACTATAACTTCGCTCTAAGATCTCAAAGTAACTAAACTGTCTTCAATTTGAGCCTAGAACAATCTGTGTAGACCCAACATTTTCAAAAACACAGATATTCAAAATTTAGCAATACTAAATTTATAATAACAAATAGTATAATTTTCAGTATAATAAAAAAAATAAAATGGTTCTTGGCAAAAGATGCATAAAAATACTAGAGCGTATAAGTTGGGTCAAAAGGAGAAAAAAATCGTTTGGAGGGGCAGTCTATATCCCCCGTTTAATTGGGAGGGGCAATTTTTCAAAAAAATTGACTTGAAATAGAAAAAGACTCATAAAAATCCAACGATAATATTTGGAATATAATCCTATACCTTTTGTCAAAGCCAGGAATCCATTCTTTTAAAGTAAGGTTTTTTCAATTCATAGTTTTTGAAAAATTCATGTCCAAACTCAAAAAAAAACTGTTTTTTTTTTTTTTAATTTTTTTTTTAATTAAAATTTTACGTTATTGAGCACTTATTTTGTTTTCAATATTCAATTCTATTATCAATTCTAGGTCAAATATCAGTTCGAAAAATTGGTTTTTCATGAGGCCAATATCATAAACGACTGACTCATCAAAAAATCAAAACTACCGGGTCTAACGCAAGCGCTGATGTATAAAGTTACTGGGCTAAAAAAATAGTTCAATAATATTTGTTCTCTATTAAATTTGAAGCAAAATTAATACATAATAAAAAACTATAGCAACTAAACTATACAGTTTCTTTATCGAGTCCTATTTTCATCATATTCCCCTAGCCTGGATCGAATATATATTCAAGTTAAGAATATACACAACTTCCATTTTTAAACAGCTCAACGACATGATCCCTGATAGATAGATTATAGAAATTATTTAGAGTTTCCGTTATAATACGTTATATTTTGTAAATACATTTTTTGTCTAAACTGATATAATTTAGAAAAAAAAACACGCCTTATAATGTACATACATAGCTACGTTCCATATTTAGTACTAGCAGGGCAGCGCTCGCGTTGCTTTTCAAAACTTTAAGAATAAATTTCTTTAACTAAATACATATTAACATATCAAAACAGTGCTCAATAGTTGACTTGTGTATCTCGTTTGGGCTGGTTGGTAACGTTCCAAATCCAACAATTTTAAAACAAAAAACACGCCTAACACCAATATGTATTTCTCATGGTAAAGCTCGACTTGGGATGAATTCAAATGTTTACTTTAAACCCTGATAAAATATTGTTTTAATTTTTTATGGTTGGCAAAGCTGTTTACCAAGTAAGAGTTGTTGAATTACTATTACCGTTTCGTAAGCTCCTACCATGACAGATAGTAAAATTTTAAATTTGTTAATTTAATCATTTTTTTAACTGTTTTTTTTTTTTTGTTTATTGTTTTATGTTATTAAGTATTATTTTTATTTTAAATATTTAATGCTTTTATCAATTTTTAGTCAAACACTGTGCTGAGAATTCGTAAAAATATTTGCTTGCCATTTAATTTTTTCTTAATTTTGATGATATTTAAATTAATTAACCTTACCAATTCTGAGCTATAAGAACCAGTATGTGCAACCGGATCGTGTTTTTTTATTTGCAATTTCATGATAAATATTTTAAATGAATATATCCATAATTATCTATTTGTGTATTTATCTATTTTTTATTTCCAAAGACAAATCGTCCCACAAATCCAAGTGCGGTACTTACTATGTATATCTTCATTGAGATAGACCTATACGATTTACGCCCCCTATTTGTACAAATGTCGCCCACTTTCTTCAAAATCTTTTAGTATTTTTTCTGATTTAACATCGATCAAATGGAAACTGTGTCTCTTCATAATTTAAATTGATTAGTTATTAAGTAAAAATTAATTAATCTCCGCAAAAAGGATCGGCAGACAAAATGTCGCAAATCCTTAGAACTTTATTTTGCATATTAACTATTTTTATAAGTGTGCGACTGAAAAATGTCTACAGCGATCAGTGAGTTTGTTCTGTTGTCTTTATAGCCACTTCTGGCTGATTCAAACTTAAATTTATCTTCTTGTCTTATATATAAATAGGCCAAAATTCATATCACACGAAGGAGATTTTGTTTTCGAATCGGCTCAGGATAAAAATATAACCATTCGTCTAAGTGGAAGTTCAAGATTTCTAATCAACGATATCAATGTGTTGGATTCCTTGCAAAAATTCTCAAAACAAAACAATCCTACGAATGAGGTAGATATCGAAAAATTAACCAATCAAGTGCAAGTTCTTAAAACGGATATTCAAAGTTTTAAAAATCAGTTGAGACGTTTCGAAAATGGGTAAGACAGAAACTTCTAGACTTAACTGATTTGACAGAACTAAGATTTAAGAAATGCCTTCAAAATTCAGTACGTCATCGTTGTCAGCAGAACGTGTAGAAAGGCTTCAAACACGTACAGCACGACTCACGAATCGAGTAAATAATATAATAAATAAACTTATAACAACTAACAATTGTGAATCTATGCCTTGCAAAAATGGTGGCACTTGCTATAATTTGTATGATGGTTTTAACTGTGAATGCCCGAAAGAGTGGACGGTATGTAAAAGCTTCCATACAAGTAGTGAAAGTCGTTCTATCAAAATTAATATATTTGTTTTGCCTTTAGGGAAATACCTGTGAGACAGATGTTGACGAGTGTAAAAGTTTTGCGGGAACCGATTTGGGTTGTCAAAATAATGGATTATGTGTAAATTTACCTGGAAGTTATGGGTATGTTAAGCCTGTTTTTTTTTTTTTTTTTTTTTTGAGACCTTTATTTCTGCTAAGTCAGTAAGGTCACCTGTGAACTTATCTCAACTGCATAAAAGCACATCGCACGCTATACTTTTCACGACTTATTCTTGATTTAACACCAGATCGAAATTTTTGGTCTGTTCGTTTACTTCCGAAAACTGTCAGTTTTGGTCGAGTTTTTTTTTTTTTCAATTTTCAGTTTTAAGAAGTTGTTCTTATTCATTTCCAAATGAGTTTTGGAGATTCTGATCTTGTCCCAATTTTTAATCTATTTGGTAGATGTAACTGTACAAAGGGTTTTGTCGGAGCCCATTGTCGAGATCGCGTTGCTGACTGTGCCAAATCAATACCCGGAGAATTATGTGGAAAAGGTCAATGTATACCTGCTAATAATGCTTTAGGTTATCAGTGTATATGTGATGCTGGATGGAAAATAGACAATATCACTAAGTCTTGCACTGTCGATGTTAACGAATGTCTAGAGTCATTGGTTTCATGTCATACAACCTGTATAAATTTACCTGGCAGTTTTGCGTGTGGTCCTTGTCCAAGTGGATACACGGGTAACGGGGTCATTTGCCGGGACATCAACGAATGTGAGAAGAATAACGGAGGCTGCAGCATGCTGCCAAAGGTGCAGTGCATCAATACCGAGGTAAGGATGTAGAAATATTTTCATATACATATATTTTTTGTTTGAAACCCAGTTTTTTTGTTTAGGGTTCGCATCGATGTGGCAATTGTCCTCCAGGTTGGACTGGTGATGGTCGTTACTGTAGTCAAGCGGAAACTTATTCATGTGAGTCAACTAATATTTGCCATCCGCTTGCTAGGTGTGAGTATATTTCAAATGTGATGGTTTGTGTGTGTCCTGAGGGATTGACAGGCTCTGGTTATGGACGAAATGGTTGCAAATCAAGCTCCGCTGACCCATGCAATGAATTCAACTGTCAGGTAAGACTTAAACTCAACGAAAGTATGATAATACTTTGTTATTTAAAAAAAAAAATTCGTATAAGTTTCACGTTGGGCGCCAGTCTTAGATATCATGATTAAATAAATATTTTTTTTTTCTTAGAACGGAGGTACATGTGTCAGCCATGGTGGCATTGCAACTTGCATATGCCTCCCCGGTTTCGAACCACCCAGATGTGAACTGGAAAACCCGTGTTTAACTAATCCTTGTTTGAACGGCGGCATCTGTTCCAGACGCCTTAATTCCAACGAAACCAAATGCAATTGTCCTCGAGAGTATTATGGTGTTCGATGCCAATACAAACGCGCTTCTTGTAGCAGAGTTTTAAACGCTACCACCGGCGAACTTACACATCCCTCTGAAGCCGGTGAATATGGACCAAATCAGGCGTGTGCTTGGGTTATACGTACACGACCCGATCTTATTCTGAATGTGACTTTTAGCCGTTTTGACCTGCAGTTTGATTCAGAATGCAAAAAAGATTGGTTGCAAATTAACGATGGAAGATCATTAGCAATGCCATTGATAGGAAGATTTTGTGGTAAAGACCTACCAAAAGGTGGCAACTTTGTATCTTCCCATAATGTTTTGTTTTTGTGGTTTCGCACGGACGATGCTATTAATGCGAATGGATTTAGTTTAAGTTGGGAAAGTGTGGCTCCAATTTGTGGTGGTCTCTTAAATGTCAACGAAAAAGGTCATGGGGCTATCACTTCACCAGGCTATCCTGGCAAAAGTCCACCAAATCGTGATTGTCAATGGGATATAGAAGCTCCACTCGGTAAACGTGTACTCCTTCGATTTTTCGAGGTGGTAATGGACAGTTCCGAAAACTGCACTAAAGATTCATTGCTCATTTATGATACAAATGAGATTTTGGAGAAAGTTTGCACAACAGGCATTCCACCACCAAAGCATTCTTCCACCAACTCCGTTAAGGTACACTTCCACACGGACAGTATAAGACAGGATAGCATGTTCCAAATGCATTACGAAGTTGTCGAAGGCAGTCCCGGTTGTGGAGGACTGCTAACAGAACCTACCGGCAAAATACTCTTCACACAGGACCAAGTTAACTGTGTTTTTCTAATTCAACAACCCGTTGGTACTAGGATTTACATGGCTTTCATTGACAAGAGCTCAGATGGGGAAATTTCTTCGTTCAAAGTAAACAATCCTTCATCGGATTTTAGAATGAACCTATTGAAAGTATTTCCTTTCAGATTTATGATGGAAAGACTGAAGATGATCCCGTGTTATATATGACCAACAATGGCGAAATATCGCCTGGTAATTTAACATCGACAGGAAATTCTTTATTGATTGTCGTTCAGATGAATTCTCTTGACTTCCTTTCCAAAATCGTTTTAGTCGAGGCAGATTATAAGCGAGGTAAGATCTGTTTTCCTTTAAGAAATTTATTTAGATGAAAAGTTAAAAAGCAAATATATTCATTAGTTTGTGGCCAGGAACTGCGGGAACCACTTGGTGGAACATTTATGACTCCTAATTATCCCAAACCCTACTATGAAGGGCTAGATTGTTTATACTCAATTGTGGGACCGGTTAATTCTGTAGTTCATTTGAACATAACCGATTACGATTTATCCGAGTATAATCAGGGTTGTGATGATGATGCTGACTTCATTGAGGTTAGTGGTTGGGGTATATTGATCTAAGGCCGTGTGTGAATTCGTTTAAAATTTCGATTAAATTTTATCCGAGATTAAATTTTGACATTTCTACGTACAGATTCACCTCACTAGTGTCAAAAATTAATTTTCGGATAAAATTTAACGCGATTTTAACTCAATTCGCACACGGCCTAAAACTGCGTAACTTCACAACTTTTTTTTTTTTTCAATTTTGACAGATTTACTTTACATTAAGTGGATCCTCACAACGTTACTGCAAAGGCGAACCGATGCATATTGTGGCCCCGAGTAATTACCTCGACTTGGCTTTCCACTCGAATAACAATCCCCAGAGACGCAGGGGCATATCAGCAGAATACCATTTCGAGAAAATCGGTTGCGGAGGAGTTCTCCGAGAAGCAGAAGGTTCTTTTGAGCGTTTGAGTGGCACAAGCTCAACCAGTGCTTATTGTGAGTGGATTTTAGAAGCTCCTGATTCGAATGTGATTTCCTTGGATCTTAATTATGTTCGATCTGGAACCAAATGTGCTCCTGGTGAAGTTGATCTTAAAATTTTCCTCAATCGAACTGGCACTCATGATGACGGACGTTTAGTTGAAAGGTGATTTTTTTTGTAGCATATATCGACCCCTTTCCGCCAAATTATCGTAAGCGACATTTTCATACTGTCACATAAAGTTAATTATTTAATTTTTTTCTGTGCATTAAAAGCAATCGGACTTTTTGTTATCTGTCAGTAGCAGTATTGTTAATAATAGCTGCATTTTATTTTCCCCCAGATCTAATCCGGATCAGATCATGATAATAAAACAAACTGGATCACAAATTTATTTATTTCTCACAGTTGGCTTTATTTGCACAATAAAATTGACAGAAGGAAAATTTTCACAAATCTGTTTTGAAATAATATTTGGTATCTAAGGAAGAGCGAATGTTTAAAAATGGAACAGTTTTATTTTTTTAGTTTAATCTCCATTACGTTAATAGTTTTTATGAATTTTTTCCGTGCCTCGCGACGCGTCGGCTCTATTAAATGAAGAAAAAACTCATTAAAAAAATTGGAATGATGGCGGCATGTGTTTAGTTTCGAGAATTTTCAATTTTATTGAGTTTTTTTGTAAATCTCAGCAGTGGGTGCCAACCTATAAAATTAAAATATTGCTAGGAAAGTGTTCAGAAAATGGATTTTGAAATCCAAATCCAAAGGCAGACCTGGATCTTGTGTTGTTTTTGTAATACTTGTATTTATGTTTCCAAATCCAATCCGGATCTGATCTGGGGGAAAATAAAATGCAGCTAATGTTCAATGCTAAAATTTGGCCTAATTGGTTTCGTTGCTGAGCAAACAGAAAACAAATTGTCGCTTACGATACTTTTATTTTTTGTCGCTTACGATAATTTGGCGGAAAGGGTTCGATATTATTAAAAAGTATTATGAAGATGTTTTTTGTTATCTTCCGTATAGCCATTGTGGTGATCAAAAACGAGTTGTTACAATTCTGCCTTCGAATATAGCTACAATATTTTTGAAGTTAGTGCCGCCATCTCTTGGAAGTGCGGTGACATATGGAATTTCAGCAAATTACACGTTCACTTCCAGGTCATCAGGTGAGTTAAATCTGATTTAAAGATCGTATATTATTCTGAATTGGCTGCGAAATAGTGCTCAAATGATATTGAGATGAAGATTTTTTGGATAAAGAATGGCCGGGTATAGGGGGCTTACCTACTAGGAGCGAAAACAATGGTCAATTGTCTTAATCTTAGTTTAAAAAATATTAGGAACTGCAGTCGCCACGCAGCGCCGCCGCCAGCCGTGGCACAATGGTTAGTGCGTAAGACTGTCATGCCGGAGGTGTGGGTTCGATTCCAAGCCTATAACATCTGAAAATAAATAATTTTTTTTTCACGGCTACTGCCACTTGTGAGGAAGTGACAATTTCTTCAAGAATAATTCATGTCATGAAGCACTTAGCGTCTCACCTTAGCCGTTCGGATTTGGCAGAAAATTGTAGGTCCCCTCAATGAATGGCTGATAGTTGTAAAGTCACAAGGCTCTGCTTCTATACGAGCTGTCGCGCCAACAAATGTATTTATTTTTGTAAGGAACTTAAATCTTAGAATTATTCAAGCAAGACTTACATTTTAAGATGTATGTAATTCAATTTTAGATCCCACATCTGAGTATGTCATTATTTAAGCAATTTTTCGCAGTCAAAAAATAAGGTCTATTAACCTACTATGATATTGAAAGATTTTACCTAACACCATCTAATTTATTTCAAGATTGTGGGGGAAATTATAGTTTGCTTTCGGGATCGATTCAGTCACCTGGCTGGCCAGATGAATATTCTGATTCAATTGACTGCATTTGGGTGATTTCCGCCCCATTGGGTAATAAAATTGAACTCGTTCCAAGAAATTTTTCCCTCGAACCAAGCTACAGACAATGTAGTGATGATTATTTGGAAATAAGGTAAGTCTGAGGATAAAATTTTGTATTTTGTTTTATTTTTTAAGGTAAAATGTCTCTTGTATCCCACAGAAATGGCATGTCCGAGACGTCTCCTTTAATCGGAAGTTTCTGCGGCTATGATATTCCTCCACATATTCCCTCGTTTACAAATCATCTATATCTACATTTTCATTCGGATTCATCACTACAATATCCTGGTTTCGATATTACATTCCAGCAGACATCAACCGGTTGTGGAGGCTCCCTTACCTCTAACACAGGATCGATAGCTTCACCACATTATCCAGAATTAAGCCCAGGGCCTGTGCAATGTGATTGGAAGATCACAATAAGCAAAGGCTCTTCAATCGATGCACGCATTACGAAAATCGGTCCGACTGCAAATTTATGCTCGAATGATGTTCTAACTATTTATGATGGTCCTGATAGCTTATCCAAGAAACTTTCAATCAATTGCTCTTCGGATGGCGAGATAAGAATCAAATCAAGTCAAAACATGATTTTTATTCGATATGTCTTGCCTGATGATGGCGCGGCTGAAGATCAGCAATTTTATCTCGAGTACAAGACCAATTGTAATCAGATATTAGATTCCTTTCAAGGTGTCATCGAATCACCCAATTTCCCAAAGAAATATCCAAATAATCTTCAATGCGAGTGGACTATTCAAGGCCGTAAGGCTGATACTATTTCATTGACATTCTCCCATTTCGAGCTAGAAGCTCGGGATCTACAGTGTTTGTATGATAAATTCGAAGTTATCGATATGAAGGGAGAAGAGATTCTACAAACTCACAAAATCTGCCGAGATCCAGTAGAGCTTTTAACATCGGATGGCAATAAATTTGTGATTAAATTCACAACAGATTCTAATTTTAATGCAAATGGCTTCCGATTGGAGTATAAATTAAATGGATGTGGAGGTCAGAAGACCACCCCATTTGGATATTTTGGATCACCTAACTATCCGTATAGTGTTGATATCGATTGTGAGTGGTTTATTGAGGCCCCACCTGGTATGCAAGTTGTCTTAGATGTTGCTGAAGTTCATATCGAAGGTGATGGTAACTGTGCAACCAATGGATTGATCGTAAGTTTATTAAATTGCTTCTAGTATAATACTGTTATAATAAATTTCTGTTATATACATATTTACAAAAACTTCTAATACGTTTTTAAAGATTTCTCACAAACGTTTTTATGTTTCAGGTTAAAAACGATAAGACCGATGCAAAAGAATTACTAAGAGCATGTCGCGTCCAAAGTACTCCATCAACAGTGATATCACAAGGAACCAAAATGTACGTTCGATTTTACTCAGATTCCATAAGATCAAGAAAGTATTTCAGGGCGTCTTACAAAAGAAGACAAGGACGTACGTTACAAATAAAATTCCTATAACCATTTGATATATAATAGAATTTTTTTTTAACCAGAATGTGGTGGAGCAATTCGCAATACAAAGGGTGAAATATTATCTCCCAATTATCCAGAAAACTATCCGATAAACACATACTGTGAATGGATGATAAACATCGCAAATGAACCTACTAACATCGAATTTAGCTTGGAAACTTCAGAGCCTATAAATGAAACAAACTGTTCAAATAATTTATTTGAAATTTACGATGGTTTGAAAAGCGGTGAGAATAATAAAAGTATAGGCCAATACTGCTCTCTAAGTTTAAGTTCTCCAAGATACACTATTATTCGAAATAATATTATCAATGTAATATTTAACTCACAAGACAAAACTGGAAAAGCATTTGCTTTGAAATACCAAAAGGTTTGATTTTTTTTGTGGTTAAATAAGTATCTTGCTCTGAATATAGTATTCAATTATTTTAGAGATCCTGTGGAAGTGTTTTACGCAAAGAAGCTGGAACCTTCGGATCCAAGATGGAGGACATATCTTGTGTTTGGATTATTGTAATGAAACCAGGTAAAGTATAGATAATCATTTTTTATACGTTAAAGAACAAACGATGCATCTATATCTTAAGTAGTAAAAAATTCGGTACTTACTAAATTAAGGTAGAACTATACAGTTTCGGTTGGGCCTGTGCCTTAACCAACAAGCTTCTACACAGTCAGCTTGGTCAATACGCTCTGTTAGCATGTTTTACCTATTTAAAGTCGATTTTTAAGAAAATTACCCCTCCCGCCTGAACGGGGGAAAATAGACCCCCCTCCTTAATGCAATTTTTCACTTGTCTCGACTAAATCTACACGCTTTAGCTTTTTGTCACACCTTAGGTGAATCACCCTGTATATTTTTATAGTAAACAATCTGTTTTTAAAATTAAATTAAAATAAAAAGTGATCCGAGGAAGCTAAAAAAATTAATTCTTGCTCAACAAATTAGCATAAAATAAAATTTCGGGCAAACAAAAATTTCAAAGTTTCAAACTTTGTTAGTGACAGTTATAGTGAGTTATGTCTCATTTTAGAGGAATTTTTTATATTAAAAAAAATATACATATGCTGCAATCTACAAAATCGAGGTTTACGGGTTTCATTAAGTTTAGGGTGATCTTAAATTCGCAAAAAAAAAAATCGATTTTCTCATTTTTTTAGATTTCGGGGGTTCACTTTTGAGCTAACTTTAAAACTTATTAACTTGAATACAAAAAAAAACCGTTAGAACTACAAATTTCGTGTTTGCGCACAAAATTAGCAAATCTAGCAAAAAGAAAAAGTTTTAAATTCCATTTTTTGATTTTTTCCGCCAACTTCAATCTTATTTTAGCGGACAGAAAATGCCTTTTTTAAACGTAAGATTGAAATTAAAAATGGAGCAGAAAAGCTATGCAATTTTTTTTGCGCATCAAATTAGCATTTAAAAAAGCTAAAATTTTTGACACCAAAGAAAAATTATTATTTTGGTACTTTCGTCCAATAGCTTTAGACTTATTTGAGCGGAAACTTCAATAATTACTAGAAAATTATGCGAGCTACAAATAAACATTTTTGGTTTGCGCAAGAAATTAGCATTTATTGCTACAAATTTAGGTAGGTATCAAAATTTTTTGATTCCGCCAAAAAGTGTATGGTCCGAGATTAACTTGCGGTGAAAATGTAGTATACAAAATATTGCGGAAATTCAATATTCAAGTCTTGAGCCAGCGCTATAGAAACTTTTGTTCGTATTATGGAATACACCTATTTTCAGTTGATTTGAGAAATATGGGTGGGGAAAATGTTATTCCTAAGGTTCTATAGAGCTTAAAAGTAAGAAAAATCGGGCATGGCAGAGGTTGGCTTTAAAAAAAATAATTAAAGCATGCTTTAGGTTCAAAAGAGTTCAATTACAAAATTTATAGATTCTACTGACATTTTTTAGAAAGCTCAACTGTAAGAAAGGTAGGCGTGGTAGTAGAGGGCGGAATTTGCATGGATAAAAGATTTTTTTTTCTCTTACTGATGTATTTTTCTCTTCAGGTTATCGCTTGACGTTGTCTTTTACGAAAGTCGAATGCCATTGTGATGGACTTAGTTCACAAGAGTGTGCAAGAAGCCGTGGCTTAAGGGTAGGTCTATACCTTAGTTTTGAAATTCAATGACATTATGTTTATTAATTTTAAAAGCTTGTTTTTTTTTTTTTAATTTAGATTAATTACTTAACCAAAGAAGAGATTCACATTTGTGAAGAGCATCCTCCTGATGTCATTTTAACCACCACAAATACTATTGTATTTTATGCAACTGCCATAACATTCACTGCTAATTATAATCTAATTGAAACTGCTTGTGGAGGTGTTTTGACTTCTTTGCGTGGATCATTAGCATCTCCATTTTATCCTTCATCATATCCTTCGAATGTAGAATGTATTTGGACACTTATAGCTCCATCGGGAAACTATTTGGAATTAAATTTTAACGAAATGAATATATCAAGTTCGGATAATTGCAATCAGGATTACCTAGAGGTGCGTGAGACATCTTCCACTGGAAAAATACTTGGAGTATTCTGTTCCAGTGAATTACCGAACGACAGTCTACAAGGATTCGAATCTATTTGGATTAAATTTCGCAGTTCAGAAGGCAGTACTGGAAAAGGATTTAGACTATCATGGACGAATGGTAAAGTTTTTTTTTATTATCTTCTCAAGAAATTGTTTATTTGATTGTTTTTTTTTTGTTTTAAAGCACAATTGAATGAAATAACTGGTTTCAATGGGAAAATAAAATCACCTTCAATGGTGTCAATAAAGGCAGAAAAGGAACCATTCCAATGGCGGATAACAGTGCCTCGAGACAATGTTATTTCGCTAGTATTTAAAGAATACAATGGTGGTTTGAAGGTAAATTCAATTCAGAAGTTTAATTGTCTCATACGAGTAGAAGATGTAAATATCTTTCCAAATTTGATCGCCAAATTGTATCTACTTAAAATTTAACTTTCGATTTCACTTTGAAAAAGTCCTTACAACTCGTTGAGCTTAATTTGGGTACATCAGATCTTGAAAATTATTTAAATTCGTCGCAGGGAATTTATTAATTGTGTTCGACATTCCTAATAATTCTCAGCACTTATCGAAGTGGCATTTTTAATGTCTTCAACATTGAACTGAAAATAAGGTGCTTGTAGGTTGCATCTCATGAAATCCGTAAGTTGGGGGTTGAACCTACAGTTTTAAATTAGCAAGCAGTCGACAACGGGATGGGGTCAAAATTCTGCTTTAAAAATTCCATTTTTCAAAATTCTGCTTTTCGAAATTCTGTTTTACGAAATTCTGAAAATAATTAAAAAAAAGTTTCAAAAATGTATAAAAGTAACCTGTGCTGTCATTAGCCCGTGCCACTTCCATTTAAAAAAAAAGAAATAAATTTGGAAATATTTTTATACATTTTTCCTTCCTTAATCTTTGAATAAGTTTTTTTTTTTTTTTTTAAAGGGATGAAGATTTAATAAAAATCAACAAGAAATTTTAAGAATTTCTGCAGTTGCTTAGGAGATAAAAAAAATACGTAAGAACTTCATAAATCCCGTGAACATTTGTCCTCCTACTATGGCTTAAGAGGCACTCGTTAATGAACTCGGCCAAGTAGTTTTTGGTCCCTAAAATTTATTGTAGGACATAAACTTGTTATTATAAAAGGTGAAATTTTGGAAATAACGGGCACCCTATTATGCAGGCACAAGGTGTTAAAATTAAGGGGCTTATTGCGAGAGACTGGAGCTTATTGCGGGAGTCTATTCGGAAAAAGTCAATTCCACAAAAGTCGATCAAAATTCTTGATAGAATTGAAAGGTTTGTTCCTTCACTTTGAAACTCTGCGATTTTCTGTGCATTTTACTGCCATTTTATTTTTTTTATATGTATGAACTTTGACAGAGCATTGGACTAAAATTTTCACAAATGTGCCTACAAAAAATCACAGAGCTCCAAAGTAATATTTGCGCATTTGCGAATAGAAAGTAGACATAAGTACTTCACACCCAAAAATTGCTGTGGGCTCTTAGTCTAAAAGGAACTAGGCTGAAATTTCTTTCAAATAGAAAAAAAAAAAAAAACAATAAAATAATCAATACAAATCTTAAAAGTCAAATAGAAAAATATTAACGAAATGAATTTTGAAATAACGATAGTAGACTTTAATTCTATTCGACTTGATTCTATTTGATTCGCAATAAGCCCCTTACCTTTTCGAAATATCAAAACGGAGTTTTTTATAAACACTGAATATTATCTAAATTACGAGGGTTCGGGTCAAAATTATTTTGTCAAAATTCTGCTTTTCGAAATATGGTTTTTCAAAATTCTGATTTTCAAATATTCTGCTTTTCAAAATTCTGTTTTACAAAATTCTGCCACTAATAAAAATTTTGAAACTTGTTTTTATTAGATATACAAATGTATGTAGGTACATGTTTGCAGAATTTTGTAAAACAGTGTTTAAAAAAAAAAAACAATTTTAAAAATGTATATTTGAATTTGTAAATGGAAATAGGAAATATTTTTATTTTTTTTATATTTTTTATATTTTTTTGTTTTGTTAATTCTGTTAGAAAGCTCAAAATCATTTCTTGGAACGAAAAAAAAAATGCGTCGTTGCTTAAAAGGTTTAAAAGTGTCGACGGCTCGGAGTCAGGTAATGAAGTTTTTAAAATTGCCCCCCCCCCCCCTTCCCCCCTAATGGAAATCCTGCATACGCCCTTGCTTTTCCCATGTTTCAGACTCATACCATATAAATAAAAATAATCTCTTTCACCCTGGCGGGAATAAATACAATAAACAATCACTGTTAAAAAATATAGCTTACTCTTTTCATCCAATCGATTTTGTTCTACGGAATTTAAATTAATCTTATCCAAATAATTAGGTATGTTCCTTTACTTTGAAAGTCTGTGATTTTCTGTGCATTTTAGTACAATTTTATATATGTATGAACTTTAACAGAATTTTTAACTTAAATTGGCAGTTTCGGGTATGTCAATCAGTAAATGAAGATTGGTAATGATATTTTCACTACTAAATACGATTTACAATTCGTGTAAAATTGACAGATCTTCTTCTGAAAAGAATTAAGAGAACCACTTCTGGATTTGATTTGTTAATGTCTACTTCACACTTATCGAGTTGTTCTGTTGTTCATCCCGATTACTAACTGAAAAGGCCATAATTTTTCAGGGACTATAAAATGGCCGCGTTCAACAGCACATTTGACAGTTCTGAACTGTCATTTTTAGAGCTTCTGATTGGCCAGCAGTCATAAAAATTCAGTTGACGTCGATTGACATTTAGTTACGTTTCTTACGTTTTTTTTCTGAATTTTCAGATGAAAAATTCTATCTGAAAATTTAGATGACAGTTAAAAGCAACAAAAAAACAGTTCTTGATCCAGTTTTTTTTTTGGTGTGTGGTCTGATCGTCTGGGTCTCGTATCGCTTTTCGGATTTTGATTTTAAAGTGTAAAAAATCATAAAAACAGAATAAATAATTTAAGACTTTTTTGTGCGTTCAGTGTTACGTTTTTCAGAACTGAATTTTTAGATCTGTCAAAAACGTGGTGATGAACGTGGCCAATCTATGCATGATATTTTTAAGTACTCATAATCATAAAACGTTTTTCTTTCCTACTTCCCATTTAGTTATACGATGGTTTTGACAATAGTGCTCTACCAATTGAAATCCAATTCTCACCGTGGGAGGTTACTTCGAGTACAAGTGTCATTTATCTCATGAGTGACAATCAAATGCTCGATCAATTCATCATTGAATGGAAGGCAATTTCAAGAGATGCAATAGCTAAAAATGAAACAGTACAAGCCTGTAACGAAACTCTTTTAATTGCTTATGGAACTGTTATAAAACTCAATTCGCCTGGATATCCCACAGGCTATGAACCAGACTTAAAATGCCAATGGCTTATCAAAGCGGATCATCCAACCAGGCATGCTGTAATCGAGCTCTATGAAGTTCGTTTAGAGAATATAGATGATTGCTATGCTGATCATTTGAAAATATTTAGCTCCAACAATTTAATGAATTGGCATCAAGAACTTAAGATATGTGACAGCCCTCCGAAGAAACATAATCCATTGACGGTAATCCATGGAACTCCATATCTTAAGTTAGAACTTAAAACCGATTCGTCAATTAATAAAACTGGTTTTACAGCCGACGTGTATACGGCTTGTGGGGGTAATTTGACGAATTCGATCGGAAGAATACTCGATACAGATATTATAAGCCCAGGGATTGAACAAATTAAAGAAAACTGTACTTGGCACGTTGAAGTTGGCCCAGGAAGAAAAATTCAATTCAACTTCGATTTTCCGAAGAATATGCCACAAAACTCATCTGACCAATGTGAGAATTTCGCTCTGATACGCGACGGTTTGAATGCAGAAGCACCTATTCTTCCTCCAGGTCGAATTTGCTCCAATAAAGAAATCAACGGTACCATTATAACGACCTCAAATCGTGCTACCATTAAGTACTTCCTTAAACCGAGTAGTTACTTTTATGCATATGAAGCTCCCCTATGGAATCTTACTTACCGTGAGTACAGCGAGTGTAATGGAGAAGTTCGTTTGACATCCTATTCAACATTCGAATTGATTAACTCACCTAACTATCCGAACGTTCCCAATCCACATACGGAATGTGTTTGGATAATAATAGCACCACCTGGGGAGACAGTTCAAGTTGAGTTTGTTGGCAACTTTGATATGAATGTTCGACAGTGTTGGAAAGAATTTATTGAGTTTCGGGATGGAGCAACAGAAATGGCAAGCCGTTTGGGAAAGTATTGCACTAGGCCAGGAACAATTCGGTCTTCAGGTAATGTTCTTTACATGCGCTATCTTACCGACATCCCTGAACCACGCAACGGCTTCAGAGCTAACGTTTCGCTCTCTACTTGTGGCGGAACATTTACACAATTTAACAATTTGATAACATCAGCGAATTATCCAGCACCGGGTGGATATCCAGCGAATTCTGTATGCGAATATGTCATAAAAGTATCGTCATTTTCTCGTCTCAATTTGACATTTTTGGACATTGATTTGCCATTCGATGCGACGAATTTAAATAGTTCCGATCGAATCAGAATCTACCAGATACAGCAAGGTGATTCAGAAAGAGTTGAAGATGAATTGGCGGTTATTTACGGCAATACAACTTCGCCGGCAGCAATAGAAATCGATACAAATGAAGTTCTAATTCGATTTTACAGTTTCAAGGCGAATTCAAAATTCCGTGGCTTCAAATTGAAATATGACCGCATATATGGGGCCTGTTATAAAGATGTGTCTGGTGAGAGTGGTGTCCTCACCCTAAATGTAGCACCAAGGCGAATGTCAATGTTCCTACATTGCCGATGGAAAATAACAGTTCCGAAAGGCAGGCGAGTGAAATTGGATATAATAGATATTGATAAAAGAACGACAATGATGGTTGATCGATCCAAGTACGTTAGTTCCTATTATTTTGACTATTTAATTTCTATATGTATTTTTTTCAGTTTTAGGACGACCTTCTATAACGACTTTCAAATGTTGTCACGCATCACAACGTTGGACTTGACGAACATGACAAATGCTACATCCATTAGTTCTTCCGATAACAAAATGTTTGTTCGCATCTTCGGGGCTTATACTATTATTCTGCGTCGATTGAAGTTTGAATATTCGTCAACAGAGGAATCTAACTGCCCAGATGATATAGCCAGTGATAGTGGCTCCTTACCTTTTTCGTCGGTCTTAGGTTCTCCAACTAATTTCTTTTGTTCTTTCGATTTTGAACTAAGTGGCGCCCAAACAATGTCATTCAATATCTCACGTTTAGTTTTTGAAAAGCTTGATGAGCGTGTACTTTCTTTCGCTGTGCGATTCAAAGATCAGCGTACTTTTGAAAACCTTCTTATTTTAAACCGCAACTTGACCAATAACGTGTTTGCAATCGCACCCAAGCATGGGTCCGTTAATATTCTTCAAAACGATGGTATTCGAATTAGAGAGTTAGAGGCAACTTATAAGAAACATCCATGCGGAGGTGAATATAGTTTCGGACATAGGTTTGATATATCAATGCCTAACTTAACGGCAGGATATGGCAGTCTGGACTGCACTTGGCAACTTTCGACAACTACGAATCAAAATGGATATGATTTTACGGCAAATTTCAGCTTTGCACTGCCTTGCGAAGACGAATTTGTTGTCATACATGCGGGACCTTCAATTGAATATTCGGAAATAGCGAAATTATGTCGAGGTGAATCTTTCAACATATCTCGATTGTATTCAAAAGAAATCTACGTGTATTATCATACAAAATCCTATAGTCCCAGCAGTCAAATGCAAATAGTTTTCCAGAAAGCTACAAACTGTGGCGATAAAATCAATTTGGAAATGTTATCGTTGGAGTATGTCAAATTCACTTCGACTGACTATAAGAATAATCTCGAGTGTGTATGGGATGTACAAGCAAGTGAAGGTTTCTATTTGCAAATTCAATTTAGCGGCCGTTTCTTCATTGAGGAAAGCAAGGACTGTTTCAAGGATTATCTGGAGATAAGAAAGTTTGAAAACAATGATTGGATATCTATGCCTCGGTATTGTGGACGGAATCTACCATCAGCCTTCAATACAACCGCAGCAAGATTGCAATTGACCTTCCGAAGTGACGAGGCAAACACTGGTGATGGATTTACTTTAAGTATTAAGAAGACCTGCTATGCAGTGTTCAACGTCACCAATGAGCCACAGGTTATAAAGTACCCATTTAAATGGAGCATGACAAAAATTCTTATGAATTGTGACTACATCCTTCAGACAACAGACCCTGACAAGTATATTCAAGTAAAGTTTAGGAAACTTAACCTTGGATACCGTGATCGTTGTTCGCTGGCTCAGATAACGGCGCAAAAACGGTCTTCATTTGGGTTATTAATTGATATGGGACCATATTGCAAAGACAATGCAGTAAGTGAGTTGAGGGCTAAGAGTTACATTTCTCTGAATTATCATGCGATTTTAGAGACCGGAGGCTATGAAATAGAATTCTCCTTGGATAACTGTGGCGGCGAAATTAGAAAACCTACTTGGATATCAAGTCTGAAAAATGAGGCAGGTAATCAATATGCCAACGACATGAATTGTGTGTGGAATATCAGTGCACCAGCGGGTCACAATATTGTAATTCGATTCAAGTACTTTATTTTGGAGGAAAACGCAGATTGTTCAAGGGACTATGTTTCTATTTACAAAGGTTCTCAAATAGACAAGGAAAATCAAGAGGCAAATCTTTGTGGCAATCTAACAGTAAATCCGCCAAATGTTCATATTGAAAGCAATTCAGCAGTGTTGGCAGCAGTTTCGGACTCGACAATTTCGAGCGATGGATTTTCAGCACATATTTTGTTTAGCAAGGCGTGCAATGAGCGAATTACACTAACGCAAGCTAATTCACCGGTTGATATTGATCGAAATCTAACTGTTGGCACCGATGAAGTAATGAGCTGTAATATTCGTGCAATGGGACCCCCTGGTTTTAGGATCGAAATAGAACTAAAAGAGTTAAATTTGAATCAGCAAAATAAAACATGCAGTAGAGAGTGTGATAACTGTGAATATCTTGAAATTATCGATAGCTTACAAGCTGGCAGTGAAACATTGGGAAAATACTGTCGATTAAGCACGGCTACAACGAAAATGATTTCCTCCTTTAAAGATATTGTAATTCGAACTAATTTTGAGCGACCTGGAAATCATATGTTTAAAGCGAATCTTCGTCTGGTTCCGGCGGCATGTGGTAGTCAAAGTGAATATGTTCTCGAGGATGATGGGGTAAGTAAACGTAAAAGGTTACTACAAAAAAAAAAAAAAAAAAAAACAGTTTTAAGTCAAATTTTCGGATTAAAAAAAAAAAAAAACTACCAAAAGCCATTACTCACAGTGATTATCTTCCTTCCATAGGTTTTCAACTGCCTTAAATTATTAATAAAATAAAAAAAAAGAAGAAAAACAGTATATATATATTTTTACCTACAGAGTCTTGAAATTTTACCATTGCGAGGAGAGCGTGGTTTTTACCCACCCAACACACACTGCTCTTGGAAAATTACATCCAAAAGTGATTTCGAGCTTAAATTCACACAATTTAGCCTTCAAAATAAATCCGATGTTACGGGTCAATGCTTGGACTATGTTCTCATAAGAAATACAGAGGTACATATTTTTATATCGCTTAGTATGTTTTCAACACTTAAGAAAGTATTTTCACAGATTTATTCAAGAAGAGCAGTAAGTGAACATTGCGGTACTATTCAATCATTTGTTGTCAAAGTTGAACGTTATGAATCAGATGCTATTGCTGACATAACTTTCCATTCGGATGAAACTATTGAGTCTACTGGATTTATATTAACAGCAACAAAAACAAATAGTAAGCACCGATTGATCAATAAGCTAATTTAAATTTTCGATATCGAATACATAGTATATGTAGTTACATTGGTCGCGTACAGGATTGTATCCGATCTGGATAGCTTTGTGTTGTTTTAATGCCTAGTAAAAAAACATCCGATGACAAAAAAGAAATCTCAAGCTATCCTAAAAATTCTGGTATAGGTCGAGTTCGTAAAAGTAAAACTTTGGCAACACTGGCACATTCAAGTCGCATTTCTGCAGGCAAATACAGTCTGTTTCAAATTGTGTTCACTGTTTTAGAAGCGCTAATGTTTGCTCTCAGTATCGAAATCAAATTTTGCCCAAAATGTACATAACTACTACCACTTTTTTGCAATTGTTTTTAGCAGTGATTCAGCATGTTTACTTTTACGAACTCGGAGATACATACATAAATATATACATAATATCCGATGAGAAATTTTAAGAGCAGCTGATTTTTGTTAGCAAATGGCCGCGTTCAGGTGGCATTCAGATAGCCTATCTCAGATACATAGGTTAGTATCTGATATGTTTTCGAACGAAAAAGCAGGATAGGTCAAAACAGCTGACAAAACGAAAATTAAAGTTTAATTTTTTACACGAAGATTTTGTTAATTTCATTCCAAATTACACTGAAATGCATTTTAAGGCATATTTACAATATTTTTTTCCATTACAAACAATGAAAAACCAACAACAAACGACGGGACACCAGCAAACCAAAATTCAACTGCAATCGTATATTGGCCATCGGATAGTTTAGTATACCGAATATTTTCGGTTAGCTTGAGATTTGTTTCTGACAACAGCTGTTTGATTCATCAGCTGAACACAAACCTATCCGGATAGCTTTGGATTGCAACCCGAACGCGCGCAATATAACCTACCTATCCGACCTTAGTTGTTCAGAAACAAACACGGATACTCGAGTATCCAAGATAGTGAATCCTGAAGGTGGCCATTGTGACCGAAAAATAAAGGAAGCTCCGTTTTTTTGTTCGTTTGATTTGAAATTTTTAAAGCGTTTGCCACTATTTTTTAAATTCAACTCAATGACTTATAAATTTAATACAAATCTTAATCTCCTCAAATCAAGATTTAAAATAAATCTCATTTAAATCTTCATAGGTAAAATTCGAACAGACCTATTCCCCTATTCAGCGCAATACAAGCTGCTAAAGCAAACTTGCCATCTCACTTCCACCTTATAAGAAAAATAACCCACCATCTGCATTTTGAAAGGTTCTGTCAAAATTAATCTATTTTTTAATCTTTTTTCTGGTGAAAATACTATTTGGGATTTATGAAATCTAAACGAGATTAACTTGCAGTGAAAACGTAGTATAAATTTATTTTACCTTTATCGGTCTTCAGATTATGTATTTTATGTTAAAAGTTTATACATATTTCAATTATTGTTACAAAAGGTTACCAATTATTTCAATATTTTTGCTTGCGTTTTCGGAATTATGAGTCAGAAAAGAATGTAGAGAAAATTAAGAAAAAGTGACATTTTTCAAATTCTTCCCAAAATAAATATGTATAACAGTTGTTTTTCTCGTTGCTAAATCTTTAAATTTTACTCGAACAGATCTTTGTTTTTTACCAAAACTCTATCTCGGTGCCTGTTTACACTGTATTTTTGAGGAAGCATATTTTCGTTCATCAAAATGTTCCTCGTGTTTACATTATAGAGAAAAAATCCTTTCATTTCAATCTACCCATCCATATATCACATCCTTAACAACCATGTATCTCTCACTCACACAAAAAAATTCTTCGTGCTCAATCCGAAAGCATTTATTGAAATTGGCGCATCGGCGTAATTTGGGTGGAATTAACCCTTCTCTTTCTTACTCACACAAAATCTACCCATCTCACTGGATGCGCCGTTCGTCAAAAATGCAATGTAAACAGGCACTATAACTATAGTAATGTCGAACTCCTTTCAACAAAAATTGATGTCGAATTCCTTACAACAAAAAATTCGTTTTTTTTTTTTTAAACAGAATCGATATGCTTTCTTGCAATAGAAGGAATTTGTCCAGAAAAGTCGATTTTTTCTTCTAAACAAGTCGATTTTTTTGGTGAAAAGAATTCGAAGAAAATAATTAAAAAAAAAATCTGTCCCATTTTAACTGAGAAAAACAATTCAAAATTGATCTTCGATTTGATTCGATATTTCCGTATGAGATTGAAATTACATCGACAATAATTATTTGTTTCTAGTTTGCATCCTATACTGATGAAAATATGTTTAATCGTACATGTATATATGTTTATTTCAATTTGTTACGTTTATTTTGAAAACTGTTAATTGTAAGAAACTAACCATTTACTTAACTTTTAACATCACCAATGTTTTATCCGAGTAGATAGAGATAGATAGATAGATAAATTCTTTATTTTATAAAACAGTTTAACAATATTTTCCACTTAAGAATAAGGACATGGCATTATCCGAGTAGGTACTGATTAGTTACCTAACAAAAAAAAAATAGGGTCAATCACAATTATTCCTTTTCATTTAAAAAAAAGGCTCATATCAGAACAGTTTTTGAGAAGAATTCGAAACACAAGTGTTTCCGAATAGCAGTGACCCTCGTCCACAATTTACAAAAACAAAATACAAGACATGCGCAGAACTGAACAAAAATGAAAACTTGGAAGATATTACCTTCTATGTGTGTACTGGGACAAATATGTACATCAAGCCAATCATATGATTAATAAGTCATAAAATCGTTTTATTTTTACTAATCGGCCCTATCGAGGTAACCGTCTGAGCGGAATTCTTTCCGATTTCCTAGAACTACCTAGAAGCAAAATGTCTCCGATTCGTAGGCATCGGAGAGGATTCCGCTCCGACGTTTACCTCGATAGGGCCGAATGTCGAATTCGGTTTATTTTTAAACAGAATCGATTTTTTTCTTTCAATTCAAGGAATTTGTCCAGAAAATTTGATTTTTTCTTCTAAACAAATCGAATTTTTTGTTCACTTGTAATTCACTTGTAATTACAAGTATCCGTCACAAATAATAGTTTTTTTGCGAAAATACTTTTATAATGCAATGCATACCGCTGTCGTAATTAAACGTTTATTTTATTTCTTTAAAAATCGCATGAATAGGTTTTTCATTTATTTATCATACATAAGAGCAAGTACGTGCGACACTGTCCCTGTTGTTTATTATGTTTTTAATATTTAAAGCCATCATTTTAAAACTAACCTCATTGTATTTCAAATAGTTTGCAATCGAACATATTCTCACAACACTGGAATGATGAGTGGAGCTGTACTACAAGATATCGATTGTCTAAATGAAATTTTATTGCCAGATAATTATTCAGTTAATTTATATATTCCAAGCTTCTACCTCAGTTATTCAAATTGTTCAGAAAATTATATTCGAGTAAGTTCGTTTAAACACAAGTCTCTCTCGATCAAACTTTGAACACTTATTTATGCTTTTAGGTCTTCGATAAAAAGACAAATATTAAAATTTATGAAGATTGCAGAGAGAATTACAGTGGAAGAAAAATCTATACATCAACAAATGAACTTCGTTTGGATTTCAGAGTTAAAATTACTATGGAAAGGGAAGTATTTTACTACTCAAGTCCCAAATTACCACTTCAAGGCTGTGGTGGAAATTTAGAAATTCAAACTGGATATGTAATGAGCCCAAATTATCAGGAGTACAAAAATTCAAGTGTTTGTCGATGGAATTTGACAACAACTTCCCCAAATCGATTGGAATTGTCTTTCTATGGTAATTTTTTGAGATTTAATGTTAACAATGTATTTTTTTTTTTTTTTGGAAATCAATCTAGACTATTAAAACATAATTTATTACAAATATTTATATAATTAATGTTGAAATGTATTTTTTTTTTTTCAAATTAGAATTCAATATGGGATCGGTTTGTAAGTCAGATTACCTGGATATTATTGAAATTTCAAGTAACGGAACAGAACGAATCGCAAGGCATTATTGCGAACAAGTAAGGATTATTAACTTTTTTAAAATAATTTTCAAAAATTATATTTTTTGTAGAACTCCATTCAACTATACAGATCGGAAAGCAATCGTATATCAATTGTTTCTGTAGCTGCTGGTGATTTCGATGGAACTGGATGGTTGATATATTTCACAACTCGTTCCGAAAGTTTGAGAAAAAAAAATTAATAATTGAATAAGAAAGTTCATTTTTCTCAATATCAACAAAAAATTATTTTTTTTTTAAATTTAATATTCGTATGTATGTATATTTTAAAGATACAGTTTGTATTATCATGTTTTTAAAGACGGTTGGAAATAAATACGAAAAGTAAATTTTTTACATTTTTAAAATTAAAACATAATCAATTAAGAGACTATTTTAATTTGAAACATGTTTTGGTTGAAATTTTTTTTTTTTTTTTCTTCATTAAAGATGGAATAATAAAAAATTTGAATATAAATAAATAAAAAAAAGAGATTTTTTTTAGAGGGGGGTTAACGGTGTTTTACAAGCATAAATTCGAGTGCCAGTTCAGACTGAACAATTATCAAAACTGATAATACGTGACACTTATGACGAAATGCTTGTAATGGTAAATATTAAACCATAATCTATTATAAAAGAAAAAAACAAGCGCTGTTCTTTTTTAATTTTTTCGTATGGGCGAAACCACTTTGCGATGGGTCGTTTGAAGAGCGTGCCCAAAATACAAATTTCAAGATTCAGCAGTACTCCGTCAAAAAATAATTTTGCAAAAAAAATGGGTACCTGCCAAAACGTTTTTCATAATTTTAATGATGCATCGGTATTATCCGTTCTATAAATTTTTCTAAGAAAGTTTAATCGTTTAAATGAATATTTTTGAGGTTAAGGTAAAGAATCGTTCCAGAAGTGCCAAATGTATCAAATTGTTCTTCCGGATTATTAATCAAAAAGGCCATAACTCTAAAATGTATAGGTTCCCATCGAACATGCGTTTTTTCTTCTAAGTTTTAACAATCATATAAATATCTACGTCTGTTGTTTCGGGGGTTAGATAACTTTCATAACTTAACTGCTACCATTGACAGTCATGGTTCCACAACAACTTCAACATATAAAATTGTAATGGTGGTTACTTAACTAGGCCTAGCATCCTCAACAATAACAATCTTTAAGAATAAAAAAAAAATAACCATTTAGCTCTTCAATTAGCTTTTGGTCTATAACCGAGTCCTTTTGAGTAAAAAAAAAATCTTATATGTAATTCTTTATCAAATTCAATGCAATTTTTTTTTTAATTAAAAGTAAAAAAGAAAAAAGACACTTACATCTGTCTTAACTTAAGAATAATGTCACATTTATCTTGTACTAACAACAGCTTCCTTACGAGCTGCATCTTGAAGCAATTGAGTGTCGACTTCATCGCCAGGCAATTGGACATAGCGAACAACAGATCCTCGTATAAAGCAATTCTTCACCGACAACATATGAGGATATTTATCTGGGTCTGTGACACTTATGTCTGTTAGCTTGATATTAAGATACTGGTCCACGGAATGCAGAGTTCCACAAATGCTGAAATTTAGAAAGAATCAATATTGTAACAATTATTTTGTGATGGCGCGCCGCGCCATGAGATGAAATTTTTTAGACCAAACCTGAGATCGTTTTTGAGCTCCACAACGACATCTTTGCCAACCAATGATTTGAAGAATGAGTAGAAGAGCTTGAAAAATTTAATTTTTATTTGAATTTAATTATATTTTTTTTATATTATTTTTACCATTTTGAACCGGCGAGGTTTAATAGAGGAAGTGGTATTTTCTATTTACAAATTTTTTTTTATAAAAAATGACATTTGATATTCAATCCGTCGCTTAGTTCAGGCGATGGAGAACATCATTTGAAGTAGGAACCACAATTTAAATGGTTGCATTCAGTTCTTCATTTCGGAAAGAGCGGATCCCATGGCCAACTATTACTGCGTTTTCATGAGGTATTTAAGGGAGCTTGAAGCTCACTTCGACCCTTTGTATACAAGCATTGAGTTCAACTGAGCTTGAACCGACTCATGGTATAAAACCTGGGGCCCAACTATGTAACTCGATTCTACTTTCGAATCTATTCGAATGATATTTGCGATTCTACTATCAAATGGGACTATGTATGATAGTAGAATCGAATGGAAGTACTGCCAACCATTAGACAAAAAAATTTGCGAATTTCGATCGAGTCTCGAATTTTGGCTGACAGAGAAGATTAAATAAATAACCAAAGATACCGAATATAAAGATTTAAATCCTTCGTACGTTTCAAACACATTTGAATTAGAACAAACATTTGCGAATTCGGCTGACTTTGACATTGACTTTCGATTTACATAGTACCACCAACTTCACGAATCAAAAAAAAAAATTAATTGGCACCACTAGACCAGTTCGATTATCGTTTACTATAGAATTACAGAGTTGTGATTTTGCGAATTCGGCCATTTTGACTGTAGAATCGATTTACATATTTGGTCCTCTGGGTTGAGGATTTAATATAAGACATCATAATGTCATTTCAACACCATTTCAACTTAACTCAATTTCGTGTAACATGGGTCCAAAATCCGACCCTGATCCAACTCGAGCTCTTGATCTTGTATATAAACGTAGCATATTACACGGTGGCTTAACCTAGCGAATTCATTGGTAATATTTGAGGCAACAATAGCTTCCCTTAACTAAAGTGAATTGTGTTTTTATTACAATTAAATATATTTTTTTCAAGTTCAATTACGCCTTGCAACATTTTTTCCCTTTGTTATAAAATTTAAAGAACTTATTGATTATGATTTATCATAGACCCATGACAACTCTAGTTGATTCTTGTGTTTGACGTTCAAAAAGCGGCAGACGTAATTGCCCAGAAAACGTTCCAGATTTTTTGGGCAGTTTTCTTCTCTGAGAGAATTTCATTCCCACTTCTCAAATTTTGACAGATTTTCCCAAAACTGCCAAACAAGTTGGGAACAAAGCTCTTGTTTATTTTATTTAATTTTCACTTTATCTGGCATTTCTCTTTTCTTCATTTGCTGAATCATTTCATGCTCTTTTGCTTTCTATCCCATCTACAACTTGTGTTAAACTGTCATCTGTCAAACTCATTTAGCTTCAAAATGTCAAAATGGTCGCACTCAACGTAAGTAAACTAAACTATTTTTCTTAAAACGTTTATATAAAACTAGAATATTTATAATGAAAACATTAAATTACAGTCGTGATAGAGAACGTGAAAGAAGGAGATACTCCCGAAGCCGTTCGCGTTCTCCCAATCGAGATCGCAAACGCAACGATGACTATGACCGGCCGCGCGATGACGCTAAGCGCCCCCACAACCGGGATACTAGGAAACGTGAAGATAACAAGCGACGCAGGCACTCACCGCCACCAAGGCCAAGAGACAACGATGGATTCAGAAGGTAATTTCCATCGTTAATCATGAACATATCCAAAATAAAATCCGTCTTTTTCTAGTCGAGGAAACATAAACCACCAGGAATCTTCGAGAGATCGTGACCGTGACCGCGAGCGAGACCGTGAACGTGAGCGGGACCGTGATCGTGACCGTCATCGTGACAGAGATCGTCAGAAGGAAAGGGAGCGCGTTGAACGTTCCAACGCATCACCGGTAAAGGAGAAGGTGGTTGAAAAAATCAAAATTGAGCCCGAGTTAAAGGAGAGTCCCGAGAAAGAAATTGACAAGGAAGAGGAACAACGCCAGTTGGAACTAGAAATGATAAAGCGCCGTGAACGCATCGAGTGCTGGCGTGCAGAACGTAAACTCAAAGAATTAGAAGCCAATAAGAAAGATTTCAAATCCCTCATCATCCCAACGCAAGCAAATTCTAAAAAGTGGAGTCTCGAGGACGAATCAGACGACGAAGAAGACAAAGATTCCAAGGACATCAAGGAAATTAAGCAACTGGTTCCTATCGCAGAAGAACCAAAGCCAAAACAAGACGAAGCGGAAGAAGAAACTATGAAGAAGGAGGAAGACGCTAACGATGACATCGATCCCTTGGACGCCTACATGCAGGAAGTAGCCAAGGAGGTGCGAAAAATCAACAATATTGTTAATCCCTCGAATACAGACAGTTCGGGGGTTATGATTATGACCGGCATTGTGAAGAAATCATCGCAGGACGTTAGTGCGAATAAGGGCGAGCTCATCGAACAGAATCAGGACAGTTTAGATTATTCTAGTGATGATGACCTGGAGAACATCAAAGACACTGCCGCTAATTTGGCAAATAAGCACAAAAAAGAATTGGCTAAGATTAACCATGCTGATGTAGATTACGCTCCATTTAGGAAAAATTTCTACGTTGAGGTACCGGAGCTCGCGAAGATGAAGCCACACGAGGTGGAGAAGTATCGAGTTGAGTTGGAGGGCATACAAGTCAAGGGCAAGGGCTGTCCCAAGCCAATAAAGGTAAACAAAATCATAACATGAAGATATTTAAATTTTAGATTTTATTAATCTCGAGATTGTTTATTCTAAAAATATCGTGTGGAAGTAGTACTTTATTTATTTGACACTATCACTTACCAAAAAATGTTTGGAACACTTTCTGAATCTATGCGTTCAAGTAAACATTGCTAGGGCCTAGAAGTTTTCTTCAAATTTATGTTGAATGCTTCAATAGGGCTTTGATTTTAATATTTGATTAAATACACCTTTTTTGCAAGAGGTGTAGGCATTTTTCATTTTTTTTTTTCGATTAAATCGAATTTTAAACTAAAGTGCCTATGTACTTAGGTAGTTTTCTTGAAACCAGTCTTAATTTAATGTGGTTAATTCAACTTTTGCGCCAGTGATGATAATCAATCTTGATTTTAATATTTTTAAATTAAAAAAAAAAATAATAATTTGTGTTTTACTTTCAGACCTGGGCACAATGTGGTGTGAGTAAAAAAGAAATGGACGTTCTCAGGAAACTGAACTTTGAGAAACCAACTCCAATCCAGTGCCAAGCCATTCCAGCAATTATGAGTGGTCGAGACCTTATTGGCATTGCCAAAACTGGAAGCGGTAAAACTTTAGCTTTTATACTCCCGATGTTCCGACACATTCTCGACCAGCCACCAATGGAAGATGGAGATGGTCCCATCTCGATAATCATGGCGCCAACTCGCGAGTTGTGCATGCAAATTGGCAAAGACATCAAGCGATTCTCTAAGGCGCTTAATCTGCGAGCAGTGTGTGTTTATGGAGGAACGGGCATATCAGAGCAAATTGCTGAACTCAAGCGAGGAGCTCAAATAATTGTGTGCACACCTGGTCGGATGATTGATATGTTAGCAGCTAACTCAGGGCGAGTGACAAATCTACGAAGAGTTACATACATTGTCTTGGATGAAGCTGATCGAATGTTTGACATGGGTTTCGAGCCGCAGGTGATGAGAATTATTGACAATGTACGTCCAGACAGGCAGACGGTGATGTTTAGTGCCACATTTCCTCGTCAAATGGAAGCTCTGGCCAGAAGAATTCTTAAGAAACCAATTGAAGTCATTGTAGGAGGACGGTCAGTTGTGTGCAAAGATGTCGAACAGAATGTCGCTATCCTGGAGGATGATGCGAAGTTCTTTAAGTTGCTAGAGCTGTTGGGTGTGTATCAGGAACAAGGGAGTATTATTGTATTTGTAGACAAACAAGAAAACGCTGATATTGTGCTAAAAGACCTAATGAAGGCTTCCTACCCGTGCATGAGTCTTCACGGCGGCATCGACCAGTTTGATCGTGACTCGACAATTCTGGATTTTAAGTCAGGCAAGGTACGTCTTCTGATTGCGACTTCTGTTGCTGCTAGAGGCCTTGACGTGAAGGACTTGATTTTGGTGATAAACTATGACTGTCCCAATCACTACGAAGATTATGTCCACAGATGTGGTCGTACAGGAAGAGCTGGAAATAAGGGCAAAGCTTGGACTTTCTTAACACCTGAACAAGGTCGTTATGCTGGAGACATCATCCGAGCACTTGAGCTATCAGAGACACCAGTTCCGGAGGATTTGAAGAAACTATGGGAAGACTACAAAAGCTTACAAGAAGCAGAGGGTAAGAAAGTCCACAGCGGAGGTGGATTTAGCGGCAAGGGCTTTAAATTCGACGAACAAGAAGCCAATGCTGCCAAAGAGAGCAAGAAACTTCAAAAAGCCGCTCTTGGTTTGGCTGATTCTGATGACGATGAGGACATTGAGCAAGATATTGATCAGCAAATTGAACAATTGTTTGCTGCAAAGCGTAATGTTAAAGAAACTTCAGTTGCACCTGTAATTCCAGCACCAGCAGCTGTCACAACAACGATAGCAACAGGTGGTTTACCTTCCGCAACGCCCGTCAACACTAACACCAATAGCATAACCAGTACCGCAACTGCTTTGACCATTGCAGCTGCAGGTGGCTCAGATAAATTTGAACTTGCCAAGAAACTGGCTTCCAAGATAAACACAGCTAGAAATCTAACCAGCGATATAAAACCAGCAATGCAGCAAGCAGCTACCGAACTAATAATGAAAGGAACTCAACCTCAGCCGATGATTACAGCTCGCACAGTTGTGGAACAGTTGGCTGCAAAGCTTAACAACAAATTGAACTACCAACCAAAGGACGACGAAGAGGGTCTATCCCCATTGCAACAATCTTCCTTTACCAAGTACGAAGAAGAATTGGAAATTAATGATTTCCCACAACAGGCAAGATGGAAGGTAACCTCGAAAGAAGCCCTCGCACAGATTTCTGAATACTCTGAGGCGGGATTGACTGTTCGAGGAACTTATGTACCAACTGGAAAGAACCCACCCGAAGGTGAGCGTAAGCTTTACCTGGCAATAGAGAGTTGTAGTGAGATGTCAGTACAGAAAGCAAAGCGAGAAATCACACGATTGATAAAGGAAGAACTTCTCAAACTCAGTTCAGCTCATCACGTCTTCAACAAAGGTCGATACAAGGTGGTATAATAAAGGATTGTTTTCAATTATTACTTTATACTCGCGGGGAATTTTTCGTAATATTGTTGCGTAGAAACTCATAATAATAAAAATAAAAATCAAAGTAATAAGCGAGAAAAAGAAGTTCTTGTTAGTTGGATAGATTACAGAAAATGTTCAATAGAGAGGTTTGTATCATCGGCCCGCGTACAGAAGAAAACCGACATTAAATCAACAAATCTAATTTTTCAGCAGAGCCCAAAGAAAATTTAATTAAACTTTGAATTTCTATTAATTTTAAAATATCAAAAGCACATGAGAGCTCTATCTTGTATTTTTGCACTTGAAAGTTTGGAAAGAAAAGATCCTATTTGCTGAGATGTGAAGTTTTATCCAGGATTGACCCGACGAGATATATAAAGACGTTGCTTTTAAAAACAAAAGTGAAAAGGGTAAGTTTGTAGGTAGTTCACTCAGAAATTCTTGTAAATCAAATAAAAAGGCAAGAGGTGTTAATCATATGTCCATCATGCCCTTCATTAAACCACAAAAATAAATAAAGACTAGCGATTTTTTGTATCGAACTTCATTTCCACGTAAGGTGTTATAATATGCTCCTCATTACCATTTCCTAACGATATCAGGCACTTCTCTTTACACCGACTTTGAATGTATCGAACAAAGGAAGCATACAAAAATATACATTTCAAACAGAAAGTAGCTTGTGTTCTTGATATTACCTAGGATATCCTTAGAGCCTTTAATATATTCCATTGAGATGCATACACACTATTCAAAATCCATTCAAAGCCAGGTGTAATGAAGCAATGGTGCTAATCTTGTACTCCGAACGAGCATCTTCCAATCATATAGGAATTTTCTCTATTGTTTGCACAAGCACGCGCTTTGGACAGTAAATACAAATTCTTCCAGATTCGTTATGAGCGTAACACTGGAATGTAAGGAAAAAAAAAACAGCTCAAAACTGTTATACAGTTTGAGAAGTCTTTGTGAACAAAAGTTAGTATGTAGTATGTCTCTGTTTTTGAATGAAGTATGAACGATGAAAATAATCGGGTGTGGAATAGGGCGTTAATATTTTTTTAGAGTATTTTTCAATTTCGTTGATATAAATCGTAATAAACTCTTGTTTTGTTTCTTACAATTTAAAAATATTAAAGTCCCGGTTCGAAAATATGAATTTTTATTTATGTATGTTATGAACGTTTGATAAAAGTGATTGTAAATCATTTCTGCAAAGACACGCTTATGAATTTACACTGTATTTCGAGATCTATATTGAACCTACAGAAGAGCAGAAATAATAGCAAATTTTGTTTTTTTAAAAATGTAGGAGATTTTTCTTTCTAGAATAAACATTTGAGCCAAAAACTGCGTTTTTCTGACATCATTCCATGGACACATTTGTTTTATAGAAAACAGTTACAGAGATTTTGATGAAAATATACGGTTGATCCGGTACACGGGCTACTTTTTGGCAAAAACATTTCTTCAAAAAAAAAAAAAAAATAATACAAAAAAATGAAAGTTTGAAAGAAACAACTTGAGTGAGCTACCACCACCAAGTTTTATAGGCTGGAGTTATAGCTATTTTACGGTCGCCAAGCCGATCATCAGACTCCTTTAGTGGTGCTTAAGTCTATCTATGTTCAATTTTATTTGAAAAACTTTTTTGTCGTCAGTGAGACTCGAGCCGTAGACCAATCGTCTTCGAGCCAAGTAGTGTACTACGCACTGCATTACCTACAGTGTAAGTTGTTATTGTTTGACAACTGCATTTGAATTAACTAGCATTTACTAGCCACAGAAAAGCTTGTTGGAGTTCAAACATAAAATGGATATTATTCCCCATGACTTTTTTGATTTCCGGAAAAAAAATATATTTTTTTAGTTTTAAAAAATATTTAACATGTTTTTGACAATTCAATAAATTTATGTCTGTTCGCGTACGATTAATTTTTTTTAAAATGAACTCTTAAGTAGTTTCGGACAGTACGCGAAAAGACATATTCAGCTTTATCACGAATTCCATCCTAATCGGAATCTTTAAGAATCTCGAAAAAAGCTATCACCGAATCCGTTCGGACTGGCAATTTGTATGAGATTTTCTACAACTATAGATTCTGTGATGATTTTTTTTCGGGATTCGTGACAAGTTTTCGATTAGGATGGAATTAGTGATAGGGCTGATTAGAAACGAATTAGTCAATTTATTTAAAATCCACACAATTCGGAGAAATTGTTCAGGACTACTTACATGACAAATGAAACATCGTTAATTGTTTTTTTTTTTGTCAAAAACGACTGCAACGACTCAATACAAATTTTTCTGTGTGCTATTTGCATTTTATCACCTCCCGATTTGATTGGAATTGACCATGATAATAAAACAAACAGATTCTAGTGACGTTTTTGCAAGAAAATACTAAGGGCGTGAATTTAAATCCAAAAACAAAGTTAGATTTTTTGTTGTTTTGTAATAAATGTATTTTTATACTCAAATCCCATCCATTTTAAATCTGAGGGAAAATAAAATACAGCTATTATATTGTATAAGCGTTTAATTTTTGACAGAGAACATTTATTTAAAAAAAACCGTTGCTCATAACAGCTTTTTCGACTTTCTTCGTAAGTGTACTCAATTCATTTGAAAGAAAACTAATAGTAGAAGATCCCGCCATAGAACAAACCTACCCCCATCGAGGTACCAGATAAGAATAAGAAGTATGCAGGTTTGTAGGTAGTGTCTACACAAATATTTTGCCATTTTCAACCCGCCATATCTACCACAAGCTTCGAAAAAAAAAATTCCAGATCAGATATCATGAGACTTGATCCTATTTACCCACGTTGGTTATACTTTACTTCCTCAAGTTTGCTGTCACTTCTCTGAGACTAGAGAATATCAAAGTTTTTTCCTCTAACACATTAAAAAAATTTCAAAATATCGATAGTTAAAAGATTCGCAATTTTGAGTTCTTAACAATGTTTTTAGAAATAATATAGTACAATCGTACTCGTTATTAATGTGTCCTTGTAAATTATAATATTTTTAATGAAATTACCCACGCTGGTAAAATTAAAAAAAAAATTAAAAACCCCAAAGAATTGATGACACAAAAATTTATATGTATTATTCAAAAATTCACTTAACCAAAAAGTTAAGTCGAAAATTTGGAAAATACTGGTCAATTTTATTTATCTCTTGTCTACTTTCTAAAAATATAAAATTTATATCCAGAAAACATAAACCTGATTTATAGTAATTTTTTTCTCCAACGTCTATTTTTCACACTTTTGCTTTCAAACGTTTATATCTCGAGTTGTAGATTTTTCAAGTTTTGTATCCATGACTTTTTTATGTTAAACAAATCTATCGATTACAAAAACAAACAACTCTCTACCTTTTTTCGTTTAGAAAATAGACTGATCTGTGTCAGACTATTTTAAAAACCCGAAAAATGACCTTTAAAGCGTGGCAACCCTATGCCTTGACCACTTTACGCTAGGCATCCCTTGCGCAAAATGGTCGTTTAGACACAAACTACAAAACTGTATACTATGGTACATCGATGAGGGTTCAATCGTTCTATGGCGGGATCTAGGACTATAATAACATATACATACCTACACAGGATTGAGAGAGTTGGAAGTTATTACGCCTTGGTTCTCTACGAGCTATCACACGGGCAATTTATTTATTTTACTAATGTTATCCTTTTGATGGATTTTTGATAAAATTTCAAAGTTTATGATTGAAATTTTGAAATTGAAATAATTTATGATTGAAAAAAATAAAAGAAAAAAATGCGTTTTAAAATTTGTAACGAAAAAATAGTTTTGCTGGCTTTATTATTGATAAAATTTGTTTAATTTTTTTTTTATAAATTAATGGGGTTTTCCATTGGTAAAATAAATCAATTTATTTTTTATATGCATCTGTCAAAAAGACAATGTCCCCTCTTTTTGCGTTCCATTGGGCAAAATAAATTAACTTATCTTTGATTTTAAATCAAGTTTGCAAACGTTTTTCGTTGAAAATTGTGAAAATTATGTTGAAATATGTGAAAAATAATTACTAATAAATAAATGGTAGTAGTTTAAAATAAACCGGCAACTTTATCAGGTTCATATTTCTCTTCTGAAAGTAAATCGAGGGATGAAGATTTTTTTTTAAATATTGACATAGAAGCTATAATGCACTAATACAGTGACAAAAATAAATCAATTTGAAATTGTGTTCCATTCAAATTTTTCATTGAAATCTAAATTTACCAATAGAAAACCCCATTCGATTTCAATGAAAAAATTGGATTTATTTTGTGGCGAATGCACAGTTGGATTTATGTTGGTATTAGTACAAGGAGGGGTAAATCTGCCGAAAAATTTAGATTTGCAAATTTGATTTAAACAACCCAATTCTAAATATTCCCCGGGAAAAAACTCCCCGGGAGACGCATTCTTTCGGGTGTAAAATACCCTTGATAGTGGGAATGAAAGTTCTGAATGATACAAACAGCTTTTTTTCAGTATTTGACACATAAATCAAACTGTAGAAGAAAAATAATTTATTGTTTCCCCGGGAATTTTCATTTAGAATTGGGCTGAAAATCAAAAATAAATTGATTTATTTTGCCCAATGGAACGCAAAAAGAGGGGAAATTGTCTTTTTGACAGATCCAAATCAAAAATAAATTGATTTATTATACCAATGGAAAACTCCATAAATTTACCAATGGAAAACCTCATAAAAGAAGAATATACATACATATGTACATGTGTACCTTCATAATGGTCTCACTAATGCCGGATTTACACGAGTGACAAAATGTCATTAAATTTGTCATTTTATACCAATAAATTGTCATAATCCGGTTTAATGACAGTTAATTGGTATAAAATGACCAATTTAATGACAATTTGTCACTCGTGTAAATCCGGCATAACTTTATTGTCGGCTCTACAACTATAAGGTCCGGTCCTCGCTTAGTTTAACAAGTCTCTCAAACTATCTAGATTGTAGGCCGATGTCAAAATATTTTAATAATTTTAAATTTTTTATTTTTTTAAATCTATCTCCTTTTTATTTAAAATTATATATTTTACATAATTTTAATTCACTTGTTATAAGCTTCTAGATTACATCATTTATAAATGTTAAAGCAAGTTAGCGTGATGCCGTCCAACTAATGTTTTAAATCATATAATTAGCCATTTCCCATTACGAATATATTGATCTTTTTTAATATAAAATATTTATCTACTTTATTTTAACTATAATTTTCTTTGAGTTTGTGACACAGGTTTTGTAGTGAATTCTTATCGAAGTTGCAACTTTGGATTTAGAAAAAAAAAAAAAAAAAAAAACTGCCGTTATATTTCTGAATTAAGAGCATTTTGACATAAGTAACTTTTGAGCATTTGTATCTAGATATCACAATCATGAGGAAACAAATAGTAAGAGATTTTTGTGCAGTTTTCTTCTAACGTCTCTTTGTTGAAATAATGTGTGAAAAGCTATTTTTGAAAATCTCCTCAAACTGTTGACTCCGTCTAAGTTTTGTCACTCCCCTTCATGCACGACTCTTCTTATAATTTTTGAATGTTGCTGATAGAGACAAAAATCCCATCGTGCGCTCAAAGAACATTATGTAGGGCCACACTTAAAAGGAGTTGAAATTTGAAAAATTTAACATACCGGGATTTTGATTTGAAATTACTTAATTCCTTTTTTGTAAACATCAAGTAAATATGAGTCCCTGCTTCCGCCCTCTCAAATTCATACCATATGTAGGCATGTACATACTTACCACATTTTTGTTTGTTTCTTTTGGGACACACAGTTTGATCAAACATCAAACACTAAGATAGCTGAAAGAGCTCATAAAAATCTCAATTATTTTTGTTCTTCCGTTTTCTCAAAGATCGCACTCATTAGATGCTGGACAAAGTTTTAATGAAATTTGTTACTTATGTACACACAATGCGGTGTGTTGTGCTTTAGTATCTTTTACAACATCGTTACATAAAAGGTTAATTTAAAACTTTTATTTATATTAACCTACTACTACTGTTTGTGTTTTATTCGGGTAAATATACTTACATAGCATAGGTATCCATTTTGTGTGTCAAGGCCTGTAAGTATAAGTTGTACCATCTTCTATGATACACACAGTTTTAAATTCTTATATTGAAGAAAAAGTTCTTGTTCTATTTAAAATGAAATTCTTTATTTTATTTGGATTTTAAAGTTATTTGTCTGCAAGAGTTTAGGTCAGGATTCAGATCAGATTCATCCCTTTTTAATAGAATTGCAGATTTAAATGTTTTGAAAAAAAAAAAAAAAAAATAGTGTATGTTTGTATAATGTACAATGTACCTACAACATAATGTAAATCTTTTTTACTGCGTTCCACGATTTTAATGTGAATTTTTTCCACTGCTTGTGAATCTTGTGATATTATGGAATTATATTGTCTGTGATATGATAACACTTCGCCCTGGAAGTTGGCATACAAAAATTTTATTTATATTTAGCTTTCCATTGGAAGTTATTGTAATCGGTCCGATTTGTGAAATAGAAAATTTTGACATTTCTCGACGTTTCGAGGTCTCTGGTGTCGGATTACATTGTTTTTAGATAGATGTCTGTGTACGTACGTTTGTACGTTCGGAAGCTTTTTTTTGCCGACGATATTTCGAGAACGCAAAGAGATATCGACTTGAAATAAATTTTATTTTACAGATAATAAGGCCATAACGTGCAGGAAGGGTTTTCAGAAAAATTTAATTAGAGTTTTTTTTTATTACAGTAATTTAAAAAAAAAGTTGTAAGGTGGCTTTTTTCTCGAATACCTATCTCTAGAACAAATAATAAAAAATTCATCATCTTTTTTTTTAAATTATTTTGATTAAATTCAATGATTTTGATTGAACTTCGTACCTACCTACAATATTAAAAGTGTTTAATTAGATACAACAAAACTGCTTGTTCTCAGGGGTCATTTTTTTTTTGCCAAAAGATGATACAATGTATTATGCTAAGGCTCGTGCTCTAAAATGTGATCGAAGAATCTTTGAATACCTACAGAATAACAAAAAAAAAGTATAGTTTAGGTATAAGATGTAGGCACTGGCAAATCCTGTAATTTGCTTGATTTTGATGTGGTACAATCGGCAATACCCTTTTTGACTCCTTACTTTAAACTCAATTGATGACGAAAAATACTTGATACTTCTCATAGCTCTGGTTGTTCATGCTTTAAAGCTTCTTCAAAAGCATTTATGTACCATGCACACTATATTCCTTTAATTTTAGAAGTTAAAGTCCTTATCGGAAATATTGAGTACATACATACATTTCTATATGATGCAGTACATATAGAAAGAGAGAGAAAGGAGTTACAAAAGTTATCAACCAAATCTGTTTTCGGGCAGAATGCCAAGCAGAGACAGATTTTATGTATTATACGTTTGTATTTGTATGTATGTATATATACAAATTGAAAATATATCATCTTTCTTTTGCCAAAAGAGGAGCAATCTTTTGCAATTAAAAATCAAATAACTGCTTGCTCTTGCTCTATAAGAGATGGAGAGAGGCGAAAAACTCCCAAAAAGTCATCAGTGTGTCACGTTCTGGTTTTAATTAACGTCTAGATGTCACATTGATATTATATTTTTTTTTTCCAAAGACAAAAAAGAAGGACACAAGCATTTTTCATATATATATGTGAAGCCAAAATGAGGTAAAATGATTTGTCAGATGGAATTTAATGATGATTATATTACATTTTATTAATTATTTTGTCGATTTATTTATTTAAGAAACGTTATTAAATTCATTAATACGGTACTACCTCGCTAATTTGAACAATCGGTAATTCGAACGTTTCACTAATTTGAACACTCTATATGCGTTGGACTGTCATGCCAGAGGTCTGGGTTCAATACCAGCCTCTTCCACCCTAAGTTTTTTCAGGGCTCCTGCCTCTTGGGAGGAAGTGATAAATCCTCCAAGAGTATCTCCTGTCATAGAAAAATGCCGCTCACCAGCCGTTCGGATTCGGCAATAAACTGTAGATCCCCTCCATTCCTGCAGACACACACACAGGAATGGTTGAGAGTTGTAAGTCACTAGGCCCTAGTTCTCCATGAGCTGTTGTGCCATCAAATTTATTTTTTTTATTTATCTTGTATATTGAACATTTGGCAAAATTGGTTATTCGATTTTTTCCGTTGTTTTCTTTTTTTTTAGAGAGTTAAAATTTTATTCCTAGAAATCTAAGGGCGAAAAATATTTACGATACAGCCGATGGGATTCTAGTTCATTAGCCTATGGTTTTTGAATGAGACAATAAAATTGTAGGGTTGCGTGCAGTAAGCATTTTTGTGTCAACAACTGGCTTTATGCAAGGTTTTTTTTTATTTATTTTGAATGAATTACATTTTTAAGTTAAAACTCAGGCATTACGTTGGCTGTGGGATCTTAGCACCACACTTATGGGATATTCGCAAAAGAAATATGCAATCTAAAAGGTAATTTCATCATCTAAAAGGTAACTCACTCAATATACCTCCCCATAAAAGGTAGTTTCAGAAATTGGTCAGCCTTAGATTTAAAAAAAAAAAAATGTTAATTCTTAAAAAAGTCTCTATGGCTGACCAAGTTCTGAAACTAGCTGAAATTTTATAATTACTGAGTTACCTTTCAGATGGCATATATTGCTGATGACCTTGAAAAACTTTGACCCTGGATTAAAAATTTTCTAAGCCTGACAAATTTCTAAAACTTCCTGACCTTTTATGACCAATTACTGACCTTTTAGGTGAGATAATTTTTTTTGCGAATATCCATGTATGAGGTGCTAAGATCTCACAGCCCATATATTCATTAATTCGAAAACATTACTGGATCGAATTTAAGTATAGCTCTCTAATAGTCCTGTTTTAGTGAGGTTCTACTGTATACCTACTTATAGGTGAGGGAGTCGGATAAGGCACAAATGAAGTATTTTCTTGTAGCAAAGGCATATCACGTTTTTATATAAAATTCTTGCATGCTTTTAATTAGGGAACGGTTTGTTATTCTGTGTATATTCCATAATCTTCTGGTTATAGATTTAGGACTACATATTCAATATTATATAAAATTTTCTTATGTTTATTAAATACTTTAACGCAATTTACAGCCAAGGATGTACCGCACGGTTTTAATTATGACAAGGCACTCCAAACAGTTTTGCAATGTAAATTATACTGCAAACATATTATTTAAAAAAATTTCGGATTTTTTAAAAAAAAGTTCAATTTTATTTTTGAAAAATCATTTTTTTTTTTGAAAACAGGTTGACGAATTTTTTTTAAATTTGGTGTTAGTTGCAAATTGTTATATTCTTAAAAATGGCATATATACCAATTTTTTTTTTTTTTTTTTCAGAAATTTTATGTAATATGTAGGCGTAAAAAAATATTTTTTTAGGAAAACCGCTTAAAGATGTTTAAATTTTTTCTGCATACATTTGTATTTTTTTCAAGAATTGAGATGGCGTTCTTCTTGTTTTATCAATTTAAAGAATGTGTTTCATGTTTTTTTTCCATATTCAAATTTCCATTCTACAGTTTATTAAATGGATAAATACATATATGTATAATTATTAATTATATATTTTATTTTACACTAGATCTTTAAAATTCGAACAAACTTTTACTACAAGAGCAAGTTCTTGCGACCCAATTAAATATATATTAAAAAAAAAAAAACCTAATAGTAAATTGGACTTACATAATGTAGATATTATTTCAATAGGCTCTACATTTCAGATCAATTATACTCACTTTTCCTCAATTTTTATCTCTATTTCATTAATTTCCTCTCTTGACAAAAAACTTTCCTTCTCTTGACCTTTCTCCATGAAAACAATTTAACTATGAACGAAGTTGAACAATTCAGTTTTCTTTTTAAAAAGTTTACAAAAATAAACTACTAACCTCGGAACCTTTATTATGAAAACTTTTTAATCTTCTTTTTTTTTTTTGTACTTTTCTGCACTTCAATTTTGCCACCACACATTGTACAAATTGAAAAGTTTTCCTAGAGATTTGAACTTAACAACTCTATTGTATGCAAATTATGTTCACACATCTATGTAGATGGCAAAGTTTAAAGTTTCTTTCCAATTAGCGCTGCGCCGTCTACGCTTCGGTTCGAAACTACATATATGCACTTATGGAAAACTATTTTCTTTAGAGAAAAAAAAACCTACAAAGTGCAATAGTATTGGAAGAATTTTGTTTTGATAACAAACAAAAAGTTGCAGTGAAATTCAAGTTCTATACAAACGTAAATTCATAATATATCACAGAGAGTGAATTGACTGGGCCGTATGAAGTTGCTCATGTTACTTACGAATAAGTTGCGATTTGAATGAAATAATTAATAAGTCCAATACATCAAACTTATTATTTTTGGTTGAGAAAGTTCTTGCTGTTGAAAGTGATGGAACACTTTTCAAAGTTTTTGAAAATTCAGTTTTTTAACAAAGCGGAATGTTTTTCTTTTCCCGATTTCACAAAGAAATACCCAAACACACCCACATGATATTCAAAGTTTTGTTCTATTACTTATAAAAAATGATAAGTCTTTCCAGAAAGGTGACGCGTTTATATTTACCAATGTTGTCTTAGTTTCAATTCATTTTAAATATTTTTTTCTGTGTTTTAAGTTAATTTATTATGTTAATTATTTTTCAATAAATTACTTAGGTATTAAAATACGAGGGAATATATTTTAATAAACGCGCAACTCAACATTCATACTACCTCAAGTTAAATTTAATCTTTTGTTTATTAAAAGGTATTATTTTGATTAGAAACACTTAATTTTAAATGTAATTAAAGGGGATCAAATAAGCTTTCCACTGGTGCTGAATTTTTTGAGGTATATAGTTGCTTTTCATTAACTAAAATCTTAACATTTTAAAATGTATTTAAAAAGGCAATTTTCAATAGTTTTTTAAAGACATGAAAGATACCTTTCATTTGATACCAAAATCATTTTTCTACGTCATCTATTTCTCACGTTATAAACAATTATTTGGAAAAAAAGCTAAAATCTTTATTTTGTAATCGACAACTTCAAGACTTTCCCATAGACTATTTTGAAAATATTTCACTTACATAACAAGCTCAACGTCACCTTTTATTTGATACCATATACTTGTTCGTGTACACTCTTGGCCAAAGTTCCATAGTAAAATATGGGCACTCCCTTTGGGAAATCAATGTTTTCATGTTCAATTGAAAAAGTTCCAAAACTCCAATCGAAAACTACACAAAAAATAACAAATAATGTTTCTTAGGCTCGAGCATAAAATCTGTATCACTCTTTAGGTAAACAAAAACATTATCTCTTAAATAACAAAAACAAATAACAATCACAATAAAGTTTATCATTCCCATTCTCATCTCTGCTAAAACTCAAGCTGTTTTATATTATTATTGTTCGCCAACCTCTGAGTGCACATCAGACCGTTTAAAAGAGCATTTATCCAACATCTCATCAACCCGATCTCTTCTATAACCCGTGTGAGAATTAAAAACTTTCACCGCTGCCATTGCCACCACAATAAATGTGGATATACTACACAGTTATAACAATAATACAAACATCTATTGAAAATGTTGTCACAACTTCTCAAACAGCTGCATGTACCTAAATGTCTTTTGTCGACAATAAAACCAGCTTTTCCAGAGTTATGGGCAAAGTTTATCTTTTGTCTTTCAAACATAGCGCGCGCTTACCTTTTAAGCCCTTAAGACAAACATAAGGTGTTTCAAGTGAAACTTTTGTGTATTTGCCTCGAGGTATCATTATTTCATTTAAAATGGTAAAATATCCTTCAGGTATTTCGTGTGTTTTGTTGAACGCTTTTTTCTTTTTCACATTCAATGAGAATTCGAGCATGAAAAGAGAAAAACACAAAGATTTAATCGAAACTTTTAAAATGGTATAACTTTGCAAAGAAGTTCCTGCCATTTACACGGAGAGCTACTTTATTAACATCATCAATCATAATGAAATGTTAGTTTAAAAAAAAATAAAACAGACGTCCTTTCATAAGAACTAGCTTCGTTTTTATATTAGCTTCATAAAAATAACAGTTCAGCCAACAACTTAGTTGCAAAATGAAGACATTCAAAGCCACCCGCTGCTGCATTAAAATGTCATAATTCCAAAGGACTTTTTTTTTTTACTTCATGGCACAAAACAAAATACCTATTCTCCTACACAGCACACTCACCTACCCATAAATACTAAACTTAGCTTTCATTACTTGGCTGGCAAAGGTAATAAAATTCCAACACACAAGCGATGTCATCTCACTTCGTCGCCATTTGTAAATGGTATTTTGCATAAATCACCACACACGAACGAAGCCTAAGAATATTTGAAATTAATTCTGCACAAAACAAAAAAAAAACAAAAACCTTAGAAAAATCCTTGGGAAAAATGTCATCTAAATATTTTTTGCCAATTCGCACATTGAATGCATTTGCATTTTATGGATATTCGCCTTAATAGTTGAAGTTACCTGCGAGATTTCACTCAAAATTGAGGACGGATCATGGATGGGCGCGACGACACGACCGACGACGACGCGACGAATGGCAAAAAAAAAGTATGACGGAAAATGTTACGTATACGCCACAGTGCACTAGTTTCATGTACGTACAGGAAAGCTGGTGGGTTATATTTCATAATGTCTAAATCATTGCAGGTTGAAAAAATAAATATACATATGTAGGGAATAGGTTCTAAGGGCATATTGAAATATAAATTTATAGCTGTTGGGCTCATGGTTCATGTTCTGGGTATTTGTGTGATTCTAGCGGGAGGCTACAAGTTATTTGTGCACGCAAAGGGATGTGTGAATTGGAGATTTTGTATTCAATTGTAAATGCAAACATATATGGTTTTGAGTTTCATGCTTCATTTAGAAAACATTTTCATTTTCCAAAGAAATTTTATGAATATCAAATACATTATCCATAATATGGTTGTTATTTTTATATTCAAAAGGTTAGTTCATTCTAGATGAAATATTAGTAAATACGGGAGAATGGGTTAAGAATGTAAAATCGTCACATATCGATCAATTTTATAATGATGGATTTACATGTATCTTCATCTGCAAACATAAAGAAAATTAGAGTGGAACAGATTCACTATTAAGATGATCATGTTCGTCTTCTCTATAATCTACATCTGCGTTCCTATATAATCTGCATTTATAGAGATCTCTGTATTTGGTTTTTCTCTTTCTATCCAACAAACATACATTTTATATTTTGCATCCTTTATTTTTTGCAGAACTCGCCTGTAAATCCACATTAAATAGATACCAAAAATATTATTGATGCAGAAATTTGTCCGCTAGATAGTATATTTAGAAGAAAGCAGGTGATTCGTTAGTTATGGTTAAGTGTAATTTTAAATATGAAATAATTTTTCCAAATATGGTTTTAAATTAAAAAAAAAATAATTAAACAAATTACATTTGGAAGAATGTATTGCGTCCACTGTACCTTTGTTGAGCTAGAGTCTTTAACTTAACGGATGGGCCGATTGGCTTTATGTGGTTCCCTAGAGGTGAAGATTCGAATTTTTGATTTAGGTCATCTAGAACAAGTAGGTTTCATACAAATATTCCGTGTTTTTTTTCTCAAAAAGGGCTCTATCGATTTTGATTAAACCTGTATCTGTAATGCCCAACACAGTTGTAAGAAAACTGCGTTTTAGGTTTTTGCCAAAAAAATAATAGAAAAATGTGTATATATATTTTAAATGGGTCCACCAATTTAGTTATAAGATAGTTTAATTAAAAAAAAAACAGTCAAACATAAAATTAATATATTCAGTATACTTTTGACTTTTGTTTACATTTTTTTTTTATCATAATATTATTATTAGTTAGTTTTGATATCATAATATTAAAGTTTTAACTTACAAGAGTAAGTTCATGCTTTATTGTCAAGCATATTTTTCTAAGTAAACAAACTACGAGAAATAAAAATTGTTGACTGCGCGCTAGACAGAAATGGAACGTGTGCAAAATTTAATTCGTGACATAACAAGGGCTCTGAACTCTTAGCACCCCATACATGGAAAATTCGAAAAAAAAGTATCCAGTCTAAAAGGTCAGTAATTGGTCATAAAAGGTCAGCTAGTTTAAGAAATTGGTCAGGCTTAGAAAATTTTTAATCCAAGGTTGAAGTTTTTCAAGGTCACCCGCGATTTTTGGCACCTCATTTAGGGGATATTCGAAAAAAAAGTATACCACATGAAGAGCCACTGGATAGTGATAAAAAGTCAGATAATTTCAGTAATTGGTCAGACATAGGTTTTTTTTAATTAATTTTCAAAGTTTTTTTCAAGGTCACAGTATAAGACTTTTAGCACCTCATTGGTTGAATTTTCAAAAAAACTGTATGCCATCTGAAAGTTCACTTAATCCTTGTTATGATATAATTTTAATTTCATCCGGCATCCAAAAACTATCATATATCATCGAATAATTAATTAGTAGTTAAAGTAGTAAAATTCAAAATTATTACAATAAATTTAAGATCATTATTTGATTTCAAACGTAAAATTTTCCGTTTCTACCACTGAAACCACACAAGCGAGTACTTGCTGACGAATTGATTACATAAGGTTGTGTGGCTTTTTGTTCTTCTCTTTTTGTTATGATTTTTGTAGTCAATGGGCCTTACTAATATAATAATCAATCACTAATGTCAACAATTAGTAAGATGTAAGGTCAAAATAAAGTGTAGAGCTTAAATAAGGAGTATTCACACGATCCGGTGCGACTGGTCTACTATCGTTGTAAAAAGTGCAAAAGTGTAACATTTTCTTACACTCCAACAACAAAATATACTGAAGACAATCTTACAATACTCTTGCACTTTTACTATATACCTCAACCCCATTGCAACAGGGAAATAGAAAAGTATAAAATATGCAAACGTGTATTTGATAGCAAGCCAAATGTCATTCTTGCTGTCAGCTGTTGTTCGTGTATGTATTTTCTGCAGTGTTACAACGGAATAGACAAACTTGAGGAAAAATAAAATTTTGCAATTTTACTACACTTGTTGCACCGGATCGTAAATACCCCTATAGAATCCCAATGGCCGCGTTCGGGGGGCAAGCCAAACCTATCCGGATAGGTTTGTGTTGTTGTAATCCCTTGTTGAAAAACTTCTGATGTCAGCTGATGCAACAACAACGCAAGGTATCTGAAAATTTTTGGGATAGGTGGATAGCCTATCTCACTACCACCCGAACGCAAGCAATAATAAACAATTTAACCTTCTGGTTAAAACCATCCCCACACTTGCCTTTTGAATCTACTACAATTTCCATCAAAGTTGCTGTCAAATGAAAAAACGCAAAGTGAACTGTCAAAATGTTTTCAATACATTCAAAGTGGAGTATTGCCGTATTTTTTTTTAATACTAACTATTTCAGTACTTAAAGTAAATTTTCTGTTTAAGGTGTTTGAACGATTTTTATTTTATTTTTAAGTCTAGTATGCTGCTGATGCGAAACGAAAAATCCCATACAAAAATGACACAACGAAATCATAAACGAAAAATTTTGTTCTGCGGTACGCTGTTCGATGAACGAAATCGATTATTGTAGCAGATTATTTGGAGAGATCTCCCCTCTGTTTTCGCACATAATTAATTGCCTGTACCATTAATTGTGTGCGTAAAAGTGACATTTGGTCTCTATTCATGTTTGTTTTTGTTGTTTCTTTCATCACGACTTTGCTTTCTGTGATTTTTATGCGTTTGTGTTAGTTTTTTGTTTTTGCAAATGGTGGCACTTTCAAGGGGTAATTTTTCGTTATGGTTTTCGTAAGCATTTTGTTGTCATGTTGGAGACCAACTAAAAATTTCGTTTCGTATCAGCAGCGTACTAGGCTTTACTACATCACATTTAGCATTCACAGCTTTTCCTTTTTCTAATCCTCATTATTTTATCACATTCCCAACATATCGGTGAGAAAAACTTATGAAAAAAAGTTTATTTTCTGTGCGAAAATTGTCAATAAGGCCCATCGCCCACTAGGCAACTTTTTGTTGCTCCCAATCCAATTACATTAGCTTATATGGGAGAGCGCTCACTAGGCAACTTTTAGTTGCGCAACTTTTTGTTGCTCGGAGTTGCTCGCGGAACTTTTTTCCCGGCAACTTTTTGTTGCTTACCCTCGCCTACTAGGCAATTTCCGAGCAACTTCCAGCAACTTTTGGGAATTTTCCAAAATTTTTGCCAAATGAGAGGCTTTTAACCCGAAAAACAAGTTTATTTTCACTCTGAACGAATTTTGTATCGTTACTGATCCAAAATACAAGGTCGATTTAACATTTCAGTTAAAAATACTGAACCCAAAAGTTGCTCGGAAATTGCCTAGTGAGCAACTCCGAGCAACTTTTCGTTGCGCAACAAAAAGTTGCCTAGTGGGCGATGGGCCTAATGCAAAACTGTGAAAAAAGTGGATATAAATTGTTCTTATCTTTTCCATTTTGATGACGATTTCACAGTGTTTATGAACCATACAATTTGTTCCCTTTACTGGTTTGTACGATTTTGATCCTTCGGTACGGGAAAACGGTTCAATGGATTAATTTGAAATTGTACAGCAATATTTATGTGATCTTTATCTCTTTAAAATGTTTTAATAAATTAATATATTTGTAAAGCAGTAAAAGATTTACTAAAAAGTCTTTTAAAAGTCGATTTTTTTTACCTTTTCTTAATCTAAAGGTGAAGAGCCAAAAAATTTAATCGAAACAAAGTTTTAAAAAAATCTTCTAGAAAATTCATTCCAATTTTTAAAATTGCTCCTAAATGTTCTGTGTCGGCATTCACAGCTGCTCTTAAATATATTCTGTAACCAAAGTCAAAAGTCTCTTTTTTCATTCAAAGCCGGATATTCTTCTGAAAACAAATTGTAGAACGACGAAAAACCGACATTAAGGCTAAATAAACAAATTATTGAATCGATATATTTTATCGGCTCAAGAAAAAAAGTCAAAGAAAATGACAATAAAAAAAATAAAAAAAAAAAATATTTGGCTCGTGTTGCTTCTAATGATTGCGCAATAACAGTACATCAAAAAAAAAAACACATTTACTAAAATCTTTAAACATAAAATACATAAAGCTTTCGAGTGCTTTTTGTTTCATTCCAATACGACCACTTTCCTCAGAGATACAATGTCTTCAAAAAACAATAAAAAAAAAGTGATTTTTTTCCCTCACATTTTTTGACTAGTGTAGTTTAAATATTACTACTGCTGGACAAAATTTAAGGAACAACAAATAATTTACTGGTTTTTCTATTTTCAAAAACTGTAACTCTGTTTAAAATGAAGCAAAAAGCAGTCAAAAGATTCAATTTTTTAGATTAATCATTCGAAGAAAACGGGTTCGATAAAATTTTTTTCAGTTGAAAATTTATTTTTGTTTATGTTTTTGTTAAATGAAAAAATTATTTGTTTAGTAAAATTAATTTTCTTTATGAAAATCTGTTTCATTTTTATTATTTTTATTACAGTACATATGTATAGTATTGGTTACTTGGGTATGGTTTGCATTAATTTTCAAAAAAATTTTGTCAGAAGTTTTGTAATTTAACTCCTTCAGTAACTTCTTCGCCGTCGTTAATTTCGTTTTTATTTTTTTTTTTTTTGCTTTTTTTACATTGCTGACAAATTGGTGCAGATTTAAAGCAGTTAAATTTTTACTCGAAAAAGTAGTTTACTATCAGTTCAGTAACATAATCATGTCGATTATGTAATTCGCAATAATGAATCCGCGGTGATTGGTAGTACATTGATCTTTTTTCTTCCGACGTGAAATCGATGAATATAAAAGAGAGAACTGCACCGCGACTCACTGCGGATTCCATAATCCGCATGAATGTAAACAAAAAAAAATTAACTCATTTTATATTCTGAAAATTGAAAAAAAGAAACAAGTTATAAAAGGAACATCCGTTATGAAACATGTGTAATTACCATCAACTTTACACTCCTTAACTTAAAACGAAAATTCCATCATGCATAAGAGTCTTGTAACTGTCAACAGTTTTCATAATTTCCATGTCACTTTTACAAACGCACACATATCTACTCTACGAACTAGTATAGTTAACTTTGTGACACTAGATTCTTAACTGTGAGCCTCTGCCCTGTGCTTGCTTACGTATTCAATTGAAGCAACCGGAAGTTTTTCTTCGACTACAATACCCGGATGGAAAAATGTATACCTAAACCTCTTGAAAAGTCCTTCAATTATTATTATTATTTGCTCTGACGACTACAACTACTATGACTACGAGAACGACAACCATCAGAGTGCATTCATTTGCATCGCAGTAATTAAAAAAAAAAAATTAAAAAAATAGCTATCGTTGACGACAACGACGACGACGACGGAAGGTTTTTATTTCCTTTATTTTCCATCAACTAAAAGTTAAGTGAACTGTGTAAGAGTGCAAGTGCAAGTCATTGCTGAACTGAACTGAAGATTGGAAAACTGCAAATGTATAGATATTATGTATACATACACTGTTTGGTCGTTAAGCATAAAATCACGTTGGGTTAAACAGAATAAACTAATAATAAGCATTATTGTGTGAGCTAAACAGAATTTTTAATGAAACAGAATGTCATTTTAGGTGCAATATCAAATTAAATTGTGTGTAGGAAGAAGAATTATGGAAAAAATTAAGGGATTCTTTGTGTAGGCAACTTGAAATATTTGCTAATAATAACTATCCGCTCCTTAAAACAGGTCCAGTTATCCGTAAGATAACTTTTCTTTTTAATTAACCTATTTTTGCTGTAACATATCTTTCCTGGCCTTACCACTGAAACCAGGGAAACACATACTTTATCCAAATGTGTAAAGATCCTTATAAAATTGCAAAGCACTTAGCAGATCCTGAGCGGACCGAGTAAGTTCGAGTCACAGTATACACATATAGAAGGTAATATCTTCGGAGTTTTCATTTTTGTTCAGTTCTGCGCATGTCTTGTATTTTGTTTTTGTAAATTGTGGACGAGGGTCACTGCGATTCTGAAACACTTGTGTTTTGTTGTTGTAAATTCTGACAGGCAGGTAACTGTAATTTTCGAAGATGCGCCATATATTACCTTCAATATGTGTACTGTGAGTTCGAGTAGTATTATCAGATCAAAATAAATGAAAGTATATATGTATCCCTAAAAAAGGCTCTAGGGCAAGCCAAATTATAGAAAAAAGAATCGAATTCAAAATGGTTTTCACCAGTATTTGTGTAAGAAATTTGGGGAGAAACAGGTTCATATTTCTAACTAAAAAACTTGAGATCTTACTTGAACTAATTAATTTTCCATTTCATGAGAGTTTCTTAGTTTATACTAAATCTAGAATGTTTCCTTCCTGTTAAGAAAGTATTGGCTTCTATAATAAACAACAATTTCCGTTCTTTTTAATAATTCAATTATGAATTCATGGCTTAAAGTAGCAATAACTTATCCACATAAAATGTTCATATGAAAATTTAGCTTCAAGTCATCCTGCCACTATATTATTATCGCAGACAAAATTTAATACGTAGAAATAATAAAAATAAACAAAAGCTCCTCAACTTTTATCGTTTTAAATGATGGCATCTTGTCAGAGGACTCTCCTACTACCTACTAGCGATAGCGAACAGAGTAAAGGTTGACGTTGAATGCACATCCTTATTCGAGATTTCGTCCTTTTTATATGGTATGCATCACTCAATCTATTCCCAACATACATACAATAGATGGTTTAGTATAGGTATAGGTTTATAGTATAGGTATCAAGAACCGAGTAAGCCACCATCTCCGTTCGCGGTGCGGTTGCTCAATTTGTATTTTTACTTCCGATACTATATGGCAAGTTTTGGATTCATAAAAAAAAATCGAACTTGAGATTTTGATCAAACTCTGCATTGCGATGATAGGAAAGACGAAAAAAGTGGGTCTCGCAATTCCGTCCTTCTGTCTGTCTGCCTGTCCATTCGCCTACAGCCTAAACGCATGGGTCGATTTTATTTTTGAACTTGGTATCTAGCGTTTTTTGGATATCATCCCGACACGTTTTTTTTCATTTTTTTTTGGACCAAAATTAACGGTACCTCCCATAGAGCCATTCTTATAATTTTCGTTTTCTTAAGAAGTATAATTAGCAGATTTTGATAATTTTTTTTTTATGGAGAATCTTCTGAAAAATTCAAATAGTATTGCATACAAAACTACTACTATTTGAATTTTTCAGAAGATTCTCCATATTGCATACAAAAGTAGTAGCCCGTGGCGTAATGGTTAGTGCGATGGACTGTCATGCCAGAGGTCTGGGTTCAATACCAGCCGCTTCCACCTTAAGTTTTTTCCGGGCTACTGCCTCTTGGGAGGAATTGGCAAATCCTCCAAGAGTGTCTCTTGTCATAGCAAAGTGCCGCTCACCTTAGCCGTTCGGATTCGGCAATAAATTGTAGGTCCCCTCCATTCCTGCAGACAAGCACACAGGAATGGTTGAGAGTTGTAAGTCACTAGGCTCTGGTTCTTCATGAGCCGTTGTGCCACCAAAATTATTTATTTATGTATTTATAATACACTAAATCTTTAAAATTCGAAGAAACTTTTACTACAAGAGCAACTTCATGCGATCCAGTCGTGCATTTTATTTATTATGTCTTCTTTTGTGTGAGAGCCTCAAAGGATTCGATGAGTGTGGAATTTATAATATGGTTTCGTTTGTTTGCTGCCTTCAGGCAAAAGTTCATTTTTGAAGTTATTCACTTGTTCCATGCTCATAAAACATTATAATATTTTGTATATATTGAAGAATGAAAGTGCGGTTGTGTGTATTTTTTTTATTACCACAAGAATGGGAACAATTTACCAAACGGGAATTTTGACGGATTCTTATTAAATTGAATTATTCGCCTGTGGGCGTTTTTGGGTAGTTTCACTTTATTATAGGCAAGAAACGATGACGACACAATATATACTTTTATGAAGTTTAAACTTTGACTTTATTGTATTCATTCAATTCAATGGCAATTGTAAGAGATAATTTTCTATTTCAGGAATTCAGGTGGCATTAAAAATTAAAATCATAATGGATACGTTTTTATGTGATATTTCTGAGTGATTTAAAAAAATTGTTTTTTTTTTTTTATGTATGTACGTTTTTAGAAAATGGCACAGATTGGCAGTTATAAGTATGGAATTTTGTTGATTCACCTCAAAACGTTCATCTTCATTGTTCGTAGCATTAAAATAAATGACGTTATGTGAGGCATTGTATACATAAACCGAATTATAGCCAATGTCTCAATAATTCATAATCTAATTTTCTTTTAATATTGGTCTGATTATAAACAGAGATTTTTGGATTGTTTTAAACTTTCTTAATACTAATTTTTTTCTAGCTATCATGGTACCTAGATCCTTGTGTCTAAAAAGTCATCATACCTACGTTTGGCTACAGCTGGCTATATATAGAAAAAGAATCACTTGTACATAATGTGACGAAGGAACACAATTTGGCGGTTTTTTCAAATTTTGAGAAAAATTCTCTCAGAATGAAATAATATCCCGAAAATATCTGGTTTCGATGCAAACATTTCCGCCACTTTTTAAACTTAAGAATAAGAATCGTTTAGAATTGCAATATTGTCAAAAAAAAAAAAATTAAAAATGTTGCAAACTTGAAAATAAAAACACGTTTTCCATAATATTGTAACATTAAATTAGAAAACTTAAATTTATTCTGGTGACAAAAGCATTAGGTACAATATAAGAACTTCATAACTTACTTATAGCTGATTCGGCAAATTTCGTTCCACCTAAAGTTAATTAATTTAATAATATCCTTTTCGAATATCTCATACCTACGTCATACGTGAATCTGATAGCGAAACGCCTGTTGGCTATCGCGTTTTCGTCGGGGAAAAAATAAGCCGATTGTAAATTCCGTATTGTTTATCATTTCATCATCAATTTTTTTTCTCCTTCCCTTAGTACAAAATGGAGTTTTCAGATATCGCCACCATCCATCCCGGAAATTATGCAATTGCTAATTCTCACGATTTTCGAACTTTAACCGTCGAAATTTCCAATTTTCAGCTCCGTAGTGTGTTTACCTGGTTCAATATGAATCCAACAACAAAATCTCCTTGCAAATCGGATGATGTTCAGTCGAGTTATGCGTGTACGAACAAAAAATGGATTCATTTTTATTGAAATACATAGAAGAAGATTTATACAGTTTCTTCTTTAGAAAATGTTTTGCTAAATGCAATATAAATATTAGTATGAAGATGATTCATTATTTAAAAGATTTATAAAATAATGAAAAATACACATAACATGTGATATCATGCATAGGTATTTAGCAAAAATATCTGTTTCATAGTCAAACTTTAAACTTAAGATCAGCTTAACCTGAACTTAAGCTTAAATTTAAAGTTCAACTCCTTGGGTTTTACAGCATAAAATGAACCTTAGTTCAATTCAACGAAATATATTACCGAACTATCTTACCATTTTCTCTCAAGCATATGCGCTGTCAGCGCAATTCTCTCATTTTTACTTGCGATATAGGTACTATAGGGCAAGTTTTGGATTCGTGCAAAAAATCGAACTCGAGATGACAATCAAACTTGACATTACGATGATAGAGAACACGAAAAAAGTGGGTCCCGCAATTCTGTGTGTATGCGTGTATGTCTGTATGTCTGTATGTCTGTATGTCTGTATGTCTGTATGTCTGTTTGTCTGCCTTTCTGTCTGTACCTCGCTCTACAGCCTTAACCCCTGAAGCGATTTTCTTCAAAATTGGAGCATAAGGGCCAGTTGTACAAATATTTGATCCGTGGTTCAGGAATTTTAACTCACCAATTTCGGCGGATTAACTGTGGTTCAACGAAGGTTCAGGCATGTAATTGGCTTTTAGTGCATATTGGAACCTTGAACCGTCGTTGAACCTCATTTAACCCGCCGAAATCGGCGAGTTAAAATTCCTGAACCACGGATCAAATTTTAAACCACGATTGTACAACTGGCACTAAGATTTTTTGGTGATTCCCTACAAGGGAAATCGAGATTTTTTTTTAGCTCAAAAAATAACGATACTAAGTTATTTATCTCAAAAACGGCTCTAACGATTTTTTTTTAAATTTTTTGTGTGTACTAATAGTGGTATGGTCTATATTTCCGTGAAAAAAAATTTACAAAAAACCGTTATTAACGGTACCTGCCATAGAACTGTTTTTTTTTTTTTTTTTTTTTTTTTTTTTTTTTTTTTTTTTTTTTTTTTTTTATTTTCGATTTTCTCGTTAACCGCTTAACCGATTTTAATAAAAATTTTTTACTTAGGAGGTGTAGTAGCCGTGGCGTGATGGTTAGTGCGATGGACTGTCATGCCGGAGGTCTAAGGTTCGACCCCCAGCCTCGCCACCTATTTATTTAAAAAAAAAGAAAAACGGCTACTGCCTCTTGCGAGGAATTGACAAATCCTCCAAGAGTATCTCCTGTCACAGAAAAGTGCCGCTCGTTAGCCGTTCGGATTCGGCAATAAACTGTAGGTCCCCTCCATTCCTGGAGACACGCACACAGGAATGGTTGAGAGTTGTAAGTCACTAGGCCCTAGTTCTTCATGAGCTGTTGTGCCATCAAATTTATTTTTATTTTTTTTTTACTTAGGAGGTACTATCTGGTGTAAATAATACTACATACATATATTTTCAAAAAAAAATATTTTTTGGATTTTTTAAAAAAAAGTTCAAAATTTCTTTTTGATAAATCATTTTTTTTTTTTTGAAAACGGGTTGATGAATATTTTTGAAATTATTGTTTTAGTTGTATATTATTATATTCTTAAAAATGGCATACCAATTTTTTTTTTCTAAGAAAACCGCTCCAACGATTTTAAAAATTTTTCCTGCATAAATTCACACTTTTCCAAGAATTAAGATGTCATTCTTCATTCTGCGATTAAAACATTTTAAGTACTTGTTTTATGAATTTAAAGAACGTGTTTTTTTTTTCATATTCAAATTTCCATTTTTTCAATTTATTAAATGGATAAATACATATAATTATTAATTATGTGTTTTATATTACACTCAATCCTTAAAATTCGAAGAAACTTTTGCTACAAGAGCAAGTTCGTGCGATCCAGTCGTGCATTTTATTTTTTTTTTTCCGAAAAACTGCTTCTTTGACTGTAAATGGCTCTATATAGTTTAACTCAACGCTGAAAAACTGTCAATTATTATGGAACTCTTAATCCTGGATTCAAATTATTCTGTCTATGCAAAATAGGCAGAGGGAAAAAATAGCACCAAACTGCGAATCTAGTCACGAATTACATGATCGTCATATCCGCTGCCAGATATTTGTTACAGCTACTTATTCGTTTTGAGGAACTGGGTAGTCGGTGCTGGCTTCCAGCCGAGAGTATCAGTTATCATGATAAAGTGCAGAAATTTGTAGGTTCAGTCCATTCCTTCGAACACAAATTGTTGAAAACTGTACCTAAGGGTTCTTTACGCATAAATTTCACAGTTTTATTAGTACGATTTATTGACAAATTGGCTAATTCAAAAACATCTGTTCATATGTCATTTTATGGCAAGTTCTCTAAGCTATCGTAATAATAACTTTTCGTTGTGGTCTTACATTATCAAGCATTAAGCTCAGTTTACTATCGTTAAGGGCACGATTGAATAAAAAAAATGATATTCCTTTTATCAATAGAAGAATTCTATTCCCACAACGCTCGGTTGCTCATTATTTTTCATGCACAATGTAGCACAGTGATGAGCTGTAGTAGCTTTATACTTTGCATGTGTATAAGATAAACTTCATAATTTTAAATCCAACATTATATATAGGGGAAAGCAAACAATGCCGACCACGATCTCGGGAAGGATTCTCCCGCGTTGTATAGTCGTCGACGACGCGACGTCGGGCGTATCCCCCCATGGGCCCATGGGGACTCGCAAAACAAAGTTGCTCCTCATTCTCCATTTCCAGAGCTTCGCCTACCTAGAAATCCGCCAACTGTTAGCAGTTTTATGGAGCACAAGAGGTGTGTTGTGTGCTGCATGAATCACAATTCACAATTCACTGGCAGTGAAGCTCGTGTGAATGAGTAAATACTAAATAATATCGCATTGTCTTTTTGGCAGGATATTCGTTTTCATTCAGAGTACTCGTACAAAACAGGGCGAAAGTTAGTGTGTAAATCTGCAACAAGTACACATTTTGGCATCGCTCCAAGAGAATGTGCTTCAAATCCTTTTCTTATATGAATGTAGGTAGGTAGAATTCTAGATTTTATATATGTATAACCTACATATATGAAAATTCGAATATATTTTTTTAATAATCGTATTTCCAGAAGGTAGAAAGGAATATATAGCACAAATGGCCAGACGTGCATGTGAGTAATCCTTTTCAGTATAGGTCCTTGTTTTTCCATTAAAGCAGACAAAGGGGATTTTTTCTCCCAACCAGGGATTACATTCAACTTATGGAAGGAAAATATTGTGATGATTACCATTACGTGAGTAATTGGAATAAACAATATTTCTCTTCCAATATTAATAAAAACAAATGGAGAGGTAAGTAAATTGTTAGTGCATGTTGAAAATTATTAAGGTTTACTTAATTCATATTTTCTTATATAAAAAAATTGTAATAAAATACTTAAAATTCCATGGGGACCCATAGTGTTGTTGGATATATAAGTAATCAGCAATCTTAACTACACAACAAAACAACCCATAAGCCATGTCATTGCTGTGGTTAATTTATGTTGTAAAATAAAGTGTTTTGCTAATCGCTTCAATCATAGTCAAGGGAGCAATTTTCACACTCTTGCGGATGCAGAAGGCAAGAGTTTTATTATATAAGAAGCCCAACAAATTTACTACTTTGGGTGTAACCTAACACTTATTGTTGTGGATATACATAAGAATAGGATAAAGCTGGTTGAATAGCTTGTTTGAGGTTGCCCTTCTGTCTGACAACGCGAAGGTTTGTTTGCTCTTGTCCTCGAAGGAAAGCTTTTTTTTTTTTTTTTTAATTTATTCTGCTTTAAAAGAATGAAATTGGTTTTTTGTAGTGTCATTAAAAATGACTTCTTTATATTAATTTGAAGTAATGTTAAATCACCTTTGAAAGTATTCATTTAATTTTAGGGATATTATCTTACACTCATTAAAATCTAGCTAAATTACTGAAATACACGTTATTTAAGCAATGCATTTAAGTGGGTGTCGTTGCTATAGTAATTTTCAACTTTCGATAATGCTACTACAGTGAAAGCTCCCTTAGGGCCAGTTGTACAAATATTTGATCCGTGGTTCAGGAATTTTAACTCACCAATTTCGGCGGATTAACTGTAGTTCAACGATTGTTCAGGCATGTAATTGGCTTTTAGTGCATATTTGAACCTTGAACCACCGTTGAACCTCAGTTAACCCGCCGAAATCGGCGAGTTAAAATTCCTGAACTACGGATCAAAATTTAAACCACGATTGTACAACTCTGGCACTTAGCCGCACAGCGACGGTCGTAACACTTTTGTCCGTCTAAGGGAGTTGTCCGTCCAAGAGAAAAAGTTATAAATAGTAATGTAGGGAAATGTATAGTATATAGTGGCATCACGAAATATTTTTGCACCTACAAGTCATGAAATTCATTCAAACTAAAAAAAAAAATGAGCATGAAGATACAAGAAAAAAGATACAAAAACAGACTACAGCTGCAGAAATAAAATTCGCTATTTGGTCAAATCGCATCTATGTCGCTGTAAGCCAGGGGGACCGTTTTTAATGCAGAATAAATTTATGTAAAAGTATTACTAAAAATAATGGTTTGAAATTTACATTCTAAAAAAAGTTTTTGTCCGCCTAAGGGAATTAAATTTAACAAATCGCGGCTAATATTCTTGTCCGCGTTTAGGTAAGGGAGTGTCCGCTTAAGGGATCATAAAATGTATGGAATTTACATCCAAGATCCACTGTCATGAGAATTTGTCCGCCTAAAGGGATTGTCCGTTTAAGGGAGTTGTCCGCAATAGGAGCTTTCACTGTATATAGAAAAATTTTAAATTCGTTAAAAACATTTAACTCGAGATCTCAATCAAAGGGGACATTACGATGATAACGAACAAGTTTGCAAAAAAAAAAAAAATTTATTATAGAGCAGTAAAACATTCACAATAAGAAGTTTTTAAACGTTTTCCAGAAAATGCTTTGCTTTGACACTAAGTTAGCAAAGCAGCAAGAAAAAACATAGATAACATTGCACGACAAAATTAAAATTGGCACAACTAATTCAGAACTGCTGAACGGCTAATTACTAAGCAATAAACAGTGCCAGTGGCGTATTTAGCCCTTTGGGGGCCCTGTATCAAAAATAAATTAAAACACTTGCATGAACATATAAGATAAGTTTAATTTAAAAACATAAACATAAACATCCTAGGTAAATTACCTAGTGACCGACATTTTCTCAGTTATGGTCACCTGTCACTGTTTTTCCGTTTTCCTAAGGTTTCCTGTTGCTGCATGCTTTGGAAGCCATTTTTAACGTTTTCAGGCATGTAAATGTCATAAGAAAAGACTTCACTTGATATTTTGTAGTAATTCGTTGTGGTGTGATACAGTGGCGTAGCGTGGAATATTGTATTTATTTATTTTATTTATTTCATAAAAATTAAAATAATAAAAATAACTACTGAGTTTAGGATGTTCTAAGTTTATTTTTAAAATTTGATAGATTTAAACTAGTAAAGTGTTAGGAAAAGAAGTGTCCATCACTAATATTTCGGGGGTGTCGATAACTGAAAAAACAGTGTCAGTATAACTAAAAACTTGGTAAGGTATTACCATTTCATGTTTTATTTATTTTTGCCTTAATTTTCTTAAAGAATATTGTTAAGAGTTGAAAACCATTTAAAAATCATTAATATCGATGCATTTTTAAACTCAAAATTTCGCTTAAGGGCGTCGATTACTGGGTATCTTACCCTAGGTACTTTATCGGCAGACGGCAATGCCATGTTCGATGATTTTGTAAACTATGTATAGAACAACAACAGAAAAATAAAAATCTTACTTACTTACTATTTACTTATTTTAAATTTGTACATACATACATAGGTACATGTATGTATATTATATTTTATAAAACTTAAAAAAAAATTATCTTTGGACCAAAACTTCTCAAATTAACACTTTCCTAGCCTATTTTTCTGAAAAAAACTCTTGATTAAATCTTCCATAGCTGAACAAGATTTTAACTTTTTTTCGGCTTTTATGGACCAAATTGATAAATTCGATGACCGTTTCTGTTCCATAGAAGTTTTGGGGTAATATTTAATTATTTTAAGCTTGGAAAATCTTCTTTCAGCTGTTTCTGTTGTAACCTGAAGCATCAAAATAACAAAGCATGCCATTAAACCGTTTTTTCGACTTTCTCGTTAACCGCTTAACCGATTTGGACCAAAATTTTATCTCTGAAGTTTCTATCAAGTGTGAATACTACTGTATACGAAAATTTTCAAAAAAAAAGTTTTTTTTGATTAAAAAAAAAAAGTTCAAAATTTTTGTTTGAAAAATCATTTTTTTGAAAACGAGTTAATGAATTTTTTTTAAATTATGGTTTTAGTTGCATATTATTAAATTCTTAAAATGACATACCAAATTTATTTTCTAAAAAATTTCAAGAAATTTTATACAGTAGAACTTCCATTAGACGAACTCTCAAAATGAAAGAAAAAAAATACGACTTATAGAAACTTCGATTTATAGAAATAACAACAAAAATTTTAGATTTATTGTTTTATTTAATTATACGGATATTCAAAGAGAGGCAACAAAATTTTAATCAACACAATAAGCTTAAAAAAACTCAGTGTTATTATTCGTTAACTTATTTTATTGCATTTTGATTTGTAAAATGTTTCAATTTCGTGAATTGCATTGCACAAAATATTTTTAAGGCTTCATACACTTAAGCTTGCCTCGGGTGCCTGTAAGTAAGTCTTCATCTGGATCTACATTAGCATCATCGCTGAACTCAGGTATGGACACGCCAAATTATGCGTGAATTTGATCATAAGATCAAAATATACCTCCTCAATCGACTTTCATAATCTTAAATCACAGTCAACTAATGAAAATTAAAAAAAAACTTGAAACAAAAGAGGGTTCCCCGAGTCAGAGAAAACATCGCGTTGATTTAAAAACGTATTTACTAAACAAACTTCCAAAATAATCACAATAGACTGCAGTTAATTTGAAAAAAATTTAAATAAAAGGTATTTTTCCCAAAAAATTAACAAAAATTCGAGTTAGAGAGACTTTTTGCCACCAAACGCAGTCTCAAAACTTCGAAATATAGAGATATTTGAGTTACAGAAGTTCGAATTACGCGGATGGCAAAATTTATGAAAATGAAGTTGCAAATGCCAAGTTCTCAATAAAACTTTGAGTTATAGAGAAATTCGATTTATAGAAGTTCGAATTATGGAAGTTCCACTGTATATAAAAAATATTAAAAAAAAAAAAAACCGCTCCAACGATTTTTAAAATTTTTTCTGCATAAATTTATATTTTTTCATGAATTGACATGCGGCGTTCTTCATTCTGAGATTAAAACATTTTAAGTACTTGTTTTTTCAATTTAAAAAACCTGTTGCATGCTTTTTTTCTATATTCAAATTTGCATTCTTCAATTTATTAAGTGGATAAATACTTACATATTTAATTAATTTATGTTTTATATTGCACTCAATCTTTACAATTCGAAGAAACTTTTACTAAAAGAGCAAGGTCGTGCAACCTAGTTGTGCATTTTATTTAAATTAATTCCATAAGGAATTATTCTCATGCGATTATGAAATCAAAATTAAAAAAAAAAAGCATTCAATTAGACTCAACCGATGTGGAGTCTGGACGAAATTAAAATTTGCCAAAAATTATTTTAAAATTAAATTTTGCCTGTTTTAAAACTGTATTGTAGGTAAATTCAATTCAGCGTGAATAAATTAATTTCTGTTCACCAAAAAAAATATATATACACATTTTTGTAACTGGTGACACCGTCAACAGCTCAACTACCTTAAACCAAATCAATATATTCTATTCAATTTATAACCATTGACCTCAACCCAGCCACCATCAGCACTAAGGACGTAGATGGAATCCTCTTCAATGATATAAAAGAAGAAAAACATAAACCATGCAACAACTGGCACCTCTAAAACTCTGTCCATTTACATAATTGTATTCACTTTGTCGATGGACTTGCTTTCCCACACTCCACAAATCAAGCTTTCGTTTGTCCTTTGCCGTCTTTGCTATTTCACGTGGAAAAGTGGAGTCTGGGGATCTGGGTCTAGTATCCGGCCAATTGTTTGCATAGATCTTGGTCGTGAGTAAACTATCATTGCAGTCCATGAAACTAACACTTTGCTTTTGTGTTTTGGTTTGAATTTTGTTTTTGTTTGTCGGGTGAAAAAGAAAAGAAAAGTGAAGACTTGCCTTCTCTTTCCCTTGGGGGTCGCATAAAAAACTCAGTTGAAGGAGTTAAAGGACAATGTATTCAAAATTGATGTTTGAAATTCATTTTAAAGGAATTTTCTTCTAACGTGAAAAAGAGTGAAAGAAAATGTGCCAAGTATTGATGATATTTTAAATTTATATTGGTTTGAGAGATATTAGGTAAAGAAAGTCTTAAGCCCCATTCACATGAGAGCGACCAACGAATGACGAATTTATTAATAAATGGGATTTTAAAATCTTAAATAACCTAAATTCTTCACAAAATCTAATTAAAATGATAGAAAAGTAAATTAGATTCATGTTTGCATACTATAATTTTCAGTTTAAATTACTAATATAAGATAAATTTGAGAAAACAAATTGGTCGTAGCGAATTGCGATTGTTCGCGACGACCAACTTATTTTCTCAAATTTATCTTGTTTTAGCAATCAAAATCAAAATTTTAGTAATAGAAAATTAATCTAGCTTACATTTCTATCATTTTGTTTAAATTTTGTGAAGAATTTAGGTTATTAAATGTTTTAAATTCCCATTTATTCATTAATTCGTCATTCGTTGGTCGCTCTCATGTGAATGGGGCTTTAAGGTCATTAAAGTTTAAATTCACTGCCAAGTTGCAAGATATTCTTACCAATTCTTTTCCAAAAGTCAATTTAGTGCTCTCCTAACTTTTCACAAGTTACAAAGGCAAATATAAATAAAATCTTCACGTGACCTTATTATTTTCTCTCAAGTGTTAAGACCTCGACTCCAAAATTTTTTTTTTTTTTTAATCTACATAATTACTTAAAATTAATCTTTACGTCATTTCTTAACCCGACCGGTTGGGAAAATATAATAAATTAAAACTTATCCTTGTTATGTAGGTATGTATATGTGTCCTTATAATACCGCACCTTCAATTTTACCCCCATTTTTTCCTCTTTTGCATGTTGAGATGCAAAAGTTTTTGACGTAAACTTTGAGCTTTACTTTTAAATGCTTTCAACTTCACCCACATAGCCGACAAGCGAGACCAAAAAAAATGGATCAAAATGTCTTTTATATTCTTCCCTCCCTCCAAAGAAATGCACCCATAACCCAAAGTAACTTATTACAAAAAATAAAAGATGAAGTGAAACCTCAAGCCCTCATAACATAGCGGTTAACAATAAGGAATGTTTATGGTTTATGTTTCCATTACACCACCCACACTCTGAGCATCACAACATAAGCTGCAGCCGACTTGCTAGCTATGTAGCTGCCCTTCAGCAGGAGAGCGAAACGCTTTTGAGTTGTAATTAAAACTGCAACAATGAACGTTCCCAATTGGAGTATACATCAAAACCGCACAAAGTGATGGGAGGGGGGGGGGGGGGGGGGTAAGAGTTTAAAAAGCCAGTGACAAATAATGCTGTAACCATAAAGGCTTGAGGATAAAAATTGTGCATATAGTTCTATTGTCCTTCTTGTAGCTACAATCCAATTGCATGTTGAACATGAGAGCCTGTGGCTCGGCTCCAGCTCTTCTGGTTCTGGGTAATGGAGGCACAATTGAAACATGACTCTGAATAGAAGCTGCAATATGTTCTATTCTGTCCATAGGCGTAGGGCGTAAACATACATATTGCTTGAACATTCTCATTTGTGTTTATGGAAATAAACCTTAAGTATCGTGGTTGTGTAAGATGAATGACACTTGAACTGAAGGCAACCACTTAGAAATCAAGACAATACCAAACATGTTTCTCGCTTTGTATTTAAATATCAGTATTTTATTTTTGTTATCTTAGATATCAAAATGTTTTTAAACGCTTCTGGGGGCTCTAACAATCTGAATAGATATATATAATGTCGAATGCTGTCCTCTGATGGATAATTCATCAACATTCACATATATACTATACAAGAAATAAATAACAAACAAAGCTTTTATGAATTCAATACAAATTATACAGGTTTTGTGTGAAGAGCAAAACCAATTACTTATAAAAATTTACTCAAACAGAATAGGTACTAGAATCTGACTTAGTGCTTATATCCGGTTAAATATACGTAAGCACTTAATAGTTTCTACAGGGTAGAGAAAAAGGTATGAACCGGTTTTAAAGGGATGTAAAACAAAAACAATTCAACTTATAGAAATTATGTTAATATTGTTTAATTCAGTATAGAATCTAGTTTTTTACATTAAGTTTTAAAGATGATATCACGTAGGTGGCGGCTGTCAGCCGCGATGCACTCTTGAAGGCGAATTCTCAAGTTTTCAACCGCTCTTCTGCACATTTCGATGGGTATTGCCGTAACTTCCTCTCTGATTCTGTCCTTAAGTTTTTCCAGGGTGTGTGGACGAAGTTTAAAAACTTTTTCTTGTTTCTTAACAGTTCCACACAGGTGGACGTGAGCCTCGTCATTGCTGAAAAATGTTGAATTTGCTAGAATTCTGTCCAACATTTGTTGGCACCAATTTCGTCGATTTTCAAAGCCACGGGGCAACAGTTCTTGAACCATCATTATTTTGTATGGGTGAAACTCTAAATCTTCGTGCAAAATTCTCCTTAAAGATCTGCTAGACATGCCCAAAGCAACTGCATGTCTACGGGCTGAGCGCCTGGGAGTTCTCAGGAGTTCTTACCCATTTTCTCGTAAACCAAAACAGCAGTTAATTTTTTTTTGCGTAACTAATTAGCAACTAAGTAGCAACTAATTACTATATACTTTTTAATATGCAACGGAAAAAGTGACCTGCTTAGTTGATGCACATGTTCAAGGTGGTGCTCAGTTTTGTTGAAATTATGAATACTTTGAGCATAAAGAAAAATATTTAGTGCCAGTTGTACAATCATGGGTTAAAGGTTGATCCATGGTTCAAGATTTTTAATTCACCGATTTCGGCGGATTAACTGGAATTTAGCGATGGTTCAGGCATGTACTTGACTATTATCACATACTTGAACCTTGAACCATTGTAAAACCCCAGATAATCCAACCAAATCGGCGAATTAAAATTGCTTAACCACGGGTTAAATATCGAACCACGACTGTACAACTGGACCCTTAGCAGCGGTTCTTAAACTTTTTAAACTTTGGAACCCTAAACAATGCCCAAATATATTGCCGAACCCCAACTCTTAACGATAACCAGAAATGAAAAACTATATATAAATTTCAAAATCAATTTTTTTTATTTTTTCAAGTATGAAGAATGAAACTGTTTCATATGTTTTGTTATATGAGACTCAAATAAAGCTTCTCATATTAGCCACAACCTACCCCAAATATTCTCCAACATCATAACCAAGGTCAAGTGCATAACCAATTTAGTTTGTTGTTCACCCAATTACATGTGACGAAATTACTAGTATGGTAATTGAAGTATTTCTGTTGTCGAAATTTATGATTTCGATATCAAAACTATGTTAAGAAAATAATAAGTAAGCTAAATTGTAGAATATTTTTTAGTATAAATAGTTGAGCAGATAATGAAAAGAGTGGATTCAAAAAAGGCAATCTAGATAGTTTTTCAAGAAGAGCAATCCAGATATCAATAAAGAATCTAGCTGAGTTAGCGACACAAAACAACACCGAAAATAAGACTTTTCTTTAATCATATTTATTTTTTAATTTTCAGGAATTGGGCTTTAAGGCTAAAGGCTTATGCAAAAAGTGCATAAGTGAAAAACTAGAACATGCGGAAAAAATGCTTGTGTGCGAAAAAGTGTCGAAAGTTGTGTTTTATATGTCATTTCAGATTGATTTTACAGACCAAACACAATTTTTTTGCACACGCAGGCACCTCTAAACATGCGTTTGTTTATCTCTTTTTGCCATATACTTTTCATACTTTTTGCAAAAAGTCTGGAATGTAATTAAGCAGTTATGCAGAAATTTAATAACAGCTGTGTTGTGCATGAACCATACCCACAGACATGCGTTTTGTGTCAAATGTTAACTCTTTGTATGATAGTGTGCAGAACCTTATTCGCGAACTATATTCAACTCACACGGATGGCTCGTAATTTTCTTTGGAAAATTGATGTTGTTGTATTATATTTTTTTTTATTAAATAAATAAATTTGGTAGCACAACGGCTCATGAAGAACCAGGGCCTAGTGACTTACAACTCTCAACCATTCCTATGTGCGTGTCTGCACAAATGGAGGGGACCTACAGTTTATTGCCGAATCCGAACGGCTGGTGAGCAGCACTTTTCTATGACCATAGATACTCTTAGAGGATTTGTCTCTTCCTCGCAAGAGGCAGTAGCTCGGAAAAAACTTAATGTGGAAGCGGCTGGTATTGAACCCTGACCTCTGTCATGACAGTCCATCGCACTAACCATCATGCCACGGGCTACTATACCTATACAAAATACAAACGTCAAACATTTCTTTTACGCAAAAATGTTTGCAGATAAAAATTATTTACTTCAAGAAAATCGCGGAACCCTGAAAATTCTTCCATGGAACACCAGAGTTCCGTGGAACACAGTCTAAGAATCGAGACCTTAGTGAAAAAGTGAATTTAAACAATTTAATTTCATGCAGTTTGTTGATTGTTTCAATTAGACTTATACATAAACCCCCGTATTAATAAACGAAAAACAACGGAAAGATAAGACTAACACATCTGCCAACTTGCAATTTGTATTAATAAATATGTGACAATATGGTGACAGCGGGCGGATAACTTTAACTCGCCAAATTTAGCGTTTAAGGGGTGGATAACTTCATAACACACACATGCTTACATTTGATAATAACCGGTTCAACATCAAGCATATTTTTCATCAATCAGTGCATGCGTGTCGCACATGTATAAGAATACTTCCACGATTTGATGGAGTGTTACCGTATTTTAAGTAGTACAGACTGGAACTATTATATGTTTATTAATAATTAAAGTTATCCAACGGATAAGATCTCTATCCGTGTGCTAACTAACACGTGTGTTAAGGAACGGACAATGACTTTATTAATAGGGCTGCTAGAAAACATACTTAATAATAGAGTCACTTAACACAGTATTGTTTGAAATAAACAACCTTTCGTTTTCAGTTAAATAGAAATAGCTATTTTCCCTTAATTTTTTGTTTCTTATTTGAAGTTAGGTAACCTCTTTCAATAAGTAATATTAAGAATACCTGTATTCTCCAAAAAGATTGGTACTCGTACTTAATTAAGTATGATCTTTCGCTTTGAAGAAAAAAAAAATATAATAAATTCTTTAAGCGAAAAGTAATTGAATTTCATGACATATAAGACAAGTTTCCTTAAAGTTTTTCTTTCCTCTCAATATAATATGTTCGTCATCGAAATTAATTTTAAGAAGATTATAGACCAGCTTTTGGTGCAATTTGTTTTTTATCTTCTTATCAAGAAAATAAAAAAAAAATACTCCAATACCTTTGCTATGTAGTTAGGTATAGGTTTGTATATGATAAAGTACACAGGACATCATCCAAAGAGCTTCCTTTTAGCCCAAGCGGACGTGATATTTTTTCGTAAAGAAGAAGCTCCAAGCCCAAATCGAATCTGCTCTTTTTCAATCATCTGCCAGGCACCGCACCGGCACCGTCCTATCTTTTCTATCGATAGAAAAAGTACATTATTATTTAACTTTGCTGAAATTATTTCTATCGGCATTCGGGCATTTAGTCACGTATGAATTAATGGTTGGGTTTCTGTTGCTGTTGTTGCTTTGCTTAGCAAGCAAGGAGTTCATGCATATACAATTGTATATTAAGTTGCCGAAGGATACCTATATGCATGCAATAGTTTCCGCAATCGATTTTAATGAAATACGTTATCTGAAATGTAATTGCTTAGGCTTTGATTTTGAAGAAGATTTATTGAACATTGGAATGTTGAGTCAATAAAATGTATGAATTAAATACCCGTATTTGTAAACTTAATTTTGAATGGGTTGAAGGGACTTTAAAGTAAACTGATTTTATAAATTTCACAATCCAATGACATCGGGTTGCAAGCCACTGAAGTGAACGTAAAATATCGGTAGAAAAACTTCGATAGAGGAAACTTTATAGTCCAGTCAACGAAGACTCAAAATCATAAAATAAATGAAATAAATCGTGTAGTCTGTATTATTTTTTTAAGTGGTAGGGGTGACCCCCAGGTACAACATACTAAAAGTCCCCAGCCCAGGCCCGCGAGCTTTAGACAGGAGGGGGGGGGGGTAAAGGTCCCCTTTTGTACTATTTCGTAAATATTTTGAAAACCAAGAGTATTAGCGGAAAAGTTTACACTACAATATGAAAGTAAATTAAATTTTCTTCAAAATAGGTTTTATTCATATTTTTGCTAGGAGCAATACTAAGAGAGATATGGGGGGTACAAATGTCAGAAAATCTGAAAAACCATGTTAATGCTTTCAAAATTTAACGTTTTTTGATGAACTAACCATGAATTTATAGAAAAGGTAAATACGTATCGATTTATGATAGTTCCATTGACTTGATGAGAAAGAAGGTATGGGGCTTAAGAAGGTGGCGAGAGTTAAAATATCCTTATTTAATTTATTTGATACAGTGTTTTTTGCGATATGAAAAACACTGTATCTTCAAAAGTAAGAAGTATGCAATGTATTTCCAAGTTATTGACCAATACTTTGTGAAATAGTTTAAAGAGATATATTAAAAAAAAACTTACTAAGGAGGGGGGGGTCTAGTTGCCCCCACTTATACGGGAGGGACCATTTTCTGAAAAAATTGGATCAAAGTGCATAAATAATCATTTAAAAACAACGGAAACATCTACAATGCTATACTATAGTTTTTTGAAAATTAAAACACCTATTTTATTATTTCACTGCTAAAGCAAGTAATTTAAGTTAAAAGTTTTTGGAAAAAATTGACTTTAAATCAAAAATTAAAAAAAAAAAAAAAAAAGTTAACTTATAATAATTTTTATTCAAAATTTGTCGTTATAAAGTACTAGATTTTCGTTTAGTATTTGACACTATTTTTAATCCTTAGGTGAACGCTGAAAACTAGATAGCTATAAGTCTTTTAGTTTAAGAGAAAATTGAAAATTTTGAAAGCTACTACTTTTTTTAGAAAATTATTTCTGTAGAGTAATTAGTACATTGAAAAGGTCAATGTTGTAACGAATAAAAATTAAGTTAAAAAAATCATGTAGTCTGGATTGTTTCTTTAAGTGGTAGGGGTGACCCCCAGGTACAACATACTAAAAGTCCCCAGCCCAGGCCCGCGAGCTTTAGCTAGGAGACGGGGGTAAAGGTCCCCTTTTAAACTATTTCGTAAATATTTCGATAACCAAGCGTTTAAGAAAAGTGTACAACACAAAATGAAAGTAAATTGAATTTGCTACAGAAAAGGTTTGTTCATACTGTCGCCAGAAGTGATACTAATGGAGATTTGGGGCTTAGAAATTCAACAAGTCTATAAAAAAATCGGTAATTACTCTCTACAAATTTAGTTTATATTTACGAAATAGTACAAAAGGGGAGCTTTATCCCCCTCTACTGGCTAAAGCTCGCGGGCCTGGGCTGGGGACTTTTAATATGTTGTACCTGGGGGTCACCCCTACCACTTAAAAAAATAATCCAGACTACACGATTTATTTCATTTATTTTTCCTTCGTTGACTGGACTATTATATTCAATGTGAAAAAAAAAAAACATTTAGTCCGTGGAAATAAAAATTAATCGGTTCAAAAATCATTCTCAAGAAGCGTTTTAAAAGTTTGACAGTAATTTATCAATTAAATTACATATCGTTCACAATGGAAACTCTGTGATTATGAATTTCACACTCTGACGTTAAAAAGAGAAAATTAATTTCCACCCAAACTATTTGAAAATTAAGTGTTGAGATTTAATTTTCATATTAAATGTTTTTCTATTTGATTCCATACAAATAGTTTTTTTTTCAATATAAGAAAATAAAAATTTAAGATGAAAAATGGCTTGCTTTTTATTCAGGAACCCTTTAAGCTTTCTATACGTTTCCTATTTGCATTTTACTCAAAGCAATATACTTCAAAAGGATATCAATTGATTAAGACATCATAAACAAAGCATTTATATGTAATAACTAAATAAGTATTCAATAAGCATAAATAGGTTCCACCTGCCCCATAAGGAATTTCTGCTAAGCATGAAATTATAATACACGTCAATGAAATGCAATAAAGTTATACGTTTATGATATTTCGTCAATATAGAAAAATGGCTATCGCAACGAAAACACTCCTTTGTCTGCAAACAAAAATAGCTTAACTGCCATATAAAAATCATGCTTACAATAAAAAAAAAAGGAAAACTTGGAAGGCAAGGTCAAATCAAAATTTTACTCGATATATCCAGCAAAAGTTTTATCTATGTATATCAATCACAACTTTGGTTCCAGTAGCATGCGCAATATAAAATTGTTTTCCATTGATAGAAACAGCTGACCAGGTATACCATTCTATCAGGAGTTCAATGTTCCTTCCATTTTAACTGTTATACTTGTACAATGACACACTATATTAGAACACATACATACATAGATGGGTCATGTTAGTGAGTTTTTTATAAACTGAGAATTTTTTGCTGAAATGAATGAAATACTCTGACACTTACATTGTTCTAGAGTTTTTTGTTGTTAAGCTTAAATCTCATACTCACAGCTGAATTACCCGATTAAATTTAAGAAGATTAGGCAGCAGTTTGTTTGATTTTAACTACCATAAAAATTTAACAATACAAGTTTAGAAGACATGACAAGATTTTTCGATCATAATGGTAAGTAGTGTAAAATATGAATCAGCGCTTAAGTAATTTAAAGCTTAACCGATTTGCTTCCAATTTTGTTTGTCCGGAGATTAAGAGAATCAAAAACATAAGTTCAATAAATCTAGAGTTAGAGTTGTGAGTTAACTCAGGCTTTCCACACTAAAAACCTAAGGGCCACTTGCACGAAACAAACGAATAAATACATAGAAACTGACGATAACTATCCAAGTTTATTTAAATAAATTTCACAGAAAACACTTAACAAGCGGATAGGAATATTTGTTTAGTACCAACAACACAACAACCACAAAACAAATACCTATTTATCCAGAGAACGAAAAGAGGATAATTTATTTAAGCCTAGTACGCAAATCGGGAAAAGACAAATTTTATTTCTACAATTCTAATCTCTACAAAGACGTTGGAAAAATCGCGCAAAATTAATGTTTTTCTTCTTTTTTTTTTTTTCTTTTTGTAAAATTATCGATAAATAAAAGTTGATCGTGTTTATCGTGCAAAATTATTGACCTGTAAAATTTTTTCCCGCAAAATAATGCTTCGAACATTATTTTTCCTGGAAAAATTAAGTGGAGACTTCACCCTAAAGCGGGTACAAACGTCACAATTTTGCGCGTGAACTGCGTACTGCCTGAAAAAAACTGAAGACAAAATTTGTCTTTGGCAAAATTTTGTATGAAAATAAAAATTTTTCCCGATCTGCGTACTAGGCTTAAACGTAAATAGAGAAAAAATGTTTTGCTACAAGGTGGATTTTATTTAAATCGGTAACATACCTCTCAATTCTTTATAAATCAGAGGTTAGTGCTGTCAGAAAACTTTCGTGTAATCGGCCTTAAGAGTGTTTCCCAATTCACTATAGTATCAATATGTACATTTATCTGAGTTTTATATTTAATTCTTTGCATTTTAAATTTGCGTCCCAAGTCATTCCGAAAGATTTTTCCTCATTTTCAAATGTAACACGACCTGTTTTAATAAATATAGGTCTATGAATTTTCTTGTACGTAAAGTCTACTTAGATCGCTATCCAACATATGTTTGCATATTTTTATCCATTCATTGACACTATCAAGAGTGTTTTGTAATTTAATAGTAGCTTCGTTGTAGCTCTGATATTGCAATGTTATCAAAAAACCTGACTACAACAAACAACAATGTCTTCAGTTTGTATCGTGTAAACAAATGGTACAAAATTGGTCCTAGAACACTTCCTTGTGGTAGCCAGCTACTATATTAAGAATTATTTAAATAGAAGAACGAAAATGCTGTATACTAAGAAGAAGAGGAATAACAAAAATAAAAGAAAAATATTTTGTTTGTTGTTTAGTGGACTGTATTGAATTAAATTCAAATGGAAGACTAAAGGTCACAAAAAATCTTCCAGCTGTATGTATACTAAGGTTATAAGAATTCGAGGGAGAAAAGGAGTATAAAGTAATTACATGGAAATCTGCTTTTCCACGATTCGGTAGACTAGTGCAGTAAGAATAGACAAAAATAAAATGCCAAAGAGGGGAAAAAATTTGGCACGGAAGTTGGTAATGGGACACTTTAAAAACTGATAGAGTTCCTCACCGATCTGAAGACCGCTAGGTCAGTTTTTGGCAAATATCTAAAAACGGTTTGTGCTAGAGAAAAATTTTACTTTACAATCTTATAGCTGAGGAAATGCCCCACAAAAATATTGTCATTCAGTTTTTTCGTAACATTAACCGTTAAAAAGTTACAGCAAATCCAATATCAAAAAATCTCCTAAAAGGGGCCAAAGATCATTAAAATGTGAGGATTTTGCAAATATCTCAAAAACTGTTTTGTGTTAGAGAAAAAATTTACTCATTAATCTTGTAGTTGAAGCAATGCCCCACAAAAATGCTCTCATCGGTTTTTTCGTGGAATCAACCGTTATAAAGTTACACCAAAAGGAAAAGTCAACAAATCTCTAAAAAGGGAGCCAAATATCATGAAAATGGGAATTTTCTCAGAACTGAAAATACTATTTTTGTGGGAAATTCCCTCAGCTACAAGATTGTGGAATAAAATTTTTCACGACTCGTTTTTGAGATATTTGCAAAAAATACATTTTTATGACATTTGACCCCTTATAACTGACCTAGCGGTCATCGGATCGGTGAGGAACTCTCTCAGTTTTTAATAAGATTCCCTTTACCAACGTCCATGCTAAATTTCAGCCTCTAACTAATATTTTTCCTTGTAAAAGTCTATTTGTCCTGGACTTGAATGTATTCAGCTTTTGAAAGTTGGCGTTGGGTTTATTTCCACGTAGAGAGAGATAGAATAAAAGAAGGAGAAAAAGAGAGAGGTAATAGAGAGAGAGTTTATTATACCTTACATTTTGTGAAATTTTTGAAATTTTGTGGTCCCTTCCAGCCCCATTCCTGTCGACACGCACATTTATAGTTGAATGCTTAAGTCACTAGGTTTTGGTTCTTCACGAGCGGTACTACTTAATATTTATTTATCTTTCAGAAATCCTTATCCTTCAAGTTTTACAAATCATTGCGTGTTTTTTAAGCTCCTAATTCATTTATGTATTAGCGTATTAGTCCTATAATACGAGTAGCCTCCTGCACCTTATAACCTCACAGCAAAATTGTTGTGCTTAACTAACCCAAAACTAGATATTTCCGGTTCTATATATTTTTGCCCTTTTTATCGTTTGCTTTAATCAGCTGGTGTTTGCATCGAATAAGCATAAGAATTTATTCCATAGATAACGAAATAAAAGACAGATGTAAAAATCCGGGGAGCAAAAAAAAAAAGTCAATGAAATCGATTTAAAGAAAAATGTCACCCTTAAAGTAAACCTATATTATAGTTCATTTGGTGATGGTGGTAGTAAAAGCGTGGTCGTCATAATCATTTCATGAAAAAAAAAAAACAAAAACAAATAAAACAAATAAAGCAAATGAACACCATCTTTCTTTTCTATTATGCTTAATTTACGATGAAATTGGAAGGAATGTGTTTTTTTGTTCTTTGAACTTAAGAAAAATCAATATTTATTCAATTATTTTCCCTAAAGGCTAGAACCTACTCAAGAAGCAAGCGATTGCTATAAATAGAAAATGTAAGTTTTAATTTTGTTTTTATATCACTTTTTCTTGTACCGATTATAACATTATGTACAAATCTTTGTTTTTATTTACACGCGCTATTGTCAGATAAATGCAATCATTTCCTTGCAAAAAGAAGCAAAAAGAAGAAGGATTTGAGCGAAAACAAATAGAATGAAGGAAGAAGGAAATTGAGGTAATTGAAATGCAGTTTAATAGCCCTCTTGGTATTGCAAGCATGACGTTTGGACATAACTATAAAGGATCTAAGTCCTTAAAATGTTATTTGTAAAGGGGTGTATTATTTTGAAAGACAAACTTCGTACACGGAGCTTCAGTAAGGACTTAAAGGAACTGGCTTCGCCCTGTTCCTACTAACTTTAGCTTCCACAATGCAAATTGCATTTCATTGCATTGAAGTGTTTGTCCTTAAGTATAGTATAATCGATTCAATTAATATTTTATATTGAATTTGTCATGGTGCATAGAAAATTTTGCCCTCATGACGACTGAGAGTTCTTTCACAAATTTAACATGTCCTTCAAAGTTCAAATCAATTATCGCGTCTTTGGCAGATGTCCTGTTTACTTGTCATCCAAACACTCACATTAAAATGAAATTTTAGAAAAATACATACAATCATTTATCGTTAAAGAAGCTAAAGGATTTAAAGGATACAGCATATGGGTCCATGTAAATGTTTATGCATGTAATTTGCAGTACATTTTTGTGTTCCTAAAAAAACACCTTTTTGTACCGTATTCTTCTGCTGGTTCACAATGCATTACGAACAGAATCGATAATGTTTTCATATCGAAAACCCATAAGCAATAAAATTAAGCTTCGACTCCCCGTTAATGGATTTTAAATCCTTATAGAGATTTATTTTTTCTTCGCTTCTTCTTTATACAGTGTTGCTAACTTCTTTGTATAGCGGTTTTTTTAAAATCCGGTTAGCATTCACAGCAATTGGCAATAACTAAGTCATTACCATAATGGGAAATGATAAGAATAAAAATTTCTAGTTGAAATGCCATAAAGGCTTTGGTGCCGGATAAGTTGACTTCTCATAAATGCTTTAACAATAATTTTGAAATACAGATTAATTTGTAACCTTTGAAATTTTTACTGCAAATTATACCTACAGTTTTCTCATTTACTGCCTGAACAGAATGGAGACGGAGACGAAACCGGAGCTGCAGCTGGAATAGAGTCAAAATATTGAATACACACGAATTCAATGCTGCGAACACAACGAAACGTGGCCGCATACGGAGCCGCAGCTGCAGACGGAAGAGTTAACCAACTTTTAACTTTTCACGTACGGCACTTTTGACGTTTCAAATTGTATGAAGAAAAAAAATAACTTTTTGGATCGGACAAAAAATATTGTGGTTATTTGTATCACAAAAAAAAAAAAATATTTATTAAAAAGAAAAGTATTGGAAACAAGAAATGTGAGTTCTGAGCTTGTACACAAGAATATTCTTTAGTTTTTCTTCAAAATACTTTGAAAGCTGTACAGCTGCATTGTGGGCACGTGAAAAAAATAACGTATGACAGCTCTTCCAGTTCCGTCTGCGGCTCCGGTTCCAGCATTCTATTCTGTTCACTTGTAAGGGAACAAAACTGTTTTGTTTTTTTTTATTTGTATTTTTTTGATTTTTCACTGAATTTCCTTAACAAATATAAAAGATTTGAATACATATGTATGTGTATATTGTTTTAAAAAACACCTAATTCAATATCTGCCACGCTAGCCTTGTTGTATTTATGAGAGAATCACTTATGCCTAAAACAGATGTGCAGCTTTTTCCAATGCAGCGAAAATAAATTTACACAGGTTCTTATGAGAGCTGACATATTCCAGGCTCTGCATGCAGCCTTTGCTGCACGATATCTCTATTTCTAACTTCGCTGCATGGGAAAAAGCTGCACATCTGTTTTCGGCTTTACTGGCTGAACAGAATAGATGCTCGGTCGACCGCGCGAATCAGCTGCCCCCGCGAGAAGCGACGCTTCCAAAAAAAAATTTAATACAATGCAACTTGCGATGGAAATTATTGTTTTTAATAAAATAAAATATTCAATATAGAAAGTTCCGAGATGCCATTAACTGTAGCCGTGGTTACCCTTTGTTCTTATCTGTCGAACGCCGCCGCGCGGTAAAAGTTAAAAGTTAACCAATGTCTAGCGTCGCGACTGTGGCTCCATTGTATTCACTCAAACGAGTTTATATGCATTTTAACTTTGACAAAGCGTTTTTTCAGGTGCCACGCGAACGACCGCGCATCTATTTTGTTCAACCAGTTATTCGTATTCACCTTATTGTCTCTTGATTCGTTATTCATATAAACTTTAGAAAATTAAAAGAAGTATATAAATCTAATTTAAATGAGGAAGACCTAAGCTAAAAAAGAGGCTGGGTTTGACCCACACTGATAACTTCCCATTGGTTCCCTTTGAAATTCGACACCCGATGTTATTTTTTATAAGAAAATTACCAATTAAAAATCTCCGAAAAACTTATCAGTTGTGCAATCAATGTAAAGCTGTTTGCTCTAAATATATGCGACACGAAGAATTTCAACAACAACTATATTAGCAGTTTCTTTTGCAGTTTTTTTGGCCTAGAAAAAAAACCGTCAATTGATTTTTTTTACAAACCTTATCAGTTACTAATTATTATCCTGGAGTTGATATCATTGGTTGTTCTCGAGATATTCGAGCAGAAAAATAAATGAGAGGAACACCAATGGTCCAAGTGCTGAGCCTTGAGGAACACCCATTATAATAAAGTTTAGTTCACATCTTGTTCTGTTGATCTTAACTTAATCCGTTAATCAAGATAAGGCATAAACCAGTAAATGGGTTCGTTATTATGAACATGTTTTTTTTTTAACTGCACTTAATTTGACACTAATTTTTTAGTTTGCATTTTTTTGCTTTCAAGGCTTGTTAATAATATTTTGTTGATTTCTTGAATTTTTATATACGTATGGTACATATACTTTATTCCAATTATTTTCAGCGAATTGCTATCCAATTTAAATTAAGCAGACTATAGTTTCCATAGTTTCGTGTCAGTTCAATCTTAATTTCACTCGCCAAATTGCAAACCACTATAGAAACAAACAACAGAGCTATATTCATATACCTACTACATTAAAGCTTATTTACTATAAAATCCATAATAAAATGAATTGTTGGTAAAATAGGTAGTAACTACTACCTTCCTAAATCCAATTAATTTCAGTTGAATTCTTGCGAAGCTTCCTCCTTTATTCATTGAGTTATTAATTTGTTTTTGATTTTAGAACTAAATACCTATGTTACTTACCTACACTCCTAATCAACTGAAAAGTAACAACTTTAATTAAATTTTATTTTTTTTTAAATAAATCAATCAGAAAAAATATGCATGACTATAAGATCGCACGAACTTGCTCTTGTAGTAAAAAGCTAACTTTAACAAAAAATGTTAAAAGAGTCAAAATTAGATAGACACTAAAAATACTAACTTTATGTTTGATCTTTTTTTTGTTTAAAAAAAATCATTTGAACATTTTTATTTTTGGTCTCTAAATTGTTAGAGTCGTTTTTGAGGAAATTGTACAAAACCGAAATATTTATATGACAGGTACCCGTTCTTGATGACCTATTTCAATAATTCGAACATCCTCTCTAGGGAATAACATAAAAATGCTTTATAATAAATTTGAAGAAAATCGGTTTACCCGTGGACGTACAGACGCACAGGCGTAAAGATGCATAAAGACACACAAAAACCAGCAAGTAAAAAATTAACTTTGTATAGTTCATAAAAAAATATATAAGTCGATTCTACAACCATTTTAGTAAGGTACCTAACCTACTAAACTGAAAAGATGATTTTGCAAATTAAAGGCTCTCCCAAACCAACGCGACACATTCGGCGCGACAGCGACACTTTCCGCAATCAAAATTTATTTACATGGCGATTAATGAAAGTCCCCACACAGCCGCGACGCGATTATTCATCGCGTCAGTGAATAATCGCGTCGTAGCAGTGTGGGGACTCTCATTAACCGCCATATAAATAAATTTTGATTGTGGAAAGTGTCGCTGTCGCGCCGAATGTGTCGCGTTGGTTTGGGAGAGCCTTAAAATGGAATTTATACGTTTAACTAAAGTTTATAAATAATCGAATACCTGTTTTATCTTCTTAGGTCCAGTTTTGTAATGGTGACTTAAAGCAGAGTTAGTTGAATCTGGACATAAATTTATTTACATTTAAATCGAGAAACAGTTTTTAAGAGAAAATTCATGCGAATTGATGTAAAAAAAAAAATCGCAGGGTAAAGCACCAACGGCATTAATTTGTTCAGTTAAATTAGAGATATCAAGACAAATTAAGTGAGTTAACTCAGTTTCAACTCTAATCTTGCATTAAAAAACTGGACCTTATTATTGTAATAACTCCATTATGACACTCCATAATGACGTTCCATAATGACACTTTTATATTACACAAACTGTCAGTGTCTTAGGCATGTTCGTTAGTTGGATTCTGCAGAAAACTGCACAGGATTGATTGAGAGTTGTAAGTCACTAGCACCTGGTTCTACACAAGCTGTCACGCTACCAAATTATTAATTTTTTTTTTATAAAAAAAAAAAAAAAAAAAAAAAAACAAACAACTATATCAGCATAAAAAAAGAAGAGTACTATCTATTATCCATTTCTCCAATTAAAAAAAAAAAAAAAACAAAGAAACTCATAGTACCGCTTATAAAAGATGGTTGTGTGCCTTCGCGTTGTATAGGAATACAAAAAAAAAATAACTTCTAAAACGCGTTCGGTATTTCCATTTCGTTTTATGTTTTGAAGCAAAATGCTCGCTCGAACTATACGCTATTTATCTAGTTATACATCATCAATAAGGGCAATGGCAAAGGTAATGCTCCCAAACAGCCAAAATATTCAAGGCAAAAAGATTTTAATTCTAAAGGATTTTGTTAGAGAGGTTTTTGAAATAAATTCCTTGTTTTTAGCTTCCGCCATTGTTAAAATATATATTTTGTACATAAAATGGAAATTGTTTGGTGGCAATAGGAAGCAAATAAATTTGGTGGAGTTTAGATTTTGCTGTGGCAGTGGCATTCCGGAGGATTTACGCAAATTTTATAGGAAAAATTTATTTCAAAGAGAATGAATGAATGATAGATAGAAATGCTGTGCTAATAACGCCCTAGTGCACTTGTCGAAAGAAAATCACTTGAATAATATTAAATACCATGAGGGAACTTTTTTTTTTTTTAATTTCAGGGTTTGAGTAGGTAGTGATGAGTTCGGGTGATGAAAGGCAGCCAAAAAAATTATCGAGATCATAGCATTTTTTTTTTTAGATAACGTATACACAAATTATCTTTTTTTAAAGGGAATTTTAAATTTTTATTGTGATACGAAATTTTCGACACAATAGCTTTGTTCGTGTACTATAAAAAAACTACAAATTTCTACGCATTTATTTTTATATGAACTTTGAAGTACGGCTGAGTTCCAAAATGTAGAATATGTTTTGATGTAATGCCGGAAGTAATGCCTTCATTTTTCATACGCATTAGCAACGAGAACTTGATGCTTTGTAGAAATATTACATTACATAAGTCTGACGTTTCGGAATGAAAAAAAAAAAAAATTTAATTGAAGCAGCTAGAAAGTAAATGCGCATCTGATGAATTTTGGAACTCAGCCTACTTTCGCTGAAAATTCATAGAAATTCGTAGTTTTGGATAGTACACGAACAAAGTTGTAACCTTTATAATTATAAATACATCCATATATACGTACCTATAACAAATAAAAGCACACAAAAAAAAATTTAAAAAATGCCTCCCTCCTACATTTCCCAATTTCGTAATTTTTTAAATCGATTTATTTCAATTTCTTTTGGTCGGGGAGAAAAAGTGTTTTAGGCAAAAAAGAATTCAGCTAGAAATAAAATTTTGAGCACTTCTTGGTCAATGTCTTTGGGTCGACTCATTGTAGTTAATGCCTAAGACGATCGACTAACAATACCCATAAAGGTAGGCAAGGACTTGCGATTAAAAATCATTGCGATTAAAAAATCGCGATTGCAACAATTTTGTTGCGGTGCATGCACTTGCGATTTGTAGTCGCGTGATTTTTAGTCGCTATTGAATGCAACATACATCTTTTAATGGCTGTGCACGCACTTGCAATTTAAAGTCGTTGAGACTGAAAAGTCGCTCTAAAAATGGAACCTGTTTCATTTTTTTTTAAGCACCGCGCTTTTTCAGTCGTATGTGCACTCAAATTGTGCACTAAAATTTAAAACCATTCTCTCATTTCTTGCGACTCAAAAATCGCGCGACTGACAATCGCTAGTGCGTGCATGTTTTTTCTTTCCACGACTACGATTTTTAAATCGCAGAAATTTCAATCGCAAGTGCGGTCACAAACATTAATTACATTTGTTTCATTTTATTTTGCGACAATCACGTCGCTCGAAAAATGGAACAAATTTCAGTCCCAGTTTCTCGGTCGCAAGTGCGGTCACTTACATTGAAACTAATTTGTTCTATTTCTTGCGACTAAATAATCGGGCGTTCGAAAACGCAAGTGCGTGCTTAGCCTTAGAGCTTAAAAGTATCTCATTATGAAACTAAAACGTCATTTTAAGTCTTCACAATCCTATAACAACACATAAACAGGAATTCAAGAGTCGAATAGGACCTAAAGTGTTTAAATATCAATTGAACTGCTGATGCTGTTTTAATTAAATTATACAAAAGTGTGTTTTTTTTCCAAAGAAAGTTTGCTTCTGTTCATGTTTCTATCATTTCATTAATTTGGATCGATTTCTTGTTTTGGTGTTAGTATAAAGAGAGGAATTAAAAAACTTGATTTATTGTATCAAACAATACATCGCTAGATCGGTGCAAAATTTCATGTATTGATTGATTACATCATTTCAACACGAGTTCCTACAATATAGTATTTTATTTTATTTATGATAAATATCATATTTTTTTTCAAACAAAAAGTACCTCGCAATTTATGTGTTTGAATTGGTCATAGTTTGAAATTTTACTTATTTCTTAGTCCATTGATATGGGCTTTCGCTGGTGAAACCATATCTTTAATGTCCGTGTATTGGAAGGAAGAATTGGTGAATCAGTCAAAAAATTTTCATTTGCTTTCAAGCATCTTCGAATTAATTTTAAACTAACGTACCTAGGTTATTTTCACATGTTACATTTGTCCGTTTGTTATAATAAGATACCGTCCTAGTATAATTCGAGTCTGCTTCTTTTTCTGCTTATTAAATTAATTTTCGCAGCCAAGTATAATTATTTTAGTACGGCAGTCGCTAGAAAGGCAGACCCACACTCGTGTAGATAAGTAAAGCATGCCTGATCATATCCTGGTCTTCTAATAGTAAACCCTCTATTTATGAACTAAACATGCATAAATTACTTAAGATGAAAAGGTTGTTGTTGTCTATTACATACATATATCGTTACGAAAGTGGACTTATTTCTCCAAACAGGTTACTTTATTTTCTTCTGATTTCCTTCCCCAATAAGTATGAACATTTATACTTAAAATGCTATAATGCTGATTTCCAATGCCGCGTTGGGCGTCGCTTTGACAGATTCTTCTTTAAACGCGAAAGCTCACACATAGCAATTTAAGCAAATTGTTTACAGTGACGCGTTGAGTATTATGTTACGATTTGGCACCTATTAGCATGTACACAAACCAACGTAACATAAGCTACCTCGACGTTAAAGTTGAAAAAAATCAACTTTAGCGTGCGTTTTGACAGTTAAACTAATGTTCGAATTCCTTTCAACAAAAAAAAAATCGATTTATTTAGAAGAAAAAATCGGGTTTTCTGAACAAATTCCTTTTATTGAAAGAAAAAAATCAATTTTGTTTAAAAAATAATGGAATAGTTTGTTGAAAGGAATTCGAAATTACAGTTATGTAGGTTCATTTTGATTTTCAGGTTCTCTGCAAGTCGTCTGTCATGTCGACGCGTTCGTAAAGCTTGTAAACGTAATCAGCCTTAATAAAGATTTCCATTTAACTCGTTTTCCAACCATCAACAACTGTCACAAAACTAGAAATCGTAAATATTGGGTTTATGATTTTCAAACAAATATGGCACCCAATTAAATAATCTGACAAGATAATTCTAAAGCTCTAGACAGAAGGACTAAAAGTTTCAGTTAGATGTATGGATGAATCAATTGATGATTCAATTCTAATCCTACGAAGGTTATCCTATCACATCTTCCAGATACCAACCGCATATACTTTCATTCACTGACGTTTATTTGTTTCGTTTTTTTCTTGTCCAGCAAATTGAAATGAAATTTCTCGGAACAACACCGTCAACACAAATCCCCAAGGATATCATATGTGTGCTACATAGCGACAGACATGTGTGGCATGTGAGGTAGGGGGGATAAATATGAGAACATTGTTCATTTTATCATTGTGACGTTGTTGACGTCATCGTCGTCATCTTCGTCATGCTATGACAACGTTTGAGTGCGCTTTGATCTTATATATATAACTCTATCCTTTCTATGTACATATATAGAATAAGGATGCAGTACCCATCAGGCAAAGCAAAGCTAGTATATCTATAGAAAAAGGATAAAACTCAAATACATTTTGTATCTAAAGCTCTTTTCTCTGTTTAAGTGGTTTGTTGTGGATGACTGCGTAAGGGAAAGTGCAATAAGTGTGTGTGTGTGTATATGCTGTATGACTGAGTGTCACTGACAGTTTTGAGCGCAAAACAAAGAAAACCCTGGTTAAAAGTGTCATAGAAAATGTTGTGGTGGTCTTATGGAAACCGACAACGATAACAACAACGCACGAAGGCATCATCCTGATCTTTAGAAAATTATGATCGAAACAAACTTGTTTACACAAATGGAGGACAGTTACATTGAGTAAATGAATTTTCATAGTCTCACGTCTTGTTTGACATTAAAAACTTCACATTAGGTTTTACAGTCACATACATCAGAAACATGCGTGAAGTAAAATTTGATGATTCAAGGAAGTGCTTAAGAAAAAAGGACAAATAATGTCTTTTTTTATGATGAATTGCAATGTAGAAGGAATCATAGTAGACTTTGATTTGATTGTTTCTTTTTTTTTTAATATCGATTCACACTGTAGTAGCCCGTGACGTAATGGTTAGTGCGTTGGACTGTCATATGCCAGAGGTCAGGGGTTCAATACCAGCCGCATAGAGTACCTATATTATCTATGGAACCGACTCGTACCCCTCTTGCCTAAAACACCCGCAAAATTTGTTTGAGATGAGTAAGAGAAAATTCTCTTATTTTACTCTTTTTTTCCTATTCGTGAATCAGTGTGAATCGTGGATTCAAACACAAAATGGCGCCATTAGCTCAGTTATTTTTTTATAGAGTCGCGATTTCAACATAAATATACATGACTATTACTAGATTTGAATGCTAAAAGCAAGACAACACTAAACAAATTTGTTTCGGTCCATTAAACAGTTATTTAAAGTAATTTTATTGAAATTTTGTTTTTAAATTTCAATTTTTGAATTTAACGTATTCTTATTTTAAATATCTCAGCGCAAGAACCCATCATAATTGAGCAAAAACGTGTATACTATTTGTTACAGGAGTGGTGGATGGGGTTCCATTTAAAATGCACGGGATCACTAATACGTGCTCAACGAATAGTCGACAAAATGGTTCCATTCTCTCACTACAGCTTGTAGGGTGAAACAGAACGAACACCTTAAGTCGGTTCTCTAGATAACATAGGTACTCTATGACCAGCCGCTTCCACCTTAAGTTTTTCTCGGAGCTACTACCTCTTGCGAGGAAGTGACAAATCCTCCAAGAGTATCTCTTGTCATAGAAAAGTGCCGCTCACCTTAGCCGTTCGGATTTGGCAATAAACTGTATAGGTCCCCTCCACTCCTGCAGACACGCACACAGGAATGGTTGAGAGTTGTAAGCCGCTAGGCCCTGGTTCTTCATGAGCCATTTGTGCCACCAAATTTATAAATTTATAATCGATTCACTCTTAAATTAGAGTCATGAATCAGTTAAAAACTTGATTCTTTCTATTAGGGTAAAGTCGGGTGATATGGCACCCTTTCAATATCTCCCACTTAATGACTTCTTTTTGAAACCAAAGAACCAAATATCATTCAGAATATTATGTAAGTTCTTATTGTATCCGCTCAGAATCGCAGTAGCCTTTAAAAATATTTATTTAAAACCGAATGAAAAAAATTGAGTATATTTGAAGCAAAAAGTTTTTTTTTGTGTGTTACTGAAATACGTGTAGCTACAAAAGTATTTGACACCAGGGCCCTATTGCACCAACAATAACTTATCACAAATCACTAAGCTAATTTTCATAAATCATGACACGATTTTGTAGCAACGGGTGTCGTAATTTCCCCGCACATAATGCATATGGGCCTTGTGTCCGATTAAAGGCCAATACAAATTATTTCCGCGGGTATTGTCCCATTGCGCTACAACAAAATTGTACTACGATTTATTATAATTAGCTAAGTGCTGAGTGATAAGTTGTTGGTGCAATAGGGCCCAGGTGTTCATATGAACAACAAAAAAGAACAGTTAACTGTGGTTTCTTTTACCTATTTATTGAAATAACTAAGCAAACGTGTTTATTCGTGTATTTTGTAAAAGCAGAAGTAATGTCAAAAGGGGGATATGGCACCTCGCAATCTCGGGATATATGGCACCGGTGCTACTTCCCCCGCTCCTACTTTTGTACCAAATTTTCATTTAAAGGGTGGTTAAAAATAAATAAATAAAAATAAATTTGATGGCACAACAGCTCATGAAAAACTAGGGCCTAGTGACTTACAACTCTCAACCATTCCTATGTGCGTGTCTAAAACTGCAGGAATGGAGGGGACCTACAGTTTATTGCCGAATCCGAACTTCGAGATACTCTTGGAGGATTTGTCAATTCCTCGCAAGAGGCAGTAGCCATTTTTTCTTTTAAATAAATAGGTGGCGAGGCTGGGGATCAAACCTTAGACAGTCCATCGCACTAACCATCACGCCACGGCTACTACCCAACTTAAAGTTGCTCGCAATTAATTTCCATGCTCTCTTATATAACCTAAAGTAACTGAATCGGGCAACTTAAAGACCCCTAGTGGGCGACAAGCCTTTCACAATTAATTTTTCCTTCCCTCCTTAAAGACAATTCTAAAAGGTGCCTTAAAGTGAATTCTCAAATCGTTAATAACTTTTTAAAAGGCTTCCAGAAATAAATTCTTCGCAACCTTGTAATCAAAAATACCGGATGCTGTCATCCAACCAACAAACCTCTGATTCGTTAGGTTTACTTAAATCAAACAAATATAAAATCAAGCTGGAAGCCTTTTTGACGAAATCTATCTGCACACAGATGTACGATATAAACTATTGCATCACGAAGACATAAAATAGAATATCGTTCTTCCCATCGAAATAAGCCCACATTATAGTAAATAAGAAAATCAATAGCGGTAGTATAAAATCCCATTTGGAAAAAATAATACGTCAGGATATTGCATATCGTATTATATGTACATATACCGATTTTTAGTTATATCTCTGCAAGAAACATACAATCAGCCACAAAATGCAACTCAATATTTTGTTCACTGAGGCGTATACGTAATATTTTTGTGCATAGAATGATGATTACAATAAATGTGTTTATGTGAAGCTGGGATCCCACTTCACGATTGGATGATTTATTGAATACCAAAATATAGAATAAATAAACCGTTTCATTACCCATATACTCACACAGACCCGCATATCAAACAATTAGATTTACTTTAAAATCTGACAGAGACAAGAGTAAAATTGAATCAGACTTGGGGTTAGCTTTGCTAAGGGACAGAATTGTTGTATAAAATGCATCTATACCTGTCTGGTGACTAGATTTTCACTCACAAAATTAAACTTAATTAAATTGTCCCATACGAATGACCTAGCAGGATAGAAATCTCTGTGATGTTATAAATTTCTATTTGAGTAAGTAATTGCGCCTAAGGACAGCAACAGGACATTCGCTGAAAATCATTTTTGATCTTTGCTAAGCTTATTGACAGTCGGATGTGAACCTACATACCTATGCCTAAAAGCTGTTTGGTAAATAAATTTACGGATGTTTTCAATTTGATTTTCTGCAAGGGAAATTATTTATGAAGTGAGGTTTAAGGGCGACCTTAAATAAAGCATTCGCTAAATTAATTTATTTTCAGGCTTTTATCAAAAATGCTGGATATCTACACATTTTGTTTTCTGATGAATAAATATTTTAAATATTTTGCAAGTTTATTTCATCAACGCATTCATCACTCATATTGAACATATTTGACATAATTGAAAGCCCGTTGACCGTCAAAAGCCCATCACCCCACCCAAGACCATCAAAGGATATTTCGATGATAAAATATCACAACGAAACCACGACCATGAACACATATGAAACTGACGAGAGCTCATAACTATAACATGCACGCGGGCAGGAGCGGCATTCATCCACCCATCATATTCGTGGAAAACATTCTTTTCCTGCTATGATATGTGTCAGTGTCACTCTACATGTGGAGTCACCACATCACATCGTATAGTAATTTCATTGCAAAATTCAAACTTTACCAAACCCCGAACAGTTATTTGTTCTTTTGTCAGGTTTTAAAGCCTGACCACCGTATCGTATTCGTATCATCGGAACCGGATGTGAATGGATACGGGCATTAAGACTATACCTACATCCAAAATCATGAAGCACCGCTATCGGTGATTGATTTATTCATGTAGTGCTGCTGGTGCTGGGTATGCACGAACATCTCTTTTGGTTTTTCTGCTATACCTATAGCTTGAACGGAAACATCACTTACTCCTACTTCACCTTTTCCAAGGCTAGTTTGTGCTGCCCTCTTTAACAGGATGCAATGTGTATTGTAAGCAAGATGGCTGTTGAAGTTCTCCCATTTTGGAGTTTGTCATGTCATGATGTTTAGTCATTTTGTTGGTGGTTTTGTTGTGATGGATTAACTGCACTTATGATGGTTTTGTTTATGTAGTGATATAAGGTGTGAGTCAATTTAATTGAAATATGTTGTCCATGGACCATTTGAATTCGGAGCAATTCGAAATATTTATTTTTAAGTTAAGTTTCAAAATGGAAATTTTTTCATCGAAAAAAAAAAAAATATGCATGGCTGGATTGCACGAACTTGTTCTTTGTGCTTAACCAGTTAATGGCCCCAGTTACGGCAAAAAGTTATTCACATACAATTGAACGAATTGGCGACCGTGAAATATCTATAACTTTAGCCTATACTAAATTTGGTGGTAGCTAGCTCAAGTTGTTGTCGTTTAATTCAAATCTTCAACTATAATGACCTTGAAATATTAAATAATGTAGCTGAATAACTCGAAAATAAGGTAATTTTCGCAAACAAATTTAAAAAACAAAATCCTGAAATGCAGTTTTCTTCCAGGAATTATGTTGATCATTTCATGGGATATCCCCAAACTCGTGCAGTATATTTTGGTGGTGGAAAAAACTATATCTATCTGTCCCTGCCCTCTGGGCGATGAAGTTATTTTTTGAAAAAATTTACTTAAAATGGAAAAATCTATTTAAAATCTCTCCCTTTAAATCACCTCCGCCTTACCTAATGGTCGCACTGTGTCTCTGATATATTAGACATATTAAGGGTACCAATTCCCTTGAGTGCGCGTAAATTATAAAAAAAAAAAATCAATGAAAGTAGATACGAACGATGATGTACATATATTTTTTTAGAAAGTAATATTCTATTGTTTCATTTGCCTTTTGAATAAATTTGTTTGAAAGAATAATTTTTGAGAAATTAAATATCAAAGACAAAATTTTTAAAAAAAAAATTTACATTTATTTTTTAAGTTGAATTTTTTTTTCAAAATTTTGAGTCATTAAGTTCTACTGTTTTTCCTAATATGCAATGGTTTTACTAATTTGTATTCAAATAATGAAAACCGGATAGCAAAATCTTTTTTAGTTTTTGCGAAATTAAAAAAAAAAAGAAAATTACTTTTGCCCAAAAAACCATTTATGATTGGTAAATTTTTTTGACCTGCTACAGAGGTTTTATTAGGTATCATTATATCTATGGATTGTTTTTTTTTTTTTTTTTTTTTTTTTTGGGTGGGGGGGAGAGGGTGAGTAGGTACCTACCTTTGGGTTTTTATATTTTCTATAATATTAAGAAAGATCTTGATGGTTTAAATCAGTGGTTCCCAAACTTTTGACATTGCCGTACCCCTTTTAAGATTTTCGGAGCCCTGAGTACCCACCGTTAGAGAAATATATTTATTCTTTACTTTTGTAGTTCAAAAACGAAAATAAAAATTAGTATTTTAAGGCATAGAAGACGAAATGTTATATTTGTAATGTGAACGCTTAAATCTCAGATTTCGGCCGTTTTCAAAAACGTCAAATCAAGGTCAATTTATGTGGAAAATGATCTTCAGTTATGATGCAGATGTTGCAATCGTCAAATATTCAAACCCCCGTTTGCAACCAAACCTTTTGATAAACATTAAATGATATTTGTTGACGTTTTCGAATAAAAGCTAAAACAAAACAAAATTCAGTGTGTTTAGTTACGTAAAATTTCTTGCAAATATTTACAAATTTTCACATTTTGCTGTCAAAAACCATAGCTAAAATAACCCAAGAGTGGTAAACTTGGTGAAAATTTCACGTTACCAAACAGAGGTATTAATTCGGTTAAAAACTCTATTTATCAGTTTGTTTGTTTACTTGCAATTTTCACCAAGTCTCGCAAACTTGGGTTTTTTTCCTATTGATTTTGACAGCAAATTCTACGACGTCGTACAACCTTAACAAAAAGGGCATATTTATTGAGATAGTGTCAACAATTCAGATTCTTAATTAATTCTACTTTATGACAAGAAGTAAAGAAGAAACCGTTTTATCTGTCTTTTTCGTCACCTCAATTTTTTTACTGCACAGCTGCACCGCAGTTGATGTTTCGATCAAGTGAATTTTGCAAACTTCATTCACGAAGACATACTAATGCAGTTGAATTTGTATTTGCATTTTCGAACATAAGACTTTGCATTTTGCGAATTCATTTTTGACGCAGATGACGTTTTCGAAAACGGCCTTTGCTTTGGTGGAGCATATCTGCTAGCGGTGATAACTGAATTTGCGAGTCGTTTTGGCTTTTTTTTTTAAATCAAAAATGTAACCTACTTGCTAACTTCACACAGACAAAGGACAAATCTGTGGGTACCACAAAAAAACTTGATTTAAAAACAAATAAAATAATGGAATATTAGCATTCAAGAAAATTATTATAGCACATAATTGTACCTGCTTTCGTTGTTTTCGATAATTTTTTTCTGTTTTAAGTCAACTGCTCTATTTATATGATCAGAAATCTAACCCGCTTGTATTGAAACTGGTCACTAAGAAAGTCAGTTTTTATACCTGTTAAAAGGTATACATCATTATTTATTTTAATTCCTATAAAAAAAAAATACTCAATTATTTGTTTTACCCGAAAAAAATTGTTTTCGATCAAGATCTCTTAATTTGACAGTAATTGCTGTTATACTTATTGCAGTATTAATAAAGTGTGTTCTCGGTTTTTCCCTCTCTCTAAACTTGACTTATTTATAAACCAATTTGTAATACCAGTTCAAAGTGAATGGATGAATTTTAAGAATAAATTTTAAATGCATAGTCCTTCGAAGCATATTCACAATGAATTTGAAATCAATTCGTTTTGTTGTTTTAATTAAATCCTAACAACTGACACACTACAACAGAATTTGCTTATTCAATTAAAATTGCATAAATGCATTGCTAATATGCAAAATGTACCCAAACACGTTCCACATCAGCAACACAATTTATACACAAGTAGGTATATACATAATCTTGATTTTGAATGCATAAACATTATATACGATCAAGTAAGTGAATGTCAAACAAAGAAAGCACCCTTAACTCCCATCCATTTCCTTCGTCCTTATTTCTGTCGACGATGACGACAGGCGAGGCGTTACAACCACCTCCTAGACTGACTGACGAGACGACTTGTGGACAAACACAATGACGAGTTTCGCTTTAAGAATTGTGTGTAGTGACATGCAAACTGTTTCATTTTCAGGTAAATGTCGATACATTTTACAAGGATATCATTTTTTTGCTCTGTTTCATTCTTACCTTGTTGTTTATTTGTATATGATATGTTTCTGTTTAGGGCTGCCAGGCATTGTTTTTACGGTCACAAAAGCTAATTCTATAAAAATACTCTCCAACAACAATATGAATTCTCATTTTAAATATAGAATTTTTTGTTGTATTGTGATGTTGTATAATTCAAATTGAAACAAAAAAAAAAATGATATCCTTTGCACTGTTGAATTGAATAAATGTTTCAATTATGGAAAAAACTGTTGCTGGTTTTGTTTTTATTTTTTTCATAGCTTGTTGTGATCTATTGTTTTGTAATTGATGTTTTTACGAAAAGAGTGATGGAAGGATTCACTCATGTGACTGTTTTCGGTTGAATAAATTGTTCTTTTGACATGACATATTTTTAGTCCTATAAAAATAAACATGAAGTTAAAGTACTGCAGGGAATATTTTTAAGCTGGACTTTTAGATGTGGCAGAATAAAAATTCATATATTCACTTGATATTTAATGTAAATAAAAAAATAAATTAATTTCAACATTTAAACTAGAATTTTTTTGTTGCCCATTATACAGGGTGTTCGGTATAAGGTGCACCAAAGAGCTAGAGCGAGTAGGTTGGGTTAAGACAAAAAAAAAATACACTTGTCAAAACAATTAAGGCAACAAAAAAAATCACATTTTTTTTAGTGTTTTTCGAAGAGCTGTATCTCTGTAAAAAGTGGTCGCATTCTGAAGCTTAATCCTTTTTGTATTGAGAAATTTTCGCAAATGATTTTTTTAAGGCACCGTTATTGCGCAATCATAAGAAGCAGCAGAAGCAAGGCCCAAACATTTTAATTTTTTTTCTTTTCTTTGAAAATTTTTTTTGAGCCAATTTAATGTTTTGTTTCAATAACTTGTTTATTTAGCTTTAAGGTCATCTTTTTTCGTCATTGTACAAATTTTTTTCAAAAGAATATCTGGCTTTGAATGAAAAAACAGACTTGTGACTTTGATTACCAATATTATCGCAAGGAATGAGGACACCGAAAATTTATGGATAGTTTTAAAAACTGGAATCAATATTCTACAAGATTTTTTCAAAACTTTATAACAGTTATTTTTTTTGGCTCCTCATCGTTACATTCAGAAAAGGTCTAAAAAACGACTTTTTAAAGACTTTTTGTAAATCTGTTACTGATTTAAAAATATTGACTGTAGGACTTAACTTGGGAAAATATTTTAAAGAACTATAGACCACCAATATTTCTGTAAAATTTCAAATAAATCCGTTGAACCGTTTTCATGTACCGAATGATCAAAGTCGTAAAAAACAATTAAGCGAACAAATTGGGTGGTCCATAAACATTGTGAAATTGTCATCAAAATGGAAACGAAAACACCAATTTCTGCCCACTTTTTTCACAGTTTTGCGTTAGTTACAATACTGATAAGCGTGGAGAAGAAAAAAAAACATTTTTTTCAAAGACAAAAAATTGGAGCAAAAATTAAATATTTCTTTCAAAATTTTCAAATTTTAGTTGTAATTTTTTTTTCTCGAAAAGATGTTTTGCTTCCCCTTAAAATCTCATCAGTATTGTACAAAAAGGATTAAGCTTCAGAATGCTTTTTTTTTGTTCCCTTAATTGTTTTGACAAGTGTAAAATGGGGGGCGGGTGTCTATTGAATTAAAAAGAAAAGAAATAAAAGCAAAGAACAAGCTTCTGGCTTTAAAAAAATGTATAGCATGACATTTTAAGTGTTGCCGTTGTTTTTTAATAATTTTCTTTTATATTTCAAGTCGATTTTTTAGAAAATTGCCCCTCCCGACAAAACGGGCGAAAATAGACCCCCCTTAACATACGATATTTTTGTCTTAACCCAACCTACTCGCTCTAGCTCTTTGGTGCAGCTTCTACCGAACACCCTGTATAATTCGACACTTGAAAAATCAATTATGTTGGTCAGAAAGTGCATAATGAAGTACGGGTCAATATTCCCCAATTTTATAAAAAAGTGGGTCATAAGTTCAGAATGATTTTTAAGAATGTAAAAAAAAAAACATTTTTCAAAATAAAAAAAGTATATACCTATGGAAATTATTCAAATAGTGTTTACAGTTTATACACATATAAAAATTAAATTTATAAAATATGGTTGCCAACACTAAAAATTCGTGTGAATTTATGAAAACGAAAGTTTATTTGGGATAAATTTATTTTAATAAATTCGCTCGAAATTTTGTGAGACCACAGTCGATGAGTCCAAAGTTCAGAGAGATTTCTTATGAAATTTTGACACACCAGTGTGGGTTATAATTCCACAATTGAATTATGAACTTATAACCCAGTTAGGTGGGTTATTATAGTAGTTATATTTCGGTTTTCTCAAATTTTCTCAGAAACGGCTCTAACGATTTTGATTCAGCTTCGTACCCGTTATGTCCATAGTGACTGTAAGAAAACTGCATTTCAGTTTGTTGCCAAAAAATTCGCATTGTTTTGATATTTTTTGAGAAAATCACTTTATTTTCGAGTTATTATTTACTTCTTAAGGACTGTTCACATGAGAATGACCAACGAATCAACGAATGTTCGTCCATTTTGACATTTCTTTCACAAAAAAAAAAAAAAAAAAAAAAAACAAACATTGTGGCACAACGGCTCATGAAGAACCAGGGCCTGGTGACTTACAACTCTCAACCATTCCTGTGTGCGTGTCTCCAGGAATGGATGGGACCTACAGTTTATTGCCGATTTCGAACGGCACTTTTCTGTGACATGAGATACTCTTGGAGGATTTGTCACTTCCTCGCAAGAGGCAGTAGCCCGGAAAAAACTTAAGGTGGAAGCGGCTGGTATTGAATCCAGACATCTGGCATGTCAGTCCAACGCACTAAACATTACGCCACGGGCTACTACTTTCACATGGCCTTTTTTAGTCGTTGCGATGCACCACCATGAAAACATAAACAAAACTGATTTCGAGGTTAGTCGTACGAGTTACGGACAATGACCTTCCAACCTTGAATGAAGAGTCTCATTCTCAAAACATATTCAAACCATTGCCATTTTCATGGTAATGAATATCAAATATCAACAAATAACTTATATTTTACTTTAACTTTATTTTGCATTTCTGCTACTCTACTGAGTAAGCATTTATAAAACATCGTCAATAAGCTTAGAGAGGTATATTAAAAAGAATAAAGAATGAGTTTGATTTTGGACACCAACAAAGATTGTTTTATTTGATAAGACGGAATTATTATTTAACTCGCGCGAACAATTTGTTCGTTGAAATGTGGATCGTATGTGATGGAATTTGAATAGGGTTTGACAATTTTTAACAATCAGGATTGAAATTTGCGATGACCGCAATTTTTATTTTCAAATTTATATTATTTTAGCAATTAAAAAGCTCATTTAAGTATCTAAATATTAAAATGAACTAGCTGACCTGGCGAACTTCGTTCGATTAAATTATTAATGTTTCTGTCGAAATCCGAGCAAGCTCCAATTGTTATCGCGACTTTTCCGGTCTAATTTTCCAACTTTTATCTCCGTAGTTTGTTTATCTGGTTCAATACAAATCTAGCCAAAAAATATCCATCCAATTTGGATGATGTTCAGCCAAGTTATGCGCGTACGAACACAAAAAGGGATTTATTTTTATATACATAATATAGATATAGAAGATTATGTTCCTTGGATTGCATTCGAGAAGAATTTAGGTTTATAAATTAAATAATTTTAAATCACATTTATTCGTTCATTCGTCGTTTGTTAGTCGCTCTCATGTGAATAGTCCTTTAATGCGTGAACCTATTTCGTTTTAATTTTACATTTAAAAATTTTTTAAAATATGTAAATTAAAAAAAAAAAAAAAAATCAAACATAAAATTAATTTGGGTTTTTATAAATTTTGGCTTTTTAAAATTAATTCTATCATAACATTTTCATAAGTCACACCTACAAGAACAAGTTCGTTTAATCCAGTTGTGTATATTTTCTTCTTCGTATTTTTTTCCAATTTTAGTAGATTACCAAACTAACTAGCTTATCTTCCTGTAATTTTAGAAATAATTTTTATTTTTTGATTTATTCAAATGTGAGTTCCCATAGTCTTTCGAATACAAATTTAGCTTACTGTCCCAAATAAAGCAAAACAAAAGTATTTGGCCAAAAATATTTCGTCTGAAGTGCAAAAAATCAACCAAACACATATGTAACATGGTAAAGGTATAAGTATAAAATCATTTAATCATGAGTGTAGCATTTTTTTTTCTACTTCAAAGTTATTTCCTTCTTGCTGTTTTTTTTTTTGTTGTTTTTTTTTTTGTAAAAAAATATTGGTTAAGTTTGAACCCTTCCTTAGCCGTAGTCATAAGGTTTTATGGTCCATTACCATATCTCAAGCAGAATTCAAGGTAAATTGAAATAAGGGACTTACAGTAAAAAAAAAAAATGTATGTAACCTGCGTTACAAATAACCCTCGAATAGTAAAATATTGTGGCAAACATTCAACTTTGCTACACTAATAGGATTATTTCGGTATTGGGCTTGCTCCATAAATCTCAAGGCCGTATACCACAAAGAACAATTTCACGAGCACATACCTGCATGTATACACACTTTACACATTTAAAAGGGATTGAGGTTATATTATGTGCGTTTGTTTTTGTAGGTTGCCGTTTTCTCCGCATGGCTGATTGCTTGTAATCGGTTTTTCTATATTGCATGGCGAATAAGATGAATCTACCTATTTTATGAATTAAGCTGGAATATTTGTTAAAAAAACACGTTGAAATTTACCTTTTTTGGCCTTGGTATGAAATTCATCTATATTTCCTGAATGCCTAGCAATCAATTTATAATGGTATTTTTCATATACATATTTATTTGATTAAATACAAGTAAAGTCTGAAATATTGTTCAAGGTGGTTGTGTGTATACAGGAGCGATGATAGTTTTCTACCATATCATAATATTTCCCCTATCACCAGGATTCTGAATATTTAATATATAATGGGATATAAATTAACTCACATACTTACATTATCTAAATACCTATATTTTTACTTGCTCTATAGGGCAAGTATTGGTTTCGTGTAAAATAAAGTTTCGGGTTTGTATTCAAAATTGACACTATGATGATAGAGAAGTCCGAAAAAGTGGTTTTTTCCATACCGTCTGTCGAGTCGATCTGTGCGTCCATTGTAATTTGAGCTAGAGCCTAAACGGTTGGGCCGATAAGCTTCCTTCAAATTTGGTACAGAACATTTTTATGTGATTCCCTAGAGGGGAAATTCGAATTTTTGATTTAGCTCATCTAGAACAGGTAGCTGCCATAAAAATATTTCGTTTTTTTTTTTTTCAAATTTTCTCAAAAACAGCTCTAACGATTTTGATTAAACTTTAAACTTGTAATAATATCATTGTTATTCCGATTGTAAGAAAATTGCATTTCAGGTTTGCGGCAAAAAGTTTGCACTTTGGGATAAGGGTTTTGATGATTTACAAAAAAAATGCCTCATTTTCAAGTTTTTCATGTACAGCTTTTTAGTCGGTAGACATATTTTGCTATAATTTTGCAACCTGGTGCTTTTGATTAGGTACAAACTTTGTTTTTTATTACTTCATATTGACTTGTTCAATTGTTTTTGTTAAGAAATTCATAAAATTATTGAACAATCAACATTATGTATATACTTATCATGCATAGCTGCTACGTAAGAGCAAGTTCGTGCGATCCAGTCGTGCTATGCATATTTTTTCATTGTTTTGAGAATTTTATTTTGCTTTTTTATAGATACTGAGTGTTGCTGATAAAATCTTATTTTTTTAAAAAGAATCTGATCAATATTTGTGAAGCAGTGGAAGATTTGCTAAAAGTCTAAAAAGTATTTTTTTTTCCTTTTTTTTTAAACAAACGATGAGGTTCTTGTAGGAAATCAACTCAGGATTCTAAAACGGAGGTTAAATTTTCTGTAACATCATTCCTAGCTGAGATATTGGTAATCAAATTCAAAAGTGACTTTTTTAATGACGACGTTAAAGCAAAATAAACAATTTTTCGAACCACTATATTAAAAAAGCAAAAAAAAAATTGTTCAAAGTTTTCTTTGAAGCTCTTCAAAAAAAAATTAAAATGTTTAGCTCGGGATATTTCTTATGATTGTGCAATGTGCAATAATAGTGCCTCAAAAAATCACTTCCTAAAATTTGATGAAGTACATAATTAGCAGAGTTGTAAAGACTGCATTCAATTAAAGACAGCAGTCAGTTAAGTCAGAGTTAGTTGACTTAAATATTTGAATATAATTCAAAACTTTGATTTTTGACTGTGACTTTGAAACTAGAGTTAGCAGTCATGTACAAAATCCTGACTTAGAAGTCAATTAGGGCAGTCAATTGACTTACAGTTAATTGACTGCATTACTTTTTGACTGGTTGCAGTCTTTAAGTCACTTAAAAGTCAGTAAGACACTAAAAAGACAGTAAGTCATTTGACTGCAGTCTTTTAACTTAAGTCAACTGTTCCGTAATGAAATAATTGTATCTACTACACTACACAAAAATATGTTAATAGTTTTTTTTTTTTTTTCAAAACGCTTAAGGCAGTTAAAAGAACAAAAAGAAATAAATTGACTTAAGTTAAAAGATTGCAGTCAAATGACTTACTGACTTTTATATGACTTATTGACTTTTAAGTGACTTACTGGCTGAACAGAATAGAATGACGGAACTGAAGCCGCAGACGGAACTGGAAGAGCTGTCAAAAAGTGTCGTACGTTATTTTTTTTACATGTCCACAATGGAGCTGTACAGCTTTGAAAGTATTTTGAAGAAAAACAAAAGAATATTCTTGTGTACAAGCTCAGAATTCACATTTTTTGTTTCCAATAATTTTCTTATTAATAAATAATTTTTTTCGCGATACAAATAACCACAATATTTTTTTCCGACACAAAAAGTTGTTTTTTTTCTTCATACAAATTGAAACGTCAAAAGTGCCGTACGTGAAAAGTTAAAAGTTGGTGAACTCTTTCGTCTGCGTCTGCAGTTCCGTGTGCGTCTACGTTCCGTTGTGTTCGCAACATTGAATTTGCGTGTATTCAATATTTTGACAGCTATTCCAGCTCCGTCTCCGTCTGCGTCACCATTCTGTTCAGCCAGTTAAAGACCCCAACCAGTCAAAAAGTAATGCAGTCAATTAACTATAAGCAAAGAACATAAAGTTACCAATAACTGGCTGAACAGAATGGTGACGCAGACGGAAACGGAGACGGAGCCGGAATAGCTGTCAAAATATTGAATACACGCAAATTCAATGTTGCGAATACAACGGAACGTAGACGCATACGGAACTGCAGACGCAGACGGAAGAGTTCACCAACTTTTAACTTTTGACGTACGGCACTTTTGACGTTTCAATTTGTATGAAGAAAAAAAACAACTTTTTGGGTCGGAAAAAAATATTGTGGTTATTTGTATCGGGAAAAAAAATATTTATTAAAAGGAAAATTATTGGAAACAAAAAATGTGAATTCTGAGCTTGTACACAAGAATATTCTTTTGTTTTTCTTCAAAATACTTTCAAAGCTGTACAGCTGCATTGTGGGCAGGTAAAAAAAATAACGTACGACACTTTTTGACAGCTCTTCCAGTTCCGTCTGCGTCTTCAGTTCCGTCATTCTATTCTGTTCAGCCAGTAAGGCGCATCTCATACAATTTTTTTACTGCACATTTTTATATGGTGGGTTCAAATATTGCGGCCTGCTCCCAGAGCTTTTGCTTTTTTTATGGGCTTTTCAAAGACAAAAAAGCAGACTGTTTTAATGTGTGTGGTATCTCATTTTAAAAGCGCTGAGAGAATTATTGAAAAGCCCATAAAAATGCCAAAGTGTGGGTTCCGTCATTTTCAGTAGAAAATTTGTATGAGATGCGACTTCTTGGTAACTTTATATTTTTTGCTATAAGTCAATTGACTTATAAGTCAGAATATTGTACATGACTGCTGACTGTAAATTTAAAGTTAAAGTCATTTTGAAAGTTAAAAGCTTTATAAAATAAGTCTTTTCAGTCGATTTACTTAAGTCATCATTTGACTTAAGTTTTTACATCTCTGAATTAGTTTTGCTCTTATTAATTTCAAATTCTATCAAAAAATAGAATTAATGCTGCAAGTATTAGATAGCGATTACATCTAAAGTAAATAGTTCAAAACCTGAAAACCGAGACCTATGCAGGGCGTCCCACATTCATCGGAGGAGGTGAAAACCATCATCGGTTCTTAGGGTTATTTTCTATAGTTTTCGCTTCCTTTTCAACTCATAATGGTTTACATAATTTTTGGTCTGACATCAAATCCATTTGTTGAATTTGTAGGTTGATTTTTTACTTTTGATTCGTAACTTCGTACGAATTACCGAATCGTGGCGGCGGCGGTCATCGCAATTCTTCTACTTTATGATTATTTTTATAATTTTATGTACAAAAGAAATATCATTATTGAGGATTAACATGTCGTAGTAGAACATCGATTTTTAAGTAGAAATAAACTTCTCAGCAATTCGAACATTTTTGAAATTTTTAACAATATTCTTCTTCCATAGTTTCGCGACATCCTTGTTCTATTTCTTAATTTTAAGGCATATTCAAAAGGAAGGAACAAACAGTGATTTTTTGTTTGTCCTAATACAGCTACATTCTTTATAGAACTGCTATACTTCGTTCTTAAATGCATCAAGGTAGAAAGGGAAAATAATATAAAAGGTCTTGATTGTTGAAATTGTGTCAACAGAATTCGACGATAGATGGTGAAATGAATGGCTTTCTTTGAAACGATAGAAGGATGACGTTGACGTTAATGGCTAACGACATGCTGATGGTTGCGGGGCATTGTTCAGAAAATAGAAAACACTTGAAATGGAAATTAATTTTTATCAAACAATGCAGTGCTCAACTTAGGTGTGAAAAACTCTAAAATGGTATCTATTAGTTTGAAGTTTGGCTCTTCAAGATGTGAAATGGCTCTTAAACAAGGAAATAATTGCAAATTAAAAGGATGGAAGAAATAGAAAATAGTTCTTCCACCAAAGAACTGACATTAAGTATGAACAAAAACTTTGAAAAGAATGTGCTGAAATGATAAACATGTGAGTATCTGTTTTAAATGAAAATTAATATTTATATTAGACACAGTATACTGCTAATAACTTTATGTATTGGTCTTAGTGTTAAAAACAGCTAAACGTCGAGCTTCATTAAAATCTAAATAAGCGAACTGAGATTATGTTTGCGAAAATTCAAGATATTCAGGGTTTCCTCAAGGTTGCCATCTTAGACCAATTTTGTTCTCCCCCTTTTTTTTCATCGATTACCTCCCACTTTATGTCGAACATTTTTAGAATTTTATGTTTGCGAATGATTTCAAGATTTTTCGGAACATCAATTCACTGAACGATTGTAATCATCATTAACAAATATTAACGATATTGACAAATAACGGAAAGATAATTTGTCTGCATATAAATGTGTCAAATGTCATATGCACTAGATCCAACCAGCCTATTATTATTTTCGAAAACCAAGTTAATAATACTAAACTCGAAAATTTTATGGTTTTTAGTGAATTAGGTGTTGTGTTCGACACTTAAATGGTTGGAAAACATGAAATTAAATTTTCTTACAAGAAATATATTCATTATAAGTACGAAGTTTAATCAAAATCGTTAGAGCTGTTTTTTTTTTTATAGAAAATTTGAAAAAACTGAAATATTTGTATGGCAGCAACCTTTTCTTCATGTCTTAAATAAAACATTCGAATTAACCTCTATAGGGAATCGCATAAAACTGCTGTGTACCAAATTTGATGCAAATCAGACCACTCGTTCAGCCTCTAGCTCACATTACAGTAGACGCACGGACGCATAGATGCATGAAAGCACAGACCGACCGACCGACGCGACGGCGAAACCCTACTTTTTCACACTTCTTCATAATCGTAGTATCAATTTTGATTTTACAAAAAAAAAAAAAAAAAAAAAAAAATGAAAAATGCGAAATTATTTTTTGTCAAAACGTTTAAAAAACAAAAAGTAATTTATGAAACGTAAAATGTCAAATTTAAGAAGAAATCTAAATAAACTTATTAACAAAGTTGTCTCAAGGGCTTTGGGGCCCCTAAAAAGGTGTGTTTTTTGCCTCAAGGTGAATTGGGCTCTATACACATAACAATTTTTGTGATAAATTAAAAAGAACACAATATAAAGCTATGCACAAACCTAAGCGATGGCGTTGGCAATCAGGATGGCTTTTATCGTGCGATAAAGATTCGATCAAAAACCAGCTCACATTAATGCGATATTGCGATACATTTTGTGACGGGCAAGTTTTCAAAAGAATATAAAAAAATTAGCAAAAAAAAGTAGCAAATAAGTCCGATGGACACAATAAATCAATTTAAGACGGTAAATTCATCCATAAATTGTATGTTTTTTTATGTTTTGTATGCTTTGTGCAAAAAAATTGCATAAAATTTGAATTTTTCTTAATTTTATTAATCTGCTTTACTGTTATAAATTATTGTTCATTTGAATTTTGTAAATATTTTCACAAAACAATTCAAATATCGTATGATAGTGCCATCAAATGGTTTGCTTGCTGCGTTCATTTAAAGTCGCTTAGTTAAACGCAGCAGTGGAATTATTTTACACTTTTATCATAAAATTAAAAACAAAAAAGTTTAAATCAAAAAAAGATGACAATTGTCAAAAAAAAAAAAAATATCATTATCTTCTTCTTTTATTTATTTCATATCCCTTTTAAGATAAATCATCTCATCATCTTTTATTGGTTATAACTTTTTTGTTTTCAATTTTACGATAAAAAGTGTATTAACATAAATTGTAGAGAATTTAATTCTCTACAGAAATGTGGTAAAATTTTGTTTGTGCAATGTATGGTTTTCTTTTTAGGCCCCCTTTTTCAAGATGGCAGCCGAATGGAGGGAGTTCAAACACGAAAATTCGTTTTAACACTCACGCTGATCCCTCCTAAAGATCCGTCAAAAACAATTTTGTCCTGTACAAAATGCTAGGTTCGGCCAAAATTTTGTAACATTTCAGTATATAAACTTCGTGGTAATAGGCTCTTGATTTTATGTACTTACATGCATATTTTATCTAATTATAAAATTACATACTTTATAGAGGAATTAATAAAATAAACAAAAAAACAATTTTATAGCAAATCTTTTATTTTTTCAAGTCAGTATGAACATAAAAATACATAATAGGTTATGTACTACATGCATACTATGTATTTACAAATTTATATACAACATATACATGTGTATATATTTATTTGCCAAATAAATTTGTAACTGGAGATAAATTTAAAAAATCTGCAGTAGGGGCTAACAATATTTCTCCACTAGTTCTTATAGCATTAGGATCCTGCGTCTTACACAAATCCACGACAGCCACTAGTAAAATAATAATTATCAAGCACATTTTAAACATTTTTACTAAGACGCGAGATTATTTTTTTTTCTTTAACAGAACTAATATGGTTGAAAGCTGAATTCTGCAGGCTTATATAGGTGTACACATCAGAGATACAAACTTACATTTCTCGGTCGTGATTAAGTAAAATTGTGACGGTTGAATCGTGATCATTTTTAAATTAAATTCATGTAGGTAGTCACAATTTTGCCAAGTCATATTTTTTATTTGTTTCAATTTAATTAATATTCTGTGTTCTCGTAAAAGTAGAGTAAGAAACTAACTAAAAAGAAACTAATCCACAGAATGACAAATTTTGTAATTTATTTTATTGTTTTATAATATACATAATAAAAGCTAATAAAATAATGTCTGATCGTGATTTTAAAGCTCAAGAAAATATTAAATGTGGTAATTTTTTTTCTAATTTAAATTTTGCCGCTTATAATCGATTCAAAAAAGATTTTCAAGGCCATTTGAGATTTTTAGCACATTATATTTTGATAGTTCCAAGTGCTGGGGAATCGTCGGAATAATCCCTTTCTGTGGGAATTTTGACCTCTAAAGGGTTAAAGGGAAAACCAAACCATTTTGTGGGAATTCTTTGATTTTTGAGATTTTACCCGGAAAAGAAAATATCAACAAAGTTATAATCAATTTTTTTAGATTAATTCGAAACAAGTCAAAATAAAATTCAAGAAATATCAGTCGATATTATTTCTTAGAAAATTTTATAAAACCTGAAAAATTACATAAAAGGTACAAAGTCTGATCATGAATATAGTATCAACGACTAGATATACATATGTTTTTAGTGTTTGGCATGTTTCTTCAAAAGATAAATTGCTTCTGCACTTCCACGTATAGAGCATAACCGCTTGGACCGATTTGCTTTCGTACTTAAAATGCACTTTAAAATAAGTATACAGGGGTTATGTAATTCGTGTAATATATTTTGGGGGAAGATTCCTGGGATAATTCTGGGAAAAATTGTACGGGGGAAAAATTTTATCTCCCCCCATCCCTGAGGCTGGGGTTGGTATTTTTTGAAATGTTTACTTAAAATGGAAAAAATTATTGAAAATCAATGGATTTTTTGAAGGCTAATATTTTATTCTTTTAGTAATTTTTTAAATCAATTTGTTTAAGTAAACAGTTTGAAAAAATATTTACTTCAAATTCAAAAATGTCTTTTTTTTTTATTTATCAAAAATTGAACAAATTTTTAACATCTAGTTTTCATAATCAACTAAGAAATCGAGCATTAAATATAAAAGGGAAAAAAGGAGATAATTGTGGGACAAAAAGGGAATTTACCGACTGCGTGAAGGGATTTCTGATGCCCAGCACTTCCACAGTAAATGGTCAGCCATATTATTTTGTTATAATTTTTTAATGTTTTTTTTTTTAAGAAACCTAAATCTTTAGTTTCTCATTTGGGAAAGAAAATAAAACGCACGACTGGATCGCACAAACTTGCTCTCGTAGTAAAAGTTCCTTCGAATTTTAAAGATTGAGTGTAATTTTTGAAGTTTCTCTTGCTGACAGTTTTGAAATAATTTTATTTTAATCCATAAGGGAATTAAAAAAAAAATATATTATATATGTATATAACGGTATTTCCCAAAAATTTACAAAATATCTCAAATGATACAAAATTTTTTAAGGCATAATATTGTATGCAATTCTATTTTGTATATTATGCCCTAAAATCGTTAAAATTTTTAGTAAGTGTTAAAGAAGTGAAAATAAAAAGTGAATTTTTGCAGTGGCACGTCAAACAAAAAAATTGAAAAACACATCAAATAACGTAAAATTCAATTGAGCATAATATTTTATTTATTTTATTTAATTAAATGTCCTCTAAGCCCTTATATTTTTAATAAACGTTGATGAAGTGAATTTTGTTTCGTTGTTTTTTTTTATAAATTTAACCGTTTAAATTTAAAACTTACGGAATTTAATACAAACAAAAATTAGAATTTTTTATTTATAACTAAATCCTGCATTATTTAAAATAAAATATGAGTTTCTTCTGCTTACCGTTCAGAATTTTTTTTTTAAATTTATTCACGAAACAACCATTAAAAAAATGATTTTCGTGCAAAAGAAAAAAATATAAAAACTTTAAAAACATCTTAAATGATTTAAAAATAAACTAGTTCTAAGGCTGCATATTGTTTTTTTTTTTTTTTTTATATTACCGTTAAAATTTTTAAATTTTTTTTAAATTAAAAAAAGTGAAAATTTTTACAATTTATTCAAAGTGTTTATGGCTTAAATGGAGTATTTTTCAGGCTTTAATTTACACAAGTGGTAAATTAATTTATTCATAGTCTAATTTTTCATCATATGGCATAATTCCAAATTTTAATTTTAATTTTTAAAGGATCGTGTAAAAAAATTTGAATGCCCAACAAAAAAAAAATAAAAAAAAAAGTTTCTCAAATGCTGCAAAATGAAATACAATTTAAGATTATAAAACATTTTGTTGTATATAGTAGTGTTAAGTTTGACAAATTTTAATTAAAAGTTAAAAAAGGAAAATATTTAACAAGTGTTTACAGTTTTTGCTATTAAAGTTGAATGGTTAAGAATACTATTTTTTGTGTTCATAATTTAATTTTGCGTAATTTGAGATATTTTACCATTTTATCCTGCGATCCTTTTTATACAAAAAATTAATTTCATTCAAATGAAACCATAAAAAACGTATGTTTGATTTGAAACATATAATTTTGTCAGTATTTTATTTGCTTAGAGCTTATATATAAGTTTTAAGATTAATTTAATTAATAAAACAGTTAATTAAATATTATTTAATAATTTCCTTAATTTGTTGGCTCCAAAGAATTTCCCAGCCAGGCTTAAACTTGATGGTAAAAGCGTTATGAATTCTGATCTGTAGCAGCTTTTCTTGCAGGAAGATAGACTATATCAAATTAAATCATCCTTTTGTAACCACGGTAACTTCCTTTCAAAAGCTGAGATGGTATTGCGTCAAGTAAAAGTATAGACAACAGGAAGCAGGTCACTCAATGCAGTACGGCAGGAAAACAAATATTCTGATGTTCTGCGGAGCATACAAAAACAAGCAAAACCAGAATTTCCGAATCTTCTGTAGCAACTACCATCGGTTCCCCATGATTAGACCTACTTTATTCTACCTATATGTTAATTTTCATAAAAAAATAAATAATCAGGTAAAATAGCCCCAACTTTAGCCTCAATTCACATAATTACGATTTTTATCAAAAATGGCTACCTTCGAAATCTTCTTCCACATAGGTAAATATTTTTTTCTGCGTAATTCTTAAAATTAGGTTTTCTGTAGAACTGGTTACTTAAGAGAGTATACATGATTTTATTGGAAACTTACAAAAGTGATTGAAGTTAAACCAAAGAAAGTTAAAAGCCCAAACAAAAGTTGTGAACCAACTACGAGTGTAGTTAAAATTTTCCAAAAATTATTCTTTTGCTTACACTTAAATAAAAGAAGAAAGAAAACTTATCCCAAAACGACCAAGTTCTTCGAATCGGGGATATTTGTAATAGCACTATTTTTGGGTATTGCTTAAGCTTTAGACAAAGTATTACAATATGTACCTAACTTGAGTACAAACTGCATGCACAACACATGCAACTGAAATGATACCTAATAAAACAGACCGAATCTTTAGAGTAGGTACGCTATGAGAAAGATTATTCGGTACTAGGACCAATCTTGTATTTGTTATAGAAATGGAGGGGACTATAAAATTCTGCCAAATCTGAACGTCTATAAGGCGAGAAAAACTTTCTCCATGATAATAATCTTTAACGAATTGTCGATTTCCCGAAAGATCCCATCTTAAGGCTATGAAAGTTATTTATAGTACCCTTAAAAAAAATGTCTGATTTTAGTTGGAAGAGGTTGGAACTCGATTCCCAGACTATTAGTGTAACAATCCTACGCGCTATCCATTAAGGGCTTATAACAACTACAATGGAAATAATTTGACATGAACTAATAATTTGACTGCGAACAATATTACATGTCAATGTACTGCATGCATAAAAACTCTTGGGTCTATTACTATAAGTGTCAGTCAATATACAACCTTAACATCAACCACAAACTAAGTATAGGTATAACATACCAACCACATACAATTTAAATACAAAATTATCATTTCAATCGCAGAACCAGCGTTGCCGAAGTGGCACGATCATGATTTTTTGACACGATAATTTCCTCGTGATACGGTGGCACGAAAAATTTGAATATGGCATGTTTTTTTATTTCCATTATTTTACTCAAAATAAAGCAAATTTCAACAAAATTTAATGAAAATTAGTCCAAATTCCGTAAAAAGTGGACAGAAACACATAGTTTTTGACAATGCACGAATAGAGCAAATTATTTTCATTGATTTTTGTTATTATATTACTCCCCGTAATAAAATTGACTACAGGTTTTTCAAGAATTTAGAAGAATCTGGTTGGATATAAGTCACACTATAGGTATTCATCGTGAAATCTATGTAATAGCCCTTCCACACTATCCCATCAAGTATTAATACATGTAATACATACAAAAAAAAGTGTTATAGAATTACTTACGACTGCCAAATTTGTGTGAAGAAAATGATATTCTTTTTTTTACTTCCAAAAAATCAATTCACCATAACCTCAAACCCCCAAGTGGGATAGAATGTGTGATGGTTTTGGAGCCAATCCTAAAAATTTTCATGTATTAACACATATCAAATTCTGTGAGATGGGCTATCAAGTCGTGTGGGACGATATTTCATATTTTGTTTCCACACTATTATACCCGATTTACTTCCCACTTTTTTGATATGTGTTAATACTCAGTAGAATAGTGTGGAATGCCTTTAAGATGAACTGAACTTGATACAAATTGCGTATTGACAAGGCCTTCACTTGTCAACTTATGAGTCCAAGTGAGATCGCCGATGTGAAACGCCAATTTGTATGAACTAAAGGCCGTTAAAAGCTATTTTGAATCAATAATTCAGCAAGTCCAATTAAATAGTGCTTAGTCTTCTACTTGGCTGATTTATCTCAGTAGTATATAAAATTTATATTATTAAAAAAATCTTCGTAGAAGAATTTGTGGTTTTTTTATGTGGAACGAATTGGCACATTGTTTCAGAAAATATGGCATGTGAATTTTATTTCGGGCGGCAACACTGCGCAGAACTCACTGTGTTGTGCAAACACAAAACACGACACACACACACAAACACTGTCACCAAAACTCAAATCACTGTTTTTTTTTTGTTGTCCTAGTCAGTGGAATTAATAATTGATATTAAGGACTATTAAACGAGTTATAATAAATGAATTTATGTAGGTTAAAGTAAATATAACCTGTATCGGTAGACGTAGAGGTATTGTATTGTTCATAAAATATATGAAAAGCTCACTTATTTGTTTTGACAAAAGGCGTTAGTATAGATATTTTGGGCTTTTAATTTTATCAAATCAAAATTACTTGTTTGAATTAAAAGGTAAAGGTGTTTCACTTGAAAATGTTGTTCTTATACTGACATCTGTTTAAATATAAAACAAAAACATTTCTTTTTGATTAAATAAAACTGCGAAAGATTTTTTGGCTTGGCAATGTGGAAATAAAAATTATTTCAATTACCAAACAATCCTTTGAGAACATCGTATAAAGTCTCGTTTTAAGTTAATGGCGCAAAATTTTAGACTATGTAGTACATATGATGTTAAAACATCTTTTTGACAAAAATAGAATAAAATAATGTAATAATTTAATTGAATTCTGTTCGTTTTATTAAAATCTAAAAAAAAGTATAGAATAATGATTGTATACATTTTAAGGCTGCATCTGCATGATACACAACTTTATGTGTTTTCTTCTCCGGAGCATAAATGAAGAGTAAGGATGTTTTCCCCGACTCGGGAAAACACGCCACATATAGCGGGCCGTATGAAAAGCATGATATTTCCAAATTTATGCTGCACACTTCCAGTCACTGCCCTTGTGACTCGTTTTTGGTCATCGCAAATGCAAATTTCACTGCAAACTGAATGCGTTTGTACACTGGAACGGCAAATCGGTTGAAGTCAAGGCAATTTGCGGAATTAGGCATTCTTTTCTCTTGAACGGCCCTTTCAAAATCATTGCCACATTTTTCATTAGCTTCGAGGCAGTAAGTCGGGTTCCATTGCACAGTTTCGGGGCTTGAAGATTTCCTAGCATAATGATGAATCTTAAAGATTGAACGTTAAGACCCAAATGATGAGGCGGCATGTCCAGGCAAAGTCCAAAGAATTTAGGAATTCCACTGGATAACTGACTACTTCCTCTTCATTTTCAACACGGTCGATCGACTAGTATGAACGCAATTCTTCCGCAATTCGATTTTGAACCGTCAAATTAAAGACATTTATGTCAATATTTTTCACTGCTAAAATTGCGCATGCGCTTAACCAATTGTAGTAACGAAAATTTTGACCAATTTTCGGATATACATAAGTGCTGAGTTCATCTTTTGTTGAAGTGAATTGACAGGTGGAATCGATATTAAACCACTGGAAGTATCTACCGGAATTTATTGCTTTCCGATTCTCAGTAACTCTTTGGAGAAAACTTCTGCGGTTCTATCATGTTGCAGGAACACTCAACGGAATGGATTTCACGTATCGCCACGAATACGATGACTTGAGACATATGCGTTTAATTCATCCGCCGGCCGCTATTGATTTCGGAATCACGGAAAGTGCTTGTCAGAAGTCGCCTGCCAACAGTATCATCAAGCCACCAAACCGACACGACGGTTATTGTTCAATGTTCGATCTATAGTGCTCCTAATGATCGTTTGTGCACCATCGTGTACTTATCCCATGTCATCAATTTACAATTTTTCAACATTTTTGCCATGCTTGATTACTTTGAAATGTTGCCAGCAGTATTGTCGTTGATTTGCAGGTTAAAAGGAAGAATGTGTCGTTCTTATACCTTCCAACAATGTTGCAGCAATTTCAATAGATCCAAGAGCTAACTCATTTACACTTTTAGCACGTATTTTTGCTATTATCAAAAATATCAGGAACGTTTTCCCAGCCACGATCCATCAACGCCACCTATTGATAATTTTTCGTCTTTTCTTTTTCCTAAACCTAATCTTTCAGATATCTGTAACTTTCACCCATCACTGTAGTGTCTGTATTTCTTACAGATAAGGTAATCCTTAAAAAAAGAAATAAATGCTTGCAGATTTAGGCCTTGTTAAGTTAGGACACAGACAAGAGAAATATATTATACTAGCCGAACCGTGCTCGCGTTGCTTCGCAAGCTTTAAATATACTTATAAATATGAGTAGGTAAAAGTATAGCAAATGCTTCATGAGACTAACCGCAATTTCTACTATATTATTAACAAAAATTTTATATACATACTTCCATATGCTTTCCGTAACCAAATAAAGAATTTTATTTTATCTCACTGAAACAGTTTCATGATGCCAACTATACATTTCCTTTTATAACTATTTTTTTATTTTTTCGCTTGGACGGAAACTCCCTTAGATGGACAACAGTGTTGCGACCGTCGCTGTCCGGATAAGGGAGCTTGCACTGTATTTTATTCCTTACTTCACACAGTTGAAATCATGAATGTTTCATTTTCATAATCTTCAGCAGCTTTCAGTAAATTTTTTTTTCATGCTGCTTTCTACTGAATGCACTGCCCATTTTCCTCTCAAAATATGTACATTTATGTAACACGTCGGTTCACTGCAGAAGAAGCAAAAAATAAAAACACTGCGCACGGCAGTGGTGTGGTACCCATACTTAAAATATGTAGGTATGTATGAAATATTTTAGTTCGCTTAAGAAGAAGGAAAAACAAACACACTACGCGTTGGCCGTCGTCGTTACAAAAAGTCAACAATTGAGTGGAATGAAAGGAGAAATAAAAATGTAAATGAGTGGATGAGCGAACAATTGAGTGGACAGAGATTCAGAAGCAAATACACAAAAGAAAATGCATAAAACACGTACCGATAATGAAATGGAACAAAGCAGCAACCCAGTCATTGCGATTGAATCGAATTCATAGATGCCAAAATACAAAAAGTTAATCAATTTATAATTTGTAAATAAATTTATTTCTCAGCTTGTAAGTACAGTTAAGAAATGATTTAGGGCTTAAAATTTGCACAACACTATTGACTTTATACAAAAAATCCCATTTTTGTAAAATATCAAGCAGGCTTAAAAGCATAATTGAATATGTTGGTCAACTTCGACAAAAAAGTGTACGAAATTTTTTTAAAAGTTAACAATCTAATTCAAAAAATATATTTAACAAATAAAAAATATCTATTTACATGCTTCAAAAAATAAGGAAAATTATAAAATTTGTTTCAAGTAAATCGGTTGAATACTTTCTGAGAAAAACGCGGACAAACAAAATATTGGTTTCGTCTTTATATAATAGTAAATGATAATGATATATATTTCTCTTGTCTGTGGTTAGGAGCTAAGCTCTTCATGAGATTTGATAACATTTTAATAGTGAAGTCTTGGCAACCGATTTTACATGAAATGATGAATGTTCACACAAAAACTTGTCCTATAATATATGTACAAATAAAAAACAAAATGGATTTGGAGAACGTATGAGTAGGTCACCACCAAAAAATTCCTTTAAGAATGTTTAATTTAGTGAATTAAGTTTCCATCAGCTATTTACTAACGATTTTCTTCTGAAATAATCTTCAAATTAAATAAATAAGTGATAAGGTCCACATCGGTTTGGGGTCCATTAAAGTACCTAATCGAAAACTTGTCACTCTATTATGTTAAATCTGAGACAGCTTTCACTTATATGCGAGTGTATCAACAAATCAAAAAGAAATTCAATCTTTCTATACCAAACAATTTACCCATTTCTTCATTATCACACAGTTGACCCCAAACTAAGTCATTCAACTTGAATCTTGTCTCTCATGTCCAAATTGACATGTCATTCGTAAATTCAAGCACGAAAAACTTTCACCTTCTGTGAAAACATTTCCCCAGAGTCTAGAACTACACACACATTTATATGAAACTATTTTCTATATGCATTTGCCCTTATAATTTCCCCAAATAGATGTTGGTATGTATCAGAGTTGACCATTTCCCATAAGAGCACACTAACAAACCCATGTCTGCCATATTGCTACATAGTCGTATTAACTTTTGAGACTTCTCTGGGCTACGATTTCAATATCGAGTGCTCTGTTCGGTAGATTATGAAGATGTTAAGGATTCGTCCAAGAAGGAGGCACATGGGACGGGACTACGGGAGTCAAGGTTAGAAGAAGTCAATGGGAAATCGATTCAAGTGTACTTTACGAGTTGAGCCTCTATAACGACAGGCGGAGGCACTTAAAAAGGATATGATTGTGTGCACACATATCGGACAAATTTTTAATTCCTCGTTTATATTTATGCAAAAAGGAAGGATAATGTAATTATGTCCTCAGAATTACGCAAATTGTAAATGTAAATAATATTTTATGTAGAAATAAATCCATTTTGACTTGAAAAAAAAAAAAAACGAAAATTTGTGCCATTATAGTAATGGAGTTGGAACATGCTAAATTAAGCGCTTAAATGTCTTTTTAGTAACCTCAATGTGACTGCTTTTCTGTGAAGTGCCCTGCCTATACTCTTACCCTGGAGGAAAGAATAGCGTAATTCAAGTGCCAAGGCGTTCTAGTAAATATTTTCATACAGAAAAAAACATTAAAAAAAAAAACGGGAGAAATTTTTGCATTTTAGATTCACGTCATGAATTCAACATATACAAATATATAAAACAAACAACCCTATTTTTTTGTGAAGGCTTACCTAAATGAGGAGTAACCAAACCACATCCATATACGAAAGAGGACAAATGAAATTTAAATTTTCTGACATTTCATTTTGGAGTATTTTCCTGTGTTTTTCTTTGATAGGCGAGGCGAGGTATGTCTTCTGCGGGGTAACCAATTTCCGAAAAGAACAAAATATTTTACTCCCCGTTTATGTTAATTCAATTCCTAGATTCTTGTTCCCAAATGGTTTTTTTTTTTGTTGGAGATGAGATGATATTATGTGTTTGAAGAATACATAACAAGAAATTATTTTTTTTTTTTGGAATATTTACATATCACAGATCTCATCGCTATCTTTATTTCTATTTATGTGAATTGTTTTTTTTTTTTATTTGTAAAAAGTCCTTGTAACAATTCAAAATAAATTGTTTTGGGGATATTTTCACTTTTATCAAGATTGGTTTTAGAATAAGAATGATGATTTGATGATGTTAAATGGGTACGTAAAAGAAAATAAACAAAAATGCTTTGAAGTGTAGTGCTGCCGAACAGGAGTTGCCAGATAAAGTGGGGATTTTGTTGCAGATAGAGAAATATAGACTACTAGCCGACCCGCTTCGGCTTCACAGGGGCAAGTAAATCGTTAAGTTACGTTAAATATAGAGAAAATACAGTGTAAATAAATATAGCAGTATTATGTATTTGGTGGCAGGCAATGTCATGCCTATCATTACTATTATATAAAGACGAAGCAAATATTTTGTTTGTCCGCGTTTTTCTCAGAAAGTATTCAACCGATTTACTTGAAACAAATTTTATAATTTTCCTTATTCTTTGAAGCATGTAAATAGATATTTTTTATTTGTTAAATATATTTGTTGAATTAGATTGTTAATTTTTCAGAAAATTTCGTACACTTTTTTGTCGAAGTTGACCAACATATTCAATTATGCTTTTAAACCTGCTTAATATTTTACAAAAATGGAATTTTTTTTATAAAGTCAATAGTTTTATGCAAATTTTAAGCCCTAAATTATTTCTTAACTGTATTTACAAGCTGAAAAATAAATTTATTTATAAATTATAAATTTATCAACTTTTTGTATTTTTGCATATATTAATTCGATTCAATCGCAATGACTGGGTTGCTGCTTTGTTCCATTTCATTATCGTTCCGTGTTTTGTGCATTTTCTTTTGTGTATTGTCTTCTAAATCTCTGTCCACTCAACTGTTCGCTCATCCACTTATTCACATTTTTATTCCTCCTTTCATTCCACTCAATTGTTGACTTTTTGTAACGACGACGGCCAACGCGTAGTGTGTTTGTTTTTCCTTCTTCTTAAGCGAACTAAAATATTTCATACATACCTACATATTTTAAGTATGGGTACCACACCACTGCCGTGCGCAGTGTTTTTATTTTTTGCTTCTTCTGCAGTGAACCGACGTGTTACATAAATGTACATATTTTGAGAGGAAAATGGGCAGTGCATTCAGTAGAAAGCAGCATGAAAAAAAAATTTACTGAAAGCTGCTGAAGATTATGAAAATGAAACATTACTGATTTCAACTGAGTGGAGTAAGTAATAAAATACAGGGAAAAAATAAAAAATTGTTATAAAAGGAAATGTATAGTTGGCATCATGAAACTGTTTCAGTGAGAGAAAATAAAATTCTTTATTTGGTTACGGAAAACATATGGAAGTATATGTATATAAAATTTTTGTTGATAATATAGTAGAAATTGCGGTTAGTCTCATGAAGCATTTGCTATACTTTTACCTACTCATATTAATAAGTATATTTAAAGCTTGCGAAGCAACGCGAGCACGGGTCGGCTAGTACAATTAAAAAATTAACCATAGGTTTAAGCGAGAAACAGATTAGACCAGCAACAGCGGTCGCCATTAATTTAGAACCAACGTATTTCCATTGCTCAACGCAGATACGAACAGAAACAGCAACGTCAACAGCGCCGCCGCCGCGCGCCGTTAGGCCTAAAGCCCAATTCATAAAAATGGGATTTTAAAACCTTTAATAACCTAAATTTTTCACAAAATCTAAATGAAATGATAAAAAAGTAAATTAGATTCATGTTAACATACTAAAATTTGCAGTTTTAATTACTTATACAAGATAAATTTGACAAAAACAAATTGGTCGTAACGAATTTCGATCGTTCGCGACGACTAACTTCTTTTCATAAAATTTATTTTGTTTTCGTAATGAAAATGAAAATTTGAGTATTAAAAAATTAATCTAGCTTACATTTCTATCATTTTATTTAAATTTTGTGAAGAATTTAGGTTATTAAGGGCCATTTGCTGAAACGAAACTTCAATATTTATGTTCAACTTAAACGCTTATGTTCTACTTTTTCCTCAGCGTAAACTGTCACATAAGCTCTTATGTTGAACATAAATATTTAAGTTTCGTTTCAGCAAATGGCCCTAAATGTTTTAAAATCTCATTTATTCATTAATTCGTCATTCGCTGGTCGCTCTCATGTGAATGGGGCTTAAGTCCTAAATTTGCTGTTGCTGGTGTGGGACTACATAGAAAATGCTTTGATTTGATATGTCAAACAGATATAAATGTAGGTGCTGTTGCTGGTGGCAATGTGTTTGAGAAATTTTTGCTGGCTATCAGCGTGCTGTTTAATCTGTTTCACGCATTAGAAAGCTTAGGATTAATCTGCACATCAATTTCAAGTTTAAAACGAAAGGAACTGACAACTTAGTGTTTTGATCATGTTTTAACAATTTCTGCGCAGGAAAATAGGACTACAAAAAGAAAAAACACTTGAAACGAATTTAAAAAATCGGATCTTTGATTTTTTTTTTACATATATGTATGTACATAAATATGTATTTAACTTTACAAATAGCTATCTAGCGTTTGGTTTGGTTGAGAACGTAGTCTATACTGAACTGTAAGCGTCATTTAAAGTAAAGTAAAGTTAGTATCGATCGAGACTTTCATTGATCCTTGAAGTCCAACCTCTAAATATAAATAAAAACTTAAACTCGAAATTTTTGCAATTTTATCGTTTTTTCCAGTTTTACGTTGTTTAAAATAATTTTTAGAAAATATGTAACCTTTAAGTGATGCTCAGAGTCCATTCCTTATGTTTAATCTTTCATACATAAAAAGATTTTTTTTTTTTAAATCGGATGTCACTTTTTTGAATAGTGTTGGACCTATGTAAACTATAAATGTAAAGCTCGTGAAAAATTTAGACAATGAAAGAAGATATGATTAATAATTTTGCCTGCCTTAAAAATTATCCAAAAATAGTTGATTTCTATGTTATCCTGTCGGGAAACCAAACCAAGGTCACATTAAACGTACCCGAGACGAGACCGAAATGTGACTCTATTTTTTGAACAGAAGACGATATTGAAATTTCAAGATTTTTATAAAACCAGGACGTCGTATTTTTGGAAAAAATTGACAGATCAAAAGCTAATGTTGACCTTGTCGACGCATTGTTGACATTTTTTACGCAATTGTCTTCTACATTGAAATGTACCATTAAAGTCGAGACGAATAGGAGCAACATTGGTTTTTTAATGTAACTCCAGTTCGCCCTATAATTTGCCAAATTTATCTAAAGGATTCTCCCAATAAAAATCGTGTACAATTTTTCTGTTTTGACCCCATTTCACCCTATAGCCCGGGAAAATTAGACAAAAAATAACCAAATTACGAAAAAATTCAGACAAAGCTAAATTTTGGTGGAGAAGTTTATTTTTATGTCTTAAGCATTTTTCAAAAAGTACCCTAAATTTGGACCGGGGCTAAAGTTTTTACGGGGGTTAAAGGGCTTGAATTTCAGATTTTTAAAAAAAATGTTAAGGCAAAAGTTGTAGCTTATGTTATTTTATATTAAAAATGTTATAACACTTTTTTTCGAACAATTAATAGGTTTTGAGAAAAACGTGCACAAACTTTTTAGTTTACTTACTAGATTTAGTCAAAAAAATTTATTAAGGTTGCATGTTTCCTCAATAATTTGTAGCTTGATATTCTGGCTTAATTTCAAGACTTTAACCTTGAAGATCCGATTACTAGAACGAAAGTTTTTAATGTGAAATTACATAAGCTACAAATTTCGATTGCACATTTTTTTCAAAAAATATCATAGTTTTTGGGAAATTCGCAAAAAAACTAAAATTCAACCCCCGTAAAAATTTTAAACCCGGTCCAATTTTAGGGTAATTTTTGAAAAATGCTTAAGATACAAAAATAAACATCTCCACCAAAATTCAACTTTGTCGGAATTTTTTCGAAGTGAAAGTCTAATTTTCCTGGGCTACTATAAAAAATGAATTAAAAAAAGAAGAAGAGAGACTTAAAATGCCATCGCTTAAGAAAAACTTTCAAATGCAAAAATATTTTTTTTAAATCTCATATTAAATGTTTGTATAACCATTTCACCCTATGAATTTTGCACAATGTTGAAGAAGAAAAATATGCTTTAAACAAAAAGCTTAAAAAGCTTTTTTTAAACACAAAAATAATTTTACTTAAAAAGATAATAAAAGAACGGACTTTTAGCTTGAAAAAAAAAAAAAAGAATAGCATGATTAGAAGATTTTATAATTTTTTATTTGTTATTTTAAAAATCTTTAACAAGTATCTATTCAATAAATAAAGTTAATTTCATATTAACAATACAGTTTTGTTACTTAATTATTGCTTCAATTTAAGATTCACATCAATCGCTTTAATTTATTGAAATCGTAAACAAAACCAAAGCAACATAAACTGAATTTCGTTAAAAAGATATACAGTTCTTCCTCAATTAATGCAAATGAATTAATTAATATTCCCAGATGCTTAACGTTTAAGCTTCAACGCCTTTGGGATATACACAACACATAGAATAGGCAGAAAGAGGGCGAGAAGAGAGGCAAAGTTGAGTATCTTAATTTATTAAATTTGATTGTAAAGGTGTCAATTTCCAAAAGGAGAGTGTAATAATGGTAATTTATTGCATATACCCTTCAATAATAACCCAGATATGATATCCGCTTCAAATGATTTATTTGCTGACAGAAGGTTGGCAGAATTCAATAAAGACATTTTTGATTTGAATAACTGCTTTTTATATTTGCGTTGCCCGGATTAAGGATTCGATTATTTTATCTTTCGAGAAGTGAATTGGTTTTTCTATGTCTTCGTATTGTCTTTACCTTCATTCACTTGAGTACCCTCTTAGAGTTCATTTTTGATGAAGAAGCAACCTAATCGAAATGTAATTGGTCCCGAAACAGTTTCCCAAGAAATCAAATTCGTTTTGAAGTTTTAAATGCGGGAGAGGAAGTTGAAAAATAAACGGAAGTTTAGTTTTAGTATGTCTCCGGAATTATAAATTGAATTCATCTCCATGCTATTAAAACATTTAGTCTTAAACATTACTAAAGTTAAATCACAAACAGGTCATCAATTTCAGGACTTTTTTTTAAAGTAAAATAATAATAAATCCTTTTTGCTTATTGGGACTGCGATGAGTGGAGATAGTTTGGGGATTATATTTCCCTTAACTTTATGTATAATAGTTTAATCCTGTTACTTGGTGGTAATCAAAGGTCATCTAAGCACACAAAGTTTTAGCCTTTAGAAAATTTTCGTAAGGATTATCCCTGAAGCATAATTTCTATAATTATCTTGGAATGGAACTACGTTATGTATGTATATGCGACAGCCGGGTGTGGTATGAGATCCTTTTGAAGGTAAATAGATAAAATTGTTGTGTTCTATGAATTTTTCAAATGATTTGCGGCGGCGGCGGTGGAACATGTCCATAGTAATCAAAATTGGCAATAATCCTTATAAATCCTTTTGATGTTACTATAGTCAAAAAATATATTCTTTTATTTGAAAGTTAATTTAAAAATTTTAGAATTAAAGTTTTAAACGTTAATATATTTAAAAATAAAAAATAAATTTGGTGGCACAATAGCTCATGAAGAAACAAGGCCTAATGACTTACAACTTTCATCCATTCCTGTATGCGTGTATTCGGGTATGCATGAATGGAGTTTAATTGCCGAATCCGAAGGGCTAGTGTGAGCGGAACTTTTCTATGACAGTCCAACGCACTAACCATTACGCCACGGGCTACTACTCACATAAACATAAAATCAAATGAAGCGTTTTTTCGTAAAACTGTGACCTTTCTTTCTACTCAATCAGTTTCAAGAAAAAAAAATATGTTTTTAATTAAAATAAATATCATAAAGTATGTTTAACTTAAAAACATAAATTTAAAAATATTCTTAAGCTGCAAACAGAAAGGAGTCAAGCTTAACGTGAGCACCTGGCTATTACGTCCTAATTCTACGGGAGGACTACTCCCTTTGAGCTGCAACTTGGTATGGCTCGGCTATTCTCCACCTTTGCTGAAGGCCGAGGCCTATCTGCACCTCTTGTATTAACGATCCGAAGATTAAGAAGTGCCAAGCACTGCCGCATTTGACGTGAAAACACAACCCGACTATACTCCCACTACGGGGAGGTTCACACCCCGTCGTATACAGGGTTAGAAAAGATATTCCTACGTGAAAACTTCTACTCCATTTCCGAGATTCGAAATAAGAGCCGTATTTTCATTTAGTAGGGTATCACCTAGGTTTCCCAGACTAGTCTGGACACCTTTTATTTTAAATGACTCATAAAAAGTCATGCTTTAATTATTGGAATGACGGGCGTTCTCCATTCCAAGTCTTCATTGCTTCCCCGAACAACAATATGGGAAGACACTCCTTGACAATCCAAAGATGTTCCAAAAAATTTTAAAATTTAAATTTATTAAATAAAACACATTACTCTTAAAACTTTGCTATAAACAACGCCAACAAGGTTCTGCTAGTATGCTTTATGTATTTTATAATTAACCACCTTAAAGCCATGAATTAAAAGAGCAAAAACCATACGATTTTTATTAATAGAAAAAATTATGACAATAGTCTGGCTTATCTACTATTCTTTCCTCACCGATATAATTAATTTTCAATTTCTTCTTTAAACACAAGTTTATCAAAATATATTTTCAACTTCTTAAGCATTATCAAAGTCCTTAACTGACGATGTGCACTTAAATTTATATTAATTGCCGATTTAAGCATGGCAGCCAGCGTTGCCGCCTATACAAAAATTAACGTGCCATATTTTATGAAAAAACGTGCCATTTTTCGTGCCATATGAAAAAACCACAAATTCTTCTATTTGTTTAAAAAAAATTGTAACTAATTTCATTACGGGGTATAGTATCATCATCAATATCTAAGGAAATCATTTGCTTTATTCATGAATTGTCAAAAATCATGATCACGTACTTTGGGCCAATTTTCATTAAATTTTGATGAAATTTGCTTAGCTTTAAGTAAAATTGTGAAAATAAAAAATCGTGCCATATTGAACTTTTTCGTGCCACACCTTGCCACGAGGAAATTATCCTGTAAAAATAGCACGATCTTGCCACTTCGGCAACGCTGCAGGGCACCTTTTGTACTTCATTTCATAAAATATTCTCACAGTCTATATGTGTATGTAAATATGTACTTACAGTCTTATAAAATTGTAGGAAGGTATGAACTTTTGTACACCTTTTATGTTAACTCATGCATTAAACGTGTGTGTGCAAGAAAATTATTTAAATAGACAAGTTTGAATTTCAAAGAGCCAATTAAGATTGTTAAGTTTGTTTTTTTTTTTTTTACAGTTGGTTGGAATTTTCTAAGTTTTTGTTGCATAGTTCTCTGGCACACATGTCTGCCTAGCAGAGGCAGAAATTTTATTCTAAGGAAGGATTAAATTCAGTCATAGTGCATTAAGTTTGCAATTCATTTGAAATAGGTGAATAACGAAGACTTTTGAAACTTAATTTTATGTATTAAATATATGTACCATTAACATTTGAGTTTGAGTGTCATTCAATATTTAAAATATCTTATTTAAGTACTTTAATGCTCGTTCTGATTTTATAATTCAGTTTAAATATTTCAACATTACAAACAGAATTTAATATTTTTGTTTTATTTTTAATCATTTTCGTATATTTGTCCAACATATATTTTCAATTATAGTTTTTTTTAGTTTTAAGGTATCTATATCCATATATTTTTAAAATATTTATTTAAGGGGGTTTTATTGAGCTCCTGGATTTGGCCTCAATTACACAAAAGCATGTAAAAATAAAATTAAAAAAGAGGCTGGATTTGACCGACACTTATAACTTACCACGGGTTTCCTTTGAAACTCGACACTCGATGTTATTTTTTTTTTATAAGAAAATTACAAATTAAAAATCTTCGAAAAACTTATCAGTTGAGCAATCAAGGTAATGCTGTTTGCCCTAAATATATGCAACATGAAAAATTTCAACAATTATTAGCAGTTTCTTTTGCCGTTTTTTTTTTTTTTTTTGACCTAGAAAAAAACCGTCAATTGATTTTTGTTACAAAGCTTTTCTATTACTAACTATGGCATTGTGTGTAGACTAGTTGATATCATTGGTTGTTATCAAGATATTCGAGCCGAAAAACATTTTTTTAACAATTCTTAGCATTTTTTTTTTGCAGTTTTTTTGGCCTAGAAAAAAAAAAAACGTTGATTGAATTTTTTAAGTATTACCAATTTTTCAAGCATTACCAATTTTTCACTACGTCATGCATTGAATGAAACCAGACCAAAGTCATTTTAAACTTTTTTTAAAACTACTGTAATAAAAAAACCACGAATAAAATTTTTCTGAAAATCCTTTCTGAACGTTACGGCCTTATTATCTGTAAAATAAAATTTATTTTAAGTTGATATCTCTATGCGTTCTCAAGATATCGTCAGAAAAAAAAGCTTCCGAACGTACGAACGTACATCCTCTCTAAAAACAACTCGAGAGTCGAGACCTCGAAACGCCGAGAAATGTCAAAATTTTCAATATTACAAATCGGACCGATTACAATAACTTCCAATGGGAAGTTAAAAATAAATTTAGTGGCACAACAGCTCATGAAGAATTAAGGAACAGAAGGGACTTGCAGTTTATTTGGTTGAGAATCGAACCAAGACGTGAAGTGACATTCCATCGCACTAACCATTACAGTCTACTATACTAAACAAGAATGTGGTTCTTACGCCTAAACACAAAATGTACTAACTCTTGCGAGACACATTCGAGTAGTGCGTGAGTATTGCGTAAATTGTTTAAGGGAAAGAATGAAAGAATTTACTTTTTCATTGTGTTTAGGAGTAAACCTTTTTTTTTTGAGAAAACAAGATTACAATTCCAATCTAAATGAAAAACGAAACATTTTTGATTTGGGAAAACCTTTTGGAAAAAAAACCCAACTTTATTTTTCACTATCCAAACTAAGACCCAATTCAATTATACACTGGACTGGCTTAATGCTGGCTTTCATACTGGCCGTTGGCTTACAACAATACTTTTATTAATATAAGAGAGAGCTTTAACATTAACTCCTTAGGTATAAGGCTCCATATTTAGACGTATGGCTTCATATGATATATATTGGAAAATACTATGTTTATAGAAGTACCTAGTTATAAAATAAGGAAACACAATTAAACAATTAACATAAGACGGTTTTCAAATAGAATTTGTGACTCAATCATTGATCATTTTTAATGATCTCTTCTGTTTTATGTCCAAAATACTCAAATCGGTTGATTTTTTACCATCTTCAAAGGAAGCGTCTCATAAGCAATTTACAGCGTTACTATCGACGTAATATATGTATGTGGCCATACCAAACACATACCGGGAAAATAAAGCTTTTCCTCTTTGCTTAAGGTTTCACTTTAATGAGCTTTGAGTTTGAAAACATTTAATTCTAAGGAGTCAGAATTTAAAAAGCTCATAATCCACTGCCATTGAAATTCCACATCTGAAAAGCAAGGATTTGATTCTAAAAATTAATATAATAAGCTAGCGTATCTTGGTCTTTAGAAATTTTCAGTCTTATTAATAAACCCATTCCAAAGTATGTCTAACTTTCGACAGCTGTCCAACTCCAAAATCGTATTAATAAACATTTCCATCGGTTGTCTAACTTAGACACCGAAATTGGTTGTCCAAACCTATTCTAAAGTCGGCACGTTCAATGAACAAGGTAAGGCATTTTTTTAGTTACGAAACGAAAAGTTATGTTAAAATGAAAGAAATGTTCGTTGAACGTAGCCAAAATGTGAGTTAAATTCATTAATTCACTCGAGAATGAATTAATCCAGGTATGTAACGTGAAATATGAGGTCGTATTTAGACAGCTGCTGGAATGTGATTATTAATAATGAGTTGTCCAACTATTTAGACAGTGGCTAGCTGGACAACTGTCCAAGAGTGTTCTAAGAAAATCTAATTAATACGACTGTTTGTTTTTAATTTTTGTTACCATTTCAATGAAAAGAGTCGTTTACTATATAGAGCCCTGGGGCACACCATCAATACAGTTGTGAATTTTACACTTCAAACCATTGAAAAAGACTAACTTCTCAGACAAACCATCAAATGTTATCAGTGACCCGATTGAAGCTTTCATTTTGTATTAGGTATCTTGAAAAAAGAGATGTAAGTGCAATTGGATGATAGTTAAGGACTCCAGTCTGTATTCTGTTTTATATCTAATAAAAAGAGACCCAGAAAATAGGACATTAGAAAGCTAAAAGTGATTTTAATAGCATGCAAGAGTATTTTGAGATCTTTAAAAATTCTGGCGACTGTAAGAGTTCAAGATAAGATACACGAGGAGAGATAACAGTAAGTGGATGTTTAGAATTAGCAGCAAATTCAGCTTTACGTAAATTGGCTCTTTTTTCCAACTTGATATAGGAGTATTATTATAAAAGAGCGTTGGAACCAAAGATGTTGCAGAAGTCTTTACATTTTTTTTTTTACAAATTACCAAACTTAGTTTTTACCTTTGGGACATTGTGGTATTTTGTATCCTAATTTCTGGTCATGTAATATTCGGTTCTTCGAATATGACGCGTTAGGTCTTCCTAGTAGGGCTGGCAACGAGACGAGACCAGGCGAGACTTTTGTTAGTCTCGTCTCGGTCCCGTCAAAATCGAAAAATTTCAGTCTCGTCTCGGTCTCGGTCTCGGTCTCGGTCTTGGTCTCGCCTAACCAAGTCTCGTCTCGATCTAGGTCTCGCCTTTTTCTCGTGAAAATTTTAATGCGCCAGTCTCGTCTCGGTCACGGTCTCAATCTCGATCTCAATCTCGATCTCGGTCTAGGTCTCGGTCTCGGTCTCGGTCTCGGTCTCGGTCTCGGTCTCGGTCTCGGTCTCGGTCTCGGTCTCGGTCTCGGTCTCGGTCTCGGTCTCGGTATCGGTCTCGGTATCGGTCTCGGTCTCGGTCTCGGTCTCGGTCTCGGTCTCGGTCTCGGTCTCGGTCTCGGTCTCGGTCTCGGTCTCGGTCTCGGTCTCGGTCTCGGTCTCCGTCTCGGTCTCGGTCTCGGTCTCAATCTCGATCTCGGTCTAGGTCTCGGTCTCGGTCTCGGTCTCAGTCTTGGTCTTGGTCTCATCCTTAGCCTTGGTTTCGTTCGTGTTTTTTGGTGATAAAATGATGTAAGATAAGACGCCTGTTTAGATTGAAAAGATAGAGTACGATATCTCGGCAGTTTGTTGGTAGGAAAAATGCAGGGTGTGGAGTCTTGTGTGAAGCACGAAGAAAATGTATAAAACAGACTCGTGAGTTTTAAATGGCGGAGACCAACATGGAGAAATTAATATCAAACTCTTCAATATCTTCGATTTTTACTTTATTGGCACATTAAATGTCACCCAAAAGGTCTAAAATCAACTTTTTCCATAGCAAAAAATAAAATAGGAAAACCTAGACTAGTCTCGGTCTCGTTGCCAGCCCTACTCCCTAGCTTGTTTGAATTCATTCCGGTTTAGCCCAGAGGGGTTGGCTTTGTAACATACATAACTTACTTCTCTTAGCCTAGTAGCCACATAATAGCTCAAATAATACTATGAGTTCTTTTTTTCAGTTCGATACTTTTAGTATCTACTGTTCTTATTCTGCAAAAAATTATTTTGTTTGTAATGATATTACTGCTGGAATCTATGTTAGTATCAAAGAAGCATGATTAATTAACAGTTTTAGTTCCTAAAGAAATTATTTGAGACCGTAACAGTTTATTTTTTCGTATTTGAATACGGTTCTCTTGAGTATATTTCCTTTAAGTGAAATTTTTGCGCACTAGAAATTCCGATGTTTTAAAAGCAACGCAATAGCACATTTATAAAGTGTATTTATTTACCAGGGTGAGAGGTCTAAAACACACGCAGCTGAAGTTAATACAAAAAAAAAAATTGAAAATACAGTAGAATCTCGAAAACATGAACTGTTCTATAACATAAACAGCTTGAAAAGGTGAACGCTTTATTTCTAATAAGATTTTTTTTCTATTTCCTTCTCTTTATTTCATCGTGCCATTTTTTAGTTACTGTATTAAATTTTGTGTCAATTTTTCAGTTAAACGTACATTTTGAAGAGGAAAGATGCCTCCCATGAAAGGTAGAGTTAAGTTTTTAAACCTTAAACTGTGCTGTGTTTATTTATTTTAAGGTTCCATGTTGCTTTAACGATACAAGAGAATAGAATGAAGATGAAGTTCAACTGCCTTCTGATGCTGAAGAAGAAATTTCCGCAGAAGAAAGTGTAATTCATTGAAAAGGCGAATTGAGTGAGGCCGATGCATCGACACTTTTAAGCTTAAGAAATTTACGAGAGAAAGCAATAACTGGGGTGGACAGTCTACTATATACCAGTTCTTTAGAAAAAATGTCTAAATAAGTCTATTTTTGTTAACTCTTATGAACAAGGAACAACTTTTTATTTTGTATGTGTTTTTTTTTTTTTTTTAATAATAAAATGAATTATTATGTTTTTATATATAGGTATAGCCACATGTTTTTCTTTAAATTAATTCTCGATGCTTGGAAAGATGAACAATTCGAAAAGATGAATGCTACCTGTTTTATATTTGTTCATCTTTTCGAGATTCTACTGTATTCTTGTACCGTCTGAAATGATGAACCTTATGAATTTAATTTATGATGATAATAAAAGTTCAACACACCCCAAATCTCTTACGAATTTTAATATTTCACAACAATGTAACAGATTTATTCGAGGAGAACTCTTCAACTCTTATCACATTTTAAATGAAAAACCACTCCAGCTTCTACGATTCAATAAGACATCTCTGCGTCTATCAGAAACACACACATCCGGTTGTCAAAAAAAAAAGGAATTGAAAAAGTTAACAACATCTTTCAGTTTTAGGTCTTAACTTCTAAACAATAAAAAAGATGAAAATATGACAACATCATAAAAAATCCAAACACAAAATAATAAATCCAGACATAATAAATAATAAAATTAGATTCTTTGTCTAATATACAAGCAAATTAAGGCTCTCTCTCTCAAAAAAAAGACAAATATCCTTTAGGTTGTAGCGGAATGGCAGTAGAATGAGGTTGAAATTCTTTCTCAGACATGATGACATTCTTTGTTTGACATTTTTAAATATATAGTGACTGAGTTGAAAAAGCACATTTAACAAATTCAACCTGTCGTAGGCTTTCAAAATTTAATAGCTTAGCCAATTGAGTAGAAAGCAGCACAATAAAAATAAGGAAAAAAAAAAAGCCTGATGAAATGTGCCATTTAACCACTGAAAACCATGAAACAGGCTATAAACGTTGAAGGATTTACGATGGCATAGGCTTTTAGGTAAATTATTTCTATTTGTGTTACAAAAAAGCCCTCTCGCGTTCTGTATTTTTAATGTTTTTCACACCTGCTATGCACTATAGAATCAAAGAAGTAAAATCTGTCATTCAGAATGATTCAAGGACGGACGTTGGGAGGACTAGGTATAGGGAAATGTATCTTGTTTTTCCAAAACCAAAACAATGTCTTAAATTTTAGGAAGAAAAAAAAAATTAAATTATTGCTTTTAGAGCTATAAATTTTCCGGTCAAAGGTATCCACGACTGAACACCACCACGCACACCTGCCAGTAAAAAATAAAAAAAAAAAAAATATTAAACCTTCCCCGCTTAATCCAAGCCATGACCTCTATCCACAATGATCTCAATTTTATTTATGTAGATTGTAGATTTCGTTTAAAATGCTTTTATCCCAAATATTCTTTCTTCTTTTTACTTGCGATATACTAGGTACTATATAGGGCAAGGTATGGATTCGTGCAAAAAATCGAACTCGAGATAACAATCAAACTTGACATTACGATGATAGAGAACACGAAAAAAGTGGGTCCTGCAATTCCGTCTGTCTGTCTGTGTGTATGTCTGTCTTTATGTCTGTATGTCTGATTTACCTCGGCCTACAGCCTAAACCCCTGAAGCGATTTTCTTGAAACATGGAGCATAAGATTTTTTGGTGATTCCCTAGATGGGAAATCTAGATTTTTTTTACCTCAAAAAATAACGGTACTTGCCATACAATCGTTGTAAAAAAAGTTATTTATTTCAAAAATGGCTCTAACGATTTTTTTAAAATTTTTTGTGTGTACTAGTAGTAGTATAGTCTATGTTTCAGTAGTAAAAAAAATTACCAAAAACCGTTATTGACGGTACCTGCCATACAACCGTTTTTTTATTTCCGATTTTCTCGTTAGCCGCTTAACCGATTTTGATAAAAAATTTTACTTAGGAGGTCCTATCAAGTGTGAATAATACTGCATACAAATATTTTCAAAAAAATATTTTTTGGATTTTTAAAAAAAAAGTTTAAATTTTTTTGTTGAAAATCATTTTTTTGAAAACGGGGTGATGAATATTTTTGAAATTATGGTTTTAGCTATATATTTTTATATTCCTAAAAATGGCATAACAATTTTTTTTTCTAAAAAATTTCAAGAAATTTTATATATAAAAAATTATCTTATAAATTCACATTTCTTCAAGAATTGAGATGGCAATCTTCATTCTGAGATTAAAATATTCCATTCTTCAATTTATTTAATGCATACATACATAAATAATTAATAATTATGTGTCTTATATTAAACTCAATCTTTACCGCCGTAATATTCACGCCGTTTAAAACTTGGTTTAAAAGTCCTTAAACCGACTACATTTAACCGAACTAAACCGATAGAATTTAAACGACAAAATATCGTTTAAATCGGTAATATTCACTCCGTTTAAGCAAAAAATTCCATTCGGTTTACGTCGGTTTAAATTTGTGATTTAAACCGACCGTCGCATAGCATCGCAAGTATGAAAAAACTAAAAAAGGCTTTTCTTGACATTTATTTTTTGAATTGTCATTTTATATTTAAATAAAATAAATTAATTAATTCGTGTCAAACACAAATAAGCATTAGAAATGTCTTTCATTCCTCCTTATCGTGTTTTACGTTGCGAAAAAATGTCAACAATAATGTCCACCGCATTGCGTCTTCCAAACATTCCATGAACGATTTGTTGCGAGTTGAATTCTTGATGATCTGGTGGCAGTTCCGCGTCGGTCGTGAATTCGGGTCCAATATCTATCATATTATATTAAGCAAGATGGCAACTAAATTTCATCAACCTAACAGCAATACCGCAGCCCAAACACCTTCATAATGCACCTATAAATTGCAACAAAAGTTTTTTTAACCGCTCCAAATTTTATATCTGTCCAAACTGAATTTCATTGGTCTGGCAGCGAAACCGTGAACATTACACTACCATTTTTAAAGTGCATTATAATGGTGCTATGGCTACGGTATTGCTGTCGGGTTGATGGAATTTAGTTTGGACACATAAAAATACTATGTAAACAATATTTGGATCGATTCAAAACACCTTTTTTTTTTGCATTAATGAATTTTGAAAATGCATTATATGTATAGTGGTGCTAGGTATGAGGTATTACTGTCAAGTTGATGAAATTGAGTGTGGACAGTAACCACGAACTATTCTGATTTTTTTGGTTGAATTTTGAAAGTGCATTATGGAGATGTTAGGACCACGGTATCGCTGCCAGACCATGGCATTTAATTTGGACACATATAAACATTATGCTCACAAAATTTGGAGCGGTATAATACACTTAAACTTCACTCATTTTTTTGAATTTTGAAAGTGCATTACGTGGGTCTTGGGGCTGCGATATCGCTAAAAGGTCTATGGCATGTAGTTTGCACTGCAGTATACAAATATCATGCTCACAAATTTTGGAGCGATATAAAACACTTTGATCAAATCGTTTACCAGCTCTCGGTATATAAGCCCTTTCTGGTTAATTGGTCAACTCTACCCCGATGTGTGAATAACGTGCACAAATATGATGTGTTTGAATAGCCATCATCGCCGAAAATAACACGATTGAATATTTTGCACTGACTGAATAAACCAATAAAATGTTGAATATTAGCTAAAACCATTTAAACCGTACCTAAACGACACGAAAATGCCTCGTTTAAGTTGGAGTCGGTTTATCGTAGTTAAACCGATCATTCGGTTTAAAATTTTGGTTAACGTCGGTTTAAGTGAGTGAATATTACCGATTAGTCGGTTTAAAAATTTTAAACCGACTTCTGAATCTAAACCGATTTTAAACGGCATGAATATTACGGGCATTAAAATTCGAAGAAACTTTTACTACAAGAGCAAGTTCGTGCGACCCAGTCGTGCATTTTATTTTTTTTACAATCAAATCATGAAGATTAAGGATGGGAATGGAAAATATCCCCTCAATATCTTCATCCAACGACATTGTATCGCTTTCTTATGTTTTCGTTTAAAAAAATAAATACAAGAAGTTCCAAACCACAAACTTCCTATATAAGAAAAAGGTCATAGAAAATGATATTATGCGAATCAATTTTGTACCAGGGCTGGGTTTTATGGGGGATAAAATTTAAATGAAACAATGTTCTTAAAAAAATTAAAAAAAAAAAAAACAGATTTTGGAGGCGAGTAAGTATACAAAATGTTAAGAAGCAAGTGAAGCATTTGTAGAAAATTCTTTAACAGAAATTGGATTTTTTTGAGTATATATTTAATAATGGTTCACTTGCGGACGTAACCATAACCATTACTCCACAAAAATATATATATATCATTTAAATACGGATTGTTGGTTAATTGAATCTCTTAATTGCTTAAAAACTCTGTTCCCCGAAAGAACTATATAACCCAACAAACTTTTACCACCCACATAATATTCAAAAAAAAAAGAACTCATCTGTAAGCTCTCAATGCTTTATAAATTCTACTTTATCGATTATGTTGTATCACTCCTTTACTTGTACCATTGTCCATCCATTAAGATTCATGTAAGACTGCTTGAATATTATGAAGCCTTTTGCAACAGTAATAAACACTTTAAGGACTAAATGTTGGTATAACAAGAACATCCCAAAACAATTAAGCGCCCTTTGTTATGAAGAGAATTCAAATAAACACCTTTTCACAATCGAAGGAGATGTAAGCTCCTTGAGAAATACCATACCAAACAATACCAACATATCTTTTTAGTGGAACATAATTGTAACGATTAAGTCCTTAATTAAAGCAAAAACCATAACCATGTGGTTTATGCTTTATGTGCTTAGTGAGTATTCCTTTTTGGGGTCTGATATTCCTCTTGGGGATCGTCCGACCGTCGTCGTCGTCGCCGTCGACGATGTTGTCGGAGTCATTTGAATTAATTTTAATTGTTATATTCTGATGTCAGTGTTTTGATAGTTAAACAAATATTTCTTCTGCTAGAATGTTATAAATTTACATATTAATAAATAATCTGATGTGCTGAGCTGAATCCTAATATTCTATAATATGTGAAACCCTGAACCCCATGGGTAACCCTGGTAACAATGAATTTTCGAGTTCAACCTCCTGATGATATTTTTTGTACTATCAGATTTGAAAAAAAAAAGTTCTGTTAATATAAAACGGCCGAAGCATGACAAATTGATCAAAAAAATATAATTTTTTTCTGAATTTCGACAATCTTTGTGGCAAATACGTTTTAAGAAGACTGATTTCATTTATTTCTTTTGACCACAAATTCATCAGATGCGTCATGATGGCGCCACGAAATTCAAAAATCTAATGATGCAATAGTTAGGACCTAATTAGGTGCTAAATAAGTGCTGCAATTTTAGCTGAGCACTTAATTCCCTTCCCCCTCAAACCTGTGGCGGAGCTAACTTGACGTCAAAAGATAGCGCCGCCACAGAAGAAATTCAAAAACCTAATGATGCAGTAATTAGCACATAATTAGGTGTTCATTAAGTCCCTCAATATTAATTTAAGTGCTCTTTGATTTAACCTTAAAATGCACCTTATTACAGTTCAGCCTAAAACGCCCAGATATTAAGGCACATACAAAATAATTAAAGGGCATATCAAGCCCTTTCCAAAAATGTACAAATAAACTTTGTACCTCTACTCCTCTGTATCCAAATTGGCTTGTGGAACCTTGGTGGATCTTGTGGAACTTGTGGCCGCACTATTGCATCATTAGATTTTTAATTTCATCTGTGGCGGCGCCATCTTTGACGCACATAAATTCATCCCTTCACCGCTCATGTTGAATAACGACTTGCACATAAAATTCGTTGGCTATTTGTCTTATTTTTAACATATTGGTAACTTTTATCATTCGTCCTAGTTCGGAATTTTATATTAACATTAAGGTGATAGTCCTTTTCAATGTCCTAGCAATTTGGATTAACTTCTCCCTGCAAAATCGCAGTAAAATGGTGTTCTTAAGAAACCTTTAAGAGTCCCCATCGATAGGTACGTTTACAATTTTTTAGTGAGTAAAAGGCCCCCAAAATTGTTTTCTCGAGAAGGTTCTTTGTACAGAAAAAATGTTAAGGACAACAAAAATGATTATGACACTTTTCTTCATAAAAATAAGGGTTTTCGAAATGATTTTGCGTGTTCAGGGAAAAGAGATCTCTGAGATTTTTCAATTTCAAAATGTGAGCAAGCGAATTCAAAATTTTTTTTCCTTAGAGCTTTGACAGGAAAACTGAGAAAGTTTGCTGAGGAATCCTGTTCGCGTAGCTGAGATAAAGTTAATAGAGTTAAGGTTTTTAGTTTTCTACACAAATGGAGAATGCCAAAAATATACACAGTGATTGGCATACGGTGTGAAAAAAAAATCGTATGGGATGGGGAGTTTTGCTTGGGCGGGAGGGGAAAAGAAATCATTACAAAACGACGGCAACCCATCATGTTTTGCTATACAATTTTTTAAAAGCTAAAAAATCTTTCTTTTATTTTGTTTTTAATTCAAATTATTTTAGAAAATATTTTTTGAAAATTTGATGTTGAAACTCAAGATTTTGAAAAATTATTAAAAAAAACTATGTTCAAACTATTTTTGTTTTTTATTTTATGATGCTATCAATTTATATTCAAACACTTAAAACCAGATGCCTAAAAGTCTTTAAGTTTTTGATAAAATCGAAAATAACAAAAGAAAATGTTCCTTAAATTTGACTTTCGTCCTTGCTCCAAGGATCCTATTTTTACTAATTTAAGTAGTAAAATAGATATGGTTATGCTCACTTTTCTCAATAACTAGAAGACATTTATAATCCTGGTTTTCAGTATTTGACTAAAAATTAATAGGAGCATATTCCTTGATTGAACGAAATCAGTTTGAATACAATTTAAATAGATTTTTCAAAAACAGTTCACTTACACAACTTTATTCAAAAAGATGCTTTAAAATTATATTTCTGGCCTTACAAAAACGTTTGGCATTGTAACGGCTAACATTGTCTTTAATTTTGTTTTTGTTTTAAATAATTTTTTTTTTGTTATTGTCCTTTTCGGCTTAAAAAGGGAAAGTAGACCTCCCCCCCCTTCCATTCCACTTTTTTTTGTCTCAACCCAACTTTTAAGTTCTAGCTTTTTGTCATATCTTATGCGAATTAACCTGTATAACAGAAAATATTTTATTTTCAATTACAAACAAATTGAGGCATTTTTGCAAGGTGGGGGTTAATAATGAAATCCCCCACTACAAAATGCTCTCTTATCTGATTAAATTTTGAAATCGATACCATACACAATGGTACCTCCATAAATATAAATTCTAATATTTCGAAGACCGAAGACAAAATCGATCTGCAAATTAAATTCTCAGATTTCTCAAATTCATTCAACAATACGAGTCTCTATGATATGCATCTGCAGACTGCAGCCATATCACATAGTAGAAAAACTACTACCATCAGAAATATCGAATCCGTTTATACGCTCGCTCGTATAGAACAATAAGCAAAAAATTCAATTCAACTCCCAAGCAGTTTCCTTTCTTTCCATCTACTTTCTATTGTATTAGCTATCATTTGGTATCCGCATCCACATTTTGTATGCAATCGTGTCCTTCGATCCTGATGGTATAGGTAGGTATAGGTTGATGATACATCATGAAATGTCACATAATCAAATTCAGACGAGAATTTAACATGAATCTGAATGAATTTTGAATTGAATACGTGCAGGCGTTGCACTTTGAAAATGCTTTTTACAAAGAAACTCGATCATGGCGGGGTATAATATTAGTGACTGATTGTGAGAGTGGAACTGACAAAAAAAAAATATTACGTATACGCCATAGTGAACAAATGATTTATTTTTTGGTATTTTTGATAAATGCAAAGAAATAGATATGAGTTGTTTCTAAGAAAAGTTGCATATTGCTAAAAACAAGAGAATAAAGCTTCTGTTAAAATAATAATATCTTCGATTTAGATCGGTAAGGATCTTTGTATACATAGTACATAATTTATTATATAAAAATAAATTCCTTTTTGTGTTCGTACGCGCATAACTTGGCTAAACATCATCCCATTTGGTTGTGAATTTTTTGTTGGATTTTAATTGAACCAAATTAAAACACAACGGAGCCTAAAACTTTAAAATTTGATCGAAAATTAGAAAATTCCACCAAAAAAATAAGAAAATCCTGAAAACACCTTGAAATCTCAAAATTTGTTAAATGAAATTGTGTTTGTACGCGCATAACTCAGCTAAACATCATCCGATTTAGTTGGAAATTTTTTAGTTGGATTTGTATTGAACCAGATTCACACACAACAGAGCCAAAAATTTGAAAATTCGAACGGCAAAATTTAGAAAATCCTAAAAATATTTTGAAATTTCAAACTTTCGCAATTAATTTTTTTTTCGTACGCGCATAACTCAGGTAAACATCATCCAAATTGGATGGTGAATTTTTGTTTGGGTTTGTATCGAACCATGTAAACATACTACGGAGATAGAAATTGGAAAATTAGTCCGGAAAAGGTGTATACTTTTTATTTATTTCTACATTGGCGATTGCTATAAATTTGTAGTACATCGATACATTGCGATATTGCGAGAGTCTATTAAAAATAAATTATTCAAATAGACTTAATTTATAGGTTCTGTTGCTATATTAAAAATCTTATCGTTGATATTTTTCTATTTGATTATTTCATATGTGAATTATTTTGAATAGACTTTCACAATAAGGCCAATAGTGCGCAAATCATTGTCATGTTATTTGACATGTTTGTCAGTGAAAAACAAAAAAATTGTATGTGCCGAAGGAATTAATATTTTACTGGGATACAATTCGCAATCGTTTTCAAACTCTGGCTTAACTCGCATGAAGACTTATTTTGACTTAAGAGGGGTTTGTTATTCAAAATATATCCAATTATATAAAGTGAACTATAAAGCTGTGATGTACAGATTTTAAAGTCTAACTAATATATGCTAATAAAAAAGTACGTATACGCCACAGTGACTGCACTAATGCTTATTTTATATTATTTATTTTAAAGGGTGTGTAATGTTATGCATAGGAGCTTAAAACAGGCAAAGATTAATAAAGAAGATTTTTGCACCTCTCTCTCTTCTTATATTTCCACATGTAATAGATTTTAAGATCCAAAAAAAAAAAAAAATGGAAATTTAAAAATTTATCAGTTAGGCTATATTTTTTGTAAGGGTCAAAACATTTGGTTATTTCCTTCTTCACCTGATGGTGAATCATCTTGAAGTAGGTCCTCATTTTTTTTAAATTATCTATTCCAGTTCGAGTTCATAGCTAAGACAAGACAACGTCTGTCGGGTCAGCTAGTTATAAAATAGTTTTCTTGAAATTGTTGGAATTTTTGTTTTGCTACAACTGCTGAAGTGCTGACGAGGATTCAAATTCCTTTCTAGGCAGCATTCTATTCAACATAACCAAAGGTGCCAACAAATATTCTTTCTAAGTCTTTTAAAAGTAACGTGCAATCCATGCAGGTTGCGCTTTTAAGAAACGTGTAATATAAAAATCAGAAAAATTTTTAAAGTATTTGTAGATCGAAACAATTTTTTTTTTAATTATTTTTAGTTTCCATCTACCTACATCAAATTTATTTACCCCATTAAAGTTCAATTTGAGGCTGGGACGGGGATTCAAACCATCTTTTTGAGTTTTCACGATAACACATTTTTATCAATAATTTTAAAATTTTCTGCGCTATATAACTTCGCCCTAAAGCTCTTTAAGTACCATTCATTGAATCACAAATCTCACTTTTATACCTTTTCATCTATTTACCCTCATTCGTTTTCCAATATAATTATATGTAAAAAAATAAATAAATCATCCCCTGAGGCAATCGATAATATCATAAGTTCTATCGTGTTTTTCCCACTATACCCAAAACATGAGTACCTAACATAAAAAAATATTTTTTTTTGTACACTTACATATAATTTATCCCCTCGAGAATTGGGAAAAAAAAATTTAATATGAATATCAGGACTTATGAATTCAATATCCCATAGGAAGTTAGTCCACATGGAAAAATTAGCATAACCACATAAAAATACCTTAGGCCATAATACAGACTATAGACACACACACACACACATACATTATACATCATTATCGATGAAAATACAAAATATCCTCAAAATGCTTCCTTAAAAATGATGCGACATAAAAAAAATTAGAGACTCTTTTGTGGATGCATGTATTGTAGGCTTAGAAATATTTTTTTTTTTATTTTGATAAAATTTATTATCGTGTTTCCATTGACAATTTTTTTTTTGTCCTTTCAATATTTCCAGTTACTTGGCCTGCAATGCAGTTAACTATTATAACCATAATGCTGTTCAGTTTACCTGCTTCGTTCTGTTCCTTTTTGAAAAAAAAAAAAAAACAAAAAGAAATTCCTTCAACTTCATTTTCTCGGAATTTAAGCCAACTCAGCAAAGGATTCTGTGTAGGAGTAGGGTTGCGTGTAATTGCTACTTGGAAAACGCAAAGACTTGCAGACAAAACGGAAAATGTTTTGTTTTTTTTTTTTTTTGCTTTTTTTACAAGGGCCAATTTTTCTTGATTTAATGAAAGACATTTACCTAGAATTCATGGTCGTATTATATTGTTCTTTGGTTCGCCGACGACGACGTCTTTGAGCTTTTAGGATTTTGATTTTGGTTTTTTTTTTCTTTTTTTTTGTCTTTAAAGTAAGTTCAGTGATTAATTTCAAGGATTGAAAAAGGAGTAAAAGCAAAATAAGGAAAAAGGAATCTGTGATAAAATGCTTTACCCTTCGAAGTGTGTATACGCTTTCAAACCTTCATTAAGGATGAAATAAATTTTCATTAAAAAATTCAGCAAAAAGTGGCAAGGATTAATCTCCTTATAAAAAAATTAAAAAAAAAATCACAACAAAATGAAACTACAAACTTCCTGTGAACAAAACGATATCCATTACCATTAACAAAAGCAAGCACTATATTGCTGAAATGAAACCCATTGAAATAAATACCTTCGATTATATGTATATATGTATTTGTATATGTACACAAATTTCTGCATCGCAAATCAGTTTGAATAACTTTTACAAAATTGAATGTCTGGAGCATAATCGCAAACGATTTGGAGAGAATATTATATAGTCTGCAGCCTGCAGTTTGGTTGAATTCGAGTCAGAAAGGCACTTCAGGAAATATGGAACAATGCAAGCAACTTATAGCAGATGGACAAAACCATTTCCTGATAGCTAGGGAATGAGAATATAGCAGCGTGAAGAAACAACGGAAGCGGAAAGGGAAATTTCTAACTTCATATCGATTGGATTATCTTCTTTGTAGTTTTTTTTTTTTTTTTTTAATTTTTTTCTCGACTTTATTAAATGCAGTTATGGATTTTTGTGCGGGTTATACAGTATTAGGGGGAAGGGGTAACTGTTTTTTTGCATTTTTTATTTGAAGTGGAAGAAAATCTAGGAGCTCTCTCCCGCTTTGTTCAAGGCATAAAGCACCATTCGAGGATCATAACTGTTTATTATTTAAGTGAGCCAGATGACGATGAAAATCGACAATCGGACTCAATTTCCATCAAAGCCGTTGAAGCTTTTAGAAAAAAAATCAATTTACAATGAATTGCATTTTTTCAATGATATCAGTTGGTTGGTCAAGAAATTCAGCGATTTTACAATTCAATCGACCTAATTTGGTCCTTTTTTTTTTTTGGATAGGAACTTTAAAGCAAAATTTGCGTTCGTAAAAAATTTGTCATCAAATCTTATCAAATATATCGTATCTTCCAAATACTATATAAATTATGTGGGGGTTTAAGGAAGTAAAATACAAGTTTGGATCACATGAACTAGCTAATAAGGGATACAGGGTAATTCACCTAATGTTTGACAAAAAATGTGTGTTTTAGCGAGAGGGGCAATTTTCCAAAAAATCGACTTAAAATAAAAAAAAAATAATAAAAAAAACAACGGCAACACTAACAATGTAATGCAATATACTTTTTTTAAAAGCCAGAAGTTCGTCTTTGATTATGTTATTAATTTTTTTGAGAGTCGTTGGACCAACAAAAAAACGGATGGATGTCAAATTTAAGGAAAACTTACTTTTTTTATTTTTAATTTTCTCAAAAAATAGAAAACATTTTGGTATCTGGTTTTCATTGTTTGACTAAAAATTGATAAGAGCATTGAATACTAAACACAAAAATACTATTTTATTAAGTAAATTTGTAAACAATATTAGTTTGAACGCACTTTTATTCATTATTTTTTTTTTAAATTAAGTCTAGACGATACACACCACCTCTTTATCGATTTTAAAGTCGCATATGATAGCGTAGACAGAGACGAGCTATACAGAGCCATGGCGCATCTCGGCATCCCTGCCAAACTCGTCCGCTTGTGCAGGATGACGATGGAGAAATCTCGCTACTCCGTCAAAGTCGGCAAGAACACCACCGAACCCTTTGATGTCGAGAAAGGTTTGAGGCAAGGCGACGCCTTATCATGCAACCTGTTTAACATCGTCCTTGAAGCAATTGTACGCAACTCGCAAGTCAACAACAGAGGTACAATTTTTCAAAAGTCTGGCGTTCAACTACTTCCTTATGCAGATGATATTGCCATCATTGGGAGAACGAAGCGAGCTGTTACCGAAGCGTTTGCAATTATCGAATCGGAGGCGGCGAAAATGGGAACAAGACGCAGTATATATGCTATCGTCGAAAAAGGAATTTGAACATCGTCTATACTCGGGCAAAACATCACGAAGGATAGATACAACTTCGAAGTCGTCAAGGACTTTGTCTACCTAGGCTCCACTATAACATCTCAAAATGACATCAGTGCAGAGATCAAACGAAGAATTACTCTTGCCAATCGCTGTTTCTTCGGGCTAAGAAGGCATTTGAGTAATAAAGCCCTCTCTCAGAGAACCAAGGGAACCAAGGAGGCCTTATACAAGACCCTAATCATCCCGGTCCTGCTATATGGGGCACAGGCATGGACCCCACCAAAAACGGATGAGAATCTGCTTGGGTGCTTTGAAAGGAAGATTCTTTGGGTGATTTTCGGTCCAGTCTGTATCGATGGAGTATGGAAGAGATGATTCAACAACGAGCTTTACGGGCTTTACAGCGACGTTGAACCTGGTCAAAAAGCTGAGAATAACAGCGGCTGAGATAGCTGGGACACGTGGAGCGTATGGACATCAACGCACCAGCCCGACGAACCTTCGAATCTACCCCTGACGGTCTGCGCAGCAGAGGAAGACCCCACCTTAGGTGGCGCACACAAGTGGAGACGACCTCAACCTGGAGTGCGTAACTGGAGGCAGCTAGCTAGGGACCGAGCTGGCTGGAGGCGCTTGTTGGTTGAGGCCGTAGTCCATCCTGGGCTGTGAGCGCCCAGTAAGTTTGAAAATAAACAACTATATTCCCTTGAATAATTTCAATTAAAAACAAAACAAAATAAGGGACTGCTGGCTTTTAAAAGGGGTATAGTATGACATTTTAAGTGTTGCCGTCGTTGTTTAATATTTTTTTTTTCTATTTTAAGTCAATTTCTTCAAAAATTGACTCAACCTACATGCTCTACCTTTTTGTCACACTTTAGGTGAATCACCCTGTATAGAAAATTGTAGGTATGTTTGCTTGTTTACCAAATACGAGCTTCAGTAAAGAGGATCACATAGGAGGAAAAACCTCCTTGCATCTTTAAAAACTCATATATTTACGTTTGTACATACATAAATTCTCAATAAATCAAGCATAATTATGTTCATTGAAACTTCAAAGAAAGTATAACTAAAATAAGACATTAAAATAAAACGTATTTCAATTTTAATAATTTCCGCGCGATGTTGTTTTCGCCTTAAAAAATGGCCCCATCAAATTCACTATGTCACACAAATTGTAAAATTAAATTGACTTTGTCATAAGGCAATCCGTCTTTCATGATTATCCTCATTTTGACTGAAAGTTGGGAACTGAAAATGAGTGTGATGTCCTATTTTATTGCCATGTAATTTAAAATAAGTTTTCGATCCAAGGCAATATCATGCTCTTGACAAATTGGTTTATATCTAATGCAATCAGATAAAAAAAAAAATATTTCGAAAATCTCTTTTATAAGATGAAAGGCAAGTGATAAATAAAAGATTACCAAAAGGCATACACAAAATGTAACAAAAAAAAACAAAAAAAAAAACAAAAATGTCACAGGAGAGAAATGAACCTGTCACATTTTTTATTTTGCTTGCTTGTCTAATGGGAGATTCCTTTGTACATATGAGTTCATATACATACCTACATCAAGCTTTAAAAAGAGGATATATATGTACAAAGTTAATGTATATTTTCTGATTAATGTAATTTTATTTGTGTTTTTTTTTCCTCATAGATGAATAATTTACCTTGGAAAATATCGTTAAAGTCCTTGTGGACCCGAATTTGACTCAGTCAAGCGTGATATTAATACATATTTAAGTATGACAACACAACGTTCTTCTTTATAGCTTCGAGGCCTTATTTGATATTAAAGCAATTTAGAGATTTGAGCAAATGTCAAGGACTTCCTATTTTTTTTTTTACAAAATTTCCGGTGTTATCATCCAGTCATGCTACTCATGTTACAATTTACGTTCAAAATCAATACTTGTTGAGTGGATTGTTTCATTTTTTGATGAGTTCGGTATTCATTAATGGATGCTTTTAATGAGCAAATGAAGAACCAGCTTAATTCAATTTTTCGGAGTAGGTTGTAGATGAGGTATGAATACAATTATCAAATACTAGCATTTTAATACCATCTGTTCAGCTTTTAATATTGAGAACCTGCTCTGAGCACATGCTCTATTTTATTCATACATATATCCCGATTGTATTTACTTTGACCAAACTGGTTTGAATTGTATGCTGAAATAATTTATTTTCCACACTTTAAACGGCTTTCGAATACATTTTTCACCACCGATGCGGCTGCTGCTCAGATTATGTTCAGATCTCCTTTAAGTAGAAGGATATACTTTGGTTTATTTGAAACTACACTCTTAAACTGGCGTCCATAAATTAATATTTCAGACCAAGTGCTGACAGTCAATTTTGATATTAGTAACGTAACGGAACGTAGCTTAAAGAATAAGGTTCGTGAAATTAACTACAAAAGTCATGGTTCGAATCAAGGATACAAGTGCAAGACCCAGCAGCACGTACTTTGACCAATGATCTCTATAATACACTGGATAGTGGATTCCCTACAAAGTATAACAGTTTTTCTGATTCCAATATGAAGATGACAAGTACGTAGGCAACTCAACACTTTAGGTATATTCAGTGAGGCGGAGAAGGCCAGTTCTAGTTGCTGAGATCTCAAAAATTCTACTACAACGGAAGAGGGGCAAAAACCAAAGTGAAATTTCTAAGAAAAAAAAAGCAAAAGAACCATCACTTGTTTGTAAATTTGTAAATAATTGTAAAAATGAATTTAAAATATTTTAGTTGCAATTTTGTAAAAAAATTTGCATTTCATTATGTTATACGGTTATACTGTTATACTAAAAAATATGCAACTCAACATTATAAAAATTCTCAAATGGCTTCAAATTTCTTGTATGGATACGCTATCCAGTGTATTAAAGAGATCAGTGACTTTGACTACTTAACTGCCTGAACAGAATAGAATGCTGGAGCTGGAGCCACAGACGAAACTGGAAGAGCTGTCAAAAAGTGTCGTACGTTATTTTTTTTAAGTGCCCACAATGCAGCTGTACAGCTTTGAAAGTATTTTGAAGAAAAACAAAAGAATATTCTTGTGTACAAGCTCAGAATTCACATTTTTTATTTCCAATAATTTTCCTTTTAATAAATATTTTTTTTCGCGATACAAATAACCACAATATTTTTTTCCGACCCAAAAAGTTGTTTTTTTTTTCTTCATACAAATTGAAACGTCAAAAGTGTCGTACGTGAAAAGTTTAAAGTTGGTGAACTCTTCCGTCTGCGGCTGCAGCTCCGTATGCGGCTACGTTCCGTTGTGTTTGCAACATTGAATTTGCGTGTATTCAATAATTTGACAGCTATTCCAGCTCCGTCTCCAGTTCCGTCTCCGTCACCATTCTATTAAGCCAGTAAATCGATACAAAGCTTAAAATTTTTATGCATGCATTGGGACTCTTTAATTAGAAAATCAAAGTCCAGCAGGGTTACCGAGGTTGCATGATTGGCATCTACATTTTTATTTGATCTATAGGGCAAGATTCATGTAAAAGAAAACTTCGAAAATCCAAAAAAGTATGGTTTTTGCTATATCATATAATCTTCTTCTAAGATGGTTGGTTTCGGTTATGTTTTAATTTATGCATTCTTATGCATTCCCAGACTTATTTGGTTAATGCAAGGGCTTGCCAGACGAGCTTAAAAATTTTATTTTATGAAATGACATCATACAATTTAACTAACATGTTAGTTATAAGGCTAAAACTTCGAGCATATTGCATTCCAGACTAATTAGGGGCCAGTTTTCCAGTGCAAGATTAAAGTTAAAACCGAGTTAATTCACTTAATTTGGCGAGTTAACTCTATAGATTTACTAAACAAATTGTTTTGATATACGGCGTTTTCATTAGAGCAAATGAGGTAATTTCGTCAAAAATTTCCAAATTAAATTCAAAATCTTCTCATTTCCCATACAAATTCAAATTTCCAAATTAGGTAATTTCAACCAAATTTGCACGTAAAACTTTTATGAACACACCCAAATGGATTCCATTCAAAGTGGAACCCATTTCAAATGACAGGATTCAATGCAAAAACAACAAAAACAAGCGATTGACAATCTGGGCCTTCAAACAAAATTAGGAAATTTGAAATGTGAACACTTTTTTTGTAATTTGCCAAATTACCTCATTTCAGGTCTAATGAAAACGCAGTATTACCCTGCTATCTTGTTTCGTCGATCTGCATGCATTCTCTACTGAAACTAGTACTTCCTGAGTTAACTGTACACACATTTATATATGGAGTTAACTAACTCTGGTTTAACTCACGAGTGAATTGGCCCTTAGTGTGGTAGAGTTTTCAGAGTTACAGGGTTACCACCTACAATTTTTTTTTTTTTTTAATATATCCTAAATAAAGTATATATACAAAAAGTTTAAACCTTGTATCGATTGGGTTAGATTAAGTGGTTGCTGCATGCTGGGATTTCCTATTATGCCTTTAATTTTTATGAAATGCAACATATAAAAATTCAGCGATTTGCCAAAATTACAGATTTTTTTTTAAAAGAAAGTCTAGTTTTCCTTTATTAAATTATTTATTTTAAGTCGTAAAAGCAACACACAAAACATCACTTACAATCTTTAGTCTTCATCAATAAAAACACGTTATTGTGTTGTTACTAATTCTTTCCTCCCTGATTTTTTTTTGTCAAGGACCAACTTGTCCATATATCTAAGGAATTCCAAGCCATATTTTTTCCCTGCGATCAAACAACGAATCACAATTTTCGATGAAGGTATTTATGTATATAGGTTCTGAACTGCTAAATGATTGTTTCCTGTTCCCCAACGTGCAGTGATACCGCTCGAATTGGATCTTTTGTATAATTTCTTGGGATCTTAGAGCAGCAGTTGTATGTAGGTACATATAATCTTTTGACGAAAGAACCATGAACTTGAAGGGACCATCAAGAGTTGCTGGTCATCCTCATATCAGCAATTTTTCTGTTTCGGGCATCCAAGGACTACTTCCTAGGACTCAGTTGATATTGTATTAACTAATTTGAGTTGTAATTGACATCTTGGTAATAATACGGCATGTTCTATTCTAAAATATGGTGCCAAATGGAATATGGACCATCTTGTTGATGTTGTTTGCAGAAGTTATTTTAGGGATTTTATTCATAAAAACCATAACCCACGCCACGCTTAACAAAATTTAATATTAAAACATTTAATTTATAAATTCATTTTCTTTTTCAACTCATCCTAAAAGATAAATAATTTTTCCAAAAAACAAAAATGCATTCATGCATCAATCTAATCGTAAGTCATACATACATTTTATATGTATAAAACATTCCCAAGTGCGCAAAACATCAAAGTGAATAAAAATCCAATTCTTTCCTATTGCAGTTTTAGCAGCTGTCATGATAGAACGAGACCAAAAAAAAGTGGAGATGATGAAAAATTGTTTATGTTTTTATTTCCACTATCTTTGAACCAAGGACTCTTCTTGTAGGTACTTCACTTAAACAAAGCGACAAATTTAAAAGCTTTCTCTATAAAAAAAAATAAAAAAAAAAAAAAATAAAAACTCTGCTATAAAAGGACCTTTTTCTATCTATTTTTTGATTCAAATATCTCTGTGTGTAGGATTGAGTTTTTTTTTTTTTCAAAGCGGCTTTGACTAAAAACATACTTCTGCGAAGTATTCTTTGTTGACGTCTCATGATATTTTATTTCCAAACTGATGTTTTAGATTGTTGCCTTAGGCAGACTTTAAAAGCCTTTTGAAATTGGTTCGAATCACTTAGATTTAACAAAACTGAAATTATCATTTGTATCTAATATATGTATATGTTTCCAGACATCTGTGGGTTATTAGTGGTTCCATAATAAGGATTTTCCCAGAAATTCTTGCTAATTAAATTCTAGTCTATAGTAAAGTCTTTACCGCATATTTATGGCCATAATTACCAGCCGTAATCCTTGTACTCTTCTTTAGTCAACCACAATAGTTAGGTATAACGAAAAATAAAAGAAGGATGATTTGATCTAGCTATTACATAACCAATACGTACCTACACATTAATTAAATAATCTTAACCAATTAAATGAGTATAATATTTGAGTTTCTTCTCACTTGACGTGCTAAAGGATTTATCCTCGAGGAGAAATTAGAATGAGCATTTGATATCTATGCAACCAACACACAGATAGACAGAGAAATATACAGTAATGTGTGAAAAGTTGTTTTTGTTTCAAGAAAATTTCGGCACAGCTTTTCTTATTCTATTTTGCTACATTCTGTCTTCAGCTTTAGATATATTTAATTCGGCGCAGCGTGTTGGGTGGTTTCCTTAGCGTTTAAGCCCATCGATCTTAGGCAAAATGCTTTCTCTTTATAATTTAATTTCTTGATGCTTTTCTGCATTCTTATGACCCGCTTTATCTTCCGTCTACAGGAAGCAGGATTGAAGCCAAATCTCAAATCTGGTATCATTGTGCTATTTTCTTGGAAATAATGTAGAATATGTATGTGTGTGTGTGTTTGTGCACTCATCACACAACATTTTGGTCGAGAGGAAGGAAAGCACATGTTGAAGAAATGAAGATAAGAAAAATGCACACAATCATGGGGGGTGCCTGTGTATGTATGTAGATATATTGAATATTCTACTCAAGGCTTTCAACTGGATGAACATTGAACATGAACACAAAAATGGATTCAAGAAAGGCAATTTGGGTATCATCATTGTTGTGTTCGAGATTGCTATCTCAGATTTTGTTTGAGTACCCTCAATTCGAATTAATTTTAATGGTTTGTTATTAAATTTATAAATCATAAGAGCAGATTTTTCTTAAAATAGAAATATAAAAGAAAATGAAAAGGATATTTTATAAGGACTTTTAATGAATAATTAAAAGTAGGGAGATAATTTCCGGAGTTAGACAGGTTGATATTTGCTTTTTGCTGCAAAACTAGGATGTAGGATGCAAAACAAATCACTTTTTTGAAAATGGGTTGAGGATTTTTTTTTTGAATTATGCGGTTTCAGTTTATATTGAATTGTATAAGTTTATGTATATAATTATCATGTATTTATGTATTTGTTTTAATTTATAATTTCAATTAAAATCAAATAGTATGTGATTAATATAGAGTACAGTTTCATTCTATCTTAAAACAGCCTCAAAAAAATTGTACACTCGGGCGTATACGCACTATTTTATATCAGTGGATTTTCAAAAAAAAATTTTTGTTCAAATTATCTAAAATAGCTTAGTGATATATGTAAACAATGCCAATTAATATACGTTAAATATTATTTTAAAATATTCTAATGACTTTATATGTATAGTCCAGTAACCTTGTCGTCTCATAGGAGGGCGTGTATGCGTTAGATAAGGTAGTTCTGACTTTTTGCTGAGTCGTTTATGATATTGTCCTCATGAAAAACCCAAGTTTTCGAACTCGAGCGCCGAACGCATCAAGGTCAAAAATCAAAAAAACCGCAAAATTTTCGCGCTTTTTTCAGTTATTGGCAATTTTAACCCCAAAGGATTAGTTTTTCGACTATACTTTCGATCTAAGATATCAAAGTAATGAAATAATCTTCAATTTGAGCCCAGAACCATCTGTATAGACCCAACAGTTTCGAAAATACAAACATTCAAAATTTAACTATAATAAATTTATAACAACAAGTAGTATAAATTTTAGTATAATAAAAAAAAATTGTTCTTGGCACAACATTCATAAAAATACTAGAGCGTATAAGTTGGATCAAAAGAAGAAAAAAATCCTTTGGAGGGGGTAGTCTATATCACCCCGTTTAAATGGGAGGGCCAATTTTTCAAAAAATTGACTTGAAATATTAAGGGACTAATGAAAATCTTATGAACATTTTTAGAATAAAATCCTATACCTTTTGTCAAAGCCAGGAATCCATTATTTAATTTTCTTTTTAAATAAAGTTGTTTTATTTAACAGTTTTTGAACAATTCCGTTTCAAACTCAAAAATTAGGAAAATTTAAAATAGCTCCTCCCGGCTAAACGGATGAACAGAACCCCACCCTCTTATACAATTTTCTTCTTTTCTCAAGCAACCCATCCTACACGCTCTAGCCTTTTTTCACACCTTATGCAAATCGCCCTGTATTATAAATTTATCCTAGGTTCAAGTTCCAAAATTCTGTTAATCTATAATTATGTATTTTAAAATTGTTTTATTAATTAATTCATAAAAGAAAAAATTGTAAAAATGCATAACTTTTTTATAGAATTTTTGTCCAACCCAATCCCCTATTTCTCCATACACCAATTTTTAAGGGCTCTATGTAAATTTGTGTACTTAAAAATTTAATCAAAATTATGTACATATCTATGCGTATTTACAAACCAAAATAAAATTGATAAAATGAAAAATCATCAACTTAAATTAATTTATTTACTCGAAAACAAATCGAGCAGTGCCACTCTCCGCTATATTTGTTTGAAAACTATCTACCTACACAAGCAAAGCAAAAGCACAGCCATCACTCTCTGTCAACAAACATTAATTAGTTAAAAAGTCAACAAACAACTCCACATACAATATGTATACGTAAGAAGTACAAATTTTCAAATACAAATTACATCAAACCACATTCATTTATTCCAATTCCAACCATTTTGACATTCATTCAATGGTCCTTGCGTAAACGTAATGCCTGTGGCAATCTAACATCACGTCGTCGTCACTAGTCGGTAGTCACTACCGTGTAATGAGGTGCAAACAATCAACCTACAAATTTTAAAATAGTTTTCCACTAGTAATTAAGCTTTCGAATAAATGATAATTTCTTCAGAACAATTTGATTTCTATTTTATCCAGCGGAACGGAATAATATTATTAAAATATTTGGTCCAGATACACTTCCACCATCCACTACCTTGATAAACAGTTTTTACTCAATCAAAGTACTTAAATACAAATAGACTGTCAGAAGACAGAAAGAGTGACGTTTCGAATATCAACAGAAATAAATAGCTTTTTAAATACCCTTTTTGCGTGTGACAGAGTTTGTTTCATGACACATAAAAAAATCTACTCACACAAAAACCCATTTTGAATGTGTGGTCAGTTATATGCCACTATATTTTTCCCAGGATTTGCAAGTTTTTGTCTTTTTGCGGTTGCATGATGGGGGTTGATATGAATGGTTGGGCGAGTGGAAAGAAGTATTACAAATAAACCGTCGAATAAGTGGGTCAATTCTTCTCTTATTTTTACTTTTGATTTTTTTTTTTTTATTGAAAACCAGAGATAGCGATGGAAAAACTTATTGTATTTTTTTTTATTCAATTACTTGATTGGAAAATTAATTGGATGTGTTATGGTACACATATTGAAGACTTGTGCCTTCAGGATCTTTGAATATTAATTATCTACTATGAGTATTTAATTAATTAAGGAATTAATGTGCGAAGCTAGACCAACTTAGAAGAGGTCATTTGGCAGCTCTTGAAAAACTATCAATTGGGAAAATACCAGACTCTATTACAATATTTAGAGCTGAATAAGTTATTGATATATTAAATTTTCCGTTGCCTATTTTGAAAAATGAAGAAGAGAATTAACAAAAATAAAAGAAAATTATTTTTGTTGTTGTTTTAGTGGACTGTATTGAATTAAATTCAAATGGAAGATTTTCTGCGACCTTTAGTCCAATGCGTTTCGCCCAGGCACGACAGTTGGATGCTGTCGTACCTTTCTAGGACGCAATTTTTTGGTCAATGAATACCGACTCTTAATAAAATCTACAGCGCATATACACTGTAAATTATTTTCTTCTAGGGGAACATGGTTACATTCTTGCACCTAGAAATATATGTTGTTGTTGTAAACCCGTGGTCTGGTTAATGTACGAAGAAGAGAATTAACAAAAATAAAAGAAAATTATTTTGAAAAATGTGATTTGTTGAGTTGTGTTGCTTTTCTTTCCGAACCGACTATGTGATTCATGTAGAAAGCATTTAAGATAATGTGACAATCTTATTTAAGAAGGAATTTTAATTTACTAAGAATCTTTTAAGCTATTTGAAGTCGTGGATATAAAAAACAAGGGATTTTTTTTTTTTTTTTTTTAAATTGTACCTACGAATTAAAATTTTGATTAATGAACAGACGCAAAAACTGATGTGATGGATTCTCAAGATAAAAGGATAAATATTTAAAAGAGTGTCTAAGGCCCATTTGCCGAAACGAAACTTAAGTATTTAAGTTGAACATAAGAGCTTATTTGACAGTTTTCGCTGAGGAAAAAGTAGAACATAAGCGTTTAAGTTCAACCTATGTAAATATTTTTTTAAATTTCGTTTCAGTAAATGGCCCTAAGAGCAATTTGAATAATGATTCTTATCTTAATTTAGATAAATCTTATTAAATTACCTACTGCCCCAAATTTCCAAAATCTTCATAAAACAAAAACTTTCTTCTCACCTCCGTACACGCATTAACGTTTCAATTTCCTTCGTAATATTTTAATACGAGTAAAATAACAAGTCTTTCCAAAAGAATTTCCCCACCTCAATTCCCCAAGTTCCTCCACAAAAAAAAAAAAAACAACATAAAATGACATAAAACTTTCTCTGGAAAGTACTTTGCGTTCTTTAAGATATAATAATCTAGAACCAAAACTCCCCAATGAATAGATAAATTGGAAAAACAAAATTTTTTCTTCAATTATATTTGGTGGCTCGATTTGTCTTCATGCAAGAGAAGAGAGGAAGATGACATTAACCACAAGAAATAAATGAAAATATTATTTTTGAAGATTTAAAACTTGAAAACGATGTCATTGAAAAGAGTATTTGGGTAACTTAAAAAAATATTCTATTGTTTTATGATATTGTAATTGAGCACCCTACAACATCTGTTTGAAACTCTCACTAAAAGCAACAACAAAAATACTTAAAATTCAAATTAACCTTGAATATCAACTCTTGAGCCTCTAATGCTCTTTAACGTTCGTCGTGTCGTCGTGGTTGCTGGATTTTATCGTGTTGCCTTAGAAACACTTTGTATATATGTATGTATGTATAGACAACAAATGTTTTGTTTCAGTTATTTTATGTTTATTGTAAAAATTTAATGAATCCAGTTAGGAGAAAAGTTTAAATTTCGTCTGCAACATAATAAGAAAAGAAAATTGAGTGAGTATCTGGCGGAAAGCTTTAAGTCCCGGAAGATCCCTTGAGGGTTGGATATAAAATATTTTGCCATTAAAGAAAATGTTAATTAGATGAAAGTTTGTAAAGGTACTTTTTCGTAATTGAAGTTTATTTTTTCTTTTAATTAATGATTGCGAGGTTTATAAGAGAAGTTAATTTAAAGTAAAAAAGGCGATAAAGTAAGTATACAATTCTAACACCATGGTGAAGGTAGTTGGACTGAAAATTTCTACCTGCAATAATGTCATATACATATATGTATGAGAATTACATTATACATAGAATAGCTTGGAATTATTGAGCAAAAGATATCTGAGATTAGAGAAGGCTCCTTATTCTCAGAAATCTTTATTTGGAACATATACTTTTGTAAATTATGCATGCTTCTTTTTTTTTTTGGAAACCTCCGGTTACAACAGAAACAGCTAAAAGAAGCTTTTCTAAGCTTAATTAAAAATTTCTTCCTATAGAACAGGAACGGATATCGGATTTATCAATCCGAAAATCTTGAAAAATTAAAATCTTGTTCAGAAATGAAATATTTAATCAATAAATTTGCACAACAAAATCAAAAAATGTGTTAATTTGAGAAGTTTTGGTCCAAAGATATTTTTTTTTAAAGTTTTATAAAATATATATATATGTGTATGTATGTTATGATAGTTATGTTTTTAAATTAAATATGTTGACGCAAGTGTTTAAGTTTATCAAAAAAAGCACTTATAAAGCTGTGCCCCGATCAGACAAGGGGGGTCCCAAAAAATGTTTGATACAGAGCCTTCAAAGGAAGGCTCTGTATCAAGAAGAACTTATTTTTGTACGTGCGGACAGAATATTTTACTAAGTTATTTCCTGTTCCTTAGTTGTTAATTCATATTAAAATTGGATTATTGGGTGAAAGTTCAAAAAACGGCTCCTACTGCCTTTCCTTTTTTAATGAGCCTTTTAAAGTGTTTGACACTTTTGTAGAAGTGGGTTGACCCAAATAATAATATAATCTACAGTAAGCGTGTTGTCTTGCAAGCACATACGGATTACCGACGCCATCACAGAAAAAACATAGAGCTTCTAAAGTGTTAAATTGACATATTATGAATATAGGCTGTGGGATCTTAGCACCCCATATATGGGATATTCGCCAAAAAAGTTTGCAATCTTAAAGGTCAGTAAATAGTCATGAAAGGTCAGGTTGTTTCAGAATTTTTTCAGGCTAAGAATATTCTTAATCCAGGGTTAAAGTTTTTTCAAGGTCACCCGCGGTTTTTGGCACTTCATTTATAATGGGATTCTCGAAAAGAAGTATATACCATCTGAAAGGTTTTTAAATTCTTAGTTCAGGCAGTTTCCAAAATTGGTTTTAAATTAAAAAAAAAAATGTAAGATCATTGACCCTTACCTTGCAACTTTTTTTGGCTACATAAAATTTGGCACCAATGAACAATTTCTGTTACTAGATGTCCTTTTATAAAGATTCAGGAAACTTTCAGACATAATCTCCAGCCAAACAAAAATAAAAAAACGAATTAAAAATACCAACAAAAATTTATTCGTAAGCAATTGGTGGTAGCGCCTTTAAGTTGTTCTTGTTGTTCACAAAATTCAATGAAATTGACGGAATAAAGAATAGTACAATAATAATAATAATCAGCCATAATTATTTTTTTAAATTCCACAAATGAGGTGCTAAAAAATTTTTAAAATAAATTTTAAAGACTCATAAAAAACCTTTATGGCTGATAATAATTTCTGAAACTAGCTGACCTTTTGTGGGGATTAAGCAACCTTTTAGAAGGTATATTTGCATAGTAAGTTTTTCAAATTTTGTACTCCTTTTAAAAATTTTTTAAACATAATTGTAGCCTGTCATATTACCTTTGTTTGAAGACCTTGACCTTGAACATCTGATAATTACAATAAAAGTTATTATTTTTTTTTTCTAAATAGCTTAACTTTGAAAATTGCCACTAGTAGACTACGGAGAGCAATTAACGAAACAAACAATTTCTACACTGCGCGCCGTTTTGCCGATTTTTCGATTAATTTAAAATTGTGAGGCTTTTATAGCATGTAAAATAAAAATTAAGTATTAAAATAGTCGTTATTAATCGGGTAAAACATTAAACATACGGAACAATTAACCCTAAAAAAAAAAATTTAAACATTTTCACTGAAAAAATATAGCTAAAATCAAAAATAAACAATACAAAATTTCTGCTCACTTCTCAGACGAATTTGTTCTTAAAATAAAAGCAGCGAAAACAAAATTTTATTGAATTAAAAACAAAATAAAACGCGAAATTAAATGTTTGTTAAAAAAACAAAATAAAATACAAAATTAAATATTTGTATTTAAAATCTATATATATTAATACGCTTAGGAAGAACTTACGGTACACTTTTCTCCGTTAATACTCAACGGAAATGCATAAGTGATATACCGTTAGAAAGGTTTTGTCCCACAGATGTGCAGAAATTAAAAATTATGTGCATATGAATGCATTAGGGACAGGTAAAGGTTATTTTAATTTTTTGAGATTATTGATTTTTATCGTTTTAATAGTTGCGTTAAGAAGCTTGACTTTTGATGGATGATGACTATTATAGATATGGATTTTTGGTGAAAAAATTAAATCGCAAAACTTGCCGTAAAGCGGGGAAAGTTACAGTTTTATATATTTTGGCGCAAAAATCACTCATATGAGAAAATGATTATAGTGTACTTTGCTTAAAACGAGAACGAATTTTTTGTATTTAATAATTAAAACAAAATTAGGTGTGACATTTCAAAGTTTTCAAAACAGTACTCACCCCGAACGAACGTTTCACTACAAATTTCATTGAGCGTGGTCAACGGGAAACTGTATGAGAGATGTTATGAGCGATTTTGACTACGCAGGTTGCAGCGGTGTGTTCAAGGTTCTGTCCTATTCTCTGTCCAACAAAGATTGTCATTACAGGAAAAATAGGACGTTTGCATCTACACAAGTTTGGTTGCAGCGTAGCGTAGTGCATAAGCCTATCGCATTAGTTCTTACCGCGATGCCGTAGCATGCATAATAAATACATATACTATTTCTGATCCTTAGAGCTTTAGAAAAAAGTATTAATTCTGTAAGCTCTTGCACACAAACTATAGAAAAAGGAATAGCTAGTTGCTTGATGTAAGTAGGTAATCTTCGCAATGGTAACTTATTTGGCGGTTTGTTTACCCATTGTCTATACGGCTGTGGGCTAGACTATGGGCTAGATAGGTCATGAGGGATGTACGGTTCGTCGCTTAAAAAAGAAATTACAAAAACAATGCTATGGGAGTATGAGTGGCATTTTGATTCATGGAGTACCTTAGTAATTCGGTAGGTCCCACTGATTTGAAAAAAATCTTTCTCATAAGGCCTGTACTGACAATGTTTATTGGAGAGAGTTTAGAGAGAATGGGTGGCATGAGGATTGTGTTCATAAAAGTACGGGGTCGGATTCAAAAAATGTTATCTTCGTTGTTCCTTGAGCGATTTCAATAAAACTGACACAGGTTATAGCTGACGGCTCAAGAGTTTGCAGAAAATCAACTTCTTTTTTTTGGGGTAACCAAGCGAACGATACAACAAAAATTTAATAAAAATCTCCTGTGTATAAAGCTCTCAATATTAGTAACGGTTATTTAATTTTGTAGTTCGAATTTCAACTACTGGTAAAAAATCTTAAATTCAAATACTAAATTTGATTTTAATAAATTTATTTAAAACAAAATTTAAGGCACTTTCATGGTGTCGTATGAGCGTCCACCAGACTATAAATTAATTTTAAAGTTGGTAACTGATGGTCAGATGATACCTAATTGATAAAGAGAGTGGAAACATATATATACTTTAAGTACACAATGGCACCATTTCGCAGAATTAGTTTTCTCTTATAATTTATTTTTTTATTTTCCCTACTATGTGTCAGTTTTTGTTGGCCGAATTTCGGCCGCTGGGCGATACTAGTTTTAATTATTATTACAACTTTTTCAAAAAATTAAAACATTAAATTTTAAACAAACATCTAATGTTGTTTTTTAATTTGTTTTTAATTCATTTAAATAAATCAACACAACTTGGAGACACAAACAACAAAATCTATAATGGAGTTTTCAGAACAGAAGCGATTTCTCAACAGCACACCACACAGCAACACACCACACAAGACAAATAGAACCATAAGCGTATATGAAATACATAGGAGCGATAGCGACACAACACTCCACAACACACCACACGAGATATGTTTGGCTCCAGCTTAAAACATAAGTTTGATGCCTAGTTTGCGCAGTTGATGCGTATCATAAACATTTCGGGAATTGTTTTTTTGTTTGAGTTTTAGAACTTATGTCATTGTAGCAAATGCGCATCTGATGCATTTCCATTTCAACCACATCCGTATTTTCTAAAAGCGCTTCTTTTTTTTTTATTATACCAGCTTGTAAATCTTTTCTTCAAACACAACACAACCAATGCATTGCATTTGGGGGTGATTTCCATTCTTAATTTGATTATATAAGCATCACCCACTTCTACTCAACCAAGAGTCACAAAGTTTAAAAACTTTCATGATGTAGTACAAACTTCACTGTGCCAGAAAATTGCTTTACTAAGAGTTGATTTTCATATATAATTTGCTCAACTTTGTGATTTTGGAAAAAGATTGAATTTCTTTTTTTTTTAATTCTCTTCGTCTTTCATTCTTTCTCAAACTTGTGCAGCATTATCAACCTGTAGACTTCTCTAGGTATTGAGTTACAAAATAATATTGCCATTGTTGGGGATGTATCATTATTTTAGTGTATGTTAATATTATTTTTTGTTTGAAATTCAAAATGAATATAACAATAATTATTAACAAATTGTTATGATTTCTGCCGTTTTCAGTACATATGTTACCGTCAAAAGCCGAAATAATGAAATTCTAGAAATTACCGATAAATCCTAGAACCATTTCTACCATCTGTGCTGAGAAATTCAAGGATTTACCGGTAAATTCTAAAACTTCATTATTTCGGCTTTTTACGGTAACATATATATCAATTAAAAATATTGTCAATATCATTTACCTATGTAAGTAAAAGCATACATTCCAAATACATATTTATGAAGGGAACTTATAAATTAAATTCAAAAGGAGCTCAAAAGTGTTTACATTTTAACTTTATCATTTTGAGAATTCCTTTTAAAAACATCAGCACAATAAAATAACAACCTACGCGAAGACAGCAACAAACCCCACATGATAACAACCTTCCTTACTTTAAACATGATTTGATTAACACCTCTCTGCGAGTTAAATATTTTCCTCGAGGGCAAAAACGCCTAAAGCAGAAAGAAAAAAAAAAACACAAAAATAAATATTTTGTTCGGAACAAAGTATTATACAAAAGTTGTAGGGAGGCTGTTTAATACCACCCAGAAGAAAAAAAAGACTTCCTCCAGACCCCCACATCAGCCATCACACCAAAACAAAATAAAACATGCGCAGATCCTTGATCCTCTCCCGCAGAGATTTTATAAATGCGACTGGAAGGAGTCCTTTCCAATATATTTTCCCAACAAAATACAAGAAACAGATAAAATTTCACCTACGAACGTCATAGAAGGCACATCCCCTTCTTCACTCTGTTATACAGAAACTTCATAATTATCCTCGAAATAGAAAACTTGGTCAGTAGTAACTTTTGGTCCTTACTCGAAATACGTGTGTGTTACCTCGTTTCGTAAAAGTGTCAGCAAAAAAAAAAAGTTAAAGGTGGTGTTAGTGTTTTACTTTAAGAAAACCCTTGCAACTAAAACAACAACAACAACTACTGCTAGAAAAAATCCTTTTAGAATTCCTTACAAATAGAGCAAGGATACCAATTTTGGTTTTACCCTAAGCAAATAAATTAAAAGAAAAAAATAATCACAACCCTTCGTTCCTTATTTTAAAAAATAAATTTTGTGAAGTTGGATAAAATATCCTGAGTGTTTGTGATTTAAGGACATCCCACAATCCTTTTTGTGAAAAAAAAGAAGAAAATAATTAAGAAATTCAGTGATTTTGTGATTTGTGTGGAAAAAAAGTTACAAACAAAATAAACGAAAAACAAAAAAAAAAAAAAACAAAACTTCAAGGATACCAAGGATTATATTAGCTTTGTTGGATTATCTTTCTTCTTCTATCATTGGATAATTCTCTTGAAAGGATACTCATTTGTAAATGGTTGGTATACAGATACAAGACATTAAGATAGATGGATGATGTTATACTGTGTGTTGTGTTGAGTTGCTGCTGTGGATCTCTGTAACTAATTTTATTTAAAAAAGAAAAAATAAATAACCTGCTTCCCTTCCTTGTCCTCATCTTCATCCTTATACATTGCCAAGACTAATTCAATTTATGTCACGAGTATCAGAGCCTTAATCTTCTACTCACACCTATCCCATTCATGTTTTGTGTATCGTCTGGTTTCATCCGATAGAAGAGCAAACAACGACAAACAAAATGTAATCATCTTTACGCATTTTCCATTTCAACTTGTTATGCCACTTTGACACTTCGTTATATTATGTCAAAAAAATATTCGTTCATCTATGCTCCGCCATTCCTTGACAAGGACACCACACGAGCTCGCATCATTCACAGCAAACACTTGACATTCTACGAAATTGAAATATACAGAGGCTGACAATTTTACTACCTTCTCCCACCACCCTCCTTCCATGCCATAATATATTCGAAGGACATCATGTACACTTTCTTTTCTTGTATTATCTTTGGGTGTATAAAGAAGGAGTGAAATTTTGTTGTGGGCTATATGAGCAATTTCATAGAAGAAAAACTTCCTCCAGTTCCTGCTTGTGCTTTATGACGCAAAGAATCCTGTTGATTTGAAATCGTGGGGAGACTGCGGGGAAGGCACAAACATCGGCATCAGCATTAACACTATGGCCGAGTTATTTTTGCTGCCCCGAGAGCTTCTTCGCTCGTAAATAAACGTTTAAGTGGCTAATATTTATGATATTAGAAATATGGCCAAGAGAGTCGATAGGTATATGTATACGGAATGAAACGGATTTCCTTTAAAAGATTTATTTCCTCTTTAACCAGAAGTAGCGATTACAAAGAAATCAGATATACACGGGAGCGGATAAGGATATTTTTAGAGATACAAACATGGCCTGAAGGATGAAAAACGTGTGATGGATCTGGGGAGTTTCCTCGAAGACATTTTTTATGGTTGTGGGCTAATGTATATATAGTTCTGTGTCAGTCAAGTTGGCAAACAGATTTGCCCGCAGTGATTTATGGATTTTGAGGGGTAGACTTGTTATTCGAAACGCAAAATCGTATTAAAAAAAAAGAACCTGCAGATATACATATAGCTCTTATAATATTAAAAGTGATTTGCTTAAAAAGATATTTTCGATATGTATGTAGTCGTTGGAGTAGATTTTATGTGATGCTATTCAAGGGAAGGAGAAGCAAAAAAAGAGATTAGCCTTTTTTTATACTGATGGATATTTCGAGAAATGCTATGTTGTACACACATAACTGTACTGAACGGGATTTCTCTGGGGATATTGGAAATGTCTTTTATTGTGTTCATTTGTATTGCAGATATGACAAGGATTTTATAAGAACTAATGCTAATGGAGAAAAAATACTAAAGCTACTTTAACCCTTATGAATGCTTTTTCACTAAAAAAAAAAGAAAAGCTTAAGAGTTTTCTATGTCCTAACTCAAACAAGTATAAAAACCCTTTCTAAAAATGGCCCCCAGAAATATCTTGTTATAAAAAAGTCTTAAGGGAAGGATAGTGGTCAAAAAATGTTCTTGTATCTTCTACTGACATACCTACTAATATAAGAACGATTATTGTATTGATTTATAGAAGCATTAATGGAAATAACCATTAGAATCATAAATGTACTTGTACGTCCTTTCCTACATAGTACCAAATGGTATCTACTCAAAATTTCTTCATGGCTGCCAGAAGGTTTTTCTTATAATGAGAATGATTTTGATTAAAAATATTTATTTATTTTTCTGTTTTGTGATTTAATAATTTCTATTCATTCCATATTGGAACATATATCCACTTTTAAAAGCTTATTTTTTTTTTTATGAAATTCTGCTGAGTTAGAAATTCAAATAAGCTTTAATTCCCATTGAAAGTTGTTGTACATTTGGTTTGATTTGTCGAATAGAAAATGTTGACATATTACGTCTGTTTGGGAATGTGAAATTTTCACTAAGTTTCCCACACTTTGGTTTTTTTACCTATGGCTTTTGACTAGTGATCTTGATTTCGACCGGGAAATACCCATAGTACCCGGATACTCGGGTACCCGACTTCTACGGGTTTTTGTTATTATTTATTTTTTATGTTTGTAAATATAGAAATAAGTGCTTATGCGCACTTAAGCAGGTTTTTTATAACTGCCCAACCCGCATAAGTACCTCTCAAAACGAGGCATTTATGGTGAGGTACTTATGCGGGTTTAACTGTATAATGTACGTTAAATGCCGAAAAAGGTATGGTTTTAATTAGCTATTATGTTTCAAACGAGTAAGTGGTTCATTGAGAACATAATTCAAAAAAATACCGGAGTACCTGACACCTTATGGGTACCCGGTTATTTGGTATCCGGGTAATAGTCGGAAATTGGTACTATACCGGTTATCCGGGTATCAAGAGCTCTACTTCTGACAGAAAAATTTGAAAATCCACATTCAGAGGTCCCCAAAGCCTGAATTCATAAATCTCAGATAATTTTTGGGTTCTGTGTGCACGTACGCTCGTGCTTTCGAATGTTAAAACGTCTAGTGCCTTTTGCGAGGAATCGACAAAACCTCCAACAGTATATCTTGTCATATAAAAGTGCCGCTCACATAAGCCGTTCGGATTCGGTAATAAACTCTAGGTCCCCTTCATTCCTTCAAACACGCATGCACGCACACAGGAATGCTTGAAAGTTGTAAGTCACTATAGGCCCTTGTTCTGTATGAACTGTTGTACCATCAAATGTAATTTTTTAATTATTATTATTAATCAAGAGTTATTGAATTATTGATTCAAAATAGCTTTTAACGACCTTTAGTTCACAAAAATTGGTGTTTCGTTCGGCGGCGGCGGACTGGCGGGTAAATCTCACTTTGGATTTATCAGCTGACATAGTGAGGGCCTTGTCAGTACGCAATTTCTGTAAAATCAAATTCTGTAAAATTCATTTTACATAGATTTCATGATTAGATAATTCATGGTGTTAGTGAACTATATCCAACAAGATTAGAATTCTTAATCATTTAGCTAGATCGCCACGCTTGCCGCCCCCGGGAGAAAACGCCAATTTTTGTGGACCAAAAACCATCAAAAGCTATTTTGAATCAAAAACTTTTTTTTTGCTTTTAGTCTTCTACTGCGAAGCGGACATAATCCCAAATGCCCAAAATACCCAATGCTAAAATCCCGAATGCCAGAATCTTGAGTTCAAAAAAATCCAGAATGCATTCGCAATTGAGTTCTGAATTTCAATCAATACTTTTTTAGTACTATTTCAGTATAATGTTTAAAGAAATCAAACTGTTTTATAGGGCTTGACTTCTGTGCATTTAGCTGCTTTGGAATTATAGTTAATACCTCTTTCATCTGTTCAATTAATTAATTTTATAAACTATTTACATTTAACACAAGAAATTATCATCAATGATTCTGTCCATTCGGGATTTTGTCATTCGGGATTTTGTCATTCGGGATTTTGGCATTTGGGATTTTTGGCATATTCCGAATTTCGAACCAAACCCTTCTCAATTTGGCTGATTTATTTCAATATTATATAGAACTTGTATTATGAAAACCTTTATATAAAACTAAGCTTGACCCTGGAACTGTGAAAATTGGCTTGGACTAAATTTTATTCCTGTAAAATGGTAAACCGTATTAATATAAGTACACAGACAAATTTTAATCAACATCGTAGTAGTTGTTTTTGAGAAAAATAAGATTAAGGATTAACGATTTTTAAACAATTGTATATGGAAGCTATTTTTATTATTTTATAATAATATTCTAGATAATGTTAAAAACTATGTGTGGTGCAAAGTTTAATAAAAAATGACCCATTAGTTAAAGAAATATCGGGTTTTTAATCCAATTTTTTTTATATTGGTTGGCAATTCTATTAAAAAATTTTCATAAGTTTCAATATCTATAAAAAAAAAATCGAGAAAAACGAAAATCAAAATCAAAACAAAATAGTTTTCTTAGGATTGTTTGGATGTTTTTTTCTTTTCCAAAAAGGTAGCATTTGCCTTTTGAGTTAAACTAATTTTTTGAAAAAAAAACCAATGAAGCCATTTTTAAGAAAAATAAAATGTTCATAAAAATAAAATAAAAAAATAAAAATGTGGCGGAAATGTACAAAAAACGCTTGTTATCAAGTCTGAATTAAATCGACCGATCTATTTAAGCTGTAGGGAACAAATTGTACAACCAACTTTTTGCGTCCTCCATATCATCGTTAAATCTTAGGTTCGATTTTTGTTACGAGTCTCTAACTTCCCATAAGTATATCTACTTAACATATTACCGCAAGTAAAAATCAGTGGATCCATATTCGAGAAAAATAATTTTTTTCATAAAAATGGTAACAAATGGCAGGTATTTATCTACAAATTGATAAGAGCATTGGCACTTATTTCTTCCATTTTAAGTGAATTTTAACCCCCTCCCCTCACCACCACAGGGGGGAAATAGAATTTTTCTCCCATATAATTTTTTTCTGAGAATGATCCCAGGAATAATCCCCAAAATATCCTGCACGAATATCGAAAACATTCTGTTTAATAATAAATTCTCTTTAAAATTTAAAATAGGGGGCTAAAGCTCGAAGACATTTTAGTTAAAAATTCGGTTGAGGAAAAGCAGCTAATTACCTTTCTTAACTCCCCCTTACATTTTTTTATTTTTCTTTCCTAAAAACTCTTCTTTTTTTACGGTTTTGGCTTTCTCTTTTCATCTCAAAATGTTATATAAATTACAATGTCCATAAAATTTAAATTCCAATTGTGAGTGACATCTATGTAATTGGGATAAAGTAAACTTTATCCAAGAGATCTTGATTTTATTTTTTTTTTTTAATTTAATTAGCATAACTCGTTCAAAAAGAGTTCGCTCCTTTTTAAGAAGCCTCAACTCATTTTAGAAAATTAACGACTTCGACCCGATTGTCTAAGAATTAATGGTTATTCTTATTATTTTTCCCAATTAATTAATGCCTTAAAGAAACCACAAACAAATCTCTCTTGGTTTGAATGTTCCACAGTTTCGCAAGGACCAAAGCGAAATAAAGTTTTTTGTGCAATTAATAACTTTATCCTCTACAAAGAAAAAATAAAATACAAAAATTCACAACATTGATGCAATAAAAAAAAAATGAAAACTATAAGGGAAACTCTTGAAAACTTCGATGAAAATTCCATTAGCAGAAACCATACATATACAAAAAAAAGGAATTTAATAGGAAATCAGAAAACTCAACCAACACCAACACTATTTGTGTTGGTGTTGTGGACCAAAACCGAAGCAGCAATAAAATTGATGGACTTACAACGTTGGATAAATTTCTCTCTTCAAAGACTTTCTGCCATTGAAGGCTTGGCAGAAACTCACAAAGTGATGGTAAACTTTTAGACTCTATTGCGTGCAGAAAACAGTTGACAAAAGAAATTTTAATTGTTTCCTTGGATTGCTTCGAATTCGGAATGTTTATAAAAGCCAAACTCAAAAGGGAGGCGGAATGATATTGCGGTTTTGAGAGTGTTGTTGTTGTATATAGAATTGGGCAGAGAATTGATTTATTGATAGCGCATGGAATTCTCTCGGTGTACTCGAATATTGTGCGGTTTTTATGGATTTGGCATCGACTAGGCGTACCAAGTTAATGTTTAACAACAATGTGTTGTTTTCTCTTAGTGAAATTTGATGCTACAGCTCAAGGCCATTACTCAACTTTTGAAACTTTCATCATTGTGTTTATTACTAAAGCGTTTTGTCTTATCCAACATGATGTGCTCGTATGTTCATGACATTTCGAATATCTCTAATCAAATGGTTTTTTTTTTTTATTGGGAACATAATTTATTTAAGCATGAAAAGCATTTCAATCATTTCTGATGAGTCACAAACAATTTAATATTAAGATGATCAAGATGTCTTCTTCTTGCTATGCTTCTGCTGGGTGATAAACATATATGTATAATGAACCAACTTTCATTTCATGTCTGTAAACCTTTAGCTTCAAGTTTTATTAATGCGAAAGTTATGTTCGAATGTTTCTAATATCTCCCTCCTGATTTATTATTCGTCTGGATGCGTAATAACAATTGATTTTGATATTGAGTGATGATTGCTGACTCCAAAAACTTTATAAATGTCTAAAACTTCTTCTTGGCATTGCCACATCACACATCGTAATGGAGAAGGAAAATTCTTTATTTATCATCTTGAAATCGATTTGTTCATTATGGTTGTCACAAACGTTATGTACGTCCATCCAATGACGTTGGTACTTTTGTAATTTATTTGTTTTTTATGACAGTCATGAGTTTTTTTTTATGTACATATTTCAAATGGAATATTGGATGAAATTTCAGAATGTTTTTTTTTGTCAGATATTTCATATGAGGTTTATGTAGGAGGGTAAAGTACATTTAATTTGTTTTATGTACAAAATGACCTCATACCTCATTTAAAGAAAGATATTCACAAATTTGTTTGAAATGTTTTGATGAATATTAAATTAAAAACCCAATTATAAAAATTGAAAGTCTATCGCGGACTCAAAAGTGAAACTTCTATATTCAAGAAAATGTAGGAATATTATAAATCGAGCTCGAGATTTTGATCAAACTTGACATTACGATGATAGGGAAGACGAAAAAAGTGGGGCTCGCAATTCAGTCTGTCTGATGATTGTTCGTTCGCCTACAGCCAAAACGGATGGGTCGATTTTCCAAAAAACTTGTTATTTAAAGTTTTTTTTTGACATTCCCTTAAATAAAATAAATTTGGTGGCACAAACGGCTCATGAAGAACCAGGGCCTAGTGACTTACAACTCTCAACCATTCCTGTGTGCGTGTCTGCAGGAATGGAGGGGACCTACAGTTTATTGCCGAATCCGAACGGCTAAGGTGAGCGGCACTTTTCTATGACAAGAGATACTCTTGGAGGATTTGTCACTTGCTCGCAAGAGGTAGTAGCTCCGAAAAAAACTTAAGGTGGAAGCGGCTGGTATTGAACTCCAGACCTCTGGCATGACAGTCCAACGCACTAACCATTACGCCACGGGCTACTACGACATTCCCCTTAGGTCTATATTTTAAAACCAAAATGAACGGTACTTTCCATATAATATTTTTTAGCATTTTCGAAAATGGTATTTTACTCAAAATAGCTTCACAGATTTTCTAAAAAAAAATAGATATGTAAGGTATAGGCTATGTTTTTAGTGAAAATAATGATGATCTATCTGACTGTTTGACTAAAGCCTCCCCCGATAATTTTTTAGATCTAAAAATAAGGGTACCTGCCATATAAATTGAGTTCATTTTACTAGGCATGGGCTACATAGAAAACAATTTTTAGAAAAATGTTTATTAATGGTTTCTCCCATGAATGAAATGAACTGATTTTGATCAATTTTTTGATATGAATATTTTGAAAAGTTTAAATACTATTATTTACCCAAATTTTCAATTTAAAAAAATATTTTTTGATTTTGAAAAAAGACTATGAGTCCATTTTTATTAAAATTGGCACCAAGAATAAGTTTTCTTCTATTTTTAACAAATAACAAAATTATAGACTGAAAATAACATTATTGACGCAAAATTTCAAACAGCCTGATGCTATGGTATTAGCATGATACTACTTAACAATTTTATAACTTTAAAACTCTTTACTAAAATATTTTTAGTTTTAAACATTTTCTAACTAGTATCATACTAAACCTTTTCTAGCTGAACACGCCTATAAAACAGTGACAGTTCAACCCATTTTTGCAACTATAGCTGCCAAAGTGACACTTGGATTTATTATGAAACTAAAAAGATAAAATAGTCATTTGTCGATTTTAAATTTAGTAAAATGTTAAAAAGATAATATGTATGATCCTATAACTCGTTTAAAATTTGGAAAAGCTGGTTTTTAGCCTAGCATCATACTAAAAATGCTTTAACATCATACTAAATCGTCTAAAATTTTGCGCCATTATCTGCCATACAATTGTCAAGAAACTATTAGGAAAATCTTATTTTTCTCAAAAACAATGGAGAGATAATGAATACTTACAAAAATGGCGTACCTATTTTTTTTTTCTGAAAACTTTTTAAAAAAATTTTACATAAGTATAAAAAATTATGTTCTTAAACCATTTTTTTTTGTCATAGCCAAGATTTGTCTAAGAAATCCAGATGGTGTACATTATGTTATTCTTAAACCAATTTTCAATAAAATCTCCATGTTGTTGTAGTAGCTCATGAAGCACTGGTTTGTACGTTTGACAGTCACGTAGAGGTCTGGGTTCGATTTTCAGCCTCTGCCACCTAAAAATGTTTTTTCAGGGCTACAGCTTCTTGCGGGGAATTGACAAATTCCCCAAGAGACGTATTTCCTTTCATAGAAAAGTGCCGCTCATATTAGCCGTTCGGATTTGGCAATAAAAACTGTAGGTCACCTCCATTCCTGCAGACACGCACTCCCTAGGCCCTAGTTCTTCATGAGCTGTTGTGCCACCAAATTTATTTATTTTTTAATTTCCATGTTCATTTTTAACAATTTTTCAGTTTAAACTGTAACTTTTTTTTGTAAATCAGACGAATTTTCAATATTCAGACTTAAAATGCACAGTGTGATTGTATATATAGGAGCAAGTGACCTAGTCGTGCATTTTATTTTTTTAACGAATCCATAGCCATGTAGAACTTATACGAGTACCTATACACATCGCAAGTCAAAAATGTATTCATCATAGCAAGTTATGAATCAATAGAAGCCACTTGGTTTGAGTATACTGAGTACAAGTCTCGCTTGAACAATCTGTTTTAGCCACAGCAAGGTGTTATCAACTCAGTAATTTCTCTCATCAATACATATTCTGTATAGCAAATTATCGCCTAGTTGGTAGGGTGCTCCATCAGTTTTCATGCACAAGAAATGCAACTTCCGTAATAAGCTAGCAGCCTATTTACATACATAGATAATGAAATAGATAATCCTAATGATATAGTACATTTTATTTTATCTATTAATTGAATTAATAAATCAATCCATGATGCAACAACTTGTACAATATTATGTAAGGGAAATCAATTCAAGAAACTCCCCCTCAAGTTTGCTTTTTGTTGGTATAATTTGTACATTACGTTAAGCCCACTTCACTTACCCCATATATGTACCTACGTTTACGTAATAGTAATAATAATGATTCTTTTTAATTGTTTTCCGTTTTGTATAATACTAATTTATTTTCCTTTATCCTTACATCCATACAAGCATGAAAGATGTTAACTTAATTACATAATCTGCATAATCAGTAAGTGTGAAATACAAAACCATCGAACCCCATATTCCTTTGTATCTCAAACAATCTATTTCTGACCATTGATTATAGCCTTTTCTGGTTTGCCAGAGTTGAGTTATAAAACCCATTCGAATATTTATGACTTTGTTTGCATTAATTTGTAGAGGGTGTATTTTGTAGGTATTTCTGGTGTACTCCTTTGAATACACATACATACGAGTTAGCTCCTCTTCTCCTAACCAATCCATCCTATCCTACAATTTACATTTTATATTATAAAACCTACTTTGAAATTTCGTTTGAGATTTTATTTTGCCAGGAATGTGTGTTATTATCCTTTTTGTTGATTGTATTTTTGAATTGTACTTGCACACATGACGCACAGAACCTTTGTAGAGTGGGATTTTATGGAACAGAACAGGGTAATCTAATAAAAATTGTATGTAATACTTTTCGAAAGGATTTAAATTGGGAAGGGGGAGAGAGACGGAAATGGTCGCTGATGCTTAATTTGTATTTATGATTCCTTGTTTTAAAAAATAATATTTAATCATTTCGTTTTTTTGTTTAACCAAAACGAATACTACGATGACGGAAAAGTAAAAAAGGTAGGTTTTTCCATACCGTTTCCTGGGTCCTATTTCATAAAAATTGACAGGTGACAATTCTACAAATTTGTCACACTTTTCTGACAAATTTGTATTTCATTAAAAACATTGACAGGTGAAAAATTAGTCAGAAATATACAATGATAAATTTGTCATGACAATTTTGTCATTGTCATATACTGACACATTTGTAGTGACAATTTGGCATTTTATGATCTTGAAGTTTGTTATGGCCTACATAACGTTCTGCAGTGCCCATGTCGAATAACGATGAAAAAAAGAAACAAAACTGAGAATCGTCATCACTTTCACTTGAAAAAAAATATTATTAGGTTTGTTCGTGTACTTCCGGACTAAAACTGGCAAATTATTAAATTTTGAGGAGTGGGGATGAAATTCTCTCAAAGAGAATGGAAATAGTCCAAAAATACACGAACGCTTTGAACCAAAAATGTCTGCCACATTTTAAACATCACCAAAAAGTAAACAAAAGAAAAAGTAAACAAATTAAATTGAACTTCCTTCTATTTTTTTCAATGGTTTATTAAAAAAATAAATAAGATGAAAACAAAGAAAAATATTCACTTCTAACAAAAAAACAAACTAAAAGTAAACAAACAGCAGCAATTTTTTTTTTTTTTTTTTTTTCTCACTACCTTTCAGGCAGAACACCGAACTTACCATTTTCTGCCGGAAGAAATTTCTCGGGTAAAATTTGGCAAGAAGGGGAAATAATTTATTCTCTCTCGAGCGCTCTCTTCTACCCAAAACTACCCGAAATGTGCATACGCGAACAGGTTTGGACTAAATCTGGTAGAAAATGGTAGTTTTGGGTAATTTCGGACTTGTACGCGAACGCACCTATTATTTAACATTTTAGCTCAACTTCTGTCTTTTCATTGTCAACATTTTTTGACCGTGACTGAGTTTCCTGTAACAATTGTCAGTTATGTAATTTGTATATTTTTTTTTATTTCATTAAAGAATTGTCACTACAAATTTGTCATAAAATTCCTGGCAATTGTAGAAAAATACTTGACAGTCCATTGTCATTACAATTTTTTATGAACCAAAAAGTTAACAACTGTCGGGAATTTTGCGACAATTCTACAAAATTGTCAAATTGCTTATGGCACGGATTTTGACAATTGTCAAGTTGTAAACTACAAAATTGTCACCTGTTATCTGTGGCAATTGTCAATGTTTATGGCCCAGAGGTCTCTGCGTCCACTCTGTAATTTGAACTAGATACCCTGAACGGGTAGACCGATTTGCTGCAAATTTGGTGCAGACAATTTTTATGAGATTTTCGAAAAAATAAATTATTTTTTTTTTTGTTTTAGCAGATTTAAAACGCAGATTTCGTTCTTTTTTTTTTCCTCAGGAATAGCTCCTACGATATTGATTAACCATCGTATTTGCAGATATAAAAGTGATTGCATACATTTAAAGGCTCTACTGATTCTGTTATAATTTTGTAATCTGGTGGTTTAAAATAGTTCAAGAGTTTTATTGGAAAATTTTTTAATTAGCACAGTAACACAGGTTCCAATAAAACGCTAATTGATCCACTTTATGTCCACTCTATATTTCCTATGTGGCTGTGTTCGTTAAGTATTTTTGTTTCCCTGTCTCCACAGTGCATAATTTTAAGTCTGTTCGTTTGCTTTCTGCACTAAATTTGTAACGTCTGTCGAATTTAGAGGACTGGGTATAAAAAAAAATAATGCTTTTTGAACAAAAATTGTTTTAAACGTCAAAAATGTTAACAAAAGCTTACAAAACAAAAATGTTAACAAAGCGACAACATTTGAATTTTTCTTGTACTTGTAACTGTTATATTCTTTATGAACTTTCACTAACGAAACCTTCAAAGATTACAGCAACACTTTATTGAAAAGCCTTATTACTAAATAACATGAAAAAATAACAAAACAAATTTTAAATCTACCGAACTACTTGTTTACTTCTGTTGACAGATCTCACATATCTGCGCGAAGAAATTTCTTGGGCAAAAATTGTCAGGAAGGGCCGAAGGCGAAATGTTTTACTTTCACGTAAGCATTCTCTTTTGCCTAAAACTACAGAATTTTAGCGTAAAAGAACAGGATTTTAGTAAATTTGTCTACAATTTCTAAAAATTGTCACTTTTGGGGAGTAAAAGAACAGACCTTTTATTTCTTGATTATGATTATGTATGTCTTGCAATTTGTCATGGCTATGAAATATCAGCAATATCGTCCGGTGAAATATTTTTAGTTGTTCACAACATTGACCTATTTGGAAACAATTTGGTTTTTCTAGATTATATGTAAATATTGTTGAACACATATCCCTTTTAGGTGAAAAACAAACTACTTTACCGACACTTGCGGTTCAAGTCATTAATACCGTTCTACAGTGAAATGTTCGTATTAAAAATTTCTTATTAAAAATGTCAACGCTCTGACTACTTTGATATTTAATGGCTTATTTAAAGGCAATTTTGTTTTTTGTTATTGTTTACCGAGGGAAATCTTACTTCGCTAGTTATAAAATTTCCAATAAAACACGCCTAAGGCCCATTTGCTGAAACGAAACTTAAATATTTATGTTAAACTTAAACGCTTACGTTCTACTTTTTCCTCAGCGTAAACTGTCACATAAGCTCTTATGTTGAACTTGAATATTTAAGTTTCGTTTCAGCAAATGGCCCTTAGTTAGGTTGCATTTCAAAATTTTTAAAAACACATAATATATTTTCTTTTTAAACAAAAAAAAACCTTTTTTTTTTTAGTACATTTTTTTGACTATTTTTTTAGGAAATTATATGATGTTTTATTGGAGTTGATTTTGAAAATTACCATGCACTTAATTGAGGACTTTATGGTCATCGTCAAATTGTTTTAAGTTCACAATAATTGCTTTATGGACTTAAAACTTACCCAAAAGTGGGTAAAAAGTTCATTGTAAAGGGCTAATGGATCTGCGCATGTCCTTTTTGTAGATGTTTCGTTTGTATTTTCTGCTTTTGTGTCGCTATTATCAAAAACTTCAATTTAACCTAGATTTATCCATTGGGAATGATGTGCATGTATCGTAACCTTAATAAAGTGATGCGGAGTGTTTAAATTGCTAAGTCACACAAATGGGATTAAGGCTTACTTCAAAAGAAATCCAGGGTCAGGCACTCATTTAGAAATGTTACGAATACATTTTGTGATACCAGTATGTGATAGACATAAAAGCTTATGTTGCCATTTTACATCTACCATAAAGAAGGTCCCTTAAGAGTAATGACACAGAGATATAATATCAAAGTTAGAGAAAAGTATAATGTTTGTATTAGGAGGTCGTTTAGTAACCAGCATGATTGTCTTTTGAAAAAGAAATTGTAACTGTTAGACGCATTTAATATCCCCCACCCCCCAATTCAAATAGAACTTTTTTCCAATCAAATTTAACTCCATACTCTTTCCACTTTTATATGCTAGTTCTCATTTTTATCGACTATTTCTACTTTTGTCAAGCCATCAGCAAAAAAAAAAAAATTTTGTCAATTACTTCCGGTACCTACATCCAATTTAAACTTTGTAAAAGAATTTCATATATCAACACAGATCTATTTTTTTTTTTTTTTTTTTTTATAGCTCATCTCCACCCCGGCAATGTCGTTTTTGCAGTAAATATGTTAAAAGATTATTTACAGCAAAAAAATCACACTTCTCGTAAACACTGTATTATGTCCTTTTTAGTCCTTTATTCATTTTTTTTTAGATTTGATGGCTAATGTTATTCAAATGTTAGGTTTATCCTTTTTTATCCTGAATAGAAATCCTTGTGCAAAAAAAAAAAACAAACATTCCTAGCCTCTTGTCTAGCGCAGGATGAAATTTATCACATGAACATTCCATTACCATGTAGGAGCCTGGTGTGTACATCATAACGATAACGACGAGTATGAGGTGGTGTATCTTTAAAGTGTCACAAAACTGACGATGATGATGAGAATATGACATTTTTCAGTTGATACAAACAACATACATATATGCATACCGAATGTATGTATTTATGTACTGCGTACCTATATAAACCTTTGTAAGTATAGAAAAACAGTTCACACATCTTCCTGCCAGTACCTACCTACATATGAAGTAATGTACCCATGGTTTAGATTAGACATAATGGAAGAGATATCATGCGAAAGGATATGTTTCTAGCAGATTTTGTACTCCTTTTCTTTTTATTATTCCTCTGGAGATCCAAAAGAGGCAGTCATCATAGAAAGTTAACTCTGTTTAGGTTGGATCCTACAAAAAAAAAAAAAAAAGTTGGTGGCAAATGGTTTTTGTTTTCGTTATTGGATCATTGCCAACAAAAGACTTGTTGGTTCTTATAAGGATGCGGGGTAGCAGTAAAAATTGTTGTATAGATGTTGAAGAACCTTATGACAAAGTTATTGTATTTTTGTTATGTTATGAAGGACATTAACCACATAACTTTCAAAACGTGATTTGAAATAAATTTGAAATTTATCTCCAGCAAAATTCCACAGATGATAATTTGAAATATTTAACTCGCAACGAGTGTTATAGTAAGGCATGTGATATTGGGAATTATATATATCTGCTGTTGAAGGAATTATAATGGTAAGAGATTCCTTTTGAAATTGTTTTTTTTTTATTACAGTGAAAAATCTGTATTTATATGTTTTAACTAAGAATTTATAAAATTATTAGCCCTACTCCATGTATGTAGTTATAGGGGTGTTACAGCAGGCAACCAATTATCAATCGTCAATGTACAAAAACCGTTTGAACAAAAAAAAAAAAAAAAAAAAAAAAAAACAATTCAGAAAGATGCAATTTATTGATTTATTGTTAACATGAGTTTCCCACTTTTCCTGCCTAATTTTCCAATTTTTATCTCCGTAGTCAGTTTATCTGTTTTATATATTTTTCAACGCAAGAATCTCCATTTAATTTGGATGATGTTCAACCGAGTTATGCGCGTACAAACACAATGTCATTTCATGTATTAGGTACATGTATTAGGCACATGTTGATATGAGAAGTGAGAGAGGTGAAAAAATCCTCTTTTTTAATCTTAACCTGTTTATAGTACCTACTTATATCTATGACATTACAGACCCTTTAAAATAAATAATACAAAATATGCATTAGCGGAGTCATTGTGGCGTATACGTACTTTTTTTTATCAACATTATATTAGTTATATTTAAAAATTTGTACATCACAGCTTTACAGTTCATTTTATATACAGTAGATGACGGATATAAGAAAGTCTCATATAAGAAAAACACGCTTATAACACAGCCATTCCAAAACACCATGCAAATTCCCATAAAGATACGTGTTAAATAAACCTCATATAAGAAAAACGTTGATAAGAAAATAAACTGATATAAGAAACTTATTTTGATATAAAATCTCAAGATCGACGAGAAAGAAAAAAGCCCATACATTTGACATTTCTTATAGGCATTTTTATTTATATAAGAAATTTTCTTTCTTATATACAATTTTTTATATAAGAAAACACGGATATAAGAAAGGAATTCCTTGGATTTTTTGAGTTTCTTATATCCGTCATCTACTGTACTTGTTACGAGATACATTTTGAATAGCAAATCAATATTAAGCCAAAATAAGTTATAATTCGAGTTAAGTCAGAGTTTGTTGTTTAAAAAAAAATTGAAATCGATTGCAAATTTTATTCCACTAACATTTTTGTTGTCTTTTTATCATTGACGAAGACGTCAATTCTTTGCATATTTTCTATATATTAAGCTTTTCTTAGTACCACAAATATCTATATGAAACTATGTGAAGAACTATCCGAAATTCTACATCAATAGGAACGAATAAGCTATACTTTTTTCACAAATTTTAATTAAATTATTAATGCCCCTTCCTATACAAATCGGTTGATGTTCAGCCGAATTGTGCACCTAAAAACAAAAACCCAATTCAGCAAGTACGACTTTCATGATTTACCAGCTTTTCCGGTAAAATGTTCCAATTTTAATCTCCGTAGTGTAATAATCTGGATCAATATAAATCCAAGGAAAAATTCCCCTTCCAATTCGGATGATGTTGAGCCGTGTTATGCGCATACGAACACAAAAAATGATTCATTTTTATGCACAAAAGAGGCTGGGTTCCCTTTAAAACTCGACACCCAGTGTAATTTTTTATAAGAAAATTACCAATTAAAAATCTTCGAAAAACTTATCAGTTGTGCAATCATGGGAAGGCTGTTTGCTCTAAATATATATGCGACACGAAAAATTTCAAAAATTAATAGCAGTTTCTTTTACAGTTTTTTTTTTGTTGGCCTAGAAAAAAACCGTTAGTTGAATTCTTTTACAAGCCGTATCAATTACTAATTATGGCATTGTGTGTAGACTAATACTATCCCGGAGTTGATATCATTGATTGTTCTCGAGACATTCGAGCCGAAAAACATCTTTTAACAATTTTTAGCAGTTTTTTTAGCCTAGAAAAAAACAGTTAATTGATTTTTCTTACAAATTCTACCGATTATTAAGTATAATTTTGTGTATTAAATAAATTATGTGTATTAAATAAAATTAACGCGAAGTTAATATCTTTGTGTGTTCTTAAGATATTTGAAATTTTTCAACAATTTTTAATGTTTTTTTTTTTTTTAATTTAAAAAAAACTGTTGGTTGATTAAAAAAAAAAATCACTATGTCATTGTGTATAGAATGAAACCAGGCTGAAGTCGATAGCATTATTTCTTCTAGAGATATTCGAGAAACAAGCCATTTTACAACTTTTTTTTAAAGATTACTGTAGTAAAAAAAACCGCCAATTAAAATTTTCTGAAAATCCTTTGTGCACGTTATGGCCTTATTATCTGTAAAATTAAATTTATTTGAAGTCGATATCTCTATGCGTTCTCGAGATATCGTCAGCGAAAAAAAGCTTACGAAAGTACGAACGTAAACGTACACAGACATCTCTCTATAAAAAACAATGTAATCCGACTCCAGAGGTCTCTAAACGTCGAGAAATGTCAAAATTTTCAATTTCACAAATCGTACCAATTACAATAACTTCCAATGGGAAATTAATAAATATAAATAACACCGGGTCTTCACCTGAAATATTTCATATAGTATACCATAAAATATTTGTTGGGCATTTTTATAGCTTACTATTTAATTTGTCTCTAAATTTTCACAGGGCAAAGTTATGAAGTTATGAATTAAAAGAATTGGTTTATAGTTAATTTTGTTTAAATCCACAAGAAAAAATCTAAAAAAATAGGTTTATAAAAAATATACAATAAAATGTAATTTAAGTCAAATTTTCTTTAAAGTATAGGTTTGTTTTAAGGGCAAGTACATATATGGTATTTATATGAACAGTAAATTACCTTTTTCGAAAAGCCTTATGTACATCTAAAAACAGTTATTTATGTGTATAAATATAGGTAAAAGTTATTCTAAAGGGTTTAAACAATGAGCTCTATTACTTCTTCAAACTGGTTTCATTTTAAATCAATATACAATATCATACCGAACCCTTTTTATAAGTGGATCTATTTTAAGAAAACCCAATATTTACACAATAAACTTTTTGTATAGCCAAATATGTATGTGTATATGCAGTATATATACATATTATATTATATTATTCTATATACATAAATTGATTTTATTCATTTAGTTATAGTGGTCGTCCTTTCAAGAGCTTATCTTTTCTGTCTATATCCTTCAGCATGAGTCAAGTATTTGTTATGAGGTTGAAAAGCAGAAAAGGTGTAGTGTAGAAGAGGATAGGAAGGATTTTCAAAATTCATTCATTTTCTTCATTCATTTTAGGATTTTGTTTTGTCTCCCCAAAACACAAAGCATTTTCTTTTGTGTTATTTTCTTATGTTTTGTGTATAAAATTTGAGAAGATTATCAATGACCAATCTTGAGATTGTTCTTTCAAATGAAAAATCTAAATGCTGAAAGGACTTCAAGTTGAAAAGATTTTAATAAAAAAAAAACATAATTCAAAGAGTATCTTGCTCAGGCAAGGGGATATTGAATGAAATCAACAAAATATATTAAAACCAAAATTTATTATCTATCTTTTCAGAACTGAGAAAACTGATTGATTTAAATATTATATGTACATTGTGCTGCCACAATCATTACTATTATATAAAGACGAAACAAATATTTTGTTTGTCCGCGTTTTTCTCAGAAAGTATTCAACCGATTTACTTGAAACAAATTTTATAATTTTCTTTATTCTTTAAAACATGTAAATAGATATTTTGTATTTGTTAAATATAATTGTTGAATTAGATTGTTAATTTTTAAGAAAATTTCGTACACTTTTTTGTCGAAGTTGACCAACATATTCAATTATGTTTTTAAACCTGTTTGATATTTTACAAAAATGGGATTTCTTGTATAAAGACAATAGTTTTATGCAAATTTTAAGCCCTTAATCATTTCTTAACTGTATTTACAAGCTAAGAAATAAATTTATGTTCAAATTATAAATTTATCAACTTTTTGTATTATTGCAACTATAAATTCGATTCAATCGCAATGACTGGGTTGCTGCTTTGTTCCATTTCATTATCGTTCCGTGTTTTGAGCATTTTCTTTTGTTTATTGGCCTTCTGAATCTCTGTCCACTCAATTGTTCGCTCATCCACTCATTTACATTTGTATTCCTTCTTTCATTCCACTTAATTGTTGACTTTTTGTAAATGTTGAAGCAACGCGAGCACGGGTCGGCTAGTAAAATATATTTGAGCTGTAATATTTTCTCAAAAGCATTATTTTGATTTTAGAATTTAAGAAAGATAAACACCGATTTATACTTTATTTTTTCTTAAAAAAAAAAAAGAATATCGTTACTGAAATTATGGATTTTCATATATTTTTACAAACGTATTTATTAGATTTTTGATTGTTTAAACTGTGTCCAAGTATAGAAAAAAAAAATATTGCATGTCAAGGTTTAGACAATTCATTTCATTGTCCAAAGTCAGATAAGAAGTTAGATCACTTTAGCAACGGTTTTTTAAAGTTAGACAACGTTTATTAATATACTACCGTTAGTTTTATTTTTTTTAAGTGTCCTAAATTAGGCAAAATAATTCCCTTTCCACGCGATTTTTTTCTTGGCATACCTTAATTGCTTTAGGTTTTTTTTGTCGAATTTTATGCGAATCATCTTGTAAACAATACATAAAAAGGAAGGAACTGGATTTTATCGTGGAAGTCCAATTACGGAAATGCATTTCTCTCTATAGTTATAATTAATGTAAAAAATACTCTCTCAATTCATTTTAAATCCAATAAAAGGAACTCAAACACACTCATTATATTGAAATTAAAATGCTGTACATAAGCCAAAAGCCCTTAAACGACTCTCATGGTGAGCGTGATTTTGTCGTTTGTCTTTTCGAGAATCAATACTATACCATAATCTGAAAAATATATCCAGACAAAAATATATATTTTAAATACAAAAAAAAAAATATATTAAAATACTGTCCGTGGACATTTTTATTCGAATTTTGCACACACGTAATATCTCCACCATATCGAAATAATAATTATTATTGTTGTTAAAACAATCTTCTTTCGACAGATAAAAATAAAATTTAAAAAAAAAAAATATTTTAGGTATGTACCGCACTGAAAATTATTGGAATCGAACCTCCTCCACCCAGAAATAAATTTAATGTTCTGAAAATTAATTTATTTTCTCTTCTTTCATTAAATCCAAATAAATGTGAAATGGGGGAAGGAAAAAAAAACAATTTGCACGTTCAGCCTAGTGCCTGGGAGTATCACTTTTAAACGTAATCAACCAACAAAGAACGTGCACAGTTTTTCAAAAAAAAAAAAAGAAAAACCAAAACAAAAACGCACAAAAATATTGGGATTAAAATTAATCGAAATGAAGTCGAAGTTTTTAACATCGAAAAAACCCCACTTCTGAATATATGTATACATGTAAAATGCATATTTTTATTCGATTGAGTTTCATACCTGAAAACCGGATAATTGTATTCACTCAAAAAAAATTCAACCGGAAAATTTTGTACTACGTCAAGGACTTTCTGCTTTTTTTTTACAAACAAAAACGTGCAAAAAAACTAAAGTGTGGTTAAATTATAAACGAAAATTGGTTGAAAAAAAAGATAACATATTTCACCAAGAGTGAAATTTATATTTTTCCGCATGAAAAAGGACACGCTTGGGAGTATGTATGTATGTTGCCGTTTAATTGCAAGCACAGTTTTAATGTTCTGATGCTGAATTTCAATGATACTTGTTTTAATTGTCTAAAGACGTCTTATTTCTCATCAAGAACACTATCAAGAAAAATAGAAAGGACCTTAATTCGAAGGCTATAAAGGAGTATTGTACAGAACTTTAATAACACTCCTTAAACCTATTTAAGGGCTTAGTATGTTTTATAGCACATTCACGGCGGCGTGGTAGGTACATAAGGGTAAAATGAGGAAAAATAAATTGCTCATGTTGTTGCCCAATATACCTACCAACAGAAGGGGGAGAGTCATATGGTGCAGTAATTATTATGATTTTCCAAAACTACGTCGAGGCGTGTATAATTACGATGTTTAAGCGTTAAATGCTGGAAAAATTATTATTAATGATGCTATAATAAGTGATGAAATTTTGAGGGTGAAATTTATTTTAGTTTTGTGTTATTTTAAATATGAATTCGAATATAACATATTATTATAGTTGCTGCCTGGTAGCATGCGATAAGCAACTAACATAGCAATTTATTATATTATATCTATGTACATAATTTTTATATTTGAATTTAATAAATTAGTCAATTAAAATCAATTGGAACCTAAAACTAAATCATTAAGTATTTAAATGACATCATCATGAATATTGTTCAATATTTTAAATGATTTTATAATTTTATTCATTAGATTCCAAAAATATATGACACTGATATACAGGACATACTTCACGCTGGTATATGTTATAATGTATAATTTTTTCATATAACACTATAACATATGTAGATGTACAACTTGTTTTTGAAAAGCGCATTTGCATAAAGCTATAAAAGAACACTGCAAAATGATTCTAGAAAAAAAAGGACCAAACTAGTAATTAAAAAAAAATCGATTAAACTGCCTTAAATATATCACAATTATAAATTCGCTACTCCCTGGGAAAAAATAACTGACAGACTTTTAAACGTCACACCAAATTGCTGATAGACGTGATACAAGAAATTCTATTCAAACATTTATGTAATTGCAATCACGTCTGTAAGTGCTTTGGCATCGTTTTAAAAGTTTTCTTGTCACTTATTCTATTTCATTTTCATGGGTCCTGGGAGATGGTAACAAAAAAAAATATCTAATTCAAGTCAGGAGAAAAAAGGAAAAACAAAATTTCAAATATAATAAACAATTTAGGTAATCAAGCTCAAATAAAATATTTTAAGAGAAGCAGTCATCAGGAAACTTTTTACTTACATAATATTAAGTTAAGCGCTTCTATACGATGTAGAACCACATAGTTTAGTTATCAACCAATAAGCACCTCCAAGCAGATATATCCTTTAGTAGTGCTGCTTCTAGTTTTTTGCTAAGTTGCTTGTATATAAATACGCAATTCCTTGTAGAATTTGTACAGTTATTGGAGAGATATCGATTTTGAAATTATTTTTTTTTTCGTTTGATCATGGCGGTGCGGTGGAAAGAAATATGCAGAGTCCAGAGGAAAAACGACACAAGTCCAATTTTTTTCAAAATGAAACTAATGATGACATTTTGTAAGCTTTTTTCGAGTACTATATGATTTCTTACCGCCGTAATATTCACGCCGTTTAAAACTTGGTTTATAAGCCCTTAAACCGACTACATTTAACCGAACTAAACCGACAGAATTTAAACGACAAAATCTCGTTTAAATCGGTAATATTCACTCCGTTTAAGCAAAAAATTCCATTCGGTTTACGTCGGTTTAAATTTGTGATTTAAACCGACCGTCGCATAGCATCGCAAGTATGAAAAAAACTAAAAAAGGCTTTTCTTGACATTTATTTTTTGAATTGTCATTTTATATTTAAATAAAATAAATTAATTAATTCGTGTCAAACACAATTACGCATTAGAAATGTCTTTCATTCCTCTTTATCGTGTTTTACGTTGCGAAAAAATGTCAACAATAACGTCCACCGCATTGCGTCTTCCAAACATTCCATGAACGATTTGTTGCGAGTTGAATTCTTCTTGATGATCTGGTTGCAGTTCCGCGTCGGTCGTGAATTCGGGTCCAATATCAATCATATTATATTAAGCAAGATGGCAGGCAACTAAATTTCATCATTTGGACACATAAAAATACTATGTAAACAACATTTGGATCGATTCAAAACACCTTTTTTTTTTGCATTAATGAATTTTGAAAATGCATTATATTATATTATAGTGCTAGGTATGAGGTATTACTGTCAAGTTGAGTCAAATTGAGTGTGGACAGTAACCACGAACTATTCTGATTATTTTGGTTGAATTTTGAAAGTGCATTATGGAGATGTTAGGGCCACGGTATCGCTGCCAGACCATGGCATTTAATTTGCACATATAAACATTATGCTCACAAAATTTGGAGCGGTATAATACACTTAAACTTCACTCATTTTTTTGAATTTTGAAAGTGCATTACGGTGGTCTTAGGGCCGCGATATCGCTAAAAGGTTTATGGCATGTAGTTTGCACTGCGGTATACAAATATCATGCTCACAAATTTTGGAGCGATATAAAACACGTTGAGCAAATCGTTTACCAGCTCTTGGTATATAAGCCCTTTCTGGTTGGTCAACTCTACCCCGATGTGTGAATAACGTGCACAAATATGATGTGTTTGAATAGCCAGAATCGCCGAAAATATGTAACACGATTGAATATTTTGCACTGACTGAATAAACCAATAAAATGTTGAATATTAGCTAAAACCATTTAAACCGTACCTAAACGACACGAAAATGCCTCGTTTAAGTTGGAGTCGGTTTATCGTAGTTAAACCGATCATTCGGTTTATAATTTTGGTTAACGTCGGTTTAAGTGAGTGAATATTACCGATTAGTCGGTTTAAAAATTTTAAACCGACTTCTGAATCTAAACCGATTTTAAACGGCGTGAATATTACGGGCATTAGAACTTTTGTAATAATGTAAAATTTTAAGAAAAACCAAAAAATAAGTCTGAACAGAATTTAAAAAAAATTTTTTTCTTCAAAATTTTGAGTTTGAAAATAAAATTTTCAAAAAGTTTTCACTAAAATAATTCGAATTAAAAACAAAATACAAGAATGGATTTTTGGCTTTAAAATGTATGTTACAACATGACATTCGTACTGTTGCCGTTGTTTTTCAATGATTTTTTTATATTTCCAGCCGATTTTTTAGAATTTTGTCTCTACCGCCTAAACAGGGAGATATACATAGAGATATATCAGATTTTTATCGTGTCTCGACCAAGTCTATACGCCCTAGACTTTTGTCGCATTTTATGCAGAACATTGTAAAGTATAGTACCTAATATAATGCTGATATTATACTGATTAGTGATTACAATGGAAAAAATGGCACAGTTTACATACTACACTCGCAGGCACATTTAACCGCCCACCTCGTATTTCTGTAAATTTAAAAAAACCGTCAAGTTTTAGAAAGCAAAGTTTGAAAAATAAAAATAGAAACGAAAATTCTGAGAAAAAACCACGTTTATTAAAGAATTAACACAAAAAACAAACAAAAACACAAAATACTGAAAAAGATGTTATCTTTTGTTGTTAAAAAAGTTGTAAAATTATTGAAAAACTTAATTTTTTAATAATGGGTGTTTGCGACACAGGCTCTAATTACTTCGTGGAGCCGGTTTGACAATCCGTCAAAGATGTCGTGAACATCCGACTGAGGGATGTTGTGCCACTTCTCTACTGAAGCTGTCTTAAGCTCTCCTAGAGTGGTAGGGACATGTGTTCTCGCTCGGATACGTCTTTTAAGGTTGCCTTAAAGATGATCGATAGGTTTGAGATCTGGACCGCAAGATGGACATGGCAAAACTGGAATCCCGACCTTATTTAGGTAGTTAGTTACAGAACTTGTGGTATGGCAGAGTGCGTTGTCATGCATTAACCGAAAGTGTTCACCAAAAATTGGTGCGAAAGGCATCACATGGTCTTGCAAAACGTTTTCCACGTATATCTGAGCGTTCACACTGCCGCTATCGAACACAACAAGGTCCGTGCGAGCTTCAAAACTGATGCCTCCCCAAACCATTATAGACCCTCTTTGGTAACCCACTGTTTCGGTTATCGTGCATGGAGCAAACCTTTCGTTTTTTCGCCTGTAGACACGCTGACGTTCATCTGGACCTTGTAGACCTATTCTGCTTTCGTCTGAGGTTAAGACGTCCCTTCCTTCCTCTGCAGTCCAGTTAACACATTCTCGCGCAAAACGAAGTCTTGCTATACGGTGCTGTGGGGGCAATTTGGGGCGCGCGCTGGTCGGAAAGCTCTGAAATTTAATTCTGCCAACCTTTTTCTGGTGGCACGTTCACTTACACCAACATTCCTCACCTCAAAAAGACGTGTACGAGCTTCAGTAGCGATGCAAAACTGATTTACCAGTATGTTGTTTAAGTAACTGAAACAATATTAAAAATCGCTTAAATTGAAAAAAATGCTTCGATGACCATTTTATCGGGCGTAATAAGGGTTTTAATTTTTAGTTTCTTGCGAAAATATCAGCTAAACAAAAAACAAATCAGCAGATAAATTATAGTGAACTTTAAAAGTTAGGGTGACGAAAAATGCAGGTGGGCGGATAATTGTGCCTGTGAGTGTATAATATTTACTAAAATAATTCTATTAAATGTAACTATTCATGAAATAAAAATAAAATTATGTTATAGGTCTCAGAACATTCTGTATTACAGAACTTTTTTAATTGAACTAGTATCGTCCCGTGGCCGAAACTCAGCCAACAATAACTGACACAGGTCGAGTTCGTAATAGTAAAACTTCGGCAACAGCATGTTTACTTTTACGAACTCGAGGACACTCTAAGAAGAAAACTTATTCAACTTGTTTGAAAATATTGAAGGAAATAAACATTTTTTTAATTTTTTTTAATATGCGCCAGTGTTTGACAGTACATAAACAAAACTGACGCACAGTGTGTAAATACGTGTCAATTAAGCGTATGTAAGTAAATTAACTTATTTTCCTCGGAATAATTTCGAGTGGAATTGTGCCGTTTTCCTCTGGACCCTTCATATATTTGAGCCGATTTTTATTTTGTTAACATATATATGTATATTCAGAAGGTCATCATTTGGAATGAATTGCAAGAAAATTGAACTTCATCATCATCATCAGCATATCTGTTGGTGCCAACAAAATGAAGAGGCTGGCTCCTTAGTGTTAAAACGAGCAACAACTAAAACAAAATCAAAGAGAGGAATACTATAAATTTGGAATGAATTTTCCCAGCAAAAACATTTCATGTAAAAAAGGTCGCCAAGACTCACATGCAAATAACGCTTTCGCTGTGAAAAAGTTATGAGATCTCATGAAGAAGCCCCTAACTCTACCAGGCCTAACTCCAAGCGCTAACCCTACAAACCCAACGTCGTGGTCAAAAAGTTTGGCTTGGCCGTTTCATAGAGGTTTTGCATGGCAGGCTTCATTTTAAGATAAGTCAATGGGAGCTTGTGTAAGGACTGCGAAACGGCCAAGCCATACTTAACGATGTATAGGGTTTGTAGAGTTAGGGCTTGGAGTTAGGCCTCTCTATCTCTATCCATACCGAACGTCACCAGATGGAAAAGAGCGAATTTCCCCTTTTAAAATACTGCAAATATTACAATTTCTCAAAAAAAAAAATTTGAAAAAAAAACCGCACCATGGCACTTCTGCCATTTAAGAATTGATCAATATCTCCGAAACTGTTGGTTTCTTCTATCTAAATGGGGGTAAATATTGACACCTTTTTTCTGACTTTTTTCTTATTTCACCTAAAATATCTAAGCTCTATCTTTATGATGCATTTTTATGCAAATTGCCTTGTAAATACCTATGACCTACATAACGAACATTTTGTAGGTACATACTACTACTGAAATTTGAATAATTTTCATTTATATCAAAAAAGTATAGCTGTGGCAAACTTTTGACAGGCATTAAAAATGTCCAAAAAAAAAACACCCTATAGCATTCATCTGCACTACGAGCAATTTCTGCAAAAATGTTTCTTCCGTTTGTCAAGGGCGTGTTAGAACATTCAACGAACTAGTTCTTGGAGACCCTTTGGCAAATGATTTTTCTTTCCAACACCATCCAGCATGTTTTTTTGATAGTAGTGAGTCTTTGCGGTCAAATTAGAAGCACTTCATTATTCATCATCAAAGATTCTCTCGCAAAATTTGCCACTTCCTATATGGAAATGGTAACATCCGCATTCATTATAAAGTTGTCAATTCCATTTCTTATACCTACCCTCATATCATTTTCCACTTCAAATTCAAATTTTGAAACTTCTAGACTGTTCCGTTAGCTTTCAGTACGACTTGGTATACCGAACTTATATTATTTGCCTGCCAGGAACTGCAATCCATAAACCAGCATTATAATTGTAAATATAATATTCCACCACATCTCTTAGAGTCGGTTTCCTTTTCAACCATCAAAGCTATTTCAATTTACAAATCTCACCGCATTCACAATATGTTTAATCAAAATATAATGACAAGTTGTATATGGCGTCGTATATATGCTCCACTTGTAGTACATGACGTTTATTATTATCTTATTCATATCATTACACTTTGATTCACTCTCTCAGAGTGTGTGCATTGTGTGGTTGTACCATCATAGAACTTGTCGTTTTATTTCTATATCAACTCTAGCATTATCCATCCGCTCAAATTCATATACAAACGCACATTAATATAGAAAACAGGTTTCATCATTATCTCTGCTTAACTCAATGCGAATATGCTGAACAAAGCTTTCATCTGCAACATCAACGCCATTCCAAGTCACATCTAACCAATACAAACACTCTAAATAATGTGGCTTTTTATGATGTTAGTTGGCCTATAGAGAATTGTCCTTTAAATGAAAATATTAACCATGCGTCATGTCATAACAGAACAGGGACTTGCTCTATATGCTGCGCTCATTGCACATTCACTCGAACAGAAGAAGTCTCTTGGGAGTAAGAGGAGAGGCTTGCAAAGGGAAAACATGGAAATCAGATTACATTATCTATCAGCACCTCTTTTGGAACATGTTAGAAATCAGGGCCGTACTTAAATAAAAATAAGATATAGGCATAGTGAGATACTGCTGCACAAGCATATCGCTTCAGAAGTTCTACTTTTAAAAATGAAGAGACAAATTGAGCCAGGTAAAGATTTCGACATTTGTGTGGCGCGGTTAAAGAAGAATCCCTGCAATTAACCGCACGATCGAAGTAGGCCTTAAGGGTAAAACTATTACTAGAAAACTGAGTATTAAAGCCTTACCTATACTGCATTGAAACCTTTTTGCAAAAAAATGATAAAAAGTGGGAAAGAGATACCTTTACTTATCTACTTTACTTTAGATGGCGCTCACAGACCAGGATGGACTACAGCCTCAACCATCAAGCTCCTCCAGCCAGCACGGTCCCTAGCAAGCTGCCTCCAGTTACGAATTCCAAGTTGGTTGAGGTCGTTCTCCACTTGTGTGCGCCACCTAGGTTGGGGTCTTCCTCTGCTGCGCAGACCGTTAGATGTAGATTCGAAGACTCGTCGCGTGTCGGGCTGGTGCTTTGGTGTCCATACGCTCCACGTGTCCCACCCAGCCATCTCAGCCGCTGTATTTCCAGCTTTTTGAGCAGGTCGACGTGCGTCGCTGTAAAGCCCGTAAAGCTCGTTGTTGAATCTTCTCCTCCATACTCCACGGATACAGACTGGACCGAAAATCACCCGAAAAATCTTCCTTTCTAAGCACCCAAGCAGGTTCTCATCCGATTTTGACAGGGTCCATACATCTGCCCCATATAGCAGGACCGGGATGATTAGGGTCTTATATAAGGTCTCCTTGGTTCTTTGATAGAGGGCTTCATTACTCAAATGCCTTCTTAGCCCGAAGAAACAAATGAGAGTGGGAATATGGTGGTTGAAACACAGTCGGTACTGAGAATCTGAAAAGAACACTGTTCTAGACTACTAAACGGCGAGGATGGCCAAAATTCCGCCGAGAACACTCCATTCAACCTGGACGATGATGGTCAAAATTTTCGTCCACCCGACCTTAATGAAGTGCGGTTAGCGATAGCCAAGCTTAAAACGTACAAGGCTGCTGGTGCGGATGGCCTGCCAGCCGAGCTATTCAAAGCATCTCCTTTCCATTTCCACAAGAAAGGAGATGCTATAACCTGTTCCAACTACAGAGGTATAAGTCTCCTCAAAGTCGCATACAAAATCTTGTCGTCTGTACCGTAAGATCGCTTAAAACCGTTTGTCAACGATCGGATCGGCCCCTATAAGTGTGGTTTTAGGCCCGCTTGTGCAGGATGACGATGGAGAAATCTCGCTGCTCCGTCAAAGTCGGCAAGAACACCACCGAACCCTTTGATGTCGAGAAAGGTTTTAGGCAAGGCGACTCGTTATCATGCAACCTGTTTAACATCGTTCTTGAAGCAATTGTACGCAACTCGCAAGTCAACAACAGAGGTAAAATTTTCCAAAAGTCTGTTCAACTACTTGCTTATGCAGATGATATTGACATTATTGGGAGAACGAAGGGAGCTGTTACCGGCGCGTTTGCAAGTATTGAATCGGAGGAGGCGAAAATGGGTTTGGCTGTTAATGAGGACAAGACGAAGTATATGCTATCATCGAGAAAGGAATCTCAACATCGTCAACTCCGGCAAAACGTCGGTTTTGTACATTTTTAATTGCAATACTATGTTTGAGTCAGAAGCGCAAGATTGCAAAAATGATAACAAAATTGTTCAACATATTCAAAGCTGAATCAAAATCGGTAGATCTAATTTTCATAAAATAAAAAAAAAAATCGAAATAGTTGTATGAAAGCTATCTTGTTCTAGATGAGGCTCTAGCTCAAATTACTTTGGATCCACGGACGCACTGACAGATAGTAATGCAAAAACCCAATTTTTCGGACTTCTCCATCATCGTAGTTCACCAATTTTGTTTACGATTTTAGTATTTTCCGGTGACATTTGTACTAAATTAAATACTCTATATATATTTTGACATTTCAAAGCAATAAAAAATTTCACACTGGGAACAAGAATATTTTGCGAGTACAGAAACAAAAGTGTACATAAAAGTGGATGAGGCTTAACTACATCTATATTCACGACTTTTCGCAATAAAGTGGCAAAAAGTGAAAAACTGTGCGCGAAAAAGCGTACGAAAATTGTGTTTGGTCTGTCATTTCAGATTGAATTTACAGATTAATAAAAAAAATTTTTGCACAAAGGCAAAAAGTCTTGAATGTTAAGTTAAGCCCTTAGTCAAGTGAAGGTAGTATTGAAACTTGTATCGTTTTGCCAAAAACACGCCGCACCTAACCTGTTTGTTGAATAGGCGCCAGTTATATGGATCAGTACAAGATAAAACTAATTCTAGCTATATGTTGAAACGTACAGCAATATGCATGTTCAGGAAAATGAGATCCCTGAGAGTTCGCTCCGTGAAACAGTGAGCAAGCCAAATTGTTTCCCTCAGTATTTTGACAGAAAAACTTTTAGTTGAGGAATCCCGTTTATATGTAACTTAGATTTCTTTGGCCTCCAGCAAATACCACTCGCCTAGTGGTCGTTATTTCATAATCAGCCCCAAAAGGCCCCCCGCCTGGATCCGCCACTGGAGAAAATGTTATCTGTTTTGTAAAATGAATCCAAAGGTTTTAATAGGTATGTACAAAATTCAACGTGTAAGAAAACAATTTTACCAAAAACAAAACATAAATTCGTGAAATATTGGCGCAAACTAGGTCACTGAAAGAAAATACTTCGTCTTGGAGATTTTTGATTTTTCGGAAATTAAAATCCTCAAATTCCTTTATAACAATTCGAGCCCCTATAAGAATAAAGTTGTTAAAAAAAAAGTACGGTTAAATATATAATTTCCACGCTCTCTACATTGACATTTAATGTACCGTGCATCTCATATCAATTTCTTCTATGAATTCAAAAAATGTTTCATTTCAATTTATAAAGTTGAACTGTCTTCAAGGCTCTGAGGCAATAAATACCACCACGAGCTTAGAAAATGCCATTATTTCAGTGTCCTGTAATACTAACTATATACATCCTTCCCTCCTCCAGTGACACACAATTCAATTAGATGCCGCCAACACAGAGCTCCTCATTATTTATGGAAAACGTGTGAATCCTTTACTGATGCTTCGTTGGCTTTTGCAGCTGATGTGATGCTTGTGTTTCTGCTGTTAAAGCTGAATTCGAGGCAGCTGATGTGTAAATGCTAGTAATGTGCATCGTGAATAATTCTTCCATGTTGAATTCTATTCTTTTGTTGCATTGCAACCACCCGCAACATTGTGGTCGTGGTGGCTTTGGCAATGTGTATTTTAATTTGATTTGAAATTTCATGCGCGCTAGAATTTTTTGATGCATCACAAACTCTCAAGCCGCTAATTAGGATTTCGGTTTCTGCATTCATTACATTCAAATGTGCATCCCTGGGAAGTGATGTGATTGAATACTGATAGTGACACGTAATACAAATCAAAATCTCAAAAGCCCTCGATATGACGTTTAATTGAATATGTGAAACTTGTCTTCGTACACTTTTCTGGGATGCAATTTAAAATCATGTCATGGAAACAGATGCTTCTCCACTACGATCGGCTCCCCCCCTCCCCACCAACACTGCACCCTCGGAATCGATTCCGTCCTTGTTGTCCTTGTTTTATTTTTTTTATTTTTTTGTTGCTGATTTTTATGTGTTTCCTCTTTCTCTAGTTTTTTTTTTTTTATTTGATTTTATTGTATTAAAGGAAGCATATGGCAAAAGTTGTAGGATAGTTTTATGTGTCAACATTGGCACAACATTTGAATAACATCCTGGTTCCAGACTTCCCGATGACAGACAGAGTGGTGTGTTAGGGGGACGGAGTGGAATGTAGATAAATTTCAGAAACGTGTGTGTTCCATTTAGATTTGTTTTTTTTTTTGGTTTGATTGAAAGAAAAGTTGTAAAATTGGAAAACATTTTCTTCGAGGTATTGGTGTGCGGTATACGCTTTATACGGTAAGTGGTAGAGGTGTACCACAGATAAATTCGTAGTTGTTCGTTTCGTAAAGTTTTAAACGTGCTGATAGAATGAAGAGTGTCTGTCTGAGACAACATTTCTGTGGAAAATATTCAGGTTTTCGAAAGTTAGGTGTTTCAGTTAGTTACCTTTTTTGTTTCGAAACTTGATCCGTTTATAAAGAAAAAGGTTTTTTTCGGTGCAAATTTAAATGGTTTATAATATTATGTAGGTTTTATATTAAGAAAAAATGTAAATTAAATGGAATTGAATTCAAGTTTTCCCTAAAAGAATTGGTACATATAGCTGTACCTACACATATTACGTGATAACATTAGCAATTTATATTTATTCTCTAGAAAGTTTCAAAAGTTAAAAGAGTCGGTCTAAATAGGTGGGCCAATCTCCTTCAAATTTGGTAGTACAGCGTATTTTTATGTGACGTCTTAGGCAAGAAGCTCACTGAAGTGATAACGAAGTGGAGTGGTAGCGGCGGTGTGGTGATTAAGTAGAAGGGGCAATTGGTAAAACCTCTGTAATTAAATCAAAGTTGAGTGGCGGTGGCATGATATTTTACAGGTGGTGTGGTGCCAGTCTGCTACCACATATCTCGAACATGTTTTAATTTTCAAGTGGCAAGTGATGATTATTGACTTATAGAACGAGAGCTGGTGGACGTAGTAAACCACCGCAGTGCGCGTTAAATCACTTTCATATCACACTTTCAAGCCACTTGTTCACCACTCCACTGCCACTTGCTACTCTTTTACCACTCCACTTCTTTAAAACCTCAGTTCCTTGTCTTGGAGGGAAGTTGTTTGATTTAGCTCAACTGAATATTAATTTTTCTTTTAACCGCTAGAAGTTTTAAACAATTTTCATGCACGTCAGTGTCCACTGTGGAAACCTTCGAGATGTGCGGAGAATTTTTTATTTTGGTCGATTTTTCATTAAATGGATGATTTTTCGAATGGTTAGTGCGTTGGACTGCCATGCCAGATGCCTATGTTTAATACCAGCCGCTTCCACCTTAATTGTTCTTAAGGGCTACTGCTTCTTGCGAAGAAGCGACAAATCCTCCAAGAGTAACTCTTGTCATAGAAAAGTGCCGCTCACCTTAGCCGTTCGTATTCGGCAATAAACTGTAGGTCCCCTCCAATCCTGCAGACACGCATGCAGTAATGATTGAGAGTTGTAAGTCACATAGGTCCTGGTTCTTCATGAGCCGTTGTGCCATCAAATTTATTTTATTTATTTTTTATAATTAAATTATAAATGTTCCTTTCTATTTAATTTATTTTTCGAACTTTCGGCTCCGTAGAGTATTTACCTTTTTTAATATGAATCAAAAAAAAAAAAACAGCAAAAATTTGGGAACAATTCGCCTTATTTCGAGAGTTTATTTGGAATGAAACAATTAATATAAATTTGAAATAGTCGAATAGAAAAATTTTAACGATAAGATTTTTAAAAATTAGTCTATTCGAATTTTCTATTTTGAATAGACTCTCGCAATAAGGCTCGGAACCGATGCACTACCAAATCGTATTAATCGCTAATATCGAAAGACCGTTCGAACAAAAAGCATGCAAATTATTGTTATCACGACTTTCTCACTTTTCCTGCCTAATTTTCTAGTTTTTTCTCCGTACTGTGTTGGATAAATTCACCAAAAAAATCCCCATGCAAATTGAATGATGTTCAGCAGAGTTATGCGCGTACGAAAACAAAAAGGGATTCATTTTTATATTATACAAATAGATTGGAAAAACTTTCTGTCCGATTTTTTGAATCAGTTGCTTTCTATTAGGTTCAACATTTTTGAAAGACATCATCTTAAAGAATCCACTATATTTTCGTTAGTTCCAAATTTTTCACTGTTTTCGAGATATCAAAATGACTATTTCTGTTACTACAGAAGAAGCCGAAATATCTTTTTCGAAGCTGCAATTCATAAAAAAGAGACTTTGTTTACCCCGCTTTCTGCCTGTCCTTCTCTCAAATGAACCAAAAGTTTCTGGAAACTCAGTTTCTTCTTTAAAACTGCATCAAGTCAAAACAAAATTGGTTCACTGTTAAACAGTTTATCGTACTTCTTCCGGTGTCTAATTTTTAGGTTTGTTGGAAGTTGTTCTTGTTTTAAGTTTAGTTAATCGCTGTTAATGGATATAATCATCCATTTCCAATAACCTATTTCACATTCTCTTTTCATCAGCAGGCTGCAAAAGCCCACAACCATTTTAAAAATTAAGATTAAAAAAAAAAAAACAAAATACGAACTCCTCCTATCTTTTTTTTACTTAAAATTTATCCTTTTATATGATATTGTGTTGAGAAAATAAATCACTTCTTAAATCTTATTCTCTAATGTTTTAATAGCCTTCCAACCCTAATACTTGGATAAGTAGAGAATTTGAAGTGATAATCATCTCTAATTACTTATTTATCCTTGCTCAATTTACAATTATTTTGAAGGGCTTTATAAATCTTTTGAGATAAGTATAATATCCTTCGTAAATATTTAAAAAATATTAATATCGTTTTAAACGCAAAAGCTTTCACATAATTTATGGACCCTTTACCAACCAACGTCGAAAATTTTAACCACCAAAGCAATATCTCTCCAGACATGAAAACAATAAGGAAAAGTTAATGACTATGTTTTAGATGTAAGGCTATATCTCATAATTTAAAAAAAATAAAAACTTTAATCCTACTTAGGTAATGCTTAACTTTTTTTTATTCAAATTTCAAACTTTATGGCACATAGTGACTGAACCAATATGCATTAAGCAAAAGTAACTCAAGTGACAAAAAAAAAAACAGGAAAAAAAAATATCCTTTTAGCTTTCTTTCTTAATCCTCGCCCGCAGCAATCTCTGTATAATTTGTTTCTTCTGGCCAATACTACCACCATACCCTTCTCCATCTATCTAGCTCAGGCTCACACACCCAACTGCGGCACATCAAAATATCCCCCTAGCATTTTGTACATCATACTTGGCATCCAAATCCGAACACAAGATTCACTGTCATGTCCCATCGAGCAAATGGATTTTCAAACGACAATTCCTCTTTTATAGTTCCTCTTTTTGATAAGGAAAGATACATTTGACATTTTATGCTTAAATGTTCCGAGGACAAATCTCGCCTGGGCTCGGGTTGTGCAATGTGAGTGTGTGTGTGTGTATAATAGACACTAGGCGTAGTAGCAGAAGGCTATAAATGATATGCTAACAGAGAATTGCCTCTGAACTATAAAAATATTCCATTGAAATAGAAAACAAAAAAGGAAGAATCTGACACATTATGACGATTTATCTATCTAAGCAGTGTGTGGTGTGCGTTGTGTGTGAATGTGTTTGTCTATGTTAAATGAGGACTCGCAGTCCTCTATTCTGTTTGGCTAGAGATCTTTCTTCAGTGTTGCACTCTGCGACAAAAATGTTAACAATGATACACAACAAGCACTTGTCTTCGTACTCGTATGATTCTGGGCCAAGCAAATTGCAACTATGCCACATCCACTTACCACTTACCCCTTACCACTTAAGTCGCAGCGAGGAGGCCAACACGGGAGGACCATATTCCGCTTCATTGGATGCGTTTAAAAGCTAGGGGCTCTAAACGTGTGTGTGGACACTTTGTCCTCCTTGGCTGTGTCCTTTTTTTATTATTTTTTATTTATTATTTTTTTTTTTTTTTGTTTAGACGTGAGCTTCTCTATAAATTGTGTCCTATAAATTCTTCATTGCGCTGGCATTACAATAAGTTTGCGTATCTTGTTTGTTTTGTCATATGATATCTATGAGATTTATTTTTTTCTGAATCTAAAGTTTTCCGGCAAAGAGTGCAAACAAAAACCGAAGTGGACTTAGGACTCAAATAGTTTCAAAGTCGTCGTTGACAAAACGTTTTTCTGAAACGAGGGTATTCTTATATTAAGGGGAGATAGAGCCTTTATAGCCAGGATTTTATATGTTTGAAGAAAGAATGTACGTATATGAGAGTATATATATTTTTTCGTTGTCGGCCAAGACTTGTCTTCCGACTTTTGTGCCGTGTCGTTGTTAGACTATACCCACTCTTCATAGTTTGTCGTGCTAAACCTACATACTTTGTGTACGTAATACAATATTTCAACATCTCTACCGCTGCGCTGGCTGTGTGAAAAGTGAGAAGCTATTATACTTTGGGCTTTGGGAAAGCGCGCTATACAGAGTTTGTGCTTTGTGCCAGAATTTGTAAAACTCATTTGTCTCATTTGACAAGACGTTTATTCTTAAAACAAAAACTAAGAAAATGTGGTGACTACTTTGTCATTGAAATGGTTTATGTATTTCACAAGACTCTTCTCTTTTTTGAGTTATGTTTCGTGTTTAGTATAGATATACACTTAAATGAGAGATATTCTTGTGATAGATGGACTGCATTGGGATAGATAGTTTTTATGTTCCACAAGCATTAGGTATAGCAACCTTGAGGGAGGATTGTTTTTTTTTTTATTTCAAAGAATTGCATTACATTGGATAACATTGTAAGACGGTTTCTTTTTTTTTCTTAAGTATACACAGTAAAAAGTTCTATATTTCATTATATTAGGAGTAAGAGTATTCAGTATCCAGGATCCATCATGGTCATGCATAATCGATTGTATCGCACATCGACAAAATTACAAGTGGAAAAAGTTAAGGTTTTCCTAAACCAACACGAAATATAAGGAACGACAGCGAAACTTTCGCCTTTCTAAATTAATTTACATGGTGATTAATGAAAGTGCCCAAATTGATTGTCGCGATGCGAATTCTTGATTCGTCACAGATTCGCTCCCGAATGATGAGGAGATCCTCATTATTAATTCTGTATAAAAATACTTTTGACATGGATTACATGTCTTTCTCGGACGGTTGGGGGTGATGTAGCGAAATGAGGACCGTCACGAAAACATGTACCGCTCGCGCCCTACTGCTAAGTGACTGTTTGCACTACAGACATCCTAAATATACCAATCGATAGATAAAGATTGCGCAAAGATTATAGAGGAATTGTTTTATAGCTATCGCCTCATAGTTTCATGTGATGAGTCATCGCGTTTGGGGTAAATTGCAGCAAAATTAGGAGTACTCAAATTAATTGGAGCTCAATTTCTTCGGATACATAAGTGCCACTGACGTCATTGATATCTCTTTCGAAAGGGTTTGAAAAAGGGCATCCCTACGCGTATATCCCATATCGTTAATTCACGTTATAGCACATAAGACATGTAATCCATGTTCGGTAGGTGCCACAAGGGCAATCTACCAAGGGTATTTTTTTTTAATTTAATTTGGGTTCAATTTATTTGCAAGGATAACTAACTCTGGGTTTAACTCGGAGTTAACTCAAACATTGTAAACTGGCCCTTAGTAGCAAAACATTATAGGGCCAGTTTTCAGTGATAGAATTAAATCGGAATTATTTAATCCTGCTCATAAATTTAACCCAAGTTTACTCAGAAAACGTGTGTTCAATACATGACATGTTATGAGTACATTTAGTATAGACTTTTGACGGTACATTATTTGAAATGTATCTAGTACACGTTAAACTTTTTTAAGTAAATACAGATTTCATGGTTTTCCCATGCACACAAGTAGCACAAAATTACTTAAAGAAGAAGAAGAATTCTTAAGCGTTACTTGCATTCCTTCTTTAAAAAGGATTTAAGTACATATTAAGTAGAGAAAAGGCGCAAGTGGGCGGTCCGATAGAAGGAATTAAGAAGACAATTTGATTCTTAAAATCTTCTTAAATTAGAATAATATTCTTCTTAAATACATCTTGAGTCCTTCTTTAAGAGGTGTGGCATTTCTTTTGAAAAAAAAAAAAATATTTATTTATTTGTTTTATTTTTATCATTTTATATATTCATTTGTTTTGGTTAATTTTATTATTTCTTTATTTTCTATTTTCAACTTTGCCTTTAATGAAATTAAATTTTTATTTTTACATTTTTACATTTACATTTGAAGAAGCTTTTTTTTTTAAATAACCTGGGCTTCCACCTGGATTTGAACTCGAGATCTTTCGCATGCCGTTTCTCTGCGCTACCTACTGCGCCAATCTGATAAATGCAAATGAAAGTCTAAGATAGCTAGTTGAAACGAACCTACCTATAAGTTTTTCAGTTGTATCAACGAAAAATTCCTTCCTCAATTTATATATTTAAGCAGTACGAATAGCTTTTTGTCTAATTAATGGCTCGTTTTTTTTTTAATTCAACAAAATTTACTCCATTCATTATAATCTTTTATCTTACACGAAAACGTTAATAAAAAAGAAAACAAGCGCGATTAAAAAAAAAAATGACAGCGGCTGAGATTCGATCCCAGAACTTTCGGCGTGAGAGTCCTACGCACTTACCATTACGCCACGGGCAAAATTAACAATACTTCCTTAAGAAGGCCTTAAGAAGTATTAAAGAGTCACACAAATACCGATTTAATGCGTTAAAAAAAAGACATCTTTAAGAATGATTTAAGAAGTATTAAAGAAACAGAAAAATACCGATTTAAGAAATGCCAATTGAAGAAGTATTAAAGAATGCTTTAACTGAAAGTGAATATACCAATTTAAGTGCTTAAAAAGATTACCTAGTAAAGAAGAAATTAAGATTAATTTAAGAAGCCACAATTTAGCATACCAATTAAAGATTGAATAAAGTATGAGTTAAGAAATGTGATACCGAAATTATACTATTTTGTGCTACTTGCAAACAGTTAAAAACATTAGTTTTTTTTTTCAAATTAGTAAATGTTTTCATTGCAACACTTCATGATAAATATAGCATTCGCACATTCAATTAATCTAAACGCAAATAGATTTAACCCAAACGCAATTCCAACAAGTTTTGCTCTTTTCTTCAAGAACTTGCAGAAAAAGTGAGCGACACATCTTTAAACGATGATATCTTGAATTTGGACGGCGCTAAAATACAAAACACTCAAGAAGTTATAGGGTCCAGAGCTCTATTTGCGTTTGGGTTAAATATATTTACGTTTAGGTTAATTCAATGTGCGAATGCTATATGTAGAGTATGTCACACGAAATTTAGATATGAATAAATCGCATATTTACAAAAGTATTGATCCACATATCCAGTATTTACTCTTGTGATAAAAGCTTACAATAAAAATAACTTAAAACTATACCGCAGAAATTCTAAATATTTTCCTTTTAATATTTCTACTTTAAGTCTGAGCCATACCCTTTTAACAAAATTTGTCCTTATATCACTTTTCAGAAAACTCAATGAAATTTCAAAACATTTTACATCGAAAATCGGCTGCAATAAAAGTTTTGATCCGCATTAAACTGCATTAGTTTTTAATCTGTTGGAAATGGAAAAACATTCAATTTCAATTCAAATAGTTTATAGAGTTATCAAACTAACCACTCATAGGTATGGTTTAAAAGTTCTAAGCTTAAAATTAGTTAGATTTTAAAAGATACAAAAAAAATTAAATTATTTCCCTCCCTATCAGGTTTACTTTCATGTGTATATCTGGTTGTGTTGGTTCAATATTTAAAAATAACACGCAAGCACTTCACATTCGGCATCACCGACAAAACTTTAAATCAAGGATTACCCATTTCCTTTTAACTCGAAAATACTCTTCTACTCACGTATCCATATTATTATCTATAAAGCACATTGTGCGTGAAATAATTCTGTTTTACATTCATGCCGAGAATATAATATTAGTAATCACGTACAACTCACATCACATGTGACAGGTAGGTAGGGATACTGAATTGCCATGTTTCTCAACTGCAAAGGATACCAGGGTTGCCACTTTGCTGCAATTGCAGTAGATCTACTGCATTTTTTTCTCAAAATAAATTTACTGTCTTTAAATCTAAATTTTTGGTTTTACAAAAAATTGTCCTTAAGCAACTAACCCACAGATAATTTTTCAATTTTGTCATTGATTGCAATCATATTCTAATTCTTCAGGAAAGACTCACATCCCACTCAACTTATTAATATCTACGGCTTTCGACTATATCGGGCGGCTCTGTTTTGATGAAAATATTGAAAGCTGACGGAAATCTTGTTTTTGTTAATATGCGTTTTTTTTTTTAAATGTTGCAAATTGTGGTAATATGGTCAAGTTTTTAATAAAATCTTAAATCTTTCTTGTTTTTTGAAAAAAAAAAAAATAATAAAACAAATATACTGCAAAAAAGTTCAATCTACCTGCGGAAAGTTTGCCGAAAAGTGGCAACCTTGAAGGATATCCAAAGACTTTAAATAAAATTTCGATGTGTGGTAAAAGGTTGAACCAGAGTGACCATATACAGATTTTGCTTCAGTAACAATTTAAAAAATGATTTCTCCTCTAAAATGGTTTCCCAAAAAAAGCCACAAGTTTTATAATAATAAACGCTTTGATAGGCGATAACTTTAGAGGGTTGCATCAACAAGATATTACCAGATCTCTTTTTATATTGGTCTGGTTTCATCTAAAAAAGAGGTAATCTGGTCACTTCAATAAAGTTACTGCATACAGGCAACATCTACCCAAAGAGATTTAGTACTTTTGGCTTATACGAATATACGGAACCAAACCGAACCATCCATAAATATTTAATTCTCTCAAAGTCCTTTTGAATGTGTGCAGACTGATTTTGGACGAGAGTAGGTTTATAGATTTATCTGTAAAGTTTCCTTTTCTAATGCAAAAAGCTTTCGAATAAAACTGGTTTTTAAGGAAATTACAATTGCCCCAAAAAAACGCATATATGTCGTGAACTATAAAACTTCTTTCGACTACTCAACCTTGTATATGCGTAGTATCCTGCGTATAAATTGGAAAAAGAGGTTTTATGTGGCGTGAGCTTAATGGTCGGTTCGGTGATAAAGAGATATTGGGATAGATAACGTCGAAAGGATAACAGTAACAGACATGCGATGGTGAAAGTTATTGATACCCAACAGGAGGTGGAGATTTTACCAAAGCTGGATGGTATTTAGCTAGGAACAACATTCATTTTGTATTCAGCACACAGCCATGAGTTAGAGAAAGAAGCTAATGCATTTTTAATTACAGCATGAGTTCAACTACACGAGCTTGTAAACTAGTTTATTGAACTGTGAAGTATAGTTTGGTTGTAAAATTAAACATTATATGCTGTGAAGGTACGAGTGAAAGGATATTTGTGGAATAATTATATTGTTTCCGACAACGACTGTGACAAAAATTGCCAAGCATCAGCATTCGTGAGTTGTGTGAGTTGAATAATTAAATCAAAATTAAACTTCACATATGTTAAGGCCATATATTGATGATGTTTTGCGATTAAAATAATAAAATGATTCATTAAAAACTGCGTGAAAGAACCATTAAACTCAAGTAATTTATTAATTAATTCGTATTTGCCAATTATACCTTTGCATCATTTATCCGGAATTTAATGGACTTTGAAATTGGGACTGCGTGCTTTCATAGCGAACTGTGTGCTTTTATTATAGGTTTATTAGGTAACCAAGGTCCCTTTTCATAAGTAATCGTAACCTTTAAAGCCTGCGACTCAAATGAAATGAACAATTAAAGTTATTATGCAAAGGAAATAAAATGCACAAATTGATCCTGTGGTTCAAGGATGATGTAGGTAGATTTTTGGCATTAAAGATGTAAGAAATTAATTCATTGCAAAGAAGAAAGAAAGCAAAGGTCAAAGAAAATATTTGCTTAAATAAATAAATAAAATGCATGACTTATTATTATGTTCAAGTTGTTAAGGGGCGAGTTATAGCGGTCAGGAAATTGTATCAGGATTTAATTTACGTCAGTAGAAAAGCCTAATGCCAAATTTTTCGTATTGAAATACACACGAAAAACTTTTTCGTTTGCAATTCTGTCAGTGGAACAAGTAGAAATTGGGACTCAAATCATTGGAACGATTTATTCCATTTTGTTTGAAATAGCACACAGCTGGCACGAAAAATGAATTCGCACCAGGAAAATAATTAAATACATTTTTTAGAAAAAAGAATTATGAAATTGAAAATGTTAAGTCCTTAACAAAAATTCTTTTAGTTATTTGTCATCGATTAGGATAGTATTTTAAAAACGAATGATAACATTGTAAATTTCACATCAGAACATTTTTCCTGATTCGTTTTCCTTGCCGATAAGAATTTTAAAAGTTTGTAACGTGACATCATACTTTAAACTACTTACATGCCAAACTTCACAACTATATCGCACCGAACACTTTTAAATGAGTAAAAAAATGAGCAGCAGCTGAATGGTTAATTAAGCCATATCGCATCAAACCGTAAACGTGAGTTAAAGCACATAATTCAAGGGAAGTAGCCCTGAAAAAAAAAACTTAAGGTGAAAGCGGCTGGTATTGAACCCAGACCTCTGGCACGACAGTCCAACGCACTAACCATTACCAGGGGCTACTACAATTTTTTTTCACTAATTATTATAATTTGTACCGACATTTAAAAAAATAAAATGAAATGTGAGTTTCCCCCCCCCCCCTCCCCTCCTAATCGAAATCCTGCGTAATCCTGAGTTATTTTTACTTCATCTACCCAAACTTCTAATCAAACCGTCTTGCTGAACACCAAGATGATTTATATTTGAACCACACCGTACCACCGAATCCTGGATATCTTGCACACTCCCATCGAACCCTTGGTTGACTGATTTAACTGTTAAAAGGTGAATGAGAATTGAGATGAGCACGTATGTTTTCGTTGACAAGTTCATATTTCATTCGTGGCTTCTGGGATCTCATTTCCTTTATTGTTTGAAAAATTCATATGTACATACATATGTATATGTATAAATAACGAAGATGAAGAAAATTAGAAAGAATTATTTCGTTTTAGAGGCGAAAGAAGAAAAATTTAACAAAAGAATTATTTCGTTTTAGAGGCGAAAGAAGAAAAATTTAACAAAATAGCTTTTTTCGTAGGTATTAAGTTTTATTTAACCGGAAGGTGTCCGTGTCAACAACAGTATGCTACATATTGGTCCAGCTAGGGGGTTTTTCTTTTTTAGTTCAGAGTAGAGACTGAACTGTCAGACAAAAAATCGTGTTTCTTTTTTAGCTCAGAGTGTATAACAGTGCAAATTTGTGTTTCTTTTTTCGTTCAGAGCATGTTCAGAGTTTGTTCAGAGCGCGCTCTATTAGCTCGGTATAAAACAACCGAGCAGACCGAGTAAAAAACTGCGCGGCCAACTTCATGTAACTTGACAGATATGACAATTGAGTGCTCGGGTGTGTTTTGTAATTTAATCGAGTGCTCTGAACATACTTTGCTCAGAGTTTACTCCGTTCGCTCAGGGTCTATTCAGTGCTCTGCTCTGAACCAATTCTGAAATAAAAAAGAAAAACGCCTAATAATATCGTTTCGCCTTTGCTTTAGATGTGTCTCGATATAAAAGTGTTCAGTAGTTAGATATTCTTCCCGGCTTTTAAGGAGATGCAAGATTTCTTCACTGGTCATTCTGCACCAATAAGTTTGTCAGGCAAGGATGCCGGGATAATAATATGACACTTTGAAATTGATAAAGAGGTGGTATTTATCGATCTCAATTTTCTTTTTGAAGTCGAGCCAAAAGAAATCTCAGCAAGTGAAATGTCAATAGAGGAATTTATAGTGTCATAAGAGCGGCATGACAGTGTGCCATAAAAATTACGACTGTCCGTAGAGAGGATCGCAAATATTGAAAATGAATTCTGGAAGTTCATTTTCAGTATTCTTTGAAGCCACAGAAACATTAACTTGACAAAACGTCAGAAAGACGTGTTCATTTTAAAATTAGTTCTACACTCATTGCTAAATGCGTCACTGACACTTCAAAGAATATTGAAAATGAACTTCAGAATTCATTTTCAATATTTGCGATTGCGATCCTCTCACAGACACTCGTCAAAAATTACACTTGGTTCGCTATATTGGAATTGCCGACATTGGAAATATACTTGGTTCTCCTTACTGGAATTGCCATATAGAAATTATCGCGTGCGCGTCGTCGCATATACGCGCGTTGTTATTAACCCGCGTCCAGATCAATAAAACTTGTCTTGCCGCAAATATTCAAATTTATTTTTTAAATCACCAGAATGTGCTACTAAAATTTAGATAGATAGATTAGATACTGATACTACTTTCTAAGCCATTTTCCTTTTTAGGATTTAATACAAAAAAATAGCTGAAAGTGGCCAATGTATGATAAACGATTTCCTGCATAAAAAACATTGTGCTTAGTTTTTTCTGTTAACAACGAGCCCAGGGGAATAAAATATGATTTTTACCTCCGTACACAGTCTAACATTTAACAACAATTTATATTCTTCAATATACATCATCAGGCACTCAGGGGGGTTAAAACTCTTTTTCGTCACATGCAGTGTTTTCTATTTGCTCATAACCTGCTTAAGCTTAACGAGAAATAAATTTGCCATAGAAGAAATCGATTTCACCGATTAAACACTCTACTTGTTAAGGACTCATAGTCATGCGACCAATAGAACTCACTACGTCTATAAACATTACAGATAAATTGACTTTTGACACGCTATTAAAACGTAAGTTCAGAAAGAAAAGAAGGAATAAAATCAAATCACAGAATGTAGTCCTTTTCACTTTTCTTGTAAACATTTTTCGTTGAATCTAAAAAGTACTAAGCAGGTCAATGAAACGCCCACTACAAAACCAGTAACCACAGAAATAAACGAGTAATTTCCGCGTGACTTTTCAAGTTTATTGACCCTCAGAAGCTTCTCTCAAAAAACCCCACGCTCTCATTTCTAAAATTATCGGATGGCCTTTTTGAGAAAAAATGATGTTGATGACACTGAAATTGTTATTTGTTTTTCCTTTCCTTACTGCTGTCTGGTGCGCTGTTCTACCGTTTTTCAAAACCTTTGCTTCGGTTTTGTGTGGGTTCGTGTGGTTAAACTACCATTCTGCCAATTGCAGCGAATGAATATAAAAATATATTATGATACTGTAAAACTCCCAAATGTGGAAATTCTGAAATATCCCGATAAAAGTTGAAATTTTCGTGCAACATTTTTGCTAAACGTCCGAAAATTCTGTTAAATTTTTTTTTTTGGAAAACTGTTCCTTCGGAGGCCGGGTGGTCCGCTTCATGGATTTCAAAAAATTTTAATCCATCTTTTGGTCTGCTGTCCAGCTGATTAAATTCCGTTGCTTCGCTTAAGAAATGTTCAGTCGCACGACAGGCGCCCAATGGACAACAACAGACGTCGATTCCCAGCCTCTTTCACCTAAAAATAAATATTTTTCATGGCTACTGCCTCTTGCGAAGAAATGAGAAATCCTCCAGAGTTCCCATAGGCGTTCCGGATCGGTAGAAAATTGCAGGTCCCCTTTTAAATCTACCGATAAACAGCACATAGGAATGTTTGAGAGTTCTGGTTCCACACGAGCTACTGCGCCACCAATGTTTAACTTCCCATTGAAAGTTATTTTTATTTGTAATTTTGACATTTCTCCACGTTTCTAGGTCTCTGGAATACGAATCCATCGTTCTTAGAAAGATGATAAGGCCATAACGTGCAGAAAGGGTTTTCAGAAAAATTCAATTAGCGGTTTTCTTACTACAGTAATCAAAAAAAAAAGTTTAAAAATGGCGTATTTGTTGAATATCTCGAGAACAAATAATGCTATCGACTTCGGCCTGGTTTGATTCTATGCATAATGAAGTAGTGGTATTAAAAAAATCAGCCAACAGTTTTTTTTTTTTTTTTTAACACAAAGATATTAACTTCGGGTTTATTTTATTTAATACACAATGCCATAGTTAAGAATCGGTAAAGTTTGTAAAAAAATTAAATTGACAGTAAAAAAAAAAATACAAAAACTAATAAAAATTGTTGGAAAATATTTTTTGGCTCAAATATCTCTAGATCAAACAATGATATCTTTAGTCTTCACACAATGCCATAATAAGTAATTGGTAAGGTTTGTTAAAAAAATTCAATCGAAGTTTTTTTTTCTAAGCCAAAAAACTGCCAAGGAAACTGCTTATACTTAGAGCAAACAGCCTAACTTTGATCTTCTTTTGATATTTGATTGCAAAACTTATAAGGCTTTCGAAGATTTTAATTGGTAATCTTTTTATAAAAATTAACAAAGGATATCGAGTTTCAAAGGAAACCAATGGAAAGTAATCCGTTTTTAAGTTCAAAATAAATTATAAAAATAAAACAATTAACATATTGCTAAAAAAAAAAAATATAAGGGCCAGTTGTACAAAAATTTGATACGTGTTTCAGGATTTTTAACTCACCAATATTGGCGGATTAACTGTGGTTCAACAATGGTTTAGTCATTTAATTGGCTATATTAGCGCATACCTACTTGAACCTTGAACAATCGTTGAACCTAAGTTAATTCGCCAAAATCGCCAAGTTAAAATTGATGAACCACAAATTAAATTTTGAACCACATTTGTACAATTGGCCCTTAATTTCATTAGGATTTTCTAGAATTTCCACATTTCGGGGTCTTACAGTTAGTAACACAGACATAACGAACAAAATTGAAATCTTTGAAAAACTTCAGCCAGAAAAACAGGAAGAAGAGCTAAAATACCGTTGTTCGATCCTTCTTCCTTTATTCCTTCCATATCCTCTACTCGAATATATGTATGTATGTATGTACTAGAAAAGTTTTTTCATTTTCTAAATAATCTGCTTTCGCAATTCGTCCTCCTGGCATTGGTTGTTGTTGCTGTTGTTGTTGTCGGCATGGTACATACCATATGCTATATGGTTGGGTGGTGGTAGCGGCAACAAACGCTTATCACTACGTCAGAAGGATTTTCGGTTTGCATCGTTTTTGGTTCATGTTGACCAGGTCCTTATATAAAATGTTCATCATCTTCAATAGCGTGGATATGCATTGTCTCGAGGGCAAATGGCTCTAGAACTTCTACATTCGAAAGCACTTCCTCATTTTATTATTGCTATCTCTCTATCCGCATCTTTTTGGGTGAAAGTTTAAGGTTACAATTTAAAAGCCATTTGAATTGAAAACTGTATATGTATAAGCGAACTTCCAAGAAGAAGAAAAGTATAGTCAAGAAGGATTTAACTTTATATATTTTCACGTTAATCCAATTTTGGTTGAAGATATTGATATAAATTCATTGAAGTTAGATAAATCCTTGAAGTTTGATAATTTTAGAAAAAAAAAAAGAATTATGTGAAACAGAAACTCAACCAGAAGAAAAAAGAGAGTTTGATTTAATAAAGTAACTCGTTCTCCACAAGATGAAAAGGAGTTGTGCGGTTGTTGCCAATTTAAATTTATGTTCGGAAGAGTTTAATTTGTTTCGATCGATTAATTTTATTTTTTATGTTTGAAAACTAGTATACTATATGTATACAGTGAAAGCTCTCTTAGCCGGACAGCTCCGTATGCGGCTACGTTCCGTTGTGTTCGCAACATTGAATTTGCTCCGGCTCCAGTTCCGTCTCCGTCATCATTCTGTTCAGCCAGTAAGGGAGTTGTCCGTCCAAGGGAAAAAATAAAAAATAGATACAAGAAACAAGATACAAAAACAGACTACAGAGCTGCAGAAATAATATCCGTTATGCATTTGATCACAGACAGTGATGTGGTAACATTGCATCTATTGTCGCTACTACCTACCTACTAAAAAAAATTTGGTCCGCCTAAGGGAATAAAATTTAACAAATCACGGCTAATATTCTTGTCCGGGTAAGGGAGTGTCCGCTTAAGGGATCATAAAATTTATGGAATTTAGATCCAAGATCCACGGTCGTGAGAATTTTTCCGCCTAAAGGGATTGTCCGCTTAAGGAAGCTGTCCGCAATAGGAGCTTTCACTGTATTTTAAATTTTAATGAATGTTCAATTTTATTTAGAAATAAAATGAGTTCAAAGAAATGAAGGGGCATCCAATAGGGACTTCCGAACTTTTCCAGTTGATAGCGGCAATATTATTGAAGCTACATACATCTGTCAAGCAGAGTTGGAAAAGCTTAAGTCATTTCCTAGCTTAAGCTTGGGCTTAATTTACGAGCTAGTCGGTGACTTATGAATTTAAAAAAAATTAATTCATAAGCTAGTTGGTGACTTATGAATTAAAACAGATTTAATTCATAAGCTAGTTAATGACTTATCAATTAAGTCATAAGCTTGTTAGTGACTTGTGAATTAAAAAAAATTAAATTCGTAAGCCAGAAAGTGACTTATGAATTTAAAAGATTTAATTCCTAAGTCATCTAAAGGACTTATGAATTAAAACAGATTTAAGTCATAAGCTACTTACTTATGAATTTAAAAAAATTAATTAATAAGCTATGTAGTTAGTGACTTATTAGAGATGCGGCTGTAAAATTCGCAAAAAAACATCTTGTTCGCATCATGTGAGACCTTCCTTACATTTTAGGAGCTGTCTACGATTGTCTCATACACGGAAGCTTACAAAATATATGCTTAACATTGAAAACCACTTTCATTAATAACAATTATGCAGTCAAAATAAGCTTCCAAGTTTCTAATTCACCAATAGCTTATAAATGAATTAAATTTTTTTAACTTATATGTCAGCTGACTTATGATTTAAATGTTTTTAATTCATAAGTCACTAACTAGCTTATGACTTAAATCTGTTTTAATTCATAAGCCCCTTAGATGACTTATGAATTCATTTTTTTAAATTCATAAGTCACTTGCTGGCTTATAAATTTAATTTTGTTTTAATTCATAAATCACCTACTGACTTATGACTTAAAGATTTTTTAATTCAAAAACTCGCAACCCTGCTGTCAAATTGGCTGTATTCAGTCTGTTTTGCCAAATCACCAGAGATGGATATAGCGTTCAACAACACGTGCAAATGAATGATAAAATTTTTTTATCAAAATTTGGGTGTTTTGTTCAGGTAACGTTCCGTGTGCTTCGCCCATTTCACGGTCGCCATAATTTCGGGATGAATGGATATGTCAACAAGCAAAATTGTCAAACTTGAGACGGTGGAAATTCTGCACGAGCAATTCGAGGGCATGGTCATCTAATGTGGAGGTAATGTGGATTGGCCACCACCGAGTACCTACTATTTATTGTATCATGTAGTAAATAGGCCAGGCTCTCTCAATTGCCACTGACCGTACTTTTGTTGAATGTTTTCTGAATCATCAACTACATTTTTACTTGCGAAATAGGTACTATAGGGCAAGTTATGAATTCGTGCAAAAAATCGAACTCGAGATAACAATCAAACTTGACATTTTGATGATAGAGAACACGAAAAAAGTGGGTCCCGCAATTCCGTCTGTCTGTCTGTATGTCTCTGTACCTATGTCTGTCTGTACCTTGGCCTACAGCCTAAACCCCTGAAGCGATTTTCTTCAAACTTGGATCATAAGATTTTTTGGTGTTTCAATAGAGGGAAAATCGAGATTTTTTTAGCTCAACAAATAACGGTACTTGCCATATACAATCGTTGTAAAAAAAAGTTATTTGTCTCAAAAACGGCTCCAACTCTACTAGTAGTGGTATGGTCTATATTTCAGTGAAAAAAAAAACTACCAAAAACCGGTATTAACGGTACCTGCCATATAACCGTTTTTTTTTTTTTTATTTTCGATTTTTTCGTTAACAGCTTAACCGATTTCCATCAAATTTTTTTTAGGAGGCCCTATTAAGTGTAAATAATACTGAATACAAATATTTTCTAAAAAAAAATATATTTTTTTTTTAAATCATTTTTTTGAAAACGGGTTAATGAATATTTTTGATATTATGGTTTTAGCTGTATATTTTTATATTCTTAAGAATGGCATACCAAATTTTTCTCTAAAAAATATCACACAATTTTATATATAAAAAAATATTTTTTAAGAAAACCGCTCCAACAATTAAAAAAAAATTTTCTGCAAAAAATCACATTTTTTCAAGAATCTAGATGGCGTTCTTCATTCTGAGATTAAAACATTTTAAGTACTTATTTTCTCAATTTAAAGAACGTATTTCATATACTTTTTTTCCATATTTAAATTTCCGTTCTACAATTTATTAAATGGATAAATACATATACATATAATTATTAATTATGTGTTTTATATTACACTCAATCTTCAAAATTCGAAGAAACTTTTACTACAAGAGCAAGTTCGTGCATTTTATTTGTATTTTCGCTGAAAATTTCCACCCGCATTGTTTGACCTCTTAAATTCTATAAGGCACATGTGCACTTGTAACTTGTGTTTGAAAAAAACACCACCATTCCAACGAGAAAGCAAAATAATGCTCATTTTACTTTATGCCTGATTATACCTTAACTACTGATACTCAATTACATTCTATAAGCTATATAATTCTTATTACATGATTTTAATAATATTTCCAAATACAATGCATAACTCTGATTACCAATTACTTGTAGTTGTAATAAAATAACTATTACTCTTACATTGCATGTATTGAATTACAGCTCAATTATATCATATAATACATTATTAATGAATAATTAGATTACGACAGTAAATGATAACAACTCAATTCTGATCACGACCTTAAAATTTAAGTTTTTTCCCTATATACGAGTTGTATATAAACTCAGAATTTCAATCAGTTCTTCAAATTTGTTTCTTATACTTCAAAAAGTACAACTTTCAAAATCAAAAATGTTTAAAATTAGTTTGTTCTTTGTAATTTTACTTGTTGCTATCATTGATTTTTGTATGGCTGAGGAAGCGGAACCTATAAAAAATTCTGTGGATACTTTAACTAAAGCTGCTAGGGATATGTTAAATTTGTCTCCAATTAATGAATTGGCTCAACACATACCTATAATTGGCTAAGAGCTCTTACATAAGCATATATAAGTAGATAATGTGTAGTACATGTACATAAATTTGTGCATGCATAGTATATAACCTATTACCTAATTACATTATGTTCTTGCTGACTTACAAATAAAATTTTTATAAAATTGTATTTGTTCGCTTAAAAACTGTATTTAAAAAAAAGTGGAAAAAAATGTTCTTTTTTCTATTTGCATCATACAATTTGTTTCTTTAATTTGGTTATCCGACTTTAATCATTCGGTACGGAAAAACGGTTCAATGAATCAATTTGGAATATTACAAAAATATTGGTAGTCCATAGGTTTTTTAAATGTTTTATCAAATGAAGTTGTCCGATCAATATTTGTGAACCAGTGAAAGATTTACTAAAAGTCTATAAAAAAGAACTTTCAATTCCTTAATAACTTCTAATTCCTTCTGAAATAAAAATATGAAGGAAATAGAACTATCTAAGGAATTAAAAGCACGGTTGCCTCTCCCAAAAACAAAATCCTACCAAACTTTTCAAAATAACCTAACATAAACCGAAGAAAAACCTACCAAAGAAAATTTTGAGGTTCTTTTTAATAAACGCAAAACTTAAACGTTGTTTTTGAAAAAAAGCATACTTATTCGTATATACATGTCGTCGCCCGAGAATAGTTTTGTCGTAAACGCCATTTTTGGGACATCGCATTTTAAGTTTCACGTTTGAATAAAAAAGAAACAAACCGATAGAATTTTCTGTATTTTTAATAGACTATTATGTGAAATATCTCCTTTTGATTGAAGTATTCTAAGTTGCTAAGTCTGTTTTGGTTTTCAAATTATAGAGAATTTTCCCTAAAATCATTTTGTCGTATACGCCTCATAAATGAGTACTTTGTTAGCACCCCATACACGTACGACAAAGTAAACGCGTGGAATCAAGTGTGAAGTGGAATTAAATGCAATAATTTTAAATTTAATAAAAAGAGAATTTTCAAAAGGTCTAGATATTATTATATTTTATAAAAAAAAAATAAAAATACACACATTCTTAAAAAATAGTGAAAATTTTGATGAGTTGATGGCTAATATACAAGGGTATATGGTAATTCGCATGAGGTGTGACAAAAGGCCAGAGCGTGCAGGTTGGGTTGAGGTAATGGAAAAAAATAAAAATGAACAAAAATATCTAAAATATCATGCTCTCCTTTTTTGTAAAGCCCCTATTTCCATTAAGAGAGTATAGTAAAATAGATAGATATCGTTATTTTCAAGTTTCCCAAAAACTAAAAGAATGCAAGTTGCATGAAAAACTTGCATGCAACTTGCATGAAAAACTTGCATGCAACTTGCATGAAAAACTTGCATTCAACTTGCATGAAAAACTTGCATGAAAAACTTGCATGAAAAACTTGCATGCAACTTGCATGAAAAACTTGCATGTAACTTGCATGAAAAACTTGCATGCAACTTGCATGAAAAACTTGCATGAAAAACTTGCATGCAACTTGCATGAAAAAATTGCATGCAACTTGCATGAAAAACTTGCATGCAACTTGCATGAAAAACTTGCATGCAACTTGCATGAAAAACTTGCATGCAACTTGCATGAAAAACTTGCATGCAACTTGCATGAAAAACTTGCATGCAACTTGCATGAAAAACTTGCATGCAACTTGCATGAAAAACTTGCATGCAACTTGCATGAAAAACTTGCATGAAAAACTTGCATGCAACTTGCATGAAAAACTTGCATGTAACTTGCATGAAAAACTTGCATGCAACTTGCATGAAAAACTTGCATGAAAAACTTGCATGCAACTTGCATGAAAAAATTGCATGCAACTTGCATGAAAAACTTGCATGCAACTTGCATGAAAAACTTGCATGCAACTTGCATGAAAAACTTGCATGCAACTTGCATGAAAAACTTGCATGCAACTTGCATGAAAAACTTGCATGAAAAACTTGCATGCAACTTGCATGAAAAACTTGCATGCAACTTGCATGAAAAACTTGCATGCAACTTGCATGAAAAACTTGCATGCAACTTGCATGCAACTTGCATGAAAAACTTGCATGCAACTTGCATAAAAAACTTGCAAGCAACTTGCATGAAAAACTTGCATGCAACTTGCATGGAAAACTTGCATGAAAAACTTGCATGCAACTTGCATGAAAAACTTGCATGAAAAACTTGCATGGAAAACTTGCATGCAACTTGCATTAAAAACTTGCATGCAACTTGCATGAAAAACTTGCATGCAACTTGCATGTAAAACTTGCATGCAACTTGCATGCAACTTGCATGAAAAACTTGCATGCAACTTGCATGAAAAACTTGCATGCAACTTGCATGAAAAACTTGCATGAAAAAACTGCATGAAAAACTTGCATGCAAATTGCATGAAAAACTTGCATGCAACTTGCATGAAAAACTTGCATGCAACTTGCATGAAAAACTTGCATGCAACTTGCATGAAAAAATTGCATGCAACTTGCATGAAAAACTTGCATGTAACTGGCATGAAAAACTTGCATGCAACTTGCATGAAAAACTTGCATGCAACTTGCATGAAAAACTTGCATGCAACTTGCATGAAAAACTTGCATGCAACTTGCATGAAAAACTTGCATGCAACTTGCACCAAAAACTTGCATGCAACTTGCATGACAAAATTGCATGCAACTTGCATGAAAAACTTGCATGCAACTTGCATGAAAAACTTGCATGCAACTTGCATGAAAAACTTGCATGAAAAACTTGCATGCAACTTGCATGAAAAACTTGCATGCAACTTGCATGAAAAACTTGCATGCAACTTGCATGAAAAACTTGCATGAAAAACTTGCATGCAACTTGCATGAAAAACTTGCATGCAACTTGCATGAAAAACTTGCATGCAACTTGCATGAAAAACTTGAATGCTACTTGCATGAAAAACTTGCATGCAACTTGCATGAAAAACTTGCATGAAAAACTTGCATGCAACTTGCATGAAAAACTTGCATGCAACTTGCATGAAAAACTTGCATGCAACTTGCATGAAAAACTTGCATGCAACTTGCATGAAAAACTTGCATGCAACTTGCATGAAAAACTTGCATGCAACTTGCATGAAAAACTTGCATGCAACTTGCATGAAAAACTTGCATGCAACTTGCACGAAAAACTTGCATGCAACTTGCATGAAAAACTTGCATGCAACTTGCATGAAAAACTTGCATGCAACTTGCATGAAAAACCTGCATGCAACTTGCACAAAAAACTTGCATGCAACTTGCATGAAAAACTTTCATGCAACTTGCATGAAAAACTTGCATGCAACTTGCATGAAAAACTTGCATGCAACTTGCATGAAAAACTTGCATGCAACTTGCATGAAAAACTTGCATGCAACTTGCATGAAAAACTTGCATGAAAAACTTGCATGAAAAACTTGCATGCAACTTGCATGAAAAACTTGCATGCAACTTGCATGAAAAACTTGCATGCAACTTGCATGAAAAACTTGCATGCACCTTGCATGAAAAACTTGCATGCAACTTGCATGAAAAACTTGCATGCAACTTGCATGAAAAACTTGCATGCAACTTGCATGAAAAACTTGCATGAAAAACTTGCATGCAACTTGCATGAAAAAATTGCATGCAACTTGCATGAAAAACTTGCATGCAACTTGCATGAAAAACTTGCATGCAACTTGCATGAAAAACTTGCATGCAACTTGCATGAAAAACTTGCATGAAAAACTTGCATGCAACTTGCATGAAAAACTTGCATGAAAAACTTGCATGCAACTTGCATGAAAAACTTGCATGCAACTTGCATGAAAAACTTGCATGCAACTTGCATGAAAAACTTGCATGCTACTTGCATGAAAAACTTGCATGCAACTTGCATGAAAAACTTGCATGAAAAACTTGCATGCAACTTGCATGAAAAACTTGCATGCAACTTGCATGAAAAACTTGCATGCAACTTGCAAGAAAAACTTGCATGAAAAACTTGCATGCAACTTGCATGAAAAACTTGCATGCAACTTGCATGAAAAACTTGCATGAAAAACTTGCATGCAACTTGCATGAAAAAATTGCATGCAACTTGCATGAAAAACTTGCATGCAACTTGCATGAAAAACTTGCATGCAACTTGCATGAAAAACTTGCATGCAACTTGCACGAAAAACTTGCAAGAAAAACTTGCATGCAACTTGCATGAAAAACTTGCATGCAACTTGCAAGTTGCAAGTTGCAAGTTGCATGCAAGTTTTTCATGCAAGTTGCAAGTTGCATGCAAGTTTTTCATGCAAGTTGCATGCAAGTTTTTCATGCAAGTTGCATGCAAGTTTTTCTTGCAAGTTTTTCGTGCAAGTTGCATGCAAGTTTTTCATGCAAGTTGCATGCAAGTTTTTCATGCAAGTTGCATGCAAGTTTTTCATGCAAGTTTTTCCTGCAAGTTGCATGCAAGTTTTTCATGCAAGTTGCATGCAAGTTTTTCATGCAAGTTGCATGCAAGTTTTTCATGCAAGTTGCATGCAAGTTTTTCATGCAAATTGCATGCAAGTTTTTCATGCAAGTTTTTCATGCAAGTATTTCATGCAAGTTTTTCATGCAAGTTGCTTGCAAGTTTTTCATGCAAGTTGCATGCAAGTTTTTCATGCAAGTTGCATGCAAGTTGCATGCAAGTTTTTCATGCAAGTTGGATGCAAGTTTTTCATGCAAGTAGCATGCAAGTTTTTCATGCAAGTTGCATGCAAGTTTTTCATGCAAGTTGCATGCAATTTTTTCTTGCAAGTTTTTCGTGCAAGTTGCATGCAAGTTTTTCATGCAAGTTTTTCATGCAAGTTTTTCATGCAAGTTGCATGCAAGTTTTCATGCAAGTTTTTCCTGCAAGTTGCATGCAAGTTTTTCATGCAAGTTGCATGCAAGTTTTTCATGCAAGTTGCATGCAAGTTTTTCATGCAAGTTGCATGCAAGTTTTTCATGCAAATTGCATGCAAGTTTTTCATGCAAGTTTTTCATGCAATTATTTCATGCAAGTTTTTCATGCAAGTTGCTTGCAAGTTTTTCATGCAAGTTGCATGCAAGTTTTTCATGCAAGTTGCATGCAAATTGCATGCAAGTTTTTCATGCAAGTTGGATGCAAGTTTTTCATGCAAGTAGCATGCAAGTTTTTCATGCAAGTTGCATGCAAGTTTTTCATGCAAGTTGCATGCAAGCTTTTCATGCAAGTTTCATGCAAGTTTTTCATGCAAATTGCATGCAAGTTTTTCATGCAAGTTGCATGCAAGTTTTTCATGCAAGTTGCATGCAAGTTTTTTATGCAAGTTGCATGCAATTTTTTCATTCAAGTTGCATGCAAGTTTTTCATGCAAGTTGCATGCAAGTTTTTCATGCAAGTTGCATGCAAGTTTTTCATGCAAGTAGCATGCAAGTTTTTCATGCAAGTTGCATGCAAGTTTTTCATGCAAGTTGCATGCAAGTTTTTCATGCAAGTTTTTCATGCAAGTAGCATGCAAGTTTTTCATGCAAGTTGCATGCAAGTTTTTCATGCAAGTTGCATGCAAGTTTTTCATGCAAGTTGCATGCAAGTTTATCATGCAAGTTGCATGCAAGTTTTTTATGCAAGTTTTTCATGCAAATTGCATGCAAATTTTTCATGCAAGTCGCATGCAAGTTTTTCATGCAAGTTGCATGCAAGTTTTTCATGCAAGTTGCATGCAATTTGCATGCAAGTTGCATGCAATTTGCATGCAAGTTTATCACGCAAGTTGCATGCAAGTTTTTCATGCAAGTTTTTCATGCAAGTAGCATGCAAGTTTTTCATGCAAGTTGCATGCAAGTTTTTCATGCAAGTTGCATGCAAGTTGCATGCAAGTTTATCATGCAAGTTGCATGCAAGTTTTTCATGCAAGTTTTTCATGCAAATTGCATGCAAGTTTTTCATACAAGTTGCATGCAAGTTTTTCATGCAAGTTGCATGCAAGTTTTTCTTGCAAGTTTTTCGTGCAAGTTGCATGCAAGTTTTTCATGCAAGTTTTTCATGCAAGTTGCATGCAAGTTTTTCATGCAAGTTTTTCATGCAAGTTTTTCATGCAAGTTTTTCATGCAAGTTTTTCATGCAAGTTGCATGCAAGTTTTTCATGCAAGTTGCATGCAAGTTTTCATGCAAGTTTTTCCTGCAAGTTGCATGCAAGTTTTTCATGCAAGTTGCATGCAAGTTTTTCATGCAAATTGCATGCAAGTTTTTCATGCAAGTATTTCATGCAAGTTTTTCATGCAAGTTGCTTGCAAGTTTTTCATGCAAGTTGCATGCAAGTTTTCATGCAAGTTTTTCATGCCAGTTGCATGCAACTTTCATGCAAGTTGCATGCAAGTTTTTCATGCAAGTTGCATGCAAGTTTTTCATGCAAGTTGGATGCAAGTTTTTCATGCAAGTAGCATGCAAGTTTTTCATGCAAGTTGCATGCAAGTTTTTCATGCAAGTTGCATGCAAGTTTTTCATGCAAGTTGCATCCAAGTTTTTCATGCAAGTTTTTCATGCAAATTGCATGCAAGTTTTTCATGCAAGTTGCATGCAAGTTTTTCATGCAAGTTGCATGCAAGTTTTTTATGCAAGTTGCATGCAATTTTTTCATTCAAGTTGCATGCAAGTTTTTCATGCAAGTTGCATGCAAGTTTTTCATGCAAGTTGCATGCAAGTTTTTCATGCAAGTTTTTCATGCAAGTAGCATGCAAGTTTTTCATGCAAGTTGCATGCAAGTTTTTCATGCAAGTTGCATGCAAGTTTTTCATGCAAGTTTTTCATGCAAGTAGCATGCAAGTTTTTCATGCATGTTGCATGCAAGTTTTTCATGGAAGTTGCATGCAAGTTTTTCATGCAAATTGCATGCAAGTTTTTCATGCAAGTTTTTCATGCAAGTATTTCATGCAAGTTTTTCATGCAAGTTGCATGCAAGTTTTTCATGCAAGTTGGATGCAAGTTTTTCACGCAAGTTTTTCATGCAAGTAGCATGCAAGTTTTTCATGCAAGTTGCATTCAAGTTTTTCATGCAAGTTGCATGCAAGTTTTTCATGCAAGTTGCATGCAAGTTTTTCATGCAAATTGCATGCAAGTTTTTCATGCAAGTTGCATGCAAGTTTTTCATGCAAGTTGCATGCAAGTTTTTTATGCAAGTTGCATGCAATTTTTTCATTCAAGTTGCATGCAAGTTTTTCATGCAAGTTGCATGCAAGTTTTTCATGCAAGTTGCATGCAAGTTTTCATGCAAGTTTTTCATGCAAGTAGCATGCAAGTTTTTCATGCAAGTTGCATGCAAGTTTTTCATGCAAGTTGCATGCAAGTTTTTCATGCAAGTTTTTCATGCAAGTAGCATGCAAGTTTTTCATGCAAGTTGCATGCAAGTTTTTCATGCAAGTTGCATGCAAGTTTTTCATGCAAGTTGCATGCAAGTTTATCATGCAAGTTGCATGCAAGTTTTTTATGCAAGTTTTTCATGCAAATTGCATGCAAGTTTTTCATGCAAGTTGCATGCAAGTTTTTCATGCAAGTTGCATGCAAGTTTTTCATGCAAGTTTTTTATGCAAATTGCATGCAAGTTTTTCATGCAAGTTGCATGCAAGTCGCATGCAAGTTTTTCATGCAAGTTGCATGCAAGTTTTTCATGCAAGTTGCATGCAAGTTTTTCATGCAAGTTTTTCATGCAAGTTTTTCATGCAAATTGCATGCAAGTTTTTCATGCAAGTTGCATGCAAGTTTTTCATGCAAGTTGCATGCAAGTTTTTCATGCAAGTTGCATGCAAGTTTTTCATGCAAGTTGCATGCAAGTTTTTCATGCAAGTTGCATGCAAGTTTTTCATGCAAGTTGCATGCAAGTTTTCATGCAAGTTTTTCATGCAAGTAGCATGCAAGTTTTTCATGCAAGTTGCATGCAAGTTTTTCATGCAAGTTGCATGCAAGTTTTTCATGCAAGTTTTTCATGCAAGTAGCATGCAAGTTTTTCATGCAAGTTGCATGCAAGTTTTTCATGCAAGTTGCATGCAAGTTTTTCATGCAAGTTGCATGCAAGTTTATCATGCAAGTTGCATGCAAGTTTTTTATGCAAGTTTTTCATGCAAATTGCATGCAAGTTTTTCATGCAAGTTGCATGCAAGTTTTTCATGCAAGTTGCATGCAAGTTTTTCATGCAAGTTTTTTATGCAAATTGCATGCAAGTTTTTCATGCAAGTTGCATGCAAGTCGCATGCAAGTTTTTCATGCAAGTTGCATGCAAGTTTTTCATGCAAGTTGCATGCAAGTTTTTCATGCAAGTTTTTCATGCAAATTGCATGCAAGTTTTTCATGCAAGTTGCATGCAAGTTTTTCATGCAAGTTGCATGCAAGTTTTTCATGCAAGTTGCATGCAAGTTTTTCATGCAAGTTGCATGCAAGTTTTTCATGCAAGTTGCATGCAAGTTTTTCATGCAAGTTGCATGCAAGTTTTGTATGCAAGTTTTTCATGCAAGTTGCATGCAAGTTTTTCATGCAAATTGCATGCAAGTTTTTCTAACTTTTGCTACAAGAGCAAGTTCTTGCGATCAAGTCGTGCATGTTATTCTACTCCTAAAAAATTATTTTTGTTTTATTGCCTTTGTAATAATATTAATCCGAACTTAATACCTATTAGGTTTTGTTATTATTTGATAATAGTTATCAAGTTGATGAGAACAAAATTTTAATATTAATTGTTTAATATTTAAATTGTTTAAAAATGTCATCTAATTTTGGAAACAAAACAAATTAAAACCGTTCAAAAATGTTGGTTTAATGTGTGCCAATTCAAAAAATTTACAACTCGATGTAGGGTTATCGTGTTTAAATTCAGTCATCTCAAATTTGCCAATCAAACCATAATTATAAATAAAAGCTGTCTCAAGTCTTTTTACTTTGGCTATGAAAAACAATAAAATTGTTATTATAAATGAAAAAAAAAAATGTAATTGAACATCATTTATGATTTCCATAAACTGCCAATAAAAATAGAATTAATCTCATTTTTTCAAACACTTTTTTATTTTTTGTTATTTCGATACCTACAGGTACTGAAGAAAATTAAATTCAACCATATTCGATTTAAATTATTTATACTTATGCTTCATAGCTTCATTTCATTTATGCAAATAAGTGTCTGCCTTCCTGATTTTGAAATTTATATATGGGTAGGTATGCAGTTTAATGCAAACGAAATCATTTCCACTTTCACCTTTATTTAGTGTTCTTTTTGAAACAAATCAAAACTGTTTATAAGTTGAATGCAAATATTTGTATAATAAAGCCAAAAAAAAAACATCAACATTTTCCAACTAAACTGGGTCAATTTTATTCTCAGCCTGCCTCAAGAGTATCGCATAAACAAAAACTTCTCATAAACTTTCCATGAAAATAAAATTAAAAAAAAAACCTCATTTTATATGAAGCTCTATTAAGAAAAACAATAACAAAAAATAAAAACAGCATTTTTCCACACAATACCCTCCAAAACGTTTGGCAATATTCTCTCACTTAAGTATCTATATCTATTTATATCTTTTCTGCCGGATGAAATCGTTGTATAAATTCATATAAATCCTGTCCTGCTCTACTTGACAGCAAAAAAAACCGCTCGCACACATATAAATCAACACACACACAAATGGCATGTTTATTTATTAATCCACGTCATTCTTGTTTATAGGTGAATCCTTCAAACTTCAACAACTCAGCTGATTGCGAGTAAAGGATTTAGTGACGTGTCAGAGAGAGTGTGCTCCAAGCTCCAACCCATCCGCTGAGCTTACCAACTATATTTAAACAAACACAATCACAATCAAGTTTCGTTGAGAAAGGAGAACGGGAAAAGTGGTTTTCATATAATCCAGGGAAGGCTTAACAAAATCGAAATGATCCACATCCGGTGAGGTGCAAAGGACACACATAGTAGGGCACACGAAACTATATAATATATCCGTTGGACATAACCTGTAAGCAAGGCCAAGGGATTTAAATTCCTGGCCGCTTTCACCCGACCACAAAGAGCACATGGGAAAACCCACGGAGGCGAATCATCAGGATAATTATCACCACCCCACCAACACCGCTGCCACCACCACAGTCATTCAAACGCCCAACCCACTGAAACAAGGGATCAAAGTGTAATAAAGAAATTTTCAATTTTATTTTTTTGTCGAATTTTTCCACACCAAAGGACCAAAAGAAGGACGGAGGACAGGCCAGGAAGAAACTATACCAAAAATTGGTTCGCAGCTGACTCAACAGCAACGCACATTGTTTATCAGGGACACGCTGCACCATAACACAGTGAGCGAGGAAGTGAAAGGAAGGAAAAGGGCAGACAGCAAGACCGCAGTAAACAATCCAGCACGGAAACGTCCGATTAAATGTCTGCCGTGGAATTAAAGACTTCAGTCTCTGTTATGGATTTTCGCCAAAGACAGGTGAGTGAGCAATTAATCATTTTAAGAATTTAACCCATTTTAATTTATATTCTAAAAGGGGGATTTTGTACGAATGTAATTATTATTGTTCTGAAATATAAAGGTGGGATTAAGTTTAGCTAAAGACATTTCATCTAAATAAGTATATCTGAAGTTTATACGATATCTACAAAATACTGTGATGAATGACCTGTTATTTTGAGCTTAACTTCTGAAAAAACTTTGATTTTTTAAAAATTTTATTCGTTTTATAGCATTATTTTAAGAAACAAGATTTCTCCTGAGAAATAAATTTACCAACAAGAGAAGATCAAATACGAAAATGAAAGTTTGAGAGTTGTTAAATTGATCAGAGTTGCCACAATATTCTTAAATTAAAACTCACTCATTCACAATAAATTGAATTATTTTATTTACAGTCAAACAAACGAAATTCTTTATAACGGAATTGTCTTTATAAAGAATTGGTTCTTTGAACCCTACTTATTAATCTTTTCCTTAAAATAAATTTCTATAACAATTATTTTGAAATTTTTCACACAGAATTAATATATCTATTGAATGGGACAAAATATTTTTACAGCATTCTTCAAAATAATTCTCAATTTCAGTAAAAATTCTCTTCTACTATGTTTTGTACCTAGATAATAGAAAGAATTTTAAATAGATAATGTGGTAAAAGATCAATCGTTTAATTATTGTGCATAGGGGTTATACTTCTTAGGCCCAGCTTTTCAGTTGTAAGTTTAACCAGAGTTAAGGGCCCGCGCCCGACCCATAGAATCCGTCGCATGCGTTGCGTCGACGTACACAACTGACAGCTCGATTAAATACACACGTTCTTATTAGAAGTGACCTTCAGGCGACGCATGCACCGGACGCAACGCAAAAAGTAGCTGAACTTTTAACTTTTCTCTCCGGCTCAGCAGGTCCGTTGACATCAATTGAGAACTTCCACCAAACGTCAAAAACCCTAGATGGGGGGAAAACAAACACACTATTAAAGGCACGAACAGTATCGGTGTGTATTTCTATTTGTTTGTATTGTTGTTTTCCCCCCATCTAGAGCTTCTTTTCGATTAAAGAACTGTCAAAATTAGAAAGAGAAAAGACAGAGTCATATTCTGGAAAAGCCCAATTGTCAGTAGTAGGTTTGTTCGATGATGGCATTGCATTTGGTTCATTGCTGTTCTCTGAACTCGTTCTGATGAGATTTGATCACTCTAGTTTAATAAAAATTCGCGTACACATCAAATTTTTTTTTAATTTTGATGATTATTTTTGATTGATTATTTTTTGTATACATAACGTCCACACAGATAGGTAAATTTATTCGAGCATATATTGAGCGTGAAAAGAAAGGGTAGACGAAACAACTTTTTCATGCTTGCGGAATTGGAACCTATGTAGCTTTTATATTTTTGTAACAAATCGATATACCTACACGACAAAACTGACAAAATGTTACTGTTTGCAAAATTTTTGCCATTTTTTTCTTTAAATCTGCAACAATAAGGAAAAACACAAAAAAGAAAGGGCGATAACTCTGCAATGTTGTAAACTATTGCAAAATACAAGCGAAAATGAGCTTGTTCATTATTTTCTTTATTATGTCCATTATTTTCCTAGTTTTGTGACGTTTGTCCAGCATACGCATACAAGATATAAAATAAAGCAAGTTCTATGAAATGCGCTGATCTTCCTCAGTGCGCAATAGGTTCGAAAAATCGAACGCACTTTGTAATTTGAATTAAGCTGTCAAAACGTTGCATAAGTCAATGTCAACGGATTAGTTGCCGCAACGCATGCGACGGATTCTATGGGTCGGGCCCTTTAGTCAACTCAACTGTGGACATACATTTATTAATTATCCACAAGAAAGGTGCTAAAAATGACATATCCAGTTTCCGGCCTATAGCTTAACTTTCTTTTATCCCCAAACTCTTTGAAAGCATTGTTTATTACTCTCTTAACTTTCACTGCAAATCTATCTCTTTTCACCAGTAGCATTATTTTTTTAAGGGTAGGGCGACTGCAACTAACCTTATTGAATTTGTCTCTAAGACACTTAATGAATTAGAGAAAGGAAAAGAAGTCGACGTCATAAGCATAGAGTATACCTATATTATCTAGAGAACCGACTCGTACCCCTCTTGCCTGAAACACCCGCAAATTTTATTTTATTTGAGTAAGAGAAAACTCTCTTCTTTTGCACTTCAAATGTACAGAACCACTAAATATAGGGCAAACTGTATACATATTGTGGTTGAAGTTCCATTTAAAATGCACGGGACAACTAGCCCATACAAAATCTAATGGTCAAATCCTTTCAGTAGAGCTTGTAGGGTGGAAGAGAACAACCACCTTAAGTCGGTTCGTTAGATAATATAGGTACTCTATGGTCATAAGCACAGATTTTAGCAAAGCGTTTGACAAAATCTGTCACCAAACTATTTACCTTAAACTTAATGCCCTTGGATTTCCACCCTCTTTCATCTTATGGTTGAAATCGTATTTAGAACAACGCCAATATAGAGTTATCTTCAGGTTCTAAATTTCAGATCCCATCAACAACGCCATTTCAGGCGTTCCTCAAGGCAGTCACTTTTGCCGTCTTATCTTTGTCCCAACAATTAACGATGTTGAAAATATAATTAAGGACTCATATCTGTTTATTTACGCGGATGATATGAAAATAATTAAGGCCATTTCTACACCCAATGACCTCATTTTACTCCAAAACGACCTTAACTTATTCAAAACCTGGTGTGATAAGAATTTCTTGGAACTAAACGTTGCTAAAATGTCAATCTATCACTTTCACCGGAAAACGGTTATTCTCACCACCTAGATCTTACTACTTTTCTAACGAACCCATTCCCATAGTATCTTCCATTCGAGACCTTGGAATTATTTGTAACAGTGAACTTAATTTTCGCTCTCACTTTGATCAAATAATTAATAAGGCCAACTCCCCCTCGGCTTCATAAAACTATGGTAAAGAATTCTCAAAGCCCTACGTCACCAAGTCACTTTACATTACCTTCGTTAGGTCCATCCTTGAATACGCTAGTCAAGTTTGGTACAGTTCGCCCTCCGTGGCCTTCCAAGGGCCGATAATATTGTCCTGCCCCCCTATGAAGATCGATTAAAATTTATTTATTTGCAAAGCCTTAAAAAACCAACTCTTAACGGGGACAATTTACTCAGCTATTCTTTTGGAAATGATCCCGATCTTGTTTTTCCTACTTTTTTTTTATTAAATTTAATAAGATTCTAATGATGGAACCAAAATCTTTTACTAAACTTGTCATGTTCTTTAAAATTTTAATTCTTTACTGTTAAGTGTGGCATATTACACCGACTCGCCCTATCGGCTGGGCCCCCACCCACTAAATTTAAATAAAAAAGTCAAAAATCCTATTTCCGATGGGCTTACAAAAGAAAGATTTTTCTTTCAACGCGAAAGCTCACACATAGCAATTTAAGCAAATTGTTTACAATGACGCGTTGGGTATTATATTACGATTTGGCACCTATAAGCATGAACACAAACCAACGTAACATAAGCTATCTCAACGTTAAAGTTGAAAAAAATCAACTTCAGCGTGCGTTTTGTCAGTTAAACTAATGTTCGAATTCCTTTCAACAAAAAAATCGATTTATTTAGAAGAAAATATCGGTTTTTCTGGACAAATTCCTTTTATTGAAACAAAAAAAACGATTTCGTTTAAAAAATAATGGAATAGTTTGTTGAAAGGAATTCGAAATTACAGTTATGTAGGTTCATTTTGATTTTCATGTTCTCTTCAAGTCGTCTGTCATGTCGACGCGTTCGTAAAGCTTGTAAACGTATACGTTAAGCGTCTCTTACGCGAACGCGTCATTGGAAATCAGCCTTAATAATAATCATGTCGATTATGGAATCCGCAAAACTGCATCCGCACTGAATGGCAGTGTAACTGGCTGAACAGAATAGAATGACGGAACTGAAGCCGCAGACGGAACTGGAAGAGCTATCAAAAAGTGTCGTACGTTATTTTTTTTACATGTCCACAATGGAACTGTACAGCTTTGAAAGTATTTTGAAAAAAGAAAATAATTTTTTTCGCGATACAAATAACCACAATATTTTTTTCCAACCCAAAAAGTTGTTTTTTTTCTTCATACAAATTGAAACGTCAAAAGTGCCGTACGTCAAAAGTTAAAAGTTGGTGAACTCTTCCGTCTGCGTCTGCAGCTCCGTATGCGTCTACATTCCGTTGTGTTCGCAACATTGAATTTGCGTGTATTTAATATTTTGACAGCTATTCCGGCTCCGTCTCCGGTTCCGTCTGCGTCACCATTCTGTTCAGCCAGTAATGCTCTCTTTTATCTTCATTTACATGTCTTACTGGCTGAACAGAATTGTGACGCAGACGGAAACGGAGACGGAGCCGGAATAGCTGTCAAAATATTGAATACACGCAAATTCAATGTTGCGAACACAACAGAACGTAGACGCATACGGAGACGCAGACGCAGACGGAAGAGTTCACCAACTTTTAACTTTTGACGTACGGCACTTTTGACGTTTCAATTTGTATGAAGAAAAAAAACAACTTTTTGGGTCGGAAAAAAATATTGTGGTTATTTGTATCGCGAAAAAAATTATTTATTAAAAGGAAAATTATTGGAAACAAAAAATGTGAATTCTGAGCTTGTACACAATAATATTCTTTTGTTTTTCTTCAAAATACCTTCAAAGCTGTACAGCTGCATTGTGGGCATGTAAAAAAAATAACGTACGACACTTTTTGACAACTCTTCCAGTTCCGTCTGCGTCTTCAGTTCCGTCATTCTATTCTGTTCAGCCAGTTAAGGTAATGATGTTGTAATAAGTGTCTTAAAGTGTCCAAACAAAGTGTGTAAGACGCAGAGTTGACGTTCTTCCAAACACGAACTTATAGGGTTTAAAATTTTTTTTAAAAATGTTTCTGTAGTTGGTTGAAGAGTCGTTTTAAAGCATGGCTGACACATTCTTACAGGATATTTGCTTTTAAGCTGAAGGAAGAGTCAAACAGCGCAAGCAATGAAAAAAAGCTATTGAGAGTAAATGGGGCCTTTATCTAACTGTGGCTATATACATTTCGGTTATTAGATTGATCGTAGTAATATGGCGAACTTCTCTGGATATATCGAAAAATCATGATGTCTTGAGTTAACTTCAAAGATCACCCTGTTTGTATACAAGCGGAGCACTTCGTTCTAATCCCTCCGCTACACCGGACATACTGGGTTTATCTGATACCCCTAGGTTTAGATCGCGTAAGACAATCGATTGAACGATCATCGTTTTGACAAAAGACGTCTCTATTACATCTCCAGCAAAATATTGAGAGAGCAATCGTCAAAACCAAAAATACTCTATATAAAGATGCCAATCCTGGGCTGACATTTCGCTTTGCCTACAAGCTGAATGACCAGCTGGAAAACAGCTGATGTAGTTCGTGTGAAAAACGCACACCAAACGCACACATAGATCCAACTCCTCTGTTCACCTATAGGTTAAATTGTTGTTGCAAATCACATTTATTCATCGAAACGAAACGAAATTACAAATAAAACACAAAAGGGTTTTGGAGGGTGATACGTACGAAAGATTGGCGTCTTTATATAGAGTGTTTTTGGTCAAAACGATGATCTTCTCACTCAGACAGACAAGCTTTTCAATCTCTAGACTCTGACTCTATAATTTTTTAAAAAGTCCTAAATTTTCGATCATCTCTGATGGGACATTTCAAGAGGCTCACAAACTTGCAACCACTTTTATTAGGTACTTTAACCAATAATTTGTTTTCAGGCCACTTTTCTCCAGATAACAATATAATAAAAAAAAAAAAAAAACGGCTACTGCCTCTTGCTAGGAACTGACAAAACGGTTCAAATAAGCCATTTGGATTCGGCAGTAAAATGTAGTTCTCCTTCATTCCTGAGACACGTAAATGAATTTTAAGAGTTGTAAGAATGAATTTTTTGTTGCATTAAAAAATGCAAATCTCTAAGGAAAATGTTAAATTTTTTCATTCTTCTTAAATATCGTACGAAAACCTTTTATGTCAGCTCTTACTATCTTGCAGCTTAATTTTGAAAAATGATTTTCGATTTAAAACAAAAAACAAAAAAAAAACGTTAAAGAAATAGCTCTCCTATGTCATCAGATGTCAGACAAAATAAAAGTATCATCCTGCAAGTATTTGCAAATTAATATACGAGTATCTAATGGGATATGTCAGGGAATATATATTTTTCACCAGCTCATATCTTCATCCGCTATATCTTTCTCGCTAAAACAGGACAGATATAAATGTACTTGAATTCCCCCCAGCGAAATTCAAAATATACTTTATTAATTGAAAAACCTCTGAACCAACTCCTTTCAGGCATTAAGTCCACGAACTATATAAACTTTTTCACCAAGCACTAAAGGATTCAAACAAATTATACGAACACACTCCAGCCTTCAATCTTCCAAAGAGTTAAATGCCAAACACTACTCAATTTAATTGTATAATTAATTATGTATGTACCACCTATATGTTATCCAAAAGATGTGGGCGTTAAGCAATTGCCCGCAAGGCTTTTGGGACCGCTAGTACATACATATATCAAGTGAGTAATATGTACAAAAGCCAAAGCCCCCCCAAAACCCCGAGCAACCAAAAAAAAATAATAATTAACCAGCCAATGTTAATTGAAAAGAAACAACAACCTGAACCAAACATCTCGGGGAAATTTCAAGATTTTTCTTTCGACCGAAGTGGAATCCCTTTTCTCACCCCCTACGCAGCAGCTTTTTAAACAATAAATTGGATTTAACCCCCTGGTTGAGTAATGTCGGTAATGGAGCCCGACTCGCAATGAAAACAAAAAATAAAACCTGAAGTATAAGGATCAAAATGATTTTGTTTTCGCACATTACAGCACACCGCACCCACCGTCTTACCATTTTGTATTTGATTACTCGTAATCTGGGTTTGATTAATTAGCTGACAAGAGCAGATGTCTAGAGTAATGAGTGTTTTACCAGTTGTTTTCCTGAGAACTTATAACCGGGATATCAGAGATTATCCTAATTAACAAATGATTTTGATTTAGTTTATAAGCCCTGATCAATAATATAAGTGTTGCTTGATTTGTTTTCCTAGGTGGGTTATGCGTGGGTTCAAAAAACTCCTATCGGCGGCGCGGCGCATAACAAGATTAGCCGAGTTAAATAAACAACCCAAATTTAAGATTAATTGCTTTCCGAAATCGACTCGAAACTTGTATTCGTTTCAATTTTGTGAGATTGATGGATTATGTATCACATTTCTCATCTCAAGTCTGCAAAAGAATCATCATTGCCATAGTGATTTTATTCAAATCGTTCGTTGTGATGTAGGTGGATAAGGACATAACGATACTCTGTCTATACAGCAGTCTGGAAGCCTTGGTTTTTGATGATGTTAAATTTTCGTATCTTTTTTTTTTACTAAGAGGCCAGATTATATTAAATTCACTTCGTTGTTCTAAGTAGATATAGACTCCGTCAGTGGGAGTGGGGTGGAGTTGTCTGCCTTTCATTTTATACAGCGCAGCGGAGGCATCGTGAATCTTGTGGTTTTATAATTTATGGCTCTCCTAGTTTGACTTTATTGGTTGCCTAGCCTATATAATTTATGAAGCACTGTCGTTAATATTTGGGGATAATTAGGTTTGAACAGATGCTAACCTTTCTTCGACGACCGCAAATTTGTATTCATAATTCAAATTGAGGTTGTTTTAGCACCAGAGTTGGTATTCTCGCTCTCTGTTTTGTGTATCTATATTGTCAAATAAGTATTGGCGTTTGTAGAAGGACAAAGACATTTGAAATTATAATGTCCATATTTTCCATACTTACAATTTTTTATAAAATTTTGCATCTCCGAGTCGACGGAGCTAAGAAGGAGCAAATTAAAGCTTAGAATCAGCCAAGGTAATATTAAAAGACAAAATAAAATTTGAATTTATTTGCCTGGTCCGCCAGTTGAATGTTGCCTGATTTATTCAGTTGATTTACCGGATACGTCCGTGGTTTGCCTGGTCCGCCAGTTGAAAGTTGCCTGATTTATTCAGTTGATTTACCGGATACGTCCGTGATTCGCCTGGCCCTCCAGTTGATTTTTGCCTGAGTCATAAGTCGATTGGCCGGATACGTCCGTTGATTTGTATTATTATACCGATTACTACACGGTATTAAAACCGATTACTACACGGTAGAAACCTACACGGCAGGGTTTCCCGTAACAAGGACAAGACCCAAGGAAACCGAGGCGAGGAGCGAAGGAAGGACTGATACCGGAACCAAACTAATAATAGTATAAATTGTATAAGATTCTACATTTTAATAATAAAAGGAAAAGACCTATTTCCTAAAGTTTATGTACTTCTTTGGTGTGAACCCTGACTAAGCCGGCGAGCAATACCTCAGCCTTAAGATAAATAGTACATCAAAAATTGGACACACATTTTTGTGTCGCGACAGCTTCTGAAGACTCAGAATCTAATGACTAACAACTCTTACAATATACTTTTTCACCATAAAGGAAGAACTTGCCACTCTTTCAAATACGATGCAGAGACCTTAAAAAAATCGTTTTGAAGTGAAAGAGAATTCGATATGCAAACCTTTGGCTTGAGAGTTCTACGTATTGCGAAAAAGTATCCCTATATTTGTGGTTTTCTGGCTTAAAAAATGTCTGATGACGGAAATTCACAGTTCAGTTTTAGTGTTATGTGTCATAATGAGATTTTCAACGTGATGTTTTGTTTGTTTATCAACGTTATAGTAAAACAAATTTCCGTTCCCGTACTTTTTCGCTATTTCGAAATTTGAGAGATTTTCAGAACTTGAAAATTTTAGTTTGTAAGATTCAGAATCCTTTCAAAATTCCTCACTATTTCTGTCAAAGATTTGAGATTGATTTTTTTGAAAAAATCTTTGCTCACATTTTATTTTTACAGTACAACAATTTAAAAACTCTTTTTGGATTATTCCTCTATGTTATCAGATTATAATACTCTGTGCAAGAAAATTCATTCATCCGACTCGGCTATATAAATAAGAGTGGTCATTAAATGAGTGATTTCCATATTTCAATGAGTTTCTAAATAAATAAAACAAATTGTCGCCAAACCTCCTACCCCTATCTTAATATTAACCCGTGCCACCGAGCCTGTACTTTTTTCCATATAAATTACGTAAGTTTTTTTCTGTTTTAGTTTTTTTTACGCAGAAAAAGTATAACACAAAAAATCCGGTGACTTTGTTTTTCGCATGGAAAAATCTTCTTCTTTTTAGAAAAAATGATTACTATTACGAAAATTTAATAACGGAACTAATATGGCGGTCTAAGAAATTCAATTTTTTTGTAATAAAAAAAATACAAAAATTTAAGTTTTTATTTGCTCTCCATTAGAAAAAATTAAAAAAAAAAAAAAGGAAAATTGTCACTCCCACTTCTTCTTCAGAATGAATTCTGGGTCAATACGTTAATAGCTTTACATATTTTCTACCATTTTGTATATTATAAGTGTGTTTCTCTATTTATTCTATTTATTCGGGATAAGGAATAGAATGTATGGAAAAGACGAAATTTTTATCCAGATTATCCTGAATGGAATGAATAAAGAAACAAAGCTAGAACAAAAAAAAAGAATGGCACTTCCAGTTATTCAGTGACATGTCAAAAGAATTTTATTTTGGGTATCCATTTATGTAATTTTCGAAATAAGAAATTATGAAATTCCACATTAAATAAATAGCATTTCTACTCTGGTACGTTTATTCGCGTTATTTTGTTGTTTTTAAATAATTAAAATCAATGTAAATCTGCCATAATAGAAAATAGGAATGCCAAAAAAACCGAACGCGCCCAATATTCTTTTTATTCCACACGTCACATGGAATATTCTAGAATGAATATTCCATGTCCATAATTATTAGATATTAGTGGAAGAAAAATACTTCTTATTCTCAAATATAAATATTTGATTAGTCTTACAAACGTTTTCGAGAAACTTTTCTCATCTTCAGGTTGATAGCATAATTTATTATTATAATTAAAAGAAATTTAATATTTAAATGTAAAATATTCGTTACATTTTAAAAATTTCGTCATTAGTTCATTTCCGTTTCCGTTCCACAAAATAAACTACATACAATTTTCAAATGATACTAGCGACATCTTCTTGCAATTGAGATATAAACCTTATTTGGGTTCTGTTTCTCGCTACTCTACAATTTTCAAATTGGTATAATATCTCCAATAAAATGCCTCTTCTAAAATGTATACCAACGAACTATCCTATACACAAACCATATGTTTTAAATTTCCTCTAGAATGGCGTCAAAAGTCTACACAAAATTACCCATTTCCCGGATATTCCGCTAAGGAAAGATAAAATAATGCAGTTCCGTTTGCAATTTGATTGCGTCCGGTCGTCATTTTCATTTGCTTCGTTTCTCTTTTAGTTTCTTTATTTTTTATTTTCTTTCGTTATTATTATTATTTTTTGTTTAATTTGTTAATTTTGTAAATAATTTGTTAATAACTTTTGTTCTATTAATTTATCTGTTTTTGTGTTGCTGGTTTTTGTTTAATTGTATATTCTTGTTAAAAAGTTTGTGTTGTGCTTTCGTTTTGTACATTTTTATTTTTTGTTCGTGCACTGCACTCGGAAAATGCAACCAAAACCCCATATAATCGTTGGTTGTTGGGGAAGTTTTTACAGGAATATTTCGATTAATCAGGAGTTAAACGAAGAATGGAATGCAATAAACCAAGAGATTTGGGTTTGTTTTTTTTTTATTTTTAAAGAATTTTTATCTTATTCTTGTATATTTTTTTTATTACAAAAATTACATTTGGTATCCTCTCTTTTCTCGCTTTGTCAGATTGTATTCTGTTGCACTAGCACTAAGCGAGAACGGTAAATTAAACATTGTTGCAGACAATGAAAAAGAAACAAAATGTTTTTGATTTCTTTTTGGAAGAAATAGAAACGCATGATATTAACTGCATTGTGTATTTCGATATTATATGTAGGTATGTTCAATAGATGTGGGAGTGTGACGTCTCAACCATCTGTTTTTGTTCGAAGAGTAAAAACATAACTTCATTTAATTTGACTGTTTTTTTTTTTACTGTTCTTATCACTTAAAAATATTTTGTGGTATGAATATGACGTCACAAGAATAACAAGATGGAGACTTGCGTGTTTCTAAAATGATGAAAATTGCTTGTAGTATGCATATTTATGTCGTGGACGCTATAAAAAAAACTCTAAAGGTTCCGTGCTTTAGTACCTATAAGGATTGCCAACATTATATTTTGCTATGTGCATCAGTAAAATTATATCTAGGTTTAGAATGTAGATTTTAAAAAAAAATCTGTGCAGGTATTTGGAGATTATTCACAAAAGGTAGGACACATAAGGTAGGTTTTAATGAAATTAAAGCCACGTTTATATCGGTGTAATACAAGATAAAATGTAGGTACGTACAGTGAATGCTTCCTTAGCCGGACAGCGACAGTCGTAACACTTTTGTCCGTCTAAGGCAGTGGTCCGTCCAAGGGAAAAAATAAAAAATAGTTATGTAAGGAAATGTATAATATACAGTGGCATCATTAAACATATTTGCACATACAAGCCATGAAATGCATTCAAACTAAAAATGAACATAAAGATACAAGAAAAAAGATACAAAAACAGACTACAGCTGCAGAAATAAAATCCGTTATGAATTTGATCACAGACAGTAATTTGGTGAAATAGCATCTATGTCGCTGTAAACCAGGGGGACCGTTTTTAATGCAGAATAAATTTATGTTAAAGTATTACTTAAAATACTGGTTGAAATTTACATACTAAAAAAAAATTTTGTCCGCCTAAGGGAATTTAATTTAACAAATCGCGGCTAATATTTTTGTCCGCATCCGGGTAAGGGAGTGTCCGCTTAAGGTATCATAAAATGTATGGAATTTACATCCAAGATCCGCGGTAGTGAGAATTTGTCCGCCTAAAGGGATTGTCCGCTTGAGGGAGTTATCCGCAATAGGAGCTTTCACTGTATGTACATATGTACATTAGCTTAATAAAATTTCTTCAAATCAAAATTAAATTTCATTTGATATATAGGTTTTAAATCTGGGTATTGATAAAGTTTTTTCGATTTTTGGTAGAAAACAAATAAAATAGAAATGTTTTCATTTTTTGTGTAAAAAAATTGTTTTTCTTTCATTTACCAGTTAGCGAAGTATTTTTTCCAAAAAAAAACTTCTTATGGCATGCATCGGGAAGTGCCTACATTAATACCTACATATTTAATTCCCTAATGTTTAGTTTGCCAATACGTACATGTAGTGTAGTTTTTTGAAATGCTTGTTCTTTTTTATGTAAAGAATACAGTATAGGATGTTTTGGGTAAAACATGATACAAATTAATAAATATAAAAAGGTTTATTTATTCTAATTTTTGGTGATAAATAGATATATTCAAAAAAAGCTTAATAAAAGATTTGATATCGGACTTACATTCAGCGTACCTATCAAAATATAGTTGATACGAAACCATATAACATGAGATTTTTGAGAATGTCGTCTCGGCGGCACGCGTTACGTAGGTCTAGGTATATCGCTAAAATCTAATAATTTCAATATCGTCTTAAGAACCTAGACTCATTTTGGTCTCATTATTATTTTTTTTTTTGTAGGAAATAGGTACCTATCAAGCTAGTGTTTGAAATTATGTGCTGAATATTGACACTGAAATAATTCAATTTTATAATGTAAATAGAGATTACGCGTCATATTTTATTTGAGAAGTCACGAACTCTTATTTGTCTTGGAAGCTTTGGGCATATTAGTGTGTCTTCGTTCGTACTATATTTGTAGACTAAGGCCAATGCCACACGAGCGTCCAAATGGACGAACTTCCGATTTGAAAGCGCGTCTAGTATAAAACTCTCTTGATGTCACACGAACTTCTTTTTGTACGCGCGGAAGGAATATTTTACTAAGTCAGTTCCTTTTCTTTGGTTGATAAATCAAATTAATATACATAGAATTAGTGGGTGAAAATTCAAAAAACGGACCCTACGACCGCCTTACCTGTTGTAATGAGCCCTATAAAATGTAGAACATTTTTGTAGAGGGGAGTTGGGCCAATAACAATGTAGAATATTGTTTTTCAAAATTCCAAAAATGTTAATCAACTTTTGAATTTAGAATATGTACTTGTTTGCTTATAAATTGATTAAATAACCTCCATTGTCTCGCTTGTTAGGTTTATGCCTATAAAATTACCAGCAATATTTTAGTCAAGGGTTACAGGAATAACTTTGCATAATTAGTTTCTTAAATTTCTGAAATCTAAGATCAACTTTTCAAATTAGTATTCCAAGAATCAAATTCAATTGCTCTCCAATTACATTTTTTAGAGTAGAAGGGGGTACCGCTCCTCAAAAGTTTTTAAACACAATTGTAGCTTGACATTTTATCTTTGCTTTAAGATCTTAACCTTGAAAATCGGATCACCACAACGAAAGATATATTTTTTTTAAAACAAGCTTACATTTGAAAATTGCCACAATTTTGCACCTAACGGACCTTTCTCCACTGGTAGACTACCGCGAGAGCAATGAACCAAACACACTTTTTCTATGCAATTTTTCCGATTTTTCGATTAAATTAAAATTAAGATTGTTAGGCTTGTGGTGCACGTAAAAAATCGTTGCTTTCCTGAAATTCGGAATAAGAAAAAACCAAATAAAACCATACATGCATTGATAAGATATGAGCTCATAGAACAAGGCTTATATAATATTGCCGTTACCTCAGCTCAACGGTACTTTAGAAACTCATTGGATACATTATTTCTATTATCTGTGAAAATTTCAACAATATCTATTAACCCACTAAAAAGATAAAAATAAAAAACACAAAAAAAGCCATCTTAAAATTATGTGGAAGCGCGTCCACTTGGACGCTCGTGTGACCATACTAATTTACGACAGTACCCCTCATGCCGTTTTACAATCAGCGCGGCATGAGAGTCGAATAGTCGACAAAGTTGGACGCGCGGACGAACCCAATAAGTGGACGCTCGTGTGTCCATTCCTATAAGTTTTCTTGATTCTCAGGACGTACTTCCAAATGGACGCGCAGAAAAAGACGCTCGTGTGGCATTGGCCTAAGAGCCCACAGCAATTTTTGGGTGTGAAGTATAGCAAAAATTCAATGATGCAATAAGATAGATCCTTACTTTTTATTTTACGGATCTCGGTCTAATGTACATATCTTGGAAAACCAAGAGAACAGACAAAATTTTCACGTTTTTATTTATTCACGTATAGGTATTGCTTTTTTAATGTCTTGACCATAATTTTTTGATAATTTTGTGATTGTGTGCTTTTGAATAGTTGAAACAATATAGACCTTAAACATTTTCAAAATTTGTAATACCTATGTACTGTACATATTTTTTAAACAATACCTTTCCAAACAGTTATGTACCTACCTACATTCAAATTGAAAAGCTTAGATGTGCAGTTAGTGCGTAGATAACCTAGGGAACCGACTTAAGATTTTTAATCTCTTCCACCCTATAAACTGTACTGAGAGGAATTGCCCATTAAATGTTTTATCGGCTGGGCTAGTTATCCTGTGCATTTTAAATCGAACCCTAACCTCCAAAGATCCAACCACAATATGTTTCATATTTTGAAAATATATTAATGGTGCCGTGCATTTGAAGTAAAAAATGAGAGTTTTCTCTTACCCAATTCAAACAAAATTTGCCGGTATTTCAGGCAAGACGGGTACGTACGTCGTCGGTTCTCTAGATAATAAAGGTATAATTTATGGGTTAGTGTTAGAGTTGTGACATACGATATTAAAGTTCATGGGGAGAGTACGACAACTCAAGCGCCGCAAAATAATAACGGATTTTTGTAGAGAGTTTAATACAATCATTTTTTACTATGGGAGGGGGGTCTATCTCCCTCCATTTAGGCGGGAGGGGCACTTGTCTAAAAAAAAAAATAAATTAAAATAAAAAAAAAAAACAAACGGCAACCCTTACAATTCAAAAATTATGAGTTTTCTGAAAGCCTGAAACTTTTTATTTTATTATTTGTTTCAACCTAGTTATTTGTGTTAATAGTTTTTTTAAACTCAAAATTTATGAAAACAAAAATTTAAAAAAATGTTACTATCTTTTTATTTAAAATTATGAAATAAAGTACTGAATTGGCTTTAATTATCTGATTTCCCTAAAAATTCTTAATAAAATACTGAAAACTAGATGGTTTTATGTCTTCTAGTTTATGAGAAAATTTTAAAATTACCAAAACTATACTTTTTTATTCAATTCTTATTTTTTGAAAATCCATTATTATATTGCAGCGCCTGGAGTTATCGTACTCGTGCTAAGTTCATAGTTATGCATACCTACAAAGATTATAATAAATGAAATTGTAATGGAAAATAATTGTCATCATAAGTATAACGTGAAATAGAAATTACCTACTCTGAATTATTTCTGAATTTGTAATTAATACCCATAGGTATATATATACGCATAACATACCCATTAGGGTGGTCCACTATTTTTGTTTTGTTTTAGCTTATGCTTCTCATTGAATTGAGTTCTTAATGATTGGAACTGATAAATCAGTGAACTTTATAATATCAAATACTGTTAGGAGATTTAAGCTCAGAAGAACATGAACGGTTAATATAACAAAATTAGTGGTAAATCCTACCCAAACATACATAGGTAAGGTATACATCTACGAAACAAAAAAGTCTTTATACCTAAAAAGTTTATCCTGTCAAACTAAATTCTAAAACTTACTTTTGTTTCCAAATAACGTGTATCTCAGCTGGGGACTAAAATTTAGAAAATCTTTTCCTCTGTCAGAAAAACAAAAGAAAAATTAAAAAGCAAACAATAAAACAGAGCTATCCATATCCTTGATGTTTCTAGCTTTACACAGATTTAATTAAAATATACTTCCAAATATTGTTTGCATATTTTACGGATCCGAAACCGAAACTCTGGCCGGTCTTTTCTTCTTCATCACACCACATGCTTCCCATGAAAGTTTCTGAAACTATATACATATGTAGGTAAAACAAAAGCATCACTATTATAAAATTTATGTATTTCACAGATTCGAACCATGAAATTCTCGTATAAAGAGGAATACCTATTCATCAAAATGATTCCCCCGAAAACCTTTGTTAGTAGGTATTTTTTTTTGCTTGGTAAAATTCCAACCCCTTATATCCGATTCGAAAACTCTTTGCATAAAGGAGCAAGACGAAATTCGATCCGAAATTTTCAACTTCATCATCACTACAGCACAGCACCATCTTTGTGTCTTAATCCAATTTTCCGTTTGGATGAAAGCCCAACAATAACACACCCAACAATTTCTGGAAAATAAAACTATAAACCCATGCTGTTCTTGAATAATTGCCCTGTGGTGATTCTCCTTGAACCAAGTGCATTTCCTTCAAAAGCTCGAATGTATACACTGTGATGGCAAACTTTTCATCTTCCAAACGAATTCAACCGAAATACCGAATTGGCGAGTTAAATTTATAAGCACTCGACCTTCTTCTCGCTCTCTATCAAGTCAAAAAAATAAAACTCCTACAACCCCACCCCGGCACGGTATATCGTATATTGCAGTACAAAGGTCCTGGTCAATTATCAAAAAAAAGAAGAAGAGCTCTTTCAATAGGCATATTCATGTATATATACGCCAATTTAACAGAAAAAAGTTAACTCAAGAGGTGAAACCATGAGTTTAATTATGCAGCTGGTAGAATTTTGCGAAAAAAAAATCCTACTCAATTCTAGCAGTTTTTGTATTTTGTATTGATGTTAATACCGTTAACGACAGGGGCTCTATGGCTGAAATCATTAAAAATAAGAAGAACCAACGACAACGTAAAGAATCCACACCAACACCTACCCCTGCACCATCATCAGAAATATATCACCATCAGCGCCCACTCGAAATGTTAACAATATGAAACATTACTGTTGCATTCGGAGGATATCCGTTCTAAATGATGATGGTGTTGCAATTGCTAACACTGGTGAATTGTGTATTATGTCCTGCTTCTTTTATATTCTACTCATCAAGGATTTTTTGAAGTTTGAACTTTATACATACAATCAGAGCTTACTGTACCGTACCATATTATATTTCTGTACATAATATAAAATTTAACATCGCATTTTGAAGCAGGCTGAGGGAACATTATTTTAATTGTTTCCTTGTGTGTCGACTGTCGAGTCGACACAATATGGATGGCATAGAAAATGTGGTACAGGAACACAACTGGCACTGGTGGATTATGCGATATCCTTTTGTTATGGGCGGCGATGGATTCATTATGAAAAAGCTGTGAATAGGTCCGGTTTTGGTTTATTTTATTTTTTTTTCTTGTTTTATTCTTTTTATTTCATTCAATTTGAAAAAAGGGTAGCTTGTACTTTTATAGATGGAAGTGTTGCACCTGAAAGAGAACAAAGGAGAAAAATAATTGTTTGATGTATGAGGACAGGTTAGAGTTGAAGTTTTTGGAAAAAAAAAATGAAAAAATCTGCCATAATATTAGAATAATCCTAACAAAAGAATAATTTTAAATTCATTCAGCCTTTCAGCGTTAACTCTTCAAAACAAAAATTAAATAATTCATAATCTTTTGCCTAGCTATTGTTATTCATTTGATTTAATCCTTAAACGACGTAAGTTGATGACACAAGCTTTGAATCTAACATCGCAATAAGTATTTTTTTCTTTAAAAACATAGGGAGCAAGTAAAATAGGTAAGACTTTAGAAAAAAGTAAGTGCCCTTCTGCCTGTCAAGTTGAGAAGAAATTATGAAGCAATAAGTTTGTAAAATATTATTTTTCCAAATTGTTAAATTTTTCATTAACTTTTATCTGAGGGGGTATAGTTAGGGATTTTTCTTAGGGGGAAGGCAGCCAGCTAGTTGATGAGCCACACATTTAAAATTGGATGCACCCAGACTAGTTATTTTTTTCATAAGTCAGAGTTATGCTTATAGGTATTATGTACCTATAGATGCTATAAACAGGGTGATTCACCTAAGGTGTGACAAAAAGCTAGAGCGTTTACGTTGGGTAGAGATAAGAAAAAAAAAATCGTATCGAAGGGGGTCTATTTCCCCCCGTTCAGCTGAGGGAGGGGCAATTTTATAAAAAATTGACTTAAAAACAGAAAAAATATCATTAAAAATCAATGGTTACTAATACAATGCCATGATATACTTTTTTTTAAGCCAGAAATCTCTGCTTTTATTTGTTTTTAAATAAAGTTTTTTTTAATGAATAGTTTTCCAAAAACAATAATAAAAAATTGTGTTCAAACTAATTTTGTTCAAAATTTAACGGGGGTGGCCCCGGCGCAGTGGAAGTATAGTGCTTGACTGCTAATCTGGGTTCGAGCCCCAGTCTAGGCAGCATTCTTTTCTATATTCCCTCAACTGAACGCCACCCCTGAGATTTAATGAGATAATCAAAAACCTTATTTTTATTTTTCAGTCCACTGTGCCAATCTATCCTATCCTTCTATTCCTTCTAACATTGCCTAATTTATAAGACTCTAGGTTTTACTGGCATATATATGTTTGTGTAGTGTTTTTGTTTTTAATATATTCGATGCTCCTGTCAATTTCTAGTCAAACACTAAAAACTGGATGCATAAATGTTTTTTAGTTATGAAATAGAAAATAACGAAATCTACTTTACTACTTTATTACTTTGGAGCAATAAAATAATGGATGAAAGTCGAATTGAAGGAAGACTTACTTTTGTTATTTTCAATTTTCTCAAAAACTAGAATACATTTTGAAATCTAGTTTTTAGAGTTTGACTTAAAATTGATGAAAGCATTTTAAATATTATAAACACAAAAATCCTACTTAATTTAAAAAAAAAAATAGTTTGAACACAATTTTTGGGTTTTTCTTTTCTTCAAAAATTTAAGTTTGAAATTAATTTTTGAAAAACTGTTCACTAAAACAACTTATTTAGATAAGAAAATGAAAGAAACAGTTTCTGGCTTTACAAAAATGTTGTTATTAACCGTTATTTTTTAATAATTTTTTTCTGGTTTAAGTCATATTTTTAGAAAATTTAGTACGATTTTTTTATCTCGTTCTATGCTATACGCTCTGGCTTTTTGTCACACCTTAGGTGAATCACCCTGTATAATAAAAAAGATAGGTTAAAAAAGTAAAAAGAAAACTAAAAATAACCTAAAAAAAATATAGAACAGTGGAATAAATAGACAGTAGACAGTGACGTGCCGTGGTGCTTTTAGTAGGCTGTTCGCTATGTTCTTTCTGCAGTAAAATTATCCATTCGGGGAGAGTACCTACGTTAGCTTTGACACATACATTTGATAACGTTTTTTGTAGAGTGGTAAAAAAAATGACTTAAAATGAAAAAAAAAAATATTGAAAAACAACGGCAACACTTACTATACAGTATTATACCGGTTTTTAAAGCCAGAAATTTGTTCTTTAATCTTAAATGTAAGTTAAATGATTTATGTCAATAGTTTTAAAAAAATTCGCATAAAAACTTAAAATTTTCTTTAAAAAAAATGAAAAAAAAAAATGTAGTCCAATTTTTTCAAAAATGTGAAATGAAATGCTAAATTAACTTTTTGTTACCAATGCGTACCTATATTAATTTTCAATCGAACACATGAAACCGAATGGTTTTATGTCTTCTAGTTTTTGAAGAAAATTGAAAATACATTCTATTTAAAATTTTTAAGATTTTTTATAGATGATTTTTTGTAATATTGTGACGTTAATGAAATGCATAATTCATTGAGGTTTTTTTTGATACCCCTTTCATAAGGAAGTGACAATTATTTTTGAGGCAAGATTTTTTTTTATAAGTCAAGTCAAGCGATTTTTTCAATGAAATTTAAGAAATCGTTGAAAATCGAAATTTCTCGCTCTTAAAATTACCGCCATGAAACCATGAACTTATTTGTTCAACATAGTTAGATGCACAATGTTGTAGTACATAATTTTTGAATATTTTAAAATTTTTCAGCACATTTACCGATAAATGTGATTTAAAAATAATCAATTTTGGGTTTACGGCACCTCAATTATATTTTTTTATATGAACCGTTATAAATGTATGTACATCAGGAAATGGGTTGATATGAAATAAATCCTCCCACTTAATCAAAAGTTATAAACAATCTAGTCAGGTTCTATCGACATTTTTGATGCGGTGAACACCTGCGCACCTTCGAATAAACGTCACTGACAGTAGATATGTATGCGCTTTTGTGCAATTAAAAGATGATTAATTTGCCTACCACTTTCAATGTTTTCCTGCTAAAACTGATAGTTTGGGAGACGTAGATAAATTCATGTTTTTCAAAGAGCCATGTCATGACGTCCCAAAAACCTTGGGCCAAATCATCGCATCAGTGAGCTCTTGAGGTCACTGAATTATTTCAATTGGCACTTCTGGGTACACAATGTATTTTAAATGGAGCAGTATAATGCCAATGTAAAATATTTCAGTAACGTATGGCCCAATCACTGATGCGGTAATTTGGCCCCTGGACTTAAACTTACTCGGTCCTCTCTCAGATATTTATGAATAAATCAGACTTCTGCCGGATTTACATGAGTGACAAAATGTCATTAAATTTGTCATTTTATACCAATTAACTGTCATACCTACGGTCTCGTATTTCTTGAAGAAAATCACACCAAAAACATAAATGTTAAAAAAGAGCCAAGTTCTCCATGTATACAAAAAAACCTTTATGTAACAAGTCAGCCGTGAAAAGTAATGAGATCTAAAAGTACGCACAGTTATAAGTTTATGAAGGGTTTATTATCAAATATTTTAAGTAGAGTAACATCGAAATAACTCCAAATTTCTTATTTAATGATAGCTGACTAAAATTTGGTATGTTTACTTGGCAAGTTTTTAAAACATTTTGAATGTTGAGTAATCAGATGGAAAAAAAGAAAACTTGCCAAATAAACATACCAAATTTTAGTCAGTTATCATTAAATAAGAAATTTCTCTTATAATTTGGAGTTATTACGATATTACTGTACTTAAAATATTTGATAATAAACCCTTCATAAACTTAGAACTTGGTGTACTTTTAGATCTCATTACTTTTCACGGCTGACTTGTTACATAAAGGTTTTTTGTAAGGTTTTGAGGTCCAACACTCTATTTAATCATCATTGTACAGCAAACAATAATAATTCTATGAAAGTGGGTGGATGCCACGCCCCCTGAATGATAAACCCCAAATTTTTAAGTTTTCCTCAGCATAAATTATGAACCCTACCTCTCTACCGAAATTCATAATTCTATAACAATCAGAAGTGCTTCATATAATTGACAACACTTCTGAGAAAGCGGCTTGATACAACGCCCCTTAATGTCAAATATCAAATTTTAAATTTTTTTCTTTGCTTGCATTGGAAGCCCTATCGCTCTACCAAATTCCATCATCCTATAACAATCAGACATAGTTCTAAGAAAGTGGGTGGATGCCACGCCCCTAAATGAAAAATCTCAAATTTCAATTTTTGTTTTCCTTACACACACTGCAAGCTCTACCTCTATTTCATCATTCTGCAACAATCAGAAAACAATTTGAGGAAGTGGGTGGATACCACGCCCTCTATATGGAAAATCCAAAATTTTCGATTTTTTTCTTTGTATATACCACAAGGCCTACCGTTGTGCGAAATTACAAGATTCTATGGTATCGGGAAGTGCTCCATATGATTAATAACTATTTTCAGAAAAGAGGGTGGATGCCACGCCCCCTGAATGATATATTTTAAATTCAATTTTTTTTTTCTGTGCTCAAATTGTAAGGCCTACTTCTCTACCAAATCTTATCATTCTACAACAATCAGAAGTGCTCCAAATAATTGATAGCAATTGTGTGAAAGTGGGCGGATACCACGCCCCCTATATGGAAAATCCAAAATTTTGGAGTTTTTCCTTTGTATACACCACAAGGCCTACCGATGTGCGAAATTACAAGATTCTACGGTGTCTAGAAGTGCTCCATAATTTTGATGATCTGTCAGTCAGTGAGTCAGCGATTTTTGACGTCCTATATCTCAGGAACCACTAATGCTAGGGAGTTGAAGGTGAGGCACCTGTGCTCGCCTAGCTTAGCAAATATGGCGAGTTTGAAGTTTCTGACATTATTGGTTCCGAAGTTAGAGGGGGGTCGAAAAGCTCTTGAGTTTGTTCCTGTAAAAAGGTAGTAGTGCCGAGAACTTGGCTGGGCACTACCGTGCCCTTTGCTTTACCAAATAAATTAAATTTCTTCATTCATTCCGAAATATCAAAAAATCCTCCGCTGTATATAATGCACATATGTATGTTATCTAAAAACTTTTCTCAAACCTTAAGGGCCAGGGCCCATTAAATAAAATCAATTTTTAGATTAACGGTACTTTAGTCGTACATTCACATTAAAAGAAATTATTTTTAGTTAGGTACCTTACCTACCTACATCAGGAAGACAAAAATTTAAAATAAAACCAAAACTTATGATGAGATCTAACTTTATAAAGCATTTCTTTTTGTCCAACAAAGAATAATAAGTTTTCGATCCTAAGGTAGAAATTTGTGTTCCAACTTTTCAATTTTAGGAACTAAAATTGATTTGTTTGAATCTAATTCTTGTTTAAAATATTTGACATTATTTCTCTTTCAAAAACACATTCGTGGGATAAGGTTTCTAGGCATTGAAATGGATAGAAAAGTGAATAAAATTGTTGTCCATGCTATCTATCCAGATATACACATAAAATGTTCGTATTGTAAAACGTTGTTAAAGCTTCTGATGCGCCCTCTATCTCCATCGCACATTAAGTTGTTGTTGTACCATTATGAATGTGTCCTTTATCCGCCAGCCGAAGGTGCAATGTGTTGAACGACACAACTTTCCTTTTTGTCAGTTAAATGTAGTTTTAATGTCTTTTAGATTCAGGTGAGCTGTAAGCACTGAATGAAGCAGATTAACCCTTTTTGTCTACACCTGCGTTCCATAAACAAAACCGACCTTACAGATGCCGTATTGAAAAGGCTAAAAAAAGGAAACTGCCTAAAACTACAACACTAAACCCTGTTAACGGTGGATATTAAAAACGATTCAAGGCATATGTCATTAAATAAAGAGAGAGATGTGGTGTAAGTGGTGAACTTTCGGTGATGGAAAGCGGAGGGGAGGGGAGGGGAGGGAAGTCAGAGAATATCGAATGAAGCTAGCATTAAAAACTTTCAATATCTTTTTTTTTTTTTAATGTTTTGGACGGGGGTGATTCTGTACCAGCTTTCATGGGGGCTATGTGTGGGAGAAAAGGGAAAGAAATTTGTTCAAATCGTTGACACACATACTTTTGTATTGTTATGGTTTTGTGTCACAGATGTCATTGGCAGACTTTTGTTTTGTTGTTCGATTGGAGTTGTACCTATAATGTTCTTATTCTGTTTGAATAATTTATTGGCCGAAGAGTTAATCCTGTGTTGTTTGGATCTATAATGGATTTTCCGATGTACGTACCTATTCATTCCCTTCGATTCTCTTGTTCTTATACAAGAAGGATGATGTTTTTTTTTTCCGTTTTTATTATTTTCGAATGGCTGAAGGATTTGAACGAGATAAAATATTAGAGTCATAACAAGGAGGTTATACATATGGTAGATATCTAAAATTTGACAGATACCGTAATTTATTAGCGTATTAATAATCGCACTGATGGTTGGAGTGAAAGTATCTATTGACTCAAATGGGGGTTTTATTCAAAGCTTAAGGCGGTGAATGAATTATGTAAAAATAATAATTGAAATTTGCCAGGAATAAAAGAAATAATATGGAACAAAAGAAAACTTGTACCATATTCAATATTAGTTATAGATAAATAATTTTCATTTTAAATAAACCCAGGTTTTCTTTAGGTATTGTTTTCTAAACAACATTTAATTTCAAGGGTTTTCATTATTTGATATGTTTGTGTGGGACCTTCCCAAGAAACATTTTTAGTTCTTTAAAAGATTTAACAGCGCTCCCGGAGCTAATCTTAAAGCTCGTTTAACTAAGAAGGAGCCTTAGATGCGCTTATAGAGAAAACATCGAGCACACTTAAGTACAGCTAATAAATCGAGTTGTAGACCACTTTTTTGCTCTAAATAAGCTTGTTATTATTGCCAAGGGACTTTGAAGCTTAGATTGTGACAGATTGTTGTCTGTATTTGTTTGTGTGAAACTAATCATGATACGAAATAGAAATTTATACAAGCTGTAATAAATACATACATATGTATACAGGGTGTTCGGTACAAGGTGCACCAAAGAACTAGAGCGAGTAGGTTAGGTTCGACTTGAAATAGAAAAACAATTATTAAAAACCAATGGCAACATTTACAATGTCATGTTATACTTTTTTTTTAAAGCCAGAAATCCATTCTTTAATTTTGTTTTCAATTCGAGTTACTAGAGAAGACAGTTTTTGAAAAATTAATTTTCAAACTCAAAATTTTGAAAAATAATGAAAAAAATTGTGTTCAAACTAATTTTATTCAAAATTTTACGTTATTAAGGCCCATTTGATGAAACGAAACATAAGTATTTAAGTTTGACATAAGAGCTTATATGACAGTTTATGATGAGGAAAAAGTAGAAGCGTTTAAGTTTAACATAAATATTTAAGTTTCGTTTCAGCAAATTGCCCTAAGTATTAGTTTTGTTTTCAATATTCAATGCTCCTGTAAATTTCTAGTCAAATACGGAAAAGAAAATATTCAAATGTCTTTTTGTTTTTGTGAAAAATTAAAAATAACGGGGGAGGGGGGGGTGCAAATTTTCTAAAAAAAAAATGACTTAAGACAGAAAAACATTATTTTAAAAACCAAACATTATTAAAAAAAAAAAAATAGAATGGAATACACCTTTTTGTAAGGCCAGAAGACATCTTCTTTTATTTTCTTTTTAAAATAAATTATTTTAGTGAACAGCAGTTTTTTGATTATAGTTTTTACTTTTACGATAAAAAGTGTGTTAATATAAATTGTAGAGAATTTAATTCTCTACACAAATGTGGTAAAATTTTGTTTGTGTGATGTATGGTTCTCAAGATATCGCGGCGAAGACCTTTTTACGCCCCCTTTTCCAAAATGGCGGCCAAATGGGGAGGAGTTCAACCCCGAAAACTCGTTTTTATACACTCACATTGATCCTCCTACAGATCCATAAATTAAAATTTTGTCCTGTACAAATGCAAGGTTCAGCCAAAATTTTTTAATATTTCAATGGACTAATAGCTCTACCATCATAAGGCATAGAGGTAAACCAAAAACACTTTAAACAAATTAAATTATGCAGTAATTTTCATTCAGGAATTGATGATTTAGCATTATTATAGTTAGAAAATGTTAATTTAAATTGCATGCTCTTATCACACTCAACAAGGATCTATTATTGGTCTTAAATAGTTTAATTTAGATAATACTTACCTACCTATCATAATGCATCATCTGCTTTGGATTTGGATCTATCATACCAATCCTTTAAGGCAAATAATTTGATAAACATCATCGTTTATCTTCTCAGATAATATTTACCTATCTACCTTGAAATCCGTTTATAAAACGCCTAAAAGCCTCCTACAATAGGTTTATACCTATTTAGAATCGTTCTGATGGTGACAAATTGGATACGAACTGCTTGCACTTAAGTGCCCCACTTTGCTGTATACTCGGTAATACACAAATCCAACTTCTAACACGTGCTCAACAATTTCACCTCTTCTCATGTCTTATAACTTAACGTTTCTATTGGAAGACTTTGAATTTCCTTGTCCTGTGTTAAAATACCTGACGCAGGGAATAAGGATACACATCAGCAAAAAAAAAAAAAAAAAAAACGAAGATAACCATCGACCTTGTCATCATTCCAAAGGAACAAGGAACTTCATGTGCACTACACTCTAGACTCTCTCTCTCTACCATCACTTATGCCGGAGTGGCGGATTCAATTCGATTCGATCTTTTTATTTCCACCGCCCTACTACATGCAACGCCAAAATATATTCCAATCTTCCTTCTTTCGATATCGTCCATGTTGTCTTCCCCATTTTCTACGTCGCCATTTTTGAATGAGGAAAAGAACTTATTAAGATGAATGGAGTGGCTAAAAGGGCCTCCGGAGCAAGGTAAAAAAAAAACATAAATGTACACATTGCATGGAACGAATACAATTGCCTCCAGGGACTCGAGATAATAATATAAATTTGTACATCTTTATGCTGCACGGTCTGCGGAAGAAAGGATCCTTGATGAGGTCGCAGCAACATCACCGGGACCAACAAAAAACAAGTGCACAAAATTCACTCCCTTTGGATATTGGCCAAACTGCCAATTCAATTGCAAGTATGGAAAGTTTTTGTACATTTTTTTTTTTGCTAAGCTTGTCGAAGATAGAAATTACGACGAGTCCTTTCTGAAGTGTTACCGAAAAAATCCTTTTGGCGAATCTCCGTCATTTATTTTGCAAACCTTATAAGAAAAAGACTCAACTCGCTCAAGGATAAATGTATAGAAGTACATATAGCAGAACCAGATTGCTCACGTTAAATAAGGCGAGCCTCGATTTGTCGGCTCATTTTTGTGGGCGATTTCCGCCCATTTGAAGTGGCGGCTGACATAATAAAGGCAAATCGATTAGACCGTCTATCGTACTCCTGATGCCCATATTATCTGAATCGAAGAGATCGGCTGCACGAATAAAAAGCTGGTGCCACCGAGACGCAATTGCAATTCGCAATTTTCTCACGTATTCTGAAAAATTCTGTTCTACCACAGAGACAACGAGGTTTTTTTTTTTTTGGAACTTTTCAATTTTTCTCTGTGAAAAATGTTGTTGTTTTTTTCTTTTTGTGACTGTATATTTGTCTTGAGATTAGATAGTTCTTGACAGAACATATAGCAAGAGTTGCATGATTTTTTTTTGCGGAAACAAATTCATGCTTTTGAAAGTTTCCTCTTTCTAAGTAGCTGGGATTTTTTTTTAGGATTTTGTTTAATACCTAAGTTTTAAAAAAGGACGACATGAAGTCTTGAAGTGTTTTTTTTTTTTTTTGTTTTGAAAAGTACATCTGAAATCTAAGAAATACCAAACCGCACAGAAAACATTCTGCAGGTTTGTTAATTGAAAATTCCACCTAACCCATGGACTGACCATTAATTCTTATCTCTCGTGTCTTTTCACTGTTATTTTTTCTATATAAATAGGAGTTTTAGAAGTTAAAGGAAAAGGAATTAAGGTATGCCCATGTCCAACCATTGAAACCGAATTGTGGGACACAAAATATTCCTTGAGAACGACGACGACGACACGACGCAAACAACATTGTGACTTGTAGAAAGTATTTTTCAAAATGTGTCCTTGTTTTTTTTAATTTTTTTATTTTTTTGAAAACAAAGTTTTTGTCTCTTCTGGATTTAGTTAAGTTATTCGACCAGAAATGGTGATGCTGTGTGTTTTGCTGTTATACCTGAATGAAAAAGCTTAGCAGCTCTAAACATTATGCCGAAGGATTTATTAAAATATTCCTGGCAAAGTGGTTTGAAACTTAAATGGTACATTTGGTTGGTTATGGTTATATTTTTGCAGAGATAAAGTTTTATGGTAAATGGTAATACCTTCATATGTATGGAAAAAGAGAGACCGAAATACTTTGAAAAGAATATCCATATTTCTAACAAGAGTTGGGGAAAGGGTTATTGTGTGTATTGTTATGCGGATGAAGTTTAGTTTTGAAATTTTTTTTAGGAATACATAATTGTTGTAATAAGTACATGTTTAGGTTGTTAAAAAAACTATATTTTAAATTAATGGATAAGGATAACTTTGGGCAGAACTTTAATTTAAATCAAATCAAATAAAATACAATGCAAAAGAAGATTGTTTGTCTGGTTTGCCGTGAATTAAGTCCCCAGGAACTAAGTCCACCTAAGGTGTTGGTTCCCACTAGGCGGGAACAGAAACCACTTTTTGAAAGAAGTTTTTATTCCCATATTAGGTGGAAAACAAAATTTCAAAAAAATGGATGGTTTTAGTTCCCGTCAAATCTATAATATTTTCCTTTCGAAAAAATTAAAAAAGCTTGCATACATACCTCACTTTAATAAGTTCTCTTTTTGTATTCAAATGATAACATTCCCATTGGAAAGTGAACTTCGTTCTCACCTTGCTGGGGAATAAAAACAACCTTCAAAACGTGGTTTCTGTTCCCACCTAACTAACACCTTCGGTGGACTTAGTTCACGGTACCGTTTGTCATTTCCCTAATATGCTATAGGTAATTTAATTAGGACAGGCATACATTTTAAAACATTTCTAAAGGTGGTTCAAAAAGAACCGACTATTTCCAAAGGGTACGAGGTTGCAAGATTAGTCATTTCCTTACGATTTTTCGTGCCTCAGTATTTCAAGAACTTCAACCATCTATTTCCACTTAATTAAATGCAAAATAAGAAAAATAAAATACAAAAATCCCACTTCTCCAAACCTTCGACACAATAAGAAACACGATGGGAAATTTATCATATTCGTGCGTCCAAAAAAACAAGAATCCCCTATGGAACATGTATAGATTTCTCAAAAGCTCAAGTAGAAAATATGCGCTGGCAGCTTGAAAAATAACTCTAATTTTTTTTTTTTGAATTTCTAAAATTGATTTCGAATTTATACGATTAAAAACATTGTGAAATGGAAATCGTCATCAAAATGGAAAATATAAAAGAACAATTTCTGTCCACTTTTACATAGTTTGGTATTAATTACGATACTGATAAGATTTTAAAGGGAAACAAAAAATAATCTTTTCATCAAACAAAAATTTTGAAAATTTATTCAATTTTTTTTTGAAAAAAATTTTGTTTTTTTTCTTTTTATGTAACTCTTATCAGAATTGTAACTACATATAACGCAAAAATATTGAAAAATGGACAGAAATTGTTCTTTTATTTTCCATTTCGATGACGATTTCACAATGTTTATAAACCATACAATGTGTTCTTTAATTTGGTTTGTACGATTTTAATCATTTGGTACGCGAAATTGGTTCAATGGATCGATTTGAAATTTTACAAATATATTGGTGGTCTAAAGTTCTTTAAAATGTCTTACTAAATTAAGTCCTGCAATCAATATTTGTAAAGTAGTGAAAGATTTACTAAAAGTCTTTAAAAAGTTGTTTTTTTTTTTGCATCTCACCATGGTATTCTTATGGTGAGGGGCAGAAAAAAAACTAATCGTTATAAAGTTGTAGAAATATTTTGAGGAAAATTAGTTCAAATTTTCAAAACTTCCATTCAATTATTCGTGTTGTCATTCCTTGCTGAGATATTTGTAACCAAAGTTAAATATTCCTCTGAAAAAAAAATTGTAGAGCAACGAAAAATGACGACATTAAAGATAAATAAACAAGTTATCGAATCAATACATTTTATTGACTGCAATATTTTTTTTTTTTAAGAAAATGACACTCTTCAAAAAAAAAAAATTACAAAAATAAAATTTTTGGCTTCTGCTATTTCTTGTGATTGTGCAATAACGGTACCTTAAAAAAATCATTCGCTAAAATTTTTCAACATTATAATATAAAGCTTTAGAATAGTTTTTGTTTCATCTCAATACGATCACTTTTCACGAAGATATAGCTTTTCAAAAAACACAAAAAAAAAGCGATTTTTTTGTTCCCTTTATTGTTTTGGCAAGTGTATTTCTATAGATTATATTTATATGAAAAATGTATCTATTTTGTATTTTTTTAAATTTAAACCTCTAACATAATTATTTAGGGTCAGTTTTTAAGTCGTGAGTAAAACCAGAATTAGTTAACAATACAAAAAGCTGTTCAATTTATAGGGGAAATTTTCGAATGCGATTTTTTTGGTCAATTATACGGGAAAAACAATTAACCGAGGTGCAATTAAACGGGGGAATACTGTAGATATGAAAGAATATGTAAGTATATTTTGCTTTTTTTTATTTGTCTATTTGTTTTATAAGGCCTATACATAGCTTAGCTATACCATCTTTCTTATCTCTCTTAGTAAAAATAAGATTCATCCACAAAACAAAGAAATTTTCCGCATAAAATCAACGAAGAGATGTTTACACGGAAACAACTCCTTTTTTAGAATAAAATAAGCCCACCTACAGAGCTCACAAGAACTATACAGAAGAGTCGTAAAATTCAAATCGTATATATGTTCATAGGAATGTTCACATAATAAATGACAACCAAAAACAAAACTCATTAATTTAATTAAATTTTCTACAGCCTGTTGAAATCACATCCTCATCTATATAAAGGATAACCGACCATATGTCACATATTCCTATTCATTTTCTAAAGCTTTTCCTAGAAAGCAAAGGAGTTATGCAAAGCATTTCATTTATCAATGTTAACAAAGAAAAAAATACTTCTTCTTTTTTTTTTTTTAAGTACAGTCAAACCCGTTTAGGTGAAATGACGAAAATATTTCACTTAAGGGGGTTTTTCACATAAGTGAATCTCGGATAGCTGAAAAAAAGTTTCTCTTAAGCTAACCAATACACAATATTTTTTTTTTTAATTTTTACCCATATTTTTTTTTTCACTTAACCGAGTTTTTTACAATAAAAATATAAAATTTCAAAGGAATAATGTTTTCAGATATTTGGGTTTTTCAATTAGGTAAGAAGATCTCCGTAAAGCGGAGTTATTTGATGTGTGAAATTTGTTGAAAAATACACGGGATTTAGCTGAGTTGTTTACTTAAGCGGGTTTTTAATTTAAGCGGGTTTCACTTAATCGGGTTTGACTGTATATACATCCTTATATGGGCGAGTGTGTATGTTGATGTGACACAATATATGTACATATATGAGTACGTAAAATCTCTTTATTCCCAATGGCACCTTTCTGTTTTTGGTGTCAACAAAAATGCCCAGGTTTTTGGTATTCACAGATTCATAAAAGGTTTGCCTCCTGTCCTTTCTGGCAGTGGGAATAATGTTCAATTCTCTTATGGAAACAGACATCCAACAGGCTTTTTGTTTTAGCACGTCATTCATGGACGTATAGAGAAATTAATTTAGTGTGTTCGGTTGTCTGTAACGAAAATACAAAAGTAAAAGCTTTACAAAAATGTATTTAAGTTAAATATGTACATATGCCCAAAGATGCCTACGGCGACTATGGTAATTAAGTTGAGTTTCTCAAATATTTCATTATTTTCACGACAATGTTGTCTGTTTGAGGTTTTTTCAGAAAATAAGGATAAAGTAAAGCAGATAGGATACCTATTTAGAGTGCCTACCTACTTATAGAATTTAAAAAATTTGGAAAACATTTAATAAATCATTCTCGTACTTAAGAAAATTCAAGTTTACTGATTAAATAGTAAATTTTACACAAACTAAACAAAAAAAAGTATCTGAAAAAAAAAATGAGTAAATGCTCAACATAAAGTAAGTATTTACCTGCTTAAAAATAAGTGTTCTTTAACTGAACCATGTTTGGTATATAAACATACCCTTTTGTTTTTTGTCTTTGCTTAAAAAGTTACTTCTTTTCGATGGATTTCCTTAAATTAAATAAGATTTGGTGCCGCAACAGCTCATGCTGAATCCAGGGCGAAGTGACTTATAACTCTAAACCATTCCTGTGTGTGCGTGTTATTGGCAGGAATAGTGAGGACCTACAGTTTTCTGCCGAATCCGATCGGCTAAAGTGAGAGGTGCATGACAAAGTTTACTCTTTGGAGGATTTGTCACTTCCTCGATCGCAAGACACAGTAGCTTTTTTTAATCATTTTTAGATGCGCTGGCAACGAGACGAGACCAGGCTAGACTTTTGTTAGTCTCGTCTCGGCCTCGTCAAAATCGAAAAATTTCAGTCTCGTCTCGGTCTTGGTCTCGCCTAACCAAGTCTCGTCTCGATCTCGGTCTCGCCTTTTTCTCGTGAACATTTTAATGTGCCAGTCTCGTCTCGGTCTCGGTCTCGGTCTCGGCATCAAAAAATCGAGTTGGATCAGACTCTGATATCCAACACAAGTATTTGACATGGATTACATGTCTTTCTCCGACGGTTGGGGGTGATGTAGCGAAATGAGGACCGTCACGAAAACATGTACCGCTCGCGCCCTACTGCTAAGTGACTGTTTGCACTACAGACATCCTAAATATACCAATCGATAGATAAAGATTGCGCAAAGATTATAGAGGAATTGTTTTATAGCTATCGCCTCATAGTTTCATGTGATGAGTCATCGCGTTTGGGGTAAATTGCAGCAAAATTAGGAGTACTCAAATTAATTTAAGCTCAATTTCTTCGGATATATAAGTGCCGATGACGTCATTGATATCTCTTTCGAAAGGGTTTGAAAAAGGGCATCCCTACGCGTATTTCCCATATCGTTAATTCATGTTAAAGCACATAAGACATGTAATCCATGTTCGGTAGGTGCCACAAGGGCAACCTACCAAGGGTATTTTTTTTTCACTTGAGTTGAATGCTCCATTTTGAGTTAAGTTGAAATAACATTTTAAAGAATGGTGTAAATTAATTTATATCACAACAATAAAATAAATACAATATTTAAATAGAATATTTAAAAGAAGAGTACATACAACGCTCGTTTTTTTAAAATAAACCAACTGGTTTTGTCAAGCCATGAACTGCCAAAATTAGTTAAAGGATGTCTCTGTTTTAAATGGATTAAAAAACCTCTAAAAAATTCAAATTTTACCTCAGAAAATTCGGAATTTTTCCGATTTTATTTTTGAATCCGGAAAAAGGTGTAGTTCGGAAAAAAATATATTCCAAACGTCAAAATATAGTTTGGTGCCAACTTTCAAGCCATCGTGAACTTTCAAATTCCATTGAAGGATGGCTCCTATTTAAATGGATTAAAAAACCTCAGAAAATAAGAAATTTTTCCGATATTTTTTGCTCCGGAAAAAGTTGATTTAAGACCTTTTGGGTGACATTTGGAAAAAAAAAATACCAAAACGTCAAAATATAGTTTTCTGCCTACCTGTCAAGCCATGAACTGTCAAAATCTGTTGAATGATGGCTCCGATTTATGTCGAATTCAATGAAACAAAAAAAAACGATTCTGCTTTTAGAAAAAATCGATTTGTTTAAAAGAAAAAAATCGAATTTTCTAGGCAAATGAAAACTTTCGTTTTTAGCCAAAAGTAAAATGTTTTAAATGGCGGAGATCAATATGGAGAAATTAATATTATACTCGTATCTTCAATATCTTCGATTTTTACTTTATTGGCAAATTAAATGTCACCCAAAAGGTCTAAAATCGGAAAACCTTTTTCCGGTGGGGAAAGCAAAGTCTGAAAAATGAGCGATTTCTATTCCACCTGAGTATAAAACTATGTACATATGTGGTTCGATATTTTAACGGGCATAGAATATTATAAAAATTGAACATGAGTGCCTACTAAAAAATAATTAAATAAAAAAATATTTTTTCTAACGAAAGCCGAAACCAAACCACTAAGACCAGCGAGACTCTCGGCGTATTTCGGTACCAAAAATACGGTCTCGTCTCGATCTCGGTCCCGAAACCGAGACTAGTCTTGGTCTCGTTGCCAGCCCTAATTAAAATTTAAATTCGTGAACTTACTCTTTATTCAACCTGTGCATTTTGGAACTCAAGTTCAGGTTCTGGGTCAAGTCAATGGCAAATATGACTAATTGACTCTCAATGAAAATGAATTAGGAAGTCGGAATTTAAGCAATTCTAATTTGACATGAAAATACATAATAGAAGAAGGTGGTTAAACTTTTAGCTGTGCATGTTTAATTTTTAACACAATTTCGCTGAGGTGGATTATGTGCATACCTATATAGGTACATGGGATAGGAAGAAGAAAGGATATTGCATGTCACATTTTATCTGCAGTAAAATCATAATGGATATAATTTTGGTTCTCTTTTAAAATAATATGTATAGATACCTTACCTACGTGTGAACGAATTTGCCTTTTAAATTGTGACGGTGACGAAATTTAATTTACACCACAGATGCACATCAGAAAATTGGATAAATTACAGCGCATAAATAAGGACATACGAGAGCAGATTGACAGTGAATAGTGATGGGGGGGGGGCTGAAGTTGTTAAAGGGCAACACATCCACCAAACCGAATCGCAAAGTATGCAATTTATTTTATTTTCGTGGCATCCTTAAGTATGAGCATTGTCATGGAAATGTTTCAAGTGGTTTTATACTCATGACATTTTACTTCTTCTTTTGGATAATTTCATTTAATTGAAGCCTTTTTGTTTTTTTTTTTTTGTTTTTTTTTTTTTAATTTTAATTAATTTATCAGATGATCCTTATAACAAAAAAAAATTTAAATTGATTTTCAAGAGATAATACTTCAATAATAATTTTAACACGTATTATGCCCCAACCCCTCAAAGACTGCTTTGCATTAAAATAAAAAAATAAATTTGATGGCACAACAGCTTATGAAGAACTAGGGCCTAGTGACTTACAACTCTCAACCATTCCTGTGTGCGTGTCTGCAGGAATGGAGGGGACCTACAGTTTATTGCCGAATCCGAACGGCTAACGAGCGGCACTTTTCTGTGACAGGCGATACTCTTGGAGGTTTTGTCAATTCCTCGCAAGAGGCAGTAGCCGTTTTTTCTTTTAAATAAATAGGTGGCGAGGCTGGGGATCGAACCTTAGACCTCCGGCATGACAGTCCATCGCACTAACCATCACGCCACGGCTACTACAACTTGCATTAGTTTTCTATAAAAGGCTAGGATGCGTAGTTTGGGTCAAGAAAAGAAAAAAATCGTATGCCTATGCAGACGGTTTATTTCCCCTGTAGACGAGAGGGACAATTTTCTAAAAAAAAATCCACTTGAAATAGAAAAAAAAAGTCATTAACGAGGACAAAATTAAAAAAGTGTCATGCTAAACTTAAAGATAGGTATTAATCCATTCTTTAATTCTGTTTTTGATTTAAATTATTTTAAGTGAATAGTTTTTAAAAAATTGATTTTTAAACTTAACTCAAAATTTTTGGAAAAAAAGAAATTCGCCAAAAATCAGTTAACACTCTCAAAATAGTGAAAGCCCTGCCAAAGGGGTAGATGGTCCAAGCACTGGATTAAATATGTCTACACAAAATAAAATTCCCATAGCAATTTGACTATTATTTGCAATGAAAAGCCATCATCAGATTAGTGGTAAAACATCAAATTATATATGAAATCAAAAATTATTTGAAAAGGGTTCACGAGATGTTGTTGCCCTTGACTTAAGATTCTGTTATTTTTCTTCATTATTAAAGCCAACATTTTTCCCAACTTAGCTGAAACTCAAACAAACACTGCTTCTATGTACAAACGTCAAACGGAACAGATGTGTGCACTCTGGCACCTTTGAAAATACACCCCCGCCCACCTACATCCATTGAATTCTTCTATTTGTTAAGTACTTTTTCTAACAAACTGTCAGTCACAGTCACAGTCACAATGCAAAGAACAATATTAAACGCAATCTTTCAAAATGTAAAGTGAAAATAAAACATAATATTACACATCTACCCATACACACACACACACACACTCAAATAAAATCACAGAAAATGGAAACTCTTGCATAGATCATCCTTGTTCTATATGAGAGTGGCATCCTGGCTGATGGTAGCATTTTTCCCCCCAATACGACGACATCATATAACTTTATAGCAACATTGCGCCATCTGTATCCATCCACATCCTCCTAGCTCTAACAACAGCAGCCCGCTTAAAGAAGAATATTACACATCCTTCGCATTTCCCAGGATATTGATCGGCGAATGTAACATGCGAATTTATTGCTTATTTTATCTCTGTAGCAACGAGTTTTCTCTCAAATAATTGTGAGGGGGTCGAGAGAGAGAGGGCTTGGGTGGGGATGGATGTTTAAGATATTGTGTGGGGCTGTGGATGCTAAAAGAGGTGGCTTTACCTACATATGTGAATCTCGAGATGGATAAAGGCGAAATAGAACATGAGTTTTGCATGGATCTCGAGCAAAAGATTGCATTAAGAACTTCTTCTCTTCAGGTAGACAAATACATAAATATGTAGATATGTAGATATACACACATAAATAATTTCAAAGCAAAAAAAAAAAAAATGAGGGTTGAAAGATGTTATTTGTTTGGTATGGGAATGTGTGTGTGCGTTTTGCTGTTTCAAAGTTTCTTTTACCCTCGAGCTTACAACAAAACAGAAAAAAAAGGCATCCTTTTAACTTTTTTTTTTTTTGCTCACACATCAGGAAATTATATGGCCTTTAATAATGCGGAATTTGCAAAGTGGGTGTTCAACAGTGGGAAGAATATATTGTTATCTGGGTACTTTAGACTTTAAGAATAACTCTGCCTCAAGTTCTTTCATTAATATTATTTTTCATTGTATCTACCTATCTATTTAATTAGGTACATATATAAAGCAGTATAAATATGTGGTTTCAATGGGATTTTGGATTTTAATAGGCAGGAGAATTTTCGCAGAAAGTTTGTTTGGAAATTGGTAATGTAATAATTAATGTAATTAATACCTACCAATAATTATTGCCTAGATACATAAAAATACAAATGCTTTATGTAAAAATTGTAGACTGTTTTGATACCAATGCGATGAACATACATACCTACACAATCTGATTGTAAAAGAGCGGTTAAAATTTAATGTTTGATTATTTTTGTTTATTTTCAAAACTTTTAAATGCATTTTTGTTTAAACCTCTTAGAAACACTAGATTCCAAAATTATAACAAAATCGGTTGACTCATTCAGGAAATATATGCCAATAACTCATAAAACATTAAATCCATATAGACCGAGAGCTGGTATGAACGTTTTGCTCAGTGTTTTATACCGCTCCAAATTTTGTGAGCATGGCGTTTCTACGAGTGCTAACTACATACGGTCAACTTTTCAGTTATATCGCGGCCAAAAGACCACCACAATGCACGTACAAAATGCAGAAAAAATGATCGAAGTTACAGTGTTTTATACCGCTCCAACCAAATTTTGTGAGCATAATGTTTACATGTGTAGGTTTACATATGCAGGTGTTAAGGCATATAAGTATCGCTGCCAGACCGATGGAATTTAGCTTGGATACATTTAAAAATTATGCCCACAAAATTTGGAGCGGTTGAAATCACTTTAACTTTGGTCATTTCCTCTGCATTTTGAAAGTGCATTATGGTGGTCTTAGGGCCGCAATATCACTGAAATGTTGATAGCATGTAGTTTGCATTGGTAAACAAACACCATGCTCACAAAATTTGGAGCGGTATAAAACACATTGAGCAAAACATTGACCAGCTCTCGGTCTACTATTTCTGTAATGCGATTTTTTTTTGACAAAAACCTGAAACTCAGTTTTCTTACAACAATTTTGGTTATTACAGGTGCGAAGTTTAATCAAAATTCTTAAAGTCGTTTTTGAGAAAATTAAAAAAAAAAACAGAAATAATTGTATGGCAGCTGTTGCACCTGTTCTGGATGTATTAAATCAAAAATTCGATTTTTCCTTGTAGGGAATCACATATCACATGCTCTGTACCAAATTTAAATTACGCATGGAGGCATGGATGCACAGACCAAACGGAGGGTATGGCGAAACCCCAATAATATTTTATTCTTTAAAATATTTAATTTTACACTCAATAACCTTCGTTTCAACCAAATGTAGTTTAAAAAAAAATAAAACGCCGCGGTTGAATTAATGGTTTAAACAGGTCAACAATAGAAATTCCCATTTGTTAGTAATATTTTAGCATCTTTTCTCCAAGTTAAGAAATTTTAGATTCCATGTTTCTCAAAGGACATTTATCCAATATCCACTGGAAGTAATAAAATGAACTTTTACTTATTTTAATGTTTTCTTAGATTCGAAATGGCAAGGACATTGTAATTTATGTTACTGACACCGAAAAAAAATAGAACAGAGCAAGAAGAAGGTATTGATGGTCATTGGTCAAGAGCAAAAAAGAATTATAGTCACAATTAAAGATCAAATGGTCTTGCAGATGAATGTGGAGTTTTTTTGTTGAATAAATATAATGGATTGGTGTATGAGTGGGGGAAATGACACACTTAATGAGGATGTTGCTTTTGTTTCGATATCCATGAGCTTGAGAGCTTAATATTGTGGCTTAATTTCACAATTAAGGTACATAAACTCAAATTAACGTTAATGTATCCCCTCAGACAAGTCTCCTCTCTGTGTGCCTTTTCCCCAGGAGTAAAGTAAGTGCGGTCAATGTGAAACTAATGCCAGTGGAAAGTTCTAAACTGATATGCATTTAGATTGCATTAATTTAAATGAGAAAGTATGTGTGGAATGCAGTGGGATATAGACGTAAAGAGAGAGAGAGAAAATGTGGTTTTAGTTAATGCAACCGATATAACCGGGTGAAGTTTAGTTTCAGGGGGTGGGTGGGGAGGTATTGGAGGATTTCAAGTGTGCTGCGGTAAGTTCAAAGGTACCAAGGACATAGCACTTGCTTCCTGCAGCTGTGCTTTGTAGCCTTAGAATTAATGAGCGTGCTAATATTGTCTCGATTTGTGGAAAATTACAAGCAATTTGTGGGTGAAATGGAATTAGAGAATGTCATATGTACCTATACTTTATAAAACTTTGTGGTATTTGCGCAATAGACATAGACTACACTGTATCTAATAGGTATGTTATATGCCTGTATCTTCTACATTTTAGATAAATATTTTTCCCTTTGATATTGTTATCGAAAGAAGATGTTGATGCTCATTCTATGAAGTTTGTGGCTTGCAATAATATTTACATTATTTGCTTCTGTACTTATTGAACAAGGTGTATAAATCGTTTGCATTACAAATTATATTGAGATTTGTTATCTTTTTGCATAAATAATAATGAGCAATTTTATTAACAAAATTGGATTAAAATCTAATTTTTTAAGAGAGCTTTATAATGACCTGATATGCCTAATCTATACTCATTTATTTTAAAACATGGTGTTGGATATTTATAAAAAGTCATAAATACTAAATACATAAATGTACTTTCATATTCATTCATTCAAGGCAAGATTTGTTTCATGTCAAAATGATGGAGAATTTCAAAAAAGTGGTTTTCAACATGCCATCTGTCGAACTATCTGGTTGTTCGTGTGTACACTCGTATACAGGCTTGCTAGTGCTTAAACGGGCGATCTTCAAATTTGTACAGAGCATTTTTATGTAAAAATCCCTAGATACAAAATTCGAATTTCCGTTGTACCTAGCTCATCTATCTGCCACACAACGACTAAAGGTAGAACTGTAATTGTTGGAACGCAGCGTACGCAGCCGTACGAAACCACACGAATACAAGTAATTCAATAGACGCACACATAATTGCGTTTTGTTACGTTTCGTTCATTTTCGTTCATTTTTGCTTTCGGAGGGGAAGAGCGCTTCTCGAGCGCGTGCTTACGGAAGAAAATTGACAGCTACATGTAAATTGTTGTAGTAAACTAGTCTCGAATCTCTCGTGCATTATGGTTTACGTGTGCATTTGACGTTTCGGAAAGAAATTTTTCGTTCGTTTATGACATTAGTTTCCGACAGCGTCCACCTATTATAGTTCGACCTTTAAGCTTTTCCTAATTTTCTCGAAAATGGTTCCGATGATTTTGATTTAACATGCTGCCCGAAGTTTGTAAGGCACTTTCAATAATACTTTCTATCAGAATTTTACTGAAAATAAAATGCACGACTGGATCGCACGAACTTGCTCTTGTATAGTAAAAGTTTCTTCAGTGTAATAATAAAACACATAATTAATAATTATACATCCCGCCTGGAAAAAGAATCTAGTTTTCAATAAGGCCCTGGCAAGTTTTTCATTGTTACTAACAAGGGTCTAACAAGGGTTACTATAGGCATTTGCAAGGCCCTCACTAGTTAAGGACCTTTTTGCCTCGTCAGTTAAATTCTGCCTAAGCCCTGACAAGTAAAAACTAAATTTTTTTCACATATATTCTTCATGGTTTTTATTTCAAGAGGCATTTCTTGTTGCTTCGAAGACTTCAGTGTACTCACACCGTTTCAGCTTGCCGATGAACTGGTGGTCATTCTGGTTGGCCCTCTCTACAACATAGTTCTCATAGTCCCTATATTCCTGCCGTTTGTGCAGCGCCCGATAGTATCATTCTTTGTGATTCTGCGGTGGTGCGCTTTCTGTTGCTTATATTAAAAGATTGGGAGGTATTCAAAATACGTTTTTTCACTAATTAACCGCGAATACATTTTTTTTATTTTTATTTTATTTTATTATTAAACACTGACCAATTAAATTCTTAAGCGTGCAAAATTGAATATTTAAACTGACGTTTATTTAATGTCATTTACTTAGGTGTGTGTGTGTGTGCAAGTATGTGTGAAAGGCTGAAGGTATGTTCAGTGAGGCTTTTCAAAACAGTTTAGAATAGAAAAGAATAAGTTCAATGAGAAATTTTCTGTTCTAAACTGTTCTGGTTCTGTGCGTGAGTATATGTATATGTATTTATCCATTAAATAAATTGACGAATAGAAATTTGAATATGGAAAAAAGCATGAAACACGTTCTTTAAATTGATAAAACATGTACTTAAAATTTTTTAATCTCAGAATAAATAACGCCTTCTCAATTCTTGAAATAAGTTAAATGTATGCGGCAAAAATTTTTAAAATCGAATGCCTATAGTAACCCTTGCTAGACCCTTGTTAGTAACTATGAAAAACTTGCCATGGCCTTATTGAAAACTAGATTCTTTTTCCAGGCGGGCGTACATAAGTTCTTACATCATAGATACACAAAATTATTGCATGTACTATATAGTCATTTGGTGGGTCTGAGAATAGTTTTTTTGATTGTTTTTTCTCAAGAAAAAAGATTCAAATTTTTTTAAAGCTACATAAATTTCATGTGTTGTATCGTCACAAGTTTGCAATTATAAATTCAAATTTTCTAATGCAGGTGCTAAAACACGATTTCGAAGGCTGTTGAATGAATTCCTCTACCGAAGTCTTCTCTTCAGTTTCTATATAGGTATCAATTAAAGTCGGATTTTAAGATTTGGAGCTATAGAGCTCAATAACTCCTTCGTCTGTAGTAAAGGCCGATGTCCAAATATCGTCATAATCTTCAAGAAGTATATTGGTTGCTATTTTAATTTGCCCCATCCATTTATCATATTCAGCTTTTATTAAAATTCGATCTTCATCAAAATTATTGTAGAAAACTATTGGAATGTCATTTTCTTCTTACCATATAGAATATTGGCCAAAACCAGGCTTTCTTGAATCAAACTTCTAATCAGTAACGAAACATGTAGCTAATAAAAAAAATGTCAAATTTATCAAACCTACAAATATGTGTATATCTCGTTTTCAAATGAAAATTCCCTTCAAAAATTCGATTTTAAAATGCATACCTACTTACGTGATGTTATTTCTCCTCTTAAAATGGAAATTCTCCTAAAAATTTCGACTTGCTTGAGGCATATACCATTTTTTTTTTGTTCGAGTTAAAAAGAAAATCTAGTTATAAAAGTTCGAGTTATCAGGGAAAAAATGTATAGAATTTGAACTCGAGTTCGAGTTATACAAAATTCGAGTTATCGAAGTTTGACTGTATTTAAAATCTACTTAATGTTTATGCCAATCCTTGGTTTTAAGTTTTAGCGAATCATTTTGTTTGGTTAACTATAACTCGGAAAAAAAAAATTATCAGGAGCTATCGAATTCAGCAAATACATTATTCTTCAAACGATATTTTTACTCGTGCGTTTGAATAGTTAACAAGAATCTGTGATGGTTTTATTTAACTTACGCTCAACCACTTGTCCAATAATACTAGGTAAGTCCTATCTATTTTGAATTTTATAATAATTGTCCTTTCTTATTAAATTACTGAAGATATTCCAACTATAAATTTACTCACTAAAGAATTTTAAGATTGCCACAATCCTTCCTAAATGTATTTGACATTCCTTTGAAACTTCGAAATAATCCTACCGACCAAAAGGACTAGAGGAACGATATGTTATGTTGGTCCCTTTGCAGATTTATTTATGAACTTCCTAACGTAGTAACAATAAGGTTAGACACCTAAAGGTTATGGCAAAATATTTTACTCTACATTATACCTACGTCGTCTATTCATGTTTCTGGAATGAGAATTTCACACATCACACTTCTACCGCTGGCGCTGGGATGTTTGTGTTCTCTTGTTTATCTATGTTCCACCAGACTTAGCTTAAATTTTAAAACACCCTTAAAAATATTTTTGGCTATATTTAGCTCCTTCAACCTTAATTGCTCAATGAGAAGAGACAGAGAATGAAGATAGCAATCATAAAAACCCCTAATGAATATGAAATCTATAGCGTATAGAGGACGACTCTATGGTATTCCAATAATAAACCCTTACGATATGCTACCTAGTTCTACCTTTCTAATAATAAATCAATCTACCCTAAGAGCATTTTATGGTCGTCCACTCGGCACTTGAGGCTCCGAGTTATCCTGGGGTCTGTTACAGCCAAAGCCTCTTTGCTATATACACAATGCATCCTTTTTGCATTTATGTGATAACCCAAGGATACGACGCCGACGACGAGGACTGGAACTATATCAAAATATTAAATCAGCCTTAACCAGGGGCGTTAATAAATCCATCATCATTACCGCTTATAGTGGAGCTGTATACATGGATCCAAGCATGGTCCTTTTAATTTTCTTTATTTTTTTTGTTTGAAAAGGAAAAATCTGCATCCCAAAAACGGAGGACACCAGCGATAAAGAGGCAAACGAAAGACAAGGCACACAGCCGGAAAATGTTTATTAATGAAAATCAAGGACTCTACCACCAGCCAGCTCGTCCTCTTCGCTAGGTAAAGTTCCGTCCGGAACTCCGCTCATTCTAGTCTCGCTCGGTGCAGTTATCTTTTTTATATTTTTTTCCTTTGAACGTTTGTTTTCGATATGATTTTCTTTCTCTCTGTGGCTTCACCTTCTTTTTGTTTTGTTTTATGTAAGATTTTCTATATTTTTTTTTTGCCACTTTCTGTCTATCTGAAGGAAGTAAAAAGGTGGTGGACCGTGGATTCCCGGTTTCAAATGAGGTGGCTTGGGTGGAAATAGCAGATTCAATAAGTAAACAAACTAATGTGTGCCAGTAACAGATGCATTTTTTAAAGATATTTCCTACATTTGTGTTTCGTAATTTCTTATTGCATCAAAATTTAGCCCAACAGAAGGGAAGGGAAGAACATAAGGACAAAGGAAATTTTCGATAAATTGTACCTACAAAAACTAAATAACGTATAGGTACATAATTAACGGTGGACGGCGCATGTCCTTAGATTAGCAACATAAAATGTTGCAGCAGACAAGTTAGACAAGTCTATGTATGTTGAGTAAAAAATCCAATGTCCCTCAAACTGTGAGATAAAATTCATCAACAGCATCAGCATCATCAACAGCAAGCAAACAGCGCGCGTGCCAGCAAAAATTTCTCAAACACATGACCACCTACCAACAACAGCTATCGAACTTGACAATTGGCTGTCCAAACATTATTCTGAAGTGAAGTATAACGATCAATATGCAAGGGAAGACTAGTTTCTTTCTTGTTGCGAATCAAAATCTTATTATAGGTGCGTTTTATTGGTAATTAAAAGCTAGCTCGAACTAATACAAGTTTAATAAAACGCTATATCCACTTTTATGTCTACTCTCTATTTCTGTGGCTGTATTCATATCCTTTTGTGAGTGGAAAACAATCTACGTTATCGACATTCAAGGTTTGAGTTCATGCTCTTTGTACGATTTTATATTCACTAATTTACCGGCTTAAGCCAGGTACGCAGTTCAAGCTAAACTAAATTTTATATCTACTATTCTTATCTCTACAATCGTTTGCTAAAGCCAGGTACGCAGTTCAAGCTAAACTAAATTTTATCCCTACAATTTTTATCTCTACAATCGTTTGCTAAGAGCACAAATGTCAAAATTTATCTGTGAAAGAATGCGTGCGCGCTAAATTAGGTGGAGACTTTTTGAATTTAGCGCGTGAACTGCGTACTGCCTAGCTAAATATCATCGCTAAAATTTATCTTTGGAGGAAATTTGTATGGAAGATAAATTTTAGCGCGATCTGCGTACTAGGCTTTACTGGGAAATTTTACTGCGCAAGCTATAAAGTTGCCAATAAAACGCACCTTATGAAATGTTGAACGCTTCTGAAACTTCACTAAAATTTATTAATTCATTCGAAAATGCATGATTTCAAGTAAGTCACTTAATGTATGAGGTCGTATTTAGACAATAGGTACTCACTGCTAGAATACTTTTATATGTAAATAAGGAGGTGTCTAACTTTTTAGATAATAGGTAGATGATGTAGGGAAATCGAATAAAAAAGACTGAAAATAATTCGAATAAATTTAGAATATTGTTTCAAAAAGATAATTTTGTAGTCGTAGTAAGTAATTTGAGCAAAACCAGGGCTTCAAGAAAATTGGTCGAAAGCAATCATGTCAAGGAAATCATTTAAAATTTTTGAGTTTTTTGAGGGTACTCAGAAAAACAGTACCTACATTATTATGTATGTATGTAGGCGTCAGCGGCGTGGCGTCCATATAAGACGATTCCTATCGAGTTACCTTTTGAAATTCTTCCTTTTAACAAAGTTTATCAAATAACGAGCAACATGAATCCTGAAGAATAAACATACCTTTATTTTTTTATTCCTTACATCTGCACACAAAATCTCAACTACTCTGCCTATCGCCTCGTTACTCTACGCACACACACACATATTGCCTGTCTATGTATTCCCAAGTTCACGTACCCACCCCAAAAAAGCAACAAAACGATAGCAGAGCAATGTAACCCAAAATATGTCGGGTTATAAAATTTCTGGCTAGATGGAACAAATGATTTTTCTTTCTTTTTCTTCCGTTATCAATCATTTACATACAAAATTCACCAAATAACCCGAAGAAATACGTGTTATTTTTTTTTAATAAGAAAGCGTGTTTTGAAAAGAGAGCGCGTGACACCTGTCTGCTCTATACACGCTTTCTTATGCTAAGAAATAACACGCATTTCTTCGGGTTATTAAGTGAATCTTGTATGTATCTTGCAGATCTGCCATAAGCCAAATAGGAAATTTCAGATATTCCAAATTTAGTTGCCTACGTTTTCGGGTGACTAATTTTTCTTCGACTTACCATTTGAAATCATCCACGCCACGCCACTGGTAGGCGTACTGTCTAAAATTACGAATTTTAATGAATTTTAGTCAAAATTCCTTAAAAAAAAAATATTAAAAAAAAGAACGCTTTGTAGAAATTCGCAGTTTGGACATTACGCAAACAGACATATTTAGATGCATATTTAAAAGATTTCTGGGTTAGGTTCCTACCACTGAATTAATCAAGTTCTGATTAGACGTTTTTTTTTTAAAGGAAATTGTTTGATTCTATAACTTAAATAAATTTTGACTTTTTCGCTAAAATAATTAAATAACAAAATGATATTTTCAAGTACCAATTTAACTATATTTTATTTTTGTTCTTACTTTTTTTTTCTCTTTTCTATTTCAGGTAAGTCATTCCATTGAATCAATAAATGTTAATAAGCCACAGAAGAAGGTAATTCAAATAACCTCCTATAATATACTACATATTCATATGTTTGTACCTAATGATAGGCGTGTTTTTTTCTGCAAGCACGGAGAAAATTGGTCGAAAAAAATGACATCGGGGATTACCATCAGAGAAAAATAATGGAGTTCCCATATATAATCGATAACATATATGGAACTCATGCCGGTAACAAAGTTTTCCTCCGCAGTTAAGTTAAGCACCGAGAATTCTCCGTGCGTATGTAGGCCCGAATGGGCTTAGGTGTTGTTGCATTTATAAATTATAATACGTAAACTGTTGAACCCTATAATCGTTTTCATTCAATTCTCTTCGGGATTGCAAAAATTACGGCTTATAGTAACAAAATTTTAATTTATTTGCTGAAATATATATAACTACGGTCAAAATCTAAAAACAATCAGGGTCATTTCCCCTATAATCGAAAACTTAGTGGCTTACAAAAAAGTAATCCTCAACTGTTAATTTTAAAAAAAAATAATTTGAGGTGATCGATCAAAAAATCCTTTAAAAATGATATTGACCGATAGCTCAATTTATGGATTGACCAATTTTAGTCAAACATCATTTAAAACCTGTTCGAACAAAGGAAACTAAAAATTATATGAGTTTCATTGAATCGAACACTGAAAAAAAAGAAGAAAAAGGTTTTCGAATACTGGACTCAACGATTCTATTACAAATCTTAATATGAAATCGTAAAAGCTATTTAATATGCCATCATATTCATTGCGTGAAGGGAAGAAAACAATTTTGACGAAGTTGCCTATATTCGAACACATAGTGTTTGTGATGGAAACTTTAAAAAATTTGGTTTCCTATGTTCAAACAGTAAAAAATATTATATAATTAATAGGTTTTAAGGTCAAATTTTTAATTTAATATACCTAATATTATACTTAATATCTAACAGAAAAACATAAAAAAATTAGTCTTACGTCAATTTTTGTATATGGAATGGAAAGGTAGGGTACCTACCAGTTTATTTTTTTGGGTTTCTAGTCCTTGTGTTCATTTTCTTTTGATCATTTTAAATTAAGTAGGTAGGGGTACCTATTAAATATTTCACTGTTAATTAGGTTTATTTATGTAGGTTGTTGACACCAAGCAACAATATAATGCACAGAATAGGTAAACAACTACTGTTTTCACAATTTTAATTTTAACATGAGTAGGTATCGATGAACATAAAAATAGGTACTTGTAATAAAGCTAGCCATACACGATAGAGCCAAATGGCTCGTCCGAGCCAAATTGCATCATTTAAATGAGTTCGGCTGAGCCATTTGGACTTTCAGTAGGTTATAAATCCACCAGTCTAATTGGCACCGAGCCATTTGGCTAGATCGTGATTGGCCAGCTTATACTATGTTTCCACCGAAGGTTTATCTCAGTTTAGATTAAATAAATCTATTTGGTGTTTCCACTGCACAAAAAGATTAGAAAGTAGATTTATTTTGACAGTTTGCAGATGTTGTTTCATTTTTCTAATTAAAGTTGAAGTGAGACAGAAAGTTTCATGTATGTCCACTTTCCAATGAATGCATTCAGTGTGAGAAAATATAGGCCAGTTCGAGTTTTAAAACTATTGGACCTATGAAGATTTAACAAGATTTGTTTCAAATCTTCGAGATTTAGGAAGTGAATTTGTATGGTAAATCTCCGGGATTTGAAGAAGATTTAGGTAAATCTACTTAAATCTCGGTTTAGTGGTCGGTGGAAACGAAATATTAAGCATATTGTACATTACCCACGTTATTTTACACATTTTTTATCTTCGCTTTGAAAAAAGTTCATGTTAAATACAACAACGTTACGGAATTATGTATACCAAATTGTTGTTTTATTTAACGTGGACTTTTTTTTAAGCGAAGACAAAAATGCGCAAAAAAAAAACACGGTTAATATTTTCTAATTTTGTCTCAAAATAAAAATATGTTGGTCGACTGTTCGACTTGTTTTAATTCTACAAAATGCATTCAACTTTGAGAGCTACTGGATTCGCGTATGGTAGTAAATACCATCCACATTCCACAATCTACAGAATTTTAAAGGCTGCTCGGGTGGTCTCCTTTACTCCTTTTTGTTGGAAGCAAATATCAAATCGGCCATGTTTGTTTTTAGAATCTATCGTTCTCGCTTCCTCACAAAAAAAGTAAACATTTTTTACACATGCTATTTGACATTTCTCCATTTCATTGTTATTCGTTAATCCTTTTTTTTTCGTTTTCCACCCGAATTATTAAATTCAACCAACAGCTGCAGCAACAACTGAAATACATACCTACAAAATGAGCACTTTTTTATTTTATAAAACATTCATGTGTCTTTTATTGTTTTGTGCACAAAATTAGCAACAAAAATAAAAAAAATAATCTCGTCACCCTTCGTTACGAGAAGGGTATGCGCAGAAATAAAATTCAAATCTCAATACAAAAGAAGACAACACCAAAGCGCAAGCGACAAGAAAAAAAAAGGAAAGAAAAACGTACATCAACGTAAAAGCAGAAATGACAAGAAATTATCTACACAAAACGCAATCCGCAAAAATTGAACTCAACTCTCTCTCTCATTCAATTCCGAATGTCAGTCTACCGTTTGTCGCAGTGCTGTGTTGATTGGAAGACCGCAAGCAAAGTAGCAAAATACTTTTTCCAATAAAGTAGAAATTCTAAAAAAAAAAAAAAAAAATAAACACATTTTTCCAGTAATTTAAAACAAAACAAAAAAAAATAATGTTCTCGTTCAAGTTCACTCAATTAAAACACATTTAATCAGCAAAAAGGGTTAGTTTTTCTTAAATAAATTTTCTGTTTGGTTCAATAGCAAAGCCAATACAATTTTCACAGTTAAATAACAAATCAAAGTGCGAATGAAAAGTGAAGAAAAAATCGAATGTTTCTCTAAACAGCTTCAGTTAAAGTGCCCAGAGTGTACCCCTAGTGGAAGTCCCGTACCCGCCCGAGCAGGGGCAAAGTGCCGTGAAAAAGTTTAAAAATAAAAATAAAGAAAAGATTCATGCGTCGCCTTGTGGTGTGGTGTTGTTGTTTTTGTTGTAAATCTGTGTATTCTGCTGTGATTTTCGCTTCCCATAAATTTTTCTTCGATTTTTTCTGATTCTTTACCGCCGCCCGACACAGTTGATCGTTGTTGCCCACAAAACTTTGTAAAAAAAAAAAAATATAATTCAGCATCTTTTCCGTTTGTAAAATTTTACTTTTTTTTTGAAAGAATTTCTCGTGCGTTTTGAGCTAACAAGGAAGACTTTATTTTTCTTTCCCTCGTTCTTATGTGATTTTCTGTTGTTGTTGTATTTGTTCTTCTTCTTGATTCTCATCCACCCCATGCCGCGGAATGTGTGGTTGGAGAATTGTGATTTATTTCGGGAAATTACCTAAAAAATTGTGTTTATCTGTTTAATTTGTGATCGAAGCTCCCTTTAATTGAAAAATAACTTAATTCAAATAAGACTTGTGATTTACTTGAACTAGTTTTGGTGTTTTTTTTATAATCAACAAAAAAGACCAAAGCACAATTTGAACTGGAAAATATCTAATTCCTACGTGAACACGAAATAGGATTGCAAAAGGATGCTTTCTACTCCTACCTAAAGTTGGAGGAGAAGTTTTTGTGATTGTTATTTTTTTTGTGGAGGAAAACGTGAACATTAACTTTGAAAAAGTGATATTTAACACAAAAAAAACTAAATGTTATTTATTTTTTTTGGTTTTTTAGGGTTCTTGGTAGGGATTCCTTGGTTTTTTTTTGTAGTTGGTCGGAGGGTTTCCACGCAGCATCCATTTTAAGTGTTAACAGATGAGGAATACACTCGAGTTAAATACGTAATTAATTTTATTTTTATAAAATTTTAGTAAAATTCTGTTTTAAATGCAGTAAAACTAAATTAAAATTGTATTAGTAGGTACACATTCTTACCTAACTGTTGTAAAGATAAAATCTTCGAATAGCTATTTATTCGCTGAATTTTTTTGTTACAAAACCTGAAAGTGCCATACCTACCTACCTACCAACCATCATTTTCGGCTTAGGTAGATTCAACTTATTCGAATTTACCATACCATAGGTATTCTGACAGCATGCTAAACGCAAGTCAGAGTCGAACTTGATTGAAGATTTAATTGAAATCAAGTTCCAATCTAAATTCTTAAAGTGCTTACTCATCAAACTTCAAAATCAAATACCTTCCTACCTGGCTACATTTTATAGATTTTAAGTCTGTTCCCATACCTAAAAAAAAATAGGGTGTATCAAAAATTAAAAAGTTATAGGTAGTGTATTTTCAAAATTTTTTTTTGGTCATACTAGTGACTTCATACGATTAAAACTTAGTTAGGTAGGTACCTAACTTATCAAGTTTAAAATCGAAAAGAAGCCGTATAGCAGTTAGCATTCTAGTGAGGAGTTCATCTGATATCATACCTATTTAGAAGAAGATACAACTTGTTGTACTAAATCAAATCCTACGATTGGATTACAATTTTATTCTCGTGAAGTGTTTCGAGTTTAAGGTCCTACTTGGAAAAGGTAGTTACCTACTATCTTCCCAGAAAATAACAGATCTTTGTGTTTTCTTCATTTCTCAAAAACAAAAGAAGATTTTTTACATATTTTGTTGTCAATATTTGCCTAAGAATTGATAAGAGCATTTGAATAGGTAGGTACCTACTTAAAAAAAAAAGTGGCACTCCAAATTCACATTTCTTTTTCTCAAAAATTGTGGCTTTGAAATTAAAATTCTCAAAAACTATTCACTTTAACAACTTGATTTAAATTTTGATAATTTTTTCCAACCCAGTCGCAGGAGGGGTTTTTTTAGAACGATCCCCATGACAACATCGAAAAAGTAGAGTTGTTTTTTTAGTACCTAGTTGTTTTTATGTAGTTATTTAAGCAACATGAATTTTAGCCTCCAAAAAAAATTCAAGAACGGCTTATGAAAAGCAACAACAACCAAAAAACCTATGTACCTACTTACATTTTGTCAATTAGGGTGATTTTTCCTAAATCTTAAGATTTTGTGCTTTAGTGTGATTTTTTTCTAAATCTTTAATCATTCTTAAAAATTGAGCTTAAATTGAGCTTCAAACCTAGAGTAGGAAACGTTTTATGTTTTTACCTACACAACTAATTCAGAACCAAATATAGGTACCTACCTACATATGGTTTTAAATACTATTAAGAAAAATGCACTAACGAATTTGCTAAGAAGAACAATATTATGCTTATAAATAACTCAACTGTCACAAAGCTAAAAAAAAAAAAACCTGTAACTTAAGCAGGCCAAATTCACTTGCTTCTTGATTTCATTAACTAGTCGTGCTTGGTTAAAAAGTGAAATCTTTAAGGTACCTACACCTACAGTGAGTAGGTATGTCTATATGTAACAGTTTGTAATTAATATTCAAGATGTGACCTTTTTTGAATACATTTTACAAACTAGACGAGACTTAATAGTACCTACCTATATATACATATGTACCTACGAAAGAGTTTGATACACCTTAGGTTTTGTTTCTGTTAAATATGTGGAGCATTTATTAACTCTTAATTTCACTTTTGAGACAGACAAATTAGGAAACATGCTTTAATCTTTTTCTAAGATCAAGTTTAATGATTTTTATAAGCTAGATGCATGTAAAGGTAATAAATTCACACATGCTGGCTTAACTAGTAATTATGTATTCAATTTTCGAAACTTTGATAGGTAAAACTGAACTGATTTTTCTTTGGTATAGGTACCTACCTAATTTTAATAATTCTTGGAATAAAAATCAAATTTATACAAAAAAAAAAAAAACACCTATAAAAAGATTCTAGTTCTCAATGAGGCTCTAGAAAGTTTTGCATACATACATACATATATACCTAAAAGGGCATTTCAAGGGTTGATATCGAAATTAAGTAGGCCCTTACCAGTTATGTACCATTTTGAGATTGGATCCTGATGGGACCTTCCGCTTACCAGCGCCAGGCCGCCAGCCAGCCAATAAGCTAACCTGAGCTTACACATATGGAATATAAAAGTTGTAGATGTATTTTTGGAGTATTTTTGATGGCATAGGAAAACCTGCCAAACAAGTTTTTACTAGTATTTGACTAGTTTTCCTCGTATAAGGTTTCCTTACTAAAAAATTTCTAGAGTCTTGACTAAACTTGCCATTTTCCAGGTAGGAATTCTCAAGTTTTGAGATTTTATAGCAATTTTTTTATGTTTGAGTAGGTCTATGTACCGTTATTTGTCAATCATAAAAAAAAAATGCGGGAGACAAAAATTTTCCATTTCTTTATTTTAATTGTTTTTTTTTTTTTTTTTTTTTGTAAGATTTGACGATCGGATTTTTCTTTTCAGAAAAGCCAATGCATTAAGCGCTTAATTAGTTTTTTTTTTACCTTTAATTTGGTATTTTGTTGGTCCTTATTCAATAAAAAAAAAACAAGTGTTTTAGGAAAAATTGTTTCTTTTCCATTTCAGATTTTTCGAAGTTACTAATAAAAAACTTTAAACATTTTTTTCGTAGTAGCCGTGGCGTGATGGTTAGTGCGATGGACTATCATGCCGGAGGTCTAAGGTTCGACCCCCAGCCTCGCCACCTATTTTATTTAAAAGAAAAACGGCTACTGCCCCTTGCGAGGAATTGACAAATCCTCCAAGAGTATCTCCTGTCACAGAGGCAAGGGCCTTACGAGAGTTTGACAAGTTTTCTTCTTCTAGATTTTCTATAATGAAATCTTTCCAGGGCCTTGAATAAAATTTGCAAAAACTTGGCATTTTTCCAGGCTTAACTTACAAGAGTAAGTTAACCCCCCCTATTCTGGCAAATATCACTGACGTCTTCCAAGTCACAACCTCACAAGGTGAGGCAGGATTTATTTGTGAGGTTTTTGTATTCTGGCACCAACCTCACAACTTGTAAAACACTAGAACTATCCAAATGGGAAGCTCACAATATATTGTTATTTAAGTGTAATTTTTGAAAAACTTTACTCTTTCTTATCAAGAAAAAAAAATTAAATGCAAATAAACGAATAAATTGATGAAAATATCAACCCTCGGCGGCAAATCGAATTAAGAAATAAGATAAAGCAACTAATCACAATCAGTTGACTTACAATAGAAATAGACCCATTAAAATCCAACCACAATATCTGGAACAAAATCCTACCTTTTTTTGCAGCTAGAAAAACATTCTTCAATTTTCTTTTTAATTTAATAAAGTTTTTGTAAGGTAGTCTTCGAAGAAATTGGGGTAGGTACCTACATGTAGGTATTTCCAAACTCAGAATTTTGAAAAAAAAAAATGAAAGTTTTTTTTATATGTAAAACTTAATTTCTTTAATAAAATTTTACGTTATTGAACACTTGTTTTGTTTTCAAAATTCAATGCTGCATATTATTAATTCAAAGTTAAACCACAAAAACAAGATATCCAAATGAATCATAGTTTTTGAGAAAATTGAAAATTAATTTTCCATTTCCATGAAAACTTTCAATGAGATGTATGCATACCTATATAAATAGATATATTCTGTTCTGAAAATCTAATTTTTCTTTATTGCATTTTCCAAAAGAACAAAAAAAGAACCAGAACATAAATATCCCTTGCAGCCTCTTTTTAATATCGTAAAACGTTGTGACCCAAAATCATTTTCATTCACAAAACATTAAAATTCTGTACAATTTTATAAATTACTTTATGAATAAATATGAGCTTAGAGTACTCTCGAACAATCAGTTTGCTCATCCAAATTAAATTTAATTGTCAAAACAAAAAAAATGAAATAAAAAAAAAAAAAAAACATACAATTTCCTAATCTCTGACTTGTATAGATGTTATGTAGATACAAACAAAATATTATTTATTCCCGCATAAGATTAACTTTATTGAACCTAAGGTACATAATACTTTTCGAGGAGATAAGCCATCGATACTCGAGTAAAACACTTTCGTTAAGTGCCTTGCCGCCACCACCACTTAAAAACCAAAGAAAAACAAAAATTCTGATCTTCCAAGGTACCTATGTATATTTCCTATCTTTTTTATAGCTGCTTCGATTTTCTTAATCCTTTTTCTTTTTAGCGTCAAGTGTGTGGTGTAATCTTCTTTTTTCAATCTTTAGAGAAAAGGTACATACATACATCCGAACATTATATTTATGTGTATAATAAATGTACCTTAAGTAAAAAAGTTCCAAAGTCTTGTTTTTGAAAACTGTCAAAACTCTTATGGCCATTTTGTTTGGTTAAAATATTTATGAATCAAATTCCCTCATTAATAAATAAATAAGTAGGTAGGTAGGTACCTACTTACATGAAATTCAGAAGCAAATAAAAATTTCTCATCTGGCAACACTTGAGTTGTGATTTTCCCTTTTCTATTTAAACAATCTACCCTTCGAGACATCAAGGGATGAATACCTATAATAAAATAAAAAAAAAAAAAACAAAATAAGAAGAGAGAATGGACAAAAAAAAATTAATCTCCCACATGATGCAGAATATTTTCCATTTTATTCCCTCTTGTCTTTCGTACCTACATACATTTCTAATAGTCCTCTTTCTCTGTCGTGCGCGTTGGAGACCGACCATCATAATTCGGTTCGGGTCGTTTTTCCTTTCCTTTGATTCTCACAGGACAAAATAACAACAGCCAGCCAGCACACGAGCGCCATATCATCAGTAAAAAGGACATTAAAATAAAAATAAAAAAATAAAGAGTGACACACATGCAAAGATCACATAAGTACAACACACACAGCATCCCTCCCTATACGGCTGTATTATTACTGTTGTCGAACGTCGAGTCGACCATCATCTTTTATAATACTCACTTAACTAATACCAATAAAATGAAACAACCCCTCTCTCTCTCATTGGCAATGTTGTCAAATTTATTTTATTTCCCATCATTCACTTCACTTGTTCCTTCGTTATTATTGTTGTTTTTTTTTTTTGTTTTTTCTAGTTTTTTTTTTATTGAATTTCTCCCTTATTTTTTTACAGTGTAATCCAAAAGTAATAAAGAAAAATATAAATCTAAATAAATCTTTGAAAATTTGTGCCAAAATATAAAAATATAAAAAAAGTGTGGTGCGTACATATTCTATTGTATAGAAAGAAAAAAAAGTGAAAATAAAAAAAAAAAAAAAGATATTGAAGGCAAGGCAGTAAACAACAAGAAAAATCGAAAGGATACCAGGCATAAGAAGGATCCTTTTTTTGCTGTTTGCCATTTCATCGTTTTGCCCCCCCCCCCTCAATTCACCAAACAACTTACGTTCGACATTCTTCGTTCATCGTCATCATCTTACAGTCGCTGTCTTCGTTTTCATCGACGACGTCATTTCTACGAAAGGACATCCTTCGTCTGCAAGTTTGAATTTTTTTTCGTTCTTCTTCTTATCTGGTCTTCTTCACCCCCAAAGGTTAATAAAAAGCCGTCAAACTGTGGGGCTCAGGGGCATTTTTCCTTCCTCCGCAAGGAATGTATTATCCGGTAAGTTGATATGAACAAAAAAAATTTTATACCTATCTACTATTTCTAAAGGATCTGCATCCTTTTCTATTTAAGCAATTCATTTTTTTTTTGTTTCATCTAAAGATAGAAGAACATATTGAATGCAGTAATATTTATCGTATTTTTTTGCCACTTCTTGAGAATAGATCAGAGGTTAGGTAAATGTTTGAGTAGCTCTTAAACTTAAGCCTCACGATGTTTTTTTTTTTGCGTATAAGGGTGGTGTTTATGGGTATGGATTAGGGTAGATATAGGTACGATAGATACAAAGTTTTATTATTAAGTAGGTATATTGTTTTTTTTTTTTTTTTTTTTTTTTTTTTTTTGTGAAAGTGGACATGAAGGTATGCGAGAAATTGTTGATGAATATTTTGTGTGGATTAAGTGGTAGCACTTACCGGTGTGAATAAATAAAATTTAGAGTAGGAATGCTTTTTCAAATATACAAAACAAAATGTTATATAGGTATTTCCTATCTAGTTAAAGGTACATATACCTACTTACCAAAGAATTACAAACAACAAAATTTAAGTCTAAAATATCAAGTGCCATTCAAAAAAATATTACATCCAAAGTTTATGCTGGCAGAAAATAGAATTGAAGTTGTAAGAAACAAAAAACAGACTTAGGACTATTTTTCCAGCGCGAGATTAAAGAATTAAAGTTGGAAGAAACAAAAAACAGACTTAGGGCCATTTTTTCAGTGCGATATTAAAGTTAAACTCGAGTTAACTCACTAAATTTGGTGAGTTAACTCTACATTTACTGCACAGATTAATTTGATATTGCGTCGATCCGTATGCATTCTCTATTGAAAAAGTGCTTCCTGAGTTAACTGTACATACATTTATGTCTGGTTTAACTCACGACTGAAAAAACTGGCCCTTAGAATTTCCTACGAATTCACAACTTGCTCTTAAAGCTAATAATATTACTCATAGGTAGGTAAGTATTTTGCAAGTAAAATGCATAGCTAGGTAGGTATATTATGCCTCTCTACATTGTGTTAAAATCTTGCAATAAACACTTATTCACATAACTGTTATTATGAATTTAATGAGCTTTGTCCGATCTACGTATTCAGATGTAATTTTTATTTTCTCTCAATTTTGTTAGGGGTTTAGCAGCAGACCATTACTGATTAATCAGTTATTCACTTGCATTTTACCGATTGCGTATAGGTATAATGCAGATAGAAAACAGCTTTAAATGGTGTAAAATACGCTTAATCACAGTGCAGTGGCAGTGGCTTAAGAGACGAAAAAAAAAAACTAAGTTATGATGCGTTCAACATTTGATTGCATTCTATTATGCATTTATTTTCTTCAGTTTATTAGTTTGATTGTATTATGCATGTAGGAAGTTGAACTTTAGTTTTTAAGGTATTGCTCAAATTGACCTTCATTAAATTTGTCCTCAGTGAAAAATAGCCCAAAAAAAATGTCCCTCAAGTTAGCAGAGCAAGGTCAGCAGAACAAAGTTTTAATGATGCCATCATTAGGTGCTTAATAGGTGCTAATTAAGTACCCAACAACAAAATTAAGTGCTCCAGTACTTTTGGAAAAAATTAATTTTCGAAAACTGGTTAGAACGCATGCAAAAAAATTGGTTTGCTCTCATAATTAGCTGCTATTTAAGTGCTCTACGAATCAAAAAAAAAAAATTGAAAAAAATTGTTTTTTACAAAAAAAAAAAAAATATTTTAAAAATTTTGAAAAAAAATTATTTTTTTTTTTTATTTTTTTCTACTTTTTTCGTCATAAATATACTTGAATAATTAAAATTTCATCTAATTAGAGTTAAGTACCCCATTTTCCGAAAGATTTTCCAAGATTTGACGAAAAAAAAAAAATAATTGAATTTTCCAATCAAAAGCTGTGTGACGCCAGAACCCCGACCTCAAAATTTTTTGACGAAACATGTCGCATTCTTTTGTCCATCGTTATAATGTACCTAAGCTCATCAAACTCGAATTAATTACCCCATTTTCCCAAAGATTTTCCAAGATTTTAAGAAAAAAAAAAATAATTCAATTTTCCATAGAAAACCCAGCTCTGCTAACTTAAATTGAATGCGACATGTTTCGTCAAAAAATTTTGAGGTCGGGGTTCTGGCGTCACACAGCTGTCAGCGTCTGGTTAAAAGAGTCTGCTTGAGGAGAGTTATTAGTATGAAAACTTCGTTGTGTCCGGTTATGAGAAATAGCCCTTAAACCGGTGGTATAATTGAACTCTTCAACAACCTTGACGACTCTTATATCAACTCTGATATTGATGTTTGTTGATAACATGAATCGTGAAGGTCTTCTTTCTTATCGCCTGTTTATCAGTCTTCGTACAGGAATCTGTTATGTTGTACCAAAGATATTATATTATCTTTGGTTGCACGCAGCTCTTTAAAAACGGGCAATCAGTTTAATATCGTCCGCATACAACAGTAGTTGGACATTATGTGTTGAAAATTGCGATTTATGGTGCGAATGCCATTCAACGTTCGATTCCATAATAGTGGATCATATCAAACAACAAAAAAACGGCCCAGTGCTTTCCTACCTGCGTGTCCTGCTAACTATCTGTTCCAAAATGATACTGAAGAAAATAAGTATATTATATTTTAGATGCCCGACTTTTCTGAAGATCTTGTGTCTCAACATTTCTAAGCTATTAAGCTATCATGTGTTTGAAATCAAGTATTTCTATTTCTATTTTTTACACAATGAAATGAAACAATAATCATTCTAAAGCTTTTTGTTTTTTGTGTTGAAAAAGTTTGCTACTGATATCTCAGCAAGGAATGCCGACACGGAAAATTTAAGGGCAAAACTAAAACTTGTTTTTTTTTTTAAGCTTAAAAAAAAATTAATTACTAGAATCGTTAAACTAAATTATAAAAACGTCTAGGTACACGAAGTTAATGCCGTAGACGTGGATATTTTTGAGTTCTAGCCTTTTTTGCGTATGCAATAAAATAAACTAATAAGCCTCGGTAGGTACACTTAAAGAATGTAAAAATAAATAATTTTTATCAGATATGTGTATTTTACAATGTATATATTGAGAACCATCTATTTAAGTATTCATCAGGCGTCTATATGGTGATTTCCATTGGTCTTTCAACTTTATACAACTAAATCAACTTCATTTTCAGGAATCAAACAATCTCTTATTTTTTAATTCAATGCCTTTTTTTATTCAATGCCTTTTCTTTCATGTCTTTGGCATTTTTATTGCTTTTTTTTTTATTTCAAATTATGCAAAACAAAATATGTAGATATGTGCATGTATGTACCTACTTGCTCATTGTTTTTGAAAATTATTTGTTCATCCTCAGTTTATCAAGCAACCCTGGTTTTCACATAAATCTTCTTATTTTCTTGCTTCTATTTAAATTAGTTCTTTTTTTTTGTGTACAAAGTTTGCTACATATAAATGTATATTTTCCTTTTTAACTCAACACACTTTAAAATTAAAGATTGTCTCAATTGATTACTTTTTTTATGGCACTAAATGATGAAAGAGAAAATAAAAAACTAAAAAAAAAAAATTACCATACCTACACTTTAAAATACTAAAAGAAGACAAAAAGTCTAAAGAAATAAAAGTGAACGAAAAAAAAAAACACAAAATAAACGTCCAACGACCTGACGGGCACACGCATTTATATTTACTATTAATTTAAAACTTAGATACTTTTGTTCTCCCTATAAAAATAAAAAAAAAAAAACAAGAACAAGAACAAGAAAAAAACGGAAATTAAAAGCCATATTTCTATTTCTGGCTAATTGTTTTTTGAATTTTTGTTTTCTCTGATGATGAAATAGTTTAATAGTCTTAGGGATAAAACAGTTTATTCTTCTTATAAAATTCCTGAAATATGTACCTTATCTCTAGTTAAGTACTTTTATTTTGTTTCTAACTCCAGAAATATTTGGCAATTCTTATGCGGAAATATACAATTTATGATTCAGCAGACTAATTTTAAATGTAGGTATGCTATTTTTTGTTTAAACCATAATATATGTCTTCGTTCTAATTTCGAATCGTGTGTCATTTAATTTATTCTTCTTTGAAAAGAAAAAAGAGGACACCTCCTTCAAACTTTAAGAAAACAAGTTAAAGAAAAAATAAAAAAAAGCGTCACGAAACAAAAATCGAAAGTAAAAAAGAAATAAATTAAAAAAAACAAAAGTATAAAATTTAATAAATCAAAAATATGTATGAAAAAAAAGAAAAAAAAAATGAAAGTGATTGATGAGAATTCCAAGACTGAAGTTGTGGTAGACTGTTTCTTCATTCGTTCTGTCTGGTTTGTTTTTGTTTATTTTAAAATTTTCAAAACATGCTTTATAAGAAATTTTTCATACAAAAATCATCCAAGGAAATGAGATCAGCAAAATACAGAAAAAAAAAAAAACAAAAAGAATTGAGATTTGTGTGGATTTTCGTATAATTAAAACTCATGTACCAACACCCTGTCATAAAATTTCAACCCTAATTATGGGAAAATAATGACGGCAACGTCAGTTGCATCCAATGCACTGCTTTAATGAGAAAAAAATGAAAAAAAAATTAAAGAATCCAATTGAAGAATATCCAACAAAAAAAAAAAATTTGAAAAAAAAAAAAAAATGCTGGTTGCCACACATGTGTTTCGAGTGCGGGCAAGGAACTCCTTGAGAATTTTATATATGTAGTACCCGTAGCCATTACACTCTCACTAAAAAACAAAAAAAAAACGACAGCCATATCGTTGAGAATGTGCGCGTAATTAAAGCATAGGAAAAACCAATTTCTCAACAAAAGAAAGAAAAGGCGAAAAATTATGGAGGACCAGAACAGAACTCTCTCTCAAAAAAAAAAAAAAAAAAAAACATCATTTCTGGATTTCTTTTATTTTATGTGTGGTGGTAGCTCGTGAGATAATTACACTGTTAGCGCCACAATGGGAAATGGACTCAATATATACGTATATGTTCATACATACATATATTTTTTTAAAGCTAAGGTATTATCATCAATAGAGCAACAAAACACATGCTATAGACTCTACGTAAGTTGGGATGGTAAGTTGGGGACAAAAAAAAAAAACACACTAACATTAGTCCTGTGACAATCAACATTTTAATTATCTGTACAAATATCCTTGGAAGTGCCTTTAGAAACTGGGTGAAATATGAAGGTACTAATTTGGCAAACAATGTGCTGAATAGACAAGTAGCTTTTTTCTTAGAATTTTTTTTTCCCATTTTTTGGTTCTCAATATTTTTCATTTCCAGGCGACATCATTATTTTAATTTTTTCTTTTTTATATTTTCTTGTTTTGAATGTTATTGAGTTTAAGATTAATTGATTTAGTTAGGGTTTTATACAAAAAGACCAACAGTGTTAATGGGAACTTGATGTTCGTGACTTTAAATAAATTGACAAAATTGCCCAAGTCATGGTTTCAACTTTGTGCCTAGAATTCAAGCGATTTTTCATAGATTTTCTAAGTCTTGCAAGTTATACCTACCTATCTATATATTTTTTGTTGCAACCAAAACTGTGACGGACCAATTTTAATTAAATGCTTTGACAAGTTTTTTTTTTTCAATCCACAGAAAAATATAAGTTTTTGTTTTTTTTTTTTTGAAGATTCAGTCTTAAAAAGTTTTTTTTTTTTATTTTTTTATTTTTATGAGCCACCTTTATGTATTAGGTACTGATGTTTTTTTGAAAATGACGTTTTCTGAGTTGTGACGCTACTATTTCCTACGGTCCTTAAGCTGCTCAACTTTATGTGGGCAAATACCCTTGGTATGAAAATTATAGCACTTGATCAGCCTTTACTCAAAGATACTAAATACTATATTCCACACTAAAATAATACCCCTTCGCTACAGCATCAAGGAAAACGCTGCGATAATCCCCTTAAAAAAAAATATTTGGTAAAACCTCCAAATGAGCAGCATTAAGTTCATCGGTACCAACATTCATCTCTCCCGAAAAGTGTTTGATATAGATTTAGGCATAAAAACTTCTTATCGAAAATATTTTCATTCGATTAATCTCTTCTTCGTCAGATTAGTTTTTTTATTTATTATTTAATGCAAGTCCAATTCGATAAGTTCAAGACTAAAGTACATACAAAAATGATGGTGTGCCACAGGGCTCAATTTTCTCTACGAGTTTCTTTCTTATATTCATTGTCTGAAATATTTTACAGACAGAAGTACATAAGCCTATTTTCTTATGTTCACCTTCTGACTTGTACCTGTTTTTCAGGTCTATAACTATACTAACAACGTCTGGTAAACTTATTAAATATTAATTTTGAAAACATTGTTTTGTAGGGAATCAAAAGCTTTGTAATAAATTAAAAAGATGCTGTATTCTGTCATTGTAGGACGATAACAAACTTTTGAGGGCATTATCAATATTTTTTTTCTTAATTTTTTTTTTTTTTTTTTTTGAAAAAGACTGACTTCTTTTCTATGCCAAATTTGGCAAAAGATAAGGCAAGATTTGAGAAACTATTGTTGATAGTTGAAAAACAAGTTATACCTACAAAATTGGTAGCGCAATATAGCTCCAAAAAGGCCAACGGAAAATAAGATTTTAGTCTTTTCCACTTTTTCAATTAACACTAAATGAATTTTTTCATTGGGTGAATGAATTTTTCGTTGAGTCAATGAAAAACATCGTTGATGTAAGAAATTTAATAATTTAACGAAGAATTTTGTTTTATTTAATTTAATGTATGATGATAATACCACAAAAAACTGAGGCAGCGCAGAAAACTTAAAATTTTTCAAAATCAATACATTTTATTTAAAATTTAGAAGTTGTTGAATTAAAAGTAGGTCCATTAAACCTTATTGCAATATGTTTCTTATAAAGACTTTTGGTCTCTGGTTAACTTAGCACAATTTCACTGATTTAGAAAGTGAAATACCCAGACAGACCTCAGGTGTTGTTTATAAATAAAAACTTAGAAATCCTTTACCCAAAAAAAAAAAAAAAAAAAAAATATATACTTAATCTAAAAAACATGCCTTAACCTTCTTTAAACACAAAGAAATCATCTTGTTTACACTTAAAATCGTTTGTTTTTGATTTCTTATTACGAGAGACGTATATACAATTGCTAAGACGATAATATCTCCATACTTAATGAGTATAAGGGCCCTGAAATCATCTTACTCATACAAAATTGCATTTAAAACTTAACCTCAATCACCTCTCAGTACAAACGTGTGCATTAAACATTAATCAACGTCTGCTTTAGACACGATTCGATTAAAGTCGTCAATTTCGATGATAGACAGATCTCATCCATTTGCTGATTTCCCTTTCACATATTATCGTCGTGTCGTTAGTCAGTCGGTCGGTCGGTTGGTTGGTCGTCATCTTAGCCAACGTGTATCGTTTGGGATTACTCAATTAAATGATCAATAAATAAAACAAGACAGGTGGTGTTGCCGCCTGCAATTTATACAACAAAGCAAAATATAGTTTCGTCACATCTTCTAATTACATATATGCCTAACTTGATGTGTGGTTGTGGCCGTGTATCTAATAACTTTTGTATTGTTGGGTCATCTGAGTTCATTGAACTCTCTATAATGTCTGTTTATAACATCTCTGAACTCAACGAAAACAAATGAGCACAGTAAATGTTAATGACAACATTTTTGGTCAATCTACACAACATACTAGTAACAGGCGTTTTAATACTTACATAATAATTGCAGACGAGTAATTGACATTTTGTTGGTTTGACATTTGACACATATTCATACATTTGTTTTCAATTTTGCAGGTGAATTTTTGTCAACGTCAACCGCACTTTCAAATTATTATCTAAAAACCATCATCACCATCTAGTAATTTGTGCAGACTAAAAGTTTACCATAACAAAGCAGAAACTATATGGGCGACAAAAAAAAGTCCATTTCGAAACACACAGTGGGGTGGTATGTGTGAAATTGCTGGACAAAATTAAAAAAATTATTTTTCAATAATAATTATTTTTTAAAAATTCCAATGAATCATAATATGTACCAATATTTTTTTCGACATCGTATTAAAAGTTACTTTTTTATTTATCGTGTTTCAACAAATTAAGAAAAGTTAGTTTATGGATATTTTTTCTTTCATTCGTACAGTATTCTAGTAAGACATGTACTAATTTACCTACTTATAATAGTAGAACTTTTCATTCGTGAATTAGAAATTGAATACGTTCCACAATCTGTTTTTTGCAATATTATTTTCAACTCTACGACATGAGATCACAAAGAAATAAGACAAAGTGGTGTGGAAAATTTTGTTCGCTTGTGAAATGTTTGTTTTATTGATTTTCACGTCTTTACCTTTCGTGAAAAGAAATTTGAATGCATTCCACAATCTTTTAAGAACAAAAATATGCAAGTTTTGACTTTGCCTTCAAACCTAGTACATAATCACCTCTTGTGAAATGAAAAATAAATGCATTCCACAAGCTTCACAATGAGATACTAGGTGAAAAAGCGGACACATTGTGAAATTTATTATGTCTGTCAATCAATTATTTTGTGTTTAGAATAGAAACTGTGACATATAAAGTTAAAACATTCACGCTAACGATTTTGTATGAATTTTCCATTTTCTATTCCACTCGATCTTCAAGCGAAAAAGTTGGTGTAGAGCAAAAATGTTTTATATTTTTTTAATCAGTTCTTATGTTTGGAAATAGAAGCTGTGGAACGTAGATTTAAGAGTTTCATATCCACGTTTTTATGTAAATCATTTACACTTTAACTGATGTGTATTATACGCCAGGTAAAATTGGCATTATTGAGCCCTTCTGTTCCTTAAACTTAAATTAAAGGGCTTTTTTTTTTTTTTTTGGATATAATCCATTTTCTATTCTATTTCTATTTTTCTATTAAACACCTCTACTGTACGCGGTTGGAGTAATTAGCTTGCTGGTTGCCGACTTACTGCTCCCTTACGCCTCCTTTTTGATGTGGCTCTTGTGGGTGTTTGAAGTTATTTCTGAAAATGTGGACTCTTGTTTCCTATAATTTTCCATACAAACTTACTTCCTTTGTTTCGCTGATGGTAATGGTTGTGGTTGCCTCCTGCTATTGCGATCCAAAAACTATCATTAGCAGCACTTTTCCCATATATACAAAAGCTAGACTGCGCTTGGATTGATGGCTTGGTAATTATTTATTTGAATTTCAAAAATTCACCACAACTTATGCATTCTACCATATTATATTTTCAGCGCAAACAACAACCATCCATTTTGGTTCGCATCAAAAAAAAAATTTAAATAAATTAATTAATTGGAATCCATGACGCATGATTATGTGTGCGGTGAGTGAGAGAGTTTGATGTTGTTGGTGCTGTGTCGGATCCGAATTAGAGGTGCATCATCACTCGCGTCAAGCGCCTTTGAGTTTCTTAGCTTGCATAAAGTATGTAGTTTGTTGTTTAAAGGCGAACGCGCCTAATTTTGCTTGAAGGTATAGATAAATTATTTTTAGTGTCGACTGTCGAATTTATGTGAGAAGGTTGTTTGATCACTGTGAGATGCCAAGAATATATGAGCATTGGACAAAATTATATTATCATATCCTACAAATACTCCATGCATAATTATTGTTGAAGGCAGTTTAAGTATGTATACGTACATATGTGTAATAGGCTTTATTATCGACCTACACACCGAAGACATTATAATTAATCTTGGGATTGGGGTGTGTTTAATTCGAAATTAATGAGTTATTTTGAAGAATTTATGATACAGCCAGCTGCTCTCTCTGATGTGAGGAAAAGGAGTAGGTATGTGTGTTGTATTGCGGCTAAGAGGTACCATTCTACTTAGCAATGGGCAGTCAGTTAGTTAGTATTGTGCTTGTAATATTGCTTCATCAGTAATTTAATGCTAATTCATAAATCCCTATTCAATTTGGAAGTTTAATTAAGGTTTTCAGACGATTGGGTACATAACTATTTACAGGATAATTACTCGTGCCAGTCTAAAAATCATTGAAGCATTTTTTAATAGCTTGCGATAAGACTGTTTATTTTGTGTTGTAATTTTCATATTATTTAATTTCCATAGTCTTTGCAAATTGTTCCTTATTGCAAAAAATTCCTTTAATCACTGCAAACATTTCAGACGAAATGTTACGTTATTTACTCAAAGACTTTATGTCCACAGCTGTTGTCAAGATAGACGAAATATTTGTTGAAAATGTATAAACTGCTGGTTGTGTGTTTCCATTGTTACGGGTGTGACACTAATACTCACTTTTAAGATATTTAAATTAATAAAATAAAACTTGAGTAGTCTATACAACTTAAATTATATCTTATTTTTGTGACCTTCTCTAAATCTTAATACCTCTTGTGGGCTTTAGGTCAGTGTTCTTTTTGATTTTATATATTTATGTGATGTTTCGGGCGTGATTACACTGAATTTTAGAAAAAAAAAAAAGAAAAAATAGGTGGTAAACTTATAGAATAGATAATATAGGATGATTCTCATTCTTTTCCAAAGTTTATCTCCATTATTGATAAAAAATTTTGATTTGAAATTGTTACAGATAAGACAAGTTAATGTTACGGATGTGACAAAGTTCGAATTGAATGCAGGTCCCCACATTATAATCTGCATATTTAAAAACAACAACACTCAAAAAGAGTTGAAAAATTGAAAAGTTGAAATAGGTACATACTAGCCTGTTACGGGTGTGAGTTGACACAATCTTTAAATTTTATATTCGGGGTTTAAAATACACAAGTAATTTAAATCCAATGAATTTTTGTTTAACTGTAGATTATTTCACCAATTATTAGTTGGATACAAATTTAGATTTTAAAGTAATCTAACATACAAATGCATTTTTGTTACCATTTATCATTTATTGAATCAACTGCTAATAAATTCAATTTAAAAAAAAAACTACTGCTGGCAAACTAAGTAACACCGAAAAGGCACAGAGGTAATTTAATAGAAAATATTCAACTGTTCTCAAATCAATAAACAAATACATATGTACCTACTGTTTTTTTATGTTTATGCCAACGAAAAACGACTTCTTGGAAATAATCGTTAAGCTATCAAGTTTTTTAAAGAAAATTAGAATAAAAACATTTCTGCATCTACCTACACATTTTGAAAAATGGCGCCCAACGTGGGTACACATTTCGTTAAGATGATTTTAGATCATTTTGAAGCTTCTAGACTCTGATTGTCAAATACCATGATATGTCCGAAGCTTCGTGTTTAAGAAAAAAAAACTTCCAGATTTGAATTGAGATCCGTTTTTTTTTCTTCTTCTGCTCTAAATCACTGCCCCTTAATATATGCTTAGAAATTTATATATAAATAGCCTTAAATAAATTTTGTGGTACCATTTTCTCAAAAAGTATTTGACCGATTTCGATAAATTTCATTCGGTTGGAAAGCCACAATTGCGGAGATGTGCAGAATATACTTGAAACATGCATTTACACACTGTGCATATAAAAAAAAAATAACATTTAAAAAAAAATGTTTTTTTCCTTCAATATTTTCAAACAAATTGTTTGCGAAATTGAAAGTTGAAAAGTTTTCTCCTTCCTAGAGTGTGTCAGTTTTTGTTGGCCGAGTTTCGGCCTCGGGACGATAGTAGTGATGTTTAATGGCCAACATAATTGTTCAGACTCCCATCTACACACATGCTCTCATTTGCGAGTAGATGAGATTTATTAACAAAGCGACATCTGTGTTCTATTCCTAATGACTAGTAAAGTATACCCGTGAGTATTTTGCGACCCTCAAATAAACACGCGGCTAATATAAAATTCCTCTTACCAGACTGCGATTAAATTCATCTTTAAAATTCCAAATTCTCACTTTTACCCCCCATCACCAAAGTTCCACTTCAAAGGTCATATTATAAGAATGCTTATCCATCAGTCTACAGTGTTTTTGTCATTATCCAATTAATAGCTGAAGCGTTCAGATAAATTCAACAAATTGATAAGCAAGAGAAAAATTTCACTATACCTCTCCTTCGTCTTTGTTCGATCTGAAGAATCTTCAAGTTTATTTCGAATTCATCAACCTAATGCGGGACCTTTATCAACTTGTTTTTATTCGATCCCTAATACTTCAATGTAACACCTTAAAACTTGTTTCCAACAAAAAGATATAAAAAAAAAAAAACACAAGATTTTCCAAAAAAACAACTACGCATTAGGGTGGTGTGTTTTCCGGCTTTGTGTACCCATAGGTAGGTATATGTATAGGTAAAACGGCACGCGTACTATAATTAAGAATCCATTTGGATATTAACAACGCCATACCATTTTGAACCCCTTTTTTATGAAATCAATTTAAAAACCCTCTCTCCTATCTTTCTCTCTCGTTTATATGTATGTATCTCTTCAGCCAGCATCAAAAGCAAGAAAATTATTTTCCTTTAACTATACCAACATTATACACGAGTACGAGACAGAACGGAGCTATACGATACCACCTTTGCACCATGCAATCCAACTATTTATAAACATTCACCCAACCCTTATAGAAAAAGGAAGATGTGATTGAAAACTGGCAACAGTGCTTGTGATAAGAATCTCAAGGGCTGTTTGGTAGAAAGGGCCAACATTTTGTAAATGGCTTTTCGTTCGTTCGCGAGAGGAGACAGATTGGCACTCGTCGTTGTCGGTGGGTATAAAGGATAAGGTGGTGGTGGACGGTGGTAGGTACAATGATACACATCAGAAGAAGAAGCTGCCTGCCTTGTCAATGCCATCTGCCGTCAAAGAAAGTCAACCTATCAGGAAGGACGGTATTCTTTTTCAAGATTAAAATCGATTCTTCTGTGAGGAAAAAAAGAGAGTAGGCAGGTAGTAGATATTATATTCCAGTAACAGTGATGTTGGGCGTGTATGCGCCAGGAAGATTCCAACATCATATAGTTCTTCATATAAAGTGTGCCATATACATACGTGTATCTGCCCGTTATGCAGAGAATCATGTTTGACTTCAATTATTTCAACTTCAGTAAGTGGAATTCTTTTTGTTTCCTCTTAGTTCTTTACAACATAGATAAACAGAGAGAAGAGAGAGAAGAGAGAAAGCAAAACTAGAAAAGTAAAATAATGTCCTTGCATGAATTTTGTAAAATATAGGAAAAAGCCTGTGCTTTTCTACTAGTTATACCCAACATCCATATGAAAAAGATTTGTTAAATATTTGAATAGAATAATAGGCACGAAACTTGTTACAAGCTCGTAAACAAATTACTATAGAAGCCATCATCATTCACCCACCATGCACCCTATACCTACCTACTGCAGTTCCAGTTTGTTACTTTTGTATGATTTTATTGCTGGAGTTTTTGATGAGTGTGATTTAACTTTAATGTGAGAGTGTATTGTGTACATCCGGTTTTCGAATGAAAATTGCAAATTTGTTGTAGGTATCTAGGCAGTGACAACAATTGCAAGGCTCATTTTAAGTAGAAGTTTGAAAATTATGTAGGTAGAATTAAGAGAGAAGAAGAAAAAAAAAATGAACAAAACTCATCAAAAGTTAGAAGGACAAGTGAACTGAAACTGGAAAACGGGCGACAACCCAGACAGGAGAAAGCAATTTCAACTCGCACACACAACAAAAAAAAAAAAAAATGGTAAAAATGATGCAATCAAGTCATTATGAGCCTCCAGAAAGGAAATAGGTCCCCGTGATCGTCATTTTAAAGTGTCACATAAAATGGCGAGGCCGCGGCGCGGTTGAATATTCAAAATTTAATAACCGGTCGTCGCTCGTCATAGATGGCAGCAGCGTGTGACTTCATTAAAAGAATATTACAAAAAAGTTTTTATTTTTTTTTTAATGAAGGGACATTTTTTTATTTTTAAGAGGCATTTCTTGTAGCCAATTTGGTTGTTTTTTTTTTTTTTTTTTTAAGTTTATCAAGTTAATGTTCATTTGATTTGATTCTAAACGTGATTGTGTTTTGCATTTTTAAAAATTGTTTTTATAATAAAAAATTCAAGTGAAATTAATTTAAAAAGATATTTTAATACCTATTATTATGTCAACCGACAGCTGCGTTGTTTAAACAGTGTTTAAACAGTGTCTAAGTATTTTGAAACGGTCGGATTATTTAATAAAAAAAAATATTGCATTTGTCAAGGTTTAGACAATATCGATTTTGTTGTCCATAAAGTTTGATAAAAGTTAGATCACTTTAGCAACAGTTAGAAAGGCTGTCTAAAATTAGATAACGTTTATTAATACGAACGCATGGATATATATTTTCTTTAGCTGTAATTAAATTTGTATGTTTAGTTGAAGTATGCTATCTCTGGATAATTTTCGAGCTATAGTCTAAGAAAATACTTAAATGAATAGCTTCTTATGAAAAGAAATTTAAACGATTTTCTACAAGAGCAATCCTAACATATTTGCATTTCCCTTGGAAACCTTCAATCTTATTTAAATCTTTAGATTTATATGTATAAAAATGGTTCGTTGGTTCGGATGCTTAAAACTTGAAAACGACTGGACCAAATTGGATAATTCCTTGTTCGGGTTTGTTCGTAATTGTTACGCGAAGGTTTGGCAAAAAAGAAAATTCGGAAAATTCTCAACAGGTGACGTTGTAGGCGCACAAATAACGTTTTTCATTTCAATAAATGAGCTCAAAGTTTTATGTAATCTTACGTGGAAGTCCAAGAGTGTTCCTGTGTTGGGTCAACGTCAATCTAGTAGTTTGCCAACAAGGCGCAGCAGCGCATGCATTTTCGAATTAAATTTCAGAAATCATGCTATGATTTTTCCCAAAATTCCACAATATTCCACAAAATGTGTTCCTGTATCAGTTTTGGTCAAAATTGGTCTAGCAGTTTGCCAAACAATGCAGCAACGCATGCATCTTCAAACTATTTTCAAAAAACACTTTCAGATTTTTCTAAAAATTAAAGTAGTAGTCCTAGATTGCGAAAGATTTATTCGACATTGAAGAGAAGCCAGTAGTTGTAGTAGCCGTGGCGTGATGGTTAGTGCGATGGACTGTCATGCCGGAGGTCTAAGGTTCGATCCCCAGCCTCGCCACCTATTTATTTAAAAGAAAAAACGGCTACTGCCTCTTGCGAGGAATTGACAAATCCTCCAAGAGTATCTCCTGTCACAGAAAAGTGCCGCTCGTTAGCCGTTCGGATTCGGCAATAAATTGTAGGTCCCCTCCATTCCTGCAGACACGCACACAGGAATGGTTGAGAGTTGTAAGTCACTAGGCTCTAGTTCTTCATGAGCTGTTGTGCCATCAAATTAATTTTTTTTTTAGTCCTAGATTGCGTTGTTTGTTCAAAATACATAGGTCTTACAGTTTGCCAATAAGTTTCAGGAGTGCCTATGTATTTTCTGACTAGTCTCAGAAACCATGGGCCGATTTGTAAATTCTTTTTTCTTTAAAATGTTATACTTAGAGGATGGCTTTAAAGATACATAATTTTTAATTAATTTTTAGTTATTTATAAGATAAAGGGGTAAACCACCGCAAACGAAGAACGCCATGCAAGCATGAATAGCACAAATGCACCAATAACTTTATTTTGAGGGCGATACAACGTTCGCCAAGCTCCGCTAGTACTATATATTCACATAATTATAAAATTTAGACTTGAAGTCTTAGTTAAGATTTATTAAAAGTGTTTCACCAAATCCAATATTTTTCTAGTATCTAAGCATAAACAAGTGTCTTATTTTGTTTCGTTCAACTAATGCAAGCTTATTAATTTTTTTGCTTGGTGGTTACGGCATGAAACCACCCAGTGGTTCGTAAATCCTTCTTTCGGACGAAAGAAGGAAATGTTTTCGACAGGGATACTTTTCTTGGTTAATAACTTACAACATACATGGTAACAAGTTATCGACGACGGATGCTTCTGTTTCGAAATTCCTCAAGCCTATTATCTAAAAAGTTTCCTTAAAAGAGGGTCTCGAACTTTCTGCGTCATTCAAGGCAGTGCCCGGCTGAATTAAATGAACGCTGTTAAGTAATTTTAAGTTTTATCAAATCTAAAAAAGACTCATAAAACAAATGGTTAACCCAAAGTTCTCGCTGATTTCTATCAAAAGAATCATTAACTTCTATATAAAAAAACAAAAAGCTTCAAAACATCAATCAGTTTAACAAGATGACGAAATCTCAAAAGACAAGAATTCTTATCCTATTTTTTTCATGATGCCATTAGTTGTTAATTGTGTTGGCCATTTAACCATTTTCATCAAAGATTAAAATCATAAACATTTGACAGGTGACAGCCTTAAGAATGATGATTTAATCATTAGTGAAAATGAAGGCCATCACACACTCGTATAATATCTAATATGTCCGACCATATCATCTATCGTCTTTGCGGTCATTATAAACATCATTGCGTGTATATTAATCATTTAAGAAGTTTCCTTTCAGTTTCGTTGATGTTTCATTATCTATCTCTCTCTGTCTCTCTGTATATCAATGAATTATACAGATTTCCCACAGCAAAAAAGTATAATTTTTCATTTTAATCCCAGCGCCAGCCCAGCACTTTAACCTCAAAATATAGCAACAGAAAAAAAAATATGTGAAACTTATTTCTTCCATATTTATCTTAGACCATAACGGAGAACAAAAAAAAAGCTTTCGATTCCATTCATACGCCCCCGGCGCGCGGCCGGCGCGGCGCGGCGTTGGCGTTTATCAACGAACTACTTTCGTTCATATTTATTAAGTTGCTTGCCTATATATAATTCTTTGGTCGTACGTCTCAACCTTGAACTCGTAAATTCACTTTCCACCAGCATGATGGAACTGCACACTTTTTATCTCAGCATAATGAGCGGTCATAGAGTTATAACAGCAGCGCGGCCGGCGGCTTCACAGCCCCTTCGACCCGTTCTGTCCGTTCTCGCCTACACAATTAATCATTCCGCATCTCGAAAGAGTCAACGTCCGCTGGTTTCATTAATTTTCTCCTTTTTTTTTTTTGCTCATTCTTTCGTTCTTGAGATGAAACTGGTATCATTCTTTATCATTAGTTATAGCTAGTCAGATCAGTAGTAGCATTAGCATCCGAACAGCAGCTTTCTCACGCCCACTTTATCGACTTTCAACATTTAATTTTATTTGTTTTTTTTTTTTTTGTTCGATATCTCAAATTCATCATAGCTTAATGTGGAATGCAGTTTTTCGCATCGGGTCGCTACACTTGGAGAAATATTTAACTCGTTTTAAAGCGAAATTAGTTCTGCAACTTCGTTATTCGAACTTTGATTTGGAGCTTAAAAATGTTAAGTTGATTTCTTTAATTCAAAAAAAAAAAAAAAAACATTTTCTCCATTTTTGTTTACAAACAAAATTATTTATAAATACTAGCTAGTCCGCTCAGGCTTCGCATGGGTAAAAAAAAAATCTAAATTGCGTACAGCTAAAGAAATCTACATAAGTTAAACTTGTTCAGATTTTTGGAGTCGATGAATATGGAGAAAATTCAATCGTTACACACTTTAGGGTCTTCAGTTCAAAAAATTGTCGAATTTCCAAAAAATTTTAGGCCCAAATTTTAAACTTCTATACAAGAAAATTGGGTGTGTGTGGTGTCGATGGGAATGTCTGAAGTTTAAGATAAGATTTTTTTTTTCAAACTTTTACTTTGTAACCGCCGTAATATTCACGCCGTTTAAAACTTGGTTTACAAGCCCTTAAACCGACTACACTTAACCGAACTAAACCGATAGAATTTAAACGACAAAATCTCGTTTAAATCGGTAATATTCACTCCGTTTAAGCAAAAAATTCCATTCGGTTTACGTCGGTTTAAATTAGTGATTTAAACCGACCGTCGCATAGCATCGCAAGTATGAAAAAACTAAAAAAGGCTTTTCTTGACATTTATTTTTTGAATTGTCGTTTTATATTTAAATAAAATAAATTAATTAATTCGTGTCAAACACAAATACGCATTAGAAATGTCTTTCATTCCTCTTTATCGTGTTTGCGAAAAAATGTCAACGATAAGGTCCACCGCATTGCGTCTTCCAAATATTCCATGAACGATTTGTTGCGAGTTGAATTCTTCTTGATGATCTGGTTGCAGTTCCGCGTCGGTCGTTAATTCGGTTCTAACATCTATCATATTATATTAAGCAAGATGGCAACTAAATTCCATCAACCTAACAGCAATACCGCAGCCCAAACACCTCCACAATGCACATATAAAATGCAACACAAGTTTTTTTAACCGCTCCAAATTTTATATCTGTCCAAACTGAATTACATTGGTCTGGCAGCGATACCGTGAACATTACACTACCATTATGCACTTTCCTAACAAAAAAAATAGTATTAGCATTTTTAAAGTGCATTATAGTGGTGCTAGGTATGAGGTACATATTACTGTCAAGGTGATGAAATTGAGTGTGGACAGTAACCACGAACTATTCTGATTTTTTTGGTTGCATTTTGAAAGTACATTATATAGGTTTTAAGGCCACAGTATCGCTGCCAGACCGATGGCATTTAATTTGGACACATAAACAATGATCACAAAATTTGTAGCAGTATAATACACTTAAACTTCACTCATTTTTTTGAATTTTGAAAGTGCATTACGTTGGTCTTAGGGCCTAAAATGTCTATGGCATGTTGGCATAGGGCTAAAATGTCAATGGCATGTTGTTTGTACTGCGGTATACAAATATCATGCTCACAAATTTTGGAGCGATATAAAACACTTTGATCAAATCGTTTAGCCATCATCGCCGAAAATAACACGATTGAATATTTTGCACTGACTGAATAAACCAATAAAATGTTGAATATTAGCTAAAACCATTTAAACCGTACCTAAACGACGCGAAAATGCCTCGTTTAAATTGGAGTCGGTTTATCGTAGTTAAACCGATCATTCGGTTTAAAATTTTGGTTAACGTCCGATTAGTCGGTTTAAAAATTTTAAACCGACTTCTGAATCTAAACCGATTTTAAACGGCGTGAATATTACGGGCATAAGAATATTTAGTTATTTAAACTTAAACAAAAGATGTTCTCTTTTTATAAGCAAAGATAGGCGTGGCAGTGGGCGAGAAAAATGTTACATGTTACTTCTTATAGCTCAACAACAATGAAGACATTTTGCAAAAAAGTGGCAAAAAGTAACTAAACTATGAAAAGTTATTTTAAATCAAAAAGTTGAAAAGTGAAAAATAAATATGTATAGGTATATATGGGCTGAAGATACCTGGTGTGTGAGAAAAAAATTGTGTTTGATCTATAAATCAATCTGAAATGACAAATCAAAAACGATTTTCGTACTCTTTTTGGCACACTGTATGTTTTTGTTTTTCACTTTTCCACTTTTTGCAAAACGTTTTGAATGTAATTCAACCTTAATATTCTCAATTTATCAAACATACTTAACAAAATTGGGCGTGGCAACGGAAAGTTTTTACTAAAACAATTTTTAATGCCGTTTAAATGGATCAGAGAATAGATAATGTTCACGAATTTCTAAAAAAAAAAAATCCCATAAAAACAAAAGACTCATTTTTTCCTGAATTTTATTTATCTTTAATTTTTAAACTTTCCATGCAATTTATCTAATTTTGTTTCAGTAAAAAATTTATTCAGGCTAATACGAAGATTAAAAAAAAGATTATCAAATCGACCTTACCAACGAACATCATTTTATTTTCATTATGAAGATGATTCTTTGAAATAGGACTTTTTTTTATTTCATTTTGAAGGAAGGCGGGGAGGAGTGGGGGGAAGGAAGCTTTTAATCATTTTAGATATTTTCAAAGTTAGTTGGTTGAATTATAATTCTTTGAGTGTACTGTCTCTAACATTTATTGCCACACAAAATCAAAGACAATTAATCTCCGGGTTGCTGTTGATGCTGGTCGCAGTTATGATTTTTGACAGCAATTACGTAAAATCACAGCTGAAGTTTTGGCGGGTATTGCCTCTAGCCGACCAAAGCTATAGACCACATGCTTTTCATTGAGGGTCGTATAATGACAATGTTGATGTCGATTTTCATGATGTGCCCCTTCATCTCGATAAAATTGGCAAGACTGGGGCAAGGTAGTAGCTTAATCCACCTTGGCCGCCAAGAGTGTGCCACCGCCGCCGCTGCTGTTGATGCTAATATAACATGGCAATGTGCCTCTGGAAAATTGTTAATTGCTTCATCAGTTGATTGTGATTGTGACTAACTATGTAGTTGGTCGACTATGATGATAATGATGATGGGGGAATTGATTTTGATGAACGAACACTTGCGGCCACTTTATGTCCGTTTATGTTTAGTTTTTTTTTTTTTTTCTATTTCTAATTCAATGTTTAAATATTTAAATTTTAACAAGCTGCTAACCTCTAATCGCAAGATTTTGAAAATCTATGAAAATAATTGACAAAGAGGGAGTTCTGGTATTAAAGCAAGTTGATTGGAGTTGCTGTTGCTGTCATATTGGTGCGGCAGGTGCGCAAGCTTATGATTAAGTCAATTGCTGATTGGAATTTGCTGTTATAGAATGTCTAATGATGTTATACCAATAGTGTTTTGTGTGTTTTGTTGGTGTGACATGAAGTCATTAGTTATTTTCTAACAATGCTCTTTGGCGGGCACTCGAATATCTTCCATATTTTGTATACATAAAACGAGATACATTGAATTGGTAATGAATGAGGATGTGCGGTATATGTACATTATGCGGGATTTGTATGTTAGTACGTCTTAAATTATGATAATGTGATGGAAACAACAATCGGACACGTTGGTTGGTTGTGCAATTGAAACTTTAAACATAAAAAATTTATTCATATTTAAAATAATAAATTAAAAAAAAAAAAAAAATCACTTTTGTGTAAATAGAAGAAATCCATCTGATGCTGCTGGAGAGAGATTGATTTATGCGCAAATAAACATGCTTTTTTTTTTTTTTAAGATGAAAGGAATCTAAGGTTACCTATAAGATTGTGATAAATTACATCATTTATCATCATTATTTTGTCTTGATTTTTTTTTTATATTTTACTTTAAGTTTCTATATACTCATACTTGACTTAGTTGTTTGTCCCTTTTGTTTAGAAAACTATAGTATTGCATAAGTTTGTCAAGGTAACTTTTTGAACAAAAATAGTATTTGTTTTTTTTTATATTTACCAAATTACATAGATCCCCTTTCACCTTAATGTTCGATACATTACTTACTATTAATCATTATTTTAGGAAAGGCCATGAAATGAGGAAATCATTCAGTAATTTTGTATTTTTTTTTTTTTTGTAAGCACATTAAAACTAATTTTATAGCTCTTCAATTAAATTGGCAATATTTTGTATTGTTGTTATATCACATTTGAAAAATTGATTTTCGAATTGCATCAAGGCCCTTGCACACATTAGATTAGATTAATTTTAGGTTTATAATAGTTTGACTTTTACTTTTCGCGTAAGTATATACCTAAGCAACTAAAAGATAGTAATGAATCACTCGAATTCGTTTTCGTTTGCTCAATTAACTTTTATATAATTTTCACATAAACCTCGGACTCCCGTAAATAAATTAAATAGAAATGGGAAAAAAGGCTTATTTTACAATTAATTGGTAAAGCTATGCTTAGTAGGAAAATATGACTACATGGGCCGAAAGGCCAATGAACAATTAGTGGACTTTTTACCCATTAGGCGGGTGTAATTTTAGCTTTAAGACCTTGCGCCAAAAAATATTTAGAGCTTAACTTATGTACATACAAGAACCGACAAAACAATTTTAGAGTGGATGTTGTACTAAAATCTTATCGGCCATATTTTTTCAGAGACTTTTTTATTGAATTTTTGATTTGTTTTAAATCTGATGTGGGCTTAAAAATTCATGAATTTTTTTTATTTTTCGTACTTTATTGAAAGATTAAGAAGGGACTTATGTTTGTTTTACATTCCTTCTGTTCCAAGGAGATTGTGAAGAGATTTCAGATTACGAAATCTGAAAATGTATGGGAAATCTTGTTGATTTCGATTAGATTTGGTGCCTCTTGCTCAAAATCTAGATTTCGTTTTGGTGTGAATATGATATTAGATGCAGGGAAAACCACAGAACTTAATTTCATAAATGTTCAACAAAAATAAAAAATCACTGTTTTTAACCCCCACGAAAGGCTAAACAAATTACAATTACAATTACAATTGCAATTACAATTACAATTACAATTACAATTACAATTACAATTACAATTACAATTACAATTACAATTACAATTACAATTACAATTACAATTACAATTACAATTACAATTACAATTACAATTACAATTACAATTACAATTACAATTACAATTACAATTACAATTACAATTACAATTACAATTACAATTACAATTACAATTACAATTACAATTACAATTACAATTACAATTACAATTACAATTACAATTACAATTACAATTACAATTACAATTACAACTACAATTACAATTACAATTACAATTACAATTACAATTACAATTACAATTACAATTACAATTACAATTACAATTACAATTACAATTACAATTACAATTACAATTACAATTACAATTACAATTACAATTACAATTACAATTACAATTACAATTACAATTACAATTACAATTACAATTACAATTACAATTACAATTACAATTACAATTACAATTACAATTACAATTACAATTACAATTACAATTACAATTACAATTACAATTACAATTACAATTACAATTACAATTACAATTACAATTACAATTACAATTACAATTACAATTACAATTACAATTACAATTACAATTACAATTACAATTACAATTACAATTACAATTACAATTACAATTACAATTACAATTACAATTACAATTACAATTACAATTACAATTACAATTACAATTACAATTACAATTACAATTACAATTACAATTACAATTACAATTACAATTACAATTACAATTACAATTACAATTACAATTACAATTACAATTACAATTACAATTACAATTACAATTACAATTACAATTACAATTACAATTACAATTACAATTACAATTACAATTACAATTACAATTACAATTACAATTACAATTACAATTACAATTACAATTACAATTACAATTACAATTACAATTACAATTACAATTACAATTACAATTACAATTACAATTACAATTACAATTACAATTACAATTACAATTACAATTACAATTGCAATTACAATTACAATTACAATTACAATTACAATTACAATTACAATTACAATTACAATTACAATTACAATTACAATTACAATTACAATTGCAATTATTTACAATTGCGAGGGTCACTGAGATTCTAAAACTCTCTTGAGTAGCCATGAAACACTTGAATTTGTAAATTCTGACAGGATCTTAGTAACCCCCTGTCTCAAAAATGCCCAATATTTTTGCTTATTTTTTCTTGCTTTTTATTTCAGTTCATTTTCATTTCTTTTAATTCTCCTTCAAACTAAAAATTCTTTTAAATTAAAAAAAATACCACCTTTAACAGTTGAAAAATTTGTAAGTCAGTGACACATAATATAAAGGAGCGCCCAAACCAAATATCTCTGGTATTTGGCATCGCATTTCAAAATGACGAGGCTATTTTTAAATATCGCGTCGTGATAAATGCTTAAACCTCAACATAACTTTAAACCTTAAAAAAAAAACTTGTCAGGAAAAAAACATCTCGAAACGTTGACTTATAAATATCAAGTTGGTTGAAACTTAAGTTGGTATGGAAATCCTTATTTTTTTTTAAATATGTAGGTGTACAACATATTTGCAATAAAATCTTTAAAGTGAAACTAAATCCATAAGTATGTCTATGCATATATATTTATCTATATTTACTTAGTTGTCCCATTAGTTTGTAAAATTTCAATCCGAAAAATATATTCAATTAGTGACAGTAATCGTAATATTTTAATTAAAGTCTAATTGGTTCAACTTTCTCATTTACTGTCAGCAACTTGCCTACTGTCACTTTTGTTGCTATGCACAATCGAGCCCCTTTCCTTTTTTTTTCACTCCGAGGACCAACTGATGGGCTTCCAAAGACTTCCATGTCGCTCCGCGCCGCTGATGTTGTTTCAATTTGTTGTGTATGCAGTTGTTGTTGCCATAGGCCTTCTCCGGGGCGTAGAATGTAGTTTTTTTTTTTATTTTTGCTTTTTACCATCCTGTTATTGTCTGCGTCTTATTTTAATTTTTTTTTTTTATTCTGCACGTAGTTGCAAGGATATATTTGCAACCATTACTGCCCTCACAGCCTTCTTACAACATCACATAACAAGGGAAAACACTATCAAAACTGGTTGGCGAAAAAGATATATTTTGTATTTAGTTCGAAGGGAAACTGGGTTAGGTTGTTATTGTTGTTTTTATTATCGGGCCTCGATTAATGAGTACCGTCACTGTCGGGCGTAACAATGTCAGTGAAAGTCGTCTGCCTGTCACTTGATGCAAAATGATCAACCATACTGAGAGTTGTTGTAAAACTCTGCTATACGTACTCTTCTGGCTGTTCTGGTCTATACTCAAAAGCCGGTCTTTTTAAAACTTTGCGGAGGATGGTTGGGGTTATGTAAGCGAAGCCGGTTGGTCTTCTCAGTCTGATGCATTTAGGTCTATATAAATGATGATTGTTGGAGACTGTAAAGAGAGTGTTGTTTATCAAATTTCATGCGTGTCTTCTTGATGTCCATACTAAAAGAGTTATGTGATAGTAGATGATAAAAACAAGGGCGTAGTCAAAAAGATGGTTGAGCTGGGGTGGAAAGGGACTTATATCTTGATGTTTTTGTAATTTAGTTAGAAAACTCGCAAAACAATCCTAAAACTTAACTTTATTTATATTTTTCGAAGTTTTTTTTTTTAAATACTAGCTGACCCGGCGAACTGCGACCTATTATTGATTAAATTATTAATGTTTCTTTTGAAAGTCAAGCAAGCTCTAATTAATTTATCACGACTTTCCGAATTTATATTTTTCGAAGTTTTTTTTTTTTTAATACTAGCTCACCCTGCGAACTTCGTTCCACTTATTATTGATTTAATTATTAATGTTCCATTTAAAAGTCGAGCAAGCTCCAATTGTTATCACGACTTTCCTTCTTTTCCGGCCTAATTTTCCAATTTTTATCTCCTTAGTGTGTTTATCTGGTTCAATACAAATCCAACAAAAAAATCCCCATCCAATTTGGATGATGTTCAGCCGAGTTATGCGCGTACGAACAAAAAACGAATTCAGAAAGTTTGAAATTTCAAGATGTTTTCACGATTTTTTGACTATGTTGGTCAAATTTATATAATTTTCGTTCGAATTTTTCAATTTTCGTCTCTGTTAATCTGATTCAATACAAATCCAACAAAAAAAACTCCCAAACAAATCGGTTGATGTTTAGCCGAGTTAGGAGCGTACGAACACAAAAAGGAATTCATTTTTATATTTATAGATTTATTTTCAGGCACTTTATTTTCCCCGGTTTTATATTTTTATTAAAGGATTTTTATTTTTCCGGGATATTGAAATTCTGTGTGTTTTAGGAATATTAATTTTGTTTTTTTTTACGAGGTATTTAAATTCCTGCAATTTTGATATTCTAAGATTCTGATTTTTCGGAATATAGATTTTTTTGTTTTTCGGGTTTATGTTTGTTTTTTAGTTTTTTAAGTATTTCGGATGCTATATATGAAAAGTGTGAGGTAGGCATATTTTTTTTTTTAGATACGGCCCTGTTTACTAGTGTAAGCTAGGCTATGACGGAGATGATGATGATGATATTGGACTCATTGCTTAGTCAGGCATGGGCTATCATATTTAATGACAAATCAAGTAAAACGATCAAGTTTTCAAGCAAACATTTTTTTACTTCCTTCAAATAAATTGAAAAAAAAAATTGTTTTTAAATAAATTAATATTTACCTAGCTATTAGGTGGGCATTCATTCGGGTTACCTCGACTATAAGAACGAGTTTTTTTTTTTTTTTGTAATTACTTCAATAAGTTTTTAATCATTAATCTTCCCTAATTAATGTTCTGTTGAATAAGCTATACGATTAGACGTTCAAATTGCCAAAAAAAAATATTGCGTGGGTTTAATACTGAACATGTAACAGACATTTCCTACTTCCTCAACAAATTATGCTGATATGGTTAATTACTTTTTTTTTTTCTTATTTAATTAACTCATGAAATTATAGTACCTATCTTATTTAAGTGTATTTTTGCTTATTCACGCTTGCTGGTAGGTATTACTTATGTACATACATTATTTTATTTTTTAAAGAATAATTAGTGCGAGGCACAGTGCCATCTATTATCATCTTCCGTATTGTGCTCAACGAACCGATGAAAGTTCGTGTTCATTTTTATAAATAGTGCGCATCACTTTCTTAAATAATTATTTTTTGTTTTTTTTTTTTTAAGAAGATTTTTACAATTTTGTTCATATTAAGTCAAAATTTATTGTTTCATGATGGAAATAAAAAAAAAAAAAAAAACGTAGTATGGAACACGTGAGCTACCTCATCCAGAAAGGTCTTCTTCTTCTTTTTTTTTTTTTTTTTTTTTTTCTTGACGTAGGAATCTCGTTAGGCTATTTCGTGGTCAATGGCACAGCAGGAAACTAATTTGTTTTATTTTCAAACTCGATTGTTAGGTAACCTAAATTTTTTCTTTTAGAAAATAATTTTTGTTTCATCTACTTACATTGAAAAATGTTTCGAGTCTAATCCGAGAATCAAAGTCGACCTTGAAGAAGCATTAAACAAGTAACTCTCGTCTATTTGAATAATATATTGTAGTTGGCATCATTAATTGAGTTTTTTTTTTTGTTTCTTTTTATTGCTTTTTCTTCTTCTTTTAACTTGATCCGGGTCAGTAAGTCTGAGTTCATGAAAAGATTGTTATATAACCTATGAACCTACATTTGCATGGTCGTTTCTGTTCAATGTAGCATTGACTGCAGATTGCCAATGATATTTATGAACATTTTTGCTATTAAATTGTAATTTGAATATTTTTTTTTATTTTTTATTGGTTAATGATTATGTGTATGATTAAAATGAGTTTTGATGAGTTGACCTTTCATATTTTGATAATGATGATTGAAACCTTTCTAATTTAAAATATTACTGATGGTTAATAATAATAAATGAAAATTCAAAAATCGGAACACCTTGAATTATAGCAACTAACTTTAAGAGCTGTACCTAATAATTTTAAATCACTGTGAATAACGCAATATTTTTCAACAACAAAAAAAGGATATACAATATGTTTGTCTAATTGCACCGACCTAAATCAGGCAATTAAAATATTATAAAACATAACAGGTTAAACAATTTTTTTAAATCGGTAACAATTTCAATATAAAATCAGTGTTTCCGAATTGCTTCAATTTGTTTACCCTTTAATTTTTAATACATTTTTTTTGGCCGTACGTACGTCTTTAGGTAGGTATATTTTTTTTTAAAGATAAATTTGGTATTTTTATAAAGTTTAACATTAATTTCTAATTTTTAAGGAGCTAAAATTAAATGTACGACTGGGTAGCACTAACTTGCTCTCATGTAGGTACGATCACACTGCGGTTTTAAAGTCTGTATACATAAACCTATTCATCTGATTTTGAAAGAAATAATTTTTGTATGGGAGCCTTAAGTTAAAGGTAGTATTATGTGAGTATACAAAAATGAAAAACATAGCGAACTGCACATTTCATAACATAAGTAGGAATATGAAACTAAGAAATTAAATTTAAAAATTATGTACCTAATTCGAAAATAATTTATCTGATTTCTTTAACAAATCTGAGTTTTTGATAAAAAAAAAAAAAAAACAAAAATCGTAGGAGTGTTGTTTTTTTTTAACTATTTTTTAATACATACATATATAAAATTTTGTAAAAATTTAACAAAAAAAAAATTGGTGCTCCACTTTTTAGTATTTATTAATGTGGAGGAAATCCGATTTTTTTTTATATGCAATATAATTTCAACTTAGAAGAAAAAAAAAAATTCAATCAAAATCGCATGAATCTTTAAATTTCAATTTTGTCGTGCGATGTTTTCAGTGTTTTTTTTTTTTTTATTTTTGAAAAAAAGATGAAAACATTGCATGACAACTAGCGGCAAATTGTAATGCAAGAAACATTTCGATATCATAAGTTTTAATCCCTTTTCAAGGAACTTAATATGAATTTAATAAAAAAAAAAATAAAAAAAAAAAAAACAAAAATATTTGACGACAAAATTGAAGTTGTCACAACTAATTCAGGACTCACGAACGAAAAACTAACAAGCATGAAGTGTTTACACGTTTTCCAGGGGGTGCTTCGACTAGCTTGATACGAATTTGATAATTTTGCAAAACAAAAAAAGAAAACATAGAAAACATCGAGCGACAGATTCAAAACTGTCACAACTAATTCACGGCTAATTAACGCCAAATTATAAAGCAGTAAAACATTCACAATAAGAAGTTGTTATACCTATTCCAGATGCTGCTTAACTAAGTTGACACCAAGTTAGCAAAGCAGCAAAAAAAAAAATAAAAACATAGAAAACATTGCACGACAAATTCGAAATTATCACAACTAATTCAGGACTCACGAACGAAAAACTATCAAGCATGAAGTGTTTACACGTTTTCCAGGGGGTGCTTCGCTAGCTTGATACGAATTTGATAATTTTGCAAAACAAAAAAAAAACATAGAAAACATTTCGAGACAAATTCGAAATTATCATAACGAGTTAATGGCAAATTATCCACACATCAATTTTTCGATCTGCGGATAAACTCTCATCTTTTAATCGTTTGTGTGATAGTTTCAAGGATAAGTTACGGGAGAGGGCCAACATTTGAATAGCTTTTTGATATCTTAAAACAATTTCCCTTAAACGCACTTGAAAATCCTTTCGAAGTTTATACATCCAAAATATGAACTTTATCAGTTTTTTTTTTTTAAAGATTTACTTACCTAATTGGACAAAGGTTTCATTTATTTATTAATTTTTAAAATGGCAACCTCACCTACCAGCTTATATAGACGAATAAAAAATCCTTACCGATTTAGAATCCTCTTCGATGTTATAATATTAGTGTCACTGTTATCCCTCATTGCTTGCCTTTTCTGGTATGAAAACAAACATGCCTCTGGCTTATATAGATACATTTTTATACATATAAACAAAACATGTCAAATATTTAGCACTAAGTTGTGTGCTATTCTCTGTTTTGTCTCACGAATGGCTGTTTTCAATTTATTATTGTTTCTTTGAACTCTTATCATGACTTTCAAGTGAATCATTCAAGCGTTGCTTATATTAAAATTCATCCACCTTGAGGGTTGTTTTTGTTTTGTTTTTTTTTTTTTTATTATTACGACTTTTTGTCGTCAGTTCTCACAGTTCACTCAAAGGAATATCATCTCTAGTTTAAAATTTTATTCAAATCAAAGAGAAATTTCTAGCATCAACCTCTTAATTTTACCATCATCATGGTTTCCATTCCCATAGTTACATACAAAAAAAAAGAAAAAAGAACAAAGCTTTGTTTTCCCACAACCACAACTAACCAACTAACATGCTTCGCTGAAGATAATAATAAACTACCATCATACCCTTCATAGACCCTCTGTGCTATTCTGTATACCTATACCTATGCTAGGTATATCGACCTTCACCTTGTGTGTTTGCAAGTGCGTAAGTAAATTAATTCAATGACTTTTTACGTATGAAAGAGTGGAATTTTATTGAGGTGCGATTGTGATGCCTTTAAAAGTTTTGCGAAAACTTTTCTCCCCCCCAACAAACGTATATATAGCTCCTGAAAGAGTATTGTGTATCTATATGCGTGTAGACCGAGTTTTGTATTAGTTCAAGTTGTCCCAGACTCCTCCAAGCCCCTCTGGGCCCATAGGATCTTGTGTTTCGTTTGTGTTTCATTATATTTTGGTTTGAGGTAAACACAAATTAAATCTACGCTCTAAAATCGCAAACTCTATTCCATGATGATGATGATGATGATGCTGATATAAAACTTTCAGGGCTTTGACTATAAAGTTGTTCTATTATAGCATTGTGCTGGGGAGTAGAAGAAGGAGGAGCTCGCTCATATCAGTTTGGTGGCGTTTAAAATTAACTTATTGGTTGAACTTGTGACGGAGATTCTGTTATCTTATCTATGAGTTTTCGAATAAAGTATATAATGTAGTAGGGATGGCTGTCAGTTATAAGAGTTTAGTTTTATAGCTTTTGGGTGAGGTTTTTAATTCAACAATACTCTCCCCTTTGTGAGATTTGACATGTAAAACTTGTTGAAACGTATGTACAGAGGTTCTCATGCACACATATAGATTGGAGAAAAAATAGTATCAGTGATTTAAGTTTTGCAGATACCTAGGTATATATTTTATTTCCAATGGAAGATTTTTTGCGACCTTTTAGTCCAATGCGTTTCGCCCAGGCGAAATGTCGTACCTTTCTAAGACGCAATTTTTTGGTCGATGACTACCGACTCTTAATAAAATCTACAGCACATACGCACTGTAAATTATATTCTTCTAGGGGAACATGGTTACATTCATTATTTTATTTCATCAAAAGATTAAACGAAATTATATTTGTGAATGGTGACAGAGGGAATATCTGAAGGCGGTTTGAACACAATGAACTCCCTTTTAACGATGTTGCTGTCGTATCGTGATATCAAAAGTAGTTTTTCTTTCGTTAAGTTCGTATAAGTTGTTTGTGACGAATATTTTAAGTCATGAAATGGAAACCTAATAATCTTACCTGTAAAAAGAAAACCTTTGAACTGCAACTAAAAAGTGCTTGTTAAAAACAAATATTTATTTTCTACCCAAAAATATTTTTTTTTTAACTCCAAGCACGAATAGTGTTTGTACCAAATAACCTGCAATTCAAAGATAATTTTTGTACTTGCATTCATTTTGTTAATTTCTTACATTTTAGCGGTTTTGAAGGTGCCGCTTTTTATTCAGAAAATTGTATACAATTTTATTTTAATTGAAATTAACTTATATTTTACTTACTTAATTTTTCTGCGGATTGAACCTAGGACCTTCCACATGCCAACCAACTACGCTACCACTACGCCAACTCGCAATAAGGAAAGACGATGATCTGTGTGATGTATAAATCTGTTTGGCATAATTTACAATATTGTTCGTAACAAACAGTTGTAAGACCTTCCAACAAGAGTAATTAATATTTTAGCTATCTTTTTTTTTATTATTCGTTAACAAAACTTTTATCTTCGTTGAATGCAGTAAAAAAAACCGTATTCACAAGCTATTTTTTTAAGTTATATAGAACAAAAGCTAATAGTTCTTCACTGAAACAGTCAAAACTTGTTGCCCATTAAAAAATAGTTAGTAGTGAATGATTTCTGGTTAAGTATGAAAAACATATCGCTTATCACAAGGATATTTTTGGGAGAGTGTAGTACATGTACCTATAGTCTAGTCAACGAAGGAAAAATAAATGAAATAAATCGTGTAGTCTGGATTACTTTTTTAAGTGGTAGGGGTGACCCCCAGGTACAACATACTAAAAGTCCCCAGCCCAGGCCCGCGAGCTTTAGACAGGAGGGGGTAAAGGTCCCCTTTTTTACTATTTCGTAAATATTTTGAAAACCAAGAGTATTAGCGGAAAAGTTTACACTACAATATGAAAGTAAATTGAATTTTCTTCAAATTAGGTTTTTGTCATATTTTTGCTAGAAGCAATACTAAGAGAGATATGGGGGTACAAATGTCAGAAAATCTGAAAAACCATGTTAATGCGTTAAAAATTTAACGTTTTTTGATGAATTAACCCTGAAATTATAGAAAAGGTAAATACGTATCGATTCATGATAATTCCATTGACTTGATGAGAAAGAAGGTATGGGGTTAAAGAAGGTGGCGAAAGTTAAAATATCCTTATTTAATTTATTTGATACAGTTTTTTTTGTGATATGAAAAACACGGTATCTTCAAAGGTAAGAAGTATGCAATGTATTTCCAAGTAATTCACCAATATTTTGTGAAATAGTTAAAAGAGATATATTAAAAAAAAAAACTTGCTAAGGAGGGGGGTCTAGTTGCCCCCACTTATACGGGAGGGACCATTTTCTGAAAAAATTGGATTAAAGTGCCATAAATAATCATTTAAAAACAACGGAAACATCTACAATGCTCTACTATAGCTTTTTAAAAATGAAAAAACTTATTTTATTATTCCACTGCTAAAGCAAGTAATTTTAGTTAAAAGTTTTTGAAAAAAATTGACTTTAAATCGAAAATTAAAAAAAAAAAAAAAAAGTTAACTTATGATAATATTTTTTCAAAATTTTTTGTTACAAAGTACTAGATTTTCGTTTAGTGTTTGATACTGTTTTTAATCCTTAGGTGAACACTGAAAACTAGATGGCTATAAGTCTTTTAGTTTAAGAGAAAATTGAAAATTATGAAAGCTACTATTTTTTTTAGAAAATTATTTCTGTAGAGTAATTAGTACATTGAAACGGTCAATGTTGTAACGAATAAAAAATAAGTTTAAAAAAATCATGTAGTCTGGATTATTTTTTTAAGTGATAGGGGTAACCCTCAGGTACAACATACTAAAAGTCCCCAGCCCAGGCCCGCGAGCTTTAGCCAGGAGAGGGGGGTAAAAATCCCTTTTTGTACTATTTCGTAAATATTTCGAAAACCAAGCGTTTAAGAAAAGTGTACAACACAAAATGAAAGTAAATTAAATTTTCTACACTTCTAGCGAAAATATGAACAAACCTTTTCTGTAGCAAATTTAATTTACTTTCATTTTGTGTTGTACACTTTTCTTAAACGCTTGGTTTTCGAAATATTTACGAAAAAGTACAAAAAGGACACCTTTACCCCCCCCCCCCTCCTGTCTAAAGCTCGCGGGCCTGGGCTGGGGACTTTTAATATGTTGTATCTGGGGGTCACCCCTACCACTTAAAAAAAAAAATCGAGACTACACGATTTATTTCATTTATTTTATGATTTTGAGTCTTCGTTGACTGGACTACTAAAGTATGATTTGTCAACATAATTACTGTCTCTACTTATAAAAAAAAAAAAAAAAAAAAAAAAAAAAAAAAAAAAAAAAAAAAAAAAAACCAAAAACCAAAAACAAACCATCCACTAACCTTCTAACCTTCTCTTGAAACCATAAATGTCAATGATTCTAACAAAATTTCTTTTCTTCTTTTTGTCTTTTCTTTCCAGGTAAGTGCTCAAAGCAATCATTCATCCGATAAAAGGTATTGAATCTCCCTATACTACATATATGTGGTTCCTTTTAGACGGTAAGAGATTAATCATCCTTCCTCACCTTTCAACCTAAACTTTTAGCCCTCTTCCTTCACTCCCCGCGTGCGTGTTTTATGTACCCAAGTATCAAAAATTCTAGAACGTTGTAACGTTGAACCCATAAATTCTCATTAACCTCTGTGCTATGCAACTAATATACTTATAGTCATTGTCACAATTTGAAGCTCTCTTCTTTACATGGGATAAAGGACAATTTACACTTTGGCAGCACTTATCTGCACACACTCTTGTATGTCGTCTGGAAAATTATTTTCTGTGGTGGTAAAGAATCTCGCAGTCTTTTGTCGTTGAACAAGGGAGGTACCTTATAGAAGGTCATATAATGGATCCAATTTGATGATGGGCATTGGGTATGACTAGAATGCAAACTAAAAGAGATAAATGTTTATCTCTTTTATAATGAAGAAGTTATACATGAAGATTTTTGAAATATACACCACCGCACTGCTATCAGTCGCTTGCTTAGTTTTTTTTTTTTTTTTTTGTCACATAAATCATACAACAGGTGTATGATGATGATGATAATGACCCATTAAGCAACCGGAAGTGGAAAACGATTAAGCCATAAAACACACAAAATAAAAACGATAAAAAATAAACCTGATGGAGGTCCTCGGCTGCGGGATGTGCTCATGATAAAAATTTCGTCCTCGTGTCTCCCGAGTATACTATAAATTATACTATATTACCTATAGTGGCTTTTCCCATGGCTATAAAGGTACTATTTCCATCATCGACTTGACGTCCTATGCTTATAATGGACATCTAAAATTCACTTTGTTCCGGATGGCTTTTTTTTCTGTCTTGTTGTTGTCATCTGCCTGCTTTTTTTTGTTCCCCATCCAAAGGAGATGGGGGAAACAATTTTGTGGTTCTGTTTTATAGATTTAAATAAAAAAAAATAATATTAAAATTAAAAAGTAGTGAAGTTTCACATGGAGGGTTGCTATATAGGTATACCGAATCCATGTGAAAGGGTGTCAAGCGCCACCGTTCCATCACACTTTTCAATAAAAATAATTTTAATGGCTTCCGCATTTTTAAAAATAATTTCAGCGTGACTCTTGTTTGCTTTCATCTTTTTGTTGTTTTAATTTCTTTTGGCTTGTTTTATTTTTTAATAGAATTAAGTTTTTAAATTCTGTTTAATATTAAACGGACTGGCATTAGGAAGTTTTTCTATATTATATGTAGGAAAACTGAAGGGCTATGAAATAAAGCTCTTTATGAACTGACCCTAAACTTTTTAATATTTTTTCTTGAAAGGTTATTATAGAGTGGGATTTTATGTTTCTTCTGAAAAGCATACAAAAAAAAACAGAAAAAATGCTTAAATAGAGAAAAAAGAAAAGTCGAAAAGTTAGATGTTGAATTAGTGAAAAAGTTTTTTTTTTATATAAATTATAACGTCGCAAGTTATGGGTATGGGATGTTAGAACCGGGATGGGAAAGTTTTGTGTTTTTGTTTTTTTTTTTTTTTTTTTTTTCTTGGCAAAGTTTGTGAAAGTTATGGAAAAATCAATCATTAAATAATAATTTATGTAGAAAATAGGTTTTAGGGATACAAGCTGAGTTAAGTGATGCTTTATCTTAATATTAAAAAATTCTAGGGATTTTTTGGTTTTATTTATTTTTCTTTTATTTCATATTCTTAAGTCATTTATTTTTATATAGCAAGAAATTATAAAAAAAAGGACATAAAATAAAGCTGATAAGCAAAAGTACGTGAGTGTAAATATGACAAGAATGCTTTTCTCTAAAATATCGGGCGATGTGGGACATAAAATATATACTCACAATCAGTATCACATCACAATATTAAAAAAAAAAAAACATAATGCTTGGCATAACTACTCTCACGTACTTCGCTAATATGCTTTGTTTCAGCTGTCGGACCATATTTTCTGAAATTTGTTAGAAAATGCATGCGCTGCCAAACTTGCTGTAAGGACGATTTTGACTCAATCGATGTACATACGTATTAGTTTTTTTTTTGAAATAGTCGTTAAGTTTTCTGAAATTATCCAGTTTTCTGCGCAATTTTCTTATTTTTTCTTTTCTTAAGAACCTTTTAAAAAGTTTAAGAAAACTTGAACAAAAAAAAAAAAAACATATGAATGAAATCGGTAAAGACGTTCTCAAGTTATGGCTTGACCAAGGGAAAAAGGGGTTCATTTTTATATACAGGGTGTTCACCTAAGGTGTGACAAAAAGCTAGAGTGTGTAGGTTGAGTCGAGACACGAAAAAAAAAGAATAGGAGGGGGGTCTATTTCCACCCTAAAAAAAATCGAATTAAAACTAAAACAAAAAATCATTAAAAAATAACGGCAACACTAACAATGTCATGCTATACTTTTGTTTAAAGCCAGAAGTCCTATCTTTTATTATGTTTTTAATTCAAATTATTAATAGTTTTTAAAAAATTAATTTTCAAACTTAAAATTTTGAAAAAAATAATGAAAAAAATTGTATTCAAACTAGTTTTTTTTTTTTTTCAAAATTTTACGGTATTAAAAAGTATTTTTGTTTTTAATATTTGATGCTCCAATCAATTTCTAGTCAAACATTAAAAACCGTTTATTTTTTAGAAAATTAAAAAAAAATGGAATAGGCAATTTTCTGAAAAAAAAATTGACTTGAAACAGAAAAAATTATAAAAAAACAACGGTAACCGTTACAACGGCATACTAAGCCAGAAATCTCACCTTTTATTTTCTTTTTAAATTAAGTTTAGTGAACAGTTTTTCAAAAATTAATTTTCAAACTTAAATTTTTGTAAAAAAAAAACAAGATACAAAATTGTGTTCAAACGGATTTTGTTAAAAATTTCATGAAATTGATTTTAGTTCGTTTTTTTTTATTATCTCTGTGGCAATTATAATGCAGAAATAATTAAATGTCAATTGGACTGAAATCTGTGCTGCTTTTCAGCTTTACATGATTGTGCGTAGGATCGAGAAGTTGATTCGATATTCCAGGTGATATATACTGTCCATTCTTTGGAGCTATGATTGAAAGTAAAATTTCATAAATTACTTATATTTGTATTTATTTATTTAATAAATATTTAATGTAAGATCAAATTACAAAAAATAGGAGATTAAAGGCATTAGCAATAAAGGCATCAGCCTAAATATTTTTACCTACATTTATACATACTTATTATCAAGTACCTACCTAAATAAATTACAAACGACAATAATTTGTATAAAGCCTAGCTTTACCCAACAAAAATAATAGGTATGCTCCCTAAACACCAGAAATAACGAATATCTGAAATGAGGTACAAAATATAAAATTGCTATGAATTTTGTCTGCCCAATTAATAACGTAAACAATGAAGCAAATTATATTTTCTAGAAAATTTTCCAAATTGGAATATCATTTCAAAGAAAATTATGTAGTTTTCTCTTCAAAGTTCTTTATATGTATGTAGGCCCATATACATAATTCCAAAAGAGATGTAGGTACGTAATGGTATTTAATAAGATGCTTTTTCTGCAAAATTCAATAAACAACTTCTACAAAATGACACTGAGTAGATTTTATGTGTCAAACTAATACCTACCTATCACAAGAATCGCAAGAACTAAAATTCCAAAAATTTGCTGATTACTTACAAAATGTGTGTTCGTCTTAATAATATAAAAGCCTATTAAACTTCCTAGTGCCCGATGGGTAAAGAAATGTTTTTGCTGTTTCAACAACATCCCACCCGATGAAGACGACAAAGCTCTCATTCCACCAAATTCCTTATAAGAGATACAAAAACAAAATTCTTTTATTTATTCGATGGGAAATAAATACAAATCACATTCTGAAATAGCAAAAGACAAGCCTCCTCAATTCGCTACTGTGTATATGCACATACATACATACCTACCTATGAAACTTAAACATTACTTTTAATTGAAAATCAAACAAAAAGAATCCCGAAGAATAACATTGCTCCCCCTTCCCAGAATCTTGTTGAATATTTATGCGAGTCCTTATACAAGCCCATAAGCAAGCATCTCTCATTTTATTGTTTCTATTCTTTCAAAGGACTGCGAATGTACAACAAAACAGAAGTTTTTTTTTGTACTCTCTCTTATTCTACTCGATCGTATTCATCTCTTGATGGCGGAGGAAACAGGAAACTATTGTAGAATTAAGTACATAATGTATTTCGGTTGTACGTATATCAATTTCTTGCAATATTCCTTGTCAAAGAAATAAAAAGTTATTTTGAATCGATAACAAGAAAAAGAAACAGAAAAGAATTGAAATTAAACGAACAAAAAAGAATTTTTCTCCTGCTTGTTTACTTTCCAAAATAAATTATACATCCGAAAGAGTTGTACAACTTAGAATGGGCGATGGGTTAAGAAAGCTTTTATGTTGGCTTGTCGTATTAATCCTTGACGTTTGTTTAAAATAAAATTGAACAAGACTATTCATAGACAACATTGAGGTTGTATTTTTTTTAAATCAAGGAATAAAAATGAAAAAAATAAGTTAACAAAGGAAAGTATAAAATTTAATGGTTTTTACAATGTATATTTTTAGCTTTTAACATTTTCTTTATGAGAAAACATCTTATTCAAGTACCTTTACAGAGTGTCCCCTAATTCGTGCAGGATATTTGGATATTTTTTTAGAATATTCCTGGGATCATTTTGAGAAAAAAAATTGTGTAAGGGAAACATTCCATCTCCCCCCTGAAGTGCGAAAGGGGGAGAGGACTATTTCTAAGAAATTGACTTAAAACTAAAAAAAAATATTAAAATTCAACGAAAGCACATACAATGATGTGCTATAGCTTTTTGGAAAGCATACATACATATGCAATTTTGTATGTTTTTATATAAAGTTCAGTTTGAAAAAAAAAAATTGCAACCCGAAAAAATTACAAACCATTATTTAAAAGCCTTTTTTCGTGTTTTTTTTTTTTTTTTTTTTTTTTGAAAAAGTACGTTTTATTTTTTAATTTCTCAGAAACTAAGAAAAATTTTTACATCAGATTTTCAGTAAGTATTTGAATAAGAAGTGATATATGTAAGCATTGAAATAAAAAACAACAAACACAAACATTAGCACTTAATTACTCAAAATGTTGACAAAAAATCAACTTGAAAAAAATCACAATTTTTTCCAAAAATTCAGTTTTTTCCAAAAATTCACAATTTTTTGCAATGCTCACATTTTTTAAATTCACAATTTCTTCACTTTTTCAAAAATCACTTTTTTTTTTTTCAAAAATCACCTTTTTTCAAAAATCACTTTTTGTTTCAAATTCACTTTTTTTTTTTTCAAAAATCACTTTTTTTTCAAAAATCACTTTTTGTTTCAAATTCACTTTTTTTTTTTTTCAAAAATCACTTTTCTTCAAAAATCACTTTTTTTTTTTCAAAAATTACTTTTTTTTTTTTTTTTAAATCACCTTTTTTCAAAAATTTTTGACTTTGAGCTTTCAAAAAAGCTATAGCGCACTTTAAGTCAATTTTTCATAAATTGTCATCTTCCGCACCGTGGTGTGGGGATCCCATGAATAATCCCCAAAAATATCCTTCATGAATTAGGGGACACCTTGTAAATTCCTTATGAAAGAACTATCTTTCTTTTCTATAACATATTTGGAGAAACAATGAAGTTATGGTTATATAGAAAATTTTACAAGAAGCTAAATGTTGAAAATGAATAAGTAACTTTATACCTAAACTATGTACTTTAATTTTTCATACCAATGTATGATGGTCTAAAAACTTTATGTTGATGTCGGGAGCAAAACTTTCCCAACAAGTTTTTACTAGCAAGGAACTTGCGAGTATTTGGACAAGTTTTTCTCGTCTAGATTTTCCCTAACGAAAATTGTAAGGCCTTGACGCAAACTTTGTATTTTTTTTTAGCATGGACCTTGCGAGTATTTTGACAAATTTTCCTCATCTAGTTTTTCCCTACCTACCGAAAACTGTCAAAAGCCTTGACGAAAACTTGGTAATTTTTCCAGATGCGAAGAATTTTATAATTATTATTATCTGTCGGTTACTTTTGACCTTGTATAAATAGATTCAGGAATCTTCTAGATATTTGTTTTAGCTGGTTTCTACATATAATTTTCTAAACATGTTTTTTTTTTTCTTAATTTTAGCTTGTCCTTATCCCTTATGTCACTCATTTTGGACGCATTCTTTTTTAAATTACATATTTATAAAATAACGCTTACCAAAATATGTAGGTATGCCTGGGAAATTTGAAATTCCGGGTTCGTTTTAAACGAAACTTACATAATTGCGGTCACCTTTTAAATATGTACAATGTACATGTACAAAATTATGGGTACGTGGTATTCATTTATGTGACATGAAAAAATTGCTTTGTGACAGCTTAAAAATTCATTTGACATAATTTACATACATTCCATATTGTTTTCTTCTACTTAACTTTTCGTTTTCTCCCAGTTCATATTTTTTTTAAGAGTTTTTTCCATCAGGCTCTCAAAATAATTGCTACATTCCAAGATTTGAATGGAAACTTTGCTTTCTTTGTTATAAAAAAATATGCACAGAATAGTGGCACTTGGCTTGTCTTGATGCTCACCCCAAATGTCAAAACACGTAGGTACTCGTAAGTCAACACAAGAAGATACACAACAACAGGGATCCTTTTTAACCAGGTTGGTTGTGGAGTATGTATGTACAAAGCTACATGAAGATAAATATATATAGGTTATACAAATACATACATATATCTATGGCATTGCAGGCCTCTTGTCTAACCCCATCCTCTTTCATTTACCTTTGTATCACATCTTCCTTGCAGGCTCTATAGGATTCGCTAAAACGTGAGGGAATATTTTTTTCATTAAAGTCTTGTTGCTAAATTCAACTACCACCAACCAGCTCTCTTTATAACAAAACAAAATAACAAAAAAAAAAGAAGAAACAAAATACACAAGCATCTCAAAAAGGACGAAAAAACAGCGGTTTGTAGGTGGTAGGTGCAGGAGAGAGAAACGGAATATCCACAGAATCAACGAAAGGGAAAAATGACAGAAATATCCTCTTCTACCATTCTTAAATCTAGCCCCAAAGGTGCGGTCAGGGACGTTGTTTTTTTACTTTGAATGTGTTGCTGCAAATAAAACGTGCTGATATGCGGGAAAGGGGTTGTTTTACCCGACCCGGGCACGGTATAACCTGCTGCTGTCAAACTGTGTAAACTCAATGCAGAGCTTTTCTTTATTCCTTTCGTCCTTTTTTGTTATTGTTGCTATAGCTTTTTCTAAGGTTTATGGTAAAATTTGACCCTTAGCGACTTAGCAAAGTGTAGGCGAAATTTAAAATAGGTACATTTTAGCCGGGGATGGTGGGGTAAAATAAAAAATAAAGTAACAAAAGCAAAAGAGAACCCCTAAGCTATGCGTCTGTTTTAGATTTTGAAAGGTAAATGTTAAGAGTAGGTTCCATTTTTGTTGAGAGGTTTTCTAAAAGGAAAATTAAAGGTAAAATTTCATTTTCCAGTTCGAGATGTCAAAATAATATTAGTCATGCAAAAAACGGGGACTTTGTTTTAATTTAATTTTAGTTTTGTCGCTTTTGAAATGGATCAAGTTAGGTCAATGGGGCGGATTTGGTAATTTTTTTTTTTTGTTGTACTTGGATCAAATTTTTAAATATAAATATTAAAAATAAATCAAAAATTTAAATTATTGTACGAGTATTAAGAATTTTTATGAAATTGCTTTGTACCGGGGACGAGTTCCCGCATCAGTGAGTGGGCCATACGTTACTGAAATATTTCACACTGGCATTACTGCTCCATATAAAATACATTGTAAACAGTAGTGCCAATTGAAATAATTCAGTGACCTAAAGAGCTCACTGATGCGAGAATTTGGTCCCGGGTTTCGGTAAAAAAGCAAGCCATAACCAGCAGCGTTAAACAAGCTTATCAGCGTTAGCTTTAAAATGTTCGAAACTGAAGGTAGGTACTTCTACGAATACAGTGAAATCTCCCTTGGGCGGACAGCCATGGTGCAGAAATTTTTGTCCGCCTAAGGGAGTTGTCCGTTTAAGGGAAACCAAACAAAAACACTAATTTTTGAAATTATGTAAGAGTATATACCTATTCATTTATTAACAGAAGGCGCCAGTTATAGCTATCATTAAAAATTTTAATGATTTATTTTAAGACGCTTAAAAAGCAAAATCTATAATTATTGTGATGTCAACGAAAAGCTTATGATTTAATTATTTCATCTGTCCAAAAAAAAAAAGTCAGTTCGGCCCAACCATTCTCATAAAATGACTTTAATTAATTCAGTGATCATTGATAAGGTAGTGCAATCATCGAAATAATGAAAGTCGATTTCTGTGGAAGTTTGGGCCCAAATAAATTTTTTTGGAAATAAATATTAATTAAGACTTCAGCTTCAGATTCTTGGCACGCATGTATTTTTCCATTACATGAAAAGAATTTGATAATTTGATGCTCGCTGTAGACTGCAACTTAAAAAAAAAATACCGTTGCCAAAATTATCAGCATGATGACATGTTCAATCCTGTTCTGGTGTCCGTCTAAGAGAAAATATTTTTCAATTATATGTGAAATTCCTGTCCGTGTCCGTCCAAGATAATGTCCGTCCAACAGAAACTGAAAACAATGAAAATTATATGGAGCAATTTCCGTACAAACAAATTTGTCCGCCTAAGGGGGGTGTCCGCAAAGGGAGATTTCACTGTATTACCCATGGCTGAATACAATCTTTGATATTATATAGCTGAACACAATCAAAAAGGATGACAGCAATGGGTGCCAAAAGTAGGCAAAACATAAAAGTACCAAACGTAGTCGTCACTTTTTCGGCAAAGGTGCGTGAGTCGAAATTTGCCATTTTTAAATTTAGAACCCAGAACTGATCAAAGAAACAAAAATGTCGATTTGTATGTGTAATCGGTATTCACCTATTCCTTCCTGTTTCCGCGTTTTGAAAATAATTTAGTTTTTTTTTTATACGTCTTAAACCGAAAAGATATTTTTTGTATGCCATCTTATAGCAAAAATAAAATGCTATTTTTCCATACCTATCTGTAGATACTAAATACGTCTTTCGAATTTTGTTTTTATTAAAAACAAAAATAATTTTTTAATGGGACAAAAAACTCTCCTGAAAATAAGCGAATTTCGACTTATGTCGCTCTGCCGAAAAAGTGACGGCGCGACAGACGTGTTGAATTTTCCCTTAAGAAATTTTCGCGTTTTATTTTCCTATCCAGAATCTCATTCTGTATTTTATAACATTGATGTCAGAAGTGGGATTGGAACAGCTTCTATGGGAAAATAAAAATACAAACAATAATAACAAACGATAATATCTAAGTTTGGTTTTCAGAATATTCACAAAATAATACAAAAAAAAAGACCTTTTCTCGCCTTACTCCGGTCTAAAGCTCGTGGCCTGGGGGACACCCCTACCACTTAAAACAATTTTGTTGTTTCTCTTCCTAGACTGAACTATAAAGCGGACCTTGACAATTTTTTGTGAAAAATTCTAAGTTTTACCTATAAATTTCAGAATATTACATATTTAGCTGACCCGACGAACTTCGTTCCACCTATAATTGATTAAATTAATAAGTTAAGAGTGTTATTTCAAATGAGTTACACCCTGGTTACCTGGGTTGGCTTATGTCAATTCGGAATAAAACAATCAATACAAATTTGAAATAATCAAATGGAAAAGTATTAACGATAAGATTTTTTAAAATAACAAACAGTATAAAATATTTAACTATTTTATTTTGAATAGACTCTCTCAATAAACTTCTGTATAGATACACTACAAATTCGTATCAATCGGCAATGTAGAAAGATCGTTCGAACAAAAAAAAAACAAAAAAAAAAAAACCGTTCTGAAAGTATGCAATTTACTATTATCACGACTTTTCGACTTTTCCGGCCTAATTTTCCAATTTTTATCGCCGTAGTGTGTTTATCTGGTTTAATACAAATCCAACAAAAAAATCTCCATCCAATTTGGATAATGTTCACCCGAGTTATGTGCGTACGAACACAATTTCATTTCAGAAATTTTGAAATTTCAAGGTGTTATTACGATTTTCGTACTTTTTTTCGGTCGAATTTTTTAATTTTCGATTGAATTTTCCAATTTAAGGCTTTGTAGTGTGTTAATCTGGTTCAATAAAAATCCAACAAAAAAATCCGCAACCGAATCGGATGATATTTAGCCGAATTATGCGCGTACGAACACAAAAAGGGCTTCATATAGAAGATATGAGGAAAACGCAACTTTAATCAGGTAATGAGTTTTTGTTTTCCCTGTTACTTGGCATCATTACTTTTTTCTATTTAACGCACATAAAATACCTAATGGTTTTGTAATTTCCAAATTTGTTTTGAAAAGTAAAAGCTTTGGTAGATTGTTTATGTTTATATCTTTAAACTTATCATCCAATTCATCACTATCATTCTTCATTATGTTCTGCATCAAAATATATTTTTTTGTTTCTAAAATCACCGTTAAAACTTCTGTCTTAGTATCAATTCATCAAAAAAAAAAGAATAAGAAAAAAAAACTTTTCCATCACCTCTCCCTAAGTAATGCTTTCACTCAAGAAAAGCAAAATCCCACTCAATAAAGACGACAATAAATCCTACGCAACCGAGATAGTCCAGCGTCATACACATTAATGTCAGAATATTTCGCACCATTTACTCTAAACTAAATCAACATCACCAACAAACTCACCGTCATATCCTCTATAAAACCTCAAACACATTTACTCCGAAGAAAAAAAATCAAAGGAAGAAAAATAAGAAAGTCCTAACAAAATTAAAAAAAAAAAAAAAACAAAAAAAAAATCCCACAATCTATGGCTTGCCCTACAAAAAGAACCTTTTCTATCTTATGCACATTAAAGGGAAAAAAGTTCAAGGATAATTGCAGGAAAAGATAAAAAAGATCCAGTAGCGCGAAAACACAAATCTATAATTTCCTATACTTTATTCTATCACCCACCACAGACACATACTACAAAAGCTACGCAGAAGCAGCAATAGCATCCACCTGTAGTAAGCTGCGGTGATTAAACTTAATCAATACTGGGTATCCTGGTTGGAAAATTATAGTAAAATAGCGCTAGAGGAAGAGGGTCCTTTATTATGTACAAAATACATACTTATACTGTCCTGATATCCGCACCAAACACGGTCGTTTCCATTCTCGTTTGTTGCAACAATCATCAGTAACGTTCCGCCGCATCGCATGCGGTATATGTGTCTGTAGTTGTAGTACGTATTATAGTTATAGTTAGGTAGTTTTTGGTTCGATGAAGTTGCCTGATATCGTGCCTGGGGAGTATAATTTCTTGCTTTCCCGGAGCGACTAATTGCTCCTTGAATCCTCTGGCTATATTTATATTCCTCCTTTGCCGTATGCCAGCAATGCTCTTGCTTCCCAGCCAGACAGATATCCTTCTTGAGTTGTTTGTTCTTCCTTTTTTTTGTTGCCTTTTGTTTTGGTAAGAGTTTAAATAAAAAGGAAGACAGCGAAAAATTGCCAACAAGGACGATGACGACGAAGGCAGCGACGGCAGCGGTGCGCGATGTGATGGCTGTTGGGCTTATGCCCAAAACAGATGTGCAGCTTTTTCCAATGCAGCGAAAATAAATTTACACAGGTTCTTATGAAGGCTGACATATTCCAGGCTCTGCATGCAGCCTTTGCTGCATGATATCTCTATTTCTAAATTCGCTGCATGGGGAAAAGGCTGCACATCTGTTTTCGGCTTTAAAGAACGATCCCTGCCTGGTTTATCATGTCAAGACAAATGCACGCAATAAAATCGTATAGATAAAGAAGAAAACGATTTAAATTTCCCACATGCGATTTTGAATAGTTATAGCTGTGGGTTGCCATTGCCACTTTGAGCTCAACCCATCCCCCTTTTCGATACACCCTCCTCAAGACTACATACATGTACCTATGCGAGTATTTCTGGATACAATATGACCGTGAGTGAATTTGATTGAGTAATTGTTTTAGCCTTAAGGCAAAGGACGTTGATGGCACAATAATTACGCTATTTTAAAGGGAAATTATATTTTTGGTGATTTTTGTGTAGAACTCTTTAAAGGATTTAAATTTAATACATCGCATGTATCAAGTAACCTAAAAAAAAATGTTGTCTTCCTTTTTGGCTTTGAATCAATGCGAACTCTTTGAAATGTATGATTTTGTTCTTGGCTAACAAATCCCTAAATTAATAACTTGGTTAACTTTCCCATGCTACTGTGGATCTATCCTTAGGGTCTAATATAACAATCTACATAAATTTATGAACGTATGCTAATATCCTGTTAATTTGCGGTTTAGATATTGTAGCTTAGAGACATGCCAAGTTTGAGATGAGAAATTATTTTGGTGAATAAACCATTTATAGCACGCATGTGGTGCAACCACACACATCCTGTGGGAATGTATTATCCCGCCCGCCCATTGATAGGTTATTTAGCTTAGCATTTTGGCAATGGAATGTTATTTATGATTTATAAAAATTAAATGCCAAATTTTTGGAGTTATCTTCAATGTATTTGAGGTTCGAATCCTAAATTTAAACTTGTTCACACACTTCCTTTCAGAATCAAAATGAAATAATATATTTTTTAAATTAAAATAAAAGCTATGAAATGTAGGAAGAATTAATTTAGATTAACTTACATAATTTAAGTGGTGCTATAGTCTTTAGCCAGCTTCGAAAGCTGTCTACCGTTTTGCCCTCCATGTCTGCTGAGGCCCCCTTCCCATCTCTTGTGAAACGCGGTATTCCTCTACAATTTATCGGCCTGTTCCATTCTTAAGGGTAGATTCAAAGATTTTTCGCAGTCTCTAACAATTTCGAACGACCCCAAAGTTATTTCTCATTTGAGGTATTTGAAAAAATCAGCATCCTGTTAAATTTTTAAAAATAACCAGTTCTTGAGCTGCGGTAGATGAATCTCAGTAAAAGCTGAAAATTTTTCTGCCCATGAACTTGAACAGTAAATATTATCTTTGGCAAACAAATGTGGGCCGAAAAAATATTCTGTGAGAATAGCATAACTACATATATGTATGTATAAGACCTTCGAATGCCTAGGTTATACGTTCTAATTTGAAAAGCAAATTATATATCGAACCTTATTAAGATATTTGAGCGCTCAAAAAAATATAAGCGTTGGTCAGAAAATACCAGGAAAATTAGATTTGTAACTTCTCATTTCTTAAAAAGTGCCTACCCTAACTTTAGACCGAATTCTTTGATTTTGTGGAGGTAAACGGAGGAAAATTTATTTTATTTTTGCAAATTGCAAAAAAAAACTATCAGATTACATATGTATTAGGAGATATTTTAAGGCAAAAATTGTATTATTCAATGCTCCATAAAAAATATGCAGAAAGTTTTTGTCGTAAGGGGCATAGATTTTGAGAAGAACGAGTGCAAATGCGGCCATTAACTACCACAGCGTTGATTCTAAAGGGTGATCGGTATAATATGCACCAAACTGCTGGAGCGAATAGGTTGGGTTAAGACAAGAAAAAATCGCATGGGAGGGGGGTCTATTTCCCCCCGTTTAGGCAGGAGGGGCAATTTTCTAAAAAATTGACTTAAAACAGAAAAAAATTATTAAAAAACATTGGATGATTTTTCACTTCCTCGCAAGAGGGTAGCCCGGAAAAAACATTTTCTGTTTTTAGGTTGCAGAGATAATAAAAAGGCGATTTACGGTAGTAGCACAATTTTTTCGTGACTGAGAGTTAAGCACCAAAACTTCTGCGCCCAGCTAATCGCGTTCGGAACTAGTTGTGCTTGTCAAAATTTCCTTCGGGTTTGGCAAAAAGGACCCCTCATATCTGTAAATGATAGGCTCATAGGAAGAACAAATATAAATATCTAAAAATCATCATTTAAGTTTATTTTTAAATGGCTCTATTTTTAAATTATTAATATTAGAAAAAAAAATAACTTTTTTGAAGAGAATCGCATGAACTAAAAATTTTTTTAACAAAAATTTTTTGCAATACCAATATTCTTAAAGTTATTTATCATAACTTAAAAATTGATAAGAGTTTAAAAGAAAAAAAAATTAAAGAAAAAATTAAAAAAAGCTATTTTTTAAATTCTAGTTGTAATTTTTGTTTTTTGTTGAAAAAATTGTTTGTTTCCCTTTAAAATCTTATCAGTATTGTTACTAATGCAAAACTGTAAAAAAAAAAGTGCAAAAAAGCTTTTTTTTGACCTTTCCTTAATCTAACGGTCAGGGGCCAGAAAATAATAATCGAAATTAAATTTTAGAAAAATCCTGTAGAAAATTTATTCAAGTTTTCAAAACTGCTCGTAAATTTTCCGTGTCGGAATTCCTTGCCGAGATATTGGTAACCAAAGTCAAAAGTCAAACATTAAATTGGCTAAAAAAAATTTGTCAAAGAAAATCCCTCTTCAAAAAAAAAAAAATAAAAATTTTTGGGTCGTGCTTCTCTTATGATTGCGCAATAACGGTACCTCAAAAAAAAATCATTTGCTACAATCTCTCAATACAAAAAACATAAGGCTTTAGAATGCTTTTTGTTTCATCTCAATACGACCACTTTCCACAGAGGTAAAGCTCTTCAAAAAACACTTTAAAAAAAGGGAAATTGTTTTTTTCTCTTAATTTTTTTTGACTAGTGGACCCTCCAAAAATTATTGTGACGATTATTGTTATCAAAGTCTTAACAAAAATCCATTTTCAATATATTTTTAATGCGGTAGGGGTGATTGAATTGTTCAGTTGTTCACCTTTTTCCAGATTAAATATTTAATTATAACTGTCATGACACAGAACCATGTGGTGACATTGTTCACTCTCACAGCTTGCACGCATTCCCAATATTTCCACATCGTTTAAGCTTTTCTTCTAGAATTGGTGCAAAATTCCATCAATTTCTTTTAGTAATTTTAATTACTGCCGTTGGCATATTAATTCTTATGTACATATTTCTGTGCAGCAACTGAAAACCTCTACATAAATATGTACGATCCAAAGGATATACAATATTACATATCTACAAAATGTAATACATCACGTGCTCTGGACGAAACTTAATTTTACAACCCAGTTAAGGACTATTCCATTGCATTGCGGCAGAGTAGGGTAGGTACAGTGGGAAACATTTGCTCTAAAAATGGAATAAATTCGATATTAAGAGAGAAATAGATATATTTTTAAAAACGATGAAGAAATTCAAAAGGGTCCAAAAGGTTCTTTTCCTAAAACTTATTGCTCTGACGAAAAAAGCGTATGAAGAATTCGATACTTGTTTAAAATGACATGAGCTGTAATTTAAATTCATATTGTTTTTTTTTTTTCTTAAACAGATGGTCTAAGTTAAGCGGAATTCCTTTGGAAACATCAAAATTCGGCTGTGTCAGACTATCTTTTTGGGCTCTAGAAAAAAAAAAATTAAACTTTTTTCTTTGAGTTTTTTTTTTCGACCACCATTCTAATTATTCCACTGTAAGGCAAGTTACATATCAGAACTCTCACTGTCTGTTAGCAACTTGTTAACTTAATTACAAAACTATGCCAGGATATGTCGCTTATTATTTTGTTTCAACGTCATTGCACCCACACTAGGCTGTTTCTGTTGCTGGTGCTATAACGCTACGCTAGCATTTTTCCATTAGCTTATATCAGTTCCTGTTCATGTGAATTCTCCATGCATAAGCCTGTATACAATATGCATGTGTTCATGTGCTTCCATATCACCCTGCTAACAACGACAATCACGATGGATGGCGTGTTGCAGATGCATTTCATGTGTGCAATTCCTTTATGCTTAAGTGAGCTCAATTGCCATGATTTGAAATGTCATCTGTTCATCTATTTAGTGGCATGTTGCAAACACTTTAGAGAGAGCCTATAAGTATTTGAAATCGAATATAAATTCGAAAAATTCACACCCTTAGTCGAGGATGTTGTTTGGGGCTCAATGATGCGAATTTGATAGTTGTTAATGAAATTTTATTTAAAAAAAATGTGTCCTCGAATTGTATAGGGTTAAGGCAGGGATACATACTTAGTACGATCTTTAATGAAATTTTTCAATGCAAATCAGAGTAAACTCGAGAAGGATAGGTACCTACGTTCCTTTTAACTCTTGAATATCTAATACCTTGAATATCTTTTTGACAGCAGAAGTACTGTTTCAGAAGTGCATTGCAAAATCTTTTGTGGAAAAATGACAATTATCAAAAATATCTATTTTTCGCATTATCTTTTAATAGTTCAGTCTCATATTCGACATACACACAGCAAAATTGCGGAAAAAATCGCCGAGCAGCTCGATTTTAGTACACAGCCTCCCGATGGTGTTGTTAAGAAACTGTAAAAAGTCCCCATCGATAGGAGCGCCACTAACAATTTTACAGGGGGTTAAAGGCTCTCCGAAATGTTTTTTTGGAATATTTCCTTAACGGTGCCTTGTTCAGAAAAAAATTTGATGACGAATTTGTAGCTTAGAAAATTGCCTACGAAAAAGATTATGACACTTTTCTTCATAAAATTAACGGATTTCGAAATAACTCAATCGGTAGAGTTAAGGTTTTTAGTTTTCTACATAAATGGAGAATGCACTAAAAAATACAGATTGATTCGCATATGGTGTGAAAAAAAGTGAAGGTGAGTCGAGACAAGAAAAAAATCGTATGGAAAGGGTTATATTTCCCCCCGTTCAGACGGGAGGGGCAATTTTGTAAAAAATCGACTAGAAATAGAAAAAAACAACGGCAACACTTAGAATTTCACGCTATACTTTTTTTTTAAGCTGCAATTCCGTTCTTTTATTTTATTTTCCAAATTATTTTAATTATTTTTCAAACTCTAAATATTGAAATAATATTGAAAAAATTGTTTTCAAAACGTGTTCTATAACGTTTACCGTTAGGTATGCTAAAACCGATGTTTTCGATATACTACCTTGAACAACTTTTTATGCATTCCAATTTCGACAATGGACTTTTTAGACAGTAACTATTCCTTATGCCAAAAAAAAAAGAAAAGAAAATTGCGTTTTAAAAATCTTCACTTGCATTTTTACCGCAGATTCCCCTATATTTGTACATTTTTCTGATGGGCTATGATTTAAATTTTTTTAAATTTTAAGCGACTTGATCAATATCGTACGATCAATTCGTGCATTTTATTTGTTGCACTTTTCTGAAAATTGCTTAAGTGAATGTCACACTAAAGTTATCTAAATTAAATTGTGAATGAATTCAGTGTCTGTTAAGTGGAGTCGACTGTATTTAAAATAAACTATATTGGCCCCAACCTGTGGTATTAAATTTATTAAACTTCAAGCCAATTTTCTTGTTTGGTTAAATTTAATTTTAACTTGTAAAAATTAATGCAAGTTCATTTTTACTCGAATTTTGTGTTGGGCTTTAAGAAAAAGTAGTCATTTTTTTTGGTTAATTTTCATTACTTATTTCCAATAATAAAATATCGGCTTTCTTAGTAGACAAAGAAGCACATTTACCTTTTCGATAAATTTCTACTTCTTGCTGCATGTTTTAAAAAAAGCAAAAAATATTTAATCGAAAAGAGATGAACAACTTAATGACTTGGCAATAAGATGTGTCATTAAAAAAAAAAGTTAACATTCGTGATTTGCAAATTAAAGGTGTATCATGTGTTACGCATGAATGAATCTGAACAAGTTTTCCATATTCATATACAACTATACATAATATGTACATACATATACTTTCATACATATTTGATTTATCGAATACCTTTTGCTTTTTTTTACGTTCCCATGGAGAAATTATCGTAAAGTTGATAATGAGTTTGGGGAAAGGTTCGAGTAATATAATATGGAAAATAAAAGTACTCCCCAACAAATCAGGTTTTAAAAAATCTGGTTTTTTTGCTACTTACAGTGTTTTTCTTTATAAGGTGAAGAGTTTTTTTTTTCAATGATTTGAGACCATTTTTAGAGGAATAACGAACAACTATTATACTGTTTATATGTATGTAAGCAGATATATATATGTTTTCTCTTGAAAGCATAGCACAAGTGAAAATGAAATAGGTATTCATATAAAAACATCGATTTGAAATGCTCATCTTTACATTAGGTAGGTATAAAGCTTTTGTTTTGAAGCTAAATCCATTGTTTGAAATGCAAGTGGGGTACTGGGAACTATGTAGAGTCAAATTTAACTGCAAACTTTTTAGGAACACAAAATTTAAAGGGTTGGATTTTTTTCTATTAAATTCGTATAGAAACTTTCTTTAAGAAACTTTAAGTTTTTCCCTATAGGCCAGTCGGCAGAGGCTATTTTTTTTTTTGCAAAAATAATATGATCAAATTTTATGATCGGAATTATTAGATTTATTGTTTCTGAGTATAAAAATAACATGGCCCGGCTTTAGGTGTTTTGCATCAGCCGCCATTTTGAAAAACACGTTGTATCCAATATCTTGAGAACGGCTCATGGAACACAAAATTTGTTGGCACCTTATCAATAGGAAATTTAATTATTTTTCTTTTATTCATAGAACATTTTGTATAGGACTTATACTTTCAGAGTGAAGGCGCTTTAAAGTACGCTTGTTTTTAGTTTTTTACCATAATATCTCCTCAACGGTTGATATTATGAAAAAACAAATCTAGAACAAAGCATGCTTTAAGGCCCCTTAACTATGTGTATCAACTTAGCAGGTCACTTTTTGCGTTTCAGATTAAAAAGTATATAGTAGTTAGGTGATAATTAATTGCTAATTAGTTACGCAAAAAAAATTGTATCACTTTTTTCGTTTTCGAATAAATAGGGATGACGTCATCATATAAGGACACACGTTTTCTAGCAAACCAAAACAGCGATTAATATTGTTTTTGCGTAACTAATTAGCAGTTAAGAAGTTCTTAATATATACATATCCGCTCCCGGACCGTTTATCTATAGTTTTGAGAAAGTTGACCTGCAAAGTTGATGTCAACTTAGCAGGATACCCGTTTTCTCGCAAACCAAGAGAGCATTCAATTTGTTTTTTGCGTAACTAATTAGCAATTAAGTAGTTCTCAATATATATCCACTCCTGGACCACTTATCTATAGTTTTGAGAAAGTTGACCTGCTAAATTGACGTCATTTTAGCAGGACACCGCATTTTTTCACAAACCAACAGAGCAATTAATTTGTTTTTTGCGTGGCTAATTAGCCATTAAGTAGCAACTAATTACTATATACCTACTATATACTGCAACGGAAAAAGTGACCTGCTAAGTTGATGCACATGCCTTAACTCTGAAAGTATGAATCCTACAAAAAAAAATGTTCTATGAAATAAAGAAAGAATATTAAATTTCCTATTGAAAGAGTGCTCACAAATTTTGTGTATGCAATAAGCCGTTTTTGAGATATTGGCTAAGACACGTTTTTCAAAATGGCGGCTGACGCACAACACTTACAGCCACGCCATTTTTTTTGTATAGGTACTTAGAAACAATCCACATACTAAGTAGATAATTCCAATTATAAAATTTGATTATATGGAATTTGCATTATATGGAAAATCTTTTTTGCTTCTATTGGCCTACTTTTGTTTGTAAAATTTTGTACGGCTAAAGCTAACAAATTTTAAAAGCCCATCTGCAGAGTGTACCAAATATGCATGGTTCAAGGGAAATCGTATATCAAACCTTTAAGAAAATTATTTTGCATGAAATTCTTAATTTTCAGTACGAAAACCTATATTTTGAAAACTATCTATTTTTATATTAATTTTATGGGTTCCATTAAGAAAATATAGTTACATAATAACTCATTTTACTTCTCTCTCTCTTAAAGCCTTAAACCAAGAAATTCCCTAACTAAGCCATCCTTAACTTGTGCATGTTTTCTTAATATACCATTTCGGTTCTCTGATTTTGTATCCCCCCTATAAGACTCCCTTAAGATTTTAGCTTTAGATAAAATTGCTTCAAGTCAAAACCAATTTGTCTAAGAGATAATCCTAGGCTATTTATGTCCAGTCCCTCACATCCATATACATATATGTACATATGTGTAGAGTTATATACTGGTATGTTACAAAAACACAAATCAAATACAAGAAGAGCTTATAGCTAGATACTCCTTAAGTCAAAGTCATGTATTATTTATTCTACTTGACTAGAACTTTAAGCATAAGCAACCTTGTGTAGAATTCAATTCAATTTCGCGCTTTCCCTCTTTAAACAAATTAGAAGCTTCTCTTGCATTATTCCACCCCATTCCTTCTGTTATTCCAAAAGCACTCAGACGTTTCTAGCTGCGAGCCAGAAAAACAGATAACTTAACTCAACGAGGGTCTGGTCTGGGTGTTGTTTTGTTAAATATCACCACGATGTACACGTAGTCTAATTAATGTTAGCATTTATATAGGTTTACTACTCACATAAGTCTTTTTGTGAATATACGCATGTACTGTTGTAGTACATGTTCGTATGTATCTTATGAAAAACACTGCGTTTCTATCCAGATATTTCCTAACAACTTTTCTGAGATATTAAGATACTTTTCGAGCAATTCCATTCAATCACATCAACCCATAAAAAGATTAAAGGACGAATGAAATATACATATCTAATATCTTAATCAAGATTCTTCAGAATAAGATACATACATTTATATTCTTTTGAGGAGAAATATGAATTGTAAATGAATGTTAAGGATAGATAGGTTGATGTAGTTATTAATATTAATTTGCTCATCTAAAGCAATTAATTGATGTAACGTTACAACTCTAACGTATAATTCCATTGATAGTTAAATTAATATAATTTATCAAGAAGGTTACACAACGTTGAATGAAAACGAAATGAATGTATCTATAGCCTCGCAAAACCCTTCCCACCATCGGAGATACAAATCGTTGTTCACCGAGTACTTATAGTAGAAGAGGATTAAAGCTGATTATCGTTTCGTTTTCATTTTCATTTAATTTTTTTTTCTCCTCTCTCCCTCTCTCTCTCTCTCTCTCTCTCTCTCTCTCTCTCTATTTCTTCATGACTTATCGGCTTATTAATTCGTTAAGTCAGTCTTCTATCGTTTGTTTTCGCATTTAATTAAATTTCTATTTATTCCTTTGAGGTAGAAAATATACTTTTGATTGTCTGAATTGATAAAAGTCGTTTTGATGAATGAATTAATGAATAAATGGTTGATGTTTTTTGTTGTATTCCTTTGGATTTCGTTATCAATCAATCACATTTTGATTAAATTGTTGACAGCTGAAAGATATTTTCATCCCTAAAATAAAAGGAACAGCTGGCGTAAGAGCTTTATTAAATATTGATGATGTTTTTTGAAAAAAATATACTGACAATAAATTGATTTCTCAGGACATCATAAAATTGCTCTTTCATCAGGGTTGTTTCCATAGATTTTTTTTCTTAAGACTAGCGAACTTTTCAACCAGATAAATATAAGCCTTCTTCCTGGTGATTGGTAAATGATCTAATGAGCTTAAGGAACCTTTTGCTTCTATGTACTTCTACTTCTTCTTCTGCTTCTAATTCTACTACTTCTACTTTTACTTCTTCTACTTCTACTTCTACTTCACAAAAAAATTTCTTGAAATGGTGTCATCAAAAGGCTTAATAAATGTGGTTAAAAAGAGTACTCGAATTAACATGTTAACAGGCACAGGCACCTTAATTGACCACATGTTTGTAACAATTCCGAAAAGCGATATCATTTCAGGAGTAATAGAAACCGATATATCTGATCATTTTGCAACCTTTTACGGTACGAAACGACATACGAAGCAAGCTAACACATATTGCGAAACAATAACAAGAATAAACCAAAATAAAGTCAACCGACTTATACAACAAACAAATTGGCAAGAAATGTATGTAAATGAAAATGATGTTGATCGACTCTACAGTAAATTTGTTGCAAAAATGACGAATATATATACCATTTCAACGGAAAATCATACTCGAAAAAAACGTCAGAACAAAAATTGGATAACGCCAGATACACTTGAGCTTTGCAAAAAAAGAGATGAGTTATATAGAAGATGGAAGAATAATCAACGAAATGAAAGCTACAAATTTGAATACAAAAAATTAAGAAACTATGTTAACAAAAATATACAAATACAGAAGTCTAACTCTTACAAATCTCAATTAGAAAAAGCAAAACGTGATCCGAAAAAAACTTGGGGTATTATAAACGAACTATTGGGTAGAAATAAACCATCAATTGATGAAATAATAGAACAGAATCTTTGCACACAATCAAACGTTGCCGACATCACCGAAAAACTTGCTGAGTTCTTTTCCACACAAGCGTCTAAGATTGTTCACATATGTAACGAAAAAACTTCCAGTCAACCTATTCAACATCTTGCTCAATCAATTTATGTAGAAGAAGCTGATGAAATAGAGATTCAAAATATACTACGTAAATTGAATACGAACAAAAGTCCAGGAGCTGATGGAATAAGAGCGTGTGACATAAAATTTAATGCTAATTTTCTAACACCAATCATCCAAAAAATTGTCAACCGCAGTATAACACAAGGATGCGTTCCGAAAATATTGAAGACATCAGTTATTCGTCCGATCTACAAAGGAGGAAAGAAGAGTGAAATTCAAAACTATAGACCCATTTCAATCTTGCCCGTTGTTGAAAAATGCCTAGAAGAAATTGTCGTTACACGATTAAATAAATTCATTGAGAAACATCGCTTGCTGCAACTTAATCAGTATGGTTTTCAAAAAGGAAAAAGTACAGGAATTGGGGAATTCAGCAACGCTGTTAACATGAGTCTCAATAAAAATCATAACGTACTGGTAATGTTTGTCGACTTCAGCAAGGCGTTTGACACGTTGAGTCACGAAAAACTACTTGATGTCCTCTATACAATCGGCATTAGAGGAACACTTTGGAAATGGATGGAGAGCTACCTCATAGGAAGAAGCTTTAAAGTCAAAATTGGAAGCTCATGGAGTCAAGAAAGGGACTGTACTCATGGTGTACCACAGGGGTCAAAACTTGGTCCGGTTCTCTTCATACTTTTTACGAACTCGCTTCTTCGAGTTTTTAAGAACAGCACCGTCTTTGCATACGCAGACGACACAGCAATTGTTGTTAGACACAAATGTCTTACAACCGCAATTTCAATTATGCAACAGGAGTTTGATGAAGTTTCCCGATGGTGTCACGATTTTGGCTTGATCATTAATGCCACCAAAACAAAGCTGATGCATATTCGTGCACCAAACAAACAACAGGAGCAAATAAGTATTTTCTTTCAAAACCCAAAATGTCCGACTGCACAAAAAAGCTATTGAGTTAGTGAAATCAATCAAGTATCTCGGAGTCACAATAGATGAACACTTTTTGTGGCGCGAACAAATCAACAACCTAAGGCTTAGTATGAAAAGTGCTATGTTTGCACTTTTTTACCTTGAAAGATATTCAACAAAAGATGTTCAAAAACAGGTTTACTATTCGTTAGTTGAATCCCGATTAAGATATGGAGTACTGGCATGGGGAAATGCAGCAAAAACGCATATAGATAAGCTTGTTAATCTACAGCATAGAATCATCAAAATAATTGATAAAAACCATCTACATTTCAAGTTTTTGAGTGTTGAAAACATATTTAAGATGACAGCGATTCTAGAATACTACGATGATTCAAGATTCCAGCAACCTATTTCGCATAGCTTCAATACTAGAAGACGAGCACAAGGTCTACTTAAAACTCCGGAGATATACAACAATTATGGCAGATGTCAACTAAGCTATACTATACCATCACTTATGAACCAGCTTCCAACATACCTTAAAAATATTCAAAATTTTAAAAAACGTAAAAAATGTGTCAAACTTTTCTTTTTGAACTAAATTTTAAACTTCATACTTATAAAAAGAAAAAATGTATTAAATATTTAATTTTCATTTATTTAAAATATATTTGCAAATAGTTTTATCATCCAAATCAATTCAAATAACTTTAGAAAACTCAACCACTCGCAGATAAGCATTAAGCTTCGTGGGTAATACAAAATAATATTGTAAAAATCTTTTGAAATGAATAAAATCTGAATAAATCTAAAAAAAAAAAATCTAAAAATCTTAACATGAGTACCAACCAATTAAAGCTGGATGATATCCTGTTCAAACAAAGATGAAATTATATACTATAGTATCTCTGAAATGTAGTTATGAAGCTATCCAATACTTCGATCTGGAACTGTCACGTTCCCATGGATGATTAAGATAGCCGGAATACGTGGGACAATCACTTGATGGAATAATGTTAAGGATGATTACTTTTCCTGAAATGACAAAAGGAAATAAAAACAGAACAAAATAGGTTTTTTCTTCTAGGTTAATGTGAAAGTTGTTTAATTGCTTTTATTTTGAGATGGATCAATTAAATAAAGAAGGCTACATGATGAATTGTTGGGGAAATATTTAAATGTTTTTTAATTTAATTTTTGCGAATTGGAATGTATGTTGCTTATAGTTAAATACTTCGACATAATTTATTAAATTTTCTCTTTGCAACTCTAAACTTTCTATTTATTCTGCCGGCGTGAAAAATCATTGAAAAACTGCAATGCAAAATGTTTTTCGCAGCTTTGCACCACTTGAAAAGTTTTCAGGGTCTTCATGATTACAAAGATCCGTTGCAATAAAATAAATAATAAAATTCTTAACTTGAAGAAATATTTCAAATTATTTGGCAAAGTAACCATTTTTCAAATAAATCTTATTACAAACAGACTTATTTTGCGATTTCGCATGGGTTTGCTTTCAGCCGACATACGCTGATTTCTGGTTATTTTACAATCAAGACTTCTTCTACTTCTAAAAAAAACCACTCTAATAAGTTTGCGAAGGTAGTTTTTTTTTTTGCTATACCTAATGCTTCTCTTTTCGCATGTTTTTAACTTGCAATTTACATTTTTTTTATTTCGCGTGAATTTTCATATTTTCTACATTATGCTGTGAATTTGCGAAATGTTATAAATTATTTCAAAAAAATATACCGCTCGCTTGCGAAACGATCAATAAGCAAAGGTTGTTTTTCAAATACATTCTGACGATTATTAAAATAAAATTCAAAAAGAAATGAACACATTTCTTTTAAATCTGAGTAAAAAATTAAAATAACTTGCGAAATAAAAAAAGTAATTTTTAGAAATGCGAAATTAGATTTACGATCGCAACAAGGATTCACTTCTTGCAATGTATCTTACGAGCATGCGAAGAATCAATAAGAATGCGAATAATCAATTTTCTCCTTCCAATCTATTTTAGGGAAAAATCTATAGTATAATCATTTACTATAATCATTTTGGCGTCAAACCTTGAGAATGCCAGTATAAGATGAATAATTCCTAGTGACCACGCATAAAAGATTGCTCCCAGATTTATTTTGTTTAAAGAATCTTCTAAGTAAATACAAATCGAATGTTTTCTTGAAATTCTTAACTCTTAATTATGTTAGGCTTAAGTTGTTGTGAAACTAAAGACTATAGTTGATCATTGGTGTGGCATTTTTTTTTTATTTTATCGGGTCAAAAGATTTATGTTTTTCGTTTTCTTTTTCCCAAAGCAAATTAAATAAGATATTCCATCTATTTTATTTTATTTTATTTGGAAAATTATGATAATTGTATTTATAGATGCAATCAACACTTTCTAAACTAATTCAATATTTGAACCTAAAATTGGGTTAAATCTAATAAATTTGTTTCTTTCTTTCTTATCTTTTCAGGTAAGTGGCGCTTTTTTATAGATCTACAAATCCCAAATCAGACGCAAAGTGTAATTTGTATACCTTACTCTGGTGTGTCTGTCCGACCTTTATTGACGCAATCAATGCGGTGTGTGTTGGTAAACAGAAATACAGTTTGTATAGCACTTTAACTTGATTAACTGCTAGCTCAACCAACCATCTAACAATCGAGAAAATCAATCTCAAAAGCATCGGTCTTCGTTTTCAAAATTGGGAATTGGAGTAGTGATGGTAGGTAGTGGATAGTAAATATACGAGTGTATCCAGAAGTTTTCGATTTCCATAGAGCTTCAGCTGATGCAGTCAGTAGCAGATATGGCATATTACCTACTTCGAAGGTCTCTTCATTTGTCATGACATAAACAGATAAACAATTTCCTGATTTTGTTTGGTTAACATACACTGTAGAATCTGTGGAACATATAGGTGAGGAGTTGAAATGAGTAATCAAATCAAGGTATCGAATTCGGGTTAGCACTCAGAGAAATCAGCAATTCAAGTTACCTATCATTTCGGTTAGCATTCTGTTACTATTGTTGATATGAAACAGAGCAATGGGCCATATAAGTAGGTAGGTATACAACGGTACCCAAGGCGGTTTAGAATTTTGTTGCACCTTATTGTGTTTTTTGAGATTTTATCTTGGAGCACAATCGAATTAACTGTATATACAGGTATTCAAGATATAAAATTTATCGAGGCGTAATAACTGCAAACAACGTTTTAATTTCATTTGGCAACTTTTCTATAGTAAGATCAATCATTTATGAGGAAGTTGCTGGTGCATACCCACTACCCATTGACTTCGGGCGGAATGGGCGTGGAAATTTAGATTAAAAAAAATAGATACCTACTTATCACGTTGTTGGATAATTTTTAGCTTTGTGTCTGAGAGGATATTTTTTCTATATGAAAGTAAAGAAAGTTTCCACGAATCGCTGAATTTTATGGAAATATGTTAACTTTTTTTTTGTGCGGACTTTGACTTAAACATGAAGCAAAGGATATTTTTATACAAAGGGGTACGTTGTTAATTTCAACTTTAAAAGAAATATTTAAAAGTGGCTTAAAAAGCTTGACGTAAAGCAAAATCTTGAATCCGTCTTAGAGGTCCGATGCGTCATAACTTTTTTGTATAGGATTGTGTGTGTATATATAAAAATAAAAATATATGATGTTTTGTCGATTTAGGCAATCTATGTGTTATGTTACAAAATTGAACTATTTTTAAAGGCGCACAGTGGAAAAGCTTACAAAATTCCATAAAAAAAAATGAAAACTTAACCAATTTTGGTGAAATTCTTAACTGCAATAATAGTTACATTATTTCCTCCAACGTAAAAAATTATTTTGTTTAAAAAAATAACATAATTTTAAATATTTCGATTTTGGACCTCCATTTGAGTTTTTTTAAATTGATTTTCGTTTTATAAATTTGTTGTACTTAGATTGTCTGGCTAATCAGCTAATGGAAAATCACTCCTGGAAAAGAATTTTTTCTATCTCGGTCCCATTGTGCTGAGTACTGTGCTGCCGTGTTAACTGAAATTGACGTATCTGACATTTGTCGATTTTTTCAATTCAGGCCAAATTTTAAATCCTTGGGATTGTTTTTATTGATAACTAAAGCTGTATATCGCTTTTTGAGCAGTAGACCAATCGAAACTAAAAATATTTTTTTGTAACTATTAATAAATTTGCAACAAAAACTTCTATAATTATTAAAAAAAAATGTAGATACTTCATTTTCAGTTTACACGGCAGTGTGGTCCAAAATATCGTGTCAAAATATGGTTCTGATTTAAAAAAAAGTAATAAATTGCTAATCTTAAAATTCAGGATAAAATGACGTATCATGATAAATTTAATATATTTAATGAAAGACCAGTTTTTAGGTTTTGGGGAAGCTACAAAAAAATGTTTTAATAGTTCCAAGGCAGAAATCAGCCTACGATCAGCCACTTGCATCATATAAGAAAATTAGAACGATATCTTTGTTTTTTCAACAAAAAAGTTTTTTGACTGCTTTGTGGGGCTGTACAGTGGTTCCAGCTGTGTTTGGACACGGCCAAAAGTTGATAAAATTCTTACACATTCTCTCGTGTTTTATAAAATTTCGGGCTGAAACAACAGTTTTTACATACTGATTTTTTAAATTTTACATGATTTGAGATTTTGTCGTGGCAAAACGATTGTCGTACATTTTTTTCAAAGTCATATCATAAATGTTTAACTTGCTAATTACGTAGAAATAAGAAAAAAAATAATATTCTTAGCGAAAACCTTCGTGGAGATTATCTCTACAAAAATAATTCAATACCTTAAGATTTTAAAACCCTGAGGGCTTCTGTACACAAACTCCTTATCATAGAGTCCTCTTATAGCTTACTTAATAACTACTCGAAACAGTACGCCTTTAGTAACTGACACAGCTGTTTGTCCATCAATTTTTTTTACTGCTTGTCTGCTGCGATGAATACATTATTCTTACACTAAGCTTACATTTAGTAGCTTAACTAACGTGAGCAATACAAATACCGCAATCAAGCCTTCATCGCGTTTATGATGTGACGTTGCTGTGACAAGAGGCCTTAGAACAAGCTTCTTCTCTAAAGTTCGCTCAATTTTCAAATAGAGTTTGCCCTAAGAATTTCGATACATCAGAATACTAAAATGCGCGAATAAGAAACATATCGCAGCTAGCGAAACCTTCTTTGTGGAAAGAGATTTTAGTTAACAGTTTTGAAAAAATGGTACCGAACAGTATAAGATCAATCTACCACGCCATTATTTTCTTGATGTTTAAACATTTTACTTGATCAGTTTCCTGGTTCATATGCATACTTTATCTATGCGGTCCTATCAATCAATCAATCAATCACCACAACACCGGGTTCCCCAAAAAATGTCACGCTAAGCAACTTCTTCCATCAATAATTCTCACATTTTCTATGACTACGGTTTCGGTCAAATTCCCTAAAACATATGAGAATATATAATATGTGTCGTTATACAGGGTGTCCCGGTTCTGGTTGGAAGTATTTTAGGGTGTGGCTCTTCGGTATATTCTAAAAAAAAAAAATCGTTCTAATAAGTTTTCGCCAGTGTCATAAAATCAATGGGGTCTTGCACGATCTTGTTATTGATTTTAATTTTTAATATTTCTACGTTCACAAGAAAAAAATAGTAAAAGGTTATATTAACTATGCATTTTCTCGATAAAATCGACCTTAAAGTCAAAAAATTAGCATGGTCAGAAAAAATGGAACAGGTTAGAAACTAGATATCTTAAGAGTGAGGCAAGATATCAAGTTTATTTAAATGCAGTTTAAAAGGCTAGTATTTCTTCTAAAAATAAAGTCATAAACGAAGTTTCTACCATTAGAATTAGCAGAGCAATTTTCGTTAACAAGGGTACACCAAAGTAAGTGTTTTCTTAGATCCACGTTAAATGATGCAAAATTTGGAGATATACATTTACTGTAGAACGATTTTTTTCTTAAAATATATACCAAAGAGCCAGACCCTAAAATACTTCTAGCCAGGTCCGGGACACCCTGTATGGATCTTTATAAAATGAATAGAGGAGAGTAAATTAAAACCCACGTATCGCCTTCTAAACATGTTTTCTCAATACATCTTATCTCAAAAAAAAAGGAACAAAAACCATTCACTTGTCAATAGAAAATTGTCATCCATAAATAATGTCCTTAACACGTGCCCACTTTTTAGTAGTTTTCCTATTGCCAATTGAATTCATCCTTCCTGCCTTCCAAGTGATTGTACCCTCATCACTTTTCCAAAAAACCAACTTTTGCAGTATATCTTTTCTAATCCATCAATTAACCGCAACCGTTTTGTTGTTTGTTGTTGTTCTTTTTTTTTTTTGTTGGTTGGTTATTTTTAAAGAGTTTTTTCATTAACCTTCGTCAGTCTTCTTTTTCGGGTGGTCCTAAATCAAATGGTCGTCACCAACCAACCCAAACCAAACAAAAAGGGGTAAATATATGTACGTGTGGAAAATGTTTCTGTCGTAGGCTTTTCTTTAAATCCTTACCCTGGAGATAAGTTTAATTCACTCAAGTTTACGGTTGATTCATTTTTATTATTTTTTTTTTATTTCTAGACCCATATCCATATATATTTTGAACAAAGTAAGCAATTTAACTTTCTTACCGATAACACGAAGGATTCTTCAACGAACGTTTAACACTAAATTAAATCTAACCTGCTGTTCCCCGCCTTCTATTTTTAATTAACGTATAAAGATTGTGACGGAGTTAAAAATAAAATTGATTTTCAGACCACTTGGACAAACTATAGAGCCGCATAAGCTTTTTTTTTTTAGAGTGATTAATTATTATAGCTCTTGTATAGCTCCCTCTCCCTATCAAGTTGCCCCATCGAAATAAAGTAATCAATCTAAGATAGTTGGCACGGAGAGGAGCAATGGCAACAACTGCATTTACATTCACGCTTATGCTGCCTGTCACACTATTTAAAATATCATTTGAAACACTACGATTGTGTGTGTATGACGTCAAAGTCATTCCGGAAAATGTTTATTAAGTTGAAAATCATTTAAATGGTCAACAATTTCCGGCGGAAGGTTCATCGCAGGGTGCCTATGAATGCAAATAAAAGGAGACGAAGAGAAAATTATGATTATACTAAAAGGGTGTTTGAATGATTAATTAAAATTTTAGTTCCAACTAAAAGCAGTTAAATTGTATTGAGATTAGTTATAGAAACCAAAAAAGAAGAAGAATAAATAAACAAACACGGAAGTATAGAAGAAGTTTCTGACAAGCGGAAACTGGAGGCGTTTGAGTAGGTATTTATATAGGAAGAGAGTTAGTTTAAAAACAATGAAAGCCATGGGTTCTTTGACTTATGTCGGTAATTGAATTTCAATTAGACTGTGGATAATATATTTATTAAGGTTATAAAATGGTAAGTGCGTAGGACTTTCATGCCGGAGTAGGTTCGATTCGCAGGCTCGTCCACCTAAAAATAATAAAAAAAAAAAAAACGGTTTGTGCCTCTTGCGAGGAAGTGACAAAACCTCCAAGAGTAACTCTTGTCATGAACAAGTGCCTCTCACCTTAACCGTTCGGATTCGGCAGAAAACTGTAGGCACCCTCCATATCTGTCAATAACACGCACACAGTAATTGTTGAGACTTGAGAGTTATAAATCATAAGGTCCTGGCTCTACACGAGCTGTCTGTGGTGCCAAACATATATTTTTTTTTTTTTATAAAAATTTGGTTAAACATTTTTAGCTTTGACCTCCCTCTTTGCAATTTGAAGCAGCTATGGATATGAAGCTTATCGATGAATATCAAATTTCGCTTGGCTAATTCTGTCACATAAATTGCCATCTTGCTTCATGGGCTTTTTGAATCGCGCGAAACGCATCATAATTTTTTTTTTGTCAAGCAATGGTGCTCTATCTTCGGGCTAGCAAAATTTACTGCTTGTCATCTTTACCTGCCTTAAGGGCAAGTATTGGGATCATACAAACAAATTTCGCTGATCCGGATTTCACTCGGTTAAACTGGTTAAACTCATCTAGATTGGTTCCCATGCAACGATTTTGTTTTTTTTTTAATATACACGAAAACGGCTCTAACGATTTTATTTAAAGCTTGCCCTTTAAACCCGCTATTTATTTGCGACGAACAATGACAAGATAGGACTAATATTTCTCAACGGTTCACGCTTCTCAAATGCATTCGAAAGCAAACATAATTTGGTTCATACCAAATGAAACCGAAAAAGTGTGTCCCGGCCCTTGATTCATAATCCTAAGGCCCATCTTTTTAGTGCTAGATTAGAGTTAACTTTGAATTTTTTGAACAGATGCTTTTCGAGTTTTATCCTGCCATTTTTTTTTTTTAGGTCGATTCGCATGAATGATGTACTGGAAAACTGCTTCTAAATATATACATACATGTACAGATGTGACTATGGTTTGAATGGATACTTGAGCCTAAATTTCAAAAAATTTTAAATTTTTGTATCGAACATCTGAACACACCCATAATTTTTTTTACAACGTTTGAAGCGCTTCCATTCATGATATTTAATTGTATTCGTTTTAAAACCAATAACCTTGAATCGAATTCAATATCTAGTGATCCAACTCGAGATCTTCAATTTTCTTTTGAATCGCGTGAATCTTGCATCATGCTTTAAGCCCTTAATGTTATTACAATTAGAAGTATTTTACATCCTGGCGTAGGTTGAACTCCTTCACCATTGAGTGAACATAATAAACGGATATTATTTTCAATCGCGTGAATCGCGTCATTTCTGAAAATCAATTTTTTCTCTCATTTGGTTTTGCTTAACTCGATTTCTTGTATTTTTATTATCTATCAGTGAACTAGTGATTTTTGAATCATTTTTTTTGAATCGCACGAAGCGCATAGTTCCAATTATGAACTGCATGACGTTATGTCAATATCAATTGTCTAATTTATCGAAGCCCAGGATCAGAGTCCTCGGGAGACGTTTTACTTAAAGATGTCAATATTTTTAATCGCGCGAATCGCGTCATTTGTGTATTGTAATGTATATTGACCCAAGAAACCAAAATGTAAACATTGCACAATAACCTATACATACAGTTAAGTTGTGAATGGTCACACAACTATGAGCTAAGAACAAGCTGACAACTGACGCTAACAATTAACATTACAGTATGCTACGTTTCCAAATCTCTATCACCTACCTCAATGTTTCTCTAAAAACTGTTTTTTTTGTTCTCCCTACCCAATATTTTGATTAATTTCCAAAAAAAACATGAATTTTAGCATCTCTTGGTACAGACTTTAAAAATTTACCAAATTCTACGGCTGCAGGATTCACTGCTGTCCCCACGAGAAAAGATAAATTCGGATTACAAAAAAAGTTAAACTTCAACATAAACCTTTGCCAACCTAAAAGTCACCTAAAGAAATCACTTTTTCAACTCTCGTGACCATAAAGCCGAGTTGTTGTAACTATTAAGTGACATTTTTATGAATTTTGGTGCTGGTGTAGGAGTTATTCATACTCGTATACAAAGAGCAACACGTCCGTATTTTTTTTGTTGTTTTCTCTAGTTGGCTGGCATTCACTTTGCTAATTGTAAAAAGCTGCAATATGAATTTTATTTCGAGTGAAATATATGTTTCAAAACCACAATTGGTCACACGAATAACTTGGGGCTACTAAATCATCCTTAAAAAAGTAAAAATTTTGGCTTCTATATCTGAGAATTGAGAGTGAGAAAATTTTTTTTTTTTTTTAATGTTACTCTCCTTTTTCTGTGGATCCCAAGATAGATATATGTAATGTATACAAAAAGTGCAACAAGTAAATTGCAATCATGATGACAATCATTTGGACACTAAATTTCTATTGCCTTCTTCGCCGTCATCGTTGTTTTTTAGTTCTCTTCGTTTTATGTAATTTTTTTTTTTTTTTTTTGTAAAAAGGACATTTCCTTCACTTCCTTGCTGGCTGAACAGCAACACCATCAGCAGTAGTTGTAATTGCACTTTACATCTGCATACAATTGAACTTCTTTTTATGTCCCTTTTTATTTGATGCCCAAACCCGATGCTATCTCTTGAGGATTTTGTAGATTTTGGCTTCGCTTTTATTGTTATTGTTATTGTTTTTTTTTTTTTTTTTTTACGATGAGAAACAGAGTGGAAGGGTGTTTTTTTTTTTTTTTTTTTTGTATATTTTTGAAAGTGAATTCGAGTAGATACTTTTTGGATATGGTCCAAAACAATTTATGTCATTTTTAATAATATCGAGAAAAGGACCAGTGGTGGTAGTGAATTCAATGAGACGTTTTAAGAGAGAACTTCTAAAAATATTGGCAGCAAGTTGGTTGAAATTTAAAACTTTTTGTTTGGAAGTGAAAATAATAAATTTATATGCATAAAGACAGTTATATTAGGTAGAAACGTGAGTTGAGTGCTCATGGATAATATTTCATTTTGGATATTTAGAAGACTTCTATTATTATCTCACATCCAGGAAGTAGTCCATTGATATAATGGAATTAATTAACTATCCAGTCAAGTTTTATAAAAGTTGTCAACATTTATTCTATGAAAATAATTTGAAAAGAAATTCCAATTATTATTACCAAAAAAATGAAATGTCAAAAATTTACCCAAACAATATTTATAACAAGAAGGTTTGCAAAATATTGATTCTATTGGTGCCTTGTTCATACCTTTAACATAAATTTGGTAACACTTCACACACCCTTTGCCTTTTAACATACCGAGCCACTCATCCGAAGACGCTGTGATAAGCTTAGCACAATTAAAAAAAATCAGAATTAATATCAACTTATAGACGAGAGAAGTCTGATTTTCAATATTTGACTAAGAATTAATAAGAGCATATAATTTTACAAAAACCAGTGGTACTTTATTAGGCAAAATTTTGAAAAAATTCACCTTGGAAAAAAAAAATTAAAAAATCTTTACTCCAAAATTTAATTTCTCAAAAACTATTTATTTAAAAAATTAAATAATAGAATATTTATTTTCAAAAAAACTAAAGCATATTATTGTATGTGCTTTCGTTGATTTTACATAATTTTGTTTCCATTTAAAATAAATTGCTAAGGGGGAAACAGAATTTTTCCACCATACAACTTTTTCTTAGAATGATCCCACAAATCATCCCCAAACTAATCTGCACGAATTAGGAGGCACCCTGTATATAGCCCAGGAAAAATGTACTTATACTCTTAATAAATCTAAGTTAAGATTTTAAAACGCATTTTAAAAAATGTGGACTAAAATTGTTTTTTTTTTTTTATTTCATTTTGATGACGATTTCACAATGTTTATGAACCATACAATTTGTTCCTTTAATTGGTTTGTATGACTTAAATCATTCGGTACAGGAAAACGGTTCAATAGATCAATTTGAAATTTTGCAGATATACTGGTAGTCTATAGCTCTTTAAAATGTTTTACCAAATTAGGTCCTGCAACCGATATTTGTAAAGCAGTGAAAGATTAACTAAAAGTCTTTAAAAAGTCGCTTTTTTACCTTTTCCTAATCTTACGGTGAGAGGCAAAAAAAAAAAAATCGTTAAAAAGTTTTAAAAAGATCTTGTAGAAAATGAATTCCACTTTCCAAAACTGCCCTTAAATATTCCGAGTCGGCATTCCTTGCTGAGATATTGGTAGCCAAATTCAAAAGTCTGTTTTTTCATTCAAAGCGAGATATTTTTCTGAAAAAAAAAAAATTAGAGCGCCGAAAAAAAACAACATTAAAGTTAAATAAAAAAGTTATCGAATCAGTACCTACATTTATCTGGCTCAAAAAAAATCGGAAAAAATGACACTCTTCAAAAAAAATTAAAAAAATTAAAATTTTTTGCTCGTGCTGTTTCTTATATAATTGCGGAATAACGGTACCCTAAAAAAATCACTTGCTAAAATTTTAAAACACACAAAACATAAAGCTTTAGAATGCTTTTTTTTTCATCTCAATACGATCTTTTTTTCACTCTTCAAAAAACACTTTAAAAAACCGAAATTTGTTTGTTCCCTAATTTTTTTGACGTCTTTATATTTTTTTTTTGTGGTTTTAACTCTTAAAGGTTTTGAAAAATAATTAGTCCTCGCTTAATAGATTGTAATATTTTATATTAAAAATGTATTGATTTTTTTTTTCCATACCATCAGCGACAATTTTAAAAATATTGCAACTTCAAGATTGGTAAAAAAAATAAACTTTCTACGGACCCAAATATCATTCAATCCTATTTTCCTTTATGTATTATTCTTGTTTCTCTGAGAGTTGGTTAAGTATTTTTTTTACGCAACTCTTAAAAGTTGATTGAGTTTCGAAGCATAATTTGGAATAACTTTCTGAGTTTTAAGGGATTACTTGAAATATGGTCCATAATAACATTTCTTTAGTTTTGCTCCTTTGAAAAATATTTTTTTTTAACACTTTGAAGTTACTTTTTAAATGAACACACCAACTCTGCATTTAGAACAAAGAAAACTTTAAAATATAAACATGTCAAACATGACCCCCCCCCCCCCCCCCTTCTACCCCCATCAAAGATCCCATAAAAAAATCAACAAAACAAAACTTTCTACACAATGCACTCACTCTTACAGTCTAGTTGCCAAAATCAACGTTTTTGATCCATTTCCCTTGTTTTTAAAAACCTTCATTTTCTTCTTTTTCGAAAGATGAATCGGCGCTTTTTCACACTCCTTATAAGGTTATTATTTTGTTCTTTTACGACCGACACGACATGGGAGTCTAAATGCAGCGGATATTGCGGTGCAGTTTCTTGCTTTGTTGGTGTTTCCCTTCACATGAAACACACTCAATTTTCCCTTTCGAAACGTGACGATGATTTAGGTAGCTTGTGTTTTCGTTTTCTTGAAACAAAAAGTGTGTGATACATTTACGAGTACATCAGGCTGAGGCTAAGGCTCCCATCAGTCTTCTCTGTATGGCAGCAGTTCATTTATGCAGTGCATATCTATACGTAAAATGAGTAATAAACTTTTCAGCACCATCGTTCAGTGTTGCTCGACTTTTAAGATTCAAGATAATAGCTGGTGAAAGTTTTTCTTTCACTTGTTTTTATTTTTTTCTTGTTTGTATTTTTGTATACGTAGGAGATATAGGTACCTTTTTTGTATAGCCCCAAAAAAACCACCACCCCACCCCCTCAAGTGTGAAAACAATGTGTTCTAAATTATTTCGAGCCTTAAAGAATTTTATATAGGGAACGGAAAATAACGGCATTTTGATCTCAGAGACTATGACGACGACGACGACGATGACGAATCCCCAAAACACTACATTTACTTACAATGTTACATAGGTATATCTACAAAAAAGTTCATCCTTTCTTGAAAGACTTACGATGACGAAGACAACGATAACGGGATGTGTGTACCAACTACGAAATGAATTTTCGAGTAAAGACAAAGTTTTTTAGCCTTTTGTTCACTTTCTGAGTTTTCAACGGTTAAGGGGGGCTCTGTAAGTTCTATTCTACGGTTGGTGGCGATGGCGACCGACACTGCGAGTCGCCGGAAACACGAATGGAAATTCACCGCGATAAAATTGTAATAACTTAAGTTTTTACTTTTTTTATTTTCTTTTTTCTTTCAAAGTTTTTTTTTTTTTTTTTTTTTTTTTATTGTTTGCTCCTTGTTTCTTCGAAGCAGAGATGAAAAGTTGATGAAAGCACATTCAACTTTTTTGTTTTTAATTTTTCTTTGTATAGGTATTCAAAAAGAACTAAATTCTACAATGTTGACGATGACGACATATTGTCTGCGAAGAAGAAGAAGTAAAAGAAGATAAACGGGTGTGGGCTCAGTGATGAAGATAATAACGATGTAAGGGTTGACTTGACTGTTTTAATAGGTATAGAACTGTATAAAGTTACTTGCAGAAAATCAAATAGAATATTAAACAAGGGAAGTTTTTTTTTTTTTTTGTCTTGTTTTTATTTTATCCAGTTTTGGAAAAAAAACTGTCGAAAGTAAATTTTTGTTGCAGGAAAAATAAGAAAGTTTTTGATATTTTTTTTTTTAAGATTTTGTTCAAGAAAGTTGCAAAGCGATGCATTTCTTCCTTCTTGAATTTAAACAAGAAACCTAAACACTTTCTTATGCAAAGAAAAGAATATATTTTTTGTATCTTCTCATTTTTTTTTGTTGGAAAATATTTACTTGACATAATCAGATTTTTAAGAATTTTTTTCTGCAAATTTCTACCTACCGATGGCAAGTTCTGTTGAACTTTATCTGTTGTATGCCAAATTTTTGTTTACATGATTTAGTAAAAAAATTAACAGTCTTATTAATAAACCCATTCCAAAGTATGTCTAACTTTAGACAGCTGTCCAACTCCAAAATCGTATTAATAAACATTTCCATCGGTTGTCTAACTTAGACACCGAAATTGGTTGTCCAAACCTATTCTAAAGTCGGCACGTTCAATGAACAAAGTAAGGCATTTTTTTAGTTACGAAACGAAAAGTTATGTTAAAATGAAAGAAATGTTCGTTGAACGTAGCCAAAAAGTCGGTTAAATTCATTAATTCACTCGAAATTGAATTAATCCAGGTATGTAACGATGAGGTCGTATTTAGACAGCTGCTTGAATGTGATTATTAATAATGAGTTGTCCAACTATTTAGACAGTGGCTAGCTGGACAACTGTCCAAGAGTGTTCTAAGAAAATCTAATTAATACGACTGTAAGAGTTCAAGAGATGAACTTAATAATCTTCTTTACTATAGAGTTGCCTTTATGTATTTTAAATGTTAAAATCTTTAGTTTGTCGAAACATTTAGACAGTAGGTAAACTTAAAAAATTTACCAGGTTTTCGACCTTGTTTCTTTTTGAATTTAGGGGCTGTCTACGAGCTTAGACTTATGTTAGTCTTATCTTAACCTTGTTGAAATTGAAAGTTTCAAATACATATCATGTTGAAATAGAGAGAAACTACACTTTTTGTCGTATCCGAAAGGCTAATTGTAAACGCACTTATTGATGAAAGCTAACTGTTTCTGATTTGAAAAGAGAAGCTTAGGTTAGGTTAGGTTAGTGGGCTGACAGTTGATCTTGTTACCGTCACACTTAGATCAATGTAGATCCATTGTGATACCCTATTAAAAAGAGGAAAACCTATGCTAAAAATCAAGACATGTCGTATTCCGTAAAAGGGGATAGATTTCAGCAAGCAGCTGCTTAAGGCTAACGTGGAGGTTCAAGTAGCTGTCATCAGAAGCATTGACACCGGGTTGAGGGGAGGTTGCGTCACCGCTGTCATTTGAGGGCGTGTTCCTCTCCTTTACCCCCACTGAGTGGATCATTCCCCCCACCATGCCCGGAGGAGCAATTGGCTCCCCACAACGCCTGGTGGGTGGGTTTGATAGGTCAGTGGTTATGGTGTAAATTTGCTCTGTTATGTCAAGGCTGAGGTGAATCGAGAGGGTCGCTCCCTACCACAAGAGAAATTTTATCGATCTTGTGTAGGAACGGCCATCACAGATTCAAATGACAATCACATTCACCGCATGAGTGACAAAGAGAAGCTTAAAATAAAGTGACCTGAAACATAAAAAAAAAAAACTCAGTTGAAGAGAAAATCCTTTAGAAAACCCTTTGACAATGCGAGAAAGCCAGCAATGACTTTAACTGGTCACTATTCTTTCTTTATATTGACATAGACTCCAGTGCAAAGGATCGTAATTAAAGCGACAACTCAATTTCGACCGTCTTAGCTTTGGGTTAAGTGCTTTGCACATTAACACACGACCAGCGAACTACGAATGGTCACATATTTTGACATTTCATTCACATGAGTGGTCGCTGACAGTTGCGAATTGTCATCAAACATAAGCAAGAAAAATTAGAGTTTGAGGTTAAATTCGAGCGTATTTTTTATCGATAGTTTTTGGAATGCGTCCTGCTGTTGTGAATTGCAAATTGACGTTTAACAATTCGCAGAAGATAAGTTTTTGGTCGCGTAAGTAATATTAAAATACAAAATTTTCTAATTTTACACTTTGTTTTCTACTTAAAATTTGTTGATTGTTTCATTTATTCACTTCGTCATAAAATAAAAACAAACAAAAATGCTAAGCAGTAGAAATTGCTTGAAAAGATTTATTCGCATTCGCAGGTCGCAGTGCAAAGCACTTCATTCCCAAAAACGAACAAAGGCGATAACGATCCTTCCAGTTTTTCTCACTAAATGCCAAACATTTTCAGGTCTTTCCTATTTACACTTCCTGCCAATTAAATGGCAACTGTTTCCAAAAATCTGAGAACATTTCCAGCCTATCCCCTAAAAAGACGAATCTTTCTTAAACCCTCAACTATTCTCCAATTGCACCTCATTCCGTTCTCATATTGGATATCATGGAAACGTTGATTAATTTATCATCTTAAAAAATATCTTTAAGAATAAAAGCTTCTTAGTGACCGACAAGTATGACTTTCTTAGCAAAAGGTGCTGTTGATTTCAAAAATTAATAAAAAATTAAAAAAAAATATGTTTTCAAAATTATTTTTATTTCTAAAAAATGAACACTAAAATTACCTATGTATAACTCTTTATAAATTTGAAGTTTCTTAAGTTAACCCTCAAGGAGATCAAAATCAAAAATTGTAAAAAAATCATTTTTCCCATTTTTTTTTTCTATTTTAAATGAATAAAATCAAAAGCTCATTTTTCCAAAATTTTATTTTTTTCTTAAAATGACGACCAAAATATATATTTGTTGCATAAGTTGGAAGTTTTTGAAAAAAACTCTTAAAATTATAAAAATCAAAAACTGCAAACAAAAATTGACCTAAAAAATTTATTTTTTTTTTCAAAAATTAAAAAAAAAAAATCAAAAAACTATTTTTTTTAATTTATTTTTATTTTTAAATCTAGACTAAAATCACCCATACGCTTTATAAATTTGAAGTTTCTCAAACCAATCCTTAAAAACATAAAAATCAAAAACTTACAAAAAATGAAAAAACAATTGACCTAAAATTGTTGGATAGGATGCAATCAAAAATCATGTTTCTTAAAAAAATTGGTATATTATCAACATAAACACACAATATTTTGAAAAAAAAAACCGTTCAATCTGATTTGAAAACGCATAACGAAAGGAAATATTTTTTAAGGCTCCAATGCTATACTGGATTATGCGAGCGTTGCGAAAACTCAATGTAGTGCTTTTATCTCACCCTTATCAGACAGGCAACTCATATAAATTGCGTCAACTTATTTCAGAATATAATTTGAACCCTTATTTACCTATAGTTAACATGATTTTGAAAAATTTTAATTCTGATGAAATTTTTAAATATTTTAAAAATTCTACCTCAAAATTTCTAAAATTTTATATTTTGAAGGTGCAAAATATTTGAAAAAAAAAATCCAAAAACAGGTCGATTAAATCTCAAATTCATTACTAAGTTTATCTAAATTTATCATCAGTTAGGTTCCAGAAGGTCTCAGGTATGACGTTGCGTTTTCGCATCGCTAGGCGAAAATGGGTTAAAAAATAACACCCTGAATTAAATTTCAAGCTAATGTGTAGTGCACTCGTTCTGATTTAAGGTCGAATGAAATTTAACTCACGGAAATAGGTAGAAAGTCATTTTGAAATTAAAAAAAGTCCATTTATTACTTTTATTAAAAATATAAGAATATAAGAAATAATAACATTTCACAACAAAGCGATGTTATAAATTTATATTCACTCCTTATACAGAAACCAATTCGAAAACCAATTATTTTCTTGTATTTTAATTGTGATGCAGAAAATAACGATGCAACAAATCCATCAAAGAATTTTTGCACAAAATAAAAATGGAATTAATAAAAAAAAAAAAACAACAAACAAACAAAAATTTCATCAGCAATACAACAGAAAGAAATATCCACTCTCAAGTTAAAAAAGTCCGCATTTTAAATTTTCAAAAGCAGCCAAACCCTTGAAATACATAAAAATAAAAAAAAAAAAAGAAAATAAAACGAAAGAGATAATGTATATAAATCCAATTTCTTGAAAGAAGAAATAGGTATTGCGGAAAAAAGGACCATAGCTCCTCTCGAAATCGCTTCTTATAGAACTATATTAAAACTGTTGTTTTTGGAGAATTGCCGACAAGTGACGGGTTCGTCTATTTTTTTTTTTTTCTTTTTTTCATTCCTCAATGAGATGCTTCGTTTTTGAATTCTTATTCATCTAGCATTTTAAAACATAATTTATGCTGCACTTTTTTGTGGTTCTTGGCGTCATTTTTTGAAAATAATGAAAACAAAAATCAGAAAAAAAATCAAATCATTATGAACACAATTATTCATAGTGACGAGATAATATATATAGCAGTATGAGAATTCCTCGCCCAACAAGCATAATGCAGATGAGATTTTTCAACACGGACAAACAAGACAACATTATATAGGAGTTAGGGGAAATAAATTCTAATTTTAGAACGACAACGCTCGTCCAAATTTAAATATTTTCAAAATATGAAAATTTGTTTTAGTAAAATTTGTTTCAAATTTGAATAGAAATCCAACAACTCATCATCAAGATAAAAGTCTTACTTTCATGGAAAATATATTTACAATGAACATATTCAAATTCGCCTTAGATATTTGAATACTCTTGATTGCGTTAAGCTTCTTTTTGATGCTGAAATTGTTTAATAGAGGTCTATGCATGCGAATGTCTTGAAACTAGTTTTAAGACATTTACTAACTTTTGCTGCACCCTACTCATCGTACTCACTGCTTAATATGTGTGTGAATCCATTACCTGGTGACTCATTCCGTAAAACGATTATCACCCGACGATAACGTTTCGACGATAGTCCTACTACACGTAACCCTAAAAATGCATATCGTCTGGACGATCACGTTTTGACGATCAAATATTTGCTTCACGTAAGTCGATTATCATCAAAACGCTATCGTCAAAACGATGGCTTTTGGACGATACCTAAATAGGTATCGTTTCGCATTTGTTTTCATGATTGTATGTAAGTTTGTACGCGACTATAGTTAAATGAGTGAAATAATTTACTTATTTTGCAAAATGGCAACAAACATTTGAGAAAAATTCAAATTATATGAAAATTAAAAAAAAAAAAAACCTGTCGCCAGCAGGGATCGAACGCCGAACCTTTCGGTTAAGAAGCAAGTACATATTCCATTGCGCCACCATTTTATGTAAATTTTCGCCGATTTCTTGGGCTTACAAACAAACCGTGCACTAAAGAACTTCGTTCTAATAACACAAATTGTTATTCTGACATTTCAATGATGGTTTGACAATCTCTGGAAAAACGATAGACGAGGAGATAGTGTTTGAATTACGGGAAGCAAATTATTGACGATCACGTCAGCGACAATCGTTTTGATGATTATCGTTTTGAAAATTACGGAATGACCCCCCTGATGTTTGAATTAAAAACAGCATGAGATGAAGACTCGTTTACGAAATGAGTACTCATTTGTGTACCCACAACGTGAAACTCATAATTTTAGTCTAGTGTACCCGCAAATTATTGCTACTCATTTGTGTGTACTCATAAAAATGATTGAGTAAGCAGCAAAGCGCACACCACACCGTAAGTTGACCTGTGATCTTGCACAAAACCAACTTTTCTTATTCTCTGAGAGCGGAACGGCTTCAGTTGCAGACTTTTTTTTTTTCTTGTCTCTTTCTTCGATGTTTGAACAAAATGAAATTTGTGCACTTCTTTCGTTCAACAGTACAGTGAATACTCATGAATTTGTTTAGGCATTCATAAAATGTGTTTGAATGAATGAGTACTCATTTCAATTTCTACCCACGAAAAGGAAAACAAAACAAACTCATTCTGTTATCAGAGAATGAATTGTGAGTGTAATTGCATAAATATGTTTTGTGAATTGAGTATTTGAATTATGTACCTGTCTATCAGAACTGTATCTTTAAAATAACCACGCATGGAGTTAGAAAGAGGAATTTACAAATGGCGATCTGACGACCACTCATTGAAGAGTTCTTCGTGAGTGACTATAACATGAGCTCTAATTCCTCGGGGCGAAGGGGTTAAGGGAAGGTAATATTTAGGACTTTTAAGAAAAAAAAAAGAAGGTCGTCCCCAGTTATTAGTCCAAGTGAGATTGCCCGGACGAAACCCCAATTTTTGTAGAAGTTAAAATTAAAGTACGGATTTTTGACTTCAAAAAAAGCACATAACATTGAAAGTGTTGCCGTTGTTTTTCTTTTTTTTTTTTTTTGAATAACTGCCCCTTCTGAAGAATTTTTTCTTGGGTCTGGTCTATGTTATTTTTCAATAAGGTCTTAAACAAGTTGTGGGATTTTAGCACCTCATATGTGGTATATTGGCAAAAAAAAAGTATGCCAATAATAATTGGTCAAAAAAATCCAGCTACTTGGCGACCGATTACTGAAACTAGTTGACCTTTTATGACGACCAGTTGGCCTTTCAAATGTTATAGCTTTTTTTGCGAACATCCCACAAATGAGTTGGTAAAAATCTGTTATGACCTTAACAAACTTTAATTTTTGATACCTAAAAAATTTTCTTGGGCTAAACTATTTTTGAAAAAAATATTTAACCTTTTTTGACTAATTACTGACTTCTTAAATGGAATACTTTTTTTTGCGAATATCCCTTATACGAGGGGCCAAAATCCCATAGCTTCTCAAACACTTCTGCCTATCATAAAATCCTCCTCATCCCTCATAAAAGTTAGGTGCTCAGGGTACTAAAGACCAACTCTTTTCTGAACTTAGTTTCATAATGTATGTACGGTAATGACAGTGTTATGAACCTAGCTCGAGCTCGAACTGCATGAATGATTTTGTAGTATATAGCTTATTCGGATCTTCCGATGACGCCAATGTTCTCTGCGTACGTCAGTATATCCGACAGGAATTGGTGAGGATAGTCCATTTAGCTTCATCCAACGCCAGGTAGAAGAGAAGGAAGGTCACATTTTTCCTATGTCAGTTTAAGTTGTCGATTGGTATAGAAATCCGGCTTTTTGTTCAACTTATTCATACTTTTGTCAATTTACACATTATTTGCTATGCCAAACTGTCGTATGGCTTTGATTAGTTCTACCCTGCCTATGTGACGTCTATAAATGATGTATGAATTTATATTAATTCCAGACTTTTATCAAATTTACTTTTATGTAACAGTAATTAATTTTTTTCTTTATAATAAAACAGAATGTCGTTTTAAGTAGGTACATCTGATATTTTTTTAGCAAAATTCAAAAAGGGCATCAGCCTATGTATGTCTAGACGCCTGTGTAAATATCGAAAGTATAACTATCTCACCATCGCAAAAAAAAAAATCATAATGAAAAAAAAAATGGATTAAAACCTCCCCTTTGTTATGAAATATTAATTAAGTCCATATAGGTGAGAGATGACACAAAGCAAAAAAATTATAAAAAAAAAAAAAATCTCAAAACCACCTCAAATATTGAACGCAAAAAATGTAAACAAATCACTCACGTTAAAGTGCACTTTGCATATGCACATAATATCCAATCCATATAAGCTCAGGAGGGTTGAAAAAACAAATATCTTTTTATAGTGTTGTGTTGACTAGCATACAACACTGACCTTTTGAGATAGATAGGGTGACCTCTCTCAATACAGAATGAAAAAAAAAAAAGTTTAAAAAAATCAACAGTGTATAGGTAAGGTATAGGATAGGCGTAGGGTATATGTCACAAGGCTTTTTTTTTTTATTCGACTCTCTGGAACTGACACTTTTAAATGTGTATAGCCTTTCTGCTGCTATTGCACTGTCATGTGTAGTCTATAGTTATACAAAAATATATCTTTCCTGAGCCTGACATATACCAAAGTCAAACGAATATAAATGATGGCTGCGACCAACACATCTTTGGCAATAACAACTACACACACACAAAAAAAATAAAGAAAAAGGACTCTAAAATGAATGAACTGAACTACCCATGATAACGTCGTCGTGGGTGATTTAAGTTTTACCGTAGAACTTTCCTCCTTCGTCGTTTGTCGTTCTGGTGCGTGGTCGTACTATACGGAATATATGCTTGATGGATGGGACCTCAGTGACAATGTGCAAGCAAAAGGAAATTAAACAAATGAATCACACACAAGTAACGAGTCAGTCAAAGCAGCGGTTTAAGGGGCATTAGATAAATGAAGATGGCTCTACGACAAAAAAAAAAAAAAAACGAGACAGACAGAGAGTAAGGAAGAGAAGCACTTGAATTCAGCACAATCAGTTGACAGTTTGACTTTTTGATTGAGAACACTAAATGCTTGGTCTTTAAAGTTCAATGTAAATGCTGCTTGCAAAAGCGGATGCAGTGTCATTACTCTTTCAGAGTTAACCTTTGTATACAAAAAAAAAAATAAACTAGGTAGATACCTCGTTGACAGTTGTTGGAAGCTTTTCCTATACCGAATCTTTTTCATGTTATCGCTTCAAAATAAAAAAAAAAGCTGACTTTTTCACAGCGAGCGATAAAATATCTCGAAGATGGTTAATTTATCATTTGTTCTGCAAGTCACGGTTTCATTTTGAATAAATTCTTATTGGAAACAAAGCCATCCAGTGGCGGATTTATAAACACATTCCAATAGTTGCCAATATACAACCTCATATACTCAGTTAATCTGTCAATTTAGAATGAACTATTGAGTTTGAGTTAACTTATGGATTATTTCAATAAACATTTCATTCGGAAAGAATTTCATCTGTATAAAAATTGGAAATATTCGTAAAATTTCTTAAAAATATTAATTCAATATTTTATTAGTAACAAAAGCCTTTTTTCGGGAAAAAAAAACAAGGGTCAAAGCCTCAAGCTATGAAATATTGCCGAAAAAGGCATGAAAAACTTCAGTTGGCAACGCTGGCTATGATGCAGGAGTTCATTTTCTTAGATTTCCACAAAAAAAAAATTGCCCATTCAGAGCAGACTTTATGTTTTTGGGGTTGCTGAATCCGAATCTGAAATCAGTTTTTCCCAATCACCTCAGGTTTTTTTTTCAAAATCTCCAAAAATATGCAATTTTTATATTTTTTTTTGTTGGCTATTTTACTTTGCTTATTTAAACATTCAGCGACCCAAAAACTTGAAATACACTTGATCTGTTCCAAAAGCGCAATTTTTTTCTTTTTTGTGAAAATTAACAGGTTGATAGGACATAGTTTTATTAAATTTAAAGATTTGCGAATAAGGGCGATAGTTGCAAACCATGAAATTCTGAAGAATCAATTAGAAATTTTTCCAAATCCGTAGTACTGGACAGCTTGAAAAATGGCGCCACCACAAATTGTCAACGTGTGACTACTATCCATTTTATACACAAAATCTATTTACGTGCCTTATCGTTTATTTCATAAATTCTCAAACTTACATGATTTATTGTCCACTTTGAGAATTAATTTTTTTTTCAGCGCCCCAAAGAAAGAGATAAAATACAAAATATCCAATAAAATTTAACTTTCTCGACAAATTATCCATCAGCTCCCTAAACTACTTTATTCAGTAAATATTCTCAGGTCTGTTGCCTATCCCCTGTGACCCACTAACGCCCACAGGGGTATCATCGCTCAATTTGAGAATCAATTATTTTGCAGCGCCCCCAAAGAAACAAAACTAGAAAAATTGTTTTGTCGTTTTTTTTTTTTTTCAATAAAATTACCTCTCACCACACGCCCTCCCTCCATCTGTGGGTCACTAGCTTCAACTTTGAGAAACGCCGGTTTGTATTATGAATTCTTATTTAACTTTCGCCCGAAAATTTTGCCGCCCTAGGCCCGGGCCTCACAGGCCTAAGCCTAAATCCAGCACTGAAGCCATCTATTTTCCAAGATAATCTTTTGTAATTATCTGGATTATTATCACATTTGGAACGAAAACGAAACGAAAACGAAGTTCCGTTTGGGGCTGCTTAAACCAATTGATTTTTTGTGGTATGGCAAGTTTTGGATTGCTGTTCGGTCGGATGGATGGTTTGAAGTCAGAAATCCGTTATATGATTTTCAAATTTGGTGTGTTATGAAAATAAATAAATTTGATATCACAACAGCTCTTGAAGCATGACAATCCATCGCCCTTACTGTCACGCAACGGCTACGGCTACTACAAATTTGATGGGTTAACTCTGATAAAACTTTAATCTCACACTGAAAAACTGGACAGAAGTAACTAAGTTGTTTTGTAATACCTTTTTCTATTTCAAGTCGATTTCTTAGAAACAGGGAGACATAGAACCCGTTCCCATACAATTTTTTCTTGTCTCCATCCAACCGACACGTCCTATTATTTTATCGCATCTTATGAAAAACACCCTGTATACATAATTTCATGTGTGTCTTGTAATCAGTGTACGAAAATGCTCGCTCACGAGTGCTCTTTTAACTTTTTTTTTTAATGTTTCAATGTGCTATCCTTCTACGTTAATTGCTGGTGAGCAGTAAATCGGCTCGCTCTCGTCTTACGCTTACGATTCGAGCAGTTTTAGTCAGTGAGCAGTATGAGAGCGCTCTCGACGTGAGCTTTTTTATAAATTGATCACTCGTGAGCATGAGCAAAATGAAAAATGCTCACAGCTAGGTTAGGTTGTTGGGCTGATAGAGGATCTTGTTCTTATCACGCTTAGATCAATGTAGATCCCTTGTGATACCCTAGAGGAACCTATAAGTTTCATGGACCATCTAGCCATCTGGAGGCATTGATGAATTTCGACAGTTGCACACCAGATAGGTTGGAGAGCTCTTCTAGGTTACTGAAGAAGTAGTTTCCTAGGTGTTTGTTGCGAGAGTGCTGGGCAGTGACATAAGAAGTGAGAAGAGTCTTCATGTGCTCCTTCATCGCCTCAGCCTCTGCATAGATCATCCGTGCTGAGCCTCAGTTTGAGTCCGGTGACTGTACCTACGAGAGAGTATAGTGATTTTTTTATATTAACATTGAAAATGTTTATAGGATCGTTTTGAGAGAGTTGTGGTGTTACCAAAATGATTAAATGAAATAAATTCAATAAATCAGAAATGAACTCCAGCGTATAGGGCATCACAACGAAATTTTTGGTTGGTGTTACTAAAGAAATGACCGAAATGATTGAAATGAACACATGAATTTAGAATATGGAAAATGAACTCCAGCGTATAGGGGGACAACTATCAAATTTTTGGTTGGTGTTACTAAAACATTACTAGAATGATAAAAATAAACAAACGAACACAAGCGATGAATTACAGCAGGCGTAGGTCTAGGTATACGGGGAAAAAAACGAAGAAAGAAAAGTATTGTTCGTCGTCAACAGGCAAGCTTCAGTGGTGAATGGTCATAAGTATATTCAAAAAGAGAAAAAAAAAACAACAACAAGGTATTCAGAAGAAGACAAATGAACAGACAAGGCAACCAACAAATGTGGATAGGTATTCTGCTAGATTTTTGTATTATGTAGGTACATATATATGTGTATGCATCTACATAGTTATGGAGGTAGGTAGGTTGTGATTTTGTGAAAATGAAAATGGTAGGTATTTATTTTTATTCCATACAGAATACAATGCGGTCGTATAAGAAAGGCCAGTGATGCAGTTGAGTCTGCAAGCAGGAGTAGAGCTTGCTTGAAATCGATATACCCATGTAATATGTAGGACAACAAAAAATATGCCAGAGCATGTTTTTTTTCTAGCAACACTATTAAGACGAGATTAGATTAGAAATCAGTTTTATAAGAAATACTGGGCCCTAGCCCTATCAATAATCAAATTTAGTTAAGACCTAAATATTTCAGTAAAATGGATAATAATTGAATGGTCTCTAAATAATAAACCGTGCATGGTATTACCTAAATATTTATGTGGACTATAAATAATGGATCATATATTGAACTGACTTCAAAAAATTGAGAATATGGTTAATAATTTAGGATCCATAACGTTAAGGTTAATTTCACTGCAATATTTAGGTCATACCTAACTAAATTTGATTATTGGTAAGGCCCACTGTCTTTTAAGCGCCATGTTTCGTCGAAACTTGTACAATTTCTTCTAAGACCTCTATTATTTATTGAATAAACAATAAATAATAGAGGTCTTTGGGGTAGGAATTGCCAAAAAATTAAAACCTAACTTCAGGTTATATCGAAAAGATTCTCATACCTAACGGAAATTTGGGTTGGAGTTTTTTTAGAAAACTAACCTTTTTTTGGGTTGGTTAAATCGACTCGAACGATTTTATTCAATTTTGTAATCTAGTGCTTCTAAATATTTAGAGGCCGTGTGTGAATTGAATTAAAATTTCTATTAAATTTTATCCGAAATTAAATTTTGAAGTTTCTACGTATACCTACAGATTAACCTCACTAGTGTCAAAAATTAAATTAATCTTCGAATAAAATTTATTGCATTTTAACCCAATTCCCACACGGCTTAAACAATAGGTATATAATATAGCTTTTGAAAATTTAGAAAATACTAACCCAAAATTAAAAAAATCATGTTCCCAGTAATTCTGACTTTTTAACATTTCTTTCGTTGAAAGGTACCAAAATGTTTATTAGCCACGAGAGCAAGCTCGTGGGACTCACTCGTATAAATTTTGTTTTTTTTTTTATTTTTGGTATAATTAATGTCTTAAATAAGCCCATGTACTGTACATATATGAATTTAAACGATTCACCATTATAAAACGTAGTAGCAGTGGCGTGATGGTTAGTGCGATGGACTGTCATGCCGGAGGTCTAAGGTTCGATCCCCAGCCTCGCCACCTATTTATTTAAAAGAAAAAACGGCTACTGCCTCTTGCGAGGAATTGACAAATCCTCCAAGAGTATCTCCTGTCACAGAAAAGTGCCGCTCGTTAGCCGTTCGGATTCGGCAATAAACTGTAGGTCCCCTCCATTCCTGCAGACACGCACACAGGATTGGTTGAGAGTTGTAAGTCACTAGGCCCTAGTTCTTCATGAGCTGTTGTGCCATCAAATTTATTTTTTTTTACCATTATAAAACAAAATGCATGTACCTATGTATTTAAAATACGTTTTAAAGTTATAGTTTTGTGCAATTTTTGTACTATTATTGTGTGGCAGTCCCGATTTTTGTAGCAAAACTACTAAACCACCCAGCATAATCAATTGAAATAAAAAACTAAAATTATATAAAAAAATAGCACAAAAATCTAGTTATTGTTTCAATTGACGTTTAGATTTATGTAGTTCTTTTTAGTGCAGTTTTTAAAAATACATTACATAGGTATACATTCCTACATAGAATATATTTTAATAAGCAATATTGAGCATATTTTTAAGGGCAAATTATAAGCACTTAAAACTGTTTTGAGGGCATATTTTTGTTTATCCTAATAGTTATATGTATGAGTTTTGATATCAGATTTAAAAAAAAGAAGCGATTTTGGTTGAATACAAAAGTATGATGGGGTTAGTCAAAGAAAATTAACAAGATTTTTTTTTGCCAAATGGAAAGTGAAATTAAATACTAGAAACTTCAGAACCTATAATGGTGTCTGAAACAGCTTATTACGATTTAATTAATTTGTAAAGATTGTAAAGATTAGTCATGTGTTTTGTTTATCTAGCAAAATAAAGTCATTTTCAATGTCCCCATGGTTACTCAATGAGTGAAATCTGTAAATTTTTAGCCTCAAGATCCTATCTGTCTTCCCCTTATCAAAACACGGCCAAAGTTTTTTTTGGTATTCGTGCAAGAGTCGAGTAGAGTCCACCTTGCATTTGTTTTCTCAAGAATTTTCTTTGCCACAGTCTGTTTGAAGGAGCAAATTGGTGCATAAATGTTAGGTTCTGCTTGGTTTGGATCTAATAATTCGTAGGTATGTAGCGAGAGCGTTTTATAAATACTCATTAGGAATTGCTCATCTAGCGAGCAGCTCAAGAGTGAGCATTTCCGCACCCTGATTGTAATAAATTTAACATGTTTATTTTGTATTTTAAATTAAAAAAAAAAATTAACCTTCTTGAACTTAAAGAGCAAGTAGGTATTATTTACTGCCCAGTCTCGTGCATTTTATTTTTCAAAGAAAGCAAAAATCCTGACAACAGTATACCTATGTATGTATTTATTTTGTACCTTGATTCCTAGAGGATTTAATTTTCCAACACCTTTCAGACCTTTTGTCCTGACAAACCATTAAATTCTCAACTCACAAGTAAATTGCTGAATGTGAACTTCACTTTGCAATATTACCCGTCACCTTATTAAGTTCATTGAACTCCATATGCATAGCTCGCTCATTAGCAACAAAAGTAAACGTTTGTGCACCTCTCTTCCCATACCCAAATGCACCCCTTTCATTAAAACAGACAATTTAAATGAATCTACACATCTCGTTGCATGTGACATACCTCCCTGCAGTTTTTTTTTTTTTCTGCAAATGAATTCTTAATTTACACGTTCAGACTACGCTACGACAATTCCCTGGATGAAAGGACTGAGTAGAGTATGTGTGTGTGCGTTCTTTTTGTTCTTTCTTAAACCAACAACGAGGTGTATTTCAGTAACTCTTGATTTATCCATCTACGTTTCGTTTGAATTTGCATCCAATCATAATCATCATATCATTACATCGCACGTATGCAATCACATATAATCTACGTATGTGCATGCATATTTAAATGCAATTCAACCCTTTAACTATTGCATAATCGTCAAAACGTAATTACTAAAATTATTTTCACTAAAAGGATAATGATGGCTTGAGAAGAAGAAAAACGAAGAAAGCCAGAAGAAGAAGAAGGAAGAAGACAGAACGGAATTTTCTTATTCATATCACACATGCATCATGCACCCTCACCTCTCATATATGCAAAGTTTCATTAAAAGCAATTTCGTTCCCTGTTCCTTCATCCCTCTTTTAAAAATATTTCATTTTCATATTGTATTAGCACGTATAGTCTATGTCTTTCTTGTGCAAGCTATATGTGTGTTTATAGATATGTACTGCAGCCTTACACTTGGCTGGATTTGATCTATTTAATGCCATGTTGAACCAAAGCCAGGATTCAGGATGATGGAATCCTTTAGCGAGTAATCTGAATTTACATTACGAGCCCACAAACACCAGCTATGTAGCAACCAATATCACTAACATCAGCTAGCTGCAGCAGCAGCAGCAGCTAACAGCCCTCATCGTTACATTCATTTTCTTCGTCGTCATCAGCGTCGTCGTTGATGTCGTCGAACAACAATATCGTTGGCAAACGTTGTTAAATTAAAAGGATGAGGATGTCACGTTGTTGTCATTGTTCGTTATAGTCGCATAGTGTAGTCGTCGCGAATTCTCTTTGCTTCAAATTTTCCTTTGACTTCTCACATGCATTTCGCTGTTTTGTTTGTATTCCGGGTGCTTTTTTATGTGTGTCCCTATGAAATTGCTCGAAATATATGTATATGTACCTACGTCTGATATGCAAACCTAGATATAGGTATGCAAATGTTATCCCTAGGAGATTTTTGTTAAAAATGAATACAACCATCCCCCCCTCCCCCCAAGCCCCCCTCCACCCCATAACATGGTTTTATAAGGTTTTTTAATTAAAATTTCACGCCTAGATGTTTGACATACGGTCGGTTACCTATGTACCTAGCTTGGCTAGGATTTTATGTTTTATATTTTTTTTCAACTGCTTCTGGTAGTTGAACATCATTTTAAGCATTCTTAAAAAATATGAAGAAATTAGCAATATTTTCTTAGAAACTGGGAAAGCCTTCGTAATTTGAGGCTTTGAATCATGCCATTTTCTCTGTATTGAAATCTGAAATCTTTATTGAAATCTGAAATTTGAAATTTCCCTTCAAAAATAAATGCTTTAAAAAAGTCTCTGTTTTTCGAGACGAGAATGTGAAGGGTCTGTAATGTTTCGACTGAAATTTACGACAGGAATATAATGTAAGCAATAATTTAAGAACATGTTCATTATTTAGCTGCTCCTAGGTTCTAGATCGATAATTCTTTCACAAAATGTAATAAAAAAAAAAAAAACACGACGAGACCGCGATGAGACTTATAATTTAATACAAGACTGATGCCAGGACGATATTTAATTTTTTTAATTTTAACGAGAATGTTTCGAAAAATACAAAAAATTTGTATCTAACGGTCTCCTCAAGTCCAGCAATAGAATTTAATTATTGTTAGAATTATTACGAGTTTTGAAGATTCCATTTTTTAATTTTGTCCATTCGCAGTAATATCAGCAACACAGAAATGGGCGCTATTTTACGAACAAAACAAATTTTATACGATATTTTGCAAAAGGATGTATTTTGGATTTGTTCGTAACTAGAACTTTTTAATACCGCCCCATTCCTTAGATATGCAACACGCAATGTTGCTCTTTTTATCACTCACTCAGAGAAAATATCAGGTAAAATTAATCGAAAGCTAACCAATTATCAATTGTAGTAGCCCGTGGCGTAATGGTTAGTGCGTTGGACTGTCATGCCAGAGGTCTGGGGTTCAATACCCAGCCGATTCCACGTTAAGTTTTTTTCGAAGCGAGGAAGTGACAAATTCTCCAAAAGTATCTCTTGTCATAGAAAAATGCCGCTCACCTTAGCCGTTCGGATTCGGCTATAAACTGTAGGTCCCCTCCATTCCTGCAGACACGCACTCAGGAATGGTTGAGAGTTGTAAGTCACTAGGCCCTAGTTCTTCATGAGCCGTTTGTGCCACCGAATTTATTTATTTTATTTTAACCAATTATCAGGTTGTTATACAAATTTTCAAAACGGTTGATCATGTTATAAATTTAACATCAGAAAACCAGATTTTAACGTCTCGTGTTCAATCAACAAAAGTTTACTGTAAAATCTACATGATACCTTGTTAGCTTTATACAATCTCAAACAGATGAATATGTTAAATCAACACGAACATCTGAATAAATTAGTTTAACCTTCTATTAAACTGATTGCGCAGTATTGTCAATATAATAAAAAACCAGAAGCCGGTGCCCAGGAACAGGGATAAATTAACATGGCAAGGTGTAGTTTAAACAATGTAAACCTGTTTAGTTTACTTCACCCCTTGTTATGTTTAAATAATCAAGCACAGCGCTAAGTAAACCCAAAAAAACAGTTCAAGTTGATCAGGTTATTAATTGTAAAAACAAATTTTTGAAACATCAGATCAGTAGGGTTATGAGCTAAGATTTAAATTAACAATATACAATGTTCAAATAACAATACGTTCATATTAAAATCATGAAAGTTCTTGCATTTCCATAAACAAGAGTTTCCAGTTGAAACAATAATATATACATCTCTTCAATCAACTACATAAAATCTTATTAAAATGTTGCCATGTTAATTCAACCATCAATATGGGTTATTTTACTTTATGTGGGATACAAAGCCTTGTAAATTTAACTGGACACTTATTAAATTTTTAACTAATGATGTTTATATGTATGTCTTTGTGCCTCCAAAACTCTCCTAGTGCCAAATATTAAACAATAAAAGCCTTGTGATTTTTCCGTGGATAGTTTTTGTTTCTGGACGATATTGCGTTATTACGTTACGTTGTAACTATTTTATCCTGGACCGGCACAGATGTGTATCTAGCTTGTTTTTATTTTATAAAACCTATTTACAGGACCTTTGAAACCTCATAAAATTTTAAAAACTCTTTGATGACATTGTGAATTTTTAATTTTCTGACGGATAAATTTACCCCCTATTTAGGAGGACAAGCGATGTTTATAAAAATAATGAAAAGAACAAAACTCATCCCAAATAATACATACCTACATAACTAATATATGTTTTGATTTTTTTTTTTGTCGGACTATGAACGAGTGGTGGTGTAAAGTATGCATAATTCATAGATGGATTCAATTAATAAAAAAAAAAATCCCAAATTTTTACAAAAGAAAAAACTTTTTAAAAAGTATTTTGGTGTCAAACTACAACCATTCATCATCACATGAATTTTGAATGCATAATATGATTCTGGTACTTGAAACAATATGTGTATTTTTTTTTTTTTTTGGAATTATTCAACACTTTTCTTCAACTAGATTTTAACACTTTTGCTTCTTTAACAACTCTCTACGCTCCTTGAAAGTTCTAAAAGCTGTCATTTTATATCTGAATTCAGCACATTCTTCTTTCTGAACTTGACACACAAAATGTATGAATTTTTATTTTAGTGTTTTTTTTTTTTTTCTCAAAAACTTTTCTTTCTTTTTCTTTCTCCAGCAGCCATGTGTATTTAACAAAAACTAAACAAAATAAAAAAGAATAAAGAAATTCTGACAGGAGAGAAAAGTTTTTGTTCAAAACAAAAAAAAAAAAAAAAAACACACAAAAAACTTGAGCATGTAAAATAATTAACCTCAAATTCATAGGGTAAAACACTTGTATAAAAAAATACATAAAATCCATTTTAAACACAAGGGTGCAAATATAAGCCGAAGCTTAAAATTTCAAGTATGTACATATCATGTACCTACTCTTGAGAGTTCTCTATGACACTGCTCTGATAAAAATAATTTTAAACTAAATCACAGGGTGGTGAAAATACTAGAAACGAAAAAAAAAATAAAAGTTACGGAAATTAATAAATAAATAAATAATTACAAAAACTGGCTGACCTTTTATGATGACCCGGTGACCTTTCAAAAACCATGGTTGACCTTTTTTGCACAATAACTGACCTCTTAGTGAATGACATAGTTTTTTTTTTGCGAATATCCCACACATGAGATACTAAGATCCCACAGCCAAAATAATGCGTAAATTTACGAAAGAAACAAATTAGTTTATATTTCTTCATAAAGGCATTGTCCTGCTGAACAGCCAAAAAACTTACTGGTCTTAAAAAAAAATAGGCCAAACGGATGTAGAGTTAAGAATCAGTCAATCACGATGTGCAATAGCTTTTTTTTAAAGTTAATATTCCATTCTTTAATCTGCTTATTTAATCAAGCTGCTTAAGTTATAAGTTTCTGAGAAGTCAAATTCAAAGTCAATTTTTTTTTTTATTGGGATTTTTTTTTTTAAATTTGATTTTACTCAAAACATTGAGTAATTAGGTGCCACTGTTTTTTCAAATGTACAATGCTCCTATCAATTCGGGAAACCAGCAGTCGTATTTATCAGATTTTTGACTGTTTAAAGAGTGTCTAAATATTTTAAAACGGTCGGAAATATGCTTTATTTAACAAAAAAAAAAATATTGCCTTTGTCAAGGTTTAGAGTAGACAATCGATTTCGTTGTCCAAAATTATATACAAAGTTAGATCACTTTAGCAACAATTAGATAGGTTTATTTCAAACTTGGACGGCTGCCTAAAGTTAGACAACGTTTATTAATACGACCGCAGATGTAAAAATCTTTTTTTAGTTTTTTGAGAAATTGAATAAAAACGAAAGTTAGGTACCTACTTGAGAAAAAATTTTGATGTCTCAAAACTATCCACGTAAGCAATATAATTTAAAAATCTGATAAGAGAATGAAATATTAGCTTTACAAAATCTATGATACATTGTTGCATGTGCTTTCGTTAATTTTTAATTTTTTTTTTCATTTATTAAATTTTTAAGAATTTATTTCCCCCTTCTCAAGTGGGAGATAGAATTTTTCACTCATAAAATTTTTTTTCACAGAATGATCACAGGAATCATCTCCCAAAATATTCTGATGAATTAGGGGACACCCTAATTAAAGTTTTCATTATAACAATTTTCTTAAAAATACAAAATACTAAAAGTTATTTCAAACTTCTGAATCGTGTAGGAGAAGATTTCTAGAATTTTCAGAAGAAAAATCTAAAAACAAATTGTTTTCCATATTTGAAGCAGATTTCAAGGTACGGTACATCGTATATTTAAAAAATACCATCGTCAGACAAAACATTACAAATACAAAATAAAAAACAAAAATCGTATTTAAAATTCATTTATGGGTCTGTGCTAGAACTGAATTAAAGAAAATATGTCAACCCCTAACCTAATTTTTTTCCAAAAAACCCTCAAATTCTATTCAAGTTTCTTTCTAAAGATGTCACAAAATTGTTTGTTTATGTATTTTTCTTTCCGACTTTCCATACATTAAAACATGAAGCAAAATTATTTTCTCGGAATCTTTTTGGGTTTTGAAATGTTCATGTAGACCTTTTCCTGTTTCCTATATCATATCCACATGCACCGTATAAGCTAGAAAGCCATTGAATTTTGAATAAATTTACTTTTACTCTGAAATACCTCTGAATCCACAGCAAAATATGTAAGCATTTCTCTCTGTATCTTTATCGAAATCAAAGCTTTTTATGCAGTCAGCTTATTCGAGCATAAATATTCGCATCGTACCTAAAGAGACCTAAGAAAAACACCACCCTGTAACGAGAAAAAACCGTTCACATGCGTTAATATATTCCAGGTGATGAAAGAAAATAAAAAACATGTAAACCAACATTTGTGCATCCCAAAATATTATACCCACTCGGTTGTAGGTACTAAAAGCCCTTGTCTCTTCATACACATGCCATACACTTTCCAAGCATTCAAAAATGGGTACCTACTTTCTGGGGATGCGGGGACGGCTATGGAAATATGAATAATTTACAAGATATGTAAATTTTAAACCCCGGCTCGAGGCGACACAGAAGATACAGATACAGAAATAAAAAATAATAAAACGACACATACCACCAAAGGGAAGGCAGCAAAAACACAAGGGAGACCTTGCTGAGCCAAGTGAAACAGTACACAGTCCTCATCCAAAGGGATGACAGTTAGCACCACCTTGTCATCTTATTCTCTTCGAAATGTGGCAATGAGAGGAACGTTATTCAACTTTTGAGCTGGAAATTTATTTCATTTCGTTTCTAGCAAAACGTGTGTACCAGCCTACGCCTATCCACGCCCTCTGCCACCTTCGTCATCCCCACCCCTAGAACATCCCATCTAAACATATATTATGGTTTTCGTTGTGGTGGGGATCAAGAGAGCGGTGGCGGTGGGCACTCGCCTGATGGGCGTAAATCCGTCGTGAAAACACATGTGTAGGTATATCTTCTTATGATTATTATTTTTGATACGGGGATTGAAATTAGGGCGAAATTTTCCAGTTATATATTCATTTACATTAAATTTACTTACCACCCCTTGAGATATATCAAGGGTTTGCCAGTTGCGACTGCCAGCGATTACGATAAAACTTTGTATGCTGCTTGCTTTTTCAAATGGAAAAAAAATTCCTCCCCTGCCCTGCCCTTCTCGGTTTGTGCTCGGTTTATTATGAAGGTCTTACAGCTTGCTGATGGGGTAGATATAAAGCGTGGATAGAAATCGATGTGTAACCGTCGATTAAGGGTTAAAATTTTAACTCCCCCTTGATACGACCATACTACGTTTACCTGAGTGTCCTTGGAGATAAGCTTGTGTTATTTCTGTCAGAACTGTGCGATTGGAAAAACCACCCTTGATTACACATCTTAAATAAACTGTACCTAGGTACATCAGATTTGGTATTGTTGTTCGGTATAACACGGCAGGAAAGTAAAAGGTGAGACGAGTGGTAAAAGTCTGTAATACACTGAAAAAAAAACTAACTTAAATCCAAATGCGAGTACTTCTCTAATGGATTTATAGGGCAAGTATTGAGGTCGTGTATAAGGTCGAGGTTTTCATCAAACTTAACATTTCGAAGATCGAGAAGTACTGAAAAGAAGTTTTCTAATACCGTCTGTGCATCTATACGCTCACTGTTATACGTCGAGCAATTAAGGGATTAAAGTTCTGTGACATGGTAACACCGAGCGGATAACTTTAACTCGCCAAATTTGGTCTTTAAGAGACGGATAACTTCATAACACCCATCATGCATACATTTCATAATAACAGTTTCAACAACAAGCATATTTTTCATCAATCAGTGCATGAGCCGTGTGACACAAGTAGGTATAAGAATACTTCCACGATTTGATTACGGGGTTGCCGTACTTTCAGTGGTACAGACTGAAACTATTATGATATGTTTATTAATATTAAAAGTTATCCAATGGACAAGTTTTTTTATCCGTGTGCTAGCTAACATGTATTTTATTAATAGGGCTGAAGGTGTTTACTCTCGCTCATGAAGTCCCACGGGTGACGTCCAGTTGAAACTGGGGGTACCTGTAGGCAGGCATTTTCGGAAAAAAGTAGCATCGCCCTAATTTGCTTGGTTTTTTTGCCTTCACAATTTCTTTAAAACTCCAAACTTCTTTTTCGATTAAAATTTCACATTTTTTTCTATCAGTGTAGAGTTGAAAAAAATATTCTTCGGAGAGTGTTGCAAGTAGGTATATATAAAGCTACACAGTGAAATGCAATTTATTATTGCAAGTTTCCTTCTTCCGAACAAATCGTAACGGGTATAAAAGAGTTAAGATTTCTGCACAGAGGACATGACTTCTCTCCTTCTTTCGCAGTCTCAACGGTCTTGGTGAATACATTTAAAAATGATTACTTCCCAAAAACGAAGAAAAACTATTTCTCTACAGTATTTTCCGTTTTCCTGTTTTTTTTTTTTTTTGTTTTAGGTATCAGAGATTATAGTTTGCTCACTCCTCCAAGGACCTTCCAAAAGGTGATTTATTTAATATTAGTGTTATTTTAAGTTGAGTTTATAACATGGTTTTTAACTTTGTAACATTTTTACAGCCTCAAAGAGTTTGTTAGTACAAAAAAAAAATAAATCAAACAAACAAAGGATATAACAAGTATATGGGTATGAGATAAAGCAAGTGGGTTAGACTGAGAGAGACATATTTGTGGGATTTTGCTTTATTGGTTTGTAAAATTAAAGTTCGGTGTAAAAACTAACAATACCTATAGAACATGTTCTTGAGATGATTTTTTTTTTCTTAATTTTTTTTTCTTCTGTTTTGTTGAACGAATAAAGAAAAGAATTTGCTTTTCAAAGACAGTAACCTATACTCCTCGAGATGGAATCTTAAGAATGATTTACAGAGTAATTCATATAAAGGATAAGGTACCTATTATAGCTAGGTGCTGTTATTTTTTTTTTATATCAGGGGCAAATGGTAGTGTACGAAAAATAAAAAATAGGAAATAATTTGATAAAGTTCATCGTTGATTCCTTTCTTGGGTGGAATTTAAGAGTAAGTAGAGTACACAATTTTAATGAGCTTTTTGATGGAATTTGGTTTCGGAAATACATTTACAAAAAATTCCATGTTCAATACAACAATAATAACGAGTTACACCAAATTGTTATATTTAACATGGACTTTTTTTTTAAGCGAAGATAAAAATATACTCAAAAACAGAACTATTATTTTAACTTTTCTCAAAAAAAAAAAAAGAAAACATTTGCATCTAGTTTTCAGTTTTTGACTAAAAATTGATAAGAGCACTGAAAAATGAATATTAATAATGTAAAATTTGGACACAATCGGTTTGAACACAATTGTTTCCTTATTTTTTGTTTCAAAATTTTGTGTTGTAATTTTTTTTTTTTAAAGAAGTGATTTCTGGCTTTAAAAAAAGTTATAGCATGACATTGTAAGTGTTACCGTTGTTTTTTAATATTTTTTTTCTGTTTTAAGTTCATTTTTTTTTTTTTTTTGAATTGCCCATCCTGGCTAAAAGGATTGGAGGGAGGGTTAAATAGACTTCGCTCCTATACGTTTTTTTCTTGTCTCGACCCACCCTACACGCTCTACCTTTTTATTCAAACTTATGCAAATCACCCTTTATAATGTTGTCAAACATGTTGCTATGTTAATTTAACAATGCATTTAATATTATTGAAAGTGAAGCGTGGTAATTTTGCAAGATACTTGTTTCCTCCAATTTTCCTTTAAGGTTTAACACTGAATTAAAATTTTGTTTTACTTGGGATAAATCTACCAAGTTAGTATATACATAATGTACAGTACAGCTGTATAAGTATATTGCAAATATGGGAGTCTGTAGAGATTGTTATCAAAATTGACATATGGGTAAGGGTATGATGGGGAAGACGAACAAATTTGTCTCGCATTTCTGGCAAGCAGCCTTAATCACTAAAGTGTTTTTTTTTTAGCTTGAAACTTCAGAATTTTTGCGATTCTTTTGAAGGAAAGTTTTGATTAATAACTACTAAAAATAGACAGTCAGTATTCTCCTTCAAGTAATATTAAATCATATTACTCATATATTCAATACAATTCTAACTACATTTATTTTCCCTGATAGCTGGAAGAGTGCAAAAATCTTAACAATACCAAAAACCTCTTTATCTGGTAATCATGAATACCGACCAATTGCTATACTTCCATTTTTAAGCAAAGTTCTTGAAAAAATAATAGCCAAACAAGTGAAAAAGCACATTGAAGATCATAATCTTTTAACTGCTTTTCAATCAGGATTCAGGGCTAAGCACAGTTGTATTACCGCTACACTTAAGGTCAGTGATGACATACGGGCAGGTTTTGATAAAGATTGGACAACGATCTTAGTATTTTTAGATTTTTCGAAAGCTTTCGACTCAGTTGAGCATAGAATATTAATTCAAAAATTAAAAGAGCAATTTGGGTTTGAAAGTACTGCTTGCAATCTCATTACTTCATATCTTCAAGGACGATCTCAGGCTGTTTTTAGTGAACAAAAAATATCTTCATGTTTACCGGTTCCGTTAGGTGTTCCTCAAGGATCTGTTTTAGGCCCATTGCTCTTTTCGTTATTCATTAATGATATTTGTAATGTTATAACGACTTGCAAATTTCATATATATGCAGATGATGTGCAGATTTATTTATCATTCCCGAAAACATTAATACAAACTTGTATATCAACATTAAATGAGGACTTAAATAACATTTTTATGTTGTCTAACTTAAACCATTTGCACCTGAATGCATCAAAAACGAAGGCTTTGGTCGTTGATAGAACATCTCTAGACACAAATATACTTAGTTCCGCCTCTTTTGATTAATGGTAACATTTTACAGTTCTCCACAAAAATTAAAAATCTTGGTATCCTTTTAAACCAACAAATGACCTGGAACGACCAAATCAACAAAGTTTTTTCAACTACGTATGGGATTCTTCGTAGCTTGAGCCCTACAGCTAAATATTTATCAACTGGAGTTAAACTTAATCTTGTTAAATCTTTAATTTTACCAGTATTTCTCTATGGTTGCGAACTTTTTGCTGACATGGACTCAAGCTCACGAAGAAAACTGAACGTAGCCTATAATAGTTGTGCTAGGAATTAATTAAGTTAATAAATACAAATAAATACAAATAAAGTGGCAGGAACCGTCAAATGTTAATTTTCAAACACAAAGATTTGTAAAATTTGGATGATAGGTAGGTAACCTATCTTTTTTTTTTTTGATTATGTACCCCATTTCACCATAAAAACAGAAATATGTTGAACAAAAATTTTTTCTAAAGCTGTTCCCTAAAATAAAAGCGTTAAAGACAATAAATTAAAAGAAATTCAGTATCTACAAATTTTATGCTTACGAAATTTTGAGTTTGAAAATATTTTTTTTTTTCAAAATCTTTTGATCTAGAAAAAAAAATATATAAAAAAGAATCTGATATTTTTAACATGTTACTGTTGGCATTGTTTTCTAATCATATTTGTTCTATGTGAGTATTTTTTTTTTGTTTTTTTTAGAAAATTGTACCTCCAAGGATATGTGCTGTGCCTCGTAGACATTTATTTCACAAATTTCAATATTCCGAAAATAGATGATTAAAAACAAAAAGACAACCATCATACATAATAGCAATGTCACTCTATCACACTTTCGGTAGATCTCGATTCCACAGCAGCAGCAATATAAAATTAATTTTAGCTTCTTGGCAATTTTATTGGCAATTATTTACGAGCATACATTCATGTTGATAACTCGACTAATGATGATGACAGTATATAATGGCTATAAAATATTAATTTGAATAAGACACTTTAATAACAAAAGAAGCAATAAAACTTATTTAACTCAATAAAATTTCGATAAACGTTTTATTTTTGTTGAATAAATTCCAATCAAACGACAAAACGTTGAAAAAAAAAACTTGAATAAAATGAAATCCCTCTTCGAAAAATAATAATTTACGACTCAAAATATAAACCTACACACAAATGTTTAGTCATGATACCTATCATCGTACACCACACATAATGTCTTGCGATAACCTTTGATCAGGCTTTGGCCATAAACAAAAAACTAATAATGTCCTTTTTGCTTTTTGAACATACACTCACCGCATACATTTTTACCACCACAAATCATTTTGTAAAAAAAATCATAGCCCAAAACCAATTTTCAAATATAGAAATAAACTTTCAAATGAAAAACCTTCATTTAAATAAAATACCGATTTATTGTTGACGCCTACTATGTTTAAAGGAGTGCCTACCTATTAAAAAAAAAAAAAAAAAAAACCACCCACAAAATTGATCCCCAATTTATTCCTTTTTAATATAAACAAAACTTCCATTGAGATCCTTTGGTATAACTATGTAAAAAACAATTTGAAGGAAAGAGAGAAGAATAAAGTTAATTAAATTATAACAAAATGGCTTTTGTTATCCAAAATAATTTAAATTTTCTTGGAAAAATTAGAAAAAAAAAAATAAATGTCTGGAATATCCACCCCCGGTTTTAAGATAATCAAAAATCTTCTTCTTTTTTCTCTTCGAGGACGAACTTAAAGCGTTGCTATAAATCTATATCTAATTTTAAAAGAATTTGTATAATTTTGTTTGTGTGTGTTAAATTTAAAATGCAAATCCTTCCTCACATGAAGCGATAATGATGATTACGAATATTTTTTTTTTTTTTATCAAAAATGCCGCCCTATTTTTAGGTGAACACAACACGCACATTTGTGGATTCAAAAAAAAAATAAAATTTAAAAAAAATTGTATCTCTGTGTACACAATTTAATTTAACATAAATCACCCAATTTACTCTGATTTTGTGACATAATGGCAATTGTGGTGCACGAGAATGAATAACTATAACAAAGGACGACGAGATAGCAGGGAGTATAGGTATGGATTGTGAAGCAGCCCATCCAGGATATATGTGTTGTGTATGTATCTATCTGCCCGCACGCACGCCATACCCTGGGGAAAGATTTAAACAATTTATTAAACGTCCAATTGGTATGTCGTGGCGTGGTGGCTGTATAGTAGTGGTGGTGGCGGTTAAGGGTATATTGGCAATGGCGGCATTCAGTTTGATACTTTTTTTTCCTCATTTTTGTATATATTTGTTGGTTACAATTTATTGGCAATTATTTGTGCTGCTGTGTTCATATTTTTTTTTTGCACCGCAAAATGATGGCATTGTAACAAACGTCAAAAAGCTAAAAGATATAGACATTTCCCGTGTCCCTTTACAATTCTCTAACCCGATGCGGTGTATAATCTCTTTTTTTTTTTCGGTTCGAAGGACGATATGGAAATATTTATGTACCTACATACCTTCGCAGCACATAGGTACATAGATAATAACATTAGCAGCGATTGGCCGAATGATAGTGATGGAAAATTAATAAAAATATTGTACTGACCTCAATTTTTGAATTCATTAATTTTATTAGCTTTATTTATACGCCATCAGATGGGCATAATAATATTAAATATTATGTTAGGTAGAATATTTTCTACTTGGATTAATTAGGTTGATGCAGCATTGGGATTCTGATTCTTTGTTCTCTTTCTATTTCTCTTTTCTGTATCTTTTTGAAGGGCCATTTTTTTTTTACTTTATTCACTCATGAGTACTCAAGCATTAAATTGAAAGCAAAAAAAAATAACTTGGGTTAAGTGCGAAGGCCATATTTCTATGCACTGTGATTATAGTTAAAAACATCAAGAATATGAAGCAATAACAAATTATTATCTCTTGACCTCTTCTGACCAATTTAAAGATTACACAAACAAATCATAATAGGGTTGGATCATTAATTTTATGTAGGGTTTGTGTATTTTATATATATATATTTTTTATTCTTTTTTTGAGATGATTATTTTGTCTATATATCTACTGTAGGGTGTGGCACGATGTCTCAGAGCTCATTAATTTATATGCTGGGTTGGCAAACTTGTAAGACATACATATCTTTATTTTTTGGGTTGTTAAAGGTTCTTGGGTGAGTAATTTTGATGTGTACCTACAAGGTACAATGGTACATCCTACGTGGGCAATTTAATGGAGGTAAAATGTTGGAAGTTGTTAAAGAAGTTATGTACCTATTTTTGATTGAACTTTTTTGTTTAGGCAATGGGTTCTGTTCATCAAAAAATAGAAATTTTAAACAAAAATACACCGTTTTCTCTTTTATTAATAACTGTAGGTATCACCTAGAGCTTCCTTTATTTCCGTATCCATAAAAAAAAAACGTAATCAATTAGCCTCAAAATAATTTTATTAATTAATTCTTTTGAAATTATTAACCCTACCATCCATTGCAAGTGTACCTACCACCTACTCTCTTTTAGTCGAAATTATAATTGGCCTACACAAGCGTAATTATTTTGATTTCTTTGCAGTGGCGGACTTAGGTTCGCTGCCGCCCTAGGCCCGGTTGAGTGCAACTAGTTGAACATTTATAAACACATTCCAACAGTTGCCAATATACAACCTCATATACTCAGTTAATCTGTCAATTGAGAATGAGTTATTGAGTTTGAGTAAACTTATGGATTATTTCAATAAACATTTCATTCGGAAAGAATTTCATCTGTATAAAAATTGGAAATATTCGTAAAATTTCTTAAAAATATTAATTCAATATTTTATTAGTAACAAAAGCCTTTTTGGGAAAAAAAAACAAGGGTCAAAGCCTCAAGCTATGAAATATTGCCGAAAAAGGCATGAAAAACTTCAGTTGGCAACGCTGGCTATGATGCAGGTGTTCATTTTCTTAGATTTCCACAAAAAAAAATTGCCCATTCGGAGCAGACTTTATGTTTTTGGGGTTGCTGAATCCGAATCTGAAATCAGTTTTTCCCAATCACCTCAGGTTTTTTTTTCAAAATCTCCAAAAATATGCAATTTTTATATTTTTTTTTTTGTTGGCTATTTTACTTTGCTTATTTAAACATTCAGCGACCCAAAAACATGAAATACACTTGATCTGTTCCAAAAGCGCAATTTTTTTCTTTTTTGTGAAGCTGTGTAATGGAAAGAAAATTAACAGGTTGATAGGACATAGTTTTATTAAATTTAAAGATTTGCGAATAAGGGCGATAGTTGCAAACCATGAAATTCTGAAGAATCAATTAGAAATTTTTCCAAATCCGTAGTACTGGACAGCTTGAAAAATGGCGCCACCACAAATTGTCAACTTGTGACTACTATCCATTTTATACACAAAATTTATTTACGTGCCTTATCGTTTATTTCATAAATTCTCAAACTTAAATGATTTATTGTCCACTTTGAGAATTAATTTTTTTTCAGCGCCCCCAAAGAAAGAGATAAAATAATACAAAATATTCAATAAAATTTAACTTTCTCGACAAATTATCCATCGGCTCCCTAAACTACTTTTTTCAGTAAATATTATCAGGTCTGTTGCCTATCCCCTGTGACCCACTAACGCCCACAGGGGTATCATCGCTCACTTTGAGAATCAATTATTTTGCAGCGCACCCAAAGAAACAAAACTAGAAAAATTGTTTTGTGGTTTTTTTTTTTTCAATAAAATTACCTCTCACCACACGCCCTCCCTCCATCTGTGGGTCACTAGCTTCAACTTTGAGAAACGCCGGTTTGTATTATGAATTCTTATTTAACTTTCGCCCGAAAATTTTGCCGCCCTAGGCCCGGGCCTAACAGGTCTAAGCCTAAATCCAGCACTGTTTTTTTGTATCTCCACAACTTGGTACCTATAGGTACTTTAATTTGTTTTGCATTTCAGATATTGGACAAAAACATTTTTTATCGTTATTACCTATATAATTCAAACATAGCTAAATAATTTTCTCTTTCGTAAAGAGCTTTTTGTAAAGTGTAAACAGGTGAAGAAATTATTTTTTTTGTTCTTTGTTACTGGAAAAATAAAATTATTATTTAAATTTTGAACAACTAAATTGTTTCTCTGATTTAATTCATTCATTTTTGTGAATAAATTTAAATGAATGAATGTATGTATGAATGAATGAATGAATGAATGAATGAATGAATGAATGAATCAATGAATGAATGAATCAATGAATGAATGAATGAATGAATGAATGAATGAATGAATGAATGAATGAATGAATGAATGAATGAATGAATGAATGAATGAATGAATGAAAGAATAAATGAATGAATGAATAATTGAATGTATGAATGAATACATAACTAAATAAAAAACAATTAAATAAATAAATAAATAAAAAGTAGGTTAATACATTAATAACTAAATAAATAATCAAATAAATAAATGAATGAAGGCACGAATACATAACTGAATTTATTTATTTATTTTAACTATAAATGAATTATATCTAATTATATAAAACTATCTGACCATGCGAACTTCGTTCCGCCTTAAAATAAGCAATTATTTAAAGAAAACTAAATTATAAACCAGATTTAAGAATAAAATGATACAAATACATTTTTCGACAAAAAAAAGTGTGAACAAAGTTATAAGTAACAAAAAAAAAATATTTTTATTTTATGGCGGATACCTGGTCATGCATGTAGTTAATGATTAAAGTTGAAAAAAATGAAATCTGAGAATCTTTGAGACAAAAAACGGATTAAAATTTCTAAAACAAAAAGGATTATATAAAAGAAAGAGTTTGTTCTGTTAATAATTAATTAAGTCCTTTTTTTTCAGTTCTTTTCTTTGAAATTGTGTTTTAAGCAATTTATTCAAGAACAATGTTTCTAAATTCTTCAAAATTGAAATATGTATAATTTTTGTTTTTCTAAAAATTAGATTTGAATAAAACTTCAAAAAGAAAATACCTACACTGTTTCGCGCTTAACCAAAAAAAATCACATATTTCAACCCCAAGCTTTCATTAATGTCTGCATCCGTTTTGTTTTTGCATACAAAAATGAGCAACAAAAAACAAAATTCATTTCTCCATTTATAATCCTTGCATACTATATAAATCCTTTTTTACTCGCGTATTTCTGTCATTGTTACGGATTTTTTCTTTTTTGTTTGTGGAAAAAAGCGGATTTAATACAGTCGTATACTAGTGATGGCGGAACTCTGTTCTCTTATTTTTTTTTTACCTCTTGTTCCTTTGAAAGTTTTAATGAAGATCCGGCATGAAAGCTACATAGTTGCCATCACCACCATCAACCACCAATACGGCCAACAAACACTTTCCATTCCAACTCCAAATATCATTTTCACGGTGAGTTAATCCCACATCCATCCCATCAACGTTTTATGTGACTTTAACGAGCTAAAATATCTAGCGCCTGTGCAGGGGGATTTTAGGACTCAAAAAAAAAAAAAAAAAAAAGTGATGTGTATCCCGTTTTAACAATGTTGAAGAAATTTACATTGGATAGAATGCGTTTAGACCATTTGGATGCAAATTACCAAAAGTAATGGTTATCCTTATTACTCCGCAGGAACAAAATGGCTTAATGTCGTATTTAAACTAAGTGGCTAATTTGCTAGACGAATAAATGTGCGGGTTCTTTAAAGGAGTCCACATAAAATTAATTCTTTTTTTTTTGAATGACTGCTGCCAAACTTGATGTGAAGAAGACCAAAGGGTATGTCTGCGTGTGTATGATGTAACCTTATGGAAAATTACGCAGAGCGAGTTTAAGTAAATTATTTTTCAGATGGTAGTAGTTGTGTCGGTAAGTGCATATTCCCTCCTTGATCATGATGAACATACACAAACACCATCCACACAACAACAGAGCCAAATTAATATACCATTAGAACTTGGCACTTTCCTCTGACGCTCTTCAACATCATCACATGAATATAAATTGACTTCAATTGTTTCTGGTCATTTTTTCACAACGACCAACGACATGACAACCGCAACAATAAACCAGCACGATACTCGTACATGTAAAATATTCATAAAAATATATACATACATATATGAGTACCTATCTATGGATAGACAGCTTCATAAACATCAGGCATGAAAATTGAGTGAATTTTTGGCTCTAATTGCCAATTTACGGAGGGACATGGAGATGTGAGTAGATAGATAGATATATATTCTACTTTGTTCATTGACTTCAATTAGTTGAAAATAATAATTTTCATTGTTGCTATAAAAAAGTTGAACAATAATGTGAAAAAGATAGTTGAATTTAACTTTTTTTTTGTCCTAATCCGATTAGAAACTTGCTTAGAATTAAAATCAGGTATGAGTTGTTTTTAATTTGTAACTTTTTGATATCAAAGGGGTAAAAAATTATGTAGCTTAAGTCTGGCTGAAAATATTGTTGAAAGAAAAATGTTAAATTAAAGATCACTGCTAGGTGTCAGATGCCTGCTGTTATAGCTCAAGCAAATTATTGAGGGTTATGCTGAGTTCCATGAAAACGCTCTAAAACGACGCGACGTCTTAACCAAAACAATATCGTCGGCCTTATTATGTACTTCCAAATTTAAAATTTTATAGGAAAAAATGAGCATGTCAACTTGGAGGATAAGATTTTTAGGTGATTCCCTAGAGGGGAAATCGAGATTTTTTTTAGCTCAAAAAATAACGGTAGGTACCTGCCCTACAACCGTTTCGAAAAAAAGGTTATTTATCTCGAAAACGGCTCTAACGATTTTTTACCTAAACCTTTAAATAACGGTTCTGTTTTTTTTTTTTTTTTGACTTTTTCGTTCACGGCTTAACCGATTTTGATCGAAATATTTGCCCGGAGGTCCTTTCAAGTGGAAATAATACTGCATATAAATATTTTCAAAATAACATATTTTTTGGATTAAAACAAAAAGATCAATTTTTTATTTTTAAATAATCTTGAAAACGGGTTGATGATTTGTTTTTGAGGTTATGGTTTAAGTTGTATATTATTAAATTCCTAAAAATGGCATAACAAATTTTATTTCTAAAAATATTCAAGGAACTTTATACATACATAAAAAATTATTCTGTAAGAAAACCGCTCCAACTATTTTTGATCTTTAAAATTAGACGAAACTTTTACTACAACAGCAAGTTCGTGCAATCTAGTCGTGCATTTTATTTCGTTAACAGCTAACAACAATATTGTCAAAAAAAAATATGTTTTTGGCCTTAAATTTTTTTTTTTTTGAAATTTAAATTTTTTGAAAATGGGTTAATGATTTTTGAGATACTTCTTTCTTATATATCAATAAATGTTTGAAATTGGAGTCTCAATTTTTTTTTATATCTTAAGAAAGTTTATATACAGGGTGCTTTTTAATTTTTAATAAGTTTTTTTTTCATTTTAAGTCAATTTTTTAGAAATTGCCCCTCCCCGTGTGTTGCCTATACAGTTTTTTTTTCTTAGAAATGTAAAATATTGTTATACCTGGTACATAAATAAAGTCTTCAAAATGCTAAGAAACTTGAACCGCAAGATGAATTTCGTGCGATTCTGTAGTTGTTTTTTTTATTTTAGCTTAGATAGTTCGGCAGAGACAAAAAAGATTTTTAATTAATATTAAATTTCGTAGACATATTATTTTATCTAATTTTATTTTTTTTATTTAATTATTCTTACTTACTTTGATGAAATATAATAAAATATTCAATTCAATTTTCTTTGATTTTTTCAATATAAGCATTACATAAATTATTTAAAAAGCTTAACAAAGCATGGCTTCATAGGCCGTCTTAAGGTAAAAAAAAATAACATTAACCAAAGTTAAAATTAGTAATTAATTAAAAAAATTAACAATTTTTGTGACATTCCAAAAAAAAAGTTATTAAAAATAAGGCTTTTAGTTTAGCGAAAACAAAATGTCTGCTAAGTCTTCTATTTGGCTGATTTATTTCAGTAATGTATAGAATTTTTATTATGAAAAAATCTTCGTTTATTAACATTGCCAAGCCTCGGGCACAAAAATTCTAGCTTTAATGATTAGGAATTCTAATCTGGTTAGATATAGTAGTTCACACTAGGTATTCATCATGAAATCTATGTAAGATGAACTGAACTTAATAGAAATTGCGTCCAAGTGAGATCGGACGAAACGCCAAATATTTTAGGAACAAAAAGCTTTTTTGAATCGAAAACAAAATATGTTTTTTCAGAAATTATTGACCAAATCTATTGGATAGCTTTTAGTTTAGCTAAAACAAAGAACATATATGTAAATACTTCGATCTCAAACATACTTTTCTTTTATAAAAATCTCTCAAATAAAAGCCAAAAGTTAAAACTTTCTATGATTAATTTCAACAATAGCGATGTATTATGTATGTCTGACCCCTATAATAATAATAAATGATTTTGTTTCGATTCTAACAGTTTTTCAAGGTTAAAACTTATTCGTGTATAGTTTATATTTCTATATAAAAAAACTTCTTAATTCATTTTTAACTATTTTGTAAAGGAAACAAGTTTTATGGGAATAATTAAAATAAACATAACAATCATAACAAAATGCAAGTCATAATAAAATTTAATGTTATTTCATAGTAATTTTGTTAAATGCACAAAAATACAGTTAAAATTTGAGAGGATTTGTCAATTGTCATGTATACACCTTACAGAAGCAATTTAAAACTCAAATACTTTCATAAGTCTATATTAGGTATGACGAGTAGCTCATAGATCATAACCAACCATAATTTAAACGTCTTTATTTAGTAGATATGTTAGAACAAACATTTTAATGTGAAACTTAACATCGGAAATTAAAATGTTCACACCTTAAAAAAGGCTCTATAAGTCAGCTTAATGAAATCATCACACATGAATAAGACCATAAATAATTTGATGTGCACTTGCTCTGGGGTCATAACTTCTTCAATTTATTTTTTTTTTTTTTTTTTTACTGTTTTTTTATTTTATTGCGGTCTGGGAATGAAATATCAAAGTAATAAAACGGCAAGAAAACCTATTTTTGTTTTTCAAGAAAGCACATCATTTTTAGCAAATAGACTAAACGAATGTAAAGAAAAACTCTTGGCCAATAAACATGTTTTTTTTTTTTTATAGTTGTCGAATTTTGTTTTAACGGCAACGCGTTGTTGCATGATTGTGTGTAATTAACATAAACAGTGACAACACTCTGAGACATAAAACCCAAACAATTATAACAACAAAGTGTAATAATTGTATAGAGCAGATATTTAATGGAAAAGGAAGCGGTGACAAGAGCGTTTTTTTTTTGTTTTTGTTTATTTCTTGGTATTATTAAGTTCAAGACCATGGTTGGACATAAAGTTTAATGACTTTCGTAACAAAAAAAACAAAAAACATTAAAACAAGTTAAGTTTGCGAAAAACTAACTGAAATAATAAATATTCATAGCTAAATTGTTGACAATAAAATTCATCAATTTTTACTTCTTTCTTAAAAAAAAAATCGGATGTTGATATATGTAGTAATACATTCTCAGAAAATAAAAATATGATCTCTGAAAGATTGTGAAACGCAGAAGTATTAGATTTCAGGCTTTAACCTTGTAGACAGTTTGTTAAAAAAAAAAAATAGATAGGTCGAAAATTTTATAGCTTTTCGATGGATAGATAGATATTATATACCTACAATTTATTTATTGACATTTTTTAAAAGCTATAAATAACATTTTGCTCCTATTCTTAGGGCCACTTGCACAGAAGTTTTTTGACAGCGGTAACTCCTGATTTATAAATAATTAAAGCTATCTGACTGATTTGAATCAAATCTTGTTGCAGCAAAATATTTTTTCTCTGTCTCAGTTTAAAAAGTTATCTTCTCCTCGTTCTCTGGATAAATACTTAAACTCGGAATAGCTCTCACATAAAATTTTAGAATGAATTTCTACGAGAAAGCAAGTCAAAGCGTTAGAGTTTGTTTATTTTTCAATGTGTTTTGTGTTTGTTGTGTTGGTGATTCTGGAAAAATATTCTAATCTGCTTGTTATTTATATCCGTTTGTGCAGTTTAACAATGAGAAGTTTTGAATTTGTGAAAAACAACAACAACTTAAAGGCGCTACCACCAATTGTTAACGAATTAATTTTTGTAGGTATTTTTAATTCGTTTTATTTTTTGTTTGGCTGGAGATATATACATAGCTATTTCAAGGGGTACCAAGCCCTATCATCAGTCTCCTTTTTAGTGGTGCTGAACTTTAATCCAATTTTATTATGAAAAATCTTTCTATATCATGCGAGATTTGAACCCGCGCATCAGATTTGCTCAGTCTTCGAAGCCGTATGCACTACGAATTCCGCCACAGACGTCACAGGTCGAGATGTGAGGTTTGTTTATCAAATTATCAAATACATTTGGAGCATCAGCATTTTTATAAGCACTTTTTTAAAGTATCCTGTGTTGTTCTGCCTCCATTTTTCTCCATGTTTGTTTAGATATCTTTAAATAATATTCCAGGCCTATTATTTTTAAGAGATTTCCCCATATCCAATTTTGTGACATATCAGTTAAAACCTTAAGAATATCCAAATAAAATGCAAATCCTTGATATTTATTGCAGGTACGATATAATTAATCATCAAGCCTTTTAGCAAATATTGATAAAAGGTTAAATTTCTATAACGATAACCCCTCAATCTTTATTGATCTGAATCTCAAATTAAAAAAAATATAAGTATTTCCCTTAGGTTATTTGATATTAAGAAAAAAATCCATTTATAATCATTTCTAAACAAATTTATTTTTTATTTTTTTTTTTTCAGGTAAGCATCTCTAATCCCAGCAGCAAATATCATCCCATCTTCGGATACCCACAAACTGTAAGAATCACGAAATATTGTTTAAGAAAAAAAAATAATATCTCTATCAACCCGCTATACTACTACTTCTTCGTCCCATAAATACATATCTACCATACCTAACCAAAACTGTCGTTATATCGATATCATTCCTTCCAATTGGCCAATCAGTAGTATACCAATAACTCGATAAGACAATTTACCAAGCATTTCCTCCCTAGACACACATTTCCTATCTCAAAATAAAAAAAAAATATGTATATACGTACATCTAAGAATATCTTTTCCATCACAGTGCTCAGTAAATTTGAGTAAAAAAAAAAATAAAAAAAAATCAAATACCTACAAAATATTCCAATAAATCCAATTGAATTTTCATCATTATTGGCGCTTGCTTGCTTGCTGTTCTATGCTGTGCTTTGCTTGAATCAACACAATTCCCATCACATTTCGCTCTAAATCTGTTATCGATATAGCCATTGTTGCACATCACAAATGACATCGACAATAGTTCCTCGCGACGAACGCGTTCGTTGAGAAAGAACAAAAAGCACTCCCCAGAGCTTTAGTGTTTTGTGTTTTTCTTTCAAAAAAAAAAAAAAAAAAAAAACACAGCTCTTAGATAAACGGGTTATTTCAGAATCCCAAACAAGGATGAGTTAGAAATTCCCTTCCTTCCGCATACTTTCTTCCTCCCTTAGATATCGTCTCGAACTAAAGAATGATTAAGGTCTATATTCGAAGAGCAAAAGCCAATTTTCCGCATGACTTTTCATTGCAGATTCGTTTTGAGCGAAAATATCTTCAAAATACAATGCAAACACTCTCGTCGACTTTAGTGCTAGTCCGTTCCGTGTCTCGCGTCGTGTCGTTGATTTTTTTTGCCCATCCTTGCTGCTTAATTTTTCTGCTCGATAAAATGTCGTCTTTACGAGTATGTGCATGTAGGGACTTAGGGTATAGAGGGAGCGGAGGATTGGTGTGGGTGACTTTTATGTGTGAAGAACACTATTTGCTTTATTGAAAAAATATCTCATTTTCGGTGGACTATACACACAAATAAGAAATACAGATACAGTCTTCCGGTTTGTTGCCAAGAAAATGAAAAAAAAAAAAAAACAAGAATGCTCATAAATGGTTATCTTTTTGACGCGAAATTGGAAGCAAAGCATCCTTTTATATTTTTTATTATTATTATTTTTTTTTATTGAAAAAGAAAAGGATAAATAATGAAATTTTTCAACCGTTTTCTACCTAATGGATTTTCAAAAAGAAGAAAATTGCTGGATTATTATTAATTTTCTCTCTTTCTCTTTTTCTCTTTGGGAAAAATGCTTACAAAGTGATTGAGGAACAGTTTTTTTTTTTTTTTTTAGATTTTCCTAGGGAAACGGCTTTTTCTCTCGCACTTAAAAACCATAATTAAAATGTGTTTAACGAATTGTAACACCTAAAAATATAAGATTATGATTTATTTTGGTCGTCGTCCTTTTAAGAGCAAAAAATATCTTTTTTTTTTGTAGGTAGGATGATTTTAAACCCTATTATTGGAGTTCGTTCAATTGGTTTTTATGATCAGCCTTAATTTTAAAGAAATTTATGGTTTTTATGGTGAAATTGTTTACCTAGTACTTTTTTAACAATCTATGAGTACCGATCTTCTTAATGGATTTGAAAAACATCGTCATAGAATTTGTTCTGAAGTGAAGCTTTAGACTCTGGAATAGCAGTAGGTAAACATAAAAAACCGACAGAGTCGTTAACCATAGGATTTACAAAGTTCTTCAATGTCAAAAAAAAATGTTCTGCTTTGTCGTTTGAAAGCGAGTTTTTGTTGTGACAACCTCCCTGAAGTAATGCAATAAGCAGTCCCGGGAGAGTAGGTCAGAAGCCAATAAGGGTTATGGAGGAGCTTAGGCCGATAATGGGACAACGCCGAAAAGGCCACCTTATGGTGCATAAAGCATTTCTCCCGCTTCCCTTAAAGGAAACAATCATTTTCATCTATCATCTATCACATATCTATCATATCCTGTTATTTCATTTAAAAAAAAAATCAAAATGATTCCCTTTCGAAGCCTATAATTTGGTTTCTCAGGGAAGGATCTTGAATTTTATAAGATTTTTGGATCAAGGAAAAAGTCAATTTTTGCTTCTTAAAATGATAAAAAATGTCAAAACATTGAAAAATTGTTAAAACAATTCGTGAAGTCTATGCGTCCCAGGGGCTAGAACTTAACTAAACAGATGAACACATTCGCTAGAAATTTGGTACAGAGCACTTGGTAGGGAATGACACTTAAGAGGAGAAATTGGAATTTTTTGTCTGATCTCATCTACAACTGGGGGTAGCTGCCATACATTGCCTTCGATTTTTTCACATTGTCTCGCGAAGAGCTGTAAAGGTCTAAAGATTTTGATAAAACGTTGTAAGTTATTGAAATAATAGGTACTTCAGTTCTTGGTTTTGTCACAAAAATTCAAATATCTGAAAAAGGGTTTTGACGAAAAAGTTCTGAAATATTATAATTTGTTTCCTGTTTTTGTAAGTTTTTATTACATCACATAATATGAGTCAATTTTTACTCACATGATTAATTTTTAGAATAAAAAAAAAATGTTGTAAGATCATTTATTTGACATAGCAAATGTGGCACTCACAATCTAAATTAACTGCCAATTAAAATTTTTTCCTAGGAATAAAAATTTTCTGTGATGTGTTTCCATATGTTTTTTGTTTTAAATTTATTTAACATGAATAATTTAACAAAAAAAAAAACTCTAAACCCTTTCGCTTTTTTCTTTGTTTCTCTTATTTTTTGTTCTTTTTTTTTTCTTTGTTTGTGCAAAACACATGTCCGACCTACTGGGCATCCACGAGACTCGCACTGATGCGTAACTTGGCAAAATTATAACAAACCAAGCACAAAAAAAATAAATAAACACATCCAATGGAATGTCTATTTTCTTCATCATCGCATGAACATGATCATCATGGATTGTCTTCACATACAGATACTGTGCGTTGTTCTTCTTGGCCATTTAACTTCGTCGTCATCCGAATTAACGAAAGTAAAAAAAAAAAATATAAAAACTAGCATCTCTTTTCTTTATACAGAGTACGCAAAAAGCCGCACAAAAAGAATTGCCAATAAAAAGAAAATAAAAATATAAAAAAAAAAAAACAGAAAAATAAAAAAAAAAACTATCTGATTCGTTGAACGTTCAAGTAAATGAAGGCTGGTGGAACAGATAAAAAAGAAGAATTTTCTTTATTTCTGTATCCAGCGGCGGCGTTGCCAGGGTGTACTTTTATTTAGCAAAATTAATTCTATTTATGTTTTCAGTAACTAAAGATAATGGCAATTTTCTTATCTCTTAAAAGCTGTTCAATTATTTAAAAGTATTCAACTTAACCTATTTTTTTAAACTGCAGCTCTGAAAACGTTGCTGCAGTTGTACAAAAAAAAGATATTTATTTGAATATATCGTGGGTGCAAAAGAAAAACGAAACAACTCAGCAAATCTCATTTTTCAAAATAGGCAACAGGAAATTGAATGAAAATTTTAATTTTAATTAATTTGTCAAAAGTTCTTTTTTACGACTTTCTGCATGCATTCTTTACTACAAAAGTGCTTCCTGAGTTAACTGTACACACATTTATATCTGGAGTTAACTAACTCTGGTTTAACTCAAGATTAAAAAACTGGCCCTTAATGATGCTTAAAATAAATATTTAAATTTGATGGCTTACAATATTCAGCCCCTCGTTTGTGCATGTCTGCAGGAATGGAAGGAACCTATAGACAGTTGTCCATTTAGACTTTATCTAAGACTTTATATAGACTTTATTTAAGAAATATGCTTCATTTAAAAAAATAAAATCCTATTTTAGTCAAAGTTTAGACAATCAATTTAGGTGTATAAGTTTGACATCTGTCGGGCCCAGAGTTTTTCAGTGTGAGATCATCCACGTTTCGGGTTTAAACCCGAGTTAACGTCTTAAACAGGATTAAGGGTCAGTTGAACAAATGTAATTCATCTACGAACTATACGGATCAAGAATTTAATTCATAGATTTAGGATGATTAACTGAGTTTCAACAGGATTCAAGCATATCATTGGCTAAAAATACATGTTTAAACCTTAAACACTGGTTGAACTTCAGTTAATCTGTCGATATCGGTGAGTAAAAATGTTGATCCTTTTGCACAATGGATAAGTTGTAGTGCAAAAGTAAAGTTAACTCCGACTTAAATCAATAAAATTTGAGTTAAATCTAGATTTACTCAAAAAATGTTTTTTAGGTCACTTTAGATGCCATCCTTCGCTGAAAAACTTATTCTTAAAGTTAGTAAATTATGGTTTAATTTACAACTTAAAAACTGGGGCTGGGAGACAATTTGTTAGCTGTGAGTTACATAACTGTGAGTTACATCTGAACTGAGATATAGTTAGAGCCAAGTCAAACGTGTGTACTTGAGGGTTTTTTGCGCAGTGTTCATGAGCTTGTAAATTTAAAAAGAAAAAAATGTCAATCTTTTTCTATCAAAAAAAAAACTATAATCAACCTACCTACTAGAAATTTTTGAAAAAAAAACCTAAAATTCACATCATTTCACCGGTTTTAAAAACCCGTGTTTAAAATAAAGGTTATACTGTTCTAAATTATGTTTATAAAAATAGATGAATAAATTTGGTGGCACACCGACTCATGAAGAACCAGGGCCTTGTGACTAACAACTCTCAACCATTCCTGCGTGTCTATACCATAGGAATGGAGGGGACCTACAGTTTATTGCCGAATCCAAATGAACAAAACCTCTTAGGCCCATCGCTCACTAGGCAAAGTTGCTCGGAGTTGCTTGCCATCTCTCACTAGGCAATTTCCGAACAACTTTTGGGTTCAGTATTTTTAATTGAAATGTTAAATTGACCTTGTATTTTGGATCAGTGACGATACAAAAGTCGTTCAGTGCGAAAATAAACCTTGTTTTTTCGAGTTAAAAGTCCTCATTTGGCGAAAATTTTGGAAAGTTTCCCAAAAGTTGCTGGAAGTTGCTCGGAAATTGCCTAGTGGGCGAGGGTAGGCAACAAAAAGTTGCCGGAAAAAAGGTCCGCGAGCAACTCCGAGCAACAAAAAGTTGCGCAACTAAAAGTTGCCTAGTGGGCGCTCTCCCATATAAGCTAATGTAATTGGATTGGGAGCAACAATAAGTTGCTGGGGCTAGCAACAAAAAGTTGCCTAGTGGGCGATGGGCCTTAGAGGTTTCTTCACTTCCTCGCAAGAGGCAGTAGCCCTGAAAAAAACTTCTTTTTTTTTTTTGTGTTCAGGTGGAAGCGGCTGGAATTGTCAGCACTAAATAAAAATATATCCACTAAAACCTGGAACCCGATTTAATTCCAAAGATTGAAGTTATTAGCTTTTTTTGTATAGATAAATTCTTGTGTTTTTTTTTTTTTACAAAAATGCCACTTAAAACTTTTTGTACAGCATTCTCTTTTATTTTTTCATATAAATATTGTTTAACCTAATTTTGAAAAAAAAAAGTGTTTAAAAAAGTGCTCTTGTTTAATTTTACCTGATTTTACCCTATACCTATATTTTTTCTGCTTATAATACGGTTAATTTAATTCTCACTGCAAGATCAGTTGCACTTCGATGGTAATACTATTTTGTGTCGCCATTATTTTCGTATAAATTTATTAAAAAAAAAACATACAAAATACAAAAAAAAAAAAAAAACAATAAAACTGCGTTGCTCATCATGAGATGATAGTCTATGAGTTGGTACTTTGATTGTAAATGAATTTGACCTCGGGTTCAATTTATTATTAGTTTTTCTTTTTTAAAAAAGAAAAAGAACTTATTTAAATTTTTATTATTGGATTTTTATTTTAAAAAAAACAGACATTTTAAGCTCTTGGGTGATAAAATAAAGTGATGACATTTTTACATTATTTAAATTGAAATAATTGGTTCAATAAAATGTGCTAGTCATTGAATCACATATGTACATATGTCATTAATTCACGACATCTTGCGACCAAAGATTTGCCAACATAAAATAAATGTTCATCTGGCTCATCACTTGGTATAGGACAAGAGCCAGTGGCAGGCAGACTTACGGTATTTCAGCACGATTCATATATATATTAAGTGTAGTCATTGTCTTAGACCTCCTGAGCATCAAATGGGCACTCATAATTTTAGCTTATAGTTCTATTGGGAATGGGAGGGTCCCAAAGGTCCAAAAAATCCAACTCTAAAACGTGATAGCAGCACGTCTGCCTCTTTAATATATTATATGTACTATATAGTTTCCGTTATTCAAAAATACTAATAGCAGACATCTGCTGCAGTACCTACACGAGTAACTGAATTTTGAAAAAAAGACCACAAAAATCTTCAAAAAAAAAATACGTTATTTTTTGGAGGTAAAATTTTTAAACTTTTAATTTGGATAGTCTACATAATAATAAAAAAAAAATGTTTGGCAGACACATTGTGAAGGACCTACCTTTTTAACAGAATTTTGAAGAGAAAAAAGTCCTTCAAAATTTTCAAACAAAATTCAGTGTTTCTTCCAAATGAAAAAAAAGTTACTATTATCAAAGCAATATGTCTAGTTTTTACACATGTTAAGCTCTATAGTATGCTTTATTAAAAAAAATTACTGGCCGACACCTGGTGCAGTACTTATTATTTAACGGAATTTAAAAAAAAAGGATTCGAAAAATCTCCAAACAAATTCTGCTAATTTCCCACAGCAAGGGCAATTTTAGGGGATTAGGGGAGTATTTGGATGAAAATATTTTATTAACGTTTGTTGCCATTTTGTGACGCTATAAATTAAATTCCATCGAAGGATAGCTAACAATGTCGATGCATTAAAACAAACCTCTTAAAAATCAAAAAATTTTGAGATTGAGATGGACTTCAACGCAGGCTAAGTTGACGCGACAGGAAATTCTAGGCTAGGATGCAGTCAACGTTCTTGATAAGTCTGTTTGACCTACAAACATTAACAAGGTGATTACACGTTGATGCTTAAATTCCTCAATGCGTGTGCCAGCCAACGCAGCTGTCAACGCATTAACAGTATTTTGCGTTGACGATCACATGATTTGGGCCGACTTTGGGACATAATTTGATTTTTTTTTTTTGACCTCATAAAGTTTGTATTAACCGTCCAATCGAAGTTTTAGTAGTTCGTAAGCAAAAAACTTTACAACAAAATGTACAATGAGAAAAACAACCGATTATCAACAAAGTAGTCAATATTTTCGATGCATATTAAAGGTGGGGAAGATTAGAGCAGTTGTTAGGACCCAGGATAATTTATGCATCTTGAAATTGAAAATTTTCATAACTTTTCGGTGCCGCTCGTTAAACGAAAAGCAGTTCACACTAGTTATTCATCATGAATTCTATGTAAGATGAACTGAATTTAATAGAAATTCCGTATTGACAAGGCCCTCACTAGTTAACTGATGAGTCCAAGTTAGATCGCCGGGACGAAAAGTCAATTTGGATGGACTTAAGGCCGTTAAAAGCTATTTTGAATAAATAATTCAACAAGTCCCAAAATAGGGCTAAGTCTTCTACTTGGCTGATTTATTTCAGTAGTATATAGAATTTGTTTTATTAAAAAATCTTCGTAAAAGCAGAAAAGTAGAGTTCGTTCAACAGAAAAATTCTTCCACTGACATTTTGTCCTGTGTGCAATGATGGCAAATGGAATGAAATAAAAACTTCCCCCAAATGAGAAAAGAATACACTTTACTTCTTGAATGTCAAATTAATTTCAATTGCATATCACATTTATCGTTAAAGCTTATAGACATTGTGCCTAACCTGCAATTGACATCGTCAAAGGACTCTCTTGAGTACACAACACACTTTTACAACACTTGAATTTCGGTCCTATATCAATGTGCCTGATTGCATCGCGCAAGGCCATGATATCAATCATGATGGTAAAAACCAAAGTGGATCTATACACATACATACATATGTACCGCATCAGAGAAAGAGGATATGATATATCGAACATAGCAAACGAATGAACGCACACTCTTGGCAATTTCATTTGGAGAGATTGGGTGGGGGTGGATGCGTAAAGGTGGAAATTCAAAATCACAGGAAATAGGATATACCACTGCGAGTGCCATAACATAATATACGTATTTAAGGTTGTCCCGAGAAAACTGCACATTGTGCACCAATTGATCCGAAAGAACAACGCCCGTCCGTCCATCCGTTTTGGTCTTCTGTTCCGTTACGTTGCCGTTGGTTGCTTCGTTCAATTCGTTCGTCCTCTTGTGTTATCGCACTGAAACAGAGAAATAATTGCTGTAAATTAATCATCAGAAATGTCCTTCCTATTCCGTTATCAGGCCGTCCGTCCTCGTCATAGTGTAGTGCACGTCCACGGACGAATAGGGACCTACTTGGTCGTCGGAGGATGATTTTTGAAAATTGATTGCGAATTTTGTGGATCGGAATACGTTAGGCTACCTTACATACCATACTCATCTCCATTGTACTGCTGCTTGGGAACTATGTGTATAGGTAGCTGGAGAATTGAACAGAAGTGTTACATTGCTTTCGCCAGGAGTTCACTTCTGGGCTGATATTGAGGATGAGGAGGATAAACGCAGGCATAAATCCAGTTGCATTCTGTTACAGGCCTCCACTCCCCACCCCTCCACCCATCTTCGTCAATATCGAATCAGATGACTACGACGACGACGACGAAGAGCTGACGTTGATGAGGAACGCTTTTGTGTACAGCACTTCTGGATCAAGGATTGCAAGGATGGGACTTGGATTTCCAAGCGTTTCCTCATTTTTGTTTTTATATTTTTTTTTTCTTCTTTTTTTTTTTTTTTTTTTTTAATATTTACTGATGGAATTGAAAATAGTTGCCTGGGGATACTGTGAGAGAATGTCAACACTTTTTGTCGAGAGAATTGTGCAGTGCCTAGAATGGATGTGTTCCAATGGAGATGTTTCCTGTGAACTTTGACTCTAATCAAAATTGCCAGTTCAGCTTGTGGAACAATTGATTGGGTGTACTTTATTAGGGAGATTAAGTATATAGTGACAGTTAGGGAGGGAGGGTATGTAGTACCTATAAAGTGATAAAAGAGAATAGCACATGAACAACCGTTGACAGGAGAGGAATTGCAAAAGTAGGTGAATAGAATTATTTCATTTTTTGTTTGTTCTCTATTCGCATTGATGTCGTTTGTCTGAAGTAAATTGAACACCAAGAGGAGGGATCTTTAATCGATTCGAATTGCAAGTTCTCTATCTATACTATACGAGTAGATGGGTATCCAATATTTCAATGGAACAAAAAAATGCAATTTATGGTTTTAGTTCATTGCGTGTCATTCAATTTAATTATACTTGAAGGAATTTAAAAAAAGAATTGAAGAGGCGGTCGCTTAAAGGACACATGATTTTTTTTTTTAATTTTGATACATATATAAAAATTAAATTTACGTACATATTCTAGAACATTAAAGATACAGTAGTCCCTCGATAATGTGAATTTCTCTAAAATGTGAACTGCCCAAACTTTGCATTGTCATCTCTTTAATGTGAACTTTCGAAATTTTAGGACTCTAAAATGTGAAGTTCTTTTGTAATTTTTTTATATTTTTCTTTTTTCTTTTGTTAGTTTTACGTGCGATTTTAGAGACTTTACTAACTGTTATTTGTCTAGACATATTTTGTTAGGTTTTAAATGCAGCTGCGATCAATAGAGAACCTATTACCTACCAGTTGTGGAGGTACATTTTGTTGTTTCAATCAGTTTCTTTGCACCGAAAAAAAAGTTCCAGTAATGTGAATTCCTCTAAAATTCGAAAACAAACGCCTTGTTTTATTTAGTTCACATTATCGAGATACTACTGTACTTATCATTTTTTGAGCTACTGACAAACAAAAACACACAGGAACGTTTGAAAAGGTTGATTGGTCTCCGCGAGATGTCGTAACGTTAGTTTCCATTAAATTGAAAAAATGTTGAAATCCTACTTCTGATCCACTTGTAACTTTTAACTTTTATAATCAAATTTTTTTTTTTTTTTGTAAAACTAAAAATCGAAAAGAATAACTTTTTAGTCAGAGTTTGCTAAGTAAAAAACCAAACATTGAGGATTTCAGTGAAGAAACCAAATTCAATCAAAACACTAAAGCTTGGCTCTAAACAAGGTGATCTATTAAAATACAATATTTTTGAAGAATAAACTTTTTACTTTGAAAATACAGAAGTATAAATATTTTCATTTGTGTAGCTGGTAGCTTCTGGTATGAATTTTAAGCAATTTCAAGGAATTAATTGTTTATTTAACAAAACCTCTGACTTCTACCATCTTTTATGAAGACAAATTGAGCCCTTTTTTTTTTATTTTTGTTCACATTATTTACTCTCTCGGTTCATTTATAAACCAATTTGGATACATCTTCTATATAGTCGCAGCCATATTCCCTAACCCCATCAGAACTTCTCATACTTGCCTACTAATAGTCCTTGAACCATTGCGTTGATGTTAACAAATTGTGCCGTGATTATACTCCGGCAATCACCGATAAAAGTAAATATTACTCCTTATAGTTAGGTATGCGATCACTGTGATTGTTTACAATCGACAGCGTGCCTTAACTCCCGCGACTTCTGTGTAAACTCAGCCTTAAGTAAACATGAAAAAATGAGTTCTTTATATGTACTTGGTGTATATGAGCGTCTGTACTGGCATAATGTATATTTCTGCTGTCTGTCTGTCTATCTGGTTTTTGTTCGATTTTGTTTGCATTTGCCGATGAGATCGGCTATGGAGGCCTTTGTGACTCAAACCCAATGCACAATTCGCATTCTGTTCAATTTGTAATTATTATTTATTCCTTTCAATGAAGAAGCTACGCTTTTTCTGTGATGAGAGTGCGCGCGTCACCTTCAATAAAATTTTGTTGCATGTAAATCGAAATTAATTATACAAAAGTTTAAAAAAACAAAAATTCTTAACCGAATACAAAAAAAAAGTCTCTCATCAAAACGTGCGATGAATTAAAATTCTCAGTTTTATTTATATACATACATAAGATGAAGAGCATACGCAGATATTTTTGAGGGAGCCGAGGTGTAAATATTTACATATTTAAGTATTTAATTTAAATTTAATTCTTTTTTTTTTTATTTTATTTGTTGTTGTTGCAAGGGAAATTGCTTGCTTTATGGTTGAGTGTTTACATCGCAGTCATCCGTTGTCGTCGTCGAAGTACCCTTGGGGATAATAATGTATCTTTATATAATTTTTTTTTTTTTTTTTTTTCATTGAATTTTACCAACCATATGATTGATTGATTTTGACAGAATTATTAATGATGCGATTCGATATACAAAGAAGTTTTATAATCGATTTGTTTTTTTTTTTTTTTTTGCAATCTTCTTAAGTACCTACATAATTTTGTTTTTGTGGTGTAAAACGGTTATCGATAACATCTTTTTTGTTGAATCGATTTTGTATTCACTTAAAGTCTATGTTTTTGTATATTTTGACACTGACAAGTTATAGGTCTGAGTGATTTCTTCTTTTGAGTTCAAAATAAAATAAATTGGTGTCATTGATATAACTAAAAATATTTTTTTTTACTTGGCAACAACACATAATTTACATGATAAATAACAATGCATATTGTTGTGAAAGAAATTTAAAAATGATGAAACAAATGACTTAAAGCGTCTTGAGCACTTTCGTTTTCCATAATGTTTTGTTAGTTTCAAAAATAGTTTTCACTTTTAGCCCTGAAGTCTAAAAGGAGGTTACATAATTGTAATAAGAATGCATGTGACTATTTTTAGTGTTTTGTTTAATAAATTACTATGAATATTTGTACAAATATGTATGTCTATCTGACCGTATGATTGTCTTCCATTACATACAAAAAGAAACCTAGCAAAGATTAATTGGCTATTAACGTAAAAGTGGCAATTTAAATTGATTTATATTTCACTTAAGTTTCAGCACTACTGGCGGCCTTGAGAAGATTCATATGGCCCTCCCTATCTTCTATCTAATTAACACGTGTGAAATAAGGAAAAAAAGAGACGAAGGAAAAATAAAAAAATATAAAATTAATTTTTTCTGGTACATCCTCTAGCCTAACTAACAAACGTAAACGCTTTTAGTTCTATTCTACTGTCTAAAACTAGTTTAAAGCAGCCAAATCATGATCCTTCAGCCGAGGGTTTTTGTTGTAGAATTTTTCTTTGGATCCCCAAAAAGGAAAATCAACTGATGGCTTATAAATTTTACAAATTTGGCCCAGTTTTTTCAGTGGTGATGTTGAGTTAAACCAGAGTTAGTTAACTTTGGAAATTCAATTATAAACTGTTAATTCGAGAAGCAATTTTTCAGTAAAGAATTCATGCCAATTGACCTAAAAAAGTCAAATTACAAAACATCAGAAACATCTTTTTCACTAAAACCAGAGGAGTTAGCTGATCAAATTGTTGAGTTAACTTAAGTTTAACTTTAATCTCGTACTGAAAAACTTTGCCTTAATGCATGTCGCAAAATTAAAAAACAAACCGCCTGGAAAAATGGCAAGTTTTTGGCTAGTTTAGGCAAGGCCCTGGCAAGATTTCGGTAAGGGAAACCTAGGCGAGGAAAACATGACAGGTTCCTATGAGTACCTCGCTGAGAACATTTATTTAATAAAATACTGATAGGGCTCTTGATAGTTACTAACTATGTAAGTAATAGTGAAGTCATTTTATGAAAATTAAAAAAAGCGGGATCTTATTATGTCGTTATAAAAATGTGTGTGTCATTGTTAATTAACTGTGCAAATTTCAAATTTCAAATTTCAAAAATTGAATCGGTGTGTCAAATAGTAAGATCTTAGCTGCAGGCAATTATGAAAATCGTCTTTTATGAAAAGGCAAAGAAACATTTAATTTTATAATCTTGTGAAATATTCTCTTTTAAATATACTAATTATCATATAAAATAAATAAACGAATAACGAGTTTAATACGAAATATGTATGTTTACATATTTTTTTGGGGTCACGTTGATCTTTTTTCAGATTTCGCTTTCCATTCAACCAAAAATGTTGAATGCTAAACAGCAAGTCAGAACAGTTTAAAACAGAACATTTCTCACCAAACAGCAAAAACTTGTTTTTTTTTTTTCTAAATTGTTCCAAACTGTTCCAAACACACATACTTGCACACACACCAAAGTAAATGACATTTATCTTAACGTCAGTTCAGTTTGAACATTTAATTTTGCATGCACAAGAACTTTTTAGTGGTCCGTGTTTTGTAATTAAGTAAAAAAATTAAATAAAATGGATTCGCGGTTAAGTATTGAATATAGTGAAATTTTGCAATCTTTATAAAGAAAAAAAAAAGTGTTTTGAATACCTACCTCCCAATAAGCAAAAAAAAAGTGCACCCCTGCAGGAGCACAAACTATTATACTACCAGGCGCTGCATGCGTTTATACTGACGTGACGTAAATGCACACAAACGGCACGCTGCTGGCCGTCGCCGTGGGTCGCCAAGGAAATGTCTTGTTGACAATGTCTACTAGAAGCAACTGTAGAATGTAGATATCAGTTGAAATTATGTAGAATAAATCTGGTTTTTCTAGTCAGGGCTTAGGCAGAATTCGACAAGGCAAAAAGGTACATAACTTGCTAGGGCCTAGCGAATGCCTATAGTAGCCCTTGCTAGACCCTTGTTAGTAACTATGAAAAACTTTGTCAGGGCCTTATTGAAAACTAGATTCTTTTTCCAGGCGGGAATTAATAATAATTGTATGTTGTATCTGTTGTTTCTTACGTCACAATATAAGGTCTCCTTGGTTCTTTGAGAAAGGGCTTTAACCGCCTGGAAAAAGAATCTAGTTTTCAATAAGGCCCTGGCAAGTTTTTCATAGCTACTAACAAGGGTCTAGCAAGGATTACTATAGGCATTCGCTAGGCCCTCGCCAGTTTGATTCCAATAGATATCCCTTATTCAAATGTTTAATGATGAAAAAATATCGACGCTAAGTACCTACCTATTTATTTGCACAGAAATTATTAATTAAAAATTGAAAGAAACTTACACCTTGAAACATAAAAGCAACTCAACAAAATTTTTTCACTTAAGCCTTCATTTTAGTTTTAACTTTCAAACCACAAACTCACAAACTAATGAAAATTGATTTTGTCGTGTTACCTAACTCCTAAATTTTTTTTTATTACTGCAATTTTTTTTAAATGCAATAGGTACTTATTTTCCTCACATTGCTGAGATTTTAGTATAGCGGCTGACGCATTTACATCCAAAAGATGGCGCTGTTTTTTTTTTTTTTTTTTTTTTTTTTTTTTTTTTGTACCTTATTAAATTAACGCTCGAATACAACGTTTTGTCGAAATTTAAAAGCAATCAGTGAGAATTTTCGGAGATTTCAGATAAGAACAAACGTAATCTGGTTCAATTCAATTAAAAAAAAAAACATCTTCATGCAAATCGAACGATATCTAGCCGAGTTATGCGCGTACGAACACAAAAAGGAATTCCCTCCCTAGATATATGAAACTGTCACTGTAATGCTTGTATGTAATTTTATAGTTAGGAAGACAAAGAACAATCTTAATAAAATGGATGCCAATAAAATCAATTTAAAAAATTAATACAAAAAACAGTGTTTTGAACATTTCCATTCGAACAGAGAAAATCAAAACCAATCAAAAACAGAAATCAACAAAAATAATCAAACGATAAATTCCCAAAATTCAATTTCAATCAAAATCTAAAAAAAAAGAAGAAACTATCCCTTTGAAAATAAAAATTTGTATCAGATTTTACATTGCAATATAGGTACCTAGCCAGTCCTTTGTTTTTTGTTTCATTTTATCGAAATTTCTGTTGGAATTCCAATGCCAATGTTGCTATTGAAACAATCTACAAACATCGACTTCTAGCTACCTATACTACATACTAAAGCCGAAGAACGCAGGTACCTATCATATTTCACTATTGCAATCCTTTGAAACTATGCGCCAGTGACTTTGATGGAAAACGACTTGTGTAGCAAAAACTCAATTTATTCCTTTTTTCTAGCTTACCTATCTATATTAAAAATTCACCGAGCAGAAATAACCATTCTATTAATAACTATCTTTTTCGTTGAGTTTTTGTATACATTCCCAACACCAAATATGATCAATTAAAGGTATTCACCGGATGAAGGCTATCTTTCTTCAACAATCAAAATAAAAAAAAATTAAAAAAAGTTTCTACTGAATTTTTTCCGATTTAGACAAAACAAAAAAAAATTACAATGCAATGAGATACATTTACCGATTTTTTTTTTGTTGAAAATACAAAAATTCCTTTTTCGATTTGTACTTCTCTTTCTCTAGTTCCGAAGGGGCCTAGTTTGTTTTTTTTTTGTTTTTTGCTTTAAAAACTCTTTTAGTAACCCTTCCATGAACTTCATTTCAGTATTAAGTATTCCAGACACACTCATCGTCGTCGTTTGTTAATCCCCCTTTATTCCTGAATCTTATATGGCCAACGGCATTGTGCAATCACAGATCACACATATACAACAATACAAAAAAAAAAAAAAGGAATGAACCACATCCCAACCCGATCCCAATCCGAACAAAGCCAATATGCATTTGTGCACATATGTACGTGTGTGTGCATTTTGTTCCTTTATTTTTTCAGACTTATTTTAGATATTTCCGTTGTCTGGGGCTATACAGCAAAATAAGTCCATAAAGAGCAAAAAAAAAAAAAAAAAATACACAGAAGAAATTCTCTGGAAAACACCAAAGATAGAATTCTTTTTTTTTTTTCGTTGTAAGAGGAGGCCCAAAAAATAAACGACCAAAACTACTGATGTTTGCTGATCAATAGGCTTCCGCGCTTAAGGCAACAATACCTAAAACCCCAGACATATGCAGTGCACATGTTCATCGTTTTCTGCTCCTGTGGAAATCTATTTTCGGATATGCACGCAGCAAAGCAGCAATATAAAGATAATTAAGTGAAGTCTTCTCATATGTATCTAGGTATGTATGCATCTGTGAAGATTGCATTCTGGGGGAAAGAGAAAAAGTACTTAAAATAACAAAAACAACACACAAATATCTTCACTCTCATGTTGCATACTCTAGGGATTGGATTGGAGTAGAACTTTCCACTTTTATGCTCTCAGAAACGATTAGGTTTAATTGCTATTTGATAGCTCCTTGATAAGTATAATATTTATCTAAAAGAATATCCGCACAATGATTTCGAATAATAAAACTTAACGACTGTATTTATCCTTTATATTTTCGATAAAATTCATTTTATTCCATTTTGAAAAACAAAAGAGACACAAATGTGTGCCAAAGAAAACTGTTGAAACTCTCCATGTTTGTAGACTCATTGCTCCCCATCTCATGTTTCTCTTTAAATAGACAAAAGGGAATGAAATTTCAAGTACTAGGTATAGCTGCTGTTATTAAAATTAAGCATTCACTTGAATTATACTACTCTCGTTAATGTTTCTTGCTGCACTGCACTTCTAAAATATAATCTACTCTTGGCTTAACCAAGTATTTTCTTTTGTGCTCTCTTGTCGTGCATGTTATGCGAAAGTGAGTAATAAACTTTTATAGCTAGATATTGTATCTTGGACTTGATGAGTTTATCTATGTTCATAGAAATTAAAACATTTTATATTTCCTTAGTCGCATAGTTGCACATTAATAGAGCAGGTTTTAAGTTTTTTTTTTTTTTTTTTTTTTTGCAATAGTTTCAGCTAGTTGGAATTGGAAGTTTTTAACAATTCAGATTATAGGGTGAAAATGTGAATTCGAAGTTACAAGTCGGAAGTAAGATCGAGAAGTGATTTCTATGAATAAAAATAGGTACTGAAGAAATAAGTACTTTTAAGTTTAAACAAGCTGCAACTTTCATGTTGTGCAGTCTCAAGGAAATTAAAATGGGTTTTATTTTTTGTTGTTAAGGAAAATGGTGTTAATTATATAGCAAGCTAACTGTACTTCTATAGTTGGTTCAATAAATCGCTCCTAGATAATAATAGCTGCAATCAAATTTTATATATATTTTATCCAGACAGCCCATAAATTAGTATGGGTACCTTATTAGATAAGTAGTAAAAGCAGTTTTTCTAAGCTTTAAAAAGGGGTACAAAATTTAATTTAAATTTGTTAAAGGTATAAGGTGCTTTCACTTGGGTTTTCTTTGACTCAATTTAGTTCATTGAACTTCATTAAACATATAATCAGTTTAAAGTAAGGGCCTAGCGACTTACAACTCTCAACCATTCCTGTGTGCGTGTCTGCAGTAATGGAGGGGACCTACAGTTTATTGCCGAATCCGAACGGCTAAGGTGAGCGGCACTTGGAGGATTTGTCACCTCCTCGCAAGAGGTAGTAGCTCCGAAAAAAACTTAAGGTGGAAGTGACTGGTATTGTAAATCAATACCTTTTAACTAAGTTCAAATAATATTATTTATATCTATTTCCTCCCCCCCCCCCTTTACGTGGGAGGAGCTATTTTCTAAAAAAAATCGACTTGAAATGGAAAAAGATCATCTAAAATTAACGGTATTTAACACTAACGAGTTAAATAGTTATTTTGGATAGTTTTCGAAAAATTAATTTTTAAAATCAAAATTTTGAAAAAAAAATGAAAAAAATTTGTTTAAAATTTTACATTATTATGTAGTACTTTTTTTATGAGTGTCAACTTAGCGAAACAACATTCACCGATCGAAAAAATTTTAATTGGGTAAATAGCTGTTAATTAGTCGTGAATTAGTTGTGATAACTTCGAATCTGTCGTTCGATGTTTTCTATGTATTTTTTGCTGATTCGCTAAGTTGTCACGAACTTCACATTTTTGCAAAAAAAAAAACATAGAAAACATAGAGCGACAAATTCAAAAGTGTCACAACTAATTAACGGCAAATTATTAAGCAGTAAAACATTAACAATAATAAGTTTTTATACGTTTTTCAGATGCTGCTTCGCTAAGTTAACACGAAGTTAGCAAAGCAGCAAAAAAAAAACGTAGAAAACATTGCGCGACAAAATTAAAATTGTCACAACTATTCAGAACTGCTGAACGGCTAATTATTAAGCAATAAACTATTCGCTATAAGACGTTTTTACCCCTTTTTGAGGTGCTGCTTCGCTGATATCAACTTAGCGAAGCAGCAAAAAAAACATAGAAAACATCGAACGACAAATTCGAAATTGTCACAACTATTTCACGACTAATTAACGGCTAATTACACAATTAAAATTTTTTCGATCGGTGAATGTTGTTTCGCTAAGTTGACACTCATCTTTTTTTTTAAGTATTCGATTCTCCTATCTATTTCTAATCAAACACTTAAAACCAGATTCCTAAAATGTCTTCTAGTTTTTTAGAAAAATAAAATTAACCAAATCTTCCTTACCACTATTTGCTTAGTGGGAATAGGATTTTTGTACCTAAAGATGATAAAACCAGCGTACGGGAATGTTCACTCGTGAGCTGCTCGCGAGTTGAGCAATTCCTGATGAGCACTTATAAAACACTCTCACTCATGAATTATTAGCTGTGAGCATTTTTAATTTTGCTCATGCTGACGAGTGATCAATTTATAAAAGCTCACGCTCGTGAGTACTCTCATACTGCTCACTGACGAAACTGCTCGACTCGTGAGTGTGAGACGAGTGCGAGCCGATTTACTGCTCCCGATCCCGAGCAATTAACGTATAATGATAACACATTGAAATTTTTCGTTTTGAATTAAGTGAAAATTATATTTGCCTATCAAATCGTAATTTATTTTGAATATGTTTAAGAGAAGAGAAGAGAGAGAATTAGATGCGGACAACGATGCGACGCGAATGAAAAACGAAATCATAGAATTCGTAATATTTACAAATACGGCAAAGCCTGCTCTTAAGATACAATGTACATGGAAGAACCAAAATTTTAATTTTTGAAAACCGATTTTATTTTGTAATGAGAGTTTTCTATATAAGCGCAATCTACTGTAGTACTCTACTCATGGATTTTTCCAATTTCATGAAAAAAGGAATCAAATTCTGGAATTGTGTTTTGTACTGGAAAAATCCAAATCTTTTATGCTCAGCATTGCTTACGAGTTGCATAAAACTGCTCATGCTCACGAATGAGTCGAATTTTATAAGCTCTTTCTAAATTTGCTCATGAGCGAGCATTTCGGTATTCTACGATTTGCTCACACTCACGCTCTTTCTAAATTTGCTCATAAGCGAGCATTTCGGTATTCTATGATTTCCTTAGGGCTGGCAATGAGACCGAGACGAGACTACTTTAAAAGCACCCGAGACGAGACCGTATTTTTGGTACCGAAATTTGCCGAGAGTCTTGCTGGTCTCGGTGGTCTCGCCGGTCTCGGTGGTTTGGTTTCGGTTTTCGCTAAAAGAAAGATTTATTTATTTAATTATTTTTTAATAGGTGCTCATGTTCAATTTTTATAATACTCACAAGTTTTTTTTTTGCGAAATATAAAATATTCTATGCGAGTATAGTTTTATACTCAGATGCACTACGAAAATCCAGAAAAATACGTTGGAAAAGAAATTGCTCATTTTTCAGACTTTGTTTTCCCCGCCGGAAAAAGGTTTTCCGATTTTATTTTTTGCTCCGAAAAAAGTTGATTTTAGACCTTTCGGATGACATTTAATGTGCCAATAAAGTAAAAATCGAAGATATTGAAGATACGAGTTTAATAATAGTTTCTCCATGTTGGTCTCCGCCATTTAAAGCATTTTACTTTTGGCGGCTGCCTGTGTTGTTTCTACTATATTTTGACGTTTTGGTAAAATTTTTTTTCCAAATGTCACCCAAAAGATCTTAAATCAACTTTTTTTTGGAGCAAAAAAAAAATCGGAAAAATTTCGATTTTTCTGAGGTAAAATTTGAATTTTGAGAGGTTTTTTAAATCCATTTAAAACGAAGACATCCTTCAATTAATTTTGACAGTACATTGCTTGACAAAACCAGTTGGTTTATTTTAAAAAATCGGGCGTTGTATGTACTCTTTTTTTTTAAATAATTTATTTGTTTTATGAAATAAATTAATTTACACAGACTCACGAGTCTGTTTTATACATTTTCATGGTGCTTCACACAACACTCCACACCCCGCATTTTTCTTAACCACAAACTACCGAGATATCGTACTCTATCATTTTAATCTAAACAGGCGTCTTATTTTACATCTTTTTACCACCAAAAACCACGAAATAAACCAAGGCTAAGGATGAGACCAAGACCGAGACCGAGACCAAAACGAGACTGGCACATTAAAATTTTCACGAGAAAAAGGCGAGACCGAGATCGAGACGAGACTTGGTTAGGCGAGACCAAGACCGAGACCGGGACGAGACTGAAATTTTTCGATTTTGACGAGAACGAGTCCAGACTAACAGAAGCCTCGCCTGGTATCGTCTCGTTGCCAGCCCTAGATTTGCTCATGCTCACGAGTTTTTGAAAACTGCTCAACGCTCCTGAGCAAAATATGAGCAGAGAGCTAAAAATGAGCTCTCGTGAGCAATCGTTTCCGTACCTTAGATAAAACTCCGTTCCTAAAAACCTTAACAACCAAATGTACAGGAGCTTCCTTCAGCATATTAATTTGTGTACCTATACCACAGACTTTTATGTCGTGATCATTTTTTTTTTAGATTACATTAAATAATTTTCCTTAAAAGTTTTGCAATAAAAACTCAATAATATCGAACAATTAAAATATCTTTATTAACAACCGAAATAAATAAGTCTCTGAAACTTGTATTGAAAGTTTCTTCATAAATCTTCCTGTCAACTTTATTTTTCTCCGCTTAAATAAAATCAAAGGGTTATTACTCAACTCATTTATAACCGGTATTGTTAATTCATAAAAATTATATCCATACAAGTTTTAGCTTATACCAAACTACATATAATAAAAGTGCCTTTTGTAATGTTGCATTATTTATAATTAAATATCAAATTATTATAACTCCATCGGGGTACTATTTAATTCCACCCGAAATAAATGGTCTACTTAAAAATCATACCTACAAATTCCTGCCAGTCTTATATGTACATACATAAATCAGACAAAGGCAAAAAGATAATAGTTGCGTGTTAGCCTTAAATCTATGCTGTTGGCACAACAATACAAAAAATTTTCATATGTATTTGAAAAATTAAGGATAATGGGGAAATAGGTATTCATTCATTAAAAAAAAAAAACGAGACTAAAAACAAAACACAACGACAACGCTCTAAATGACTGACATTATTTATCAAACACATATTTAATGTCTCAAAAAAATTTATCCATTTTTAACAATATAAGTCACGCGAATATTGAACTAAACATGAATATCCCTTTATATCAATAAATATTTAACTTTCTATAGCTTTTGATAATGTTTTTACTTTTTTAACTTTCCAATCGAATTTTTATTCTTCAAATACAATAAATTGAAGCTATAAACAATGCGATGGAGGGAGGGAGAGACAGGCAGAGAGAGAGAGACAGAAAACATGTAGTAAAATAAGTGACACATTGATGTGTTATCCTTGACAGATACTCGTTATTATTTGGCATCATTCATTCTTCAAAAAACAAACAATAGAATATGTGAAACCATCATCACTATCGAACTTTGACATGTCGCTCTTTCTGTCCCTCTCTCTCTCTCTCTGAATAGTGAATATGGATAAGGACCCTCAACCGTCAGAGTGTTGTCAAAAATAATATATTCTACGCAAATCGTTGCCAGGATTTGTGACAATCAAATAGGAATTTGCATATCTACGGCAATCAATGAGATGACGAAGAAAAGTTGTTTTTCTTTTCTGGCTAAATGTATTATGGAATAGCTGTGGTCGACTTTGGGAAGGGGGGAATTCTTTTGAATAGGGCGTTGTTGTTGGATTGAATAGAACACACACATAAAACTTTTTCAATTCCATTTATACGCCCAACACAATTGACTATCGGCATTCATATTCATCACGATGATTTCAAAAACACTCATCCAACCATCAGTTGTCTCCCTCCCCCCACCCTCCCCTCCCCCTCCATCGTCGTGGTCGACATCCTTTTCGGGTGAAGTGGCAAAGAGTTTCAAAAACAAAACAGAAAAAAAAAAAAAAGAAATCAACTTTACAAAATTCACCTGCTTCTGAATTCTGCACACAATCATTGAAGCCCTCTTGTCTATTCATAGCTCTATTGGAACTATAAACCTACGTCGAGTTACATATACTACAAGCCATATCAACTTTAGGTCTGTCCGTCGCGTCGTTCATAGGCACAAAATGATTGACTGCGGCTCTAATTGAAATTCGGATCACGCATATCCTGGAACAAACAATATTTACAGCACTTTTCCATTGTTTCGGTTTTGGGTACCAGGTCCGTGCGTCGCGTCAGTCCCTTCTCAAACATTTCCCTCAACCCACGAACCAAATAGCCCGACATTTGGTCGAGAGAAGAGAACTTCGAAACTAAGTGGATAGAGGTGTTACGTTACGTGCATTGCTTGTTGGCTTACCTCTTGTAAGTATAGAGTCTACCCCTGACGAAACGAAACACCCACCAAACGAGAGAGTTTCACTTTATTTGGTGTTCAATTTCCGTTTGGAATTTTCGGATTTGCGTAGTTTCAAGAACGGTACGATCACGAACTCCAACATAGGGTTGAGATTTTCTTCTTCTTTTGACGAAGTTAATTTGAATTTTGTTCTTGTTTCCCTGTCGTAAATATTTGAGAGCTTAACAAAGCTCCAGAGAGGATTCCTTTAGATGCCTATAATTCTATAGGAAGTGGCAATGGGTCTACGGCTATTAAAAATGAAGTTTTTTGGGGAAAATACCCTCAAAGTTGTTTTACGAGTGGCGTCGTCGTTCGTCGTCCATGGGTAATAAGCTAGCTCTATGGGCCACTGCAAATGAAAAAAAAAAAAAATCTAAACGTCTAATTTATTTCCTTCTCGAAGTCGTTGTTTGAATTCATTTTTTTTCCTTTTTTTTGGTGGAGGAGAATAATTTATCTTTTGGCGAAATGGACTTTTTATTGAATTTCGTCCAATACATATTTAAATTAAAAAGTTTTTTGGTTTTGTTTTTATTTTTATGAATGATGTTTATAGAACTTTTGTAACTGTTTTTTTTTTTTTTTTTTTAAGATGAGAGGCTTTAACATTAACTATAAAGCACTCGTTAAATCATCCAAGCTTAAAACTTTTTTTTTTGTTTATTTTAATGAACTTAAAATAAATTTATGTAGGTACATTGGATTTTGAATGTTTAGGATTTAAGTATTATTTTGTTCCATAATCTTCTAAGTACAGAAGGCATAATAATGTTTACTAACCCATGATAAGCCGTTAGGTAAGGTATACCTACTCCCAATTGCCTCTTGCATAAAACACGTAAAGACGATAATTTTGGTTTAATTGACAGAAGTTTATATCTCTAAGAGAAATCTTCTCAAAAAACAGGAAGTAACCCTTTTTTGGGTAAACTTTTTAAAGTTCTATCTTATTTGGTAATTTCGAAGCGTTAGGCATTATTTTATAGGCTGATTTAAATTAAATGGAATGAACAAATCAGATACATAAATTAGCAAAGCATATCCTTTGGTATTAACTTTAGAGTTAAATCATTGCCACTGTGGCAAATATGTTTGTTAAGGTTGAAATATATTGAAAGGTTGAGGCTGCTGATTAAAGTTTCTAAAATAGATTTTATACTCCATACACATTATAATTCCCCTTAGCCTTAGCCTGGGACTATGATGTCGGAGATCTAAGTTTGAATCTTTCCGTATGACTTTTTTCAGGGGTACAGATTCTTGGTCTCTTGCAAGGAAGTGAAAAATTCTCCAAGAATGCCGCTTGCCATTGTAAAGTGCCTCTCATAATATGCGGTTAAAAAAAAAATAATGTAGCTGCCATTGAAGTTGTTTATGGAGTCATTACGGTCGAAAAGTTAAAAGTCAAAAAGTTGAGAGTAGATGTTTTTTTTGTTTGTAGGTATAAAAAAAATTTGTTTGTATAATTTTTAAATGCAATATTGTTAAGACAATTAAGAGGAAAAAGATTTCAAATTTTGATTGAAATTAGTCGCATCAATAAAAATTTGAAAAATTGTTTAAGCAATTTTCTCGAAAATAAAGTCAAAAACCTATTTCCGTCCATGAGAATTTTGTTGTGAAAAACCTGCAATGTAGTATTATTTATTTAATTTTTTAATTAATTGACATTGTATGTTCGAAATTTTATCAAAATCTGTGTTTTCGAAAAAATTTGAAAAAAAAAATGTAATTCACAATTATGCTGATGAAAAGTAAGTATACGCCACGGTGACTCTGTTAATGTTTATTTTCTATTATTTATTTTAAAGGGTCTGTAATAATATGTTAAACTGGTAAAGATTAATAAAGAGGTAAAAAAAACTTTTCTTATATCCACATGTAAGAGATTATAAGGTCCCAACAAATAAAAAGAACAATTTAAATATAAAATTGCCGTGTGTAACACGTTTGGCTAGATTTATTTGTTATTGGTCATAACACTTGGTTATTTTCTTCTTTACCTGATGGTAAATTCTGTGAGAGTAGATACACTTCTGGTGTTCTTCCCAAGTTTTTCCTTACTCTAAGATTATATCATTATCTATACAGGGTGATTCACCTAAGGTGTGGCAAAAAGCTAGAGCGTGTAGATTGGATCGAGATAAGAAAAAATCGTATGGGAGGGGGTCTATATCCCCCGTTTAGGCGGGAGGGGCAATTTTTTAAAATATCGACTTAAAATAGAAAAAAATCATTTAAAAACAGATGCTTATGACTATGTTAGCTGTACTTTTTTTTAAAGCCAAAAATCCGTTCTTTCATTATGTTTTTAATTAAAATTATTTGAAACAATAGTTTTTGAAAAACTAATTTTCAAATTCAAAATTTTTGACGCTATTAATTTTAAGTCAAACACTGAAGAGTAGATGCTCAAGTGTTTTTTAGCTCTTGAAAAAATTAAAAATAATGGGAGGAGCAATTTACTAAAAATATTCACTTAAAACAGAAAAAAAGAAATATTAAAAAACAACAGTAACCGCTACAATAGCATGATACAATACCTTTTTGTAAAGCCAGAAATCTCTTCTTTTATTTTCCTTTTTAAATATAGTTGCTTCAGTGAACAGGTTTTCAAAAATTAATTTTCAAACTTAATTTTTTGAAAAAAATATTTGTGTATTTAAAGTGATTTTGTTTAAAATTTTAAGTTATTAAGTAGTATTTTTGTTTTTAATATTCAATGCTCCCACCATTTTTTAGTCAAACACTAAAAACTAACAGCCGTATCTATAATAGAATCTTAAAAGCTTCTTAACATTAAAATGCCTTTAAACAGCACTTAAGCGTGAAATCGGTATCTATAATCAATTTTCACATTTAAGCAACGTTGCTTAAAGGTCTCTTAACTTAAACGCCATCCATCGCGTTTAGAGGTTGCTTAAATCTATCTTAAGTATAGTTTGACATTTGAGAAGTATTTTTTTTTATATTTGTAATTGAGAATTTGTGTTTTGTGTGTAATATTTCTTAAAATCTGAATTTAAAAATGGATCCCAAATGTATTTCATTTATAAATGACTTAAATGTAATAAATACGTTAGGATATTTTAATTCACATAATATGATATATTTGGAACTGTTTTACGTTACCTTGTCGGCAGAGTCCCAATTTTCTGACCTTTTTCTCTTATTGGCGAGTATGGCGAAGTTGTTTTTTGTTTTCCAATTTTTTTTATTTATTAAATCTGTCACGAAACAGCTGTTTAAAAAAAAAAATGTAGTAATATTTTGTTTTGATTGTACTAGATTCGCAAATTCGCAAACCATTGATTAGTTAAGCACCCATGCATAATTGATTATAGATGAGAATTTAAGCAACGTTGCTTAAATTCAAATTAAACATTTAAGCGAACTTAACTAAATTGCCTTTAAGAAACGTTTTAAGAAAATCTAATAAATATGGCTGTAAATGTCAAAATGTTTTCTAGTTTTTGAGAAAATTGAAAATAACAAAAGTAAGTTTTCCTTAAATTCCGACTTCCATCCATTAGTTTGTTGCTTCAAAGATTTTATTTTTATTAATAAAGTAGTAAAGTAGATTTGGTTATTTTTAATTTTCTCAAAAACTAGAAAACATTTTGACAAAATTTCCCCTCGCCTAAACGGGTGGAAATAGACCCCCCTCGCATACAATTTTTTTCTTGTTTCGGCTCAACCTACACGTTCTAGCTTTTTGTCACACCTTAGGTGAATCATCTTGTATGTGTAGGTACCTATGTACATACATAAAGTTAATCTACTCCTGGTACTTGATGCTCTTGTTAGATTGTGCACTTTTATTAAACTTTATTCGCTGTTGTGTTGAATTCATTTTACAAATAGAAATTCATGTTGGTTTTTATAAAAAACCATGACAAACAAAATAATCCTTTGAAAATAACCTTTCGTTTGTAAAATTTCAGTCAAATTACCTCAATTCTCATTCCTAACGATAAAAGTCTTGGAAATGAGAAACAATTTCTAATTAACAGAATACAGAATCAACTTTGAGAATTCACTTCATCATTAACAAAACAAGTTCGTAAAACAAACCATGTATGTGTATTGGTTGACACCCTATAGGTAACGTAACGATGATGCTATGCTGATGTGACTTTGCATTCAAAATTAGACTCAGTCAGGAAAAGATAAATAGAAATTCTAAAGTTAAAAGGGCAAGCCACAGAATTTAAGGAATTCATCACAACGTTTTCACGTATACCTATACAGGGCGTTTGGTATAAGGCGCACCAAAGAGCTAGAAGCGAGTAGGTTGGGTTAAGAAAAGAAAAAATCGTATGGGAGGGGGGTCTATTTTCCCCCGTTTAGGCGGGAGGGGCGGTTTTCTAAAAAATTGACTTGAAATAGAAAAAAAATTACTTAAAAACAAGGATAACACATACAATTTCATGTCATATTTTTTTGTAAAGCCAGGAACCCTTTCTTTTATTTTGTTTTTATTATTTCGAACAGTTTTTTAAAAATTAATTTTCAAACTCAAATTAAAAAAAAAAAAATAAAAAAAATTGTGTTCAAACTAATTTTTTTTCAAAATTTTATGTTGTTAAGTAATATTTTTGTGTTTAATATTCAATGCTCCCATCAATTCTGAGCTAAACACTAAAAACCAGACGTCAAAATGTATGTAAATGTTTTTGATAAAATTGAAAATAGGTAACTAAAGTAGTTTTTCCTTGCATTTGACTTCGTTATTTTCAATTTTCTCAAAAACTGAAAAACATTTAGGCATCTGGTTGTTAATGTTTAAGTGGAAATTATTAGGAGCATCGAATATCAAAAACAAAAATATTATTTATTAACTTAAAATTTTGGAAAAAAATTAGTTTGGCCACAATTTTTTTCATTATTTTTTCAAAATTTTGAGTTTGAAAATTAATTTTTGAAAAACTGTTCTCTCAAATAATTTGAATAAAAAATTAAATAAAAGAACAATCTTCTGGCTTTGAAAAAGAGTATAGTGTGACATTGTAAGTGTTACCGTTGTTTTTTAATATTTTTTTTCTATTTGAAGTCAATTTTTTAGAAATTTGCCCCTCCCGCCTGAACGGGGGAAAATAGACCCCTCCTCCCATAGGATTTTTTTTTTCTTGTCTTAACCCAACCTACTCGCTCTAGCTCTTTGGTGCACCTTATACCGAACACCCTGTATATACCTACCCTTTACAAAAAAAATTCTTTTTACCTTAAAATTCAAAAACTGTTTCCGTTTTGTAGAAATATTATTCATCCTTCCGAATTTTACATAAGGGTTTTTCTCGTTTTTGAAGTAGAAAATTCATTGTGGTCTTTCGTATCTTTTGTTGTAGCTATCTTCACAAGAAATATCAAAAAGCTCATTTTATTTAGTTTCAAAAAGTAGAATGAAAAATAACAGAAAATGCTACGGCAACCGGCGACATTGTTTCCGGTTTTGCCATTTTGTTTTTTTTTTCTCTTTTTTTTTTTGAAAAACGACATTTCTTTCTGTCAGGAAAACGAAAGACCAACTCAAAACCAATTAAAAGGATTTCTTTTTTGGTTCTTCCTCTCCTGCCTGAAAGGACATAAATTTAATTCAATATCCACAAGATAGCTATATGTAGGTATGTACTTGAAAATTTTATTTCAAGTTCCAGTTCAAATTATATTTCATACAGGTATAGGTAGGTTTTAGGTGTATAAAAGAGAATAGGTATGAAAAAAGTTATAAAATTTCGTATCCATGAGATATTTAGGTACTCAGACAGACCATTAGTTATTTTCTTGGTGGTAATGATGAAGATGGCGGTTATATTACTGTTATTATTGCTGTGTTATTCCGTTATTAAAGAATTGCTGGTGCGCACTTTAGTGCAAACAAACAAAAGTACATACATTTATTGTTGCCAATCCTTGAAATTAGCTACGAACAACATTTTGTTGCTTGTTTCTTTCGAATCCCCGAAGAAATTCACAACCACACACTTGTTTTGTTACATGTTATATGTAATAATGTCCTGGTAGCTACAAATTTTGGTTTAGTACAATCATTTCAGATGGGTAGATATACAATCATAAAAACAGAGAGAGAGGGATAATATAGCCTAGAGGGTGGCTTTGGATGGAATGTATTTATGATTTATGATCAAATTTCCAAATGTGGTTTTTTCCTGCCACGATTGCAATTTTTTTTTGTACATATGTATCTTGTTTTGTATTTTTTTTCTTTTTATTCATTTTCTTCTTTTCTTTTAAGTGTCTCAAGGGAAATAGAATGGTGGGGCATTGGTTAAGCCCGATCCCATAAAATGTTTCTCATTCGTCTTGTTTTTGTCTAAAGACGGAAAAAGTTCATTAAATTTTGTTGGGAAGCTGTTGTAAGGGAACAAAACAGAAATTTATTTCATAGATTTTTGTTGTTTTGTTTGTTAAGAGCAAAGTTCGAAAAGTACTTGGTTGGTTGTTAATTGTTTTGGAACTTTTCATTTAAGAGAATTTACTTTTGTTTGAGTTCAGAGTGTATATAGATAGCTTTAGGAAATTCTGTTTTCTTAAAACAAACAATGGGACCAATGAAGTATGCAATGGGAAATCTAAAATAAAAATAAAATTAAAGTCCACTCACGCAAATAGAGACCTAAGAGAAATTAATTATTATTTTCTGTTCATACAAATTGCGTGTCCTTTGATAGAAGATCCATTTCTTTAACGAGTCTTTAGCAATATATAACTCAGTGAATATTATACCAAAACCCAGAGCCGTTGAATCTTAAATGAGAATCGACAAATCAGGGGGATTGCTTCAAATATTTGTAACCAGCAGACCGAGCTATTGTTGCAGACCGAGCTATTGTTGCTTTGTTTGATTTAAAAATTAATTGCATTTTTTTTCAATTGATGATTAAAAAGAAAAAAAGGTAGGTATACGAGTATTTTATTACTTAACGATTCTTCTAATTTTGATTGCCCTTTTTGAAAGATGGCATGATGAGTTTGATTTCTTAATTACATTAATTTTCTTGGTTGAGATTGAGAAATTGTGAAAAAGCCAAAATACAGTTATACTGTCAATTTTTGTATGCTTTGAACGTTGAAGAACAATTAGGTGAGCCTGTTTAAATGTCCTTGATTTCCCTTAAGGTATCATTTTTTGTATTTATTTTCTTAAAAAAATTCTATAGGTATTGACGATTCGGCGCAACAAGTCTAATAAAATTGCAAAATTTTATTTTTTTTTGTATTCGCTAAAAAAATACAAAAACGACAGTAAGATTGGCATTTGGCTTGGTTTTAAATACACAATACACAAACGCAAATTTTATACTCTGTTGCAATAGGGTTGAGGTATATAGTAAATGTCCAAAAGTGTTGCGACTGTCTGCAGTATATTTTGTTGTTGGAGTGTAAAGAAAATGTTACACTTTTGCACTTTTACAGTGATAAACTAGACCAGTTGCAACGAATCGTGAATAGGTAGGTACCCCTTCTGATTTTGTTTTTGACAAATTTATAAAAAAACGCTTAGGCCAGTCGCCAAAGGCAAAACAGATTTTCCATAATGCAAAAAAAAATTAAATTTTATAATTGGGACCCACTTTGGTTTTAGCCAATATCTCGAAAATGACTCATACCACACAAATTTTTTAAGCACCTTTTTGTAGGTTATTTATGTATCTTTCTCTTCCTGTGAGACATGTTTTTTGTAGGATTTATACTTTCAGAGTTAAGACGCCTTAAAGAATGCTTTGTTCATTTTTTTTTTTTCTTCATAAAAAGAAATATAGGAGAAAAACTAAAACAAAGCTTACTTTAAGGGCCTTAACTCTGAAAGTATAAATACCTTAAAAAAATGCTTTATAAAAAAGAAAAGAGCGCTTAAAAATTTTGTGTACCAGGAGCCGTTCTCAAGATTTTGGTTACAACTCGTTTTTTTTTCTTTTTTCAAAATGGCGGGCAATGCTTAGAACCTAAGCCGCACCATTTTATTTTTATACTCAAAAATAAGCCTCGCCACCTATTTATTTAAAAGAAAAAACGGCTACTGCCTCTTGCGAGGAATTGACAAATCCTCCAAGAGTATCTCCTGTCACAGAAAAGTACCGCTCATTAGCCGTTCGGATTCGGCAATAAACTGTAGGTCTCCTCCATTCCTGCAGACACGCACACAGGAATGGTTGAGAGTTGTAAGTCACTAGGCCCTAGTTCTTCATGAGCTGTTGTGCCATCAAATTTATTTAATTTATTTTACTCAAAAATAAAACAACAACTAATTCCAATCATAATATTTGATCAGTATATTTTTGCAAAGAAAAAAAAAATCTGCCGACGACGGGCCTTTAGCTCCTTTTGATAAAATAAGAGTTCGTAGTGACATTTATAATTAAAATTCATCTGTCAATAAAATTAAATCATTTCCCCACTTTCAAGGAGTTCTCCACAAACTTAAAAAATTATACATCGTCATACCAGTTTATTCAACCTTTAATGTGCCAGCACATTAAATGGAGAAGCCCAGCCTACATACATTATATTATATTGAACGTCTCTTTAATGGCAGCGCATTATTAATCGATTTACCAATAACCAGCCCGCGCATCCAGGATACCTTGAATAAATAAATTAACTCGAATTAAAATTTAATGTAATCCCATTCGGTGAACTATTTGTATTTATTTTTTATATACATGCTATAGTATAGGTACTCTGGTTGTTGTTTTTGTTTAAAGCCTTTGCAAGCATGAAGGACCTTTATTCATTAAAATACAAATCTTTTATTAATGACAATGAGTGCGTATAAGGTAATTATTATTAAGGTTCAATGAACGTGACGAAACATTTATGTTTGTTCACTTTTAATTTTTTTTTTTTGTTTTGCTTTATTTTTCATCCCGAATAATTAATGATTGACATTTTTCATTTATATTTCATTAAAACATATGAGCACAACTGCAAACAAACCCTCTTGTATTATAATTTAAAAAAAAATTATGATTAAGATTCGTTGATGAAGTATGGGAATTTTTGTTTTTGTTTCACGAAAAACCAGGATGAGGAGGAGGAGGATGAGGAATTGAATAGGAGGACATCTGATATCGTAATTAGGGCCTTATTTTGTGTATTTTGTCGGGAACAATGAGGGGAACTAAGGTCGTAAATAAGAATTAATTTGTTGGTAAATGTAATAAAAGTCAAGGGACACTTAATACCATAAGTATTAAACCTAATAAATTTGAAAGAAAATAAAAAGATTTTTTTTTAGTTTAAACAGTGGGCCCTAATAATTTGTTTCTATTTCCGAAGTAAGGGACTTTTTTATTTTAAAAGAAATTTATCTAATGAAGATTTTATGAATTAAAAATATTTTTTTTTTAAATATCAATAATTTTGAATAATAAATCATTATATTTGTTAGCTCGTTGGTACCTACCTATAGCAAACAGGGCTAAATTTTGTTTCCTTATTCTGATTTGTATTTAAAAACAGGCTGGGTGCGACCCACACTAGTAACTCTCCACCCTCATCAAGGTACCAGATTAGAAGTATATACAGTTTTCTAGGTATAGTGTCTCGAAAAATCTTTTGGCGCAAGGGTTGCCCAGCGTAAAGTGATCAAATGGCATAGGGTTGCCACGCTTTATATGTAATTTTTCGGGTTTTTTTTCCAATTATCTGACACAGCTTAGATGGTATGTCTTACGGACATAAACAAAATACCATATAAAAGGACATTTTATTTAAAAAATATAAAATAGGTGGTTTTTTTAAAAATCGCAATTTCCTTTAGGTAAATTAGGGTAAACAAAAATATAGGTCTAGACTCTATTTTCCAAACGAAGACTGATTGTTGATTGTTTCTGTAATCGATAAAAAATAAATTTGAAGTCGATATCTTTATTTGTTCTCGAGATATGTTCAACGAAAAATTCTTACAAGCGTATACAGATTGGATTCTTAACAACTTAAATAAACTATAAGATAATATAAAGCGGAGGAATATAAAGCCAAATTCGTCTTGGCCTAATCCAACATCTTACGTGAATCATCCTGTAAATTACAAATAAAAAGTTTCATAAATGGTTATACAAATTATTAAAGTATGTAGTTTCGATTTTTTCGATTACGTTGTCTGGGTTATAAAAAGTCAACTTTTGCAACACCTCAAAATAGGAAGCACCAGGTGTGGTATATTCAACAAATTACCTTAACTCTTTGCTTATATCCATTTGTCCAATATAAATATTAAAAAATAAAAACAACTTTAAAAAATTTGTCTATAAAAATAATGTTAATCCTTACATAACATGCAATTTCTGCCTTTTCTCAACGTTTATGACTAAAAAGCAGTAAATGCGCTTATCAAACCATGTTAAAACTATAAAATCTTTGATCACATCATTTTTTTCACACTAACTATGCACTTAAAGTTTTATGACAAAATTTAACGATAATGGTATTGTGTATCAAAAAAATACATCAGTAACCATCAGTAACTGTTTATTTTCAGTTTAAGTAGCTTAAAGCAAAAATTTGTTTACCATCTAGTAGAAATTAATTTTATGAACTTAAATCCCATGGGTTTAACTTTTCCAAATTTTAATTTCATCCCCATTTCACCCAACTATACTTACTGCCCCTTATTAATTCTAAAAATCCCCTAAATATTTTCACTTCTATTGTAAAATCATTTTTCTCAAAATCAAAACCAATACATTATGTACCTACATACATGCATATTAATTAATTTTTTTTTGTATTTATTTTTTTCCAGGTAAGTCGAATAATTATAATAAAACACCACATCAAAACCACCCGTTAAAACAGGTAATCTTACATTGTTCCATCACTCTTACTTCCCCAAATAACTCCTTAAAGCACAAAAACTTACCGTTAAACCAGGTTTGAGATCTTCGCAAATACATAATCCTCCAGGCTACAAATTTAATTGAACATTATAATCATACAGCTAAGCCGACGAACCTCCAAAGTCAATCATCGCCAACCACTAGCTGTCACATTTGGTGCAAAATTGAAGGAAATTGCAAATAAACTATTTATGTTGAGATGCTGGACTTATGACGATGACTTTCACTTGATGCAATCAAATTTACAAACCGCATAATGTTTACACTGCGCGTCGTCGTCGTCGTCGGCGGCCTGTGCGGCGTGCGTGTCGTTCAATTCAGTTTTCCGTAATTCCTTTATGGTTTTTGCTGGTAAAACTACTATCAGTGAATTCCAGTTGAGTCAGTAGTGAAGTGAACACCTTGTCTTTGTCGATGATGTTGATGATGATGGAATGCCATGTAATTATGTGAGCCACCTCTTGGCGTTATTGGTCTATCTTTTGTATCTCTATACTCAAAGCCTTTCATTATATTAACTATACTATAAGATACAATTGTGCTTTAGCTTCAAACATGAGATACTTAACATTTCTTTCTGTTTGCTTATATCGCGTGCAATTATTCACTGCCTGGTAATGAACAGTGGGACCAAAAAGCTTCAAAAATGAAGCTAAAAAAAGAATTTTGTAAAATTTTGGAATGCAATATTATTTGTACAAATAGTCTAAAGTAATTGGTTGCAAAATTGGACCAACATTCGTCGAGTTATTAACGTGATATACGGGAATAACCCAAAAAAATAACAAGTTTCTCCAAATATGCTAGGAACCTGAAACTCCAGTTTATTACAACCAATGAGAAACGCACATCTATGCGTGAAGTTAGAAACGCCATTTTTGATTTTGTAAAAAAAAATGGTTGTGCTGCGATGTGCTCAACTTGTGCTGTCATGTGCCGTATTTAAAAAAAAAATCGTAATAAGCGTATGGTTTTTAGAGGCTACCCAATTTCTTAGCGTGAAGTTAGCACCACCATTTTTGATTTTCAACAAAAAAAAAAATATTGTGCTGTATTATGCCCAAATTATGCTGCGATGTGCCGTAAATATTTTTTTCAAATTCGCAAATTTTACGAATGACATTTTTTTTTAAATTAAGTTTTTCTAAAAACTTTAATTTGTGCTATTTTGTGCTTAAAAAATGATACTCAGAACCGAAGAGATAAGAAAAATCGCATATTTGCAACAAATGTTGCGAAGCACTTTAGCGCTTAGCGTGAAGTTAGCACCGCCATTTTCGATTTTCAAGAAAATAAAGGTTGTGCTGTATTGTGCCCAACTTGTGCTATTTGTGCCGTGAATTTGTTTTAAAATTCGCAAATTTGCAAATTTTAGAGCCAACAATTCGTTTTGCGAAGCGTGAAGTTAGCACCGCCATTTTTGATTTTCAAAAAGCAGTGGATGTGCTGTATTGTGCTCATCTTGTGCTACGTTGTGCCGTAAATATTTTTAATCAAATTCGCAAGTTTGCAAATTTTGCGAATGAAATTTTTTGCAAAACAATGTTTTTCTAAAAAAAATTAAACTTTTGCTGTTTTGGGCTCAGTTTGTGTTGCCAAGTGCCGAAGAGATAAAAAAAAATATTCGCATATTTGCAGCTTTTAGAGCAAAAAATTCATTTTGCGAAGCGTGAAGTTAGCACCGCCATTTTCAATTTTCAAAAAAATAATGGATGTGCCCAACGTTTAATCAAAATTGTTAGAGCCGTTTTCGATAAAATATGAATAACCCAACATTTTTGTATGAGAGCTACCATTTTTTAGAGCTAAAACCTAAATTCCAATTTTCTTATTTCAAAGTCTTTTAAAAATATAAATTTAATTTTTATTAAAAAAAATCCATATTTATTCGCAAAGAGAATTTCTTAAAAATCGGTTTTCAATTTTATTTTATTTGAATTTATTCCAATTTTTCCATATTCCCTGCTCCACTGTGTGCGATGTGGTAATTCAATCGACTGCAAGTCTCTTTGATTCATATACCGTTAGCTTTGCAAATGTGTACATATAACCAGTGGAAGCTTGCACCGACTTTGTGTTTGCACTTGTGCGATTCGGCTTTGCACCTTTTAACAGAAAAAAAAACTAAAAAAAAAAACACGGAGTCAGTGTGGCTGATGGTGATGGGATAAAGTTGCATTTTCTGAGTCAACACTAAGCACCGCGTCACTGCGCGCCGGCCGGCCGGTCAACTTTACCACAGTGGGTGCTTTCAGTTCAGTAATCGATTTACGTACTTGGAGGGAAATGTGCGGTAAAACGATAACTAAACGTTTGAGATTAGGTAACAAACGTGCGTTCCCGCATTTAAACAAACTATGGCCACACACTAAAACACTCACTCACACACACACACAATCTTTAATTAGTTTACAAGTACTTAGCGATGACATTTCTATTTATTTTGTGGCAGATTTGTTTGCTTTTCCATTGGAATAGCTGTGAATATTAAATAGCTTAAGTCATTGAGGAAATTCAAATCACTGTAAGTGATTTGGCAGACCAGAAAACGCGTATAGCTTTTAGATGGTTTTAGTATGATTGAGTTATTCTTCATTATGTTGTTTGTTTGATAATACTCTAGTTAATCTCTTTAACTGGTTTCCTCTTTCATACATTTGGAAATTGAAACTTTAATATGAATCATTGGTTATTCATCGGTACAGCAGCTGTTATCTGTGGAAGGTACCTAGTTTTTGTGAAGAGTTTTTGTAACTTTGAACTTCGAATTACTTTCAGCATATTATTTTTCTAAATATTTTACTGAAGAACAGGAAGATCGACAAAATTTAAAATGTTGTAAGATATTATTTACCGTTAGCCTTGAAAGTGTCAAAAATTCAAAAACATTTTCGACGTTTAAAATTTAGAATTTTCAGACTGACCGAATTTTAGGATCCATCTGCCAAGTATCTATATATTTGGTAATTTTTTAGTCTTATCCTTGAATGTGATATATTAATTAACAATTTATAGTCTAGTCAAAAAAATGTGCAAACTTGGGGCCAGTTGAACAAACGTGATTTAATATTTAATCCGAGGCTCAGAAATTTAAACTCGCTGATTTCAGTTTAGGTTCAACGATGTTTCAAGGTCTAAGTATGTGATAATAGTTATTAATTCTTGGATCAATATTTGAACGACGATTGTACAACAAATTGTACAAAAATTTGCATCTTGTTGAAAATTGGTACAGATCTTTATTTCATCATTGCGAATGTGCTGTCAAAAGTCCCCACTTTAACAACCAGAAAAAACTAAAATTTTCGAGTTTTTGACAAAAGATTTGATTGTAAACTTTAAATTTCCAAATTTCTATCAGATCTGATTTGTAAACCATGTTCAATGCACAAGTTTCAAAGTCATATTATTTTGAATCCCTTTGGAACATTGTGCAGCATTTTGGATTTGCTTTTCTAAATTTGGTACATACACACAAATATACATTGAAATCACATTTTTAAGTAACGGCTCATTCAAGCACATGTTATTATTGTCTAAATTTGACTGAATTCCTAACATTAACAATGCTCTTTTTTGAGTTCTAAAATTTCGTACCAAATTCTGATCTAAATTTTGAAGTCCACAATTTAAATTTACAAAAAAAAAAAATAGACAGTGTCACTGAATTCAACGTCGTTTAATCACCGAACGTATGTACCAATTTTCTTAAGCTTTTGTCCAAAATTAGCATGGTAAATGATTTTGGTCATTAACAAAGAACTAACGAACCAGGCGGCTGCATGGCCGTGGGCGAAAAATTCAAATCAGCAAAACCAATTTAGAAATAACTCCCCAAAATATGCGAAACAAATTTTTGTCGTGATTTAATTTCTAATTTTCACAAACAACGCTCAATTCTCTTCCTGTGTGTGTGTGTTGTTAGGCAGGACTGGAAGGGAACTACAATTTTTTGGATTTTGCATTTAATCGTTCCTCAAAGTCATATTCCCCTCGTAACAATGCCCCCCTGCCCCCCCCCCCCCCCACCATTCGAAAAAAAGGGTTTCGATTTCCATGTGGCTGTGCGTCCGTTTGTCAATTGTAATTTGAGCTACAACCTCAATGAGTTGACCGATTTACTTCAAATTTGGTACAAAGCATTTTTTGTGAGAGAGAAAATTCGAATTTTTTGTTCTACGAGTGAGTTCAGCTCATCTTAAACGGGCAGCTACTTTGCGATGATTTAGGTTTTTTGATTTTGACTTAAGTGTTAAAAGATATAGAGAGCTTAAAAGTTTCAAACATCACCATCTTCATGTTTTGACCTGAGCGATTCTAAGGAACATTCTCATATACAAAAAAAAATATAATATGAAAATATCACCAAAACGGGCACAGAAAGTTAATTTCTTAAGTTATTTCATAAGTTTACCCTATCACATCATGATAAAAGACCTCAATCACTTCCAAAAGAAGGCTAACTCTTCAATTACTTTGGGAATCTTAAAAACAACACTATTCAAGTTCAAGTTAAAATCTTCCTTACTTACTTTACTTTAGATGGCGCTCACAGCCCAGGATGGACTACGGCCTCAACCAACAAGCCCCTCCAGCCAGCTCGGTCCCTAGCTAGCTGCCTCCAGTTACGCACTCCAAGTTGGTTGAGGTCGTTCTCCACTTGTGTGCGCCACCTAAGGTGGGGTCTTCCTCTGCTGCGCAGACCGTCAGGGGTAGATTCGAAGACTCGTCGGGCTGGTGCGTTGGTGTCCATACGCTCCACGTGTCCCAGCCATCTTAGCCGCTGTATTTTAAGCTTTTTGACCAGATCGACGTCGCTGTAAAGCCCGTAAAGCTCGTTGTTGAATCTTCTCCTCCATACTCCATCGATACATACTGGACCGAAGATAACCCGAAGAATCTTCCTTTCAAAGCACCCAAGTAGATTCTCATCCGTTTTTGTCAGGGTCCATGCTTCTGCCCCATACAGCAGGACCGGGATGATTAGGGTCTTATATAAGGTCTCCTTGGTTCTTTGAGAGAGGGCTTTATTACTCAAAAGCCTTCTTAGCCCGAAGAAACAGCGATTGGCAAGAGTAATTCTTCGTTTGATCTCTGCACTGATGTCATTTTGCGATGTTATAGTGGAGCCCAGGTAGACAAAGTCTTTGACAACTTCGAAGTTGTACCTATCCATCGTGACGTTTTGCCCGAGTCGACGATGTTGAGATTCCTTTCTCGATGATAGCATATACTTCGTCTTGTCCTCATTAACAGCCAAACCCATTTTCGCCGCCTCCGATTCAATACTTGCAAACGCACCAGTGACAGCTCGCTTCGTTCTTCCAATGATGTCAATATCATCTGCATAAGCAAGTAGTTGAACGGACTTCTGAAAAATTGTACCACTGTTGTTGACTTGCGAGTTGCGTACAATTGCTTCAAGTACGATGTTAAAGAGGTTGCATGATAACGCGTCGCCTTGCCTCAAACCTTTCTCGACATCAAAGGGTTCGGTGGTGTTCTTGCCGACTTTGACGGAGCAGCGAGATTTCTCCATCGTCATCCTGCACAAGCGGACGAGTTTGGCAGGGATGCCGAGATGCGCCATGGCCCTGTATAGCTCGTCTCTGTCTACGCTATCATATGCGACTTTAAAATCGATAAAGAGGTGGTGTGTATCGATTTGAAACTCCTGGGTTTTTTCCAAAATCTGTCGGAGTGTGAACATTTGATCGACGGTTGATTTGCCGGGCCTAAAACCACACTGATAGGGGCCGATCAGATCGTTGACAAACGGTTTTAAGCGATCACACAGTACAGATGACAAGATTTTGTATGCGACGTTGAGGAGACTTATACCTCTGTAGTTGGAACAGGTCAGAGCATCTCCTTTCTTGTGGATAGGGCACACTATACCGAGGTTCCATTCATCGGGCATACTTTCCTCCGACCAAATTTTGGAGATAAGCTGGTGTATACTCCCTACCAAGTCATCTCCCCCTGCTTTGAATAGCTCGGCTGGCAGGCCATCCGCACCAGCAGCCTTGTACGTTTTAAGCTTGGCTATCGCTAACCGCACTTCATTTAGGTCGGGTGGACGGAAGTTTTGACCATCATCGTCCAGGTTGAATGGAGTGTTCTGTCTTACAGCGGAATTTTGGCCATCTTCGCCGTTTAGCAGTCTAGAAAAGTGTTGTTTCCAGATCCTCAGCACCGACTGTGTGTCTACCACCATATTCCCACTCTCGTCTCGGCAGGCTTCCGTTCTGGCCTTGTAACCCTGGGTAGTTTGCCTCACCCTTCGGTAGAACTTCCGAACATCACCCCTGCCGCTACAGTCCTCAATAGACTCGACCGCCCGCTTCGCATGCTCTCTCTTTTTCCTCCTGAGAAGTCGGCGTTCCTCCCTTCGTTTTTGCCCGTAGAGCTCCCGGGCTGCTCTCTCAGCAGCTCTGGTTCTAGCCTGCAGCATGGCTTGGTAGGCCTCGTTCTTTGCTTCATGCGCCAGTCTGCATTCTTCATCGAACCAGGGGTTTCGTTGTGGTGGCCTAGTGAAACCCAGTACATCAGTAGCGGCACTTTTGATGGCATTTTGGCAGTGCTTCCACTGGTCCTCTACAGATGATGCTTGTGGCAGGCTTGTTGAGAGTTTAAGAGAGACGTGGTCTGCAAAAGTCCTGGCTATCTCTTGCGATTTTAGCTTCGCGACGTTAAATCGTTTTACAGCATTCGCTCGTCGTTGTGGCGTCATGGATATCCGCATACGTACTTGCGCTACCACTAGGCAGTGATCCGAGTCTATGTTGGCACCTCGGAACGTTCGGACATCCAGGATACTGGAAGCATGTCTGGCGTCTATCGCAACATGATCAATCTGGTTGACGGTTCGTTGATCCGGAGACCGCCAGGTCCCTTTGTGTATATTGAGGTGTGGGAATTGAGTGCTTGCTATGATGACATTTCGCCCCGCCGCGAAATCAATGAGCCTGAGTCCGTTACCGGAAGTGTTGTCGTGCAGGCTGTGTCCTCCGACTATCGAACCAAAGATGCCCTCCTTTCCGATCTTGGCGTTGAAGTCGCCAAGAATAATCTTGACGTCGTACTTGGGGCACCTATCATACGTATCCTCGAGGAGATCGTAGAATTCTTCTTTGGTTGAGTCATCCTTTTCTTCCGTTGGGGCATGGGCACAGATCAACGTGATGTTTTTGAACTTTGCTTTGATGCGGATTGTGACCAGGCGCTCGCTTACATTTCTGAAGCCCAAGACTTCTTGCCTAAGTCTTCCCCTTACCACAAAACCACAACCAAAGAGCCGCTGACCCTGCTCCTTGCAGCACTCGCCGAAGTAGATGTCACACGATTGCATCCTTCGTATGCCCTCTCCATCCCATCGCACTTCCTGGATGGCTGTTACATCAGCCTTTAGCCTATCCAGGTTCTCCACTAATTGTTCGGCTGCACGTGGCCTGTTTAAGGTCCGGACATTCCACGTGCAGATCCGAAATTCGTTGTCCTTGTTTCGTTTGCTGGGGTCGTCAACATTAAAATCATCCATATCCGAGGCTTGTTGTCGTTTCGGAACCGACATTTTTTCCGTGGTAGGGAAGTCACCCCGACGCACAACCCCCTAGCCTGGAGGACCAGATCCTTATTATAACTCCAAGGACGGGGAGCCGGATAAACCGCTCCTTATAGGCCTGAGCTACGAATACGTCGTAGTAGCCCATATAAGGTGTTCACTAAGTAGTTCAACCTGACTGGAACTGTAGACGCCACCGTTGATTCCATCTGGGGAATTCTTCCGCTGCCGCCTGGATAAAGGAGAAGTGCCTTAGTGGGAACACTTCAGTTCATTAAAAAAAAATTCACAATATTATTCTGATAGATATAGACTCTAATTAGATTGTAAAACAACTTTTAAGACTATTTTATATTCACGACCAAGTTGTTTCCAATTAATCATTAACCATGTCATTTGGGAAAAAAAACACCCTGGTTAAAGTGTGGCCAATCTACATAATGTACAACATGCACTACTCTCTTCACTCGTAAAGAAGTCCCAACACAAAAAAAAAAAATACAGTCAATAACCCTAGTACGTGACTTGCAGATAAAATGTATTTTTCCTGCAAAATAAGATCACGATCAATCTCGAAAAAAAAAATTCGTTTTGCAGTCCATCAAAAACTAAAAGGTCATTTTAACATATGGTATTATGTATGGTGACCGCGTTTCGCATATTTCATTTGTCTTCTCTTTCCAACGAATTCAAGTTTCATATTGTTGGTGGCAGAACCACAAAAAACATACCTAAAACAATGTTTTCGGTTAACTTTGAAAAAAAAAACAAAAAAAAAAACAACAAAAAAATCCCCGACCACACCAACATAACCTAACAATAATGTTCAACAGCATCCTTTTAATGTATCCTTTTGCCATGATATGATGGAATATTACACAAACACCAATAGCAATAAAATTTTGCGAACTTCCCCCCGAAAAAAAGAAATGCAAAAAAAAAAATAAAACATTAAAAATTCTTTCTCTAACAAAACAGCACACACATTGCCCAAAAAAAAAAATAAATAAAAAAAAAAGTGCTCTTAACGATGTTACGAGGAAAATTGCACACGAAAGTAAGCGCCATTGTGCGGGTAAAACCGGCAACATGCCATAAATATCACACTAATGTGAATCCTTTTCCTTTACGTCTTCCTTCCACATCTAGATCTAGCCATAGGTACATATTGACAGATACTGAGCAAGAGAGAGAGAGAAAGGAGTGTAATACGTAGCCAGCCACATTTTTCTTTGCTATTTCCTGGCATCCCAGGCCAGGGCACACAATATTCCCGTTTTCATTTTCCGGCGAATGAACTGTGGAACAAAAGAAAAAAAAATATTGTAGAAAACAACAACAAAAAATAAACAAAAATGTGATACAACGTGGGGGCGTATCAAACACACACACACCCAAATCAATTTGCCTTGAAAGTTTTGTTTGCATGTATTCTATCGGAAACAAAATTTAAAGCAATGAAAGGATAATGTTTTCTTCATTGAATATTAACAGTAGTTGACTTGACTGGAAAGTTTGCCGCTGGCTTTGTCCTTTTGTTATCGAAATTTTGCTGTTTTGTATCCATTTATTTTTTGTATGTTTACCATTTTTATAGAGGTTGTTTTCAATATGTTCAAAATTAATAAAAAACAAAATCAAACAAAAACAAGGATACTCGCCATATCTTGATATCCTTTGTGTCTCTATAACAGCTCCAACCAATAACCCCCACATTCAATTTTTCTAATTTCAATGACGATGCCTTTTTTATAAACATACATATACATATACCTATCATTAAAAAAGATACAAAAGGAAGTTTTTCTCGCTAACTTCTCTTCATTTAACTTCTCTTTCTTTTTTAAACCATCGCTTTTGTTGCAAAGTGAGAAATTCTATTGTTTTGGGAAAAAAATGTAGTAAAAATAACTCCACAGTGTAATAGAAGGTAAATAGGTCCTTGTTTTGTTTTGTTTCTGCTCTATTACTGCAAGTTGGGAGAATCGTTAAAGAATGTCGCACATGTGAACGGCGTGAATTCTGTGTGCATTGTGGAAAATAAAAGCGAAACACTTTGGTTAAAGTTACAATTGCCCAAAAGGATGGTTAGAAAAAAAAAATGTACCCGAAGGACGAAATTCCATGTGCATGTCAATTCAGCGCTAGAGTGGTGATTTATTTTAGTTTTGTTGTTTTATTTTTGTTTTGTTCCTGATGGGCATAATGAAGAAGTTTGTGATTTGAGAAGAGGAAAAAATAAAAATAAATAAGTAACATGTTTTAAGAGAAATCTACAATTTAACTTTTGGGGGCATGTTAACAACTCATTTATTTAGCCAATAAATTCACTGTTTGACAAGGGTTGTAATAAATATTGGAGCTTAACTTTTTTTGTATTCTTTTAATGATAGGCTTGATATTTTATGAGTTTTTTTTTTTTTAAGCGAGAGTCTTACCCGTATAATATATAAATGTATCCTTTTCTTTTATTTTTTTGTTGATATTTTAACCTCGATGTAATAAATTGATAAAATGAAAATTGAGGTTAATTCATTCTTTATGCGTGCGGATTTCTTGAGGATTTTTTCAAGGATACAATTAATTTGAAGATTTTCAAAAGATTCCTTATGTACACTCAATTATATGGTAAAAAAAAAACTTTTTTATTGAGTTTAAACAGAGATCTTGTGTATCAAATTATCTGTTGTGCTGAAAATCGTCATAATACCACAAAAGTGTACTGACATCAACTGACTATCTGAACAACCCTCACCTGCTTAGACGCACCTGGGTAGACAAAATTTACTTAAAACATAAAAAAGGCAATTTAAATAAATTTTAATAGTATTATGTGTTGGGTAGGCGACAAAAGATTAGAAGCCTTAGGATTTATTTGGATTTAAATTTCAAGTTAGAAAAGAAAAAAACTGATAGCTTGGTGTTTTGAGCAGTTTTAACATTTCTTGCGCAGCACAAAAAGAGGATAGATTTGTACAAAATAAAAGCTCGAAAATAATTTTTCAAATCGAAAACCAATTTTTTGAATCTACCCGATTTGTTTTTATTTTTGTACCCTAATTCACTTTACAAATAGCTAGAAGTCACAAAATATTTTTAATTGATCCTCGATATCTAACCGCTAAACACAAAAAGAATTATAAAAATCGAATGCTATTTTTAGAACACAATTTTTTTTTTTTTAATCGGACACCTATATTTGTTTTTGCCTCATTTTATTATCTTATAAATAGAAAGAAATTAAAAGAAAAATTATACATAAAGCAATCCACTAAAAAAAGCCTTTTAAATGCAAAAATAATTTTTGAAATCGGACATGTGGTTTCTGAGATTATCCCGGACAAAAAGCAAATAAATAAATATTTACATGACTATTTTACTTTGTTGATAAGAATGTTATAACTGCATTAAGCAACCGTGATGTTTTATTAAATATTAATGCATGTTTTAATGGTAACATTAAAATATTAATGGTAATGGCACTAACGATACGTGTACAAACAAAAAAGGAAGAACATTTTTAAAAATGCAATAAAATAAAAAAGTGCGTATACGCCCGAGTGAACTAAAATTGTGTAGTTGATTTTTGAAGGATTTAAACTAAGGAAACTAAAAAAACTATGTTGTAATCAAAATTTACATTGGATTACGTAATACCTTTCGTGCGTCGGCGTCATCTAGAACCTTAAAAGCTATAATTTCTCAGATGTAAAATTTTAATTTTTGTTTTTTTTTTTTATTTAAAAGTACCTGTCATACAACGAATTCGGTTTTCCCAATTTTTTTCGAAAACTAACCTTACGATTTGAATTAAAATTTTTACCTGTAAAAACAAACGCGATTTAAAAAAAACTGCGTTTCAGGTTTTTGGTAAAAAAAAATCCGCATTACGAAAATATTGGGTTTGAGGTTTTTCTTTTTTTTTTGAGAAAATTGTCTTATTTTTAACATCCATTTGAAGTTATTGTAATCGGTTCGATTTGTGAAATTGAAAATTTTGCCGTTTCGAGGTCTCTGGAGTCGGATTACATTGTTTTTAGAGAGATATCTGTGTACCTACTTTCGTACGTAGAGATATCAACTTCAAATTAATTTTATTTTACAAACAATAAGGCCATAACGTGCAGAAAGGATTTTCAGAAAAATTTAATTAGCTGTTTTTTTATTACAGTAATTTTTAAAAAAGTTGTAAAATGACTTGTTTCTCGAATATCTCTAGAACAAATAATGTTATCGACTTTGGCCTGGTTTCATTAAATGCATAATAACGTAGTGAAAAATTGGTAATACTAAAAAAAAAATCAACCTGCAGTTTTTTTGTTTTATTTAAAAAAAAAACCATTAAAAATTGTTAAAAAATATCGAATATCATCAATTTCTAGATGGTAAGGACATAATTTTTCATATTTTTTTTCTTCTTCAAATAATAATTTTTGTTCATTTTTTTAAAGAGGTTAAATCTAATGCTTCTTCTAGTTTTTGAGAAAATTAAAAAAAAGTGCTATTGGTTTTTAATCTTTTTACTTGCGATATAGGAATTATAGGGCAAGTTATGGATTCGTGCAAAAAATCGAACTTGAGATAACAATCAAACTTTCCATTACGATGGTAGGGAAGACGAAAAAAGTGGGTCTCGCAATTCTGTCCGTCTGTCTGTCTGTCTGTCTGTGGACTCGCCTAAAGCCTAAACCCATGGGCCGATTTTAAGTAAACTTGGTATAAAGTGTTTTCAGGACATTACCCCGACAAGTTTTTTTCCTTTTATTTTTAGGACCAAAAATAACATATAATATTTTTTAGCATTTTTGCAAAATCTTATTTTTCTAAAAAATGGCTCGACAGATTTTTCTAAAAAAAAATCAATAAATGTTATTATTATTGTTATGTTATTACTATTATTAAATGTTATATGCTACCTTTTTGTAAAAATTAAATTTTCAAAAAAATGGTTTTAAATGGTACCTCCCATAGAACCATTTTTTTTAATTTTCGTTTTTCTAGAAAAGGAATAAACTGATTTTGATAATTTTTTTTATGGAGAATCTTCTGGAAAATTTTAATAGTTTTGTATACCAAAATTTTCTAAAAACTGTTTTTTGGATTTTCAAAAAAAGTTTCAAATTTTTTTTTTTTGAAAACCAAATATTTCGAAAACGACTTGGTTGATTTTTATGAAACTTGGTAACAATGGGTCTTTTAACATTATCTAAAAAAAACTTTTTTTTATAGTAAAAATTAACGGTACCTTCCATATATGTTAAAAAACCATTACAGAAAATATAAATTTTCTCGAAAACGACTCCTACGATTTTGATTAAAATTGTTGTGAATACTAATATTAGTGTGGTCTTTGATCTGACAAAAACCAAATTTGCAGTTAGCCATTATTAACGGTACCTCTCATAGAACCATTTTATTTATTTTGGACTATCTCATTATAGGTCCAACCGATTTAAATTAATTTTTTTATACAAAAGCTTCTTAAAAGTCTAAATCATATTGCATATCAAAATTTTCAAAAAAAAGCAAATTTTGGATTTAAAAAAAAAAATTCAAATTTTATTTTTGAAAATTCGATATTTCCAAAACGGATGGATAATTTTTTTCAAAATTTAATTTTTAAATCGGAGTAAGTAAATACTAAAAAAATTGTGTACCAATTTTTTCTCTTAAAAATGTTTACAAAATTTTATATATAAAAAATTAATTTAAAAAAAAAACCCCTCCTACGATTTTAATTTTTTTTCTCCAAAACTAAGGTAAGTTAAAGAAATCAGATGGTGTACTTTTTTTTAGCCTTTAAAGTAATTTAAGAAGACTTTTTTAATAAATTTTACTACAAGAGCAAGTTTGTGCGATCCAGTCGTGCGTTTTATTTTTATTTCAAGCCAATTTCTTGCCTTATCTCAAATTACTTTATCTAGCTCTTTTTTCACGTCTTATTCGAATCACCTTGTATACAACAAAATTCGGATTTCTCCAAATTTTTTCCAAAAAATTTTGCTAAAATTATTCGAGCTATTTATTTGAATTCGAACCATTTTAAACTAAATATGGTGGTGTAGCTGGTTAAACTTCTTTTTTTAACATTTTTTATTTATAAAAGTTTGTGTAGGTACCTATCTTTTTATTTTAGAACAGCCTGTACTTCTTAAACCATTGACACACATTATGGCAAAGAATATATGTTACGTCAATTTAATTAATTACAAGAGTTGACTGGATTCACATTGTGGTTCCAAACATTAATTTGTTTATACAATTAATTTTTAATTGAATTTTTCCACCTGTCTAGAAACAATTTTACCAGATAAAAATTAATTTACTTTTTATTGACAAAGGTTAATTTCAACACGAATAATCAATTCGAATCATCGCAAGGAAGTCACGGAGATTAAACTTACAAAACCACTGCCGTAATTTCCTTCTAATTATGACAAAAATATTCGTGAAGGATGTTATAACATGCTTAACCATAGCTTGATGCCAATCTTTTTTCTTTAAGCAACAATAAGAGAGAGAAAAATATCTTAACTTGATGGCCATTGAAATGTCATCTATTAATTGAGATAGCCATGGGTTCATAGGTCAATAGGTCACCAGAATGTATCATCACTTCTGCACAATTCAATAAACTGAAATATTCATATACAGATACACTCCGAAAAATTCATCTTCACGAATTCACGACTTCTCTTGATCGAGTCTCTTCTTTTTCTCGCTCACATAAAGTGCCATTACTTGAATAATCTTTTAAGAAACCACCTTCAAGTGATCACGTTTTTAATCGTGATGCAACAATTTTAGTTTTTTGTCAAATTGTTGGTGAAGCTAGTAGGTATACTGAAAATGTGGCATCTTCTTCCAAATATGCAATAACATAAAAGCCAACAAAAAAAAAATAGAGATAGACTCATTGAACAGGTTCGTATGGTTCTTTGAGATTGTTACGACCTCGATAGTGTGCAGAGTCTCGTTTGGAGTTATTACGAAACGTAATACCCTTTTGTATATTAGCCGTGTGGAAATGAAGGAATTTTCATTCATTCCTTTGCACTGTGCACTAAACATTGAAATGTCATTTGGCATAATTAATCATGACATCGTGGTTGTTGTCTCCCTTTAAATGTCATATCACACACGATAATGAAAAGTGGTATAAAATCTTGGTTACTATGCAGGGTGTCCCAGTTACCAAATCGGTTGCTGAAAATTAATCCAATGATCAAATGGAGAAATTTAATTATACAAATTCCTAATAATTCATGATCTTTGAGATGTTTACTTATCGTCATATCACTAAAACCCATATGAATTGGAGGTTAATTGCTCTCGTGCCCTCCATCCATGACACTAACGGCCATATTATTGACTTTCTTTAAAGCAAGTTTTACTGAAAAACTAGGTCTATAGGGGTTTCGAGTTTTAAGTTTTTAAAAACAATTATTGATTTGATTTAGATGTCAAAATGTGTATGAATATTTTTAATTTAGATGTCAAAGTAATACGCAATTGTGAAAAATCCGAAACCCCTATAGAACAAGTTTTTTCGAAAAACTAAATGAATTTCTCTTTTTTTTCGAAAATATCATGAAAACCAGAATTACTTCAGTTTTTTTTTTTTTTTTTTGTTTTGATAAAAATTCATGTATGAGCAGAAATTTTGATGCACCAAGTGAGCACAAGAATCAAAATTTATCTTTTTTCAACACATTTTTGGCCGAGTCCTGTTTAACTTAGATCGCTTACGTCTCTGAGATGTCATTTTGCTGAACTTGGATATTGTATTTCTTATGATTCTGTAAGTTTCTTAAAGAAAAGTGAACAGACAGTGGAATACATTTTTTTCTTTTGAAAATTAGGCGCAGGGACATAAGGCCCAAGGAAAACTTGTGGTGTTTCAGGACCAACAAAGTTTGTTTTTTTTTTATTAATTAAATATAATTACGATTTTAGTTTTATGGAATTTGATAAAATCAAAACCCACAATTTTGATGAATTCAAAGTTTCTTTAAATCCAGATTCTTTGAATGCAAAAGAAACTTTGCATACACCCAATCTCGCACCTACCCCAAATCCTATAGTGGGCCAAGCAGGGTGGTCGCAGGGGGGCAGAATCCCCTCCCCCCTTACATGTCTCACTGTTTATACGCCCAATAAAGGATTTGGTGTAGGTGCGAGGTTGGGTGTATGCAAAGTTTCTTTTGCTTGACGCTATACGCCCCCTTCCTCCTATAGCAAAAAATGATTGCATTAAACCCCTCTACAAAAACCGTTATTATTTTGCGGCGCCTGAGTTTTCGTAATCGTGCCTTTTGTTTTTCCTAATTTTCGTTCAAATAAAACACTAAAAAGTTATTGTTTATTGTATTGAAATGCGAAATCTTTTTACTCTTCTACGCTTCTTAAAAATTTGGGATTTATGTCCCATTTTTAACAAAAAATATTTGGGTGGGACTTAACGCCCAAATTAAATTTCGGCTTTATGTCCCATTCAAGTGAGACATAGGCCCCAAAAATAAAATTTGGGCTTTATGTCCCTGGGCCGTAATATGTCCCTGCACCTGAAAATTATAGGTATGGTGTGTACATACACCCTGTAGTTTAGAAATATCTGTGAAACCGAATATAACAACTATATTTTCTATATATGACCTTTAAAATTTCTGCATGAAGAAATATTATGATCACTCGAACTAGCTTCCTCTCCAATTTCATAGTTCTTTCCGTTTTCAATTAAAATTTCAATTTGATTGCAAAACTAAAAGGGAGAGAGGTGAACTCACAAAAAAACTATATCCTCCACATCAATATGTATTCGTTTTTATTTATTACCTTGACAGCTCGATGGTGCATAAGAGGTATGAGCTTAGTAAATTCAAGTTGAGAGATTTTTAGAGAGCAACAGCATCCATGTACATTAAACCAAAATGAAATATTGCTTCTTTTCAAATTGAAATATTTTCTGAGAATGAAGGTGTATAGAAAAGTAAATGGAATGGAGGTTTTTTTTTTATATTCTCAAATCACTCTGCCATCACAACCCTTATAACCTTCTGAAAGTATAGATATGGTGGAAAAATTGGTTACATGTTGTGGCTTGCTTTGGAGTATATGTATGTGCTCTGGCTAATACAAATCATTTTTTTGACACTGACAGTTTCCCTGAACAAGAACACTACAACGTTAAAAGATACGAGAGTACGAGTCGAGTATTCAGATCACCAGGGGTTGTAATCTAAATGTCAATCAAGCTCTGGTTTTGTGGTAAGCCAAAAGCTTTTGAAATTCTGATAGGTTTTTCATTTGTGTATAAGAACATGGCAAACAATTTAATGGTAAATCATTTGATTAAGTAAATTATTGAAATTCCATTTAAATATCGTGAAATTGAGATAAAATATTGCGTATACGCCATAGTGTCCCAAGCTGATGAAAACAAAATTGATTTCCTTTTTTTTTTTTTTTTCTTTGCTGTAGTAGGTTGTTGGTTTATATGTTAAAATGAAAGGGCTTGCTGTCAACAAGTACAACTGACAGCTATTTAATGGGAAATGTCTAACGACAAGAAATGTATCGTTTTACGAATTAGAAATGAAAAAAGCTGTCCGAAATTGATAAATATATATAAAATAGATTTTAATGAATTCCCAATTGCATAACAAGGTAGGGTTTTATGTATGTATGTATGACAAGTCTATATAAATTAGTTAACTGGTGCCATTTTGTAGGCTTCAGACGACATAAAAATGTTATGTGAACATTAAAGTTTATATTGGTATACTCGTACCTACCTTTAAGCTATACGTTAAAATTTAATAGAATATAGTAAAAAAAAAAACTTTTCCTATTAAAGGTTATTCAAAAATAAATTCAACAACACTTTTGAACTTTTTAATTTAAATTTCATATTGCATGACTATTTGGGTGGTCGACTATTTAATTTTTCTTTTATCGACTTTAAGGTTCTCCTAGATTTAAGTTCCTCTGATGGTCCTTAAATTTTTACAACATAACGTAGATTTTTTTTAAATAATATTTAAAGGTCTTGACTCTTAAGCATCAATTTTAAACTTATCGGTATGTTTTTAATATTTATTTAAATCGCTACTAGTTAGTAATAGTTTTTACGAGAGTTATTTTCAAAAAAATAAAATTAAACTCTACAAAAAGTGATAAAAATAAAGTGAACCGTTTTTTTTTTTTTTTCGAGAAAATACATAAAACAAAAATCCAATTGACGGAATTATATTTTTACTAATTTTTTTTTTTAATAATATTGGGTCTTGTGAATAAAAAAAAAACGCTAAAGCTAAAACTTGGATTTTAAAGTCAAAGCTGAGTTGTGCGTGAATAAAAAGAAGCTTTGGCTATCTATAGTTAAAAATCCTTTCTAGTAAGAGCGAGTTAGTTATAACTTGTTTTTCCAGCTCTAACTTCAATTTGTGTGAATAAAAATAGCTTAGGGTTAGTTTAGTTCACAGTTCAATACATTTTTTTTTAATTTATTTTTTTGGTAAAAATCACCCATAGAATTACATGTAGATTTTTTTTTTTGAAGTATAGTTTAAAGCTATAATAATGTAGCTAAAGCTATAAAAATTTCAAGATTCTTTCATTCCTGTCTAGAAAGGAGTTCTTATCTTCATTATTCTTCTATTCAGTTTTAGTGCGAATATGGCCGAGTTTATACGCGTAAGAAAACCGAAATTCTATTGAAAACGGTCAGAAATCAGTGATGAAGACTTTCATAGTATGTTTCGATTTTCAGTGGCAGTGGCTTTCTAATTACTTTTTAGGGCATTCAACAGAGCGTAGAGGAGGTGCATTAACCTCTGAGCAGAGGATGCAGACATTTTTGACATAGATACAATAAATTGGGAGATTTTTGATTAAATGTACGAGAAAAATCCAAAAATGAGATAATTTTCTTTAAAAATTTAACACTGTAACGTGGTTTTATTAAAATTAAATATTAAAAAAAAAAAGATTAATCAAAATCATAAGATGTATTTTGCGACCATTTAAAAATACTCAAACCATTTTATCGGAGCTACCCAGTCTACATGAAATACTTATAGCGCAGCAAAATCAAATTTAACCAAATCTGTCCACCCCTTTAATCTCGAGCTCGATGTACTGTACAGGGGACATACATATGCAGAGACTGACGGGACGATAAACGCTATGATAAAACAATTTTTGCACAACACGTTACATTGTACTCCAGTTTATATAAAACAGTTTAAGCTAGAGCTACTTAAGTTAAAACAGTGAATAAACAAGCAAAAGCTAAAATTATAAACCTAAAGCTAGAATTTTCTAGCTGAAGCTATTTAGATAAATCTTTTTTTTATTCAAATGATATAAGGTTTTAGCTAGAACTAAATAGTTTTAGCTACTAGTAAAAGCTTTGACTTATTCACAAGACCCATTGTCCTTAACGACTCAAAAATTTATAAATAAGGTGTCGTTGTTTTCAATACCAACAAAAAATTGGAAAAAATATCCTGCCAATCTAGTTTTAAATGAGACCCTTAAAAGTTTTACAGATAGGTACATATTAAGTCAAAAGCTAAAATTATAAACCTAAAGCTAGAATTTTCTAGCTGAAGCTATTTAGATAAATCTTTTTTTTATTCAAATGATATAAGGTTTTAGCTAGAACTAAATAGTTTTAGCTACTAGTAAAAGCTTTGACTTATTCACAAGACCCATTGTCCTTAACGACTCAAAAATTTATAAATAAGGTGTCGTTGTTTTCAATACCAACAAAAAATTGGAAAAAATATCCTGCCAATCTAGTTTTAAATGAGACCCTTAAAAGTTTTACAGATAGGTACATATTAACAAGGCAAGAAAGGGTAAGCGGCTAGATATTTCATTTTGGTCACCAAGTTCACAGCAAATATTCAATGTCTTTAAGGATGATATTGGAAGCCACCACGCTTCCCAAAGTTTTTTTTTTTTTTTTTTTTTTTTTTCAATCACAAAAAAATTAAAACTCTTGCATTCGACTTGGGCTCCGAATAGCATTTTATTCTCTCCTTTATCTGTTTTGCTGTTCTGATCATAATCTTCTTAAAAAAAACTATCTACATGCATTATCAGAGAATTTTAGACTATCGATAGAGTTCTTTTTGTCAATTTCTGATGAATTTGAGTTTTATTCCATTTCATCATTTTTTGCTTTGAGCGCCGCAATCAATTTATGTCCTCAAAGCTATAGGACATTTTTTTTATTCTCATCCAACAAAGAAAAATGCCACACATCTCAGCCATTCAACTATGCTTGGTGCGCTATAGAAAATTTATATCTCTATCTTCAACCTCAATAAACTTCTTTCTTTTTCTTCATTTTCATTTTATTTTCAAATTTTTTTCAAAAGAATTTCCTTTTGAAGTGACAATCAATGTGTCATTATTGCTGTTGATGTTTTCATTGTCAAATAATGCAATTTTATGTTGCAGTTTGCAGCTTCAAAGTTATTAGAAAAAAAAATAAAATAAAATGAAAAACTTTGTGAAGAATAACCGATTGGAATGTACCATTTTTTTGTAATCACAATATGTGTTGTAGGCATCTTAGGAATGCTGTCAATTTGTCAAAAGGAAGAATTCCAATGTGTTTGTGAATGGTGACACTTCTGTCTTATTGATGTGTCACAGTGATGGCGTTGGAATTATCTGATTATTTTTTTTTTCTTTTAGTACGATGCAGTTTGTGAGAAATTTATGATGCAAAAAAAAAAAAAAGAAACCCAAGTCTTATTTTGACAAAATTCATATAAACACATCAACCGAAAAAGTTGACACAAATCGATCTGTGCACGTTTCACGCTACATATTTCGTCATTGCTCGTTTTAAATGGACACAATCTAATGTGGAAAAAGCCAACGCCCGTACCGTCAGTGTTTGTCATCATCAATTTATGGCATAAACACATTTTGCTATAGTGAAGTATTTATGGCCCGCTAAAGATAGGAATTGCTTCTTATTAAAATGAATATCTATATTTACTTAAAATTGTTGAAAAAAAAAAAAAACTAATTGAATGGTATATGGGTTGTACGTACCTGCTTTGACTTATCCACAAGAACACTCGCCTGGAAAAATGGCAAGCTTTTGCCAAGTTTTAGTCAAGTTTCCAGTGGGAAAAATATCCATCCACCCTGAATCGAATCTCAAATAAACCAACGTTTTTTTATTATTTTTTTTTTTGTGTCTTGAGGCAAAATGATACACAACTGGCAAGGGCCTAGCTAATTTCGGTAATAAACCTTGCTAGTACCTTATTAGTATTTCTTGAACATCTTTACCATTTCGAATCGAGATCATAAAATTTAAAGCAAATTGGTTTATTTAAGATTCGATCCTGGGACGTACCAGCACCAGTCCACCTGGAAAAATGGCAAGCTTTTGCCAAGTTTTAGTCAAGTTTCCAGTGGAAAAAATATCCATCCACCCTGAATCGAATCTCAAATAAACCAACGTTTTTTTATTATTTTTTTTTTGTGTCTTGAGGCAAAATGATACACAACTGGCAAGGGCCTAGCTAATTTCGATAATAAACCTTGCTAGTACCTTATTAGTATTTCTTGAACATTTCTACCATTTCGAATCGAGATCATAAAATTTAAAGCAAATTGGTTTATTTAAGATTCGATCCTGGGACGTACCAGCACCAGTCCACCTGGAAAAATGGCAAGCTTTTGCCAAGTTTTAGTCAAGTTTCCAGTGGAAAAAATATCCATCCACCCTGAATCGAATCTCAAATAAACCAACGTTTTTTTATTATTTTTTTTTTGTGTCTTGAGGCAAAATGATACACAACTGGCAAGGGCCTAGCTAATTTCGATAATAAACCTTGCTAGTACCTTATTAGTATTTCTTGAACATTTCTACCATTTCGAATCGAGATCATAAAATTTAAAGCAAATTGGTTTATTTAAGATTCGATCCTGGATCGTACCAGCCTCAGTCCAAAAAGCTAAGCACTGGGCTAATTTGCAATAAAAAATTACAATGTTGAAAGTGAATAAATTTAAATTTTGATTTTCACATGGGTTTCTATAAAGATTTTTTTTTTACAAAGAGTATTTCTGATGGAATAGCAAAACTTGTTCAACCAGTTTTTACTAGAAAGGCCCATACAAGTATTTGACAAGTTTTATTCGTCTAGATTTTCCCAAATGAAATCTTTTCAAGGCTAAGATTAAACTCTACAAAAAATTGAGATTTTTACATGCGGATTTATTTCGCAATCGATTGCCTTGGTTTTAAATTCAAAATGTCAATAAATTATTTAAAAAAATATATCGTTTTTACGCGAAATGCTTAATTTCTAAAAAAAAAATATTAAAATATACTTATATAAAACCCAAGATCAGTACTTGCTTGAATGTAATACTTGATCTTTAAATAAGTTATAATACCTATACCGCAAGTGAAAATTTTATTGAATTCTTAAATTTGAAAAAAATGTGAATATTTTAATTATAAAAACAAAAATCTGTTAGATATATATTTTTTTTAGGGAAAAATAAATTCACAAATGATTATAACGAAAATATGATTTAAATTAGGCGTTGGAAAATTTAATGAGTTCATTCCACCCCTTGTTGTAAGGCACCCAACCATTCGAATAGGAATCCATCGCCAACGCTGATCAAAGGCGTGCATGTACATAGGTACTTTTTGGTTTTTTTTTTCACAAAAAAAAAAAAACTGTTTAATTTAAAATTTTTTTATTTGATTTTTTTTTGTTTTAATTTTAAATTTCGCAATTCTGTTGATGCTATTATGCTGGGGTATATGATTGGGGATCTGTGCCACGTAATGACATCGGTATGGGAAATCGCATTGAGGTATTATTTTTTTTATTTGGTTGATTTTAATTTTGTTATGTCAATGATTTTATGTGTATTTTTTGTATGTGTATTTTTAAATGTCATCTAGTTAAATATTTGTAAAACAAATTGATTGACATTCAAAGGATGGTTTTGGTATTTCTGGGACTTTGTATTTGTGTATTGCCTATGTTTACTGTAGGTAGTCGGTGATAAATTGTTTGCTCTGCTCTATATACAAAGCTTTAACTGTTATACAAATAGGGTTTTATTTTTATTTTTCCTTTTTTTGTATATGTACGTGAGAATTGTATAAATTATTTTTTTTAGGGTTATTTCAATTATTTTACACAAATGACGTGACTAAAGGGTTCGATTTTACATGACAAATACAAATTTTTGCAAATAATTTAACATTTTGTTTCAATGCACATAGATATGTATTGTTATTTTGATTGTATTACTGTTTTTGTTGTTTTTTTAATTATTTCATTTTTATTATTATTATTCAATTTTAGAATTGTTGGTTAAAATTATTTCAATTAAAATAATTTTACCTTAGTTAATTGCGTTTACGGTCAAAGCTTTCAAATCCATTTGTATATGTTTTATCTTTGTTCTGTGCAATAACAAAAAAAAAGCTAAACTTTCCGCATTTGTTTAAATTTTATTCAATTTCATCCGCCTTTTTTTGGCTTTAAAACAAGCTAATTCTTAGTCTAACTTGAAAACTAAGAAACTACAAGCTACAAGTACATCTTATAGCTTTAAAGAAAAAAATGTAAAACTAGGATTGGGCGATGAATGCGGAAGATGATTTTAAAGTCAAAAGAGTCTTAAGAAGGAAAAAGTCTATAAGTGTTTAAAATCGGAATAGTTAGCATTCGAATTGTCCCTCTGGCGGAGCTTTTGAATAGTGATAGGTTGGTTGGGCCATAAGCTGTACAGTAAGTCGACTGATAGAACAGAGGAAGATTTCATATTGTTTGAAAAGTTATAGATTCTTAAAATATTGTGCGTTCAATGGAACCTGAAAAGGTCGATTATTGAACAGAATGTCGACTATTTCTCTTCGTTTCTTCCAACGTGTTCAAGTTAGTTAGTTGAAAGCGGTCTTAAAAAAAATGTTGCCCTTCGTTCATGACAAAAAAATTGGTCTAAAAATACACAACGAAATGTCAATCGTAGGAAACGACGCGGAATTTCAATAATATCTCGACTCTAAAGATAAGAGTGTGTTCAAAACGACCAATACTTGACAGAAAAATTCAAAGAGAACTGAACAAATATGTATTTGCAGAGGTATCGGGTCTGGTTTGGGTTATAAAATTCTTTGTAAAAATGGTTAAAATAAAAAAAAGAGGTCCTAAGTGGCTGCCTTGGGGGACACCATAAAGAAAGGTTCATAGATTTAATCTGTAAAAGATTTTGACAAAGTTCGTACTAGTTTAAAAAAATGTCTTTTTGAAACGAAATCAGGAACTAAGAGTGAAAACTTAAAATTGCATAAAATGGTTCAAAAATTTTAGGAATATGTATAAGTTCGGCAGTAGTTCTTAAAATTCTCCTCGAGACTGGGATCAACTGAACATTTTTGAGAAGGGAAAGTATATTTTTGTAATTGCTTTTTAAAATTTTTTGTATCTTCACTTTTAACGTTTATAATCGTTACTTTAACAAAACATGTAATTAAATTAATGGGAGTTTTTACAAAATATTTCGTTTAATATAAAGAAGGGTGTTTCCACTGTTGTAACTTGTGACATTAAAAAATTATAAAATACTATTCATACAATATTCTAATCGTAACTTATGGTATTCACTTCATTTTAGTGCCATTACGGTTGTAATCTTAGAAATCTATTATTTTCAAATGTAAAACATAATGTCTTGTTATTTTTCAAAAATTATTCTAGAAATGAAAAACACAACTGAAAGATTACCCACAGTTTTAGTCTGCAATTGTGACGGAAGTGACAAGTTAATGTTACGAGTGTGATCAATTATGTTTTTACTCATAAACAGAATAAAATAAACGAAATTATTGTTATGGAAATATATAATTTTTGCAAACATGAAAAATGTATCTTTTTGTCACATTAAAGTGTAATAAATAAATAGGTAATTTATCGACTTAAATAGCCTTTTTTAAAGTATGTGAAAGTTGTTTAATTAATTAAAAAAACAAGAAAATTTAAAATGAGATGAACAAAGTAAAAGATTACACATACTTATTTTGAAATATTACCTTGTTGCAGGTGTGGGACAAAATTTTAATTTAAAAATTCAATGAAATTTTTCCCAAAATTATCAATTTGCTACAAAATTTATTTGTGTAGTAATAAAATATTACACATTATTGTTACCAGAATGACACTTCCCATTTTCTGAATCAACTGTGCCTACATTCATTTCTTTATTTACTCAAAAAACTCACACTTATGTTTATCTGCTCTGAGTTTTTCTTATTTGAAATAGTCACAGGGCCCTCCAAAAATGTATGCTTACAAAAGTTACTTCTCAAGCAATTAACTATCAAGACCTATTTCCTCAAAAATAAAATAAATTTGATGACACAACAGCTCACGAAGAACTAGGGCCTAGTGACTTACAACTCTCAACCATTTCTGTGTGCGTGTCTGCAAGAATGGAGGGGACCTACAGTTTATTGCCGAATCCGAACGGCTAACGAGCGGCACTTTTCTGTGACAGGAGATACTCTTGGAGGATTTGTCAATTCCTCGCAAGAGGCAGTAGCCGTTTTTTCTTTTAAATAAATAGGTGGCGAGGCTGGGGATCGAACCTTAGACCTCCGCTCCGGCATGACAGTCCATCGCACTAACCATCACTCCACGGCTACTACCTATTTCCTCAAAGGAAACTTAAATATTTAGGATCAAAATAATCGCTTGTTTCGTAGTTTATTCATGGGAATATAAGCACGTAAGCAATTAATAAGGACATACATTTTTAAGTTTTGTATTAGCAAAGAAGTTCATAGGTTGATTTAGGGTTATGTATTATTACTTTTTTTTTTTTTTTTGTGAGGAAGAATTATTAATAGAATCAGAAGCAATCAGCCTGTTTGCGTGTTAACAATATTGTTCACTTTTTCTTCTCTAATATCTTGCTCCAACACTCAGTTTAAAAATTATATCTACCTATTCTTTCTAACATCCACCTGGGTTTTTTAAACAAGAAAAAAAAATGTATCTTCAATATCCAATATCATTTTGAAGCATTGAACTAAAAAATATGAAACAAAAAACAACCACGGTTTTGTTATAGTTAATATATAATATAGTAGCATTATTAATTATAAATTCATGTCATTATTTCTAACAAAAAACAGAAAAACATTTAACTACACTACACATTTATGTTTATTGCTAATTAATTATTAATCCCATCACAATGGAATAAACAGTAAACAATGAAAGCCATTTCAAAAATATCTGCCAAGCATCACCAGATACTCACTTTTCATGTTAAATTTTTAATAACAATTTCTGTATTTGGTATTTTTAAATAAAGTATTATTTCCGGCATGCAATATACCACAACACATGCATACCTTTACAAACCTCAACTAAAAATTTTTAAACCAAACAATAATAAAACAACAAAAACAAAAATATGTTATAAATAAATCAAAGAGATGGATTTGAAAGTCCCAAAATAAAGATAAATGCATTTGTAAAAATTTCATTGCACATGTACATTCAAATTGTATAAATTTCATTTGGCAATAGCGCAAAAAAAAAAAATATAATCAAATATTCTATGCAAAATGAAAAATAAAAAAAAAAGTACTTAAATGAAACATTGGTAGCGCACAGTGTAAATATTTCTTCATTTGCTCTATGACTGACATTTCCATTTCATGTTCGCAATCCCTATCCCTTGTGTTCCTAATTTAATTGATGTCATGTCATGAGATTACACACGAGAGAAATATACCTACATACATTAACAGAATATGCTTGCAAAAATAAGTCAAGAAAAAAATAAATTGGATTCCACCATTTTGATTTCTTAACAAGAGCGTACTGTTATTCTTTTTTTTTTTTTTTTTTTTTGCGGTAAATTAATTTCATGCCAAAACTCAAAAACAGTATCACATGTGATTTAATCATGATGTCGTCTGAGGGGTGGCATCGGCAAGGAAGGGTGTAGGTCTTTAACAAAAAAAAAAAAAAGAAGGATCTTCTGATGAAAGATTGAAGCAATAGCTTTCATACATTTTTCAATGTCGTCTCATACACGCCGTGTTATCTGTCGATGACAACCCTTTCCACTCGGGCGTATACATAACCTTTTTTCGTTGTTTTTTTTTTGTTATTTTCTTGATTTAATTTTTATAAGCTTATTATTAATGAGTAAAATGAGTTTGGCGCACAATTAAATTAGAACAACTTTTGACATTTTTATTGGATGCACGTAATGAGCAATGGTGGCAATTTATATTGTGGCAGAATTTATTTTTAGCCGCAACCAACAACAACTATTGGTGGTGTCGATGGTAGCAGAGGCGGCGGTGGCGGCGGGCGGAGCTGCGCTTCTCTGTTATGGTTTGTATGCTTTTACGCCTGCATGCCACATTTAAAATGAAAACACACAAGGCAAACATTGTGTGCTATTATGGGAGATCGGTAATGGATTTACACCCACATTCATTTATAAAACATCAAAAGGATTCAAAAAGTTGTGTTAAATGAATTGCACCAAAGCTACACACGAGCATACATTCCTTTTGTGAAAGCGCAATGTATACAAAGGATTAGATTTTAATTTTAAATTGGTTAACCATACAATTTATTTTTTGTATCTCCAAAATAGACTCCCTTTTCGGGTCGATATTTTATTATTCTCCACCCAAAAGAGTGTAAGAGTAAAGGATATTTCCATTACCTGGCTATCCCTTTCCACGAAAAAAGGGATTATTTTTGTTTTATATAATACTGTTCTTGTAGAAGAGAGAAATGAAAGGTAAGTGTATTTATGTTAGCGAATTTGGGAAAGGAAAACCAGGGATGAAGATGCCTCATCAAGCAGAATTTGATATGAATATAACCTCGTAAAACCGATATTTATTTTTATTATGTACTTTTTTTTTTTAATTTACGGATCAAGTAACCCATTATCCTTAATGTTGTCATGGTATTAATAAAATGTTAATACCAAAGTTTTAATGCCTTTAAAATTTGTTTGGGTCGTAATTTTGTTGGAATTTCAAAACCAAAAAAAAAAAAAGGTTTGCCATCTCTCGGGATTGATGTTATCTAAAAGGTTCTCTTCTTATAGATGGGTGAATATTGAAAGATTGACTTTATATGTGTATATACTAATTTGAGTGGTATGAGAATTTATATTGTTTTGTGTTAGCTATTTGAATGTTCTTTTGGAGGAGGGTTGTTACCTTGGAGACGTTAAATACATACATATATAACAAGAGACCTATTTTTGGAAAATTGAAAGGATTGAATTTAGCAATTAAAATTTTTGAAACAAGTAGCTTTTGAACTTTAATATACCTACAATAGATATCAATTAATTGGGATAATTTGAAATGCAGACATTTTGCTTGTTTGCTCGTTAAAGGTTATTATGGTTGGTACAATATGATATTTGAAAAACGAGAAACTGAAGAAAAACGACAAGTAATTGGGATTTTGAAAATGTTTTTGTTAATAACTCAAATTTCTTGCGACCAGAATTTCTTGTACGAACCGATATTCTTTACAGTTTTAAAGACTTCTTGTCATTTTAATTGGCAGAGTTATTTATTTTTTCTTTTTTATAAATATGTATGGGATTTTTGAACTTTTTAGGTTTTTTTTTTTCTCGACTTACTACATCAGACATTATAAATTTTCTCTTTGATTTTCGCTAAAAAAATTAAGATTTTTGAGTGCGAAAAATTTTATATAGATTTTCTTTAAACAAACAATTTTTAATTTAATTTAACAGTCAAAGTATCACTCTGTGCCGTAATAGTCAGTGCGTTAGACTGTCGTGCCAGAGGTCAGGGTTCGATTCCCAGCCTCTGCCACCTAAAAACTAAAAATTGTTTTCAGAGCTACTGCCTCTTGCTAGATAGTGACAAATCCTCCAAGTCATAGAAAAGTGCTGTTCACCTAGCCGTTCAGATTGGGCAGTAAACTGTAGGCCCTAGTTCTTCATGAGCTCTTTTGCCACCAAATTTATTTTTATTTTATTTTTTAACATTCAAAGATCGTTTGGACTCACTAATCTTCATAAAAACTGATTTTTAATTTTTTTTTTTATCCATCCCAAAAACACACCGAAATAGTTTAGAGTTGTTATTCTTTATGCCTTGGTTCTCCACAAGCTGCCGTGTTACCATATTTATCTGAGATCGGATCGAAGTTCTTTTTTTCCAAATTTTGATTGGTCAAAATTCTTTTATTTCAATGCTTAAGGAACAATTTTCATCACACCGGAAGCTATTTTCTAGCTTTTCTGGTTTACTTGGAATTTTAGGTGAAAAAAAAATTTGAAATATAAATAATCTTCTTGAGTTTTATGGGGATGATCCGATTTTCGGACAGTAAAACAGTTGTACGATCTGAAATGTTCGTTTGGCATCAATCATGCGGAACTAAAACTTACGACACTGCGACTGATGCAATCGGAAATTGCGATAAGGATATGTTTATAAATGTTTTAAGGCTTCTACTGTTTAGGGTTACACTGCCCGTATCCACTTTAAAGCGCATAAAAACATTTAAGAAATATAATAGGACAGGAATTTTATTTTTAAAGAAAAATTGCTAAAAACAAAATGCCCCCGCCTCCCCTCCCCCAAACCAAATCCTAGTTACGCCACCGATAAAAAGAATAAAAAGTAGTGGTTCAAATCAGCTGCTCTGAGGTACTTCGGAACAATAGTTATATCTACTTTGTTTGATATTGCCAATTTTGAAATAATAGATTTTCATCTAATTAAAAAATATGATTTAAAATTCGAGCAGCTCATATTTTCTCAACATGGTGTTTTTATAATCGAAAGCTTTTGAAAAATTAAAATAAATAACGACTTAAAATGAATAAAAAAAAAAAAACTTCTTCTACTACGTGCTCAGAAATATAATTTTAGACTCTTTTATTGTTCGATAAAATGTTTGAAGAATTCAACAGAAGTTTTTCTTTTTTTTTTCGCATTCTCCTTCTGAGATGATTGCCTAACAATTCCTTGATTGTAAACTTGACCACTTAATTGATTTCTTTATTCTTTTCTTTGGATCAAGTGTTAACATAGAACTTTGACTCTGCATTTTTTGTTGACAGCGAATACAAAAAAATCTATTTTAGAACATTTATCAAGTGATATACATATTTTATTGATTTTTTTTTTTGTTATATTTTTTTGTTTGTGGGAACATTGCCATTGTGTATTTTATATTGAATTGCACTCTGGTATGCTAATTTAGCTAACTGATTGAATTGATGCATCACTCTTTAAGATTCGTGTGCAATTTACGCCTTCTCATGTTCGAAAATAAATAAAATTAGAAAATTCAAAAAGCTTACTTCCTTGTTTTTTTTTCGTAAACGTATTCAAAATATTTTTTAAATATATATAAATCACTCACTAATTAAAATTCAAAAGCCTTTTTATACCTACCTACATGCAGGTCTTTCAATTTCACTTCTTCGACCAAAGATAATGGTCTACTTAGTTTTTTTTAATGAAATTTAATCAAAAAACTTAATTCATCAACCGCCTAACTTCCTTCTTGGTTATTCAAGCGTTTAAGCCAAAATAATTTTACGATATTTTATCTAAATTAAAAACAAAAAAACTAGTAAATTAAACCCAAATGTTTACCTACGTATTATATATGTATGTACCTATGTATTTTCTTCGCACATAATAAACAAAATCGCGTGTTATTTTTTCGCTCTGAAGAACCTTAAGAATTTCGTTTTTTTTTTATTATCTCATTTTTTTTTAACTGTCACCAAAATAGATGACCATCGAAGCGAATTCAACTTCTTTTCAATGTCGTTCGTGTTCGATGATCTTTTATTTTTTTTGAGAGAACATTCATCAATCTGTCAACGAATGTCCTTCTGTTTTTTTTTTTTTTTTTTTCTTTTTATTTTTTATATAAATTTTTCTTTTTGTAAATACCGACATGGCATCAATAGCACAATCAATTATTTATATAAAAATGTCCTTTTCTTCTTATTTTGTATGTATTCTCTGCTCTTGTTAGGTTTTTTTCATCATCATCGTAGTCGTCATCGTTGGTCGCATACTAATGTTTTACTCCTAAAATCCTTTTACCTTTCGCTCGCATTTTATTGTGTGTTCAAGGAAAAATGTTTTTCTTAACTTTTATATTTATTTGCGCTATTGATTCTATAGAGGCAATTTATGCGTTTGTCAATACATAGTAAATGACCCGGAGACTTCGAATCGAACATGAAAAGTCAATGGAAAAGAGAAAAAGGTAAAAAGTCAATATGTATATTGAAATTCCTGTAGCTTGAATTGGCTTTTTTTGGTATGCATAGAATAAGTTTTCTATGAAGTTTTATTGAAAAGTTGTTCTTCTTATAAGCTTACGAAATTTTAATTCAAATTGTTTTTAATCACATTTATAAACACAAGTTTTTTAAATACATAGATATTAAGCCCTGTAAAATTAAATTTCCACCTCGAAAATCAATTCCGACAAGTTTGAATTTTGTAAAGTTTTCAGCTCTTAGCTCGAAAACTAACAGTTTTTAGGAAAAAATGTCAATGCAAAAATTATAGGTTATAAACTTCTATACATAAAAGTTTATTATACTTTTTTTCGTTGCAGCAAAAGATTTTGAGAAAAACATGCGCAAATGCAAAAAATAGTAAATTAAGTGAAAAAAACTGATATTGTATCGTTTGGGCAAGTTTTTTCTCAAAATATATTGCTTCTACGAAAAAAGATGTCTGAAATACTTTTGCTATAAAATTGCATAAGCTAAACACTTCGTCAAAAAAAAAATTGTTCATTTTCTTGGAGCTCTTTATTATTTAATTGCTTATTTCTTTGTTTATAATTAAAAATAAAAGAAATTTGATTCTAAGTTGCACAAATACTTAAAGAAGGTTTTAAAAAATATTGTGATTTTGTTGAAAAAAAAACCTGGGGGGTTATTCGTAATTTTCAAAACGATTATCGCTGACGTGATCGTCAATAATTTGCTTCACGTAATTCAAACACCATCTCCTCGTCTATCGTTTTTCCAGAGATTGTCAAACCATCATTGAAATGTCATAATAACAATTTGCGTTATTAGAACGAAGTTCTTTAGTGCATGGTTTGTTTGTAAGCCCAAGAAATCGACAGAAATTTGCATTAGATGGTGACGCAATGGAATAGGTACTTGCTTCTTAACCGAAAGGTTCGGCGTTCGATCCCTGCTGGCGAAACGTTTTTTTTTTTTTAATTTTCATATAATTTGTATTTTTCTCAAATGTTTGTTGCCATTTTGCAAACAAAATAAGTAAATTATTTCACTCATTTAACTATAGTCGCGTTCAAACTTACATACAATCATGAAAACAAATGCGAAAAGATAGGTATCTTAGGTATCGTCCAAAAGCCATCGTTTTGACGATAGCGTTTTGATGATAATCGACTTACGTGAAGCAAATATTTGATCGTCAAAACGTGATCGTCCAGACGATATGCATTTTTAGGGTTACGTGTAGTAGGACTATCGTCGAAACGTTATCGTCCGGTGATAATCGTTTTACGGAATGAGTCCCCTGTTTTGGTAATATTAATGAATTTAAAAAAACGTCCATGTTTTGTTCTTCTTCATCAGAGCTCCCTCTCAGCTAAAGAACCGAGTACGTGCGACGCATTGATGCACCTTATTTATTTATTTATTTATTTTGTTTTTAGTTTTTCTTCACTCTCCTGTCCGCACACGTACTCATGTAGAGTTAGGACATGAATTTATTTTCCTTTTTATTCAGCGAACGTGTTGCAGCAGCTTCCATTTCGATTTGCTTTTTTATCCTTTTCTTTGTGTTAAAGAAGGTCGAGCCCTCACTTCCCTTTCTTCTCGCAGGAAAATATATGGGGTTAACCTTATCCATTTGCGGTACTCTTATGTTATTTCGATAAAAGAGACGAAGCAAAATGCAAATGTAAAATTCAACATTTTATAAGTAAAATCTTAAGAAATGCGATTAAGTTTGTTATATAGAGAGAAAAAGTAAACGGGATACTCAGAGAGAAACCAGCAGATGAAGTGTTTGAGTTTCTGAAAAAAAAAAAAAAGAAAAAAATTTAAATAGGATTACATAAGCAAAGCAAGTGCATTTCGAAATGAAGAGGTAAACTAAAGCAGTTTAATCGGGCCTTGGATTTTTGTCCTCGCTATAGACGTCTCGAAATGGTAATAGGTTTTTTGTTTAATGTAGGGCAAATTTTGTCAAGGAGAAAATTGGATAGTTTCGCATGCTTTAGGTCTGTGAAAATAGTTAAGATATAATAAAATACATTTTATAGACTATAACAACTCAACATTCTAAGACAACTCAATTTGGAGATATGCATCATAACAAATATTTTACAACAGTTTTGTTGGGATAATATACATAATGTACATTGTACATTTATGTAGTTACGTTTAAAATTTTAAAAGAATCCTTTTTATTTTGTATCAGCTTCTGAGGATCTAATCTTTATTTAGTTTTATTTGCTTTGTATAGACCATACCATGGAATTATAATTGGTTTCGTGTACAAAAAATGTAGAGGTCTTAATCAAAATTAACTTTGTGATCCTTGTCGGTATTTTTGTCTGTGCTTCGAGATAGATCCTGATGGATGGATTAGATTCAAATTTTGTATGCAAAACATTTTAATGTAATTTTCTGGAGGAGGAGTTTCAGTTTTCTTCTAGTTTTGTTTTAAATGAGTAAACTGCCATGCAATAATTCATGTTTTTTTTTTATGTTATCGAAAACGGCTTTTACGATTTTGGTTAAACATCGCACCTGTAATGTCTAAGGGAGAGCTGTACAAACGTGGTTCAATTTACACGGTGATTCGCATAAGGTGTGACAAAAAGCTAGAGCGTGTAGGTTGGGTCAAGGCATGAAAGAAATCGTATGGTAGGGGTTCTATTTTCCCCCGTTTAGTTGGGAGGTGCAATTTTCTAAAAAAATCTATTTAAAACAGAAAATGTCATTCTATACTTTTTTTTAAAGCCAGAAATCTGTTCTTTTATTTTGTTTTTAATTTTAATTTAAATTATGTAAGGGAATAATTTTTGATAAATAAATAAATAAATAAATTTAAAAAAAAAAGGATGAAAAATATTGTGTTCAAAAAACTAATTTTGTTAAAAATATTACATTATTCAATAGTATTTTCGTTTTTAATATTCGATGCTCCCATCAAATTCTAGTGGAAAAGTAAGAACCATATCTAAATGTCTTTTAGTTTTTGAAAAAAAAAAATTAAGCTAACAAAATCTACTTTACTACTAATTTAGAGTCGAAATAGGACATTTGGAGTAACACTATAACATAATGGATTGAAGTCGATTTTAAGGAAAACTTATTTAGAAGACGAAAATTATGCTTGTATCACAAATAAAATTAGTCGACATAACATTGCTTAGCGCCAAACTGTTCAAAATTAAATGCTTCTTGTGAAATAGTGCTTTAAAATTATTATACTTCCATAAAGCTTTCATGTACAAAGCTTATCGAATGTGTGGACTCACGCACTTGATTACAAAGCACATAATAGCTTGTAGGCTTTTGTAGTCAGGCCTCTCACAACCTCTTTGACGAAGCTTCTTATTGAGAACTTTTTCTTTCTTTTTACTTCGCGTCCTTCTAAAAAAAAAAAAATGAGGAATCCTTATTCAAATATTAACGAAACTTTACACAGGCTAGTAATCAAATTCCACCTGTAATAGGTCTTATTTCAACTACAGACAATAATGTCAAAGCTGTTTAAACAATCTGTATACGAAATTATAGCTTTCAAAAATTGGCATCTTCGATTAATTTACTCAATACAAGCTTTATAAAAGTAATAACTTCAATTAAATGGGTACCCCAAAAAAAACTCACTTTATTTTTTTTTTAGACGGAACGTCTAAGTTTAATTTAGATAAAAAAGTATTAATTTAATTTTAAAATGTGCCTACATGTGAAATTTTTGGGAGACGCGTGAATTTGACCAAAACTGTCAACACTGGTACAAATTGCCACCAATTTTTGCCAAACCCTGTTCAAATCTTCAGAAGTTCAGTGATTTAAGGCGAAAGAGAGTGTTCACATATTTCCCCTCTCTGAAAATTTTAGCCCAAAAAATATCGTTATTAAATAATTAGTATACGTGTGAGCTCTGTCAAAAAAATTCAGTTTGAATTCAAATAATGAAAAAGTCAAAGTTGTTGAACAAGTGCTAGTTTTATTTTTAATTGTGGTAGAAGAACAATTTTGTAAGTTTCTATTACATTTATTTTTCGTTTTGAAAAAATTTTTCTGAAAGATAAAATGTATTTACGAGTAGATACAATTTTTTTGTATGTTCCCTTTTTTAACCAATGTCTACGTTTGCAAGAATGTCTACGCAAGAATCAAGAAAGGACAAAAAAACAAAAATATTTTGTTGGCAATAGCATTGGCTTATTTAATGTGTAATACTTACAACAACAAAAAAAATCAAAATAAATTATTTGCTCTCTTCGCGTATTTTTAAAAAATACGCAATTGAAACCAAAATTCATAAAATTTCTTTTAAATTCGTTTTATTTTAATTAAAATAATGGAAATAAATGAGCGTGCCATATTAATTTTTTTCGTGCCACGACAAACTTATCGTGTCAAAAAAATCGCGATCGTATTATTTCGGCAACGCTGATTTCACCCTCCCTTATTGAATTGCAAAGAATAAAACATGAATATAACACATGTCACATACAGTGATGCAAGCTTAGTGTGTAACCCTTTATTGGCTGAACAGAATAGAATGACGGAACTGGAGCCGCAGACGGAACTGGAAGAGCTGTCCAAAAGTGTCGTACGTTATTTTTTTTTACGTGTCCACAATGGAGCTGTACAGCTTTGAAAGTATTTTTAAAAGAAAAACAAAAGAATATTCTTGTGTACAAGCTCAGAATTCCAATTTTTTGTTTCCAATAATTTTTCTTTTAATAAATAATTAAATAACCACAATATTTTTTTCTAACCCAAAAAGTTGTTTTTTTTTCTTCATACAATTTGAAACGTCAAAAGTGCCGTACGTGAAAAGTTAAAAGTTGGTGAACTCTTCCGTCTGCGTCTGCTGCGTATGCGGCTACGTTCCGTTGTGTTCGCAACATTGAATTTGCGTGTATTCAATATTTTGACAGCTGTTCCAGCTCCGGCTCCAGTTCCGTCTGCGTCACCATTCTGTTCAGTTATTCGTCTCAGACTGAGGGTTGTAAAATAAAAACATTATGTTGATGGGGTTTTCACGCACACACCTATGGGGTCACAGTACTAGCGCTTTGACCGTTAAATTTTACACTAGATGCAATATCTTGGTATTACATGGTCTTTGGTTTTTTTTAAATTTGTGGCATATCTCAAAATTTTGAGTTACATTTTTTTTAGTCGAAAAATTCTTCTAAAATGAAATAATTCTTTTTGCATAATATTTTAATTTAATTTTTGATTTTGGAAATATTCCAAAACACTCAATCATGCTTATTCATATTTCAGAAAGCTTACGCAGACATTTAATTTTTCAATATGTGCAACAAAGCTTATTTATTTAAACTTGACTAAAGAAGGCAAGCAATGCAAGTTGGAAATATATTATCTTAATTTTTTACGAATTTCACAGGTATAGTTTTTTGTAACAACCATCAAAGGCCTCGAGAAAATTAAATATTGTGAATGATGCTTTTAGTATTAAAATAAACTGCAATTTAAAAAGAAGACACCAACTACATATTAAAATACATATTTCCTTAGAAATTAATGATAATAATTTATTTCTTTTTTCAGGTCTCTTAAAATTGTTTTTTTTTTAAATAACCTTATCAATTAAGATTAATTACAAATGATTATTAACTGGTTCATTTGAAAATCTTGTTTGACTGAGAACTTAATAAACCTAAGTTATTGAGTATAATTAAAATTAATTATTTAGTGTCTTAAGCTCTCTGAGGTAGTTTTGAAAACAAGAAGTGACGAACTACAAAATTTATAATAAAAAAATCAAGCAATTAATTTAAATTACGCATCATATTCAAATCTCTTTATACGAACTACTACACATTGATACAATCCCCCATTTTTTTTTTTTAAATTGTATTTTGTCATCCTTGGATAAATTAGTTCAAACTGTTACTAGACACCAAATTTTTTTCAATTTTCCTCCATCTTGTTTTAGTGGCTCTGAAATTAATACCCAGAAGCAACAAATTTACATATACAGCTAAATAAACTAACCTCACTTTACATTTATATGAGTGTAAGCATTCAGCACTCAGCGCACACCGCCATGTTGCATGTTTTTAATGAATTAATGGAACGAGCGTAGGGAAATTGAAGATGAAGCCCATTTACTCCATCCCAGCTATTATATAGACGATGCGGCTGATGTGACATTCCATTTTCACTGCTCATCATTTTCATCATAGCCAACCAAGGCAGGCAATCTACTAGCATAGTGTATATTCAGCACACGGCATCCCAGATGAACCAAATTAGACCGGAAACATTCAATTGGCGTGAATAAAGCTTTCATTCTGTTTTCTGTCTGTCTGTCTATTTTGAACGGTAATACTAAATTCTATACACAGATACAGTATCCCACACACTTACACTCATCAAACCACCTCCGTCCAATCTATATAAGCTCTTGTCGAGGATTGAGGATTTGTTGTACATTTTGGATGTTTCTCTCTAGAGACGGTACATAGCTGTACCTTCACGAAAGTGAATAACTGATGGAGATTGAGCTCCCTCATGTCTGTCCCGTTCGACATGACACAAGTAGATTCATGTAGATACTTTTGCTTTGATTCTACATACACATAGCTAGAATATTATTGAAATAGTGCTGCTACTATACTTGTTGGAATTATAAGCTTCCATCATCGTTCTGCAATGTTCTAATGGTTTAATTAGTTTTCATGAGATGACATCTCAAGTTTTAGGTTTTCTATTGGTTCCAAACGTCGTCGGTCGCACGGTCGCATAGTCGGGTTAGAGGTGGTATTTAGAAAATGACATAAGAAAATTGTTGTGCAATCGTTAGCATCGATATTTTCTCATAACAAATTATTGGAAGAAGGAGTGGATGATTGAATCTTCAGAAGCACGTGCTTTGGCAATAGAAATAAAACTAAAGAATATTACACACAGACTAGCTGGACTTCTTCCATAAGTCCAAATAGTTTCCCATATAAGTAAATGAGTATGAGATGGATGCACGTGATGGCACAACAGCTCATGAAGAACTAGGGGCTATAGTGACTTCCAATTCTCAACCATTCATGTGTGCGTGTGTGTCTGAAGGAATGGAGCGGACCTACAATTTATTGCCGAATCCGAACGGCTGAGTTGAGCGCCACTTTTCTATGACAAGGGAGGATTTGTCAATTCTTCGCAAAAAGCAGTAGCCCTGAAAACACATTTGTTTTTAAGTGGAAGTGGCTGGAAATCGAAGCCAGACCTCTGTCGTGACAGTCCAACGTATTACACCTGAATGTAGCTCTTGTTTAGATCATATTTTTATAAGACTGCTGAGATCTAATAAAGTTAACTTTTAAAACCATGGTTCACAACCTTAAAGTAACAGACCATTGTTTAACCACCATCCAATTTAGCTCTAAGGTCAATAGAACTGAAGATTTAAATATTTTAAAATTTAATAAAATTGATTTTATTGCTCTAAAAAACGCGTTGACATTGGAGTCTTGGGATGAATCCTATGCCGCTAGCGACCCATCTTCTGCCTTTGATTTTTTTTATTAATAAACTGCGATTCAATTTATCGCACTGTACTCTAAACGATGAGAGAGGTACGAAAAAAATGAAGTTTCTTAAAAAGTGTATGACTGTGCCTTTGTTAAATAAAATTAAAAAGAAAAAAAAAGCTCTGCCTAAGTCTTACTAAACACTCAAATAATTTAAGACTTAAAAAGTACTATGACATCTTATGTAATGATCTGAAAAAGGAAATTCTTCTTTGTAAGGACACCTATTATAAAAATAAATTAGCTCAAATTTTTGGTAATACGAAAAAGGAATGGCAGGTTGTGAATGACATATTGAATATTGCTACGTTGTTTATAGATATTACTAAAGCTTTCGATATGGTTGATCACTCTCTTTTACTATGTAAATTATATAAAGCTGGATTTATAAGGTTCATTTATGACTGGTTTGCGTCTTACTTAGAAAATCGTAACCAGATCGTCAAAATAAAAGATAGTTGTAGTTCAACTAAATTTATTATCATGGGCGTTCCGCAAGGATCTGTACTAGGTCCTTTACTATTTGTTATATTTATTAATTCGCTATTTCTTCAGTCATTCAAAGGCAAATTAACTGCAAATTAACACAGCTATATCCTTCTCAGATGGCAGTTTTTTTTTTAACTTGTTTGCCCAAGTTAATAATGACTTAGAGATTCTTAGGCAATGGTTTTATTTGCACAAACTTGTTATAAGTAAAAAAAATAAATTTGACAGGAAATGTTTGTGTTGATTTGCCTTTAATTTTGCATTCACCTTATTGCTCAAGGTTTCGTTTAGTTTCCTTATGTCCTCATAACGTTATGCCAGTTTCTAAAGCCGAAAACAGATGTGCAGCTTTTTCCAATGCAGCGAAAATAAATTTACACAGGTTCTTATGAGAGCTGACATATTCCAGGCTCTGCATGCAGCCTTTGCTGCACGATATCTCTAATTCTAAATTCGCTGCATGGGAAAAAGCTGCACATCTGTTTTGGGCTTAATGTGGCAAATATTTGTTCTGATAACTGCTTTGAAATAGGACGGGTCGTCTGTTTTAAATAAGTACTTGGGCTTGGGCATAACACTTGACTGCAAACTTAGTTGGAAAGAGCATACTTCATCTCTGAAGCACTACATGAACAATGTTATAAGACAATTTTATCACCTTAGCCTATACTGCCAGTTACCTATTCTTAGGTCAGTTTACTATGGTTTAATTAATTCAAAGCCTCAGTACGGAATTTCTTGCTGGGGTGGAACTCATTCTATAAAATTAGAACCGCTTTTTTTAAAGCAGAAACATGCCATTAGAATAATGTTGAAAATGCACTGTCGAACTCCTAGCCTTGATCTTTTCAGGAAGCTTAATATTCTCTTATTGAGGCATTTATATGTTTACAAAGGGGAACCTGACTAATCCCTGCAAACAAAATCTCCGCACGACACATCCTCGCAAGCAAAATCATCGCAAAACCAAATCTCCGCAGCGACAAATCATCGCAAACCCAAATCTTTGCAGCGACACATCCCCGCAAACAAAATCATCGCGAAGACACATCTCCACTGCGACACATCCTCGCAAACATAAACTGGCTTCCTTAAAGCTATAACCTGTATCAGTTTCATTGAAATCGGTCAAAAAACAACGAAGTTGACATTTTTATGAAACGCTCTTTCGTGAAGAACGACAAAACATTTTTTGTATGCGACCCCGTATTTAAATAAACCCATTCCCCATGCCACCCAATCTCTCTAGTTTCCTAATGGACAAATCACAAATAACAGCGCCCTATTTTTATATTTCTTACTGCACTCGCGTTCAACTTAACTCTTACCACCCCATTGCTATACCACATCATTTTACCTAATTGTTGCCAGTTTAAAAGCCCAGTGAACAAATACCATGGTCAACTGGCTTCCTTCAAGCAATCACCGCGTTGATTGTGTTTGCGAGGATGTGTCGCACCGGAGATGTGTTTTTGCGATGATTTTGTTTGCGGGGATGTGTCGCTGCGAAGATTTGGGTTTGCGATGATTTTGTTTGCGGGGATTTGTCGATACGGAGATTTGGTTTTGCGATGATTTTGCTTGCGAGGATGTGTCGTGCAGAGATTTTGTTTCCAGGGATTAGTTACGGTTTCGTTAACACTATGAATTTCGCTGTTCCACCCAGGGTTAACAAATCACATTTTTCTCACTTTTATATCGACCCCTTTCCGACAAATTATCGTAAGCGACATTTTCATACTGTCACATAAAGTTAATTATTTCATTTTTTCCTGTGCACCAAAAGCAATCGGACCTTTTGTCATCTGTCAATAACAGTATTGTTAATAATGTTCAATGTTGAAATTTGGCATAATTAGTTTTGTTGCCGAGCAAACAAAAAACAAAATGTCGCTTACGATACTTTTTATTTTTGTCGTTTACAATAATTTGGCGGAATGGGCTAGCTAACGCTCCTCGAGTTTTTAATAAATTGCAGAATGATCTTAGATGTGAGAGAGTATTAACTACCTTTCTTCGTAAAACTAAAACATGGCTTTTTACGCTAAATCACATTGAAGTAATTAGGTTATTAAATCTTGTTACTTAAATGGCTTTATTAATAAATTTTGCTTTGCTAAGCTTTTGATGTATCGCATACTTCACAAATCTTTTATGCACTTAATTTGATTTTTATATTTTGAATAAAATTAAAACTTTTTTCCAGTTATCAGTAATTATCTTTTTCCTTCTATACTTTTTTATGAAGTTCCCCATCAATTTTTTGTTTATATTATTTAGTTATCATAAGAATTCGCCACTTGTCGTTAAGATAATAGAATGTTCTTTTATCTATTTCATGTAACTAATTTCATGTAACACTACGGGCTACTACACTTGATGGTATTTTAAAGTTGTGAATAAATTTCTGTCGACTATTAAATCAATAAATTATAGTTTTTCGCCTGTCAATTTGTCGTTATTTTTTATGTGATTTATTGAAAAAATAATGTAGTCTCTTGCCTCTAAGCTCCGTTGGTAATTTCCAAAGCCATCTTCTTTAAACTTGACACTAAAAACACTTTTATTTTCACCTCATACATAATTAAAATTTTTCTACCATTAATCACTTTTTATAGTTTTGCAAATTCAAATGCTTGTGTTTCATTTTCATTTCGACAAAATGATACGACTTCTCTGAGTCCAGCATTCGTATCACTTCATCTTAACATAATCTATGACTTAAGTCATTTAAAACCTGCACACATTTATTTATAAGATTCTCCATTCAAAAAGCATCATATGAAAAACGAGTGCGTAAATAGCAAAAAAAAAAAACAGAAAAAATATTTTGTCAACTACATCATGTGTACAAGCACACTGTTCAGTATACAACCTCTATACATCATCATCATCATCATCATCGTTAGCTTTGAGGTCAAAACCAAATGAAAACATCGCCGATGCGATAGTGCTAGGCTGATGACAACAAACAGTAGCAACAGAAAACTCAATAACCATAAATAAAAATTTTCAAACCAACAAAAATATAAAAAAAAACAAATGCCAATTTAAGTTTTCCTTGCCACATTCGGCTTCGGCGGCACCAATGGTCATCTGTTGAAGCAGCAGCAGAAGCACAACAGCGACACACATTTTCTATATTAGTGGAATTGACCAAAACAAGTTGCAGATATTCAAGTGTTTCTCATTCGCGGGTATAGGTAGGTATCTACTTGTCTTCACTGTCTCAAATTAGAAGCTTGTCAAGCGGCAAATAAGTAGGCAAACCGAATTAGCTGCGCTGCACTGCAACTAGTTATGGTGTATTCTATAAAAGAAGAATTTGAACAAAAAAATTTGTATTTATTTTTAATAGAATCTCTTTAAAATCAACGTCTTTGAAGGATGACTTGCATAAGATGCGACAAAAAGCCAGGAGATATACGTGGGGTCATGACAAAAACTATTATGGCTCAGTAATGAAATAATATTTTTTACAACAGAATGTTGAAAAAGTTAAAAATTTACATTTAATCAATTTTTTTTTTATAAAATAAAATTATTTGTAAATTTTGCAAACGTAATATTATTTACCACCACCGAAAATTTTTTCAAAAAAAATCGGATTTTCAACATGTAATTCTGATGAATACGTTTTTATGTAACCAAGATTTTGCAATGGACTTTTCAGCCAATATTTCGTATGTCCAAACACAACTTTGTGTTTAAAAATCTTCAATTGGATTTTTTTCTGCATTTTAAGTATTTTGTTCTGTGTACCCATATTACTGAAATTTGGGATTTTTGACGTAGCAATATCTTTATAGATGGTCGCTCGTATGAAAACAAGTGTCATAATATTTTCTAGTTAGAATATTATGGTATAAATTATTTTTTCAAAAATTTCAACAATTGCATTGCATTTTAAAGGCTAAGCTAAGTCACAAATGTTTTAGAACATAAAAATATGATACAGTAGGACCTCGGTAGTTCGGACCACTCGGTAATTCGAACGCTCCACTAATTCGAACAGCTATTTTTTTGCATGAAGTATTTTGTAATACACTTGCCAAAATTGGTACTCTGTAATTCGAATTTTTAGGCCAAAAAATTTTGTGAACAGGACGCTGATAAATTCGTATTGGTACATCTTCTTGTCCAAATCACTTCAGAAAATTAATTTATTGACAATAAAAAAATTCGAGACTGGGTGGAGAATACAGCGAATGAAAAACTAGGCAATACAAATGTTTCAACTTACTCTGATTGTACGACAAAATTCTACAAGCCCAAAAAACTATCAGTAGGGGCAAAGTTCTTTGAGATGTGAATCAATTACTGCACTATCTTGTGGAACAAGAATTTTCTAGATTTCATATCAACCAGCTCGAAATTTAAAAATATGAAATCACAACAAAAACTATTTAAAAAAAAATTAAGCAGACCACAATGTCAAATTTCTTTAAATAACTTTAAACAACCTTGAACTTTATTTTGTCTTTTGCCAGACTTTTTTAAGCAATAAATATTTTCTTTCTTGTTTCGACCAATAAGAATTATTTAGTTGTACTTCAAACCACTTTACACTACTTTCTCAGCCGAAATATTGACTACGAAAAACGTATCCAGTAATTCGAACACCTCTGTGGTTCGAATTGGGTCGGTCTCTAATAGTTCGAATTAACGAGGTCCTACTGTATAATGAAATTTTACATTTTTGACATTTTGCCTCCTTGAGGGAGCAATAACTTTGCACCTTACTGATCAATCATCGTATGGAAAAAATTGAGTTTGAAAATGAATTTTTCAAAAAATATGCTCGTAAATAATTTTAATTAAAAACATAATCTAATTAAAACATAAACAACGGACTTTTGGCTTTGAAAAATGTATTGCATGACATTGTAAGTGTTGCCGTTGTTTTTTAATAATTTTTTTCAATTTCAAGTCGATTTTTTAGAAAACTGGCCCTCCCGCCTTAACGAGGGGATATAGACCCCCTCCCATACGATTTTTTTACTTGTCTCTACTCAACCTACACGCTCCAGCTTTTTGCATACTGTATGCGAATTACCCTGTATAAAAATGTTGTCATAATCTTCCATTCGGTTTTTTTTTTTTTCATGGGTCAACTTTTCAGAAAATTTTCCAAATAAAATTTATTTTAAATTTTTGTACTTGGCATTCATAATGATGTTTGCTCAATAACGATCAACAAAATTATGAATAAAACTAATAGATTGCAATATGTAAAATAGATGGTGCAACAGTAAATTGTAGTTGAACTGTACCTACAATTTTCTAGCAGGGCCCATCGCCCACTAGGCAACTTTTTGTTGCGCAACTAAAAGTTGCTCGGAGTTGCTTGCCATCGCTCACTAGGCAATTTCCGGGTAAGTTTTGGGTTCAGTATTTTTAATTAAAATGTTAAATTGACCTCGTATTTTGGATCAATGACGATACAAAATTCGTTCAGTGTGAAAATAAAACCTGTTTTTCAGGTTAAAAGCCTCTCATTTAGCAAACATTTTGGAAAATTCCCAAAAGTTGCTGGAAGTTGCTCGGGAATTGCCTAGTGGGCGAGGGTAAGCAACATAAAGTTGCCGGGAAAAAAGTTCCACGAGCAACTCCGAGCAACAAAAAGTTGCCTAGTGGGCGATGGGCCTAACTTTACTAATTTGTGAGCACACTTATTTTTAGATGGTGCAAAAAAAATTATAAAAAGTTACAAATCTTGTGCATTACAATTACAAATTTGTGGTTGTTAATTGTAAACTGGTGCAATAGGCCACTGTAATTTAGAAAACAAATTTTGATGTACCACAAGGCTCCGTCTTAGACTAAGAGTCTTTTTTTCCTTATAGAATCCATTGAACTGACAATAACCTAGTCAGTTTTTTTTGTATCTACAACTCGATTGCCTAAAAGGGAATGAAAAACTGAAAAGAATTCAATGCTGCCAAAAAACTATGAAATTAATGGTTACAGAGAAGTGTCAAATATTTCAAAAGTTGACGATGACAATTTCGTGGAATGTTAACTAATAGCTCCAAGAATGTGTTTCAATTTTGCGCCAAAGCACAACTTGATTTCAACTTTTTTTTTTCTAAAATTTGAGAAGATTTTTCTGTTTTGTTGCCTTAAATAACACTTTACCAACAACCTGCAACTGTGTTGCCCTTCTAAAAATTGTATCCAAACGAATTCAGTAATACCTTAAATGAACTATTAATTTTTAAATGTCAAAATATCCATGAGAATCAATCTTCCATTTCACAACCAAAAATCAAAATCAATCCACCATCCCTATAATTATAATTCAACAAAATACAAAAATAGTAACTAGCGGTAATGTATATAGAATAAGAAATCCTGACACATAACTCATGTAACACTTGAATTGACTAACTTTTTGCATTTAATGACCTTACAATAGGCGTGACTAAGTTGCCTAAATCATCATCACCAGTCCTAATAAAATGTTAGAAACTATTATTCAAATTTTGTTTCCTTCCTTCCGTTTGATTTATCAACACGCAAATCCTATTGACTTACTTAAAATGAACAAAAACAAGGTGTATTTTTATTTACCAACTTTTGTGTTTGTGTGTGTGTGTGTGTGTTGGCTCATATTAAATGCTTGTTTGAAAGAAAATTGAAATAGGAAAAATCAAATAAGAAGAAAATCTCAGAACAAAACATAAAACAAAAAAAATATCGGATTAAAAATTCGTTTTGGCACGTGACCTAATGCCTGAATGACTGACTATTAAGACTTAAGAAATAACACAAGGTAATAATTTATTATAAGTCCAATCACATTTTTGGGTGAAGTAACATAAAAGTGGCGTAATACCAAAAGAAAAATACAACAAAAAGAAAAAAAAAGTGAAACTAATTGCATCACTTATAAAGTTTGAATATAGGAACTGCGACATAAATGGCACACCATGGCAACCCATAATGATTTTGGCATTCCAATTGCCGTCGCTGCGTCGTCACGTCGTTTCGCCTTCTCCACCTAGCTCGAAGTAGTTGACGTATTACCGTAACCATCGAATTAAAAGTCTTCACCAAATGACAAGATATTAAGAAATAAAATTATTTCTGCAATTCACGGCACGTATTCATGTTTAAAAGTCAGCGATGATGGTGATTGCCTTTAGTATTCCATTCAACCATTCATTTTCAAAAGACTTACAATATTCTCTTAACGTCATATTTGGAGCTCAGATACATATAATACCCCCAGACACCACATTGTACGAAAACTTCTTTTTTCTTTTTAATTGTTACTTCCGAAAAGGGTTAAAACAAAGAGCGAAAAGTTTTAGAAATATTGTTTGTTTTTTTCAACACATCACGACTGTGGGGGACTCATTCACACACATACCCCTCCCCAGTTCCCCACATGGCTTTTTTTTTAATTTAATAAACTTATTTACGTTTTTGGGTTTGAGTTTGAGTTTGAGTTTGGCAACATTCGAGAACTCCATCGAACCGTTATATGAAAAAAAAACTTTTTAATGTACTCTCGATTGAAGTAAAATTTTGTTTTGTTAGTTTTTTTTTTTTGGTGAATTTTCGAAAAATATTCGCAACTCAAATGAATATTCGAGCAGGGAGGAGGTATTAAAATAATTTTGTGTGCAGTTTTAAAAAGGACTGATGGTTGGATTACTCTACGTCTCGTCGTTGTCGTCATGTCGTATTTCCAATATTCAAATAGATTTAATTGATTAATTAAAAACTTTGACTATTTCGAATGAAATTGATGGGGACTACGTTTTATATTTGTGGCAACGAGAGGGTAAATTGAAAGTGAGACAGAGAGAATTTAACTAACTCAAAAAATTAATGCAGCAAAAAAGTTGAGGGGAATTGAATTTTATAATTGCAATCCCCTGGGTAGGTAAATAAATTTTGCTTCGAATGAAAATTTGTACTTGTACAAAGTTTATGCACATTTTAAGTGGTTTTAATGTTAAAAAGAGAAGAGGGGGGTTTGTTTGTATATGTATGTTTGTAGAGATTGAAGTCTTTTTGAAAATAATTTATCAAATAGAATGTATGTACATTTGGTTTGGTTTTCTTAAGTGAATTCGTCGAATAAATAATTATGACTTTAGTATAAACTTGAAAAGGACAACAAAAGTGGAAAGGATTTAAATGAAGTGGTTTATATGAGTATTTTTTATATTAATTGCTATTTTCTTTAAAAACATGTCATCGTGATAAACCTACTTTAAGTCGTTTATAAATTTAATTTTAATTTTTTGAAGATCTTTTTTTCCGATTAGGGTAAGTTTATGTCAAATTTTCAAAGGTGACTATCACTACAGTAAAGCCTCTATACGTTTACTTTTTGAAAGGTTTTGGGAAAAGATCGTGATTAACATGCAATGAAAATCTGGCTGGTGTTTGCGTCGGGAGTAGGACGATTGAATTACACGCTTTTTACTCCCTTTAAGCTGCCATTAATCCTCATATCTTGCAAATTAAAAAAAAAAAACCGTCCGGTTTCGAAAATTAGTCCAAGGAAAATTTATTAAAACAAAGGCTACTCTGAGGGAATAGATCCAAGTGAAAATTTTTAAATGCAATTATCTTTATTTTAAAAGAAAATGTGGAAAGTATTGAATTTTTGCTTTTAATTTCACCATTCGACCAATTTTGAAGTCGCAACACCTTGTAACTGATAAATTGATTATAATTTTGTTTGGAAAACTTTACTATATAAAAGTAAAGAAGCAAAAAACGGTATTTTTCACTTTTGACCAATGTTTTGAAATAATGATATCTTAAAAATGATAGGAGCATTGAATATTAAAAACAAAAATATCACTTAATAACGTAAAATTTTGAAAAAAAAAAAAAATAGTTTTCACACAATTTCATTCAATATTTTTTTTCAAAATTTTGAGTTTGAAAATCAATTTTTCAAAAACTGTTCTCCCAAATAATTTGAATTAAAAAGAAAATAAAAGAACGAGCTTCTGGCTTTAAAAAAAAGTACAGCATGACATTGTAAGTGTTGCCGTTGTTATTTAATATATCTTTTTTTTTTCTATTTCAAGTCGATTTTTTTTTTAGAAAATTGCCTCTCCCGCCATACGATTTTTTTCTTGTCTTAACCCAACCTACTCGCTCTAGCTCTTTGGTGCACCTTATACCGAAAATTCTGGATAAACTTAGCATGACATCCATTTTTAGGAGAACCAGTGGCGCTGTCATTTTTTTCTCTTCCCGGCATGTTTACGGCATTTATACGACAATTTCTGAGACATACAAAAATTACTTTTTCGAAAGTTGTCATACAAACTTTATACGGCTCATCTCCGCCGTTGCCGTTGACTAATAAAAAAAACTGATAATTTTTTCAAAATTCTGAATTTTGTTGATAATTTTTTTTTTTCAATTTTTACTTTGATTAATAATTTTTCGACCAAAATCCAGAATGAAATTTGCCATCGTTGACCCCTGACAGAATATTTTGTTTTTGTTTTTTAAATACCTATGGATTTTTTGTTTCAATTTGTTTTTAAATTAAATTTAACTCAAATTTGCAACGATTATATAGCAGATAAAGTGACATGTAATGCAAGATGACTTTGAAGTTCAGGTCAAAATCGGATGTATAGCGGTATATTTCCCCCTGTTAAGACAGAAGTGGCAAAAATTAGTAAAAATAGAAAAAAAAAACACCGACAAAACTTGTCAGTGTCATTCTGTAGCTTTTTTAAAGCTCAAAAATTCATTGTTGAATTTTCTTTTTAAATCAAGTTTCTTTTAGTATAAAATTTTAGGAGAATTTTATTTCAAAACTTTGTAGGTATTGCTCTTCAAAAATACCTTTAGATCATATTTATTTTATTTAATTAAAAGAATTGCTATACTTTTTAACAACAACCAACATTTCAAAACTATTTCAAACTAAAACCATATACATACATACAAACACAAAAATATTTTACCTAAACAACTTTTTCACTTCATCCAATAGTTATTCGTATATCTATAAGAACTCACTTTCTAATTGAAACTACCAGAAGCATCTTTGTATGTATCTAACATTCCAATGCATTAATGATATCGACCAAGAGAATTTAATTTTTATTTTCAAAAACGAAAATTCAATTAACTACTTCCTAACTGCTGCTCGGTCTCTTATTGCTTTAAGCTCGTATACAGTCGTCTTCGTCGTCGTCGATGTTTTAAAATTGCATTTGCACTTTACCGACCGCTCATACACATATCCATACAACCAAACCAATATGCCAAGCAAAAGAACCATCACCACCAGCATCACAATACAAAACCCTTGGCAAACTATTTTTAATTAAACCAAATGGCAAAAGTACCATCACTAACTAAGGAACATATACATATAAAGAAGTATCAATACCAATCTAATGCGGTCGAGTTATAGAAAGGAAGACAAACACATTTGTGTGTGAGTGAGACATGGATACTTTCGAGAACGTGCGGAATGCATTGCACACACAAAACTAGAAATTCACCGCTATGGTGTGTGTTCTGATGTGTTTGAAGGTGATAAACGATCACGTAATTAATTTAATTAAAAAAAATTAAGATATTTCTTGACGCCGCCGCCTCCGCCGCCAATGCCAATTGCACAACAACATCATCTCATCTGGTTATCATCTGTATCTTTGTATCTCTATCTGCATTTCTACATCATCGCTTGCGTATTAATTTCAATCGTTTGATGGAAACTTTTGTAAACAACATTTTCTAGATGAACCGCTGCACTGCAATTGTTGGTGAAAACAACCCAACTATTTAGGTGGGATGTTCTATATGGGGTTGGGGTTGGAGTGGTTTTTTGGGCTTTTTCAACTTAAACCACAGACAGTTTTACAAAATTTTCCTCCGGCTGCCTTTTGTAAGAGAAAAGTAGATCTGTCTATCTGTCTGTCTATCTTTTTGTTGTTTCAAAAACTAAATAAATGAAACAGCAATGTCAGTGTCAGAATGGAGGTGGTGAAATTCGAAAATATTTCTATTAGATATGCTATGTGGGTATTTGTATCGAATTTTCATTTAGGGTGTGTTTATTTTCATGTTTTAATTTTAACGAAGAGAATTCATTTGACAGGGGTTGATTTGATAGTTTCATTGAAAAGGGAATTCAAAAGGTTTTACAAGCTCAGAAATAAGTCAAGGCTGTTCAGTTGGGAAAATCTAGACAAGTAGGCATAAAATTCTTGCCAGGCAAAAATTCGTTGGGTAAACTTTGCAATCTCACCAGATAGAAAAAAAAAATTCCCATCACCAAATAATGGTATGCAAAATTAGAATACGTATAAATTTAATCATTTTCAAAATTGCAATTGTCATAGCAATATTACAAAATTAATCCCCATGGACATGTTTTCAACAACTACTGACAACTCCACTCCTACTCTGGACCACCAGTATGGATTTTATAGGTATTTTTCCTTCAAGGAAGGATTGGAAAGATGACCTTGTGACGAGAGGCTTTGACACAACTATATCTTAACTGATGGTTCAAAGATGGAGTGTGGTGTTGGTTCAGGTGTATTTTCCGAATCTCTGAATATTTCAAAATCTTATCGGCTACCCAACTTCGCTAGTCTTTTCCAGGCTGAATTATTGGCAATTAGGGAAGCATGCAGGATACTCAAACAAGACCATTACTTACTTACTTTAGATGGCGCTCACAGCCCAAGATGTACTACGGCCTCAACCAACAAGCCCCTCCAGCAAACTCGGTCCCTAGCTAGCTGCCTCCAGTTACGCACTCCAAGTTGGTTGAGGTCGTTCTCCACTTGTGTGCGCCACCTAAGGTGAGGTCTTCTTCTGCTGCGCAGACCGTCAGGGGTAGATTCGAAGACTCGTCGGGCTGGGGCGTTCGTGTGCATACGTCCCAGCCATCTCAGCCGTCAACAGAACTGTAATACTGCCATTCTGACAGACAGTCAGGCAGTCGTTAAAGCAATTGTTTCGCCACTATCGTCTTCCAAATTGGTTCGACAATGTCGTGATGAGCTTGCAAGCCTAAAATGGGAACCTCAGGGTCTCTCTTACCTGGCTTACAGGTCATTGTGGAATTGAGGGACGACGAACTGGCCAGACAAGGATCAACCCTTCATAACTCTCTTGCGGAGAGAGTCAAAATCCCATCTTGGGGTTATGGAGAGCAATATATTCTCAATTAATAATGTTTAGCTAACTGTGTCATATCTAAAAAGACTTGACCCACCTATAGCAAAACCCGTACAACTGACCTGATATGCAAACCCCTGCGAGATATAGCCAGGGTCGTGGTGACCTTTTCTAGACACTGGCCGATCGGAGAACATGTGGCGATGCTGGGTATCCCCCACAATACTCAATGTCGTTTAGCTGTGGGGTTGAGCAGTATAGGGAAACTGTTTCCTCTGTAAATGTCCTGCTCTGACCAGAATGAGAGCACAATCATTTGAAAAGGCCTTTTTCGACGATCCCAATGAACTCTCCGAACTGTAAATCAATTATTTGATCTCTTTCCTCAACGGGATGTAATGGATCTGAGATGAACTTGGTATACCTAGCTACTCCCTAGACCACAAGCAGGTGGTAAACGGATTTCTTAAACCAACAATCTGGCTAACCTGGCATTTTGACCCGCAAATCCCTCTTACAATACCGTTTTAAATAAATAGGTCAAACTGTTTATGGTATCAAAAGGCTCTCTTCAGCGCTAATTGGGTCATTGAGTTTGGGTTGCTCAGGGCCGCCATTTCTACCTACCTACCTTAAAAATTGCACTTCTGTATTGCCAATTAGCCCAGTGATGGTAAGCGTATCAGGCTGGAAAACGAAGAGCCGCGATTCGCGTGATTGGATGTCAACTAATTCAACTTTTTTTTTCTCTCTCTAGGCAAAATGACAAATAACTGGTGAGGGCCTAGCTAGTTGCAATAATAACCCTTGCTAGCGTATTGTTAGTATCTATGTAAAACTTTTTGAAGCTATATTTCTTTTTCCAGGCGTGATATGTAATAAATTCCAATGTCAAATATTTATAGCTGTAGCTCTTATCTACTAAATCAAAGTTTGTATCGTCCAAGTTTTTGCTCTGACAGTAAGTATCAAAGAAATATTCATGAATTTTGTTGTTGTTATATTTAATTTGCATTGTTGCCAGCTGGTTCCATCATAGCATATCTTGTTATTTAAATTCAAGTTTTCCCAAAATTGCAGAAAAATAGGGTATTATATATTTCTGATACTCAACTTAAACTAGCTCTTTATGGTAATTTATTTCCACTCCAACCTTTGCTCTGCTTTCACTAAACAGAATAAATTCTAATTTAGAAGTTCTCCATTATCAGCTGTGCTCCTGATGCGGTTGTTGAAACGAGACTTATTTCTCAACATTAAAAAAAAATACCAAAAGCTTTCCATCAGAATGTAATTAATTATTCCCTTGAAAAGTAACTACGAGTATATGTGTATGTAAAACCAGGCGGAAACACACAAATAAAACAAAATTTGATACAAAACATTTGTGTACTTTCTAAAGGATAATGCTCCGGCGTTCCGGTCCTATCGCTTCTCTAAGGGACCGTGAGTGATGAAAACTAATTATTAAGCTAGAGATGTGGTTGATGGATGGAGGAGGGGCATCCTTTTTATGGTGTTTTATCTAAAACAACCAGTCGATGTTTTGTGTTTCAAGGGTATTTAGTTAATCCCAGTAGACAGTGGTGGTGATAGCGGTGGAAGGGCTTCATGTTTTTCATTTCTCAAAAAATCGTCAAGGATAAAAAAATTGAGTTTCTTCTGAAAGGGAAAGCTGCTAATTTGAATTTTAAGCTTTCTGTGTCCACGTGTAACGATTCTTTCTACCGTTCTAAAATAATATTACCTTTAATCAACATCATTACATTGCGCATAAATAATTGAGAATTTTTGATTTTTCCTTCATCAGTCAAAAATTAAATTTTTTAATATTTTTAAGATGTCAATTCAAATTGAAAATCAATGTATTATAATAAAATCAGTATGTGAGTCAACTGATCACGTTAAATTGTATTTAATTTTTTTTAAATAATAAGTTTTTAATTTTGAAAAATAAAATAAAATAAAATAAAATAAAATAAAATAAAATAAAATAAAATAAAATAAAATAAAATAAAATAAAATAAAATAAAATAAAATAAAATAAAATAAAATAAAATAAAATAAAATAAAATAAAATAAAATAAAATAAAATAAAATAAAATAAAATAAAATAAAATAAAATAAAATAAAATAAAATAAAATAAAATAAAATAAAATAAAATAAAATAAAATAAAATAAAATAAAATAAAATAAAATAAAATAAAATAAAATAAAATAAAATAAAATAAAATAAAATAAAATAAAATAAAATAAAATAAAATAAAATAAAATAAAATAAAATAAAATAAAATAAAATAAAATAAAATAAAATAAAATAAAATAAAATAAAATAAAATAAAATAAAATAAAATAAAATAAAATAAAATAAAATAAAATAAAATAAAATAAAATAAAATAAAATAAAATAAAATAAAATAAAATAAAATAAAATAAAACAAAACAAAACAAAACAAAACAAAACAAAACAAAACAAAACAAAACAAAACAAAACAAAACAAAATCAAATAAAATAAAATACAATAATATTAAAATGCACAACTTTCAAAAAAACCTACCTATAATACATTAGGTACATTTAAACCTATTAGCCATGATTTTAAAAATTGTATTAACATTTATGTATTCACTGTATTTTTTTTTTTTTTAATTAAAACTAATGGGAATTTCTCGTCTCTCAAAAAATATTTTATTCTCTTGATGAAACAGCTATCCCATAAATATGTATGTTTTTATTAAATTCAAGCCTTAAAAAATAATATTAGATAATTACAAATTCTACTACTGAAATAAATAAGCCTAACAGAAGATTTAGCACTATTTAATTGGACTTGTTGACTTATTCATATTAATATTTATTATTAAATACAACTTGTCACTTAATTAAAATTGTAACATATTTCCATTGTATTACTGGAAGAAATAATAAGTAATAATTTTTCTTTAATCTGGCACGCACTACATAGCTCATCATCAATCAATTTAGCATGCCACACACGCGTTCCATAAGCAATTATAATTATTGGAAACAATATTAATACATAAATTAGCTTATAACCTTATGCTAATTAGAATTAAACAACCACACAATTTCCCAATTAAAATTACGTCAATCTATATATATATATATTTATTGCAGTCTTCATCTTTTCAGTAAAGTACTGATAATGCATATCTTAAATACCCCCATCTGCAAATAATAATTAACTTTAAACGAGGTTAATATTAATCAAATGTTTTTTTTTTTTGTATTTATAATTGCAAACAAACATTATGTCATTTTGATGACTTTTTCTGCAGATTCTACTTTTCCTGATTTATTCACGCAATCTCCATCAGAGTAGATACTAAAAAACTTCGTATTTTCAGCTCATTAATCTTAATTCTAATTACACTAATTCAAATTTTAATGCATACTAAATTGAAATGAAAGGATGAAAATGGAATATTAAACACATTTTAACATTTTTTAAAATTTATTTATATAAACATAAAATTTATTGCAAAATTTAATTCCGACATGAAGTTGTGACTGCCACCATCAACGAAGGAAGTCGTCCCATCGTTGTCATTTGAAAATATGCATCAATTCGAGAAGGTACCTAATATAATTTGTCGAAGAAAAATATCCTTCGTTAATAAGGTTATTTATTCAAGGATCGTAACAATATTGTGCAAGTTAAAATGAAGGATAAATAATTCTTATTTGCATATTGAAGCACATCGAGTGTCCTGACTGACTTACAACAACAGCATCAGAAAAAAAAAGCTGGTGGGAATATTTATAAACTTGGTTAGGTCTTAAAAGTTTTTATAATAAATGTAAAATAAATTTGAAGGATAGAGAGAGAGAGAGAGAGGGGGAGAGAATTTCGATTAAAGAAGTACTGATGGGCTGAATTACTTATGCAAAATGTTTTTAATTTGAAGTGGTTAAGACTTCGTCCATAGGCAAAAGAGTTGTTGAACTAAAGAATTCTTAGTGAACATAATCATAATTTTAAGGCAAAATTGCCTTGCCATGTCCATGACCAGTTAAGAATACAAATTTTGACTAATAAGAGTTACTCTCCAATGGCTCTTTAGGGATTTATTTGCGGTATATATAAAGCTGAGTTCCTAAAAGTACAAAATAAACAAGGGGTTTGAAGTATTTTTGACTCATGTCCTCCGAACTAAATTTTCAGCATTTCAATTTTTGAGTTTTGACTTTAATTATTAAATTATACTATAGCTGACCCGCTCTGATGGCTTCGCATGGGTAGATAAATTTAAGTTGCGTACAAAATCTAAAAACTTTAAGAGATAATATATTGTGATTTTCGGAACGACTCTAAGTTCACACTAATTTTTATTTATGCCCATGTCATAAGATATCGATAAATTATAGGTTTTATTGACAATTTTATAGCTAGCGCAGTAAAATTTCCCTTGGTGAACAATAACAAAACCAAAAGTGCCGATAAACTAGCCAGTAAATAAGTGAATATAAAAGTGGACAAATAGTGTGGACTTGAACCTTAAATGTCGGTAAAGTAGTTTGTTTTTCACTCAAAAAAGGGTATGAACACATCCAGAGAATAAAGAGTGGACATAAAAGTTGATATAGCGTTTTATTGAACTTGTATTGCTGCGCTAGCTATGAATTACGAATAAAACGCACCTTATAATAGTGTCGAACGGGAACAAAATTGTTGAGAGAGCTTTTGTAGGTATTCTATTGGTATTTCAATTTTTCTTAAATGAACGTACGCGTTAGGAATTTCTATTTTTTTATTTTTTTTTTTTAAGGCGAGGACGTAATTTCTGGGATATTCAAAATTTATTCAGTCTTAAAAAAAACTAATTGGTCATAAAAGGTCATTAGGTTTCATCATAACAGTCAACTACTTATGATTTTTTAAAGTTTTGTTCAAGTACAATCATAAGACAATGTCAGAACCTCATTTGTGGGATATTCAAAAAAAAATTAATTCCATATTACATAATTTCAGCAATTTGTCAGGCAGAGGCAATTATTTATGAATTTAAACCTCATTTCTGGTATGTTCGGAAAAAAAGTATTGGTTTCAGTAAGTTTTCAGCTATATGATATGATAGTAATTTTTTTTTTTTTTTTTTAAGAACAGAATGCCAGAAAATTTCAGAACCTCATTTTTGGGATATTCAAAAAAAATTATAGTATGCTATATGAATGATAAGAAGATAAGTTCAGCCTTATTCGACTTTCAGTGAATTTGTAAAGTTTTTTTTTCAAATCAACCATTAAAAAATTTTAGCGATATCGAATATCCCACAATCGTCGTGACTTGTTAAAACTTTAAAAATTAATGCATTAAAAATCACCTATGGTTGATTAATAACTGAAGCTTACTGACCTTTGTCCCCGATTACATACATTTTGGGTGACATGATTATTTTGAATATCCCATAAATGAATTACTGGCGTCCTCAATTACCTCGAAACAAAATTTTAAAATTCATTAAAAAAAATCGCCTACTGTTGATGAATTGCTGAAACTAATGGACCTTTAGCAACCGATAACTGATCTTTCAGATGAAATACCAATTTTTTGAATACCCCTCAAATGAAATGCTTGTGCTTGCATCCTTATATTGGTGACATTGAATTATTAAACTTCATAAAATTATAACCAATTGTCTGTGGCCGACAAATTACTGTAATCATCTGATCTTTTTTGAATTAATTAGTGAAAATTAAATGGCATTTTTTTTTCGAATATCCCACATACATTTACAATTGTTAAATAAGTTCTAAATTTGTTTGTCACCTCGCAATAAAAAAATTCTAAAATCAATGTCAATCCGAAATCTCGTAGTTGTTATTCAAGATTTAACATTCAAAATAACAATATAATAATGTAAATATTCTCACAATACCTTTTAGATAATTTTCATCTATAAATTTAAAATAAACATAAATATACTTCCATGAAGGATTGAAGAAATTTATGTATATATGGATGGATGTATGTTTGTACATACATAACATGGTGATTCACCTAAGGTTTGACAAAAAGCTAGAGCGTGTAGGTTAAGTCGAGTCAAGAAAAAAATCGTATGCGTGGGGGTCTAATTGCCCCGTTTAGGCAGGAGGGGCAATTTTCTAAAAAATCGACTTAAAATATAAAAAAATTTCTATTGGTAGAAATAGGATATTTGGAGCATCAATTTAAATTGTCTTAAAAGCTAGAAAAGATTTTGACATCTGGTTTTTTAGTAAAAAATACTTTGTATACTGAACACAATACTGAACGTAATATTTTGAACAAAATCAGTTTGAACACCATTTTTAATATTTTTTTTTTTTTTTTTTTCAAAAATTTAAGTTTGAAAATTAATTTTTAAAAAACAGGTCAATAAATAAACTAACTTTATTTAAAAAGAAAATAAAAGAAGAGATTTCTGGCTTTGCAAAGAGTTATAGCATGCCATTGTAACGGTTATCGGTGTTTTTTTTATATTTTTTGTTTTGTTTTGTTTTAAGTCAATTTTTTTTAGAAAATTGCTCCTTTCTATATTTTTAATTTTATCCAAAACAAAAAACACTAGAGCATTTACTCTTCAGTGTTTGACTAAAAATTATTAGGAGCATCGAATATTAAAAACAAAAATACCACAATAACTTAAAATTAAAAAAAAAAAAAAAAAAAAAAAAAAAAAAAAAAAGAAAGTTTGAAGAAAATTTTTTTTTTATTATTTTTTTCAAAATTTTGAATTTGATAGTTAATTTTTCAAAAGTCTCAAATAATTTGATTTAAAAACATCATAAAAGATGGATTTCTGGCTTTAAAACAAAAGTATAGTATAACAATGTACCAAAGTGTTGCCGTTGTTTTTTTAATGATTTTTTTCTATTTTATGCAAAATTGCCCATCCCGCCTAAACGGATTGAAATAGCTCCTCTCCCATACGATTTTTTGTTTGTCTCGACTCAACGTACACACCTTAGGCGAATCACACTGTAAAACAAATGAAAAAAAAAAAAAAAAAAACAGTGAAATCAATAAAAAGATATTCCAATTCGCTGTTTTTCAATCAAAAAACAAAAAGTTTGTAGCTATGTACATATAAAAATTCTATTGACAAAAAAATAAAAACAAAACAATTCATTCTCGATTTCCAAGAAATATTCACAAAATTCATAACATATTTGACTCTTAAAATAAGGATCAGATTTCCTTTAACAATTTAAAGTAAACCTCTTTATTGTATTCGCAGTCAGCCCCCCTGTTTGTGAACAATTTTCAACAAAGTCAGATTGAATGTGCTTCGTGCTTGTTAAAAAAAAAAAAAGAAAAACACTCCTTTGTTTTGCACAGAGATACTCCACGTTTATTGGTTTTCCTCCTGCGGGCTGGCAACATTGTCGCCTAGCAACACCATCGAGAGCAAAAAAAAAGCAAAATACGAATAATATTCAATATCTGATGCTTCCATCAATTTTGAGTCCTTTGATATTTTTTTTTTTTTATTTCAATATGTAGGTAAGTACATATTTTGTTTTTATTCAGGAGAAATTAATATCGAAAGACCAATTTGCGTCAATTAAATTAAAATGCCCCAAAGGATAGTCATTCAATATTAACATTTTCAAAATCGCAACAAAATGTTATGGATTTAATGGTACAATAATAGACTGTTATCCGTGCGTGCTTCCGTTAAAAAAAAAAAGTATCTTATTGGCTTTAGGACTAAATGGACAACCCACTTCAGTACAAAAAAAACAATAAGCATGACAAAAGAGTTTCAGGCAAGGCACCTACATAATGCACGGAAGGAAGTCCCTTTCTCGAAGAGTCATCATATCAGGAAAAAAGGAGCTCCCTGGGGAATTTTGTCCTGAAATCCCATCCAATATACACACTCCCCACAGACATACACATCACACACAAAAAAAGTATACTCCTGGTCATATATACTAATTGGAAGACCTATCCACATGAAGTTCCATTCCCTTAAATCATGGCGCAGCCATAGTACAACGGCCTTTAGCATTTTTCCCATATGAAAGCCTGGGATTGTGAGTCGCATTTGTTTCAATGGCAATGGCGATAAGAGGACATAGAAATTTATATTAAATTTTCATATCCTGTCAGTTTTTAAGCTCCATCTGGTGGCCAAAACTTCTCGATAGCATTAGTTTTACTTATAGTTCTGTGTTATTTGCCTACCCTCTTTCATTGATCTATATATCCACACGTATTAATATGTGTATGTGTCTGTCTATATGAAATTCTAATGGATATCGTTTACTTTATTTTGCAGCACATGGTGCAGGCCGGTGTGGGCCCATATCCAGGTGCCCCAACAGGATATCCACCGGCACCAACTAATGTCGGAGCTGCTGATAGCCTTTCGATGGCAGTGGCTGCTGTCAAAGCTGAGCAAGCATCACAAATGAAGCCAGATGGTGCACCGCCGCCTGTGTCATCAGCTGCAGCAGCCGCACAGATATATATGCAGCAGAAAAAAGTGAGTATTTGTAAAGTTTTATCATTTTTTTTTTTTTTTGTTATATTTTAGAGTCGGAAAAACTTCTGTATTTTTTTTTTTGTTTCTCTTTCAATGATGAAGTTTTGAAGAGTTAAATTTTTTTTTTTTAAATTTAAAGTTCTTAAGGACAGCTTTTTATCATATATAAGGAAGAAAAATGAGACAAGTTTTAACATTTTGTTTGTCTTTGTTTTTTTTTCACTCTCACTCAGTAAATTATAAGAAAGGAGGGAACAAATCAGTAAAAAAAAAAAAAAATAAAAGGGAAAATTCTACATGAAGGATATTTTGGGTGAATCCTTGTTTGTGGATTCATTTTGCTGTTTGTTACTTTTTTCTTACTTTTTCAATTAAAAAAAAAAAAATTAATTTGCACTAAAAATAAATAAAAATGCAATACAGAGCTAGAAAATGCATGCGATGGGAAATAGATGATTTAATTTGCTAATATTTTAATTAATGTATAAAATTTATAATCTTTTTGCTAATTTTATAAACAAATGTTGATTAAAAAATAATAATCAAACAAAAAATAATATTTTTAATTAAGTAAATCTGAAAGTCCCTTTTTAAATACTTTCTTTAGCTATATAAAGTGGTCGTTTTTTTATTTATATAAAATAAAATGAATTGTGAGTCAATTTTAAAAAAATTAATTAAAAAAAAAATAATAATTAAATTCATATTTAAATTATTTTATTTAATCTTAAGGTTGATTATTTTTTTTTTTTGTGAATGAATTCACTGCATGGTTTTTGTATGAAAAAATACTAAATAAAAATTGGTTTGGGTAACAACTTTTGGGATCACATTTTAATATTAAAAATTTTAAGATTAAATGTACAATACTTGTGAAATTAGAAAAGAACAGTGCACATAAAAGTCGTATTTTGTTGGATATGTTCTACTTAGTGAGCTGCTAACTACGAGTAGTTACATTTTCTTTCTATAATTCCAAAGCAAGATTATTCTTAAAATTAAAAAGTTAATTTTGTTTATGATTAAAACCTCAATTAAAGTGATGATTAGCTCAGAAGCAACCGTAGTCTAACGTCGACTTTGGTTTATCATTTGAGAATTTTATTAATTTAAATGGAATAATTTAATATAATATGAATTTAGTAATTTAAGGATTTCATTCTATCATTTTGATAAAACAATTAATATTTAATTTTTTGATAAAATCAAAGAAACAAATATCTTACAAATTAATTTGATAGAAAATTTATTTTTTAGTTTTTGTTTTCTGGACATAACTGGATTGTGAAGAAATAATTTTTAAGACTGATCAAATTTCATAAAATACAGTTTTTATAATTATTTATCTCTAGGCTGTGCAAAATAAGGTCCAAAACGAACGTTACCTTAGATACGAGAACAATAATTTAATGATCCTGAACTTTGAAAACAATTAGAATAGAATTCTTCGAAGAAACATAAAAGTTTTAATTTTTAATTTTTATTTTTTTAAAAGAGTTATTTTATGTCGAAAAAATCTCGATACGAATTTTTCAAATCTGAAAAAAAGTCATGATGCAACATTTTTTAAAAACCGAACAAAATTTTTTTTTTAAATGTGCCGTAATTTTGATGATGATTTTAATTTTTAATAATTGTTGAAAATGTTTGTACCTACAAAAATTGATCTTTATCGACAAAATACTGATGAAACTTATTTAGTTCTGTGAAGTTAGCAAAATAATTATTTAAAATTGAATGAAAAATGAGAGTTCCCGGTAGCAAACAAAGAGTTCTAGAGTTCCTCATATTTTTTTTTTAATAGTTCTGGCGAATGAAGTGTTAATTTTTTATGCTAACTTCACTCAGCAAGGAGAAAAAGAGTTCTGAGCATGTTTTTCAACTTAAAACCAAGAGTTCTAGATTTCCTGATGGGTTTTAGAAAGAGTTCTGCAAAATTGGAAAAGTTAGGGCACCTTAAGGTGCCCATTGACTTAGAACCAAAAATTTTCAAAATCCAAAAAAAAATCAGAAAAAAGGAGTTCTGATTAGAGTTCCCGATAGCAAACAAACAGTTCTAAACATTTTCCTAATAACTTTTTTTTTCTAAAACTAATTTTTCAAATATTTATCCGCAAATTTAGGAGCCAAAACATGCAATATTTTTATTTGGTATTTATTAGATAATTAATAGTTTCAAATTAAGATTAAAATCTTATATTTTGTGACTGGCCTAACATAATACAATTTTATACTAAAGAAAGTGCCTATATAGTTATTTGTAAATTAATATTTGTTTTTCTTTTTGCATTGCCAGATGTCAATAATTTGAGAGACAGGCACTGTTACAAACAACTGCTCTGTTTTACAACTTGCACCGGTCTCCCCTACCTATGCAACACTATTTATTGCGCTAAATTCATTCTTGGGTTAAAAAAAAAACCTTACACCGGCTTTTTCTTCTAAAATTTTAATTTTCTTTTATTTTTTTCTAAGAGTGTCATATTCTTTGCAAACATTTTTTTGAGCCAGATAAATATATTAATTCGATAACTTATTTATTTACCTTTAATGTCGTCTTTTTTCGGCGCTCTAATTTTTTTTTCAGAAGTATATATGGCTTTGAATGAAATTTAAATTGAAATTTAATGGCAGTTTTGAAAACTGAAACTAATTTTTAATAAGATCCTTCTAAAATGTTATTACAATTTACTGTAAGATTAAGGAAAAGTAAAAAAATGACTTTTTAAAGACTTTTAGTAAATCTTTCACAAATATTAATTGCAGAACTTAATTTGGTAAGACAATTTAAAGAACTTCAAGACCATCAGTATATCTGTTAAGTTCAGAAAAAAAAAAAACACTAAAAAAAAAGTATAATTTTTTTGTTCCCTTAACTTTTTTCACTAGTGTATAGGTTAATGACTAAAAAATATGTTTCAGGATTTAGATTTTGTTTAACTCCGAAACTTGGGTAATTCGCACTGAAAACTGGGCACTCAGAGATCTTTCACAGAATTTAGATTATGTTATTTAACTTAATATGATTTCTATTTAATTGTTTTCGAGGTTCAGGATCTTTTTTGGCATGAAATAAGAGAATTTTTTGAAAATTCTACTTTTCACAAACAAATAAGTAATCAAAACAATTAATACTATATCAAGAATATATTTAAGAGTAATTATGTATGTACCTTGTATTCATTTCGCAATCACTGTTGGTTTGCTGAAAATAGCCTCCCACTCAAAGTCATCAGTATAGGTAAATAAAAAAGATAAGACCAGTTACTCGATTTTATGCTACTTCCTAATTTGATCTATATTTCGAATTGAATTTGCAATATCAATAATATTTCAATAAAATTGATTCAAATTCAAAAGAATTTTGTTATTGCACATTTTTATTTTATCCCTAACATCATATGAGTCTGTTATCAGTGACCTTATAACATTGCTATCACTTCAAGCTGTAGAAGGTCGGGTTGAGTTTCAAAGCTACGGTTTGTTATCGCTTGCAATATACCAAGAAATACTTATGTAACTGAAATCTTACCCAAGCAAGTAAATAAATTCATATTTATGGATTTCAAAAATATTGTGTTCGAAATGCATGTTAATTCATTAAAATATCAGATTACCATATACTTGGTGTTGGGCATTAAAAACAACCAACAAAAAATATATTCAGTTTGTGTTTTCACAAAGCAAAACAAAAAATTTAGATAAATATTACGACTTTGCCTTCATTGGTATTGTTTAACAGGCAAGTCTTCAGCAACAGCAACAACAACACCACCACCAACAGCAGCAACAGCAGCAGCAACAACAACAGCAGCAACAACAACAGCAGCAACAGCAGCAGCAACAACAACAGCAGCAACAGCAACAACAATCAGTATCACAGTATAATAGTTCCACATCAGTTCTAGGAATCCCTCCACAGCAGCAGCAATTGAATAACATTGCTGCGACCTCAACAGTGCCATCATCGGCCCAGCCCACCACATTAACTCTTCCACTTTCGGTTGCCAATAGTATTTCAAATGGAATTGATTCCCAACAACAACAGTCGTCCAATGTGCAGCAGCAACTGCAGCAGCAGCAACAGCAGCAACAACAACAACAGCAGCAGCAGCAGCAACAGCATCAACCATCTGTCAGCATAGTGAGTCCTCCAATACAAATCCAACAAAAGAATGATTTGAAAATAATTTAGCAACCAAAATAAAAACCGTTTGTCTTGTGTGGCCTGTACATTTTGCTCCTTGCAACGCATCTTTGTTGTTGTTTGTTTTTATCCATCTTGGAAAGTATGTCCTTTCATTGTTCGAAGGACACTGCACACGTTGTTTTGGTCGCGGGATTTGTAATATGCTTTAGAGTTTGTTGGAACTTTGTTTTTTTTCTTTTTTTCTTTTGTTAATGTTTTGGTTTTGTTCTTTTTCTTATATATTCCTTTTTTTCATTCTTGCTTATATTTTTTTTTTGTCATTTATTTTGAACTTGTTTACAAACTTAAAATTTTTTGCTGAAAGTTTGCATCATCATCGAATTTTCTCCTTTTTGTATTTTGTTCAAGACAAAAACCTTAAAAATAAAAAGAAAGTCCTTCTCCAAAGGATTTTTGACAAATGAATGTAGTTGTGATAAATCGAAAAAGTTTATGTTTTCTTTTGTCCTGATGGACAGATAGCTTCAAAGTTTTTTTTTTCTTTCTTTTTCTTATTGAACATTTTTCATATTCTAATTTAGTTCAATATTGAGTTTTTTACTAAAGATTTCTTTAAAGAATAAAGTAAAAAAAAAAAAAACCAAAAAGCATGTAGTATAGAATAATAAAAAAAAAAAAAAATTGAATTTTAGAAAATTTGTTTTTTTCCTACGATTTTTTCTTTTTAAATTTAATTTGGAAAGCAACAGCATGAAAAACATTAAAATAGTTTAAGTCTTTTTGTTTTATATAAGTTAAATTTGTTTTGTTTGGTAAAAGGGATGTTTTTGTTTTTATTAATTAATCAAATGGTAAACAGTTCATTCAATATTTAAAACAAAAACAAAAAATGAGAATATAAAAATATATTTTTTTTTTTATAAATTTTAGAGCAATGTATAATGCAATTTAAAGCGCATGAACAAAAATTATGCTATTTAGCACTGCGAATTCTTTATATTTATTTAAACAATGATAAATAGAATCAAATTTAAATGTTGTCATTTAAGCACAAAGATAAAAAGAATAATTTATCTACAAATCATAAATATGTGTGAGTATTTTAGAAATCAAATTGTAAAGGTGTGTTCTGTGATGTTTGGTATATTTTGAATTGATAAAATTTTATTATTCGAAAAAAAAAATAGTTCAGGATTTTGCTGAATTCAGAGGATGTAAGTAAAACATAATATTGAAGGTGCCTGTTTTTTTTTCGGAAGTGTTAAAAACAATGATAATAGACCCCCTTGACCCATCACTTATAAAAACTATCTTACGTGCACAGAATTTTCAAAAATGTGATAGCTCTTGGAGTCAAGAAATGCTTGCTTCTCGTATTCTCTTCGCGATTGTTTGTTATTTTCTGCATCTTATACTCTACTCCATTTGCAGATAAGCTTTGCAGAAAATAATAGATTTGTTTAAAGACGCTGTTTGGAACAGTTTAGAATAGGATTTTCTACACTTACTTTTTAGTCCAAACAAATATGTGAAAACTATAAAAATCAGTTATAATTTTGACAATGAAAATCATTTGTTTTTTTTTGGTATTTTTTTTAAATATTTGTCTTCGTCCAACTCTGTAGTAAGCGATTGGGCAAGTGCGCTAGTATAAACCTTTTGAATGGATAACCAATAACGTGGTCAATAGTTTTTTTCACGCTGGTGCCCGCTAGTGATCTTATACGGGACCGCAGGACCAGGGCCCTCTGCTTGTGGGCATAATTCGGGCACGCAGAGTTTATTTTTTCAATTTTTTTGTTCAAGTGAGCTAATACACTCGACTTTAAATGGCGAAAAACTGTTATAAGTTGGCATTTCTCTAGTCTCGTCCTTTTATTTTGGATGAGATCAGAGAAATGCGACTTTATAACAGTTATAACAGTTTATAACAGTTATAAAAATTATATCAGTTTATAACAATTATAAAAGTTTATCGGTATCAAAAGTAGGCGTGGATCAATGTGCTTCGGGCGGCTTAAAAAAATAACTGCAGGTCCTAGAAGATCCTGGCCCTGGGGAGACCGTGAGGGTTCTTTACGAAAATCGATATTGTTGTACAGATGAGCTGAAACAAAAATTCGAAATTGTCCTCTAGTTCTAGGGAATCGCATGCAAATGCTCTGAACCACAAATCGATATGGAAGCAGGTATGACGAATCCCACCTTTTCAGACTTCTCCATCATTGTAGTGTTAATTGTTAAAAAGAACAATTTTATTTTCCATAATAAATTAATCAAAACATCGGTCCTGGCAGCCGACAAATGTTGTGCGCGAAGCCGGTAGCATTGTCCGTCATTCGGTTGTGAATTGTGCCATAAGATTTGTTATACAAAATGCTGTTTGGCCGGTGCATGTAACTGGTTGCTGGCTATTGTGAAAAAGCTCTAAAGGTAGTGCTAAATTCTTCAAGAGTAACTCTGCTTATGAAAAAGATCCTCTAACCGTTCGGATTCTCCCCAAAATTATAGGTTCCCTTCATTCCTGCCATGTAACAACACGCACACAGGATTGATTGAGAGTTGTAAGTGGCTTTAGCCCTTGGTCCTACATGCGAGATTTCGCCGCGCCAGTTCAGTTTCACAGTGCATTAATTACCGGAATTTAACATTTCAGTTTCTAATTTTGGATTTTTAGACTTAAATATTATAACCTTTAGTTATTGGAACTTAAGTGATATACTCATTTAGATTAGCGTGCATTGAGATATTCCACACATTCAACTTTCAATCACAGACTATAATTAAATTACCTGAAAATGTTCACATTTATTAACTTCTTCAGTGCGAGCAACTGTTATTCGACAAATAATGCAACTAACATTTCATTTTAATTCGCCTAAATGAAATTCAACTCGAGTCGAGACATTCTTAATTGCTCAAGACAGTAGTTGTAGTTGTTGTATTTTAAAATCACAATCGTTAAATATTAAAATTTCACCACAAAACACAAAGTTGTGTTTTCCTACTTATTTCAAAATCCGCAAGTCCCGACTTTGGTTGGTTGTTGTTTCATAACAAACATACCTATCTTCAGTGCTTCGCAAATATATTCTCCCATTAATTAACCTAATCGTCTAGCATCCTTATTCTTATTTAAATTCCTCTTCTCCTTTAATCCTGGTGATAATTCAGCGAAATACGATAATTCCCTATGATCAAGTGCGGTATCACACATTCCTGCTCTGTTGATGTTCTCTTCCCATCGACCATGTTTTAGTTGAGCCCATAAATAATATTTGTTGCCTACATTTTAGCATATTTCCGCCATTTTTGGGTTCCACCAAATTTAATCGAGAAATTAAGTGAAGAAGGACTATAATGTAGTAAATAGAACCCAGGACATCGTTCTCCCTATTTGCATCCTCCTTCTTTTTGAATAAATGGATTTTCTATGCAAGGATTTCCACACACAAGTTAGTTCAATTGAGTGTGTAAACATAATTCTTTTAGATATATAATTTCGTGTCGTCGCGTCGGTCGGTGGCATAGTCTGCATAAAAAAAAACACCGTTGTTAGATGGTATTGAAGGGCGCGAGTCCAATGGATTCCACTTTCCACCCAGAGGGTAAAACCATCAAAACCCCACATGAATGCTTTTTTCCATGTCGGTTCCTAAAACAGGTATGTATAGTGTTTGAAGAGGGTGGTAGTAGCTTGAACCCCCCCCCCCCCCCCTCCCCTTTTTAAAAATAATAGCTCTTTTCAATTTTCTGCTGTAAATTCTTTTGACAGCGCATATAATCAACTGGGGATTACTTAATGTCCTGGGAAATGGTTGGATTTTCCTCGTCTATTTTTTTTTTTTATTTTCATTCAACTGTGAGTGTTGAAACGAAATCGAGTGGGTGAAACATGTTCCAGGTAATTAAAAACTCGTTGATGGAGCAAAAAAAAAAGATTTCAATAGAAATTATGTTACCTCACAATGGAAACGCAATCAACAGTATAGCACAACGAAACACACACACATACACAACAAAAAAAATGCCAATTAAGCTGCTGGCTGGTGGAAAATATAAATTTGATTCTCTTCATACATCTGTTCGCAAACAAAAAAAGTTACGAATACAAATTGAAGTTTGTGTGTAAGTACCTATTTTTTTTTTTTTTATGATATAATAAGGGTTTATTAAAACAAGCTTTGTACATTGTAAAACCTACCTTCACGTTCCTAAAATAAATTAATTTTAAAAATATAACAGCTTTGTTCTACGGATAATAATTGTATGCAAAGAAAAAAGAAAAAAAAAACATTAAACCCTCTTTTAAACATGCCGAAAATTCAATGAATGTATCATTAAAACTTTTTTCCGAGTTGCTAATGACCTTACTCCTATCTTTACATTTGGTATTGTTCTCGCTACTTAACAACCCCCCTTAAAACCTGAACAAAAAAAAGCAAATACAGGAAGTTGCTATCTGGAATAAAATAAAATAAAATAAAATAAAATAAAATAAAATAAAATAAAATAAAATAAAATAAAATAAAATAAAATAAAATAAAATAAAATAAAATAAAATAAAATAAAATAAAATAAAATAAAATAAAATAAAATAAAATAAAATAAAATAAAATAAAATATAATAAAATAAAATTAAATTAAATTAAATTAAATTAAATTAAATTAAATTAAATTAAATTAAATTAAATTAAATTAAATTAAATTAAATTAAATTAAATTAAATTAAATTAAATTAAATTAAATTAAATTAAATTAAATTAAATTAAATTAAATTAAATTAAATTAAATTAAATTAAATTAAATTAAATTAAATTAAATTAAATTAAATTAAATTAAATTAAATTAAATTAAATTAAATTAAATTAAATTAAATTAAATTAAATTAAATTAAATTAAATTAAATTAAATTAAATTAAATTAAATTAAATTAAATTAAATTAAATTAAATTAAATTAAATTAAATTAAATTAAATTAAATTAAATTAAATTAAATTAAATTAAATTAAATTAAATTAAATTAAATTAAATTAAATTAAATTAAATTAAATTAAATTAAATTAAATTAAATTAAATTAAATTAAATTAAATTAAATTAAATTAAATTAAATTAAATTAAATTAAATTAAATTAAATTAAATTAAATTAAATTAAATTAAATTAAATTAAATTAAATTAAATTAAATTAAATTAAATTAAATTAAATTAAATTAAATTAAATTAAATTAAATTAAATTAAATTAAATTAAATTAAATTAAATTAAATTAAATTAAATTAAATTAAATTAAATTAAATTAAATTAAATTAAATTAAATTAAATTAAATTAAATTAAATTAAATTAAATTAAATTAAATTAAATTAAATTAAATTAAATTAAATTAAATTAAATTAAATTAAATTAAATTAAATTAAATTAAATTAAATTAAATTAAATTAAATTAAATTAAATTAAATTAAATTAAATTAAATTAAATTAAATTAAATTAAATTAAATTAAATTAAATTAAATTAAATTAAATTAAATTAAATTAAATTAAATTAAATAATGAAGGAATAAAAAAATCTAAAAAAAAAAACAAAACAAAACGATATGATTTTATTCTTAAAAAAACTTTTATTATTTATATAAAATTAATATCACAACTATCTTTGTATATACGACGCGTTTCGGAGTGTATTATTGCTCCATCATCAGGCGAAATACTTGAAGTGTCGATGGTTTTGACATTTAAAGATGAAAAAAAAAATAAAATAAAATTATACGTTATTAAATATTATTTTTGTTTGTATAATTTGTTGCTCCTCAATTTTTAGTAAAAGTAGTAGAGAAGTAGATGCCTAAATGTCTTTTAGTTTTTTGAGAAAATTAAAAATAATGAAATCTACTTAATTACTGAAAATTTGGAGCAAAAAAGGAAAACTTGCTTTTCTTATTTTCGATTTACTCAGGCATTTGGTTTTTAGTGTTTGATTAGAAATTGATAAGAGAATCGAATATTAAAAACAAAAGTTTTATTTAATATCGTAAAATAAAAAAAAAGGGGCCGTTAGGGAGATATTCCTGAAGAATCAGTTTGAGGGCCTTTCACCCTCTATAAAATTTTTAGTGGCGATCTTATCAATGGCGACATTTTACAGTTTATGCAAAAATCCAGCTTTCCAATGATTTTTCCGAAGTATGAATTCTTTAACGACTTGACTAATAATGCATTTTCTATTATTATTACACCATTTTCGGGTGCAACTTGTCTCAGACATTTAGGGTCAGTTTTTCAGTCGTGGGTTAAACCAGAGTTAGTTAACTCCAGCAAGCACTTTTTCAATAGAAAATGCATGCAGATCGACGTAAAAAAATGTCAGGGTAAAATATCAAAACAATCTGTTCAGTAAATCTAGAGTTAACTCGCCAAATAAAGTGAGTTAACTAGGGTGTAACTTTAATCTTGCACTGGAAAACTGACCCTTATATAACAACAAAATTTAGCTTGTGAAATTATTTTTTAAAATTAAAATACAAATAAAAACAATGATCCTTTTTTGCATAATAAAATATATGCCTAAAAATATACTATGCTTAAAAAAAACTTTTTGTTTCATTCAGAACAGCAGACTCTGAAGAAATTAATTTATAGCTACAGCTTTTAAGTTGGAGAAATCGGTTATTATTCATTACTTTTTTATTTAAAACTACACAAATTAATGGTAAGTTATCAGGAATTATTTAATTACCCATTAAAAAATGTGATTTGTAATGGAGTAACTTAAGCTTTTAAAACGCTAGTTTCTTCTCTTTATTTTTTAAATTTTAAATTCCACTAATTGGGGCTGTGAGATCCTACCACCTCATTAATGTGATATTCACAAAAAAAAAGTATACATACACCGGATCGTGATAAAAAGTCATGTAGTTTCAGCAATTGATTTTTTTTTTTAATTAATTTTTAAAGTTTTTGTCAATTTCAAATCTTAAATCCTACAGCCACTAATTGGAATGGTTAGACTTATTTTTTTTTAATTCTTGTAATTACATATTTTAAATTTTAAGATAATTTTAAATTCAGATGAAAAAAAAACTCATCAGCTGTAAATATATCACGCATACGCCACCGTGCACATTTTTCATTCATTTCTTCAGAACAAAAATTTACTTTAAAATTAAATAAAATATTTAATAAAACATTGTCAGCAATATTTGGTTGAAGGTAGGTACATATTCTGATACAAAAAAAAATCAGTTTAATTCAAAAAAAAAAAATCACAGTTTGTAAAATTTATAGGATTTTATTCAGAGAATTATTCACAGCAGCTGATGCTGAAGTTATAATTCATAAATTTCTTCTTCCCTTTTATTCCCATTCGTCCTGAAACACCCGAGAAAAGGACATTTTGAACAATACAAAAAAAAATGAAAAAATCGCATCCTGGCACTTTCCTCTCGATAAAACTTTGCACAGTTTTTTTTTTTTTTTTTGTTTTATAAATGCTTTTTATTTATTTATAGCGTAAATCATATTCTACACTTAATCGTTTAATATTCAGAAGAAAAAAAAAAAAACATTTAATAAATTGTATATTTTTCATCGTGAAGAGAGTTAAGTAAATGGACAGAGATAAATATAAGCTCCTTACACTTTCTCAAAAATCCTTTTTGAAGCGTTCAATTGCAAATGCAGCACATTGTGAGTTTTTAGACATCAACTCTTAGCGTTTATTTTTAATGCAAGGATGTACTTTTATTTTATTTTATTTTTCTGATTTTTTGAAGCATTAATAGCATTAATAATAATCTGGTGTGTGCCTCTTTATTTTGAAATTGTGTTTAAATATTTTCTGAAGCGCACTCGTCGTGTATAAATTTTTAAAAAGGAGTTGATAATACATACAAACGTACTTACATATAGGTAGACACATATGTATAATGTACGTATACTAAAAATTAAATCGAGATATTCGTTTATCGTATCCGATGCCTATGTATATGTGTGGTTGTTTTTTTTTAGTGTTCGCGTCAGGGATTTTGATCGTTGAAAAAAAATTAATTCAGGATAAATATTTAATGAATCGATGGACGGCATGGCGAACAGCAAAATAACAAACATATATCACTTCCTCATACATACGTGTACATAATGTATGTATACACGCTATCCGGTTCCGTTTGGTGTTGCTACTGCAATCCAAAAAGCCAACAAAAAGGAATTGTGCCTCTGCGATTTTAATCTAAGAGGATGATTCCGAAACGGATACATTTCCAGTGTATGTGGATTGTTAAAACACATATTGATATCCTTGCTGGGAAAAATCCCATCAAAACGAATTTACCCTCTCACTAAAGTTATTTCAGGAACACTTTGCTTGCAATGCCTGTATGAGATATGTGTTTGATTATTGGCTCGGCCGTTGTTTGTTTGGCGAACAGTGGAGTAGTAGATTCAAAAATTTCAAATAAAATTAAAAACTTAAGACAGGATAAACCTTAATTTGATATTTATTGTTATAAACTAGTTAATTTAATTAAAAAGCCTTCAACAACGCCCACTGACACGCCCCCATATAATCAACTGTTTTTTCTTGATTTAAACTCAACAACTTTAAAGTAACTTCAAAGTACATAGGTACCTGCAAAACTTATTTTGCGGGGAATTCTTTTTTTCCTAAATACACAAGAGTAGGCACTTTTTAAAATTTTTAACCTCAAAATGTATACATAATTTGAATTTTTTTTTTTAATACAAAATATTCAAGCACACAAATTAAAATATAATACATAATTTTAGGTTTTTTTTTTTAATTTTTGTCCACTGTTCATAGGAACCTGTTTCACTGTTTTTCGGCGGTTTGTCTAGTGCTTGATGAAATGTATAACTATGTGGAAATTTAAGGGTGTGGTTTGAATGACAGATTATAGTTCCAATGACGAGAGCTTTTGTCTTCTTTACTGATTTCAAAGACCGTTTGGCAGTGTTAAATGTTTCAAGAATAGGATACATAACTTTGATGTTTGTTCAAACACAAACAGAACACACAGTAAGATTGATGACAAAATATTAAAGGAGATTTGGTTTAGACCATATGACTTGCTTTTGTATTAAAAAAAAATAATAAAGAGATCTTTAAAATAATCACTTGATGAGTTACGCAGCCTTTGCCCTAGAATTCTTTGGCCTGGGACCTCAAATTAATAAAAAAAAAATTTACTTTCTTGCAGAGCATCAATACCCCATACATATAAAAATTAAGAAACATTTTTAATTCTCTGATTGTAAAATTATCTTAAATTAAAAAATGCTTTTTTTCGAAAAGTTCAAAAAATTAATAGCAAAGGAGGAGCAAAAATGAAATACTGGCCATAATAATTGACCGGTTTTTTATTTAAAAACACAAAAAGTCCATCTCCAACGACCAACGAAAAATTAAAAAAATATTTTTTTTTAATGAAACAGCTAAAAAATAAAACCTTTTTGTTTTTATTTTCAGTACAAATCAATTGAATCTTACCCGTTAAAAATGCATTTATAATAGGATTTTCAAAATTTAGCACAGCTACCTTAATCTAAGGAATTTCAAAGTGGTCAATAAATTGTATTGAATTAATTTTTTTTTTTTTTGAATTTGAATAAATTGATTAAAAATGCAAATCGAATTTTGTGACCGAAAAAATTTCAACACTTAAAACGATTAAGAGTTTAATATTGCAATTGGGGGTGTGTGTTGTTTATATTGAAAATGGTAATTTAATTTTTTTATTGCTTCAAAACGATATTTAATCACACAATGTGAGAGAATTTAAGTACCTTAGTATAATATGGGATTTATATTTTTTTAATTCTTTGAGGTTTTGGCTAATTGGCAATAAATCTGAAAATGATTAAGCTTTTAACAATATTTTGTCAGAGGTTTATTTAATTATTCAATATTCAAATTTACAACATTTTATGATTTTACTCTTTTTCAATCACATAAGTATGTGCTCTTTTGATAAGATTATTTTAAAGCTTGTTTGTACGTAAGTTGTAAATTTAAAAGCTTTATTTTAGATTTTAAGTTTTTAAGGATTTTAAAGTAGAAGTTGTTAAGTTGTATTTAGAATTTAACGTATGTACTACAGCCTACATACAAATTCAATAAACTTTCGAAATTTTTTTTATAGACAATGAGGGAAGTTCGAACTTAGATAAAAATTCAGTACACGAGTCGTGTTTTGCATATTTTTTTTTTTTTTTTTTTTTTGAATAAAAGTCTAATGAAATGTGCTTTTACCTTATGATTATGAAGGTCAAACCTTGTGTTCTATGGAAAGTTGAGACGAATATGATTTAATTGGAAATGAACAAAGGGCACGGTAGCGCCCATCAGCCAAGTTTTCGGCACCACCCTCTTTCACAGGAACAAACTCGAGCGATTTTGGACCTCCCCTTTAACTACGGAATTAATATTGGCAGAAACTTCAAACTCGCCATATTTGCTAAGCTAAACGAGCACTGGCGCCTCACGAAATTTCAACTTCTTACCATTAGTGGTTTCTGAGACATGGGACGTCAAAAATCGCGAAAACCGTATAACTGACTGACTCACTGACAGATCATCAAAATTATGAAACATTTCTCGACACCGTAGAATCTTGTTATTTCGCACAACAGTAGGCCTTGTGGTGTATGCAAAGGAAAAAATCTAAAATTTTGAGTTTTCCATATAGGGGGCGTGGTATCCGCCCACTTTCCTAGAGTAGCTATCGATTATATGGAGCACTTCTGATTGTTTTAGAATGATTTGGTATAGTGGGGGGGGATTGCAATGTGTGCAAAGAAAAAAAAATTTAAATTTGAGATTTATCACTTAGGGGCGTAGCATCCACCTACCTTTTATCATAAAAGTTATTAATTATATGAACCACCCCTTAATTGTTGTAGAATAGTGAAATTTGGTAGACCGGTAGGTGGTAAGGCTTGCAATGCATGCAAAAAGAATTAAGATTTAGAAGTCAGGAGGCGTGGCATCCACCCACTTTCTGAGAACTGTCTCTGATTTTTGTAGAATGATGAAATTTAGTAGACTGGAATGCATGCAAAAGAAAAATTTGAAATTTGACATTCAGGGGCGTGGCACCAACCCACTTTCTCAGAATTATTACCAATTATATAGAGCTTTTCTGATTGTTGTACAATGATGGAATTTAATAGAGTGTTAAGGGCCGGGTGCAGGCAAAAACAAAAACGACACAACTCAACAAATCTCATTTTTCAAAACAGGCAATAGAAAATTTGAAATTCAATTAATCTCTTAAAATATAAAGACCACGTTATAAGCTCATTAAATTCCAAATATTTTAGAAGAATCTGGTATTTTTTCAATTGATAGTTTTTCTTTTATTTACAAAAATCAATGTTAGCTAAAAAAAAAATTTCATTTGTTGAGTTGTATCGTTTTTCTTCCGAACCGACGATATGTATTTTAAATTTTTCTTAAAATTTAGACATTACAACAACAAAAACTAAGTTTCTTAATTGATCACTCTATACGTGTATCTCATTAACAGACAATAACGGCCTTCTGCTCTTCCATATTCAAGTTATATGAATGATAAGCCCACAAGAGGTATTAGTCAATTTTTTCAACAAAAGGTCACAAAAGTAAGGAAATAATTTCATAAGCCTTTTATTTGTGTAAAGTTGATTTTTGCCATAGCTTGCCCTCATTTTAAATAAGCCCACTCTGCTGACAATGCAAAGCGCTAACAGGTTGCCGAGGATTAATGTTTCAAGGATACACTGAAGGCCTTTAATTCTACCTGCCGAAAAATGTCTTCTCGCATTATAATAAATACTTTGTCTTCTTCTCAGTCATTTCAGTCATCATTATATTTAGTTGGCCCAAGTTTTAGAGGAGGTTACGGCTTAGGATAACTACGCAGAACAAAAGTACCTTCAACAAAAGCATTATTTCCCTTAGGCAATAACCCTTATACACTCCTTCCAAAGGATTTTCTACTAAGGAGAACACTCTACACTTATATTCAAATGACTTCTTCTAATATCTAATTCCCTAGCAGTTCTTCAATATTTAAGGGTTGTTATCATTTTTTTTTTTAATCTTTCACCAAATTGTTTATTTTCCTTCTATCTTTGTTCTTCGTTTAGAGAATGGCAAAAGTTAACAATTCTTTGGCTCTCCCATGAGAGCTCTTAAAATATATAATTTTCTTTGCTTTTTCTATTCTTTCTTAAAAATCTCTTGAGAATACAAAAATAATTTATTTCTTTAAATTAAAAGTAAACATTATTCTATCTTGAATTTATTTTTAAGTTTGTATTCTTTGAAATTCTTTCCTCTCCAAAGAAGGTGTCTAGAGGGATTATTTTTTTTTTTTCCACCTATCAACTGATTTCTTATATAAGTCCTTGGTAGTTTCGATTTGATTGTGCTTCTGTCCAATGCATCATCCATTCATTCCTCACCCCCGCACCCACAGAAAATACAATCTCTCTTTGTGTACTCAGAGCCACCCCCTATTTAAATTGTACTCTTGTTCTCGTTCAAAGGTCAATATTTACCATCAAAGAGCATAATATGTTATATTTAATGTCGTCCTCGAACCCGATTCATCCCAATGTATTCAATGTTTACGGCATAACAAGCTTTCAAATTGCAATCATGTCACACAGGACTAACATTATATGTAGAATATCTTTTGAGATTGAGTCATCGGGCTCATGATTGAATTCGATTTATGTATTTTGTTGGACAAAGGACTTTGTGAATTAAGGTGGCCATTATTTTCTCTTAAGAATTGCGTATATGTGTATCAATAAACCTATCTAGGCAGGGTTGTGTCTCTTTTTTGTCTGTATAAATCACACACACACATACACTTAGAGGCTTTTTTGATTTGTGCCTTACATAGAAACGACAAAACTGCTGAATCCTGTGTATATCACAGCAACAAGCTACACAGGATTACTTATATTTTATCCAGGACACACAATAAAGTTTTTAAAGACTTAATCTAAATACCAGACTGATGGAAGAAGAATAAGAAGCAACAGAAGTACCTATGGTAGCAGAAAATGAAAGGTCAGTAAGTACAAATTAAAATTCACCAGGCTCAAAATGGTTTCATTCAGGATTCTCGTCTTATGGACTACATTATTTCTCTTGATCCTGTTAAGGTAAAGCAATTAGACTAAATTGCTTAGATATAGGCCTGGGGATATTTTGTGTTTTGTAATTTAAAAACTGTTTAGTCAACCATAATTTGTTTTGATCCTTAATTTTGTTTCCCCCTAACACACTCAAGGAGGAGTTTATACAAATTCGTCCTTTTAAACTTTATTTAAATTTTAATAAATAGAAGTTTTGTTAAGAAGAAAATATTATTATACGAAATATTACTTATTCAGGGTTAAATTTGATTATTCATGATCCAATGTAAGGTTGGTACGTTATGCTTAAAGTTGCAACGACAAAGAGCTTATTCTTCACGGTAAACCCAGAGTAACAAAAGATTTCATGGAATTTATTTTCAATTATATATAAATTCTTCGTAGCTGGGGAATGCATTCATCTTTTGTTGTTCATCCACAGATATCCCAGTGTCCACTTTGGAATGTAGTTACTCAACTTTAAATTGAAATTCTAGAGCTTTCCCTCTTTTGCACATATGTTGTCCTCTGTTATCCCATTGGGTTGGTTTGGTTGTGTGCGTTTTGCTTTCTGCATTTACAAATAGAATTAAATGCAAGGCATTTTGCTTTTAACTTCTCCCCCTCAACATTTGGAGAATCGGAATCAAGAAAAAGCAGGACTACGATGACGATATGGACGAATCCGACGTCTGGGACATAAATAGGGAATTTAAAATATTAGAATGGGGTAAAACTTTATGTTTAATATTTATTCTATGATGTATTGGACGAAGGGATGAAAGGTTTCTTTGGAACTGCATTCATATAGAGGTGTGGTTAGGGCATTTTTGTAAGTATATTTTCGAAAGACACGTACCTTTATGTGGAGTCTATTAAGTTTTGTATGAATATTTTTGGTTTTGAGGTTAAAATTAAAGAAATAAGGTAGATTTAAATGAGTCATAAGCAGAAGTATTTGTTTCGAGTTTTTGAGAAGAAGAAGGGGTCATTCATACATAGTAACAGGCCTAAAGATAGCTCAAATTTTTGAAGTAAAATTTTCATTAAAGAGCACATCTGGAACATTAAATTAAACTTATTCCTTAACTAAATGAAAATAAATATTTAATTTTGTCTGAATACTTAGCAGATTTTTGCCCAAAAAAAAAAAATTAAAATATAAAGGGTGATTCACCTAAGTTGTGACAAAAAGCTAGAGCGTGTTGGGTCGGGATAAGAAAAAAATCGAAATCGTATGGGAGGGGAGCGTCCCTCCCGTAATTTTTAATTTTCTCAAAACCTAAACGACATTTTAACATCCGGTTTTCTGTTTTTGACTAAAAACTAAAACATTGAATTTTCAAAACAAATTTAGTACTTAATGACGTAAAATTTTGAAAAAAATCAGTTGTAAAATTTTTTTTTCATTTTTTTTTCAAAATTTTGAGTATGAAAATGAATATTTCAAAAACTATTCCGTAAAACAGATTTATTTAAAAATAAAATAAAATAAAATAAAAGAAGAGATTTGTGACTTTACAAAAAGGTATATCATAGCATTATAAGTGTAGCCGTTGTTTTTTAATAATTTTTTTTTCTGTTTTAATTCAATTTTTTAGAAAATTGCCTCTCCCGGCTAAACAGGGGGAAATAACCCCCCCCCCCCCCCCCCTCCTTTAAGATTTTTTTTTCTTTTCTTAACCTACACGCTCTAGCAAGTCCATGAAAGTTATGATTTTTATCAATTAAACTGTGACTTTTTGTTACGAAGGACAGGACGACCCATAGTGGTGTAGTTTGTATGGGAGAGCGGAAAAATTTCATAAAAACTGAATTGCTTAACCGATTTTGATGAAATTTTACATGCTTGATAATGAATGGGATGAAAAATTAATGCAATTAATTATTTTCTGTATGGGAAGCAGTTTACCCCCCTATTCTAGCAAACCCCACTTATGCCTCACAAGTCAACAACAACCCCACAAGATGAGGTAAGATTGATTTTGTGAGCTTTTCGTATTCTGACATCACCCTCACAACTTGTTGACAACTCGGTTTAGTGGGATTGCCATACATATAGAACAGCAAGTAGTAGGCAGTCGCTCACAACAATTATAGTCGTCTGTTTAAGAGTAGTTTGTCGGGTTCAACGCGATCTTCAGGATCATCCTCGTCTCTTAGGGTATTTTTATTTTGTTTGGCATAGAAAATTGTTATTAAAAATTGACTACGTACGCACAATGTGACAGTTCAACAAATATTCCGAACATATTGTTGTTTTGGTAAGTTTTTTAAGGAGGTTTCTTGTGAGGATTGTTCTTGTGAAAATGTTATCGAATCACAACAATTGTGAGTTTTGTTGTGATTCGATACCTCACAAGAGCTTACGACTAGTGATCCCCCTAATTTGACCAAAATTTCATTTTTTTTTTTCACCCGCTTTGACATTGCAATATTTTGATTTGATTTTCGGTCAAAATTCTTAGTTTTCTTAGGTTATTCCATGCAAAATACCTTGTTCGAGAAATTAATCAGCTAATCGAAATTTTTTGCAAATTGAAAATTTTTTTTTTCATCTCGACACCATTGTGCGACGGACTAGATAGATGGAAACGGCGGCGGTGGTGAATGCAAGTGAAAGCGGGCATTACCTTACCAGCGTGCCGTGAGTAAATAGTGACAGTTAATTTAGGGTCGAGGTTGATGGAAAAGCTTGTTGGAACCGAAAAATTCAGGACTAGGCACATGTACATTGGTATATATCCCAGAAAAAAATTAGACAAAAAAATTTCAAACTTATTTTGTTGTCCCAAGCATTTCCTTAAAAGTTCCCTAAGATTAAGCTTAAATTTTTAGGGGGAGGTGGGTAAAACAGGTCGAAATACAGTTTCTTCTTATTTGAAGCGAAAGCAGCAACTTTGATTTTTTTTTAAATTTCTCGAAAACGATTTGTTTCTGGCTAAAATGTCAAGACAAAAATTGCAGCTTATAAAATTCTATACAAAAAATAATATAAGCCATTTTTTCTTAAGATTAATAGATTTTGAGAAAAACGTTTGAAAACATTGCAATATCAGATTTTTGTTATAAAATAATTTTTTCATATCATCGCGTTATAAGGCGTCATTGCGTGCATTTTTTTCTCAAAAATTAAGATCTATTGGTCTGACAAGATGAAAAAAGGCGTCCGAAATTTTTATTTGCAGAATTTAATAAGCTGAAGTAGCCCGTGGCGTTATAATTAGTGCGTTGGACTGTCATGCCAGAGGTCTGGAGTTCAATACCAGTCGCTTCCACCTTAAGTTCTTTTCGGAGCTACTAACTCTTGCGAGGAAGTGACAAATCCTCCAAGAGTATCTCTTGTCATAGAAAAGTGGCGCTCACCTTAGCAGACACGCCCTCAGCAATGGTTGAGAGTTGTAGGCCCTGGTTCTTCATGAGTCGTTTGTGCCACCAAATTTATTTTATTTTTTTTTTTAATAAGCTGTAATTTGTGTCTTGTCGTTTCTTCGAGAAAAAATAAAATGTGAAATTTTAGAGCACTTTTCAACAAAATAAATTATGACACAAAATCAAAAGCCTCAGTCCAAATTTAGGAAATTTTTTTGGGAAATGCCTTTAACAAATGAAAATGAAAATGAAAAGCTTTGCACCAAAATTCTGATTTATCAGAATTTTTTTCTAAATTACAGCCTAATTTTGGCTATTATGCATAAGTAAATTTTAAATAGAAGTTATTTACACAAAATACACACAAAAATATAGGCTCTAGGCCAACGTACGTTCTCTAAGATCACAAAAGTTTTTAACCGCATTTTGCTGTTCTTCAATGTCTAAACAGTTGCAAAATTTAACAAGTTCTATAAATATCGAAAATGATTTTGTTATTCGATTTTTTGTATATTTTCCTAAAAAGTTATGACTTATTCTATTTAAAATTTTTGTCTTTTAATCCTTTCCTCAAAAACTTTACCATCTTACAATCCAAAGAAGAAACAAACCCTTTCTGATGATTCCCGAGACAAATTCATTGCGTAAATATTGAGCCTCTGATTTTACGCTTAGTTAGATATAGTCTATCATTATACCAGCTTAATGTCACCGCTTAACATAAAAACAAGGGTAGAAAATCATATAATTCCTTAGCCTGTCCAAACAAGAGATGTAATGAAATCCAAACCATATAATCCACCCTAACGCTTAACGACACCGTCGGGCGGGGGCAGGGGCAGGGGCGTCGTCGGCGAGTTGTCAAAGTAGACAAATGCGACATTTTTTCCATTTAATTAACTTTCAACACATTTCATTATTTTGTAACTACTGGGTTATTCCCTTTGTAAACATAGTCCTACCTACGGAGTTTAACAAACATTAACCTGACATGCAACTTATTCGTTCTTGTTTTCTTTCGTCTTTTAATACCCATCAACACAGACAAAACCTAACGACAACGACGAAGGAGAAGAATAAAACTTATTTTCATGTAATTTTAGCTAAGTAAATGTGTTTTACCTTTTGCATCAATCTTTTTAGATCGTTTTGGGGGGGCAATAAAATCCTGAATAATTGACTCGATTCATTTTAATCCTGACCTGTGTGTTATTGGTACATCTGTACCTATCCTTTCTCTTTATTGTTTGCATGATCTTTGAGTGAAAGGATATAGGAATGACTTACAAAGGCTTCCATAAAAATAATGAGATGCTTCTTCAAAGGTCCAAACTTACTTAACAACAGACATCAAAGTTTATGAGATGTGATGGTTTTGTAAAGGATCTATTGTCGAAGTTGTGTATGTTGCTATAGTTTATTCGAAAAAAAACGGACATCCAGAATTAAATTTGGAAAAAAAGGTTATTTCATTTAAAAACATCAATATTACCTTAGTAAAAAAAAAAAAAAAACAACTGAGCTATGGTTTTATCCAAAAGATAAAAACAATGAAGCACCAGAAAAACAAAAGGACATTCCATTAATTTTTGTTTTCCACTTTGTGTTATTTTTTTTTTTTGCTATGAAATATTTCATCATAAACCCGAGAAGAAATTCGACGTGAAGTACTTCATTCGATTGACTTTTTTTTTTTTCTTTTTTCAAAGCAAAAATAGTTAACGAAAGGAAGACAAAAAATAGCCTTTTGCCAAAACACACAAGGAAAACCGGTAACTAAATTAGTCCTTATAATGCCAAACACGTTTCTCCACATATCTATTAGGCAATTTCGCTTCAATGCGGTTTGTTTTCTTTTTTTTGTTATGGTTCATATTCGTCCTTTGTATAAGACAAACTTCAAACGTATAGATAGAAAGGTGTTGGTTTGTGCTTCCTTTTTTTATCTGTTTTCCTTCTATTATTATTATATGCTTTTATCATCAGAATGTTCAAACAATTGTTAAATAATCCTATATCTGATCATTTTTTTTTTCTCGCTTTGTAAGCACAAAAGTGTCACAGTGAGATTTCTGGTAATTTTATTGAAAGGACAAAGTAAATTGGAAAATTAGGCAGGATAGGCTATAGGATATAGAAAAATCTAATGAGTTTGATGGTTATTTCTTGTTTTTTTTTTTTTAGAATGTAGATGAAATTACTTTTTTATTAGCATTTCATTGGCTTCACGTTTAAGTGCTGATGCATAACAATTTCAAAAGCTGAAGAAGGATAAGATCAAAATGGGAATAGGAAAGTTCTCTGGAGCTTTAATTTTGTTCTACAAAAATGTACCTATTAGTTACAGTTGTACCAGGATAGTGGGGAGGAGCATTTTTTTACGATACTGACCCAAAATATTTCCACAAAAACATAATTACCAAACCAATGGTTTGCCTAAAGAAATTGTTGTTGTTGTTCTCTGCATTATTTCAATTTGTTAGATCATAAGAGAGAGTAGTAGTCATCGGCTGCTATTTTAGATACATATTACAATAGAAAAAAAAATACAAAAGATATTTTCGGATTTAAGACAACACCATTTGGATGAGACAAACACGAAATGTGTTCGAACTATGGACGGTAATTCAATAAAGTAAATCAAAAATAAAAGAGGACCTAAAATAGAACCTTGCGGCACACCATGCGATGTTGACAAAATTTTAGATATAGCGTTGTTTAATTGAACAGAATGTTTTCTACTATTCAAGTAACAGCTTAACACGTTGAAAAATTGAAAAGTCGAACATTTTGTTCACAACCGTGCGGTCAAGCATATCAAAGGCCTTGGGGAAATCTAAAAGAATTAGAAAACTAAAGTATAGATCTTTTGTAACCTTTAACGCAGCTCTTATATATTCAGTTATTTCCTTTTCGAAAACCAGCCTAAGCCTTACCAATTTCTGAAACTAACTGACCTTTAATGAGGACTAAATAACCTTTCAGATGGTATGTATTTTTTCCGAATATCCCACAAATGAGGTGCTAAAAGTCTTAAACTGTGACCTTGAAAAAAACTTAAAACAATCATAAAAAGAAATCTATGCCTGACCAATTTCTGAATCTAGCTGACCTTTTATCAGGATTGAGCTAACTTTCGGATGGTATACATTTTTTTTCGAATATCATATCCCATAAATGAGGTGCTAACAGTCTATACGACCTTGAAATGACCTTGAACAAAACTTTAAAAAATTCATAGTAAAAAAACTATGGCTGACCAATTTCTCAAACTAGCCGACCTTTTATCAGGATTGAGATACCTTTCGGATGGTATACATTTTTTTCGAATATCCCATAAATGAGGTACTGAAAGTTCATGTGACCTTGTGTTGACCTTGAAAAAACTTTAAAAAATGATTTAAAAAAAAAAAATATGCCAGACCAATTTCTGAAAATAGCTGACCTTTTACGAGGATTGAGTAAACTTTCAGATGACATACAGTTTTTTTGAAAATTCAACCAATGAGGTGCTAAAAGTCTTATACTGTGACCTTGAAAAAAACTTTTAAAATTTATTTAAAACAAACCTATGCCTGACCAATTACTGAAATTATCTGACCTTTTATCACTATTCAGTGGCCCTTCATGTGGTATACTTTTTTTTCGAATATCCCCTAAATGAGGTGCCAAAAATCGCGGGTGACCTTGAAAAACTTCAACCTTGGATTAAAAATTTTCTAAGCCTTACCAATTTCTTAAACTAGCTGACCTTTTATGAACAATTACTGACCTTTTAGACTGCACACTTTTTTTTCGAATTTTCCATGTATGGGGTGCTAAGAGTACAGAGCCCACAACGCCTCATGAAGAACCAGGCCAGGGTCAAGTGACTTACAACTCTCAAACATTCTTGTGTGTGTGTCTGCAGGAATGGATGGGACCTATAGTTTATTGCCGAATCCGAACGGCTGGTGAGCGGCACTTTTCTGTGACAGGAGATACTCTTGGAGGATTTGTCACTTTCTCGCAAGAGGCGTAGCCCTGAAGAAATAATTTTTTTTAAATTTTTTTTTAAATCAACAAATGAGATGCTAAGATCTCAGAGTTACATAAGTCTTCGCAAATACTATTTAAATTCTTTTGATTTTCGTATAGGTTAGGTATATACAACTATTTTTTATGAAATTAAAATTCCAAAATTTGCTCAAGAAAAAATGAATATTCTTATGATGCTGGAATATAAAATGTTTGCATATAGAAAAAAGAATTATAATCGAAAAATATAACCGCCATCAAACCAGGATGACATCAGAGACAAACTAAATATAAAATAAAAAACCTGGCAAAGTTATAAAGTCCTTGCAATCCCCATCATCTTCTCATCATATCAACACTGCTAAGACAATAATTTAAAGAATACAACTCATTAATGTCATCGCATTCATGTAAATTTTATAAAAGAAAAATCCTTTCAAGAAGCTTTAGTATCCCTCTATGCAGATGATGCCCTGAAGGAGAGAGATATTTTTTTTTTTTAATAAAAAAGGATTCAAATTCCTGTACAATTGACCATTTCACACCCTCAAGGTGCAAAAATACAATTTTATTTATTTTTTTTTGTGAAAACTTCAAGGATCTTTTTATTCTGTCACCTTTTCTGTATCTCCTCTCAATGGCTTAAAATAGAAGTCCCTTTTCTGTCTTTTATATTTTTTTTTTTTTTTTTTTGCTTAACATAAATTTAAACTTATTCTATTCAGAGAAGCGTCAAGCCACATTACACTCTCAGCCCTCTCGTGTCGTTGGTTGCTTCTTCTCATCTACATGATTTGGATGGCAAGTGGAGCATGAAAATGCAGTGACAAAATCCCACTCAGTTGAATAACTTTGTTTGTGCCCTCAGGCGTAAGCTCTTGTTTGGTTGCAAGCAGCAGAGTGACAGAGCAACAACACCAACATCAAAATAACCAGCAGTGTTGGTATACTATACTCATATTATATGAATGGAATCTACTTTGGAAATTAAAAATAAAAAATCTTCTTTTATTTAAAATCCACACGAAGTTAACCTGGAATCCTCGGAAAAATGAATGGGCGACTTATTATTATGATGATGCTGCTAGAACGTGACGCACTTTCCTATGCCTGTGTGTGTCTGGTTTGAGCAACCCCTAAGTGGCCCACTTTTGTTATGCAACACTTGATCCAAATTTTACGTTCGTCATATTTATTTTACTTATTTTTTTTTCTCATCCGGCCAGAAACTGAAAAGGCTTCATCTCCATCCTCAATTTGTTGCTGAAATTTATGGTTTTATACAATTTTCTAGGACATCACGTATACCTTTGACAGAAAACATGTCACCTTAGGTGTAGGTTCTATAGAATAATCATGTTGATATATATTCTGATAGTGAAAACCGTGGTTAATCAGGCCCGTAGCTAGAATAATTATGTTGCAAGGTATTTTAAATTTCATCTTAAACGTCCTGATTCTCAAATTATTCCATACGGGTCTTTTGCCTTAGTGTAAGCCGGCTTTTTTTCAAATTTCCAACAGAAAATTCCCTTTTTTGTAAAGACCACCCTTGGAGTGTATAGCTTCCTGGATTTCTTCCTTATCATCGAAACGAAGAAGAATTGTTAATATTTTTATAATTTAACATTTTTTCTTAAAATATTGAATTCTATTTAATTTAGTTTTACTGAACCCATTGTTTTGGGTGATACAGGCTCTAAACATATGGTAACGAAAAATATTTCCCACTGATCTATCCCCCTTATGATCCTTCGGCAGCTACGCACTTGTACTAAAGCGATATCCATTAAATGAATTGAAAAAGAAAACGAAAAGTTTTGTATTAAAATATAAAAGGAAAGGACGGTGAAAACTCCTCAACTGTAGTTTAACTGATTATATTTCTTCCTCACTTAATCCCCCCCCATACCCTTAGACCGGGGGCTCTTCTATACCTTTTATACATCAGCGTTAGACCACAGTTCGTTGGAGTGGAAAAAGTGCGCAAGGATAAAATGGTAAATCCTTAGCAAAATGACACAGCACAGAAGATTATGCACTTTATTAAACTAATCCACTCAATAGCGAAGAGAAAATTTCATCTTGAATTTAAGTTAAAAAGAACTCGAAAAAAAAAAAATATTTCTTGTCGCGAGTTATTCGTTCTTCCTTTTTAGCTGAATTGAATTTTATGACGAAGTATTGATTGCGCAAGGATATTTACATTTTCTTTTTTATTTTTTTCTTTATATTGCTCGTAGTTGACGGTGCAAAATTGTCATTTTCAAATGAACTATAACATCATTTAGCTGAGAAAGGGAATTATTGTGAAATGCATTTGTGAAAAAAGCATTTAAAGATAATTATGTAATTTGATTGAGGAGAAGGGTGGTGGTAATTTAATTTGATTGGTTCTTCGTTAAAGGTGTTTGATGTTTTTATCAAAGACAAAATGTGTAATAAGTTCAAATTCGAGGGAATTCAGTTTGTTTTTTTTTTTTTAAACCTAAATTACATTAACCTTAATAATGATAATGATGAATGACATTTTGGGTTAAGCTATTCCATTAAGAAATTTATATGTTTTCATGAATGCTGCTCCGTTTAAAGAAACGATATTTTAATAATCTTTTGGGATATCGAAGAGTGCGCATTTTTGAGAAAAGTAAAAAAAAAAAAAACTTTATATATAATATTTTTTGTTAATCCTTTCGGAGTCCATGAAAATATTATTTAAAAGTAAGGGTATCGCCAGAACCCTCCAACTTAGTTTCATCCCTAATTTTCCACAAAAGGTTATCTTATTGAATTTTATACATTTTATGGGTTTGGTTGGACTGAAACAAGAAAAAAAAAATACTTTTAGTTTAAAAAAAAAATTAAAAAACTAAAACACTTCAAACCATCCGGTTTCAAACCACAAACTAAATATGAATATCCAAAACAAAAATATTAATATTTACAAAACAAATCGGTTTGAGTTTTTTTATAATTTTAAAAATATTTTATTTTTAAATCTCGACTAAGCCAACTTAATTTAAAAATAAAATTAGAGAATATATATTTCTGCTCTTGCTACTTTCAGTTTGGCAGTTATTTTTTTTTTTTTTTTTTTTTTATTTTAAGTAATTTTCGTTATATCGGGGAAATCAACCTCTAATCCACTTTATAAAAAAAAAAACAAGCACAAGGACAAAAACAAAAACAGAAACACTAACCATATATATGTATAGTGTACGGAAATGTTCGCTCATGAGCTGCTCGTGTCATTAGCTGTGAGCCTTTTTAATTCTGCTCGATAACGGAACCGCTCGGTTCGTGCGCGTGAGACGAGGGTCGATTTACTGCTCGCCATGCAATTAACGTTTTGGTTTTAAGCGGCCCATACAAACAACACTTGTGTCGGTGTACTCAAATGTGGTGTGTGTATGGGCAAGTGTCTACACTGATTTCGGTGTCGAACACGGTGTCAAGAAAATTAAAATCTTTTGATTTCTTGTGTCGGTGTTGCTAAATGTGTTGCGTGTATGGCGGAAGGCCATACTGGTGTCAAGACACCGGTGCACACACTTGTGTTGTATGTATGGGCCGCTTTAGAACACATTGAATAGTTTTTCTTATTTTTTATTTTATCCATCGTATATATACAGTGAAAGCTCCCTTAGCCGGACAGCGACGTTCCTAACACTTTTGTCCGTCTAAGGGAGTTGTCCAGCCAAGGGAAAAAAATAAAAAATAGTTATATAAGGAAATGTATAGTATAAAGTGGCATCATGAAACATTTTTGCACCTACAATAAGCCATTAAAATTCATTGAAACTAAAAATGAACATGGAGATACAAGAAACAAAAACAGACTTTAGCTGCAGAAATAAAATCCGTTATGCATTTTATCACAGACAATGATTTGGTAACATCGCATCTATTGGCGCTGTGAACGAGGGGGAACGTTTTTAATGCAAAAAAAAAAAAAATGTATAAGTATTTCTGAAAATAAATGTTGAAATTTACATATATTAATCAAAGGTTTTTGTCCGCCTAAGAGAATTAAATTTAACAAATCACGGCTAATATTCTTGTCCGCGTCCGGGTAAGGGAGTGTCCGCTTAAGGGATCATAAAATGTATGGAATTTAGATCCAAGATCCACGGTCGTAAGAATTTGCCCGCCTAAGAGGATTGTCCGCTTAAGGGAGCTTTCACTGTATTCATATCATTTTTTCGTTTGAAAGTCAAAATTATATTTTTCTATTAAATCGAAATTTAGTTTAATTTAAATATTATTTAGTTTGAAATTTTTTTCTTCAAAATTGCATGTAAACTGTAGCAAATTGATGTGTTGTTTTTTTTTAATATTTTTTTTTTTTCAGTCTTCATAATTTTTTATTTTATAAAATTGACCCTTCATCACTGTTTTTATTTGTTTTGACCTCACCATTCACTTTTGTAATTTTATTAACCTAATATGAAAATTATTATATGGAGCCGAAGAAAGGGTGAAATAAAAACCTTCAAATATTTGTGTAAAGTTTCGTTAACTCCGCGGAAAATTCTCAGTATGTAGAATCTAGACAGTGAAAGCTTTTAAAATCCTCCTAAGGCCCTTTTCTAGTAAAAAAAAATAACTAGTACAAAATACTGTTCAGACCTAATTTTTATAACCTTCCAAACGTGGAAATTCAAAAAATGAAGAAAACAATAAAAATAATTAAGTAATCTTCCGAAGTCTAAAAACCTCACAATAATACTAAATAGAATTTGATGTGGATAGGTCCTTTTATTACAACACTTAGTGCCAGTTGTCCGCTTAAGGGAGCTGTCCGCAAAAGGAGCTTTCACTGTATGCATATCATTTTTTCGTTTGAAAGTCAAAATTATATTTTTCTATTAAATCGAAATTTAGTTTATGGGAATATTATTTAGTTTGAAATTTTTTTCTTCAAAATTGCATGTAAACTGTAGCAAATTGATGTGTTGTTTTTTTTTTTAATATTTCTTTTTTTTTCAGTCTTCATAATTTTTTATTTTATAAAATTGACCCTTCATCACTGTTTTTATTTGTTTTGACTTCACGTTTCACTTTTGTAATTTTATTTATGTAATCTGAAAATAATTATATGGAGCCGAAGAAGGTGTGAAATAAAAACCTTCAAATATTTGTGTAAAGTTTCGTTTACTCCGCGGAAAATTCTCAGTATGTAAAATCTAGACAGGGAAAGCTTTTAAAATCCTCCTAAGGCCCTTTTCTAGTAAAAAAAAATAACTAGTACAAAATACTGTTCAGACCTAATTTTTATAACCTTCCAAACGTGGAAATTCAAAAAATGAAGAAAACAATAAAAATAATTAAGTAATCTTCCGAAGTCTAAAAACCTCACAATAATACTAAATAGAATTTGATGTGGATAGGTCCGGTTTTTTTTTCCAGCTCCTCACTAAATGAGTCAAATATTTTATTCCTTTAACATTTGATGCTAATTCAATTTAAAATTTATAATTTTAACATATTAATATACTTTGTGTTCATGGTTTTAAGAATACTGAGCTTTTATTACAACACTTAGTGCCAGTTGTACAATCGTGGTTTAAATTTTGATCCGTGGTTCAGGAATTTTAACTCGCCGATTTCGGCGGGTTAAGTGAGGTTCAACGATGGTTCAAGGTTCCAATATGTACTAAAAGCCAATTACATGCCTGAACCATCGTTGAACCACAGTTAATCCGCCAAAATTGGTGAGTTAAAATTCCTGAACCACGGATCAAATATTTGTACAACTGGTCCTTAATCTAATTTCATTCAAATAAGCATAAAATCTCATCTTATAGACAAATCATTCCCACCAACATTTCTACCCTTCTCCAAATTCTCTAAGGACATTTCCTTTTCACAAAATATTTACATACAACAGGATAACCATTCGAGAAATGTTCATCCCACTCGGGGAAAGTATGTATTAGTAGGTATAGCTAGCTATAAGCTATACTTACTTATCGCAAATTAGAATATCCATTAACACTGAGTTTTCTATTTTACAAAAACATAGAAACAGAATTCTTTCTCATTTCATCCTTTGGGAAAAAAAAATCTAGAAGACAGAATCTAAAAAACAAAAAGGAGTATTTTTTTTTCCTTTCTTTGGAAAAGTTCAGACAGAAACGAGAAGAAAAAAGTAAAAAAAAAAATATGTGTATATTCAATTCATTTTACACACTTTCATTCGACTGACTACGAACAATACTCATGTCACAGCAGCCAGGATCTGGGTTCTGTCGAGATAGATCCGATCCAACTCGACTCGACTCGACCCGACCCGACCTCCATCTAAACCACAAGAACTTATAATGATATGCTAACATTTGAGTTCGAGCATTTTAATTAAACTGAAACAATGTTGCTCTAGCAGTTGTAGCGCGGTGGTGGCGTTTCTATTGTTCGGTTCTTGAAACGGGATGACAGAAGATGGTATTGTGTGTTCTTATACACAGGGATGATGATAGAAATGACGTTTTGACGAGGGCTTCGAATTGCGCTATCGACCGTATTCTACGTGGTACAGCAGCCCTATCAAGGGAGCATATCAAAAGCTTTTTCCACATAAAATAAGTCCTTTTTGGTTTTTTTTGTACATTATTTTTCTAATATCAACGTCGAGTGTGTATAGGACCTAGGTAAAGTATAATGGTTGTGTATGGGAGTTTGTACATTGGTGTGTGTGTGTGTGTTTATTGTGTGAATATTTCCTTTATTTAACTACTCTGAATTGTTGGCGATATTGGGGCACAAAACTCTCGGTGGGTATACGATATTACGATTAAGGGATTTTGTATGATCTGAAATTTTTTTTGATGGATGAAGAAAAGTTCTTGAACAAAAAACGAGGTTAAGTTATAGAGATTCAACTTTTGTTTGCCTTTCTAGCAGATTTTAAAATAATTTTTGTTTTTTTAATAAAATGGAAATGAAAAGATAATGGAACAAATTATACATTTCTGATGATGTCATGATGCCACAAACTAGGTTTATGCTCTAAAAAAATGTGGAATGGTAGATATTTATATGATGATTGTGGAATAATTTTTAATAATCAACTGAAACAATTAAACATTTAAATGTTAAGCTAACAAAAAATGTATTGTTTGATTTAATTTTCTGGGAAATAGTTTTGAACTGTTTTTGATAAGTTTGAACTTTAAAAAAGAAATTAATTAACACAAAGTTTAAATACTGAATATTTTTCGGAATATTATTTTTATAGCGTTTTTTGTAATACCAGATGATGGAAAAAACATTGCTATCATTAATACAGTGAAAGCTCCTTTTGCGGACAATCCCCTTAGGCGGACAAATTCTCAAGACCGCGGATCTTAGATCTTAATTCCATAAATTGTATGATCCCTTAAGCGAACAGTACCCTACACGAATGCGGACAAGAATATTAGCCGTGATTTGTTAAATTTAATTCCCTTAGGCGGACAAAAACTTTTGATTAATATTGTGTAAATTTCAACATTTATTTTCAGAAATACTTTTACATATATTTTTTTTGCATTAAAAACGTTCCCCCTGGTTCACAGCGACAATAGATGCGGTGTTACCAAATCATTGTCCGTGATAAAATGCATAACGGTTTTTACTTCTGCAGCTAAAGTCTGTTTTTGTATCTTGTTTCTTGTATCTCCATGTTTATTTTTAGTTTGAATGAATTTCATGGTTTGTGTAGGTGCAAAAATGTTTTATGATGCCACTATATACTATACATTTCCTTACATTATTATTTTTTATTTTTTCCCTTGGGCGGATAACTCCCATATACGGACAAAAGTTTTACGACCGTCGCTGTCCGGCTATGGGAGCTTTCACTGTATGTATGTTATTTTTTCAACGTGGATGGTCATTATGATAAAGGCCAAATTAAATTTTGAAAAATTTCTTGTCCTAAATTCATCTTTGAAGTCCATCCTTTCAATTTTAAGTAGATAGATAGATAGATAAGATAAGATTTTTATTCAATATAAAAGTTGTACAGTTGGTATAATTAAGATTAAAAAAAAAAAACAATTGAATAATTAAGGCATGACAATATCTGTCGTTTGCCAGAGTGGCACATTAGATACATTTTACAATAATTTCAATTTTAAGAAAAATTTTACAATTATAAATATAATTATTGTTTTTGTTAGAATAATTTTTATTTTTTTTTTTTTTTTATCAGAGCTTTTAGCTTAGCGGAAACAAAACATTTTTTTTTTTTTTTTTTTATATTTTTTTTTTATATTAGGGTTTTTGGTTTAGCGAAAACAAACATTTTTCACGGGCTTTTTCAATAAAAGAGTATCTCTCATTCTTATCTGTTGTCCGGATAACTTCATAAAACGTCTGTTTCCATTGGTCCATTCTAACTTCCGATAAACTCAGCACTATACCACAATCTGCAGCCAGTTTACTCCAATTTTTGGCAAAAAGTATATTCTTTTGCACTGCATATCGCAAAATCTGCTTTGGTAGTCGAATTTCATCCATTGTAGCCACTCTTGATAAATAATCAGCATGTTGTTTTAGCGATGAGATAAACAGTGATGGTAAGCCCGACTCAAGATAATACATATATCTGGGGGTGTTGATTGGCAAATAAAAAATTTTCCTAAGAAAGAAACGTAGCAAGTATTCCACCACTTCGAATCGCTGGCCACCCCAAACTTGTGCACCATATAAAAGAATCGATTGCGCTGTTGCATTAAACACACCATATTTCGAGCTAACAGCAATAAGTTTATTGCTAAAAATTCTTTTCCAATTCACGCATATTGCTACTTTAGCCTTATCTACTTTGGTTTTCACGTGCTTTTCCATGTTAAGGTTGTAAGCTAGCTCCATTCCCAGGTAGGTGTATTTTTTTACTACCTCTAGGTTATGGTCACCATATTTCCATTTTTCACTTGCCGCTATCCTGCCTGAGCCTTTTTGGAAAATCATAACTTTAGACTTACTAACGTTGACTTCTAAGCCCCACATTGTGCAATACCCGTACAGTTTGTTGATCATTAATTGCAATGAAGAAGCTGATTCCGCAAGTATAACAATATCGTCTGCGTACATGATAACTTTTACTTTTGTGCTGCCAATTTCTACTCCACATGTAAGTGAGTCCACAAGATCATCTAAAAACAGTGCGAATAGTAGAGGGCTAAGATTGCAGCCTTGCTTAACTCCCCGGTTTATTTCTAATTTTCCTGAACGCTCCTTTCCTTTAACAATATATGCCGTAGATTTTTGATAAAGTTTTTCTAGAGCTCTGACAAACTTTGAGGATAAACCTAAATTATGTAGCTTATAGAACATCGCATTTCGGTTTATTGTATCAAAAGCCGCTCTAAAATCCACAAACAATGTGAATAGTTTTTGATTTTGGTTCAACTTCATTTGAGCTATAGACGTAAGTACGAAGATGTTATCAACTGTGGAATAACCAGCACGAAATCCAGCCTGAAACTCACTGAGTTTTTTGTTAACGTTTACCCATACATTCAGTCTCTTGTTTAATAAGGTTGTATACGTTTTTAGTGTTGAGTTCAAGAATGATATGCCTCTGTAGTTAGTCGGATCAGACGGATCACCCTTTTTATATATCGGGAAAATCAACGTTTCATAAAAATGCTCAGGTATAGTTCCAAAATTGAAAATTATGTTCAGTGCTGTGGTTAAATTTGTTTTGAAAGCGTCTGTGCTGTATTTTAAAAACTCAGCTGGAATTCCGTTTGAACCTGCTGCTTTGCCGTCTTTCAGAGAACTCAGTACCATTTTTACTTCTTCCAGTTCAATATTCTTATCTAGAATTTCGTCCTTGATAAGAGGCTGCGCAAAGTCCCATTTGATCTGATTCGGCAAGTACAAAAGTGAGGTGTAGTGTTCACGCAATCTTTCCACTGGAATGATGGCAGTATCTTTTGGAGTAAAATTTCCAGATAATTTTCTTGTTAATGACCAAAACTCGGCCGAATCTCTGCTTTGACTTAACTGGAATGCCAGCTTTTCAAAATGAGCTTCCTTTTTTGCTTTGCATATCGTTTTATATTGCTTGTTGGTTTCGACATATTTTATTTTTATGCTCTGTTTTCGCAGAGGGTTAAGAAGTTCAAAACTTTTTTTCGTAAGTTCTCGCATTAATAATCGTACCACTCAGATTTTTTTTGTAAAGAAGATTTCTTCGGTAGTAAATTAGCTGCAGAATAAATGATTTCCTCCAGGTCACATATCGGCACATATTTTGCTATTGATTCACATTTTTTGGCATTGAGCATAGTGTCAATTTTTTTCTGAAAATCGTTTTCTTTACGTTTGTTCCACCTGAGGCATATGTTTCCAGTGTCGGCAACTGCTGCTGTTGAGTCTCAGAATATTTTTTCCATACTTATCGTGATTGGGAGGTGATTCGAGAATGTTGCATTCCCAACTTCGAAGTCCTTGAAGATAAAATTCCAATCTCCACCTATGAGCCCATAGTCAATTGTGGAGCTGCCTTGCTTTCCAATTTTAAGTATAATCTTCAAACACAAAAAGAATTCTTTATTTGGATTTTTTTTTTCTTGTCCCATTTCATCCTATAAATATTTAAAAACATGTTGAATAATGTCCCACCCTTAAGGTGATGATCCAAGTACATCCTCTTAATATCATCTTTTAAACAAAATGATATTTTAAAGTCGGATATGATATTCTAGTTTTACTCCACTTCACCCTATGAATAGCTAAATTTTGATAAAAATATCAGGCCTTAAAGTTATCCTCGATGGCCATCCTATAAATATTAAACCCTATTCTGCTAAACTTCGCGTGTAAGTTTGTATTCTGCTATCCGTCCCGTGCGTCGGTGGGAAACGATTGTTCCAAATTTCGTAAAATTTCGAATAAAATAAAACTTAACCAGTTATATTTTTTTTTTTTAACTTCAAAAATATATATCGGTTAAGATTTTTGATCTCGAAGGACAGAAGCTTAAGTTAAATTGAATGAAAAATTCACGTGAATCGAAAGGTTTGATCCCCTCCCCCCCCCCCCATTTCACCATATAAGTAGAAAAATCTTGGCCAAAAACCTTCTGCTAATAAGAAACTTTCATAAACAAAACGGATTTTTGAAATCGGAAATGTAGTTTCTAAGATTATCCCGTACAAACAAAAAAATCGAAATTTCCAGTTTATTAATATAAAAAGATTGTAGGTAAGTTTCTTTTAAAAAATTTCACCCACAGAACATGCCTACTTAAAAAAAAAAATTCTTTTTTTATTTATACTGCTCGATTAACAAAAAAACAATTGTTAAAAAAATATACAATTTATAGTTTTCTCATTTTCTATTTATTATAAATATTATTAATTATTTTTTTTTTTTTTATTATTTTGCTATGTTCTGTAGAGCTAATAATTTGTGAAATGTGATTTTTCCCCTATACAGAAATATTTATTAAAAAATTGTGGTGACTGGAATTGAATAAATTTATACAAATAATAATTATGGTTTAATTTTAAGAATTTTTGTGGTAATGTATTTTTTTTTCAAAATCGCATGTATTTTCTAGACTTATATTCAAAGAAATTTTGTAATCTTAAGGCATTCATAATAATATTTGGTTTGTGTTGTTTGTTGTTCACATTTTCACATTGTGGTGTGTTTTTTTGTTTCAGCAGTGGGAATGTTAAGCTTTGTACCCCTTCCAAATATTTCCTCAATGATGTTTTTTTTAATTGCATTTTAATTTAATTTTTTTTATTTTATTCTTTCCACAGTCATCAGTATTGATCAAAACAGAACCAGAACTTAATGCTGGTCAAAATAGCACCGCTGGCTCAGCTGGCGGTGGTGGCGGAGGAGGTGGTTCAACACCAATTAGCATATCAGCAGCAGCAGCTACAACGTCGTCAGTAGGCAGTACAAGTCTAGTAACTGGCATCACTCTCGGTGTAAATGCGGCGATTTCCAGTGCAAATAATACATCGTCGGCGGGCGGTGCCACACCCACAACAAATGGCATAGTCACCAGCGCCGCCGCAGGTCTGCTCGACATGAACAGTGCAAATCAGTCAGCTGTCACCGCACAGATGATCCTCAACAACACAAATGCTGCCGCCGCTGCCATGGCTGCCGCGGTCGCATCACAGAGCAATAGCAATATGTCAACCGCTACAACAATCTCCCAACAGATGGCGCCATCTGCGGTCGCAAGTGGGATGACTGGCGTTGGTACCGTGCCCGGAAGTTCGGCCACGACATCGTCGGGACTCGATACTGCCACAATTGTGTCATCCATTGTCAGTGGTCTTCCATCCAGTTTGCAGGCAAATATCGCCGGCCCAACTGCCGTATCGTCCAGTACCGTTGCATCACAGACAACATCACAAGTTATAGCGTGTTTAAATGCGGCCGCCAGTGGAATCATGACATCCGCTGTCCAAACAACACCCGCCGCATCCTTGGCCACAGCTCTAGTCCCCATCGATCACAAGAGTCAGCCAAAGAGACTGCATGTCTCGAATATTCCATTCAGATTTCGTGATCCTGACTTGCGGGCAATGTTCGGGGTAAGTTATGACGTCACATAAATCCCTTAAACAAAATTGCGGCATATACGCATAAACACAACAAATTATATAGTTGCTAAATAGAGTCAGTATAAAAATTATAGAGTTACAAATGTTTTTTTCTTTGGGACTTTTGAATGTTTTGTTGCATTCGGAGTTGAATTTTTCAAAACATTTTGTTTCAAATTTTAGTTATACTTACAATTGATATAATATATACATAGTTTTAAATTTGTTTATAATTTTATTTTACTTGCTCTTGATTGTATACCAATTTGTTTTAATATTGAAAAACTATTTTCTTTTTTTTTTCTTTTTATTGATCGTTCCTCCCTCAACTGAAATAATTCAATTCGTAAATAAAACAAAAAAAAAATCAAAAACAAAAACAAAACCAACCCCTTGATTTGTGGTCGTTTTGCATCCGTTTACACATCCAAATCAAAAACAAAATATATATCCCTCAATACAAAACTGAAATGCGTCCAATAAATATAAAAACCAAATATAATTAGCAATTTGGAACAATACTTGATGTAGAAATTATATTCAATGAGCGTGGCAGCAAGGTATGTATTTGTTTTCATAAATGTTGTTGTTTTTTTGTTTTTATATGACAAAAAAATCCTATTTATTTTTAAGAATTTTGTATGAAAAAAAAATATAAAATATTTTTAGAAGTTATTGCAATAAGCATAGTTGTCTGTCTGTCTGTTGAAGCAATAAATTTTTAAAAAGAATTTTATCTTTAAAGTAGGTAAAGGAATTGAGAATAAATCTGGATTAATTCAAAGATTATTAATTAAAACAAACTATTATATTTTTGTAAAAGCAAAAAATTAATATTTTTTTAAATGACATTTTTCATTTTTCTTGTTCAATAAATTAATTAAATTTATTTAATTATTAATATTTTGTTATAGTTTGAAAAAAAAATGACTGTGTAAAATTGGAGCATTCGTTAAAAAAGAAATTCGTTATAACAAAATATTAAATATTAAAACATTTAAGTCTTAAAAACAAAAAATGTACATTCTTTTTTTTTTTAACCGTCTATTGCGGCCATATTTTTCCCTCAATACATCCAGATTAAAACTTAAATCTGGATGTAAATCATACAAATTCAATGTAAATTTATCTGGATTTAAGTTTAAATCTGGATGTATCGAGTGAATAATATGGCGGTTTAATAATTTAAAAAAATGCTTTAAAATTGTGTGTTGTATAATGAAAAAAAAGGGTGTACATATATACATATTAATTATTATTATGTTACATAAGTTTTATATATAAAAAAAGAATTTTGCTTAAAAACAATTTATGATACAGGGAAAATTCAAATATGGCAATTTAATGAAATAATTTCTTTAAAAAACAGTATGTCTTTTGTTATATTTTTTACTTAAATTTTTTTTTTTATTTCGTATTATTTTTATAACCAATTATTTTCGTTTTGATTTTAAATAATTATAAAATATTATTTAATATAATTTGTTATTGCTTTTCTGTTTGCAGTATTTTATGTTGTTTTCATTTTTATCAATCTTAAAAATTGTTTTGTATTTTTGTTAGAAAAAAAAATGTAATTTATTGTGTATTTCTTTGTAATTATGTACATGTTATTTTATTTAAATTTTTATTTGATTTACATTTTTTGTTTTCTTTTGTTTGTTAAGTAATTTCATATTGTTTTTGATATACTGAAAAAAAAATGTTGACGAAATTCTTTGTCATGTCTTAAAATTTATTCAAAAAATCTAAAAAATATCTATGTTTTCATTTTTAAATTATTATATAAGAAAAGTTTTTATTACATTCAAAAATAACTCAAAATGCTGGCTTACTTTTTGTATTCATTGTGTCTTTACGTATGTAAGTTTAATTTAAGAATTATTTTAGTATTTTATAACTAAGCGCTGTTTTCACAATAGGGTGAGCACGATATGCTATGAAAGACGTAATTTAAATCTTAAAACTAGGCTCCGGGAAAATTACCAAAAAATAAAGTATGTTATCTAAAAGATCAGTAATTGGTCAACAAAATCTAAATGTTCTGTGTTTTCAATCAATGGCTTAAGTTTTTTAAAGTCATTAGGAATTTTAAGCACCTCATAAAGTTTTAAAAAAAATTATAGCTTCTAAAAATCTCCATCAAAAATTTCAATAAATGTTCACCCATAGATTTTCTTAAAGTTTATTTATGTTTATGATAAACATCTCTACAAATTTTTTTTTTATAAAAAACAATCACCCTCTTGCTTGACGTAAGGACAATAATATTCCTCAATGTAATTGACATGTATGAATTTTTATGGTATCGTTAAAAATTCGGGAACCATAAGCTTTAAATCGAGGTTAAAAACATAAGAATCACTTCGGGACTTTAAGAGGTAATCGTCATAGATGAAGCCTATAAAGAAAAAAAAGTGAAATTAAAATAGGTAGTAGCCCAAAAATTAAACATTTACAACAAAATTAAGCGTAATTTACTGTTTCAGTATCTTGTATTGACCAAGCTTAGCTCTAACTGCATCTTCTTAACGATTTTTGATTGAACTGATGAGGTTCTTGACTGTCTCTTCTGGTATTCTTTCCAGTCACAAAAACCAGGTCACTTTTCCTTCAATTCAAATGCCTGCCTCTATTATACAAGACCCTCCCCCGTAAGTCACGGTTTCGACAAAACAGCATTGTCAATTTCGGTTCCATTGGCAGATTGTTTCGGGGTTAAGGTTTGCTTCTTTAAATCATCTCCTAACTATCCATTTACTAGCAATTCTTCCTTGTACCTGTTTGAACTGTTTTTGGACGTTGGAGGCCAGTCAAGTCACAATTTTGGAGAAAAGCCGCATTGTGCTGAATCTTTCATATCTCTAATGCGAAAACAGATGTGCAGCTTTTTTCCATGCAGAGAAGGCTGCATGCAGAGCCTGGAATAGGTCAGCCCTCGCTGCATTGGAAAAAACTGCACATCTATTTTCGGAAAATGTGAAAATTATTTTACACAGGTTCTTATGAGAGCTGACATATTCCAGGCTCTGCAAGCAGCCTTTGCTGCACGATATCTCTATTTCTAATTTCGCTGCATGGGAAAAAGCTGCACATCTGTTTTGGGCTTAAGTATTACACTGCTGATTTTGATAATAATAATGGGCGCGTATATTGAGTATCAATGTTTCCTACTCGTGCTCCCTTTTTCAGTAGAATTTGTGATTTTTGTTACATATTATGGCAGATAACCCGAAAACTATCCAATCGATTCTTATGATTTTACCTTTAATTTAAAGTTTTAAGTTCAAGCTTTACAACGTGACCATTTAGAAGCATAAATATTGCATCCATAGAGATTGTTTTTTTTAAAAGACGAAATGTAGTTCAGTCAACGAAGGCAAAAAAATGCCTTCACCTGGAAAAAAATCCAAGTTTTAAAAACTTGGCACACTTATTAAGAGAGGCATATTGATTATGTGTACAAAAGTCACGTCACCACGAATCTGAGGCGAGCTCTAGCGGCAGGGATGTGTAACATGTCGTTTTTTTTTTTTTTCGTTTTTCGTGTTTAACTTAGAAACTATTTGTCCTATCAAAAAATAATCTGAGACAAACAAATAGCTTATAAAATTCTCTAAAAAGTTCATTATACCCAAATTGTTCATATCTGTCATAGTAACAAAGTTATTTGGCCCCTTATACTGGTATTTTTTTCAATTCCCTTAAAACCTCTAGTCTTCTAATATATAAAAATCTCGTGTCACGGTGTTTGTGGTCGTATTCCTCCGAAACGGCCGGAAAGATTAGGATTTTTTTTTGTATATTTTGTAGGTATGAGAATAGGTTTCAAAGTACAGATATTTCATACTGCTAGGTTATTAGGGTGACAAAAAAAATTTCTAATTTTTTGACGCAATTTTTTCTTAGATTTGAAATAAAAAAAAGTACCTATAACCACAAATTTCGCATTCCTACCACCACTACTCATTTTTTAATCGTGATTTTAGTATTTTTGTATGTACATTGTACAATATCCAAATAAAACATCATCATTCGTTTTGAAAACAGAACCAAATTATTTATATTGTTGAATGACAGGTGGCGCTAAATCTGGAATGGTTTGTGCGTTGGACATGACATGAAATTAATTTTTCCAAAAATACTTCTTTTGTTTGGTCTCGATGACATTTTACCAAAATCGTCCGATAATGGATCGAATTTGATATTCTTAAAAAAGTTTTTTAGTCATTTCAAAAAACCTATCCGTAATACCCTCCACCCAGTTTGAAAAGAATACGCAATTTACTCAAAATATTTCTGACCAGATTAAAAGGGGAAAAACATTTTCTGCATCTCCTCTTCCTCTGATCGATCATATTGTAGCAATAATTCTATCGCAAGAACCATAGCGATTCATATCTAAGTTCATTATGATGAATAGCTGATTTTAAATCCAATAAGTCCTTATTATGGTTCTGATTTAATATCGTATGCTTCCCGCGCAGTGGTAACTTTCCCTTTATTTTATCTGGGGCGAAATCTTCTCAACTTACATACATAGAGAGTCCACGACCTCTAATTCTGCAAGGTTGTCTGTCAACCCATGTATTTTTTTGTTTCAAATATCAAAATCATCAACGTAAAAGTAAAATCCCACCACACTCCCACACATTCCGCATTATTCCTTTTACACAAAAAGTTAATCCTGTTTTGTTGCTAAATGAACCAGAAATTCCAAAAATCATGAATTAATTTTATAAAAAAAAAATGATATTCCCTCGAAACACAAATGTTACATCTAAACTCCATTAAAGAACCCCATATCTCTCCATTTTTTTCTCTTTGATTTGCCAAAGTTAGTACCTACCGCACTCTCAACTAAATTACTTCCAAAAGCACCCTAACTCCGCCATCTGATTTTACTCTGATTTTGTGACAGAAATAAGAAGACACGACATTCTTTCTCATTTATTCTAGATATATTTATATATATGATTATAATCATTTTCATCATTCTATAGTATTTGGCAATGTAGGAAAACTTTTTCATTCGAAAGTTAATATTTTCTTTAAGAAAAAACCTCAAATCAAATAAAAACCACTCGTACACATCTGTTCTGGGTTTACTTTTGTGATAAGCAGAAGAACTCGTAAAATCTCATTCCTATACAAATATTTTTTTATTTTTTTTTTTTTTGTGACAAGAATAGTCTGGGCAACCTCAATGATCACCAGAGCACATCTCTTGAAACGATAAAGTACCAACCCAAAGTCACTTTTTGTTTCAATGAAGTAGAAGTTTCTACTTAAAGTTGCCCAGGATGCTTCAAATAGTTCCTCAAGACACACCGACCCTCAGGACGTGAAGCAGTTTTTAAATTTTCAGTGTGCCTTATAATAAGTTAAGACTTGAACTTTTTACTCTGTCAAAAATTTAATAAAAGGTTCAAAAAAAAAAAAAAATTCTCGAATAGCGGTGAGAGAGTAAAACTGTAAAAGAGAGTGCTTTTTAATTTTGCAATTAAATTTTGTGCCAAAAAGGAAAAGCATGTACAAATATATAAGGATAGGCCGGGTGACAGGACCAAGACGATAGGGAATAAAACAACGACCACCAACAGCAGTACCCGTAGCAGCAGCAGCACACTAATTCCATTTGCTACTTTTTGCTTGCTGGGGGAATATTAAAATAAAGATAAAGACGTTTGCATAAAATGTCAGGAGATATTCATTCGCGATGATTTTTCATTTTATTATAATGCAAGAGCGGGAGGCACACGACATGAAGAGGATGAGTTTAAATCAGGCCCGCATTGTAGATCCTAAGCGCCAGGTACAGAAAAATTGATAAAAACACTAACTGTCCGCTGAATGGTATTAAACTTTTATAAGCAGCCATATTTTACATACATGTGTATGGGAAAACAATTATCAATTGTATTATTCAGGTCATAAGTGCGCTGAATGTCAGTTAAATGTTTAAAATTGTTTATATCAGTCTTCTGTAAGACAGCACCTGTCAAATGTAATAGTTTCTATTAACAAAAGTCTGCTGAATATCGACAAGGTGTGAAAATCTTTTAAACAATTTAATGTGAGGAAATATATAGCACAAATTTAACACTAAAAATCCGCTGAATTTCAGAAAAGTAACGAAAAAATTGTAAGCATCAACTTTATACTGCAGAAAAATTAATCAACTCTAACAAGAGTACAATTTTTGACTAGAATAATAAAATATCTAGAAATTTTGTAAGCATCAGTCAAATATGTATAGGAAAGCAAAATGCAGACATTCCAGTAACCACATTCAATGAATTTTCGAATTTTCATTTGGCCTTGTTGTATTAATCATTTTACATAAATTCAGCCGCCTAATACTGAGATTGCTAGAAAATTTATAAGCATCAGTCAGCCATATAAGTCAATAACCATTTCGCATGAATTTTCATATAACCTTGTTGTATTAAGCTATTTACATAAATTCAGCTCCATCATTTTACTCTATTTCTTTGATATCCTTGTCTGAAGCATATACCTACAAACATATATATATATATATGGTAATCAACCAAATAGAAAGAAAAAATAGATTATTTTCGACATTGAAAGTCCGCTGAATGCCAGAAATATTATGAAAAAATTGTAAGCATTAGCCTTCTAGTCCAAAAAAAAAGTCAGTCATACTATCCTTGTTGTAATAACCCTTGGAATAATGGTTAATACTTAGAAATGCCAAGTTGAAGGTCTGCGTATAAATTTTCATTGTATGCAACCTAAAAAAAAATCTATAGTTTTTTCACGAGTAAATATTCTATCTTGTCGGAAATTGGCAAATCCTTCAAGAAAATCTCGTCATGAAAAATTGATTTAAATTTTGTAAGCATTTGTCTCTTAAAAAAAAAAAATTGATATAAACCATAATGTCAGTCGCAACATAAAAAAAAAGAAATTGTAAGCATCAGTCTAAAATGACACAACGATTACCATTTTCAAAATTCATAAAATAAGAAATTTCATTGCATTTCTTGCAGAGGCTCCTTGCAAATTTCCTCTCAGCCGGTCCTGGTTGCCTGACAACAACTGGATGGAAGTACGGTCGTAAAATTTTATTAAACTATTAACATTTTAGATGATATTTTGCGTGTACTCCCTGGTTGCTCGATGTAGATTATGTGAACGTTGTAGTATCTTTTTGGGAGTTAATAAAATTAGGGATAAAAGCATGCAAGCAAGCAAGGAAGGATGCTTTATAATTACTATTTCCTCTTAAACCAAAAATACACTGTGTATACTGTACAGTGTGTTTGTGCATTGTATTAATTGTTCTCTCATATAGACAAAAACTGAACAAAAGGATAACGATATGGCAGTGTGATGCAGTTTTTGTGGAATGTTCTGCATTGACCAATGAGGCTATTATTTGTAATATAAACTTTATATTGCTGCAAGGTTTGTATATTATTTTATAGAGGCAAGAAGGAATTTAAACGTTTTTATTTCCCCAGTATAACTTTGCATTACAATAAACGTTGGAAAATATTGAAAATGTTTTCTAAAGTTTTGCACGTTTTGAGATGTCTTGTGCTTGGTTGGTTGGCTTAAAATTAAAGATCAAATTTCTAGGGACTTTGTGTCAAACACATATGATATAGATAAAGAGAATCAGATGGAGAGACGTGAGGTGCATAAGAGTCCTTAAATGTTTTATGGAATTTTAGGAATTTTACAACAAATGCCATTTTAAAAAAGTTCCTGCAGATTTTTACATATCTCTGTGTTTTTTTAAATTTTGAATGACTTACCTTTTTTCTTATTGGCTTAGTGCCTTGGACAATCGCGCTTGAGGTGTGGATTTTAATCCCACTTAACCTTTTCAGGCGTTCAGGGTCCTGCGAGGAAGTGACATTTCCTTTTAGAATATTTTAAAGCTTTCTGTTCGTTCAGTTCCAAACATTTTTTCTTTTAATGATTTCAAGCAAATATTTCAAAGCACATCAAATTAGTTGTCTAGCCAATCTTCTTCATTTCGTGCATCTGCATAATTTAAAATTGTCTCAAATATGCATAATTTTATTTTTCAAACAATTAAAAACATTATAGTTCACCACTCGTATCATCACCCTGCTACTTATTATATCCCCGGGACTACTTCAAAAGCTACTAAGTACTTAAAATAAATTCACAAAATTAATAGGCTTATGTCAAATTTTGTTTGCATATTTTCTGAACTTCTATCTTTTTAAACCCTTCGTCTACATTATTTTATCCTTATGATAAAACAGAGACAAAAAAAATAATGAAATGTATTTTACTCTCTAAAAATGCAACTTTCTGTCATGTGCATGTGCCCATGCATTTCAAATTACACATTTCCTTCTCAGCATCAATGTCAGGAAGCAACAAAAACACAACATCAACAGAGAAAGAGAAAGAAAAGCTTTATGAATATTCAATTGCTTATAGTATCTCTAGAAGTCCTACTTATAAAGTTCACATCGAAGGCATATATACACAAAACAGGATATACACTCCATACACCTACTTTAAACTCCCTGTCAAGCATTTTCTTCTGCTGCTGCTGCTGCTGCTGCTGCTGCTGCTGCTGCTGCTGCTGCATCCTGGTCCTGCTCTGACTTCTGTAACAACATAGAACGCCACTCGATGTTGATAATCTTTGACTGTACTACGTAACGTATATAGTTTATTTGGCCTCTTCTCATATTGGGGTCGTGTCTCGCAGCCATCTTCAAACTTAACCATTGTTCCATACAGACATATCAAGTCAAGAGCCATGTATACCTACACTTATAGTCCTAGGTCGATTGTCCTTCTTGTTCCACATTACACATTTCTCGAATTGAGAACATTCCTAGACCAAAAGCAGTATGCGATTTGTTTTGTCGTCCGTGTCGTCCTGCTTCCAATTTACCTTTAGTGAAGTTTTTAAGGACATTAAGGAAAATTAAATTCCCCAACTTAACTTTAAGATGGAGATGTACGATTATAGGAGTTACAAAATGCAAAATCCCCAGATAAAAAAGGACTTTCTCTCTTTTATTATCTATTCCTTTTTCCACATGATTACCTATCCTCCTGGGAGTTAGTTAAAGTATACCAAACAAAATATCCGTTTTATGTTTTTTCTTTTGTTTTGTTTATTTAAAAACCAACCAGAGTTCTTATCTCCGAAGGACATACATACATCAAGTTTTGTGGGTTTATATGAATGCACTTAATCATCTAAGCTTCGCATCCTGCAAACGACAATCGAAAAAGCTAAAAAAGAAAAAACCTTAAATGTTTTGTTACTCATGCATACTGCATGTGTTTTATCCACTTGCCGTATAATCTCACATAAACAACAAATAAAGAATGAAAAAAAATGAATATACACACATATATATGTACTATCCCACTACCATACGGGATGCTAATAAAATTGCGACAAAAACGGCAAAATTCCCAACCGACAAAAATAAAAGAAATGAAAAACCGTTACAAACACAACCAAAAACGGGAAAACAGAGGATTGTTATGGGAATTAAGAAGGACACGAAAATTTTCTAACAAATCTTAATCTCCAACAACAATCGGCCTGGGTTTGGGTAAAACTATGTGCAAGGAGCCAGACTGCCGCAAAAACTATAGACATATCCTCCGGCAACAAAATGGCTATAGCAAAAGTACAAAAATACATTTTTTACGTATCGAACGAAGTTTTGTTCGTCGAGGAATGTGGTGTGGGCGATGAGATAAAGATACAAGAAATAAAAAATAGTTTAAGTTTTTTTTTATTTTTTTTGTGCTGTTTTTGAAGAATAATTTGTAGAGTTATCCTTAGAAGAGAAAAGGATGTTGTTTTGCTGACATATACACACAAAGAAAATACAGACGAAAATAATAGGAGATAGAATGATCTGTTCTTTTTCCGTAACTTCAAATGTCTGGATTAATTTCGAAGTTTTTTTTTTAAAAAAGGATTTTTGAATTGGAATTTTTGTATCCACCTTTGTAGGTAAATTTGGTATTTGTAGTGCGGGAGCAGATGGTTTTGGAAGTCTTTATTTTTTTGTTTTATTTGTTGATGCTTCTATAGCTTTTGATCTTTGATTTGTTTTAAATTTAAACTAATGACAGTTAAATATCGCAATTGAAACAGTAAAAAGTCAAAATAGGAACTTCGAAAAAGTAATAATCTAAATTCTAGACCTTACTAGATCCAACAAAAAGTCCCTGTCTTACAATGCTTACCTACCAACACCTAACTGCCATATCCTCATACTCATTGTCTCAAAATATTGAATATTGGAAAGGGAATTTAAGCTGCAATCTGTATTTAATTTTGATTCAATTCAAAAATATAAATAATGATGAGATAGGAATTTTTAATTTTTTTAAATGATTTTCGTTAATAATTTCTTCTCACAAAGTTGGACCTAAACAGGATATTTTAAACTGTCTTCCTGCCAACTTTATGCTGGGATCAATTGTGGTTTTGTGAAAAATCGAATCGAATTCGAAACTATTAGAAGAATTGTTCCTTTTAAGTGCAATTAGCACAATTTTTCTTATTTAATAGAGTCAAAAGATAAAACTGTGAAACAGATTAAAACAGCATGCTGGACTGGCCAGCACAAATTTCTCAAATACATTGCCACCAGCAACAGGAGCATTCCTTGAAAAATGAGAACTCTCAAATTTTCGATTTTTTGCACGTTTAAGCAAGATGGCGGCATATAAACAATAATTTTAATTAAACATAAAATTAATGTGATGTGTTTGAGTTTTAGTCATTTTTATTTTAGGAGTAATAACATCAGATGACTTTTAATTATGATTTTTCTTTCAGCCTCATGAATATCTGACAAAAAAAGACACTAAAGAGGACATTTTTTCGATCGGAAAATGCCAAACCAATACCCGGAATTTTGACTTTCCAATACATTAAATTTGACAAACAAAGGGAAGAGTACCGAATTCATAGCCTATCAGAAGACAAAACGGTTGTTAATTTCAACTCTGTCAGACACGTGACGCAATTTGTCTGTTCGGGACCCATTAAAAAATTACTAAAAATATAATGATGAACCTTTTAAATATTTTTTTCTCATAAATACCAACTTTGATTCTTCCTTATTATTCGGTTCTTACAAATTTTCGATCGATGTCTAATAGTTTTGCTGAGATCGAAATATTAAAATAACAATGTAGAACATTGGTTGACTCGAACCGTCTGTACGTGACACCTTTTCTTATTTTTTTATCTAAGAAATCTAAAAGAATACCTTTAAAGTTTTTGCAAAAAAACCAAGGCTAATGTACAAACTTTTGAAAAAAATTAATACATGACCTTTCTAATTATTTTGAAAATAATAGCTTTATAATAACAGAAAATTAGTTGAATTTGTCTGTGCTCCAACAGCACCTCCATTTGTATCAAATATATCAAATAATATATATCAAATCAAAGCATTTTCTTTGTGGTCCCACACAAGCAACAGCAAATTTAGGACTTAAGCCTAAGGGCGCTGTTGACGTTGCTGTTGCTGTTCGTATCTGCGTTGAACAATTGAAATATGTTGGTTCTAAGTTAATGGCGGCCGCTATTGCTGTTGACGGTGCTGTTTCTGTTGCTGATTCTTGCTAAATGCTTAAGAGAGAAACATATTGTCAATTCTAAAAAGATATTGACAACCACAGTACATAAATTGAAGGTAATACTTTCCGCATTTTCATTTTTGTTCAGTTCTGTGCTTACTTCAAAAGAGAACATTCGTAGACACAATTTACTTGTATTTTGTTCTTATAAATTGTCGCTGAGATTTTTAAACACTTGTGTTTGGTTTTTGTAAATTCTGACAGGCAGGTCACTTAGATTCTAAAAGATGCGGTACATATTTACCTTCAATTTGTGTACTATGATTGACAAGGACTCCACTTGTCAATTGATAAGTCCAAATCATATCAACGAGACGAAAAGTCAATTTTCGTGGACTAAAGGCCGTAAAAAGCTATTTTAGATCAATAATTTAACAATTCCAGCTGAATAGTGCTAACACTCTTCTACCTACTTGACTGATTTATTTCAGCAGAATTTGGAATTTGTATTATAAAAATAAAAAATAATCGTACAGAAACGAAAATCGGAATAAGTTGAAAGGGGTGAAAATTCGTTTCGTTTTACTTTTTCACAAAACCAGAAGCCTGATTTTTTTCATCGGAAAATTTAACTGGACAAGTCTTATGATATTCTATATTGTTATTGTTAGTTGTTTTGAAAGTGAATCTCAATGTTACACTAATTTCGTCAAAGCCTTCGATAGAGTCTAGGTATTGCAAAAATTGTATGATATATGTTATCTATCAAATCTTCTTAAATGGTTAAAGTCTTAATACTTATGTCATCGTTTTAAAATATGTTCAGTTCATATAATTAATATTAACTTAACTCGCTCATATCCAATAAAATGCATGTTTGTTCTGGAGTTCGTCAAGGGAGCCTCCTTGGACCGTATTTGTTTTTAATTTTAATAAATTAATAATATTCCCGATATCGAGAGTAATTTTGTTTCCCTCGGAATTTACTATTCCCTCGAAAATCTCCCTGCTGTCATGAATCTCCCCTGGAATGAACTTCTTCTAATAAAAATTCAATATAGTGGTGAGCAAATTCTGCTGAAAAATTAATTTTCGATACCAATGAATGCTGAGGGAAACTTTGGAACATCATTCACATTTCCAATATTGAAAGGAGGCAAACATTACCAGAGAAATTTTTGTTCGCAATAACCCCCGATATTCCAATCCATATCTAGTTTTCCCAAAAACAGCTGTTTTTAAGTTATTATTTATCAATTTTTTGTCGAACAAAATCCGTTTTGGATTGCATACTCTTTCGAAAAAAAACACTGTTGAGTTTTATAGTAAAAATCATTTATTTCTGAATGTTTAGGAAAATGGTTAGGAAAAATATGTAGAATAAGATTTATTATAATGAAAACAATAATTACCAGAAATAATCCTATGGAATAAGCTAAATCATATACCCTATTTAGTAAAAACCTGCTTTCAAAAATTCCGGACGATATTCTTAAAAATGAGATCATATCTATAAATTCCCCGAAGATATTCTTAATCGCATATGTTGCGGTTTTCCTCAAGCTTATTGATCATAAGTTGAAGGGTCACTGAGTTTTGAGCTAAAATAATCAGATCTTCGCCATAAGGTAGCACTTTCATTGGAGCACCTCAGAAAATTACATTCTTTCGAATAGAATTTTTTAAAGTCTTCAAAATAATTATTTTTTTTTTAAAGATTACAGGGCTCAAAACACAACCTTGTGGGACTCCTGTGATGCATAGGCTTAACTAATAAGATTTTTCTTATACTCCTTAAATAACTATCGTTGTTTCTAAATGTGTACATTAATTCGTTTATGTTTTAAACAATGTTAAAATTAAAATATCAAAAATAAAATTACATATTAAAAAAATCGGCCCACAAACTTCAACGAACTTGAATATAGGCTGACAAATTTATAAATTCCAACTTGTAAAGTAAACAATTACCATGTTATCTTAAGCGATAGAATTTTAAAAAGATGAATACGAATAAGTAAGCCAGCCAAAAATTTATGAAATACGTAAAGTATTTTTTATTTTTTGCATGTTGTTTTTGAGCAAATTCTTTTTGTTTTTATTTTTTATATAAAAACTGACTTATACATATTTAAGGAAAATTAAAGAAAACAAAAATCTAAAACAAATAAATTTATCAATTATCAAATTATTTAATAGTTTAAGGATTTATCAATAGTTATCAAAAAATAAACATATATTTTTTTTATACACATTATATTATTCAAAAAAAAAATCAACCAATACAAAAATGCATGTATCTTTGTTCTGTCCTTTGCATGTAGGGATTCGGTTTTGTAACATTCGCTAATAGTAGCGATGCGGAGAGAGCACGCGAACGTCTTCACGGCACTGTGGTTGAGGGACGCAAGATTGAGGTGTGCATGAACATTTTTTACTTAAAAAAAAAAAATTACATAAATATATTAATATATATATCTATACATTATATAAATAGTGTTTACAAGTTTTTTTTTTTTTTTTAACTTTAGAACTCTAATTTTTTGTTTTAGTATTTTTGTTGACAAACATTACAAACAAATTAAAAAAAAAAAAAAAACAAACAAACAAAACAAATTTGTTTGATGATTTAAAAAAAAAACTATACACATATATTTTTATATAAATTTTTATATTTTTTCATATTTGAATCAAAAAGGAATACTTTAAAAATGTTTTTTTTTTTTTTATTTTTTCCCAAACTTAGTTCAGAATCTGAATATGTTCTGAAATTAAAAAATAAGTTAAAGAAGTATTAAACTTCCAAACAGGGCGTTGAAAGGATCATTCATAATTTGTTGGTTTTATTTCAACCTTTTTGTATTTTTGCGTTCGTAATGCCTGAGTACTCTTGAACAAAAAAAAAGAAAAAAAAGAACAATGCCATAAAGTTGGTCCATATACTGTACAGCTTTTTTGAAGGTAGGATCAACTTTTATTTCCCCATCACTTACCATTTAGTCCGCTGTTTTCATTCATGAACATTTTTAATAAAGTCGATAATTGAAATCTGCGGCCCTGAAGTTCCTGTGAAAGCTTTTATTTTTTTTATTTTTTTTTTTCCACAGGAACATACATATTATAATTGGAATATTAAACGATTAAAATTTACTCTTGAAATTACAATTATTACTTGTAACTGAAAGGGCGATTGTAAGTTTTGACATTGGTTAAGGACCACGGACATATAATTTGGAATTTTAAAATTCCTCGAAATGTTTTATTTGTTCGATTTTATTTAATTATAATTTCTTTTTTCCTTTGGGTTTTTGGGTTGGGTTGATTGGTGTTGCATCAATTAATGTGCACTTTTGTCGAGGGTAACGGGCAATGATGCTGCCACCGCGCCCACCCGTCCGTCATCATAAAAGACAGTTCGCTGGATTAATTCATCGGTTTTTGTGTGCTCGCAATGATGGACTGTTTCCGGTGTGATGCATCTTTTATCCTTCAAAATTGGATTTACACATACACAGACAGCGAATCCAGTGAGGGAAAAATGAACGTATTCTGTTTTGAATGTATTAATTATAATGGTAGCTAGCATTCAATTTGCTGTGTTCGTTTCATGCAAATGAAGCAGACGGTTTTTTTTTTTTGTTGTTGTTGTTTATTTCTACTTTTGCTGCTGGTTATGGTGTTCGTTATTTAAATTGCTTGTGGCAATTTTTGTGATGAATCCAGACGAGGGGTGTATCTATAATATTTTTCTATCTCTCTCTGTATCTCACTCTCTTCTTTTTTTAATATGAATTTTAATTAAATTAGAAATTTTCTTGATGGTTCTTTTTTAAATTTTATCATGTTCATATTTTTTTTTTCTAATATCAAAAAGAATTGTAGCAAATTAATTTTCTGGATGGATAAATAATTTTTTTTATATGAACAAAGAAATTATTTGAATAATTATCTTTTTTTCCTAAAATATTGTGTTTTATCTTTACTTGAAACTTTTGTAATATTCATTGGATAAGCCTCATTTTTTGATTCATTATCTGATGATGATTTCTTAAGTCGTCAATTGATATGGTAGCTTTACAATTTCAATTAATGAAGAAGAGAATTAACAAAAACAAAAAAAAATAATTTTTGTTGTTGTTTTAGTGGACTGTATTGAATTAAATTCAAATGGAAGATTTTTATGTTAATGGACAATTTGTTGGGAATGAACATTAGCAACCTTAAGAAATTTTGAATTAATAAGTTCAAGCCTTATTTTAGTTGATCTGTCAAAATAATGTCAAAATCACTGATCAGTGAATGCCATACAGACTTAAATTAAGAATTTTACATTTCAACCATATTCATATTGTATTTTTTACAGAAAATTTAGGCTTAGTCAGGAAAATACAGTTTTCAAAAATTTGATATTCTGAGCACGTCTGGCAGTGATGCTTCAAAAGAGATAAATCTTCTATTTCATTTAAACCTTCAAACTTTTTAAATTCTAGCATTGCCTTATGCTCTAAACTTCAGCAGCAGTTTTTTTTTTTTTTTTAACCCCCAGCTTAGGCAGGCCATTTTTTTCACTATTGCTCAACTTTAGGCAAACTTTCAAGTTGATTAACTCGAGAGTTTACTATAACTCGAGAGTTGAAACACAAATTTGAATTGATTTTTATTCACTAATTTTTTTCTCAACTCCCCGTTAAATAATATCCCTGGGATATTTGTAAAAAATAAAAAAAACTGTCATTTTCCAATTTGATTTATTTGGTTAATTTAGTTTAAAGTTTTTCAATATTACCGCCATATTATTCACTCGATACATCCAGATTTAAACTTAAATCCAGATGAATTTACATTGAATTTGTATGATTTACATCCAGATTTAAGTTTTAATCTAGATGTATTGAGTGAATAATATGGCCGTTAGTGTATTATTTTGTGTTAAATTGTGAATTGTGACATTATTTATGATAAAAAAGAACTGTTGAAACCACGACACGCATTATAAAGCGTGGGGGAAAATCTCGAATGCATTTACTGCCCAAAGAAATTGATGGCCGATTTACCAAAAAGAATTGCTTCAAACAATTATCTGCTTTTCAAACGAAAATTAAATCACAACGCAACATTTTTATATAAACTCTCAAGTTTGCTCGGTCAACTTCTACCTTTTCCGGGAGTTAACAAAATCTAAAGTTGAACAAATCTAGAGTTGAAAATCAAAAGTTAAAAACGTCAACATTGTGTGAATAAAAACAAATGCTGAAGTTGAGAATAAAAATCCTCAAATTATGTTCAACTTTGAGTGAATAAAATCGGCCTTAGGGCTAATTTGTTGTTTCTCCATTAAATTTAAATTCAGCATTAAAAATGGAACTTTAAGGTTTTTGTTAGGTTTTTTAATGAATGATAACTTCAATAGCTAAAATGCCAAAATCCACTTTTTATGAAGAATTTTTCGCATCAATTAAGGTTTTTGAGAAGGGTTTCTGCTTATTCACTCTCAATTAGCGTTAGCTGTCAGTTTTGTTTATTATTTTTATGTCTGTTCGAGGATAAATTGTGTTTAAAATAAAAATAATTGCAATACAGGCAATGGCATAGAATATCTTTTAGATTTGAGTGATGAGGACGATGAAAATTTGCTTGTGCCGAAACGAAGGCAGTACAGAATGACGGAGAGAATATTGAAAAATAGGATGATGAAGATTTCTTCGAACGATTTCGTCTGACCAAACAAACATCTGATAAAAGTGCTTGAAATTATTCATTAAGATTTGAGTACTCCCCTTCAAAGGTAGAAAATGTTACAAATCCAAAAATTACATTTCAATCGAATTTGGTCATGGTGCCATCGCTAAACATCGTTCGAGATTTATTTTGATTTCCCAAACTACTTTTGAAATGACTGCAGCTGGCAAAGGAGTTTTATAAATTCGCTCGATTTCCGCGAACTATTGGTGCTATTGACTGCACTCACGCCAAAATTAAATCTAAAGTTTATGTTTCCAATCAATTCAAATATTCAAAATGTCAAAAATTGACATCAGTTAATTTATTCACAATAACGCAAAAATTCATAGAATTTAAAAAAACTAAAACAACAAAAATTATTTTTTAATTGAGAGTGAATTAATTGGACCTTAGAGCCGCTTTTTCAATCATCATTTAAATATTCAGTTAAATTGTCAAATAGAAACTCTACTAGTTTTAGCCGTCTGCGTAAACCGAGGATAGCACAACATTTTATCAATGTCGTATACATAATCTAAAACACTGCTCGAAATTGTTTTGATCAAACGCCCTTAACTTTCTTAATGTACTTAAATTTTACTCATCTAAAAACAAAAAATACCTATATGTGTTGTGTATATGATGTTTCTAGTTAATCACTTCAATCCCTTTACCATCGTGAATAACTAAGCCCACAAAACATATTCCGCTCTTGGATTTAAATTCATATAAAAACACTTAACTTCAAATATAAAAATCGTTCAGGCAATCGAAATGAACTTGAATAGAATAAAAAATAATAAAAAAAAAAAAAAAATACATTAATCCTGGATGAACCTCAAGCCCCACTGACATTGCATTTATCGTTTTATAAAACCAACCTTTATTTAACTCAATGCTCTGCACTAAAACCGTTTATTTAAGCTAGAACTATAGCTTTACTATTGAAGCCCTTTACTATATACCACATCCAGCAGAAACAACAATGAAAATAAAAATCCACCATCATTGTCGAAATGGACTGCATTTACATTTCAAATAAAACCCCCAAAAACATAAATGCACAATGTTATTTCATATCAGCAACTTTTTTTTTTCATTTTTTTGTTTTGTTGTTGAAAATACAAAATCATTCGGTACAGATGCGGCAGACTTCAAAAAACATGCAACCATTTTCAATCCACACAAAACAACTTTTGTATGCTACACAGCGCAGCAATAAGTTGAGCTAAGTGCATTTTATGCATTGGATCTCATTGGGGTTTTAGAGATACGGGTGTAGATAGGCGATTGACGCTGGGGAGGATTTAGGGATAAAATAGTTTATCCTTTGGATATCGTTTTTTTTTTTTATTTTTTTTTACAAGCACCAAATGCATGCATATGTATGTATTTTATACTTTCCGTTATCGTATACAAGAGATTGTATGCGCTGCTCCAGTTTTGAATAGGGCAAGCAAAATTTTTAAATATTGTTGCGGCGTTGCATTTTTTTTTTTTTTTTTTTTTTTTGTAAGTTTCATTTCGTGAAGCTCATTTTTGCAACGAGGAGAATGGGGAGTAATATTGATTTATATATCTCCTCATTATTTATGCAATTCCATTAACACTTTATCCCCCATAAAAATACAGATAAAAAACAAATCCTGTAGAAGCAAAAAAATTATTAATTTTGAATAAACTCCTCTCAGTCCTTTCAATAAAAGCTTTTCGCTTTTCAAGCCGAAATTCGTATTATTTAGTCATAAAAAAAGCTTTATAAACCATTTCCTAGTTTTTTTAGTTAAAAAGGGAAAACAAAATCAACTAAAATATTTTTTTTTAAGCAGGAAGACTGATAAAAAACTTCTTTGATATTTTTTTTTTTTTTTTCGAGTCTAAAAATCTATGTATATTTGCACTTTAAAATAAACATCGAGCAGAAGTCAAAAATCTATTTTCTCTTAAAAACTTAATTCAATAAAATGTATATCTTTCGAACGCAGGCAATAAATCAGCTTATTAAAAAAGTTACGTATACGCCTTAGTGCACAATTTAATTTTATTCCAATTTTATAAAATTCTTGCTAATTTTCAAATCGAAACTTTTGAGTCGTGGCTTGATTTTCTCATTTCGCCTTAACTGTACAAACTTGGATTTCTACTTTTTTTGATCCTATGTCATCTATTTATTATTAAAACTTATTAAATCATGCCAATTCCAGCTAATATTAAGAAAAAACTATTTTCAAAAAAAAAGGTTACGTATACGCCACAGTGTACGATTTACTTATTTTTCAATTTTCATAGAATTACCTATTCGAAACCCATATTGTAGGATTTGCATAGAGTAAGTTGCTATAAGAGTATTGAATGATGACATTATTGAATTCGTTAGATGCATTCGAAGACGACAGGAATTTGCGAAACCCGAAGGGAACAACCCATCAAATATGCATTCTTAACAAAGTCACTGAAATGAAATATACATACATACGACCGACACAAGGTTATAGAGAGGTGATACTTTATCTACTGTGTAGCCTGGTTCTTATCTTGCCACAGGTTCATTCATATTGGTTCGAGTTTGGAAGAGAAAAGGTGCTCGATGTACGCCTTTGGGAGAAAAGGTTCCACTGTGTTTTTTTTTTTTTTTTTTTCTTACTTTGCAAGATATTTTTCCGTTATGCCAGGGGAACACGTTGTCATCGATGTCGACAACGATGACTTCCATGCGTTAGGATAAAACCTAAAAAAAAATCTGCAAGTTGATGAAAAAAAAAAAAATAGAAAAAAAAATTGTTTTCAAATCAAGCTCACATAAGTGAGGTATGATTGGATCGAAGTCAATGGCCTTTTGTAGATGGAAATTCAATAATTTTTTTCCAATTGGAAATTTTGAATGTGGTGCTGACAGGATAGTATTGCATCACTCACAAAAAAAAAAAAAAAAAACAGAAAATTAAAGAAATTGGCTTATTAAAGTAGATTCCCGAAGGCAATTTATTCGAATTATGGATTATAAATATTTTACGATATTTTGTTTATGACATTTAACATCGTTTGGGATGTCAAATGCTATTTCTAAATTAAGAAAAACAAATATTAAAATAAAAAATAACATTTGTTATACTTAAGGCGATTTTATAATTCAAAGCCAACTCTTCGAAATACTTATAATCTTGATGTTATTGAATTTCAATATCGTTTGTGGGAATAATGCATATCATTTTACCCTAATCGAATTGAGACTGAAAAATTATTGTTTTTTAATTTATTATTAAATGAACCATTTAATTTTTAAACTAAAGTAGAAATTTACTTTTTTTTTAATGTTACGTATACGCCATAATGTACAATTTACCTATTTTTAATTTTTTTAGGATTACTTGGTCGAAAAGTAAGTAAGCTTCAGTCATTGACCTATTTTTAACTTTTTTTTAGGAATACTTGCGTGAAAAGTAAGTTACCTTCAGAGCATTGAGTGTTGACTCAAAAAATATATCCAAAACTATATATCAAACCTGGGATAAATTTTTTCTTTAAAAAAGGTGACATTAATTTTGTAAACAGACAAATAATGTAGGTTTAAGGTAGATGATTTCTGAAAAAGAAACAAGGTTTAGGTACCTTACTTCTATTTTTTAACATTGAAAATGTTTATAGGATCGTTTTGACAGAGTTGTGGTGTTACCAAAATGATTAAATGAAATAAATTAAATAAATTCAATAAATGAAAAATGAACTTCAGCGTATAGGGGCATCACAACGAAATTTTTGGTTGGTGTTACTAAAGAAATGATCAAAATGGAATATGAAAAATGAACTCCAGCGTATAGGAGGACAACTATCAAATTTTTGGTTGGTGTTACTAAAACATTACTAGAATCAGTGTTGCCGCTGAGAAATTTGAAAAGGTCGCAAAAAAAGGGTCACGACGAAAAAAAAAGTCGCATTCAGAAAATTTCGTAAAATATGTATATAGCTTAAAAAATCCTTTTTTTATCAGTTGACATTAGTAGCGAGAAACTTAAGGTTTCTTAATTTTATCTATTACCTACTTAATATTGTGTACCTTCTTTAAATTTGGGATTTTATTAAAGTAAAATTTATAGTTGTAAAGGAAAGTAAAAACGTCTTTTTTTGTGATTGTGAGTATATACCTAGATAAAGTCAGCCCTGTTGGTACATAATGCATTCTATTGTAATTAAAATTTTGTTACGAAACAAGAAAAAGGAAGCTATCACAGAATCCATCACTTAGAAAAATTCATACGAACTCCCATCGCGAACAAATTCGCTGATATTTTTTTGGGAAACATGTAGGCCATATATATGTACGTAATTAGGTATGTACATATGTCCTACTGCATTTTACTATAACATTTTTTTTTTTTTTTTTTTCAAATAAAAAATAAATTACCTTGTTATGGTTTGCGAATTGAACATTCGCTTACGATATGGCCTGCAATTTTGTATTTCGGTTAGCGAATTGATTTTTCGCCGAAAATTCATTACTCTTAGACGAAATAACTAGATTTCTTTGTGACGAATTTCAAAGTGAAACAAAAAATGTTTTTTTTTTTACAAAAAGGAAAACATAAATCTATAGTCCAAGTAATTTTCCAGAAAAAGGTTCAGAAAATTGGCAAGATTTTTAAAAAGGGTCAAAAAAGCCAATTTTCCAAAAAGTCGTCTCATTGTCGCATGAGGCTCAAAAAGGGGTCAAAATGAGACTAAAGTCGCACAGCGGCAACATTGACTAGAATGATAAAAATAAACAAACGAACACAAGCGATGAATTATGGCAGGCGTAGGTATACGGGGAAAAAACGAAGAAAGAAAAGTATTGTTCGTCGTCAACAGGCAAGCTTCAGTGGAGAATGGTCATGATCATGAAGAATATTCAAAAAGAGAAAAAAAAACAACAAGTACATTCAGAAGAAGACAAATGAACAGACAAGGCAACCAACAAAAGTAGTGGATAGGTATTCTGCCAGATTATTGAATGTTGTATATGTGTAATGTGTGTATGCATCTACATAGTTATGGAGGTAGGTAGGTTGTGATTTTGTGAAAATGAAAATAATACGTTTTTAATTTTTTTCCATACAGAATACAATGCGGTCTTATAGGAAAGACCAGTGATGCAGTTGAGTGTGCAAGCAAGAGTAGAGCTTGCTTGAAATCGATATACATACCTATGTAATATGTAGGACACCAAAAAATAAGCCAGAGCTTGTTTTTTTCTAGCAAAACTATTAAGACGAGATTAGATCAGAAATCAGTTTTATAAGAAATAGGTACCTACTGTCTTTTAAGCGCTATGTTTTGTCGAAAATGCATATTTTTTGTATATTTACGTTTAACGTGCATACTTTGCCGTATTTTTGTATATTTTTCATTAAAATCATTACTTGTACAATATCTTATAATGTTTATTTAATAAATAATAAAGGTCTATGGGGTAGGCATTACCAAAAAATTAAAACATAACTTCAGGTTATGGCGAAAAAATTGGCACTAAGGAAATTTGGGTTGGAGTTTTTGTTTTTTAAATTAACCTATTTTTGAGTTGGTTAAATCGACTCGAACGATTTTATTCAATTTTGTTATCTAGTAGGTACTTCTAAATATTTTAAGGCCATGTGTGAATTGAATTAAAATTTCAAATCCATTTTAACCCAATTCGCACACGGCTTAAACAATAGGTAGAGATAGCTTTTGAAAATTTAGAAAATATTAACCCAAAAGTAAAAAAATCATGTTCCCAGTAATTCTGACTTTTTAACATTTCTTTCGTTGAAAGGTACCAAAAAATTTATTAGCCACGAGAGCAAGCTCGTGGGACTCAGTCGTGTAAATTTTGTTTTTTATTTTTGATATAATTAATGTCTTAAATAAACCCATGTAGATGAATTTAAACGATTCACCATTACAAAAAAATGCATGTACCTATTTCAAATAGGTTTTAATGGCTTTTAGCCCCAGCAGATTGACGTTATATTCGACAATCTCACTTGAACACTACATATTTTGTTTTTGTTTTTAGATTTAACGTGTATAAAGCTAGCATATACACATTAGCATAATCAATTAAAACAATAACTAGAATTGTGTGCTCTTTTTGTGCTATTTATGCGTGGAAGTCTCGATTTTTGTGCTAGCATAGTTTTTGTTTTATGTTTTGCTAGCTGTATATGGGTAGCACAACTTTGCATAAAAAAAAAACTATGCTAACACAAAAATCGGGACTTCCGCACAAAATAGCACGAAAAGAGCACAAAATTTAAGTTTTTATTTCATCTGATTATGCTAAGCGACTTAGAAGTTTTGCTAGCTTAATATTAAGGTAACATATAGATTTACATAAAACAAAAACTATGCTTGCACAAAAATCGAGACTTTCACACAAAATAGCATAAAAAGAGCACACAATTCTAGACGTTTGGCCTTACCAATAATCAAATTTAGTTATGACATAAATATTGCAGTGAAATTAACCTTAACGTTATGGATCCTAAATTATTAACCATACATTATATTCTCAATTTTTTGAAGTCAGTTGAATATATGGTTCATTATTTATAGTCCACGTAAATATTTAGGTAATACCATGCAGGGTTTATTATTTAGAGCCCATTCAATTATGATCCATTTTACTGAAATATTTAAGTCGTAACTAAATTAGATTATTGGTAGGGCCCGTTTAGATTTACATATGTCGTTCTTTTTAGTGCAGTTTTTAAAAATTACATAGGTATACATACCTCCATAGAATATATTTTTACAAGCAATATTAAGCATATTTTTAGGGCATAGGTATAATCATCTTTTTTTTTGAGCATATAGTTACTTGTTATATTTGAGTTTTGATATCAGATTAAAAAAAAAAAAACGGTTTTTTTGGTTGAATAGAAAATTATGATGGAGTTAGTTAAAGAATATTAACAAGATTTATTTTTTGCCCCTAGAAACTTCAGAACTCATAATGGTGTCTGAAACAGCTTATTACGTTTTAATTAATTTGTAAAGATTAGTCATGTGTTTTGTTTATATAGAAAAATAAAGTCATTTTCAATGTCCCCATTGTTACTCTATGAGTGAAATCTGTAAATTTTTTATAACGTTCTTTGCAAGCTGTAGCCTTAAATTTTAAAAATAAAAAGAATTGAAGAGGCTGAGAAATTGATTCGAAAATACAGGAAAGTGGACTAAATTATCTTTGCTTCGTGCTCTTCTCTTCTAAAAATATAAAGTTGTTTTGAAATTCTATACAGGTTGATTCACCTAAGGTTTGACAAAAAAGCAAGAGCGTGTAGGTTGAGCCGAAACAAGAAAAAAATCGGGGGGTCTATTCCCCCCCGTTTAGGCGGAAGGGGCAATTTTCTAAAAAAATCATCTTACAATAGAAAAAAAATCTTTTAAAAACAACGGCAACACCTACAAAATTAAGTTATACTTTTTTTAAAGCCAGAAGTCCGTTCATTTTATTATGTTTTTAATTGAAAATATTTGAGGTAATAGTCTTTGAAAAATTAATTTTCAAACTACAAATTTTGAAAAAATAATGAAATAAAAAAAAAAATTTGTTCACATTTTTGTTCGAAATTTTATGTTATTAAAAGTGGTATAGGATAACATGATACTGTAAGAGTGTCCCCTGTTTTTTAATGATTTTTATTTTGTCTATTTAAAGTCGATTTCTTAGAAAATTGCCCTTCACGACTAAACGGAGGGAAATAGACCCCCGCCTCTTTTACGATTTGTTTCTTGTCTCGGCTCAGCCTATACACTCTAGCTTTTTTCACACCTTAGGTGAATCACCCTGTATATCATTTCTGAATCCCGACAGCCAAAGAATATCATCAAACACTCGTAATTTTAAATATACGGTTATTTAAAAATACAGAATTATGGATTAAATAGAATTTTCGAATACAAAAATTACGTTCATATCATTTAGAATATGCTAAACCCAAAATTTTGATCAAATCATCTTGTAGGAGCCGCGTAGGTTATGTTTGTTATTAAAATTTTTGAACGAAAATATTTAAAATGTGAGAAAATTTACTTCGAAAACAATTTTAAAAATTTCAAATTTTTTGATTTTATAGGGGGTCAGTTAAACTTGGTTCAATATTTAACCCGTTTTTCAGGAAATTTAATTCACAAAATCCACAACTAGGAAAATTAGTATTATTAATTAGTTAGGCCCAGTGAACTTTATTCCTCCTAATAGTATGCAATTTTTTGGTTTTTCGACTTTTCGTGTTTAAGTTGCAAATTTTTGGATGATGTTCATTCGAGTCATGCGCTTACGAACGAAAAACCAATTTATTTTTATATATTAACAATTTCCGCTCTGTAAGTCTAATTTAATTTTTTTTTTCTAAAATTCATTATGCAGTACACTGCTGATTCGACACGAATTTTTTCTGAGATCTCTAACAAAAGAACAAAATGCTTTCGAAAACACAGCCTGAAATCCACATGGAAACAAAATATTTTACGAAAACACACCTGGCAAACACCCATGAAAAAAAAAAAATAAACCCAAAAAATGAATGAAACAACTTAAAAAAGGAGGTGTGATTTTAAAGTGAAACCTTAAAAAGTCAATAAATCTATTAAAATTATTGTCTTTGTTGTTACTGCTTTCTTTTATTCATGTGTAAGCTTAATCAGAGTTTAATTCTTCAATCTAAATGAATTATGTCTTCAAAAATTCAAATTATTCCACATTCGTTGAACATAAATAAAAGTTGAAACAATAAATCCTACCTGATATGGCCCGTTTCATCTCTTTTTTTTTTTTAACACACAAACATACATTACCCTCGTACATAAGGTCTAGCATCCTTATTCAACGATATAACCCTACACACATTGTAGTTACACTTTTATCTGTACTGTAGTCCTTGGGAGATCTTCGCACATTGTGTATATCCTCAATTGCTTTTATTCACGTGTTTTCTACAATTTACGACATCATTGTTGCATATTACCTGCAATTTTATGAAAACATAATAAATAATTCTTTTTAGTTTTTGTGAGGTGGTCCGTTCGCATCCTTTAGTTAGTCACGTAAAGTCTTTCCGTTCTCTTTAAAAATGGCGAACATTTTCTATTCCATTTTTATTCAGGTATACTTTTTTTTTTCTTTTGTAATTTTTGTATCTCACTTATTGCTTATGCCATCGTAAATTTGCATTTTATTTTTTAACAAGAAAAAGTTCAGCTCTCTGGTAAAATAATGAATTACGTACAAAAAAAATAAACAAGAAGATTTAAAAATTAAAAAAAAAAATTATATGAAACTCACCAGAGTAACAAGAACAATTTTTAATTATTTCGGAATTATCTGGTGCGGCTGATGATGCAGGTGATATACGTAGGTAGATACAAACTATGTATACAGTGTTATAGATAGATACGTACCTGTGTACAGACAACAAGGAATAGCTTTTCCATCGGTAAACTAGCAGCCACCGCAGTTATTGATGCAACTTAAGCTTCTTATTACCACAAATTGATATTTACTGCTAGCTTATGGTTTGAGGTTTAAATAGCTTTTAAGGATGGGAAAAGAGTAAAGTATATAGTGAAGCAAACACACAGTAGTATAGGAACGTTCTCTGGATCATCGCGGCTTTTTGTTTTTTAACTTCTTTCTATGCTTTTGTGTACAGGGTTGCCAGGTTTTTTTTTCGCTTTCAAGTTTTTTTAATAATTAAATTTAATTGATCCAACTTCATCTTCGTGTAATTGGAAAGCGGATTTCGGAGAAATACTTTGCAGTGATTTATATGTACATATGTATACCGAGAACAATTACAGTGTCAATTTTAACCAGCATATTTTAATACCCTACACCAAATTATTGTTTTAAAAATATTTAAAGAATGAATTTGAAATAAATTTACTGTGAAAAATGGCTTTAAATTTCAAATATTTAAGCTCATAATATAGTATAAGATTTTACCAAATTTTCTTAAAAGTGTCTCTAATTGTGTTTATATTAAATCTATTAAATGTGGCTTTCATTTTTGAAAAATCATTTGAGACTTCCGCATCTAATTTGTTTAAAGTTTAAAATTTGTTGTTCAAAATCTCTTAGGCATGGCGCTAAATGAAGTGTTGACAAAGTGGAGTGGTAAAGGAGTAGTGATTGGCAGTGGAGTGGTGAACAAGTGGCTTGGCGATGGATAACGTTTTTTTTTATAGAGGATTCAAAATAAGCATTTTTTACTATGGGAGGGGGGGTCTATCTCGCCCCTTTTGGAAGGTAGGGTAATTTTAGAAAAAAATTATTAAAAAAACAACGGCAACACTTACAATGAAGTACTATACCGCGTTTGAAAGCCAGAAACCTGTTCTTAAATCCTATATTTAAATTAAATTATTTAAGGCAATAGTTTTAAAAAAAAATTCGCATGTACACTCAAAATGTTGATAAAAAAAATGAAAAAAAAGTTTAGACTATTTTTTTTTTTTCAAAATTGTGAAATGAAGTGCTAAATTGGCTTTTTGTGATCAATGCGTATATCAATTCTAAATCGAACACAGAAAACCGAATGGTTTTATGTCTCCTAGTTTTTAAGAAAATTTGAAATTACTATAACTTCTTATTTATTACGGTATAGTACTTTATTGTAAGTGTTGCCGCTGTTTTTTAATAATTTTTTTTTCATTTTAAGTCATATTTTTCTAAAATTGATCCTACCCCTAAACGGGGCGAGATAGACCTCCCTCCCATAGTAAAAAAATGATTGTATTAAACCTCTCTATAAAAATCCGTTATTATTTTGCGGCGCCTTAGTTATCGTACTCTCCCCTATCATGCCACCGCCACACCACGTTAATGAGCGCGTCTTCATATACCTAGTTACATAGGATTTATAAATTCCACCTGCTACTTAGTCACCACGCCGCTATTCCACACCACTTTGGTGAACGCCTTGCCTTACAATGATTTTTAATCATTAAAGATTTTTGTGTCTTTTCCATTGAGAAAGAACGGCAACCCCGTTTCTGTCTGCATACCTCAGACTAAAATCGTATTTGTTTAAATGATATCCTTGTATTCTAGGCAACATAATTTAATTCACTTAAATACGTCGTCATCATCATCGTCGTCTTCGTTGTTGAGTCGAAGTCTTCTATTTTATTTTTTGTTTTTTGTATTTTGTGGTGCAACAAAAAAAAAAAGAAAAAAGAAAGAAAGAGGTTAACGTCCTTGTTGAGATTGTTTTTTCAATTTATATTATAAATGTAGTTGTTTTATTTTTCCTCCTTTAAGGTCGTACATATACAAAAAAAACCAACAGTAGTAGCAGAAAACTACTAGAAGCTTATAAATTGAGGTGAAAACACTTTGAAGTGGTTTTTCTCTTCGTTAGAGAAATCTACAGAAAGGAGCATTTTTCTGTTTGTGTAATTTATACTATTTTCTTCTGTTTGTCGTCATGGTTTTGTTATAAGAGTATTTAATTCAAATTTGCGTGGATTTGACTGTACCCGTAGTCTTTTTGAAATTTTTTAGTCAATGGAGAAAGCAAATAGGAACTGAAAAACTCTTAGACAAGGCGCTTATTGAAGTGGTGACGCAGTGGAGTGGTAGTGGTGTGGCGACTAAGTAGCAAGTGGAATTGGTATAACCTATGTATGTAATTAAATAAAGACGCGCTCATCAAAGTGGAGTGGCGGTGGCATGCTATTTTGCAGGTGTTGTAGTGCCAGTCTCCTGCCACATATCTTGAACATGGTTAATTTTCAAGTGGCAATAAGTGAGTGGCGACGAAGTAGAATTTTGTACTGACGCTTGTGATTATGACTTTTAGACTGAGAGCTTGTGGGTGAGCGTAGATTGCCACCGCAGTACGCGTTAAATCACTTTGCCGCCACTCCATCGCCAAGCCACTTGTTCCCCACTCCACTGCCACTTTGAGAAAAAAATAATTGCATAACTTTGGAATTTTAATCATTTTCGGTATGGTTGTTGAGAATTTTCTGAAAAACTCATTTTCTAAGGCCAAATTTTTCGGTCGTAAATTAAGCCGGTGTAGTAGCCGTGGCGTGATGGTTAGTGCGATGGACTGTCACGCCGGAGGTCTAAGGTTCGATCCCCAGCCTCGCCACCTATTTATTTAAAAGAAAAAACGGCTACTGCCTCTTGCGAGGAATTGACAAATCCTCCAAGAGTATCTCCTGTCACAGAAAAGTGCCGCTCGTTAGCCGTTCGGATTCGGCAATAAACTGTAGGTGATTTTTTTTCAGTAAACAAATTTATGACATCTCTTTTTTTCGCTGACAGTTTATCAAGAATTAGGAGCAAATGTTTATGGCCACAGTATACACATACAGAAGGTAATATCTTCCGAGTTTTCATTTTTGTTCAGTTCTGCGCATGTCTTGTATTTTGTTTTTGTAAATTGTGGACGAGGGTCACTGCGATTCGGAAACACTTGTGTTTTGTTTTTGTAGATTCTGACAGGCAGGTCACTGTAATTTTCGAAGATGCGCAATATATTACCTTCAGTATGTGTACTGTGGTTTATGGCAGCTGTAATGTTATTTAATTTTCGAATCTATTCGAAAATTGCTTTCGATGATAATAATTTTAAATGGTACCATAAATGAAAGAAAGATCAAGTAAGTGTTGCCATCTATTTTGTATTAAACCTTTTTACTACTAATTCTTTCATTTTTTTAAAACTTGAATCACAGATTGGTGATATTTGCGTCATTTTTATTTTGATAAAGTCGAAAAATCTTGTTGTGTGTTTTGATTATATTCAATCACAGTAAATAATTTTGTATAGAAGGTAAAAATATAATATTTTTGAAAATATTTTTTTAATATGTAAACCGAAACTAAACACATTCTCATAATTTTCATTTATTTTAATTTTAATTAATTTTTCTTTGGTTTCTCGTTAAGTTTTGACAGCTAATCGAAATGAGTTATGTTCAGTGATGCCAAAAAACGATTTACACCAACTTTTTCGTATTTAATTCACGAATCAGTTTTGATTTTTAAAATCAATAGATAAAACTATTGCTGTTAAAAATAACAAAACAAAAAAGAATATTTTCGTTTCTTTCTTATTAAGTTTTAGACAGCCAGTCGAAAGTGGTTTAATCAGTGATGCCAAAGAACGTATTCATACTATTTTTTTTTTGTTTCTAAAATCCACCATCAGTTCTGATTTTGATCATTAATGGACAAAACAACTAAAAAAAAATAGTTTCTCTTCGCCTTTTGGCTAAATTTTGACAGCTTATCGGAACCCATTTTTTCCAGGGATGCCAAATAACAGATTTACATCAAAATTTGTTTTTTTTTAAATCTAGGATCAGTTCTGATTTTAAACATCATTAAACAAAACAGTCGACTTCACAAAATTAAATAGAAACAAAGAATAAATATATGTACAGGGAAATACATACAATAATAAAATTAAATTTTGTTTTGTTTGTATTAAATTAAAATCAATCATACAATGAAAGTTCATAGTCTTTGTTTTGTGTTATGTTTGGTAGAAAGTACTTGTATTAAAAACCACAAAGTAATCAAATCCCTCATCTCTTAGACACTAAAATCGAAAAATGTATGTACTTTCATATTAATAAAACAAATTTTGTTTGTTGTCGAATGCCACGTATCGAAAATATCTGTTTTAATTGCTTTAATCCTTTGACACGTAATATAAAATATATAAAGCATGAATAGTTAAGTTTGTTTTACAAATGAACAAAAAATAAAATTGATTTTGGGTTATGGGTTCTTTTTTTTTTTTTTTTTTTTTTCTTATTACAACTCATTTACATAAATTATACTTGCATTGCTGTAATAAAATGACAGACTTTTACTCTATTAACAAACAAAATGTCGCTTTTCTTCAAGAGAAAAAAAAAGAAGAGTTTTTCGATAGGCATAACATTGCTCGCATTTGTTGTTTCTTGATGAAGTTTTTTTTTCAGTAAATCGATTTTAAAGATAAATTTTGTTTCAACCTTAATTAAATTTGTTTCCTCTTCTGGTGGATGTTCTCGAGTCTTGCGTGATTGCATTAAAACTATAAATAGAAAATCAAATAAAGAATTTAACGTTTATTAACTGCATTTTATTGCAAATTAAAAAAAAAATACTTATCCTAAAAGTATGCATTGATTGTCAGTAAAAAAAAAAGGATTTTGAATAAAAAAAATAATAAACGAACATGTTTCAAAAACTTTATTTTTCTTGATCATTTCTTTAGAGCTTTATTATTTGTGTGTGTGTGTGTCGAACTTAAGATTTGTTCATGTTGCATTTAGAAAAGCAAGAAAAACTATAAAACATTAAAATACTATTTTAAGTTACATAATACATATATAAATTATTTATTTATTAACTTTCTTTAATTTTTCGTGCGATGTGTTTAACCACAGTAATCAAATTTTCTAGTTTTAGAGTAAAAGGGATGAATAAAGTTCGTTTTAAACATTGCAAAAAGAATTCTTTTCCTATTATGTAACTCCTTATGAGTTTACTGAAGTAATCAAATACAATTTTTATTTGTTTTTCTATTTTATTTTTTTTTTATTTAGTGAACTATTTATAAATTTAAAGACTTAATGTTTTTTTTGGAACAAAAGTCTATTAGCGACGTATGAGATTGAAATATGTATGAACCAACGGGCATTGCATATGAAAGGTAAGAATATTGATCATTTGCACGAAAAGTTATAAAAAAATTTAAACTTACATAAATATTGTACTTTATAGAGTACTTTCTTAGAATTAGTTTCTTTTTTAATGAGTACAAAAATAAAGTCACTCTTTTCAATGAATCAAAAGTCTTAATTTAAAGAACAGGGCAACACAACAGCACTTCTCGAAAACAAACAATTTTTTTTTTGTTCGTTTCAAAAGTGACTTTCAATTTTGAAAACCTTGTCATGCCACTAAAAATGAAAAGTAGTTAAATAAACCCCTGCCAAAATTTATCTTGGCAGTCGATGTGTAAATAAAGCTGTTGCAGAATCAAAGCTTTAAAAAAGCTTTTAATCGTCCATTTTATTGTAGAACATTGTTTTCAATTCAGTGACAAAATTATAAACTCCTATTATGGGTGACATTGACAATTCAAATGAGTTTATAATAAAATTAAAAACCCTACTTTTTTTTATTACAAGAAATGCAATTTAAAATTTAAAATTTCCACAACTATACTCTGTCCACTAGAAATTTTCAGTACAGGAAAGGTAGAATATTCAATATCTGGTTGTATTTGGATTTGAATAAGATGTCGCTGCTTCAAAGCTCTAGCTAGTTTGTTGCTATGCGAGCATCAAAAAGCCCCAGTGTTTACTGAATATTTTTAGTGGACAAACTATAAAACTAGTGAAATATTAAATCAATCCACTCCAGTTACACTTTCATCGAAAGCAATTCTAAGATTCTAACACTTTGCTCGGAGCTCCTAGAAGTCTGCAATAATTTTAAATTATTGTGCTGATAAGCTTTATATTTTGTTATTTTCTATTTTTTCTTACGATATAAATTCTACAGGGCAAGTTTTGGATTGGTTAAAAAAATCGAACTCGATATTTCAATAAAATTTCACTTTATAAGATGACAGAGAAAACAAACAAAGTGGTTCCCGTAATTCCGTATGTCTGTTTGTGGGTACCTTGACCTACAGTCTAACTGGCTGAACAGAATAGAATGACGGAACTGGAAGAGCTGTCAAAAAGTGTCGTACGTTATTTTTTTTACATGTCCACAATGGAGCTGTACAGCTTTGAAAGTATTTTGAAGAAAATCAAAAGAATATTCTTGTGTACAAGCTCAGAATTCACATTTTTTGTTTCCAATAATTTTCATTTTAATAAATAATTTTTTTCGCGATACAAATATCCACAATATTTTTTTCCCACCCAAAAAGGTGTTTTTTTTTTCTTCATACAATTTAAAACGTTAAAAGTGCCGTACGTCTGCGTCTGCAGTTCCGTATGCGTCTACGTTCCGTTGTGTTCGCAACATTGAATTTGCGTGTATTCAATATTTTGACAGCTATTCCAGCTCCGTCTCCGTCTGCGTCACCATTCTGTTCAGCCAGTAAACCACCTAATATTTTGAACTTAAGATTTTTCAGTGATAAACTAGAGGTAAAGGTATTTTTTTTATGCTCCAAAAATAACGGTGCCCATCATACAACTGTCATAATAAAGGTTAGATATTTATCTCAGAAACGGCTGTAACGATTTTGAAAAAAAAAAACTATCCTTGCACTATTTTAAACAAGGGCTACATTTTAGTAACGAAAAAAAAATTTACCAAAAACTGATATTTACGGTACCATAGTCGCTTTTTTTAATGTCGACTTTTTCGTTAACCAATTTTAACCACAATTTTTACTTTCGAGGTAGTTTAAACTTTAAACCACATACAAAAATCTAATTTTATTTTTGAAAATCAATATTTTGAAACGTGTTAATATTTTTTTTTTAAATTACGTTTTTAGGTGTATAAGAAATTGTTTTAAAGAAAACCACTCCAATGTTTTCTGCTTAAATTCATTAAAATAAAAAAAAACAAGTTTTATGCTTCTTCTCCATGTGCGTTGAACTATTATGCCAGAGGTCTGGGTTCGATTCCCAGCCACTTCAACTTATAAAAATCTTTTTAGGGCTACTGCCTCTAGCTAGGAAGCGGTTTTTGCACGAAACTGACATACCTGACTTTTAGAGCAGTTAAAAAATAAAGGGTGTAAGGTTTGAAATAAAAAACCAACTAAACTGACTTTGTTCAATATTTCAACTTCCAGGAATTTTCAGCTTATAACGGAAAATCCATAATTCTTAAGTTCAAAATCCACAATTTGTTCAAAATTCAAAAAACAAAAACACAATTCCAATATGTAAGTAAAATTATTTCATCTCAATTCGATAAGTTTCTAAATTTATGCCTTCCCAACAAAGTTTATTCTCAGATTTAATTAAAAACAACATAAGCTGATTTAATCGACCAGTTTTCAATTTACATACGATAAATGTTAAGAGAATTGAAAATGTTTGGTATCCTTCTCTCTGCAACCAGATGTTATTCTCTTTCATAAATCTGAAAATAGAAATAATCTATTTCAAAGTCAATAGGTTTTGTATGGTAGCAACCTTTTATCGCGTACACATAAATAGAGTTCTATTACTACTAAGGAAGTTGATACAAAAAAAAGTACCTCTTTTATTGTGTTTAAATTGATTTCTATTCTTGGTTTAATCAACATTCCACCAAGTGATCCAATTAATGTTTAGAAGTAAATCTAAAGTTCTCATTATTAAAAAAAAAATCAAGTAGAAAAAGGACTTGTGGACAAGACAGCTTAAGTACTTATACATAGAAATAGCAGCTTGATAAACACAACAAAAAAATCCATTAAGAATAACTATGCTGGTTTCAACGTTAATTGACTTCCCAATAGGAAATGTGAATTCTTAAGGTGGTCCGTATTGTTTTGGTTGTGTAAATACTTCTTTTATTCAATGTGTGTGTGATTTCACACAGAACTTTACTTTAAGGAATCCATTAGACTTAAAATTATAAAACAGTGTACTCGGGCAGACTACAGATTCTATCTAAGCACATCGGTGGGTGAAGAAGCAACTTTTCATTTATAAAGAGAGAGAGAGAGATAAGAAATTGTTTGTAAGAAACTGTGACAGCTTTACCTAATTGCATTCAAGTAATAGGTATCCTTATTAGGGATTTTTATGTACGAAATAAAAAAGGATATACATATTTACATACATACGAACAGAGAAACTAAAACGAAGGAAGATATTTATCGAAATAAGAAAAACAAAAAAACATACAATTTTGTGGTGAAGAAGATTTAAGAACCATTCAAGGCATCAGGATCAAGACATTGAAATTTAATTCACATAGCTAGAGATTTTCTTTGCTTTATTTTTAATTGTACCTTTTATAGTAAATATACAGGGTGTCCCGAAACTCAACGTCAAGCGGGAACCGGGTGATAGGGGAGGTTGTATCCGTTCTGAGAAAAGTAGGAAAAATATGCCCATCTCCTTTGGTTATGTAATTATTGCAATATGTACATATTCAGAAAAATAACGAAAATCGATACTTAAGCGTAACCAAAAAAAGAATTTTATTTTCTCTCACTGAAACATTTTCATGATGCCAACTATACATTTCCTTTTATAACTATTTTTTATTTTTTCCCTTGGACGGACAACAGTGTTGCGACCGTCACTGTCCGGCTAAGGGAGCTTGCACTGTATTTTATTCCTTACTCCACTCAATTGAACTCAGTAATGTTTCATTTTTATAATCTTTAGCAGCTTTCGGTTTCGGTAAACCTTTTTTTAATGCTGCTTTCTACTTCTTGTCCATTTTCCTCTCAAAATATGTACATTTATGTAACACTTCGGTTTACTGCAGAAGAAGCAAAAAATAAACACACTACGCGGAACGATAATGAAATGGAACAAAGCAGCAACCCAGTCATTGCGATTGAATCGAATTCATAGATGCAAGAATACAAAAAGTTGATAAATTTATAATTTGTAAATAAATTTATTTTTCAGCTTGTAAGTACAGTTAAGAAATGATTTAGGGCTTAAAATTTGTATAAAACTATTGACTTTATACAAAAAATCCCATTTTTGTAAAATATCAAGCAGGTTTATAAGCATAATTGAATATGTTGGTCAACTTCGACAAAAAAGTGTACGAAATTTTCTTAAAAGTTAATAATCTAATTCATCAAATATATTTAATAAATAAAAAATATCTATTTACATGCTTCAAAGAATAAGGAAAATTATAAAATTTGTTTCAAGTAAATCGGTTGAACACTTTCTGAGAAAAACGCGGACAAACAAAATATTTCTTTCGTCTTGTAATGATACAGTGGTCACAAATTTTCAAATTTTGCGTAATCCTTTATAACCATGCTATTGATGGCAACCATAAAGCCAAGAATAAATATTGTCAGTTTCGTGAGAAAAATAAAGTTTGACTGAGTCATGGATCAAAAAAATCTTTTAAGCTAACTTTGACACTTCATATTTAAAAAAAAAAATGTTCTACACTACCATCGGCAAGTTATTTAAAAAAATGGCCCATTTCATCAAGATTTCATATGATTGCTTTTTTATTTGCAAAAGGACTTCAGTTCCCTTCATATCAATTTTACGTAAATAATGGTTTTTTGTGCTCAAATATCGGTTTTACCGAGTTGTATGTTAAGATAAACAGATTCATTTGAATAAAACACTGTCTGCCGTAAATTAGAGTAAGACAGATCAACATAACATACAGTACGCTACGATCTACGTTCGGTACGCTACGTTCCTGCTTTTACTCGCAATTGTGCTCCTTTGTGTTATCCTGGACCCGATACGTGTTGTGAAAATTATGTTAGTTATTATCTAGTTATAAATACTAAAAACCTTTCGCGAATAGCGTATTTGTACACAGCTCAAGAATATGAGAACATCCATATTAATCCATTTAAATGTGACATTAACCTGGAATTTTAAATCCCTTCAATGACAATTTCCTTAAAACTTTCATCTATTTGAAATTTTAACCTTTTTGTTTTCAATTTTACGGTAAAAAGTGCCTTAACATTTATTGTAGATTTTATTTCATACAATAAATGTGCTAAATTTTTTTTGTGAGACGTATGGTTCTCACAATATAGCGAAAAACTTTTAGGGGGCTTTCAACCCCGAAAACTCGTTTTGACACTTATACACTTCTCCCTACTAAACATAAATCAAAAAACATTTTGTCGTGTACAATTTATTTTTTTTTTTTTTCAAAATTTTGAGTTTTAAAATTAAGTTTTCAAAAACTATGCTCTCAAATAATTTAAATTAAAAAACATAATAAGAGAACAGATATCTGGCGTTAGAAAAAGTATTGTAAGTCTTGCCGTTGTTTTTTAATGATTTCTTTTTTATTTGAAGTTGATTTTTTAGAAAATTGACCCTGCCGCCTAAACGGAGGAAATATACCCCCCCCCCCCCCCCTTTTTTTTTTCTTGTCTCAACTCAATCTATACGCTCTAACTTTTTATTTTATTTAATTTTTCAATCTCGAACAGAATAAAACTTTTTCAAATTGAACAATAAAATCTATTTCATAAGATCTTTATGAAATTTTGAAAAAAAAACAGGTAGAAAACATCCAAACACAATCTGAATTCTGAAAAATTCTTCTTACTAATGATGGTAGTGTGTTTTTTAGGGATTTCAAACCTTCTTTTTCTTCTCAACCTTTTAAGGTCTTATTTAGGATTTAAACAGTTTACAATTTATGATCCTAATCTGTATTCATTCCAAACATAGGAAGGTACAGTTCTTGTATCTCTTTTATGCACCTGTAGAATACACAATTTGTGTGTAGCTCAAAGTGTATCCTTTGTAACAAGGATGACTTTAAATGTGTAGGCAGCAAAAACTAATTAAAAATAAAACATTCATTTTCAGTTTGTATTAAGAGCGATAAGAAGAGCACCTGGAGAAAAAACCTTCGTTCGTTCGTTCGTTCATGCCTATCACAATATCCCGAACTTTAACTTTGGCATTAATGTTATGGAAACATTTCCCATTCCAATATATCCTTAAGGCCAACTTTTCCTCTTCATTCATTCTAATACCCCTCCCTCGTGCTGCTGTTGCCGTTTCTCATTGCCAACATATCCTTGTTGAAAAAACAACATCAACATTGTTTTACAAGACTTTTATCTCGTTTAAATGAGAAACGGATATTATCGTGTCATCGAAAAAAGCTGAGTTTAGGTAGGTGTGTATAGTTGTTGTAAATGTTTTTGTACGAGTATAGTATCAATTGGGGACAGAAAAAATCCTTGTTTTACTTTCATAGGTAACAAGAAAATCTCGTAAACGCCACAAGGATTGTCATTAGACTTTTCAAACCCCCATAGCAGTGGAAAAAAAAAAATAATCCCAAGAACTTTTCAAATAAAAACAAACATAAAAATTGGAACGTAGGTACGTTTTCGAATTAGGAGAAATTGCCGCCGACGACGTAATCCATTGCTATAAGGAGTGTAAAAATGTTTAATTCGATTTTTAATTAACAACAAAAATGGGAAGCAAGGAATAAAATAAAATGACATCGAATATTTGGAACAAATTTATCTTTTTTCAATTCAATTCATTAATTGATTTCATTTCATTTTGATTTTATTTTGAAAAAAAAAAGTTCCTCTTTGTTTTAGTATATACTAGTGGAGCCCGATGAACGTTGTATCGCCCTCAAAATAATGTTTTTGGCATATTTGTTTCAGGTGATATTCATGCTTGCATTGCGTTCTTCGTTAACCCCTTTACCTTATAAATAACTGACTGTTAAAAATTATGTATCTTTACTGGCTGAACAGAATGGTGACGCAGACGGAGACGGAGCCGGAGCTGGAATAGCTGTCAAAATATTGAATACACGCAAATTCAATGTTGCGAGCACAACGGAACGTAGACGCATACGGAACTGCAGACGCAGACGGAAGAGTTCACCAACTTTTAACTTTTGACGTACGGCACTTTTGACGTTTCAATTTGTATGAAGAAAAAAACAACTTTTTGGGTCGGAAAAAAATATTGTAGTTATTTGTATCGCGAAAAAAATTATTTATTAAAAGGAAAATTATTGGAAACAAAAAATGTGAATTCTGAGCTTGTACACAAGAATATTCTTTTGATTTTCTTCAAAATACTTTCAAAGCTGTACAGCTCCATTGTGGACATGTAAAAAAAATAACGTACGACACTTTTTGACAGCTCTTCCAGTTCCGTCTGCGGCTTTAGTTCCGTCATTCTATTCTGTTCAGCCAGTTAAAGTCAAAAAGAAAAAAGAATTTTTAAAATCGGCCCGTGATTTCTGAGATTTGTCCGAACGCACTCCTGCAATTTATTGACAAACTGTAAGACCTTTTTTTGAACAAACAATGCATAGGCACACTCTTTGACTACAAACTAAGACTTTCTTTAATTTTTAGCAAAAATTGACCGTTTGGAATTATGTATTTCGAAAATGCATGCGCTGCTGCATTGTTGGTGAACTGCTAAACCAATTTTCACCAAACACACTCAGGAGCACTCTTTTTTTTAGTTTTGAGCAAAATCGAACTGTTTTTTCTGATATTAATCGTCGGAAAATGAATGCGTTGCTGCACCTCGCTTGCAGACTGCTAGACCAACGTTAACGAAACACGCACAAGAAAACTCTGGACTTACACTTAAGATTTCCTGAAATTTTGAGCTCGATCGGCTTGGTGGAAATGTACGCATAACGAAATATACGCCTACAACGCCACCTGTTGAGAATTTTGTTTCCTAAACCTTCGAGTAGCAATTACGAACAAATTCGCAGAAGGAAGTATCCGATTTGGTCCAGTCGTTTGCAGGTTTTAAGCATCCGAACAAACCACGATCCATTTCTATACATATGTACAGATTTCAAGGCCATTTTTTTTTAAATAAAGGAAATCAATAGTTATTGAAGAAAATGTTATTATTATTTGTAAATGATTTTTTACGGAAACAATATGGATTATTTTTTTTTAATTGTGATTTAACTTTCAGTAATTTTAAGTTTTCAGAGAACATTACGTGTGTTTTTGTGCAAGTATATTCAATTTAAATAAAAGTGCACTAAAAAAACGCACATCTTCGCTTAAAAAAATACATTAAAAAAAGAAAAAAAAACTTGGAAACACTGATATTTGAATGACATTTAAGGTACCTATCAATGGTTGCTATTTGACGTCATAATCGTTTGGTTTTGTTCGAAGAAAAAAAAATATACTTTGATTTCATTAGATTGTTTATCTTTATTTTTACAGTTTCTAACTTAAAAATAATCTGCGGTGGAATGGGAATCGGCTACGTTATCACCATGATTATTATTTATCATATTAATCATATAGTCACATGTGATTGTGATTGTGATTGAAAGTAGGAACTTTTTTTGTCTGAAGAATGTTTGTTTTTGATTGTTTGAATGAATATGTAGTATTTTTTGCGGCATAAACGTCAAATTCATTGAAAAGTGACAGTCATATTTTTGTTGTCACAGCTCTGTAGCTATCATTTGTGATACCAACCTAACACAGACTGAATTGGTTACTTGTGGCTCTAACGCATCACATATCACCTTAGCCGATTCCACCCCTGTCCCATCCCAATAGCTGAATTTAATCCAAAATAAAATTTTGGAATCACTGTTTTATATTGGCTTAATTCCATAAGCGGAGCTAATTGTTTCCGCTAACTAATCTGAATTTTTGTTGTTTTTAGAATGACAATTATTTTTGAAGTGCAAATACGTGCACAAAAAATACACCTATTGACAGTTTGAAACATTTTTTGATTGTATTTAAAAAAATTACTGACAGCATTTAATTCATGAGTGGTTTTCAAATCTTTTTTGAAGTTGCTTAAAGGTCTTAATAGCCCAGAAAAATTAGACAAAAAAAGGCAAAACTGCGAAAAAATTCCGACAAAGCTGAATTTTGGTGGAGATGTTTATTTTTGTACCTTAAGCATTTTCCAAAAAGTACCCTAAATTTGGACCGGTGCTAAAATTTTTACGGGGGGGGTGAAAGGGGTTGAATTTCAGTTTTTCGCTAATTTCTCAAAAACTATCAGTGTTTTTAAAAAAATGTGAAGGCAAAATTTGTAGCTTTTGTAATTTTACATTAAAAATGTTATTACACTTTTTTTTGTACAATCAATAGGTTTTGAGAAAAACGTGCACAAACTTTATAGTGTACTGGATTAAGTTATAGCCAACAATATCACTCGATGTTGAATTATTTTTCATTAATTTTCACTTCAGTAATAATTCAAAATAGAGCAGTATGGTTGGCTTTCGAAGCTATAACTTTCGTCCTAGTAATTGGATCTTAAAGGTTGGAGTCTTTATATTAAGCCAAAATATCAGGCTACATTCTTGAGTACAAATTTTTGAGGAGGGGTAGCAAATTTCGCACGAGAGGGGTGTTTGAAACCGCCATCAATGTTATTTTCGATTTTAAAAATGCAAAAGTTGATGCAAAATTTTACAATTTTAAGAAATTAGCTTGCACAAAGATATTTCACCAACCCTCCTCTACAAAGTTGTCATAGGTTTTGATGGAGTAAGTGCCACAGGAGAGGCAAGAGGTGTGTCTTAAAGCTAAACACACTATTGAACCCCATTACATGCAGGTGAACTTTGAAAAGCTATAACTTAAGATGAAAAAAGTGCCAGAGATCGTTAATACCTCATTTTGTAGGTATTTTGATTCTCTAAAAGTTTTTCACTAGCCATAAAATCCAGACGAGTTATCAAACGAAAACAAAATGACGAGCTGTTTCAATATGGCTGCTTTTTCCTAGCCCCTATTACCCCGACAATTTTTTTTTTGTAATGTGGAGATGTTCCCAAACACATACCATACAAAAATATTTGCTCGTTAAAACATGCAACTTCAATAAATTTTTTTCAATAAATCCAGCACACTATAAAGTTTGTGCACGTTTTTCTCAAAACCTATTGATTGTACAAAAAAAAGTGTAATAACATTTTTAATGTAAAATTACAAAAGCTACAAATTTTGCCTTCACATTTTTTTAAAAACACTGATAGTTTTTGAGAAATTAGCGAAAAACTGATATTTAACCCCTTTCACCCCCCCGTAAAAATTTTAGCACCGGACCAAATTTAGGGTACTTTTTGGAAAATGCTTAAGGTACAAAAATAAAGATCTCCACCAAAATTCAGCTTTGTCGGAATTTTTTCGTTGTGAAAGTCTAATATTCCTGGGCTATAAATAAAAGACACAGATAAGAAGTTCTTTCAAACTTCTGAAGTTCCTTAGAATGGATTCATGATTCATTCAAATCCAGAGTTAACTCATCAAATTTGGATTAACTTTAATCTCACACTGAAAAATCGCGCCTTAGAATTTTCTCTGAAGAGGAGAGGGAGAAATTATGAAGCGTTGCTTCAAATTATATGAAGCTTTCTTCGAAACTTCTACCTAAAACCAGTTATTACATCCAATACTCGTATACATAATGGACTTCCACAATTTCTATGAAGAGAATAATAAATTAAGTACATAATTTAATCAACTTTGCATAAAATTACATATATCATACATATATCATTTTTCATAACAATTCGTTAATTTTAATTGGCAATTGGAAACTCAGTTTGAATTCTCATCAATATTCAAAATATGTAAATGAAATGCTAGAATTTAATTATATTATCATGTTAAAAAAGGATTGCAAATCATCAGCCATGTACTTGTAAAGGTATTGTGAACAACAATCCAATGGATTGTAATTAAATATCTTCAAAAATGTTTTATTGAATTTTAAAATATATACCTACGTTATGTAGATATATACTTTACATATTGAGCAAAAAAAAAAAAAAACACAATATTTAAAGATATACACTTGTATTGTAAAATTTGTTGGCAAGTATCCAACAAAAATGCATATTCGACTAGGAGCCATACAATTAAACGAGAATAGTACCCCTTAGCAACCACATTTTATATATATCGTTCCATATTCAAATAATAGCATAGAACGTTCGACGAATACCGGTTTATAGAATGGCCTTATAATGATTGCATTTCTGTTGCAATATTGCTGCTGCTGCTGTTTGCTGCAAGAAGCACTCTAAAATTTAGCTTTATGTTTATATAAAACTACCCCTCACGTATAATTACCATATCTAACTCCCACCTGCAAAAATATTTTTTATCTATATATCTGCATCTATGTGATAGGAAATTTTCTGCTTTATGGACACTATATGCACATATGCATTATATTGGCTTAAACAGTTAAACTTCCTATTTCTGGTTCGAGAGGTTACACTGTTTAACTGTCAGTATATGGCTACATAGAGAGTGGTCGACCGCAAACAATTTTTTGCATTTAACCTGAGGTCACAATATCGCATCGGACTAATCGCCCGTCACTGTTTGGGGTCACATATAAAGCACTCGAATGTACTCTCTTCATAAATAAAATTTATGTTCCAAACTAACAACTCGTAGTGCACATGAAACTTTATAAGAGACACACACTGTAAAATGCAATTTAAAATTAAAATTCTCCAATTCTCAAGCTCTGCAGTTTGAAATTTATCGGGTTTACAGAACATTTTTGGGAAATTATTTGTCAGGCCATATTGGTACAGAGAGAGAGAGAGAGAGAGATAGAATGTGTGTGGTCGTCGAATGGATTTAATGGGATGTTCACAGAATGTGTATATACGACAAAGCCTATGAACGAGAATAACGGGAACCTTATGTTACAAGTGCACAGATTCGTAAAATGTACAATTGGGTTATTGTGACAACATTGATGGGATATTTTAAATTATCCTGTTTTTTTGCGTAAATTATTTAGCCCAGAGGACCAATTTATAGTTAAGGCTTGTTGTATATGTGTAGGTATGTATGTATGTGATGTTACTTTAGGACAGGCTATGACTTTCAAATATAAAATATTTAATTTAAGATTATTATAAAGGTTACTAATTTTTGATTCGCTTTGCCTGTTTTCCAACGGTTTTCAAAAAATTTGTAGGTTCAGAAAAACAAATATTAATTTATCTTATATGTTGAATGAAAAGCTCAATTTTTTGGTTCAACTTAGAAGAAAAAGTATAATTTCATATTAAAATTGTTTGCCAAACCGCAAGTTTCTGCGACCTAGTATCGGGCTTTATTTTTTGTTTGTTTTTAATTTTTTTTTAATTATTTTACTGTTGCTGGGGTAAATTTTTGAGATAGGATTTTATCATGTAAATTGTATGAGTGCGTATATCATGTGAAAATGGATACAAACATCGAGGGATCCATAAATTAACTAAACCACAAATTTCGCAAATGCCAAACTAGAGGGTTTGGAATTATTTCACTAGCCAAGTCGTATAATGTACAAGTATACATTCTGCTAGTAGCGCTAGTCATATAAATTTAAACTAGAGAAGAGATTTGATGATATGGTAATTGAAACAAATGACAACATGACATTCTACATGATTATTTGTGGTTTAAAACTGATCGGACATGCATGCAACCGACAAGTGAATGTCCCCGGAAGTTTGATTATTAAGGATTTGAAAATGAGTTTTTAGAGCGGACGCAGACAAAAAATAAAAATCCATCATGGATACATAACGGTTGGAATTTGAATTGATGAAAACTAAAGTGATTAGCTTTGGCTTGAGTGAAATAAATTAAATAATATTCTGTTTTTTTTTTTTTTTTTGTTAATAAAACAAAAACCACTTAAAATACAGGCTCTCGTATTTCACTGAGAAATAAAACAAATAGAAAAAAAGAGACAAAAACAAAGCGAAAAATTAGTTTAAATTGAAAAATATATTCTACGCGACCACAAAAATTTATTTTATGTTAACTGTCAAACGTAAATTATTCACAATCCACAACATCAGGATGGATTCCGCAAAAAGACGAATAGATAATTCAATCGCACACAAACACTCCGTTAACTCGTCTATGTTTTATCATAATTCGTTATTATTTGTATTTATTACCGAACATTGCCACTTATTTTATTGAAATGTCAAAATTCGCCACCATTTGCAATTTGCGGTTCGTTAATCGTGTCACCTGTGTAACGAATGGGAATAAATCTTCTAAAGTAATTTCAACAGCTAATATCATTTTTGTTTTAACTTTGCGACGAAGTGAATAAATTTGACCAATATCAACAAATTTAAATAGAGACACACATCGTAAAATTAGTTTAAATTAGAACATTTTGTGTGTTAATATTATTTACGCGACTTATCTTCTGCGAGTTGTCAAACGTCAATTCACAATCCACAACAGCAGGACGCATTCCACAAACTGGTGAATAGAAAATTCGCTCGAATTTAACCTCAAACTCTTATTTTTCTTGCTTATGTTTAATGACAATTCGCAATTGTCAGCAACCATCACTCATGCGAATGAAATGTCAAAATACGTGTGACCATTCGCATTTAGCTGGTCTTGTCTCATGTGCAAGCAAAGCACTTAAGGCACTTTGGTTTCCGTTTTTTTTTATATATGTACATTGAGTTTTGACGTTTTTAATGCATTCCACTTCTAATGGATGTCACTTGGGGGTGTTCGTAAGATTTGTGCAAGTAATGTTCTGCAGAATTTTTTATTTTGGTAGAAATAACCTCATTTAATGTTCCGCCTTTGAAAGCTGTGATTTGTTTGTTTTTGAATTTATTTTATTCACAAGGTGATAGTTTCTTCTTGAAGGCTGATTTCCAATGCCGCGTTGGGCGTCGCTTTGACAGATTTTTCTTTGAACGCGAAAGCTCACACATAGCAATTTAAGCAAATTGTTTACAATGACGCGTTGGGTATTATGTTACGATTTGGCACCTATTAGCATGTACACAAACCAACGTAACATAAGCTACCTCAACGTTAAACTCAGCGTGCGTTTTGACAGTTAAACTAATGTTCGAATTCCTTTCAACAAAAAATCGATTTATTTAGAAGAAAAAATCGGTTTTATTTTTAAAAAAATGGAATAGTTTGTTGAAAGGAACTCGAAATTACAATTATGTAGGTTCATTTTGATTTTCAGGTTGTCTTCAAGTCGTCTATCATGTCGACGCGTTCGTAAAGCTCGTAAACGTATACGTAACATTTTTGTTTTGATGTCATTGTTTAAAATGTTCAATTCAGGTCAGATTTACTAAGTTTTCATTAGAGCTTAAATGAGATAATTTGGCAAATTACAACAAAAGTATTCACAATTCAAATTAAGCAATCTCGTTTGACAGTCCAAACTGTCAATCGGTCTTTTTTTTCTATACATTGAAAATTTGTCATTTTAAATGGGTTCCACTTTGAATGGATTCCATTTGGGTGTGTTCATAAAGTTTTTACGTAATTTCCTACCGAATTTCGTACAAATTTGGTTGAAAAATAACCTCATTTGCAAATGTCAAATTGTATGGGAAACGGGAAAGATGATTTCGAATCGAATTTGGAAATTTGCAACGAAATTCTTAGGGCACTTCGATGGCAATGGAAGCCATATTAAAATATACTCGTTCGTATTTATAAATGTCTTCTAACTTTGGACACACGTCCAAGTTATAAATATTTTTTATTATTATTTTTTTAACATAGGCTTATCTAACTTACAATTAGACAACGGCATTGAATCGTTTGTCTAAACCTTAGGTTAGGTTAGGTAAGTGGGCTGACAGTTGATCTTGTTACCGTCACACTTAGATCAATGTAGATCCATTGTGATACCCTATTGGAAGAAACCTATACTAAAAACAGGACGTGACATATCCCCGTAGAGGGATAGATTTCGGCAAGTAGTTGCTTAAAGATATCGGAGGTTACAGGAACTTTTCCTTGTAAATGTCGTCAGTGCGTAGACACCGGGTTGAGGGAAGGTTGCGTCACCGTAGTCCTTTGAGGGCGTGATCTTCCCCTTTACCCCCACTTGGTGGATCATTCCCCCCACCAGGCCCGGAGGAGCGTTTGGCTCCCCGCAACGCCTGGTGGGTGGGTTGATAGGTCAGTGGTTATGGTGTGTGCATCTGCTTGTTACGTCAGTCTGGAATAATCGAGAGGGCCGTCCCCACAACAAGAGTATTATACCAATCTTGTGAAGGAGCGACCATCGCAATTGCAATGAAGCACGCATTCACCGCAGGAGCGGCAAGAACTGGTGTAGGGCTTACTGCCCAAACTCCTTTATCACCACCCCTACAGGAAAATGTGCGTCTTGCAGAGGTCATATGTTTGTTTTATTTTTGTGGGTCGGTTTGTTGAATTGTATTTAGGGACTCTCGAGCCATTTGGTAGCATTGATGAACTTTAAAAGATTCTTGCTAGGAATGTTAGAGAGTTCCTCTAAATCGTCAAAGAAGTGTTTCCCGAGGAGTCTGCTTCTCAGATGACATAGTGCAGGGCAGTGACACAGGTAATGAGGAGTATCTTCATGAACTTCCTCGTCACCACAGCCTCTGCATAGGTCATCCGGGCTGAGTTGCATCTTTTTCTTGTGGTAGCCCAATAGGTTGTGGCCTGTTGTAATACTCACAAGAAGAGAAAGTGACTTTTTGTTTAAATTTATTATGTCTTTCGTTCTTTGTTTGTTAAATTCCGGCCATAACTTCCTAGTTATGATGCACGTATCAAGTGAGCTCCATCTTCTGTTTGTTGAAGAAAGAACTTTGCACTCGATTTCTTTTTTGAGATTACAGGGTGGGATTCGGACCGTTGGATCTGTCTGAAATAGGTCAAGTGTTGAACCACTTCTTGCCAATTCATCAGCACTCTCGTTGCCTGGCACACCACTGTGACCAGGAACCCAACAGAGCCTTACGTTGTGCTGTGTGCCAAGAACCCTGAGCTCTTCGCGACAGCGATTAACAAGCTTCGATTTGATTTCAATGGCAGAAATCGCTTTTATAGCTGCTTGGCTATCAATGAAGAAGGTGATATCAGCTTGTGGTATTGCCATCATTGAGACCTGTTTGGCAGCTTCCGCCACGGCCAAAACCTCAGCTTGGAAGACACTGCTGTAGTTAGGCAGTCTGAATGAGCTGGCTAGTCCAAGAGTTTCTGAAAAGAAACCTGCACCAACCCCAGCATCCATCTTGGAGCCATCGGTGTATATTGAGACCATCGATGCGCCGATAGATGGTATGCTAGTTTGCCAGTCCTCTCTGCTAGGAAAGGCGGTTGTGAACGGTATGTGAAAGTCTAAACGGGGTATTAAGTAGTCTGTGCTTATCTTATTTCCCATGAATTTCTGTAGAATCTGAGCATGACCAAAGTTGTTTTGTTTCCAACTACCTGTTTGGCTAAGTTGAAGTGCACTTTTGGCAGCCGATTCTTGTGCGTATAGATCGAGGGGTTTTAAGTTGAGTAAAGCTTCCAAGCCCGCTGTGGGGGTGGACCTCATAGCCCCAGTGATTCCAATACAAGCCATTCTTTGAACTTTGGTCATGATTTTAAGGTTGGAAGCTTTTTCTAATGCATTCCACCAGACTACATTACCATATGTCAGTACAGGTCTAACAATGGCCATGTACATCCAATTAATAATTTTTGGACTTAGTCCCCAGGTTTTGCCAAAAATCCTGTTGCATGAGTAGAATGCGAACATGGCTTTGTTGGTTCGTTCTTTAATGTTTAGACTCCAGTTAAGCTTCTTATCTAAAATCACACCTAGGTACTTTGCGTGATCAGAGATCTTAAGCTGAGTACCTTCAATAGAGGGAATTCTAAAAGAAGGTAATTTCCTTTTATTTGTGAAGAGGACAAGTTCGGTTTTTTGCGGGTTGACCGCTAGTCCGCATTTCTTAGTCCAGGTATTCACTACTGTTAGGGCATTTTCTATTAATTCACTAATTGTGGAGGGAAATTTTCCTGTCGCTAATAATGCTACGTCATCCGCGTATGCGATTACCTTGACTCCACTATTCTTGAGTATTAACAGAACTGCGTTCATCACGAGTGTCCAGAGAAGTGGAGATAGAATCCCACCTTGTGGAGTTCCTCTGGAAGTAGATACCTTGATCTGTACTCCTCCTAGCTCTGATTTAATTAGTCTGTTTTTTAACATGAACATAATCCATCTGATGATGGTGTTATTCACATTTAAATTTACGAGTGCCTCTTCTACCGCTTCGTTTTTGACATTATTGAAAGCTCCTTCAATGTCCAGAAACGCAGCGAGGGTATAATCTTTGTCTTTTAGAGTTTTTTCAATCGTACTGACGACATTGTGTAATGCTGTCTCTACACTCTTGCCTTTTGTGTAAGCATGTTGAGCTGGAGAAATAGCTTCCGGGCTCAATGTGCTGCGTATATGATTATCTATTAGTTTCTCGAAAGTTTTAAGGAGAAAAGACGTGAGACTGATGGGTCTCAAGTCTTTAGCATTCGTATGACTGGGCTTACCAGCTTTCGGAATGAAAACTACCTTGACTTCACGCCACGCTACAGGCACATATCCCCATTTTAGGCTACAAAGGAATATGTTTTTTAAGTGTGGGATAACTTGGTTTTCACATTTTTGTAACATCATGGGGAAGATGCCGTCCAAACCAGGTGATTTGTACGGTGAAAAGGAATTAAAAGCCCATTTTATCCTTTCTTCCGTAATCAAATCCGTAGGTATAGTGTTTTCTGTATATGGCTCTACTTGTGGGTTAAGATTCCCATCGGAGGTACAGCCAGGGAAGTGAGTGTTAACCAGGAGTTCTAGTGTTTCGCCGCACGATTCTGTCCAATGTCCATTAGATTCTCTAAGAGAACCTATGACAGTTGGTGATTTGGCAAGAATTTTCCTGAGTCTTGCTGATTCGTTAGTGTTTTCAACTTGACTGCAGAAACTTCTCCACGAAATACGCTTGGCTCTTTGTGTTTCAGTTTTGAATTTCTTTTGGCTGGTTTTATAAATCTCCCAGTCATTGTCTGTTCTTGTGCGCTTGGCGACATTGAAGAGTCTTCTCGTCTCTTTCCTCATGTTGCCAAGTTCGTTTGTCCACCAGGGTGGTTTCTTTTTACCCTGTCTGCATGGTTTTAGTGGGCAACTTCTTTCGAAGGCTTTACCGAGAATTTCAGTGAGGCTATTAGTAGCACTGTCTATGGATAAAGGTTCTAACAACTCGTTGGTGCTGAGTTTACGAATTTCAGTCCCTACTTCCCTATTGAAAATTTCCCAGTTAGTCTTCCTGAGATTTCTAAAAGGTTTACGGGGGTCTATGGTGTCAGGAATTAAAAATTCTATCAGCCTATGGTCAGAAAAGGATTCTTCTTTCAGCACCTTCCACTGGTCAATGCTGATAGTATCCGAGTTGCTTGAAAGAGTTATATCGAGTACCTCCTTTCGATTTTTGGTAACAAAAGTAGGTTCTTTGCCTCTATTTGCTATTAAAATGTTGTTTTCTATGATAAATTCAAAAAGTAACTCACCCCTTTCATTGGTGTCGGTACTGCCCCATTGTAAATGGTGAGCGTTGGCGTCGCAGCACACAACAGCATCCCATTTTTCTAGTGCAGCGCGTTGGAGGAGTTTTTTGGTTTCCTCAGCCGGAGGTCCTTCAATCCCGTCCCCAGGCATATAGCAAGATGCTAAGATGAGTGGTGGGAGCCCGGCACGTTCAAAAAGTACTGTTGTTTGGTCTGTACAACTGTATGTGGATAGAAGAAAGAGATTAATCTGTTTTCTTGCTACGATACAGGCTCTGATTTTGCTGTTAATACCTACATTTGTGGTCTTGTACAGTGACAGTTCTTTGGAGTGTAGGCCCTTGATTCTGCCACCTGCAAACCAGGGTTCTTGAATCAGGGCAATGTCTATTTGTCTACTCTCCATGAGGTAGACTAGGTTGGCGCTGGCAGCTTTACTATGATGGAGATTGATTTGAATTAATTTCATAAGTTTAAAGAATCCCCCCCCCCCTTAATTACCTTTTTTATGGAGGGTAGCAGCCGCAACTTGCATCGGTTTATACCGACGCGCACCTTAAAATCGATCTGCCGGAGAAGCGGTATTGACTTGTGATCTAGGATCACTACCACTTCCGTGCCATCCTTGGTCTTCTCACCCATCTCAGCTACCTCCCAGTTTTGACTGAGCTGGTCGGTATTGAGTGACCTGAGGTAGCGTTCAACTCGGTCCCTCGGGATGAGCGGTCCTCTGAGCATTAACTTCGCTCTTGGCCTTGAGAAATCTTTAATTTCTTTCTTCCCCATGAGGCGAAGGTCAGCGTTGGGCCAAGGGGCTATGGCTTTTCGCACAAAATCTGTAAGCCATGCGAGGGTCTGTGCATCCTCACATGACAGCAACTTGAATCCTTGAAAGGTGCCGAGGGTACCGAAGAGTGGTGGAGACCGGCTACTTACGATAGCCTCATTTACCCCTTCAAGGATTCGAAGTTCGATGAGTTGCCATTGGTCCTCCGTTAGTTTACGGGTAGGGTTGCCATAGTCGACTATGGCCACTTGGTGCCCTACCGGTACCCTGGAGATCCTGGCCTTTTTGTTTTTGTTCGTCGGTGAATTTGTCGGTGTATTTGTGTCGTTCCTCGCCCTTTTGGATGAACCCGCTACAGCTAGTGGGTCAGTGGGGGGTCTCTCCATAGACGCTCCTGTAGCGGGGTTCCTAGGGCTTGGAATAGTCCTGTTTGCGTTTGTAGTTCGTTGTGTCGCCTGGAGCCGTTGTTTGGATCTGTCCAGAGCCAGCCGCTCCTTAGCCGTTAAGGTTTCAGGGTTTTTTGCGGCTAGATGCCGGACAGTCCTCTCAGCGTTCCGTATCTGTCGTCGTCGTATCTGTTTTTCACCGAGGATTCTCTTTACCTTGCGCTGCGCAGCAGGTTTTGCCTTGCATTGTTTGGATAGATCCACCTCGATTGTCGTGTCTGTCGTGTCCTTGGTCAGTATAGTACTCCCAGTGCGGTCACCTGGCTGGGAGGAGCAGGACTCATCCAGGTTACAGGTAGGGCTGAGGCCCCGCATGCAACCCAGGAGTTTACTGCTTCCCCCTACCTCACCCTGAGCTACCTTATTTCCGTCCAGGCCCGAAGGTGACAACGGCACATTACAACGCCTGTCTGGTGTGTCGGGTAGTTTGTTGGTGTGTGCCTTAACTAGGACCGTCCGTTTATCGAGTTGCCTTGGTAGCGATGAGGTTGACGCAGGTGATTTGCAAGTTTGGCTACTGCCTTGCAAGCTCTTCATCTGCTCCTATCTCCCGCCCACCTCTCCCGTTGATATCTTACCACCCGCCAGGCCCGAGGGAGCAGGGGGCTCCCCACAACGTCTGGCGGATAGATCGGATATCCCGGAAGTTGGTACGCTCTCAGTCAGGTCAGTCTTTGCCGGTGTGGATGAGGGGATCGGCCTTACCTTGGTATGGGTTATGCCAACACGCGAGGGGGGCGGTCCCATCAGTCCACTTACGCTGGTGTTTTCCCCAGGAGGAGTCTCTTTTGAAGTATGAATTTGTGGTTCATACCTCATTGGAAACTCCTTCTGCAGAAAGGCACGTGCGTTGTGCAGTCGTTTGCGGTCTCTTTCGTCAAGTTCCTCCCAACTCCTTGTGCCAAGTCGTTTGATTGTCTTCCTACAGTTGGAGATTCTGCTCCGCCTGGAGGTGGTAGACAATCCTGAGAGGTCGGAACTGGCAACGGAACAGCAGTCAATGACATCGTCACTGTCAACTGTACAGATGCTAGCTCCGTCCTCTACCCCGAGATTGGCAAAAGGGTTGAGAAGCAAGTCCTCTTCTTCGTCCGTCATTGTCTTTGTTATGTCGTTCTTGTCTGTATCGTTCGAGTAAAGTATGTTTTTTGTCACTGGCGACTTAGCTTCTTGCGAAGCCAAGCCCTCGCCGGCAGCCGTGACTTCTGCCGACACTTTAGCGTATATCCCCGCTAGATTTTTGTTTGTTTTGGTTGTCTCTGTCATGTTTTTGTCATAGGTTTGGGGTTTCTTAGTTAGTTACAATCCACAGCTGTCCAGCTGCAGACTTAAGGATGCAAAAAACCACAGCTGGCCAGCTGAGGATTCTAACGTAAGCCTCCTCACCGCGACAAGGTGAACCCCGTCGAGGAGGTCTAAACCTTAGTTCAAAGCCGAATTAACAAGGCTGATTATGTTTAAACTGATTCCCATAATTGCAGATTCCTTAATGTTTATATATTTTAATAAATGCCAGTTATTAAAAAAAAAAAAAAAACCATTTAAATGATAAAAAATATATGTGTATATTTTCTGTTCCATTGTCTGTCCGATAAGTTTAAATTTTAAATTTTAATAATTTTTTTTAATATTTTCTTAAATTTACATATATTTAAAAATAAAATATATTCAATACAAATTTACTAATCTATTAAATTTCTTTCTTCTTTAATTAAATCAAAATAAAACATAATCAATTAAAACAACAAAAAAAACAAATCAAACTAGGTGAACAATGCAACAGCTCGTGTACAAACCAAAAAAGTGCCAACAGTTCCAAATGGTAAGTTTAATAAAAAAACTCAAAAAAAGAAAATATTAATATTGGATATTTTAACATTTTATTTGTAATAATTTTTGTTTCATCAATTTATTGCTTATCAGCTTAGTTTAAAAAAATAATATATATTTCTAATTTATTGCATTTATTTTTCAATTTGTGAAAATTTTTTTATAAATATATTTTTTTTTTTTTGTAAATTGAGTTTGCTTTTAATGCTTGAATATGTCTTTTATTCCCAATATAATAGTAATTATTATTTTTACATTCTTGCTATGGTTTATAAAATTACGCATCTATAATTGAATTCTGATCCTTTGCATAGGATAAAAAATCCAATTATAGTTGATGTCGGTGTAATCTTTCATTATATACCTATTAAATTATGTTTAGTAATATTTTTATACTTAACGGTATTTGATTTTCTTTTTTAAATTTAAAACATTTTTTATATTATATTAAACATTTAAAGTTATTTTTATATTAAATATTTTTTGTATGGAATTTTTTAACAAAAATATATAATATATGCATTAAAAATGTTATTAAGAAAGTATTTAAACTATTCATTAACTTGCTGCACTTTTAAACAAAACTAAAGCTCTTTTTGTGAAGCTTCTAATAATATATTGTTTTTTTTTTTTTTTTTTAATTAATTTTAAAATTTAAAGTAACAATAACTTTAAAATAAGCTGTATGAAAATGGCTACATCGCATCGGTACGATTATTAGGAACAGATGACGTAAATACCAGCTAAATCGAAACTTTGGTCTAATTTGTTAACCTGATTTCCTCAAAAAAAATTGCAACCGACTGTTAACAGTGGCAAAACCTTGATTTTCCCTTCCCAAATATACATATGTATGTAAAATTTGGTAGCGATTGCGATAGGTAGGCAATTTTTGGATTCGTGCAAAAAATCGAACTCGAAATAACAATCAAACTTGATATTACGATAAAAGAGAACACGAGAAAAGTGGGTCCCACACTTTCGACTGTCTGTCTGTACGGCTGTCCACGGGCTGACTTGGAGCATAAGATTTTTGGGTGATTATTCCCTAGTAGGAAAATCGATATTTTTTTTAGCATAAAAAATAACGGTACTTGCCATACAACCGTTTTGAAAAAGGTTATTTATCTGAAAAAAACGGCTCTAACGATTTTATTTAAAGTTTTGTCTGTACTAGTGGTTGTATGTTTTACATTTTGGTGAAAAAAAAGTACCAAAAACCGTTATTAACGGTACATGCCATAGAATCGTTTGTTTATTTTCGACTTTCTCGTTAACCGCTCAACTGTTTTCGATCAAAATTTTCATTCTGAAGGTCCTTTCAGGTGTAAATAATACTGCACACAAATATTTTCAAAAAAAAAAAAAAAACAATTTTTTGGATTTAAAAAAAAATTCAAATTTTTTTTTGAAATTATGGTTTTAGTTGCATATTATTATATGTATTCTTGAAAATGGCATACCAAATTTTTTTTTCTAAAAATTTCAAGAAATTTTATGTATTAAAAATTATTTTTTAAGAAAACCGTTCCAACGATTTTTAAAATTTTTTTCTGCATAAATTCACATTTTTTCAAGAATTGAGAATTGAGATGGCTTTCTTCATTCTGAGATTAAAACATTTTTAGTGAATGAATGAATTATATTTAGGGTTTTATTGCACTGCGACCCCAAGATCATTTGCTCATTTACAGCTCTTCCTCCAAATTTATTTCTTTGAGAAACTTAAGTACATATTTGGAGTATTTTTAAAGAGGGTATTTTACTCTCCTCTATCTGGTGGCGACCCAGATATCTATGTCTTTGTTGCACAACTGCTTCACAACTATACCTAAAATGTGGTCCGGTGTCTCTTCCTCAATGTTGCAGAATCTGCACGTGGGCACATGCTTACTATAAGCCAAGGATCCTGAGGTGTCTCCTTAGCTTGCAGTGGCCGGTGAGGATACCCGTATAACTATTCTAAGGTTGTTTCTACTTAAGCTAATACAGGATATGAAACGTTCTTGTTTGTAGTTCCCAAGTAGTAGTTTTGCCTGTCTTAGCTTAGGGAGTTCTTTCCAGATTTGTAGTCTTTTGGCCTCCTCTTGTTTTTTGATTTGGCCTCCTCTTGTTTTTTGATTTTATTTTTAATCACGTTTTCTCCTATTCCGCAATAGGGCTCTGGACCCAGAAGGGGTGTTTTTGCACCCATTTTTGCTAAGGAGACTGTCTTTTCATTGCCTTGGACACCAACATGGCCTGGTACCCAATGAAGTGTTACATTGTTGTTTTTGCCCAGTTCGTTTAGTCTGCACACACAGTCCCATACCAGTTTAGAAATAATGGTGTATGAGCTCAGTGCTTTAAGTGCAGCCTGGCTGTCTGACATAATGGCAATATTTTGGTTACGGAAGTTCCTTTCGAGATTTTTTTCTGCACATTTTCCTATGGCATTGACTTGCGCTTGGAATATGCTACAAGACTGCCCCATCGGTAAGGAAAGTTTGGTTCTTGGCCCAAAGATTCCTGCGCCAGTCCCTACAGTTGTTCTCGATCCATCAGTGTACCACTTGATGACATTAGCCTTGAGAAGGTAGTTAACTGATTCCCTACCCACTCTTTTTTTTTTCTTGGAATGTCAAGAAGCTTTGTTACTGTGGACTTACAGATCGAAATTCTTTCCCTATGCCCTATACATTTTCCCGTCCCAGTACCCTCTTTAGCGAATCTATAAAGATGGCTCCCATAGCAGCACTTTCTATGGCCACATGTAATGGGGTCAAGTGAAGGATTACCTCCATTACTGCTGTAGGGCATGTCCTCATTGCTCCAGTAGTGCATAAACATGCGAGCCTTTGGTCTTTTTCTAGGGATTTCCTAGTTGTGATTAGTAAATTTTAAGTACTTGTTTTATCAATTTAAAGAACTTGTTTTATGTTTTTTTTTCCATATTCAAATTTCCATTCTTCAATTTATTAAATGGATAAATACATAGATATATATAATTATTATTAATTATATGTACTTATATATTACATCCATTCTCTAAAATTCTAATAAACTCTTACTACAAGAGCAAGTTCGTGCGACCCAGTCGTGCATTTTGTTTTTTGACGATATCGTGAGTCGTATCCGTTTTTGGTCGTTATTCATTCTCAATTGACGCACGACAACATTTAAAATTCCCTCGCCTTATTTATAAATGTCAAAAATTAATTTCAAAAAATTTCATTTTTATACCCTGTCGGACTTAAGCTTTTCAAGGCGAAATATAAAATCAATTTCGCTATAATGAGAAAAATAAATTTAATTACCTAACCTTAAACTTTTCAAATCGTTATCCGGGGAGAAGAGACATTTATGTTTCCGATAAAAAAAAAGTTTTCACCTATCTATTTACACAAAGAAACAAATCTTGTCTCTTCTCGTTCGTTAAAAAAAAAAAGAAATAAATCTTGAGCAATTATTCTTAACTTTTTCATAATTTGCATATATTCTAAGATGTTCTTAATCGTTTCTATTTCCATTCACAATTGCGATTAATATTAGCACTTAATATATTCTCTCACGAGGTTAGGAAGTTAAGTAATTAAAAGAAAATAAAACAAAGATTCTTATAATAATGGATCAATTTATTTTTTCTGATTTAATTAAATTGCTTGATTAAGAATTACTAAAAAAAAAAAACTAATAATAATCTTTAGAGCATTCAATACTTGTTAATAAGTTGTTTTTTTTTTTCTCAAGAGCAAAATGTTAAAAGCAATTAATAGTATTATAATAAAAAAATGTTGTATTTAATTAGATATCTTTTAATAACCTATTTTAAAAGTTTAAAGTCATTAAATGTTTGAGCTTCTTGTTTTTGACGTAAACATTTGTGGCAGAAATTTCATAATTTGATAACTTTATCCAAGACTTTTGCTTTCCATTCATTTCTACAAAATCTAATTTAAAATATACAAAAATAATTAAATCTCTCTTACTTGATATTAAATAAGCTTGTATTTTAACTATCCCTCATTTCTGGCATTATGCTTATAGTTTAAACAAGAAATTAATTGAGTTTACTGTATCGTCTATTTTAATATCTATGAATATTTAATTTATATATAAAGCTCTAAAATTGATGGTTTTATTAAGCACCCTTTCGAAGCTTATTCAAAAACAAACCAATTGCAAAATTATATGAAGCCCTTCATTAAGTGCTTTTTCCTTCATAGTGACTAAATACCATTACAAATTTATCATATTGAACCCTTTATTTTTCCCTTTACTATATGTTAATAGTAGTTGGTTCCCACAGCCTTAAAGAGGTCAATTAATATTTAAGTTATTTATTTTCCAGTCCTTTACAACTGAAACTGTATTTATAATATAATTTTGGATCTTAATTACCAAAACGACATTCAATTAATTTCCCCATAGCAATCAAACATTACACATTTATCTAAATTGTTATGAACAACTAAAAACCCAGAACCTCCTCCTGAACAAAATAATAGCCAATTTCCCTTCGACAATGGCCAAAAAGGAGAGGTTCTATGTCCGATATAAATGGCAAAAAAAAAAAAAAAAAACAAATGACACCCCGAAAATCCCAAATAAGCCACGTTTAACTATGAGACATCCCGCAATAAGACCTCCTCAAAAATTTTACATAAAAGGATTCATGCATCAATGCGCTCATTAACAGTTTTCTCTTATATAACTTTATATTTGTAAATGTGTACGTGTATATGTTGTCAATGAATGGCGTACCGACTTAAATCGAAGGCAAAGGCAATTTGCATGGAATATCACCGTCGGTCGTTGTCGTTGTATTATAGTCGAAGAGAAAAAGGGCTCACAGAGCCCCCTCAGGGTAAGGACATCCAAACAAGTCGTTTTTTTTTTTTTTTTTTATGTCTGCCATCTGCGTTTTGCCTGCAAAAAGGATACATTTTGCTAAAAAGGAAATGAAATCATTTCCATTTCGCATTTCTCATCTGACAGGATGAGGAAGATTTCAAATCAGCCATTTTTGTTTATTTTTTTTTCCTTCACTTCCTCTGATGATTAAATTATTAGTGAGCACAAAATTTTATAATTTGAATTTTAAACACAACATTTACACGTATAAAGCAAAAACAATCAGAATGTTTTTGTTGTTGTTTTATGGAAATTATATTTTGTTTGTAGATTTTGCCACGCGTGGCATAAAATTCCGCTGAAGCCATGCGGACTTTTATTGAAATTAATTTGCATTTAACAATATTATGATGGTGTGGGGGGCCTAATTAAAAGTGTTTCGCGACGTCACGTTTTTCTTGTTATTTTTTATCATTTGTATTTAATTATAGTAAGTTATCAAATTAATTGCTCGCGCACGGTTTTTTTTTTTTTTTAATTTTTTGTAAAATATTTACATAAATTTAAAGTTGTGTTTTTTTAAATTTTTGTTTATATTGGTTCTTATAGGAAGCATGTGGTACGAAATTTTAATGACAAACTTAATGGGTTTTTTAGGGTTTTGATATTTTGTGCAGCAAGTTAATAGAATTGATAGCTTAATTTTTGTTTATGGTAATTTATCATAGCTATAATATGAATGGTTTAGGTAAGCTTATATTTTATTGATTTTTTTTTTGTTGGTTCAGTTGATGGTTTTCTAAAAAGGGCAATCCCAGTGGTTTTTCGCTATACTTTCATTGGATTTATAGATATTATATTATATAATTAGCTTAGATTTTGTAATCCTGTTTAATTAATGTCAATGTTTGATCAGGCGGACGCTTCAATATTTTACCTACATCAACTTAGCAGGTCACTTTTTCCATTGCAGATTAAAAAGTATATAGTAATTAGTTGCTACTTAATTGCTAATTAGTCGGTCCAAGAGTGGATATATATTGAAAACTACTTAATTGCTAATTAGTTACGCAAAAAAAAAAATAATTGCTGTTTTGGTTTGCTAGGAAATGGGTGTCCTTATATGATGACGTCATCCCTGTTTTTTCGAAAACGAAAAAAGTGATTCAATTTTCTTTTTGCGTAACTAATTAGCAACTAAGTAGCAACTAATTACTGTATACTTTGTAATAGGCAACGGAAAAAGTGACCTGCTAAATTGATGCACATCAATATGTTACCGTCATTTATTTTAAATCCCATGTCTGTAGATTTTTGTTTTTGAAAATATAAAAATCCTTTTTTATAGTGACTCAATGCCAGACGCGTTCAAAATATTTTAACAATTATTGACTTCTGAAATGTATTTACTTTTTTTTTTATTTTCTTTGAAATTCATGGATGGCTGATTCACCTGTTCGAAGAATAAACTTTGTAGGTACTAATCACACATATTCAGCCCAATTCTAAATGAAAATTCCCGGGGAAATGTTTCCCCGGGAATAAACTATTTTTCTTCTACAGTTTGATTTATGTGTCAAATACTGAAAAAAGCTGCTTGTATCATTCAGAACTCTCATTCCCACTATCAAGGGTAAACAAATTTAACCGGGGAATTCGGAATCGGAGTATTTTACACCCGAAAGAATGCGTCTCCCGGGGAATATTTAAAATTGGGTTGAATGAAGATATATTCCGCATCTTCGAAAATTACGGTGACCTGCCTGTCAGAATTTACAAAAACAAAACAAAAGTGTTTCCGAATTTTAGTGACCCTCGTCCACCCACAATTTACAAAAACAAAATACAAGACATGCGCAGAACTAAACAAAAATGAAAACTCGAAAGATATTACCTTCTATATGTGTGTACTGTGGGTACTATTATTTATGGTAAAAGTCGTTCTGTACAGATTTAATGCGTGCCAGAAACATGAAAAGTATGCTTAAAAATCAAACTCTTGATTTATTGAATTTAAGGTCAAAGATAATTTTAAATAATCAAGTTCCTACCAGATTTTAAAGATTTATAAGAAAATTTACTTTTCAATATTGACTTTATCTAGCCGAGTTGTTCGCCTGCGAGATGAATTTAAAAAAATGCGAAAAACAACATTTTCAAATGCTCATGATTCTTCCGTCTATACCCGTTGTGATTAACAAATGTGAAAATTTAACCTTTCATACTTATGTACTTGCATATTTTAGTTGTGTGCTTTATAGTCACGTTCAAGATTTATTAAAATATTAAACTGAACAATTATTTGATTTTCCAGGTCAAAATTTTTTTAAATAAACTTATGGCCTGCCAGACGGTTTCAAAATTTCCAAACAAATGTTTAAATATTGATTTAATTATTCGAGTTTTTCGTCTATAAGATACCTCGAACACTTATTTTAGTCGTTTTAAGTGTGCCAGATTATTTTAAAAAATTCGAAAATTCAAATTTTTTAGTACTTATTTTATACTCCAAGTTTTTGTCTGCCAAATGTGTTGAACTAATGTGAAAAATAAAATTTTCAATTATATACTACTTATTTAACGTGAAAATCTCTCTTAATAAAGTACGAACGCCTATACCAGTCGCTTTCAAAATTATAAAAGAAATACGAAAATATTTAACTGTTGATTTTAGCTGCATTGATTTAAAACTTAAGCCGTATATTTATACAAACTAAAATGTCTAACAAACGCGTTCAGAATTTGAAAAAGTTGGATTTTTGAACATAGCTTTTCATCATCCAACATTTCTCCTGACAGATGTGTTAAAGAATTGCATATAACTTTTTTAATATTGATTTTCGCCTGCCAGTAGTTTTGATTGAGAAATCTGAAGAATCAACTGTTCATATATAATGTATATAAATGCCTGCCAGACGCTTTTAAAATTTACGAAAATATTGGACTTTTTGTCGACTGAGCGAAGCCGTTTTTATCAATGTAATGTCTGTGATTTTTTGATCTGCGAGATACGTTTAAGAAACGTGAAAATTAATTTTTGGAATATTTACTTCGTCCATTGTCGTTTTTCACAAACGTATGTAATGCCTGCCAGACGCTTTTTAAATTTACGAAAAAAAAAATTTTTACTTGAAGCAGAAGCGTTCCAAATCTACCTGTAGAATTCTAAAGAGGGTATAAAATAAATTTGACCTTTCTTTTTGTATCAATTCATTACGAAAAATTCTTTAAATGCTAACTGGATGATGATTGCGTTAATTTTTTTTTTTTGTAGAAAATTCCGAAGATTTAAATTTAAAAAAAAAATGACCAATGAAAAACCACTGGTCTTTAGAAAACCATCGAAAACCCTTCAACCAATAGCTAGTGTTTTTTTTATTATTATTTGCTTAGGATCAAAAATATCATTTTAGTTAATTGTAAGTAAAATTAGTATAAACTGTTGTATGTATAAGAAAACCCTACCTATCGACGAAAAATTTATTATTTGCTTGTTCGAAACAAAAAAAATTAATCTATTTCTTGCGCTTGGGAACGGACATCACACGTTCATTTCTTATTCTTTTTATTTTACAAAAATAAAAAAAAAAATCATTTCATTTAAACTTACCTACCTTCAAAGAAATTTTAATTTTATTTATGGTTTTTTTTTTTCTTCTTAATTTTTTTCCATTTTTATCTTCGTTGATCACCTTACATCAGTTTGTCTAACAAAAGAAGGTGCCGTTGCGGCTCCAGCTCTAGGTGAGCAAAACAAACAACAATATTACTGTAATTCAATTTTTTTATTCTTAGAATGAAATCATAAAAATAAATAATACAAACAAAATAAAAACTAAAAACTAAAAATGCTAATGAAATGAATTTACTAAATTGATTAACACAAATGTATATAATGTAGTTTTATATAAGTTTATATAGTATAAATCTATATTTTATACTATTGTAGGTTTTTATGTTCAAGGTGAATGGTTAAATTCATTTCAATTGTTTTAGGCATGTGCATCCTCAAATTTTCAAGCACGTATATTATCATTTTTAATAGAATGAAAATTGTACTAAGCATGAATTTAGGATCGATCTATTTCTATAATTACAAAATAATAATGTATAACTACAAATAGTAATGGTTAAGGTAGTAGTTATTTCTGGTTATGACCCAACATTTTGTGGCTATCAATGCAAAGCTTGAAGGGAAATTAAATTGTGTTGCATATTTTAGGGAAAATTAATTTGATAAATGCCATAACATGATGTATTTTGAAGTATACAGGCGAGATTACCTTCTTACTGGCATAAGATGATCGGCCCTATCGAGGTAACCGTCGGAGCGGAATTCTCTCCGATTTCCTACGAATCGGAGACATTTTGCTTCGAGGTGGTTCTCCGACCAGTAAAATGTCTCCGATTCGTAGGTAATCGGAGAGAGTTCCGCTCCGACGGTTACCTCGATAAAGCCAAATATTTTTGTTTTATTTTCTATAGGTTATTTGTTATGTTAATGTTGCATATTTTTAGGAAAAATTAATGCAATAATTTTTTACAAACACCTAGGGCCATTATTTGAGTTTATTCCGAAACAAGGTTGAATTCGCACCGAAAAGTCGGGCCTAAGTAGACAAAGCCATACACAAGCGTTACAATATAGGTTTTGCATTTCTCAGAGTGAAAATATAAGTAACTAAACATCAAAATTAATTGCATATTTTTAGGCGATATTTAATACTTGAGACTTGAGTAGTTAAGATTTAAATACCTACTTATGGTATGCCAGAACAAAAATAATTTTATTTTGTTTTCTTATTAATTTTCTCTTATTCAGTCAAAGATTTAGTCATGTCAAAAGAAGACTAAATTACAAGCATTGAATCCTTTGCATACTTTTATGCACTAAGTTGCTGTTTTTTTTTTTTTCTTTATAATTTAAAAAGCGCCAAATACTCAATAAAAAACAACTTTTCTACTTAAATAAATTGGAAGTTTAGAAAATTCAATTTAACATTTACAAAAACATTCACATACCCTACCTATTTAAGTACATATGTCAAAAAGACACAGATGCACATGATGTAGTGGTCTATTTTTTTTTTAAGAAGATTAAGTCTTTTCATAAGAAATGACATTACGTATTCATTCTCGAAAAATTGAAAGGTGTGCTCAGAAGTAGATACAAAAAATATTTTAAAAAAAACGACCAAAGCAACATCAGTTTCTTTTTAATCCTGTCATATATGTTGCTTCTACTTTTACTTCTGATGCTGCTGTTGCTGGTTTTTTGTCATCCTTGTATAATATTCATATTTTTTTTACTGAAATTCACTTCCAGTACTCACATGAAAATCGGTCTTAATCCACGTGTGCAACATATGCCACTATAACCAAACCTTGAATCCATAAGAGTGTACTTTTCGTGCAGCAGTACTTTGTTGATTCCAAGTTAAAGGTGCTCCTAAGACTCAACACCTTCCGTCGTCGTCATCGTTCGTCGTGAAAAAAATGGATAACTAGATGAGAAAGCAACAGCATCGGTAGCAGTAGATAGAGTAGCAACGGCATGCATTGCATATAGGTACGGCAAAGAAGTTTATGACGTTAGTAAAATCCACGGAAATTGTCCTTTCGGGCTAATGCGATTGCCATATAATCCCTTTAGATCATATTTTAACTTTTATTCAGGGTATATGTGAATGGGATATCTAGGAGAGCTGTGTTGCCAAGCTTAACTGGAAATAGAGAAAATGAAGTTGATTCAGGAAGCCTCTTAACGTTGACTACATTTTTGCAGGTTTCCTTTTTAGCAAGGAAGTTATATAATCTATTACTTTCAAAATTGATTTTGAATAATAAAGAGCATGATTTAGTTCTGAAAAATCTGATATCACAAAACTTTACTTATATTAAGTGATGGCTCCTTTAGGTATACCTACTTTTCGTTTTTGCTATTCATTTCAGAAGAAGTTCTTTTTAAGAATTTTTAAAATAACTGCTATTGGTTAGACTTAAAATTTAAAAGAAGGAAGCTATTGAAAGAATTGTTTTTTTTTTTTTTTTTAATTTGTCAGCGTAGAGCTATGATTTATTAATCTACGCTCCTTGAAGTATGCTTCAACTTTTACTTCCATTATGTAATAAATTATGTTTCTTCTATAATTCTAATATTAGAAGTACATATTTTATACAAAAAAAAATAAATTATGTCAATAATTTGTTTGAATTCAGTAAAAAAAATATACTTTCCCCTGCCCGTAAAACTATAAGCCAATTGTATTACATTGATTAGACTTACTGCATGCTTGCAGGAACTAATTATTGTTTATTTACATTTTGTTATTAAGTTTTCTCTCTTGAGCTTTTAACATAACTGATTGAAATAGTATTCTCAAGAACAATTAATTTCCATAAAGTTTTTCCTTAGTGCCCCTTCGAGTATACAATAAAATTTCGTAGTCACTTATTTATTCTTTGTAAAGATCATATCCATTACCATAACACACTTTTTACGAAATATTTAAACATGAAACTATTGACTAATAATTACAAAAAAAAAATATATAAAAATTTCCTTTTGCTCCTTCAAGTATACAGTATATAAGGCTTCAAACACTTTTTTTTTTAACATTTTTAGGATTTAATCTGAATAATTCAAGGAAAAATTGAATAGGTACTATTGTTATTGGTTGCGTTTCTCATTAAAAAAATATATTAACAATCTTGTAGTATATTCATTTTAGTTAAATAAGTTATATTAATAACATGTTAAACATTAGATCTGTAACTGTAATTAATTGCAATTGAACGTTTAGATTTTAATTAACAAATTGATGTTGATATGACTTTGAATGTAACTAAACAAAAAAAAAAAACTAAACAATTTTAAAGGAATTTTACCAAAAACTAATTTTCAAAAAAAAAAATCTCATTTCTCTTTCTTTTCTATTTTATTCACGGATGACAGTTTGCGTTCAATGGCCAGAAGGTAAGTCATAAGTCATATTAAAACATTGTAAATTTGTATTATTTTTGTTTATTAAGTTTGTTTTTACTCAAGAGGGTTTCTTGGTATATTTTTATTCAAGATTGATTTACAAAAAAAAGAAAAAACAGGGCAATGCTAACACTTCTCAGACAACCGTAGGCTAAAATAAAAAAAAAAACACTCAAAATTATTTCAAAAAAACTCAGAAATATGTAGATAATTATAATTTTTGAAAAAACAATCTTAATGTTTTATTTTAACTTTTTTTTGCACCGTGACAAAAGCCAATATAAAAGTTGTGTTTAAAAAAAAAAAGTTTTTTTTGTTTTCTTTTTTTAACTTTCTTTAATATCAAATCATAAAAAGTCTTATTTGGATTTTCTTTTTTAGAAAAAAAAAAGCATAATTTTCTTTAAAAAATCAAATTTAAAAATAAAGAGCATCGATTTGTTAAGCAGCATAAAATCTATATACATTTATGTATTTGTTCATATAAAAAATATTATTTTTAAATATTTCTAATAATTTCGGATAGCACAAAAAAAAATGTCTTTCTTTTATTTTTTGTTGCGTTCGAGTTTTTTTGACTTTTTAAAAATAATTACAAATAAAACAATTTATATAAAAACATATATGAAATTGCTTTTAATATATTATTTGTTATACGAGTTGTAAAGTTCCTTTGTAGGCCGCATAAAAAAAATAATTTTATATATAAACAAAATTAATCGTATGTTATTGATATTTTAATTTTGATATCTTTGTTTACCTAAAATTTATATCGAGTTACGTTTCTCTTCTGCATTCTTATGGTTTTTTTTTTATGAAACTGATGTGTCGATTAATATCATTTAAGTTTTTTTTATTTTTTTGGGAGGAAATGTACTTTGTGTTTTTTTTTTTTTATTTTTCTTGTTTTTGTTGTGCTGTATCATTATTTATGGAGTTGTTTTTTTATGTTTGTGTTTTATTTATTTAAAAAACAAAAATCAAAATATTAGATAAGGATTAACTTTTATCGGATCAATTAAATCAAATTGCATTCAAACATTAAAATTTAATAGACAAGTTCTCTTAAGCTTAAACTGAAAATTATAAATAAGATTTACAAACAAATATATAATATTTTCATATTAACCATAAATTCAATGAAAATTTTACTTTGATAAAGTTATTTATTTAAATTATTTTGCAGAACATTGTCCGTGATTATCTCAGAAAATAGTTAATATATTTAAGTTAAATAAATTTAACAGTATTATTTATATCCTCGAGAGCGTCTTAGGCTATTTTGTTTACAATTACATATTCGTGTTTAGGATTTTTTCTTAAAATTTAATCGAACCAACGAACGCATCACTGGTTTCCTATTCAGCTCAATTCTAAATATTTCCCGGGAAAGCATGTTCTCTCGATAGTAGTATATTCATATTCCAAATTTCCCGGTATGTATATATTTTTTGCAGTATTTGACATATACCTAAATCAAATTATACGTAGAGAAAAAAAAAATAATTTATTCCCAGGGAAACATTTATTTGGGAATGTTCATTTAGAATTGGGCTGATTGTTTTATGTAGGTAATAAAATTAGATACATACTTTTAGGAGCCCGATCGAAAAATGCTTATGGTAACACTGTTTAAGATAGAAGAATTTTCAAAACATATCAATATTTTAGTATTTGAAATGTATAGATGCGAAATCAATTTAATTTTTTCCAATGTAACATCTAAATAATACTAATGTAAGGTGAATAGCAATTCACTTCATTTTTTGTCTTCAAAATTAAATCCGATAGAAGTTGAAAATTCGAAACAAAAGATAATTTTTTAAATTACATAATTTAAATAAAGTCATACACGGCGTATGCGTACTATTTTTTTATAACATTTTTTTTTTTCAAGGAAGGAATTTTTTTTGTATTTGTTTGTGTTTGTTCCCAAGGAAGAAAAAAAAATAGAATAAAACAAATATCTGTTATTTAAACAAAAAGGTTACCGACTTCCGATGACTTGGCCATTCTTAGGCGCTACTGTCGGTGCTTCACCAATGAATCCAACAGCTGCACCAGCTGCAGCTCCTTTAGCTCCAACAACACCACTAGTATTAGCACCACGTGCCGCCACACAAAGACGGAGGTATATAAAGAAAAAAAAAAAAACCTTACATCAAAGAGCTAAAATAAAAAAAAATTAAAAAAAAAGCAAAATTCAATATTTTTATAAAGAAAAACATCTTTAAAAAATAATTTGTTTCGATTTAAAATTCTTTATTATAATTTTATTTGTGAGATTTTTTTTTTTTGTTTTAACTTATATTTTTAAATTTTAATTTTGTCGCATAAAACTAAATACAAAAAAAAAAGAGTTGTTATGATTGCATTTCTAACCCCCTGTCGTATGTTGAATGAACAAGTTTTTTTGAAATCGATTTTCGTTTTAATTTATTTTTTTTTTTGGATTGTTATCATCGAAGTGAATATGAAGCTTTATATTGTAATGGAAAGCTACTATATACAACAAAATATTGTGTGGTCTATACATATATTTTTCATACATATATAATTTATTTTTGTCTGTAATAAATAAAGGAAAAATGTTATAGCCCATTTTGCACGCTCCATTTACAAAAAAAAAAAAACATATGTATATTTACCAGTAGAGAGCATCGCCATAATGATAAAATATCAATATATTATATTCAAATAGTGTTCTGTGTGATTTCCGAATTTAAAGTGATGGATTTTTAAAGAAATATCTGATATTAAAAATGCACGAAATGCATGGTAATTGAATAAAATATTCATATAAAATATAATACTACATACCTACATAAAATATTGTTCAATACATATTATAGAAAAAGGTTTTAATTAAAGCGATTGTTCTTATAGAATGTGTAAACCCATAAATACATACCTTAAAGAGCAAATATTTCAACAACAACAAAAGTCTAGGCTTATTTTTTTTTTTTAGTATGCATATAGTACATTTATACATAGAAACAAAATTGAGATTAATGATCGGCTATGTGGTTTTGTGTATGGAGGAATTTCACATTAACATATTATTTTCATTTGCCAACCCTATTTTATTATGTTGGGGACTGTGTGGTGTAAGTTTTTTTTTTTTTTGATTGGATGACAGGAAGATTTATTTTTTAAATATGTTTTATTTTTGTTTTTTTTTTTGTAATAAAAATTTTATATAAGATTTAAAGGGAATTAATTAATTTTACTGTGATTATTAACATACTTTATTAAATCGTAATTATTGAATAAGCTGCTTACATAATTAATATTCACTTTATTGAAAATGATAGATAAATTAAAATAGTACTTAAGTATTTGCAATTTAATGCATTGATTAATTTTAATTTAATCATAATTTTATGCATTACATGAATTTATTGATGAGAAAATGAAGAATTTTTAACTACCCTTATGTCCACAAATAATAATTATTTTTATTTAACGTGATAATGGGTCAATTTTCTATAATTTTTCTCGCTCTAAAATAATGAATACGCTCTTAAAAGAAGAGACAGCTCTTTATAGCACGGAAAATAAAAAAAAAATAATGAAATCCGCACGATACTTTTCCGGAAGAAGAATGACACAAGTTAACTAATTTTTTTTTTGAATTAACATTGATTAATGCAAGTTCAAATTGTCATTTAATTCTGTAGTTTATTTTGAAAAATTATTTTATTTGACTTTTCTAGTTTTTCTTCCGAACCAACGCGTCGATATCTACTGCATAACATATAACAATACACCGAGCTGCGCTTTTACTAGCAAGTAGCAACCCTTATAAGGTACCTTGATAGGAACCTTACAGAGAGCTTTACTGCAAATAAATTTGAGATTATTTTGAAGAATCTGTATTCCAGGATTATTGTAAGACAGTAAAAATTGTTTTTACCCAAAGCTGGTAATTGTTTCGACTGATCGACTACCTAAATCGAGGTCATAAAAGTAAAAGTTCGGCAAGACTGTCACATTCAAGTCCCATTTCTTCTGCAGGAAAATGCTGTCCATGTTTGATTTTTTTTTTACATTTTAGGAAGTGTTTTATGATTTCTCTCTCAGCAAGGACATAAAATTACTCCCGTGAAGTTGGCCCCCCAATTTTCAAAAAATTGATTTTTTTTTAGAGTTCTGGGTAGATTTGAAAGAGTTCTAGAGTTCTTGCCCAAAAATAGCAATAGTTCCGTGTAATCTTGGCCAGAAATAAAAAAAAAAGATATGGGGGGCCAACTTCACGCGGCCCCGCTTTTTTCATGAAAATGAATTCTGATAAGAAATTTCGGTTCCTGATAAAGAGTTCTGGAGTTCTCAATGGGTTTTGGTAATAGTTCTGCAAAATAAGAATTTAGAAAAATTATCAATGATGGGGGGGGTAACTTCACACTTGGTTTTTATTAATTTTTCGGTAAACTATGGAGTTCTAGGGCGTTCTGTTTAGAGTTCTGGGTAGCTCAACAAAAGTTCTAAACAGAACTCTAACAAACTTTTTTGTCCGACCTATACATACAAAGTTATAGGCTAAAACAAAGTACCAATGCTGAAGGGGTCAACTTTACGAGTAGTTTTTTTTATTTTTTCGAAATTTGTTAGAGTTCTGTTTAGAACTTTTGTTGAGCTACCCAGAACTCTAAACAGAACTCCCTAGAACTCCATAGTTTACCGAAAAATTAATAAAAACCAAGTGTGAAGTTAGCCCCCCCATCATTGATAATTTTTCTAAATAGAAACTTATACGCAAAGATCTTTGTCTGAAGGCTTACAAGATTCACACGGACTGGTGAATTAAAGCCAGATGACAGATTTGTAAAATAATGCAGTCTTTTGTGAATGTAATCTTTAATGACTTCAATAAAAAAATTGCATTAATTGACTTCACTTCACAGATTTCAGGCTTCAAATTATCCAATTACCAATCACTTGACTCGAAAAGGTTGCAGCCATTTTTTTCGCCATTCATTTTACAGCAAAATCAATTGAATGTAATCTTTTGTGAATTCTTTGCATTCTTTTGCATTCACTTGCATTCTTGCATATTTGCACAGGTTTTTTCTTAATCAATGGTTAAAAATTTAAATGGAATCAGAGCACATAACTGGGATAGAAGCAATCAAAGCAGGCACAGAATGCAAATAAATGCAAAAGAATGCAAAGAAAGCAAGCATTCCCAAATGATGATTGCATTCAATTGATTGCTGTAAAATGAATGGAGAAAAAAAAATGATTGCAATATTTTCGAGTCGAATGATTAGTGATTTCATAATTTGAAGTCTGAAGTCTCAAAGTTAAGTCAATGAATGCAATCTTTTAACTAAATTCAGTGATTTTTAAAGAATGCTTTACAAAAGATTGCATTCTTTTGCAAGCCTGCCAGATGATGAAATTTTGGTGAATGGACCCAAAATAAACTATCCGACCTTTTATCGAATGATTGTGTTCAGCGATGAGTGTAATTTTTTGGCGCGGATATAATTCACATGTAGTAGCCCGTGGCGTAATGGTTAGTGCGATGGACTCGGACTGTCACGCCAGAGGTCTGGGTTCAATACCGTCCGCTTCCACCTTAAGTTTTTATCCGGGCTACTACCTCTTGCGAAGAATTGACAAATCCTCCAAGAGTATCTCTTGTCATAGAAAAGTGCCGCTCCCTTATAGCCATTCGGATTCGGCAATAAACTGTAGGTCCCCTCCATTCCTGCAGACACGCACACAGGAATGGTTGAGAATTGTAAGTCACTAGGCCTTGGTTCTTTATGAGCCGTTGTGCCACCAAATTTATTTTTTATTTATATAATTCACATGAGAGTACCGAAAGGTAATTCATTACTATCCGACAAATGCACAGTTTAGACCGCCTGTTGTTGGATTTAACGGATGACATTTTTGTTTTTTTTTTTTTTTTCAAAATTGAGGCAAATCAGCCTGTTACGTTCAAGGGTATTTGTTTTAAATAATGGGGTTATCGCGAATAAAATTTGCCTGGGAATATTTCCCTCTATCGAAAATTGGGAACGTCAAGAATGGTTATTAAGTTTCTCTCTGAATTTATTGTTATCGGAAATAAAGTTTTTAGTTGTCATTTAAATAAGCCAAATGGCTATTAATTTGGTTCAAAATCCGAATTAGTTACTAACTTAAGAAAAAAGTACCCTGTCCATATAATTTTTACTACCTACCTTAAAGTACATTTATCCAAAATTGAAACAAAATAGAAGAAATAAAGTGTCTCTTTAGTCAAGGTCTCGACTACAGATTCCGGGGTCTTGAAGTTAGAAATTCTAAGGTAAAAATTAAGATGTTTAATCCTAAAATTTTGAAGTTTAGAAGACTGTCTAAGGTCAAACAATAATAATAATTATAAAAATACGACTGAAAATGTTAATTTTTCAATCTGTTACGTATCTACACAAGTGTATCTTTATAAAATAAGGAAAAATTATTATATAAACAATATTTATGTACATCACATTATAATATACCACTTACAGCTTCACACAAACCCTGCTTAGCATTGCCATTTGTTTTGAACTTTTTTTTTTCAAGAAATTATATAAAATATCTCTTGTTTTACTGTTTTCATTTTTAATTTTATCAAAAAAAAAAATATCTTTAATAATATTTATAACCTTTTATTGCATGTTAACACTAATATTGGTTTCCATCTATATATAATACATTTTCTTTGTTTATTTATTTCTTTTATGTTTTGCCCTGCCTTCCCTATTTTAACACCTGCACGATTGTTAATCAAATAACTCGATGAATCGATACAAAAAAAAAACAAAAAACAAAAAACAAAAAACATTTGAACATGAACACACGAAAAATTAATTAGCTGCTGCAATGCGTGGAGTTCCCATACAAAGACCAGGAGGTTCAAGAGCACTATTTCCAACGCCGTCAAATGCTTCTTCAGCTGCTAATGCAGCTGCCGCAGCATTTGCTGCTGCTACAGGAAGATTACAAACGCCAATGAATGCTGCGGCAGCACAAGCAGCAGCTAATGCTTTGCATGGATTCACCCCGTAAGTAGATACTAGATAATATTTATTTTATATGTAAATCTTCCTTCACACGTTATCTTTATCGTTATCGATATCGATATGTATATGTATGTTTATATTGTATGTGTAGAAAGTTTTGTTATTATAATCATATTAACGCACACAGATACCGAACAATGTGTTAAAACTTTATTAATATCCTCGAAAGTTTTGTGATTTGAACTAGAAAGCACGAATTTTTTTTATATAAACCCAGGCAACTTTATATACACTGATAAATATGTTTGGCATGTTATATGAAGGTTTATTAATTTATTTTCATTATTAAATTTTTGTTTTTAATTAATTTATGTTTATGAATAAAATATTTAAATATTTTTTAGATTAATATTTTATGTTATTTATGGTTGTGAATTTGTTTGAGCATTTGCATAAAAATTCAGTAATTAATTTGTATATACAGAAAAAATAAATTTAAATATTTGCATTCATATTATGAAAACCACACAAATAACACAGGCCTTGACACGCATAATAAGCAGAACATATTTTAAATTAAAATTACCAAAAAAGTGCCAACATATCCTATACCTGGCAATCATTTAAGGTCTGTTACTTCCCAAAACTGTGATTTTCTACGAATTTAAGTAAAATTTAATTTTTCTAGGTACCTTTATGAACTTCATCTAACAAAACGTTGTACTAAAATTCGTAGAAATTCACAGTTTTTGACTGTAAAGAAACAGAGGTTATGTTATAATATGTTTAGAGCTCTCGATTTTAAGCGTTCATTTAGCTGCACGTGTATTCGTGCCACGTGTACACGTGTAGGCGTGAAAGTTCTAAATAAACGTGTAAATAAAAATACATGTGTAATTAAATTTTTTTTTTTTTAAACCAATCGGGGTGTCTGGTATTTCATCAAAAAAGTATTTTCGCAAAAAATATAAGCGACAGACTTATAAATACAAGTTAATTTAGCATAAGATGATTTTCTGATTTACTAAAACTAAAGCCATACAAGAATGGAATTAAAACGTCGATTAAATTCTATGCGAGATCAAACTTTTAGGTTTTCACCAAAAAAAAAAAAAAAAATCATCCTTGGATAAAAAATCATAAAAGCGATTTTCAATTAATTACACGTATATTTTTTAATACACGTGTTATAATAAATACACGTGTAAATATAAATACACGTGCTCATACATGGATAATTTAATTACACGTGTAACACGGGTACACGTGTAAACGTGCAATAGGGGGCTCTAGCTATGTTCCTTATATTTATAATGCAATAAAAATGGCTTCCAATTTATCTCTTATGTTTCAACTTTAAAGTTAACCTAAACAGATCGAAATATAGTTAAGCCTAATATGCATGCTTAACTATGTTTCCGTATGTCGTTTAACCCAAAAACGTCGTTTTGCGTCACTTCATAAAATAACAGTTCACAATTCTCAAAAATTATTTGATGTTGAACAAATTTCTTGAAAGACAACAACTTTATGGAAATGGCTGAACTGACAAACTAAATGTCACTTTGAAAAAATATTTGTCTATCTTGCATTATCATCTGTCAACGTTGTTGTATGTATTTAATTTTTTTGTAGGTCCTTTGTGTCCAGCTAGTTTTTCAAAACACAAGGAAAATAAATAAAATCAAAAATTATGTGAAATGAGTAATAATCAAAGAGTGCATCAGGAGCTTGAATTGTAATTCGAACCACAATTGTCATTCTATCGAACTGCTAACCGAACGCGGCCAATGTATGTGAAAATTTTTTGATAATTTGACATCACCCTCTCGGATAGGTTGCCTAACGCAAGGAGTCCTCAAACTGTGTCACTTTAATGACAAGTAGACTAATGCCGCATTTACACGAGTGACAAATTTGCCATTATTTCTGCCATAAAAGTGACAAAATAATGAATAAAATCAATGCCTTAATGACACTCATTTACACGAAGTCAAATAATGGCGCTCTGATTACCTGGCATTATAATGACAAGAAATGAGCTAGTTCATTCTCTATTGTGCATTGCCATTATTTTCAAAATGATGTCAGCATTCATTTACACGATGTCAGTATAATGGTAAAATTAAACGTCATCTGCACATGGTCATTATTTTTATGACAAAAATAATGACAGGTTTATGGACTATTAACACGATTTGGTCATTAATGACAATATAATGAACAAAATTATGACAATTTGTCACTCGTGTAAATGCGGGATAACACTAAATGAGGCGCCGGATGCGCTCGGAAGGGCCTCGATTATCGGAATTTTCCATTCCTTTTTGATTCCAATCGAATATGAAAAAATCTCTACCCATTTAACATAATGGCCTCTTTAAACATTTATCACTTTTGACATCATAAAAACACTTTGTTTGTTTCCTATATGAAATCAGTGCCTACGTTCTGTAACTCTCACATCGAAAAAATCAGTCGAGAAACGCTGAAAAATGGAACAAACCTCATGTATTTTGTTTCAGTTCTCATCGTTTCTCGACCAATTTTATGCATGTGAGAATAACAGAACGTAGGCTTAGAAATGAAATAGACTACGAAAAGATATAAGAGCTAGATTCCAGTGGAATTATTCCCAATAAAAAAATTGCGAATTTCATTTTTTACCAGAAATTGTAACTATGGCAAAAAATTAACCATAATTGTTGTAATTTTTAAGAAAACTTGACTTGCTTACTGTCCACTTACTTATTTATGCGACCTTATCAAAGGACTCAAAATCGTTCCTTGACCTTGAAAAATTATAGATATTTTGTGTGCTTGTAAATATTGTATCTGAAGCACTCTACAATGTATATACATACCTACTCGTATAATACCTTTTCTTGGACTTCTACATACTTGGAGCTGAAATTTAAAAACATATAAAATTAATCCTTTTCCATTGGCAAAGGATTTATGTTTCTCTTGGAACATGAAAATATCCAAACCAATACTATAACTATGTATTATGTTTATATATATAAATCTACTATCATCTTAACATCTGAAGAGCAACAAAAATTATCCTGCTCTCATTTTAAATTGAATAATAGTATTTAAGGTCTTTTATTGTTGAACTTTCTTCTTCAAATAATATTGTTAGCATTATCTTTTTGTGAAAAATTGTTGATTCATCCTCTAACATTACCATGGCAATAAAGATAGAACCTTTTGCCTATAAGAGAATAATAAATTGAAAGACATTTACTTACGTTATCGATTTATCTTCTGAGTATTTTAAGTTCATCTTTACTGCCCAAGGTTGCAAAATTTTCCAAAGGAGAAATGATGATGGTTTTGGTTTTTTTTTAATATTCGGTTTTGTGTTCTGTTTGTTTTATTATAGAAGAACGATCCAAGGGAAAAAGATTCGTCAAGATGAATTCAAATAGTTTGCATTAAGAGAGTAGATGGATTTATGATTTTATTTGAATAATTTTATGACAGTGGTATTAAAACATATAAGAAAAAGTAAATTGAACGTAATTATAGTGTCGCGGGTCGCGGTTTCTTTGACTTTAAAATGCAATAATAATGATAATGGAATAATAATGCTAGAGCAGAACTGGTAGCTTACATTGGCCTGAAGTTTCACCTACAAAATAAATAATCGAATTTATCGTGAAATAATATCCGATATTTAGGCCCAGTTTCACAGTTGGAGAAAGGCTGTACTATGAGAGATTACAGCACAATATCACAGTAAACACTTGCTTGAATAAGTGGCCATTAAAAGTCTGCCATGTTGGTCACTAACATAAGTACCTCTTACTTATTTTATAAAACTGATCCTAAATTCCTTACATGGAACTCTTAAATGTTACTTTTTTCGGTAAGTGTTTAATGTGAAATTTGCCCTTAATTCAAGAAAGCATTATAAGAATGGAAAATTTTTAAAATTTGTCTTTTATGACCTCGAAAAATTCTTAATTGATTTTAATAAAATAATTTTCTAAATGTGCCTTATTCTTTGGTGAGTGTTTTGAAAAAGAAAAAAGAACGACTTTAGTCGGGTAAGAAACTTCTAGTGAGATGGTATTGTTTTTAAAAAAAATGTGTATAAATAAATGAATTGATTTATTTGCGTTTAGTAGATTTTCCATTTACTTCGAAGCAAAGAAATTGTTTTCAAATAAGTTTCTTCACTCCAAACAGGGACAATATTTTACCCCATTCCATTCAGCTTCTTTACACATCCACTTCAATTCTTTTACCTTTTCTTCACCCTTTCAATACAAAAAAAAGGCAAAGTTTTTAACATTAAATTTTTTATAACTCGTTCGATCCCTCACAAATAAATGCCATTGAAAATTCAAACAAAAAACATGCTCAAAGTACGACTTTTGTTTTAATTTAACGAAATCATTTGCATCGGCTTTCAAAAAGAAAAGAATATTCCTATCCCCATAAAAAAATACAACTGTGACATTAATTTATATTTGATTTTCACTTCATCAACTGAAAAGCAATTGTATATTCTTAGAGTTGGTATTTGAAAAGAAAAAATGTTATTAGCAATTGAAAAAAAAATCATTTCAGTAAAAACAAAATAATAAATAAAACAGAAAAAAAAACGTAAAGAATACATCAAATTACATTTTATAAAAACATTGAAATAAAAATAGCAGAATTGCCTTTCAATCAGAACTCTTCGAAAATGATTAAAAAAAAAAAAAGAAAAAAAGGAAATATTTCATTGCTGTCAGTAGCATCACTCCCATCTATTAGCCATCAATTTTGATGTATCTTCACGCCTTAATGGATTTTTATCCAATGTTTAACAAAAAAGGTTTGCTGGAGGTAGTTTCCCATTTTTGTTGGCTGACAAAAGAGTGAACATTTTTTACTAAAAATATTAATTTATGGACACATTGCAAAATTTTGAACGACAAATAACAACTACTGTTAATTAGCTTTTATCACTTTGTAGAAATTTTGCTGATGTAGTTATGATGATTATTAAATAACTTCAATAAATGTAAAAAAAAAAATAAGATAGATAAAGAAGCTAAACACTAAACTAAGCATATGATTCTGATTCAGTTGACAATTGGAAAAAAAAATTTTAAAATTTTGTGGCGTGACAGCTCGTAAATTATTTAGAAAAATGTAATTTTATGTATGTATGCCTTATATGTCTACCCAGATACTTAAAAAAAATAATAAAATGATATTTAAAGAGAGAGAGAGAGAGTGAAAGCGACAGCGAAAGTGAGAGCGAAGTCGGGTCATATTAGGTTTATTTGGTATCCTTTTCCACTAAAATGTGTAAAACCTGTCAATTTTCGAAAGAAGGGGAAATTTTTCTCAGAAAGGGGTAAAATGTTTTGGTGCCAAACGGTGACATGAATCATTTTTATTTGTGACTGTAAATTTTTAATTACATATGTTCTCAAAAATTTCTAACGAAAATATGATTAAGTAAATGCCATTATAGTCAAATCGCGAAGACCAAAATGTCTTTTTTTTATATTTCTTAGCCGATGTCAAGTGGCATACACTGACATTGGGGTTTTGACAGTAGTTATACGTGTCCCTTTAAGCAAAAGACTCCGTTTTGGATTCGCACACGTAGTCAAAAACCTATGGAGGACTCCGCGCACGTATCCAAATACGGATCCGCAAAACTGCATTTGTCGGCTCAAATTAGTATGGAAATTAGAATCACCACTGACCCACTTGCGCATGTATTGTGAGAGTGAGAGTTCACCGTACTCAACGAAAACCGAGACCAAAATGAATCGCAAAAAAAAGTACTTCCCCAATTCAGTTCTACCTTCTACCTACAATAAAGCTATTTTCATTAAAAGTTTCTCCAATCGAGTTTACCTACAACAAACAAACAAAGCTTTTTTTCATTTCAAGACACTTTTATTTTCATCAATTAATATAAATACAATTTAGAAACATAATTTATTGCACTACAAAAACACGAAATGAACGAAAAACAGTAACACAACAAATACATACATCAAACCGAGAGTTGGTACTTTGTTTATTAAAATATTGACGACAGTGGCATTGACAAACCATTTTTCCAGCACTGAGTGGAAAAATCATTGGAAGGAATAGAAATTTCATATGACAGCGTTCAGTGTTTAAGTAAAACAAAAAAAAAAAAACCAACGCAGTGAAGCTAAAAGGCGAACACAATCAGTCAGTTTGGTAACGTGAAATTTCTTGCAAATTTTCACAAATTTTTCACATTTTGCTGTCAAAACCCATAGCTGCAAAAAAACCCAAGTGTGGGAAACTTGGTGAAGATTTCACGTTACCAAACAGAGGTTTGTTCGTGTACTTTCCGGACTAAAACTGTGAAATTAGCAATTAGTGAGGAGTGGGGATGAAATTCTCTCAAAGAGAATGGAAACAGTCCAAAAATACACGAACGCTTTGAACCAAAAATGTCTGCCAGATTTTAAACATCACCAAAAAGTAAACAAAAGAAAAAGTAAACAAAACCACAACATTGGAATACATTTACTGAAAGTCATAATTAAAATTGAAGTAAATAAATTTAATTACACTTAAAACACTTTCTTTCAATTTTTTTCAGTGGTTTATCAAATTTATGATGAACACAAAGAAAAATATTCACTTCTAACAAAAAAACAAACTAAAATTAAAAGTAAACAAACAGCAGCCATTTTGTATTTTTGTTGTTTTTTTCTTCCCACTAGCTTTTTGACAGAACACCGAGCTTACCATTTTCTGCCGGAAGAAATTTATCTGGTAAGATCTGGCAAGAAGGGGAAATAAACTCTCTCGCGAGCGCTCTCTTCTACCTAAAACTACCCGAAATGTGCATACGCTAACAGGTTTGGACTAAATCTGGTTGAAAATGGTAGTTTTGGGTAGTTTCGGACTTGTACGCGAACGCACCTAATGTGTCGCGGCAAATTGAACCTCTATTTGGCAACGTGAGATTTTCACCTAGTTTCCCAAACTTGGGTTTTTTTTTAGATACATTTAGAAATTTGTGTAGAAATTTTCGGATATTCTACTTCTTTTTTATTCCAATCGAATTCGAAAATATCGACTTTTCAAATTCTTAGACACTAACAAATGTTGGTAGTTAACAAAATGGCTTCTTCAAGAATTTTTGACTTTTGACAAGTATTATGACAAAAAACTTTATATGTATGTGTCTGGGTTCCATAATTCTTTCTAAAACGAGGGTAATAGTATGTAGTATTTTATTAAATAACTCAACAAAAGTATTGTTTTATGATTCAACATCAACATAAACTAATTTCTATTTGCCAAGTAAAATATTTTGTTTTAAAATAAGGCCTTCTTATAAATGAACCCTTCTAAAAACTAAGAATACCTAATTGAAATTCAAATTTTATCCTCTTCATTGGAAGTGGAATAAGGATAGGATATTTTCTTTTCTAAACAGATTGCTATTCCCAATGGACGAAAAAACATATTAAAACAAAAATATTTACAAGTATACATACACATAAAATTTACATAAATTCAATCATAATTCAAAAATCTACGTGAATCCAACCAAACAAAATAGATAATTCTGTTCATCCAAAAATAATATTGGCTTATACGGACCTTGGATATCATAACGTTTGCCTATAATGCCAACATATATTTTTCTTGCTCCGATAGACTTTAAAGTATACCTAAATCCCTCTTAGTCATAAAATATATCGAAAATAAAGAATAAAGTATGATAATTTAGTTTGAGGGATAAGAAATGCAATCATAAAAGCTATTTTTTTTTTTTTTTTCTTCCCTATATTTATGTATATGACTTTATAATCTTAAGTTTCATTTAAGATTCCCTGAGATAAGAAAAAATGATATAAATTGAATTTTGCTTTTAATCAAATCGCTCAAGATTTTATAATAATTCAATGAAATATTCCTTTTAAATTAAATTTATCCTTCTCTTTTTTTTTCCATTTAGCATGTACTATGATCCATTCTTAGCCGCAGCCGCTGCAACAGCTGATCCAAATCTTCGCTTCCAGGTAATTATTTCATAAAAGTTTTTAAGGAGTATTATGATATTATTATAAAGTAAACATAAATAATAAATTTAACGAATGTGAACTATAACATACATATTTGTACTTAAAGTTAGTGTATTGTTATTTTTTTTTGTTTTAAATTGTAGTAGAGTTGATATATTATTTTTTAGAATTAGGTCCTTTCGTCCTGTTTTAATTTGTGTATATATACGTATAAGAAAAAGAAAACAAACAAAACGAATTTCCATGAAAAACAAAAAATAAATATTTCTTTCAGGCAGCCAAACCGGTCACGGAGGTACCCGCACAGCCAACAATCTTAAATGTAATTTTAAATATTTGTTTACAAAAAAACTTTTTAATTAATGAATATATATATTTTTTTTTTTAAATTTAACTGTATAAATAAATATACATACTTAGTTTAATTTTGCTTTGAAATTGGTAGTTCTCAAAATCGGATACTATAGGAACTTGATAAAATTTAATTTTCTAACTAATAACTAATTATTTTTTTTTATCACTAAAATAAAAATTTTAAATATCTTTATTAGATTTTGGCATTGATGGTGAATACGGGCTAGTTTATTTTTTTTTATGTCTCATCATAGTTTTGTTTTTATTTTAATTGTGTTTCTATGACTTAACTGTATGTGAAATTAAAAAAATCATCATCAGCCATCATAAATCATTCATAAAAAGTTATATATATAAATATACATATCTATAATATACTTATAATTATTAATACAAACTTCTTGTTTTTTGGTTGTGGTTTTAAAACTAGTGCAACTTTTAAACAAATGGATAAATACAAAAAAAAAAATAAAACTGAATTTAAATAGTAATCTTAGTTTTATAATTCCTACTTTAAATTGTATATTTTTTAGAGAATGATCCATAAAATAAAGTAGACACTTTTTTAACTATCCTTTTTTAATATATAAATATTTATATACTTAGCTTTTCGTTATACCTACATTCATATACTATATAATACATTTCTATTACACCCAGATTTAATATTTGTTTACAAAGTAAAAATTATTCGACGGTCTGATTTGATTTTGCTTTACACAATAACTTCAATAAATGGGTCTTCTTTGAAAAAAAAAGATAAATAAAATTAACAAATTAAAAATGAGTATGCCGGTGACCTGTGAACTAACAGCCCTTATGGCGTAGACACATAGCTTTTTGTTTGTGATAAAAGTTTTTTAATTCTCCTTTTTTTTTTACTGCATTATCAGCAGAACGTTATAATAAAATAATTTCCATAAAATTATGAAAAACTGCAATCGAGGCTACGGAAGAAGTTTTTTTTTTTTTTTTGCTTTATTTTCCTTTTTTGTTTAATTTTATTCAACTAAATTTGCAAGAGTGCATCCCTGCCACATGTGGTATAAAATTAAATACACTTGCACACACATTTATGTATCCGTCAGCTTTGTAATTTGAGTTTTATCCCTGAGATATTTTATACAAACATACATACAGTGCTATCCAAAAGTATAACCGCACTCAAATAATATAAATAAATAATAATATCAAAATAAATTGATAAACAAGTAATTAGAGCAAGCGAAAACTTCCCGTTATTCTCTTTTGAGATTTCCAGGAATTAAAAACTGTTTTATCTAGCTTGCAAAAGTAAAACCGCATTACGTTTTTCTTAGTTTTTTTATTTTGGCTTATTGTTTTTACAAAAATTAGTATTGGATCTTATTTCCCCCTTTTTCGATTATTTTAAAAATCCTGTTGGACATACTCTCAACTAATTTTTTTAATAATGAATCTTCTAAGGAGTTCCATGTATCCATAATTGATTCTCGGAGCTCGGCAACGTTGGAGAATTGGCGATTATGGGCATAAACTCGCCGTGTCATGATTCCCCAAAGATTTTCTATTGGGTTACAATCCGGAGACCGTGCCGGCCAGTCCATCAATCTGATGTTTTGGGCTTGAAACCATTCCAAACGTTGACGACTGACGTGAATCGGTTCATTATCTTGCTGGAAGACATGAGGAAATCGACGATATCGCCTTAAATATGGTACCAAATTTTCTTGGAGAAGCTGGTTATAGGTTGTACTATTCATTTTTGTGGATGTAAAGGCAAGTGAAACCTTACCACGAGCACAGAAAGCACCCCATACCATACAACTTCGACCCCCGAAGTTTCTCTTAGAAAAATACTTTGGTTCCTTTCGTAAATCGTGCCAATATCCATTAAAGCCGTCTGGTCCATCAAGATTAAATTTCTTTTCGTCACTAAAAATAATCTAAAAACAAAAACATTGTGATAGATTAAGGCATTTCAAATTGGAAAAAAGAGTAAATTTCATCACAATTTTAATTACAGTATTCCAGTTACGATCCATATTTTGACGACCGAATTCAACTCTTTTCTGTTTATGGGCTGCTGTTAGACAAGAAGCCGGCACCATTTTGCTTCGGAAAATTATTCCGCTTCGTTTTATAGTGCGCGAAACTGTCGAAATCGAAACATCTAAGTCCAATTCATTCCGAATTTCCAGCAAAGAACGCATCGAATTGGACGAAGCGTTTATTATTCTCCTTTGATCGCGTCTTGTAAGCTTCTGAGGACGCCCAGGTCGGATTTTTGTGCCATAAGACTCCGGATCTTGTAAGAAATTTCGAACTAAAATTTTTCGAATTTAAAATTTTTCTTGCAATCGCTCTAAATCCGAAACTAGTCTCGCGAAAGGCTTGAATTTTTCCTTTTTCAATTTCCGTTAAATGCGTACCACGTGGCATCATTGTTTGTCAAATCACGATTCATAACTGAGTGAAAATGCTGAGAAATTGCAGCCATATGCAATGCGGTTTTACTTTTGCAAGCTAAAAAAACCGTTTTTTATTTCTAGAAATCTCAAAAGAGAATAACGGGACTTTTTTGCTATTTCTAATTACTTGTTTATCAATTCCACAAAATAAAAAAATTATAAGGGCCGTCTATCCGTTTGAGTTTTCCTGGAAAATGCTTTTACTGAGTGCGGTTATACTTTTGGATGGCACTGTATTTATGCAGTGATGTCAGTAATGGGAACTCTTCACTTTGGTTGAATTAAAAGTGATTGCAGTACCTACAGTTATTACCGGAACATAAAATAGACAGTTCCATTTTCTTAACTAAGCTTATGATTATTTTTCGAGTAAATTAAATGAATGCAGATATTTTCATAAAACATTTTTTTTATATTTTTTTATATGAATATATGTATGTATATTGCTACAGGGTTTCTTTCTTTAAACTACTGCCACTAGCAGCTGACATAGGTTCAGTGGCGTGGCGCCCATATAACACGATTCCCATCGAGTTACCCTTTGAAATTCTGCCTTACAACATTCATCCATGGATATTAAATAACGAAGTGAAGTGTGAAGTTTATTGAGCAAGTCATGAAGGTTTTTCCTTAAAAAATTTAGTTTATGTTCAATGTACATATTTTATTGTAAAATTAAACTTTTATGACCCTACACAATTTTGTAAATTGTGGAAAGCAAATCTGCAATAAGCGATATAGGCAATTAAAGGTAGACATTTATAATTTAGTTAGCTACCTTTTCGGGTGATTAATTTTTCTTCGACTTACCATTTTAAATCATCCACTCCACGCCACTGATAGGTATGTAGTTAGGTGAAGTGATACTTTGAACTTGCTTGTCTCCAGCTTTTCCATATTCATATACTGTTTAGACTTTAGAGTACCACATGGAATCATGGGAAATTGCGGCAGAATACCGACTTTATTTTTCTCCGATTAATCTTTTGATGTCCATAATTTAAATGAAATCTCAGAACACGTTAAGATTTTCGAGATATTTCAGTTTAGATGCCAAAAAATAAAAAGAGTTTTGCTTTATATTTCACATCACTTCACAATTTTCTAAGTCTTTTGAGAAATGCAATGGCTCAAATAAACTTTCAAAAATTACTCTATTATGACTTTCCAAAAAAATAATTGGGTAGTTTAAAAGGGGTGAGATAACACACTCGCAGTGTAGACTGCCAGGCTTTCGCACCATCATATGAATGAATGAATATTAATAGTACATATTCTACTTATTATAAGTAAAAACTTGGTGGTAGCTCACTCAAATTGTTGTTGTTTCAATTAAATTTTCAATATTTTAGTAGTTTTGTTTTAAAGCTGAGGGAATTAAATAAACAATTTAAAACAAAATTGTTTTAAATTCATGTTTTTAATTTTATTTTTCAATATTATGTTCAAAATTACATCAACTTGATTAAATTGTGTACGAAATTAAAATTTTGTAATTATAGTTTATACCAAATTTCGGATAAAGTACACAAACAGATCTGACCAAAACTGTCAACAAATATTTGCTGTCAGATTGTGTTTATACTTTTTATTTAAAAATTATTTATTTTTAGGTGGAACCTTGTTAATAAAGTGTTAATATAAACCAATTTAAATACATTTCTCGCAAAATTCTACTCGAGTTCAGGGCTTTCAAAATATTCAGAAAATTGAAGTAAGGCAGTTTGGTTTGTTGCAAAAATATGTTGTCCTCTAACGAAAACAAGAAATATTTTCCCATTTCCGATCCATTAAAGTTTACCAAAAAAAAGATTTTTTTTTTAATAAGAACATTTTTTTTTTAAAATTAAACTTAGTTAAAGTTACAAACGGTGAATTTTATTGGTAATTCATAGCTAACGCAGCAATACAAGTTCAATAAAACACTTTATCCACTTTTATGTCCACTACTTATTTCTGTGGCTGTGTTCACACTCTTTTGTAAGTGAAATAAAAAATCTAAATTACCGGCATTTGAGTTTCAAGTCCAGACTCTTTGTCCACTTTTATATTCACTAATTTATTGGCTTATTGATCGGCCATTTTTGGTTTTTGTTATTGTTAACATATGGAAATTTTGCTACATCTAATGTTATTGTTGGTGAACGGACCTAATAAAAAAATTACCACTGGATCGCACGACCTTGCTCTTGTGTTTTAAATGGCTTGGAATTTAAAAAAATGTATATTCTAGGGGGATTTATACAAGTAATTAATAATAACTCGCAGATCCCAACGAACGTTGTATTGCCCTACTTCTTGTATGTAATTAGCACTGATCTCTATAATACACTGGATAGTGGATTCCCTACAAAGTATAACAGTTTTTCTACTTCCAATTGAAGATGACAAATACGTAGGCAACTCAACACTTTAGGTATGTTTAGTGAGGCTGAGAAGGCCAGTTCAAGTTGTTGAGATCTCAAAAATTCTACTACAACCGAAGAGGGGCAAAAACCAAAGTGGAAGTTCTAAGAAAAAAAAGCAAAAGAACCATCACTTGTTTGTAAATTTGATTTTTTGTAATTTAAAATAATTGTAAAAGTGAATTTAAAATATTTTAGTTGCAATTTTGTAAAAAAATTTGCATTTCATTATGTTATACAGTTATACCGTTATACAAAAAAAATAGGCAACTCAACATTATAACAATTCTCAAATGGCATCAACTTTCTTGTATGGATGCGCTATCCAGTGTATTTAGAGATCAGTGGTAATTAGGGGTGTTACAAATCCAACAAAAAGAATCCCCATCCAATCAATTTTGATGATGTTCAGCCGATTAATGCGCGTGCGAACAAAAAACTAATTCAGAAAGTTTGAAATTTCAAGATATTTTCACGATTTTCCTTCTTTTTCGGTTTAATTTTCTAATTTTCGGTCGAATTTTCGGCTCCGTTGTGTGTCCAACAAAAAATCCCCAACCAAATCGGATTTAATAAAATTGTAATAATTCTGTTTTACCAATATCCATAGCAACAATTTATTGTATACAGCACCAAATGTTAAATTATGTAAGAACATTAAACAGAAATTTCAAAGACAGCGGTATTAATTTGGGAAAAAGAGTTTAAATTTTCTAATGAACTGCTATTTTGGAAACTCCAAATAGAATCATGATCATTTCAGTTCGAAAGCAAAATCAAATCAACCGTTAATCTATCCTAAATATTTCTGTTCTCCTATTCCGAACACAGACATCCGGTAATTCTTGTTTTTTTTTTCGTTTTGTTTTTGTAACCGAAATATTGATATTTAATTTTTTTCAAAAATTTTTAAAAACTTATATCGTACAATTATAAAAAAAATTGATTAAGTATGAAAACGGTTAAAAAACAATTATTCGAAATTCAAATTACAGCGCCGCACAGTGACAACGTTAAACAGTAATCCACATTCGATCAACCGCATCCAGGTTCCTCAAAATGTTTTGGTAACCAAATTAAAACATAACCTACGAGTTGTTTTTTTTTTTTTGTTGTTGTTCTTGTTTGGTTTTGTAATTTTGTTTGATCAATGTATCTAAATCGTGTAAATTAACAGCAACAGTTTGAATATCTTTTTTACATTTTCAGTTTAAGTGTTATTCTTAAATAAAATTTTAATTGGTAGTTTTGGATGTTTTTTTTTTTTTTGCAAGAAGGTAGTATGTGTGTGTTTCTAGTTTGATAGGATGTGTGAATGAACAAATTACATGAATACAAATTTTTGTAGACTAAATGCTTTGGTATGAATTAAATTTACATTTTTCCCTGTATAAAATAACGTTATAAATAGGTTTATAGAATTTATGAAAGATAACCTCTCCTTAAAATATAAGCAAAATATAAAAAGCCCTGGAGTGTTTTTCTCTTGGAAAATTTATAGAAATAAATTTCCGGCAGAGTTTTTCAATTGTATCTCAGAGAAATAGCAGAAAAACACTCTTCCTGACTTTTGTTCGTTATTGTTGTTGTTGGTTTTCATTGTGTATAGAGCTCAAGTTGTTAATTTCCTGTTTTTCCCAGTTTCTGTTTTTTTTTTTTTTTTTTGAGGTAAAGCGTGTGTGTTGTTTTTTTTTTTTTTTTGTTAATAGTGAATATTTTTCATAGCATGCACGTTTACAAAAAAAAGTACAATAATATGAACTCGTGCAGCGGTTTTGGTTCCTTTGACTGCTCTTGCAATTTCGTTTATACATACATTTATACCTTCACGCTATGTCCTTTGTGTTGTTGCATAGTGTGGAACATGTTTTATTGTTTGTATTTTTTTTTTAGAATTCCTTTTATTATTGTTTTTTCATTCCCTTGCAAAACAAAAAAGAAAGGAAGAATCGTTTGACTATCACATTACTTTTCCTATATTTTTTCTCTCACCCACTGTAGTTTCATTTTCCATTAAAATGCTATATATTCGATACGCCAAACCAAAGAAATAACAAACAACCGACAAATAAATTTAATTTAAAAAAATATAAAAGTAAAATTTAGAAAACAATTTTTTTCTTTGTGTAAATAGGCAACAGCACCACTGTTAAAAACGCCTCTATCACAGGCTCAACAAGCGTATACAGCAGCAACCACATATACGGCGGTAGCAGCACGCGCGTACAACGCTGCCGCTGCAGCAGCTGCACAGCCCGCTTTGGCTGGCTATGCCACAGTTGCGGGGTAAGTTAGAGAAATAAATTTTGAAGTGCAAATAGAAATTGATACTTCTTGATTGATAGAGAATTATTGTTTTTCTTGTAGTTGGGGGTGATTTTATTAGTATTCTTTCGTTAATTATAAAAGAAAAGAAGTGCCTAATTATTCAAAACAAAAAAAAAATCAAATTTAATCAGAAATTACTTCTAGAAAGGTCAAAATGTGGTACCTAGCAGATGACAGAGACAGAAACTCTCATAACAACGAGCTAATATTATATTCGTCACTTAAAAAAAAAATCTATTACATCGGTCTGTCGGTAGTAGGTCTGTTCGGTAACTTGAAATTTATTACAATTTTTGTCAAAGTTTTTTCCAATGTTTTCTGACAGCAAATTTGTGAAAGGTTACAACAAAATTAAATTAACCATGCATGTTCATTCGAGCCCTTTCCACCAAATTATCGTAATACAACGTTTTCACTGCAAGTTAATCTCGTTTAGATTTCATAAATCCCAAATAGTCTTTTCACCAGAAAAAAAAATTAAAAAATAGATTAATTTTGACAGAACCTTTCAAAATGCAGATGGTGGGTCATTTTTCTAATGAAGTGGAAGTGAGATGGCAAGTTTGCTTTAGCAGCATGTATTGCGCTGAATAGGGGAATGAATAGGTCTGTTCGAATTTTACCTATGAAGATTTAAATGAGATTTATTTTAAATCTTGATTTGAGGAGATTAAAATTTGTATGGTAAATCGCGGGATTTGTAAAGAGATTTGTGGTAAATCTACCTAAATCTCGGTTTAGTTGTCGGTGAAAACGTAGTATATTGCGACAAAAATAAAAAGTATCTTAAGCGACATTTTGTTTTTTGTTTGCTCGGCAACGAAACCAACTAGGTCCAATTTCAGCATTGAACATTATTAGCAATACTGTTATTGACAGATGAAAAAATGTGCGATTGCTTTTAATGCACCAGAAAAAAAACGAATTTGGCGGAAAGGGGTCGATATGTAACCTATTAAGTTCTGAGAGTTTTCAGGTATTTCATTAATTTGTACAAGACTTTGCTGGAGAGATTCCATAACATTGCTGTCGCAAAACAGAATTTTTTTTCTGCTCGAGATGTTCAGTTGTACTTTTTCAGCCATCAATTTACATGAACTTGCTTTAATTCCTTTCAAAAATAATTAAAAATTACAAAACAATTACATAGTTACATTTGAAAAGGTGTTTTTCATTCATTTTGGTTATTGTAGATTTGGACGTCAGACTTTCACGAAAACACTAAACTAATTCCAAAGTATGTCTAACTTTAGACAGCTGTCCAACTCCAAAATCGTACTAATAAACATTTCCATCGGTTGTCCAACTTAGACACCGAAATCGGCTGTCCAAACCTATTGTAAAGTCGGCACGTTCAATGAACAAAGTAAGGCAATTTTTTTGTTGCTAAACGAAAAGTTATGTAGAAATGAAAGAAATGTCCCTTGAACGTAGCCAAAAAGTCGGCTTAATTCATTAATTCACTCGAGAATGAATTATTCTAGGTATGTCACGGGCAATATGAGGTCGTATTTAGACAGCTGCTGGAATGTGATTATTAATAATGAGTTGTCCAAATATTTAGACAGTGGCTAGCTGGACAACTGTCCAAGAGTGTTCTAAAAAAATCTAATTAATACGACTGCATTACTTTAAGTTTTTTTAAAGAGGATAACCCTTAACCGAAGAAAAGTACTTTCAGATGAGAAAATATTTGAAGTCGCTTCTTTAACAGATAAAAAATGAGTACTATCTCCTTTTTAAGCGACTCAATATTAGTCTAAAAAATGTTTTTATTAAGGTTATTTGAGGCCATGACAATCAGAGTGGCCTAACTGATTTTTGAACTCATTTTTAAAAAAAGCGAAAACGAATGTTTATCATAACAAAAACTACCGTTTATGAAACAGTTATGTATGGACTCCATCAATAGCTGTAACTGTTTCAAAAGAGACAATTTCTTACTAAAACAAATATTAGTTTTTATCATTTTAAAAATAAGTTAAAAAATCAGTTGAGCCACTCTGCTTCTCATGGCCTCATTTGATGAACCAAAAATTTAAAAACTATTGTTACTTTCTTGCTCTCGGTAATTTATACAAAGAAACGTCAAATTATCTTTAAAAGAACACTTGATTAGCGTTTGGAACTTTTAGGTTTTCCTTCTTCAATTCAGATTATACGTAAATTATGTAGTTGTTTCTTTATAATTTATAAAATAGTGTCATTCGTTGCTGTATTGAATGGCTTAAATTTGAATTTTTAAGTTGGGCTTATACACCATAAAACATTTCGCAGTTGTTGAAACAACAATTCCCCAAGGTAAAACGTATGGAATATCCAAACGCCAAAAGCGATATTTTATTTCAGATTAGATAATTTGACGGATATAAAACGAAAGATGCGAAATACTCAACCTCAAATTTTGCTAACATAACGTCTCGGTTTGAATTCAATAACAACCTAAAGTTATGGAGATTTATGATGTTTATTTAGGTACATAAGATTTTCATTTTACTGAATATAGTTAGAAAAAAGTTTTTTTTTTTTATTCTCATTAAATTTTAAAAACTATTTATCCTAACGAGACAATTTTGAAAATCTGCTTCGCTGACTGCTGCCGATGATATATATGTGTATATGTATATTTTCCTTAAACATTTTGTCTTACCATCATTTTCAGCTTTTTTATTTCTTTTAGTATTTTATAAAATTTTCACAAAAAAATTTAAATATTTAAAATAAAAATTCTTATAATTTTAATATTTTATAACTTTTGATTATACTTCTTTGTAATTTATATATTTTTTTTTTCATTGGAAATGAAAATCGTTATTTATCTTCACAGAAAAATAAATCGGATTAATTCTCAGATCGTCGATCGAGACAATAAATACCCAGATATATCAAGACTTTTTCTCAAGATTCAAACCATTCAAGAAAATTCAATTAATCAAGAAATATCAATCGAATTTTCCATAATTTATGACGAAATAATTAAAAAACTAACAAATTCTTATATTTTTAATTAATAAATAATAGCTATGCAAGAGAATATGCCGATCCATACTTGGGACATGGAATTGGACCAGTACCTGGATATGGGGTAATAATTATTATAAATTTATATTTATTGTATTAATGATATTAAATTAATATTTTTCCTTACAGGCACAAATGTATCGTGGAGGATACAATCGTTTCACGCCATACTAAGCATACACACACTAAAATATCTATCTAAATCAACACACTAAAATACTCATCATCTATAACTAAATACTCAGCATAGAAATCTAAGGACAACTCATATATTTTGAAGAAATTAAAAAAAAATATATCCTTTTTCCAACACAAAATATTTCCCACACACAATTTACAAGAAGAAAAATAATCAACATTTTTGCCATGACCCAGAAGAAAATGAAATAATATTGATTGTAAGAAGGAGTATTAAACCAAAAAACAAAAAAGAAGAGAAAAGATTTGATTAAAAATACAACTTTTATCCTCAAAAAAAGTTATAAAAAAAAAACAAACAGAATGATGCGATCAAACAATATCTATGACTAGATTATTATTAAAGCAAAATAGCTAAAAACATAAGTTTTATCTTATCTTATTTTGACTGCGTAATTATAAAACAAACAAAATTAACACGTGTAAAAAGCAACAAATTTACTAGCAAAGCCAAAAGTATAATGCAGTGTCAGTTATATTTTGTTTTCTTTCTTATTATTAATTTTATTTAAGATTTAGTTTAAAATAATCACACAAATATTCTTGTAAAGCACAAGATAGTCATTTTTATATTTTACTCATAACTCTTATTATTATAAAAATATAAAGTTAAGTTTGGAACAAACATCTACAAAAAAATGTCATTTTATATTTTATCTATATATATATAAAAAACAAACAAAATCTGAGATTAAAACTACATACTTTATTTCTTATGAAAAGCAATAATAATTGAGAATTTCAGAGCACAATATTTTTGTTTATTTTATTATTTTATTTTCGAAATAATTTAAAGTAAATTTTTTTGTTTGTTAGTTTTATTTTTTTCCTTCTACATTTTATTTTAGTTTTCTTTATTAATGGCAGCTTAAATTTGAAGTCAATTTTGAATTAGTTTTATAACCATGACAAACGAAAAAAAAATCATTTATTTTATTTTACTATTTTATTATTATGTATTATTTATAAAAATAAATATTACAATACTCAAAAGCTGAACTTATGCTCAAATTAAAATTTATTGTAATAAAATTATAGAAAACAAATACATATAAAATATATACGCACACCTTTAAATTTTGTGTGTTTGTTGTTTTTTTTTTTTTTCTAAAGTTCTTTCTTTTGAAAAGAGTATAATATGTGCGATTCAGTTGGTCATATGGACAAAGTTTAAATATTTTCAGAAGCCTTGCAATTTTTGGTGTTTATTTGCATAAATGGGTTAAGGTCATGGCTTAAAACAGTAAATTTTTAAACATAAACAAAGAGTTTATAATATTTGAGCTAAAATCTAAGGATTGATTCAGTAAATGAAGATATAAATTTGGTTCCTTTATTCGTAATTCTAGCTGTTTAATTTTCCAGCAACCATTTTCATACATGAGCTTTTGTCAGAAATATCCATCGTCTAACGACTAAGTTGAATATTAAATGTCATTGTATCAAGTTGATGTGAGAAATACTGCAGCAGAAGTAAAAAATGCACCTTCGTACCGAATTCTCTATCATTTTTTGGTGTAAAACTTTATTAATATGCAGAAGTGTTCCTTAGTCTGATAGCTGGTTCGACAAAGTTAAATTTGTTTATTGTCATTGACTCACAAAAGTCTTTTTTGACAATTTGCATCATGCTTCTCAATTAAATTGCATTAACCTGCATTCGCATTGGCTTTCAAAAACAAGTTGATTCAGTTATTCGAAAACAAAAAAATTGCACCCGAGTTTAAAATTTGCTCGTAGATTGGGTCAATAGATTGTTTTCTAATTATTGTAAATAATCTATTTCTATCACAAATTCTTAAATTCGTAAGACCATCTGCAACTTAGTTTTAAAGTTTTTGTTAATAGGATAGCTTATTTGTTAAGCTTTACTTAAAAATCCTTTTAAAAATTGTTGGGTTTAATATTCTTCTGAAGAAGTTACAGTGTACAGTGCCCAAAGGCATAACTTTAGTCCAAAAGCTGCCTTACGCATTTGGTTCGGTTTTAAAATATTTGACATATTTTCAGCTGAGTTTGCTTAAAAATAAAAATAAATAAATTTCGTGGCGCGACAGCTCGAAAAAATGAATTGTTGTTTCTCGAGTCTAAATAGTTACTCTAAAGAATCAATCAAGTACCTCACAATTATCAATAATACCAACTTTGCAGAAACTTGCACTTCAACTTTTTCATCAAATATTCATTTTTTTCTTTCTTACATGGCTATTAAGGATGACAATACAACTAGGTTAAGTTTTCTCTATAAAATTTTGACTCAACTGAAATTTTGAGTCTTCAAAAATACGAACAAGTTTGTGTGGTTTTCTTAAGGCTCCTCAACGCTCGTAGAGACATTTAAATTAAGGTCGAATTTTTGCAGAGACAACTCAATACAGTTGAGTTGTCATACATAACAGGCACATTAGAACTGTATGAAAGCATCTCCATCTCATTCATGCAAATAAATATTGTCCTAATTAAGGTTTATGGAAATTTTAAAATATCGTTTGTGTCTAATCAAACAGGCCGCAGTGTAATATTTATACTTAAAACTATATTATTCATTAAAAGAAAGAAAATTTAATATACTCACTCAGGAAGAGTATTTTTTTTGCACAAAATGAGGACTCACAAAGAAAGACAGAATATAAGCTTATAAAAGGAATATTAAAAGAAAATAAACAAGTTAAAAAAAAAAAATAAATCAAAAAAAAAAATCTCTAAAATGTAGTTTTAAAAAAAAAATAATAATATGATCAACATTTTAAAATCACTCTGACTATTTTTGTCACATTGAAATGAGTATAAATACTAGAATTTTAGTACATAACGCATAATATTAACTTAGTTCATTAAAAAAAATTATATAATAAAAATATTAAAAGTAAAAAGAACCTATTTCTACATCTATTTGTTTGATGTAGTGTTTGCTCAAAATAAATATTTTTAAAAATAATAATTATTAGCATAAAAACTAAAAAAAAAAAACAAAAATATAATATAATTATATTTTAATCGGATAATATAATTCTGTCCTCTTCAATTATAAATATACAAAATAAAATAAAGATTATTAATTTCCAAAATTTAATTTATAATAAAATAAAAACCGCACATTTTCACGAATTTTCGCGCACATGACAAAAAAATAAATCTAATATTAAAATTGTATATCAATATATATTTTCACTCTTCACAACTCGAGTGAATTTATTTTAAATAAATATATTATATTTTGAGTAGTTGTTAGCAATAAAATATAAAAATAAAAAAAAAATATAAATATAAATACTCTTTTTAAAAATACATATATATATAAAGCCAAAGGATTACTTTTAAATATTTTTTTTTATTTTCTGTGTAGTTGATATATCGTTTTTAAATAGTTGTGTTTTTATGCTTTTAAGTGTTTAGAGTTTAGTAAGAAGTAATAATATTCTTAATTGCGCAAATCATTAAAACAATAAAAAATTAAATATTTTTGAACATACAAAAATCCAAAAATTGCCAAATGTATAGCTTTTGAAGAGAAAAAAAAACTAGAAAAAAATTGAAAAAAAAAAACTAGCGTATACCAATAAAAATATAACGCACTAAGCAATAGATGGTAGTGTATATCATTTTTCTGAAAGAACTTTTAAGTAAACTTGTGTAATTTACTTGATCAAACAAAATATAGTTCTCCCCTAAAAATATGTATTTTTGTCTTCTTGTAAAAAAAAAAAAAAAAAAACAATTTAAGAAATAATAAACAGTGCATTGACCGAATTTCACTGCAGCTATAAATTTTAAATATATTTTTTTGTTTCTAAATTACCAGCTATCTTTAAAATAAAATTCAAGCCCTAAGTATAGCAATGCTATACTTAAATTCTTAATTAAAACAAACAACAAAATATCGTATCTACTTTTAAGCTTAGTGGTAAATAAATTTTAAAATCATAAATATTTTGTAGAGTGAATAATGACAACTATGAAAACCAGTTTAAAAACAAAATCAAACACAGAAAATCCATAATTAAAAAAAATGGGAGACACAAATAAAAAATCTTTAAAACAAAAAATCAGACACAAAAATATATAATACACACACGTTTTTAAATAAATAAGATAAACAATTTAAGTATAAAATGTGCCAAATTGTACGATGTATCCATTAAACTATTATTAAAAGAAAAGAAAAAAAAAATATAATCATATAAATAATGTATGTATGATTTTTGGAAAAAAGAAAAAAAAATCTCTTCCTTACAAAGAAAATTCAAAAAATTCACAGGTAAATCACACAAATAAGAAAAAATTAAAAAGAACATAAGTTCTTGTTTCTGTTAATTTATTTTTTACCAATATAACAATATGTATGTAAATAGCTGATATTTTAAATTTAAATAAAACTCAAATCAAGCCCACATGCCATTTGAACGGAAAAATAATTTTTAATTTTTTTTTGTATTCAATAAGAAATACTTTAAAATATCTACGTTTAGTTTCTATGATAAAAAGAGAAAAGCAACCAAGAAAAACCATCGCGCTAAAGTCAGAAGAAGAAAAAAACACCGCATTAAGAAATTATATAGGAAATCATATACACTTAATAAAAATATATATATTTACCGATATACAAACAAATATATTTAAAAACAAAAATATTTTAATAGAAACAACATCACAATTCAAAAACAAAAAGTATTACGAACAAAAGAGAACCGCGACAAACACAACAATACACATTTACAACACACGCAAAATAAATCACAAATTTTCTTAAGTTTATTATTTCAACAAGAACAACAACAAATTTAAAATACCTAACAGGAATAAACAAATAAAACTGAAACATAATTAAGGGGAATTTCTTTTGTTTTTGTTTTTATTTAACAAAATATGAAATTAAATTTAAACAAAAAAGTATATATATATTCTTAAAAAAAAAACTTAGTATTGGTTATATCAATTTTCAATTTGTAAGGTTGTGAACTGTGAGAAATACAAAAACAAAAACAAGAAAACAAAATAAATAAAGATAAACAAGAAAACGTCTCTTAAAAATTCCAGAAATAATGTTTTGTGTTTTATTTATTGAAGATTTTTTTTTCATCAAAATGTTTGCTGCCGTAGTCATCACCTCGAAATTATGGTCCATAGATCCTATTTTTCCAACGACTAATTGAACTTTTTAAAATTTCCAGAAGGTACATAGCTCTGTAACTACAATCATGTAGCTCGAAAATAAGTTGGCAGTTCGAAAGGCTCCCTCAGAATTAGACGATTGTACTCTATTCAGCAAAATATTTTCAGTACAGGGAAGATAGGATGTTTTTCTCTCATTCTGGATGAATTGCCTTGAACGAATAGGTACACCTGTTCCTATTTAAAGCTCTCACAGGATTTCCGTCAGAGTTTGCATCATAAATTTATTGCTTCTAATCGGAATTTATAAAAAGCTTCAGAAAGGAACACCGACCGGGTATCCACCGGAAATGTTAACCATCTTTAACTTTTGATAGAAAAGAAAGACGGATAGTGTGCCATAAAATGTTGTTTGAGTGTCTTCATAGCTTACTATTTTATTTATCTAAAAATTTCACAGGGTAAAGTTGTAAAATGCATTATCGCATTAGAAGCACTTAAAGAATTGATTTATTGTTAATTTTGTTTAAAACCACAAACACCAAAAAAAGAAAAAGAAAATGAAACAAGTCCAGAAATGTCAAACGAGAAAGCGAGAATGTTTTTATAATATGCTATTAAGTAGCCTCCATTAGCAATTTTCATAGCAATACGGTATTCTATTAAATAATTCTTATGGAGCCACCATGTAACAAACCCGAAAGCTCTTTGATAAACCATTTAAAAAGCTCTAAAGATTTGGCGTATTTTCCCTTTAACCCTTCAAGCAAATTCACTGGTGCGCGCCTGGCCTGAGTGTACAAATAAAAAAATAAAATGTAATACCAGATAATTGTGACGAAACTCAGTACCTTGTCTCAGAATTCTGGCTTTAAAAAAAGCATAGCATGACATTGTAAGTGTTGCCCACCTCCCATATGATTTTTTTCTTGACTCAACCTACACGCTCTAGCTATTTGTCACACCTTATGTGAATCACCCTGTATATCTGGAGCGATTGAGTGTGACAATTTAACAAAAAAGAGACAGTAACTGTATTTTAAATCAATTGTTGTACATTATGTAATAGCACATAAGTCATGTTCGCAATTCTTTTTTATGGTACCTGGTACCTACGTAGGTACCATTGAAAGCAATAATTAGTTGGTTGGGAGATTTCATCATTGAATATGACTGTGACGCTGGAAAAAAATGTTGTCACTATTATTACATAAAGAATGTTTAAAATCATTGGCCATTCAAGAAACACCCTTTTTTAAGTTGACACACTTTGTAATAGCTGGTTTGAGTCTTTACTACAAGCATTTTTTTATGGTTGCTAGTTAGTGCATACACGAATCACTTATGTCGAATTCCTTTTAAGAAAAAAGTCGATTTGTTTAAAAGAAAAAATCGACTTTTCTGGACAAATCCCTTGTATTAAAAGAAAAAATTCGATTCTGTTTAGAAAAAAATCGAATTTTTTTGGAGTAGCGAAGACGTAGTTCTTTTTTTTTCTCTTTTATTCTATTTTCTTATAAAAAATTGAGCAATATTTTTCGTTCATTTCGTTCATGTTTGTAAATTGTATTTATATTAATTGATGAAAATAAAAGTATCTTCAAATGAAAAAAAGCTTTGTTTGTTTGTTGTAGGTAAACTCGATTGGAGACACTTTGAATGAAAAAAGCTTTATTGTATGTAGAAGGTATAGAGCTCAATTGGGGAAGTACTTTTTTTTGCGATTCATTTTGGATACGTTTTGGTCTCGGTTTTCGCTGAGTATGGTGTCCTCTCACACTCAAAATACATGCGCAAGTGGGTCAGTGGTGATTCTAATTTCCATACTAATTTGAGCCGACAAACGTAGTTTTGCGGATCCGTATTTGGATCCGTGTGCGGAGTCCATCATAGGTTTTTGACTACGTGTGCGAATCCAAAACGGGTTTTGTTCATAAAACGTCACTTAAGCCGCATTAAAGGCTCTCCTAAACCAACGCGAATATTCGGCGCGACGAACGAAAACAACAATAGGTCTGTTTGGTTACTTTTGTAGCACAAAGTTGAAAATCGGTCAAATTTCTAAAAGAAGAGAAAAATTCTTTCAAAGAGAGTAAAACCTGCCACAAAGTTAACAAACGCCTTGTTGCAGTTTGTATTTGAAACGTGCGTTTCGAAATTAAAATTTCATCTTCGCGCCTGAAGATAAATTTTAATTTCGAAACGCGTCCCCAAATAAATTATAAACATAAGTTGTGACAGTTTTATTTATAAATAATAAAGCATTAAATATTTAAATAATTTTAATATTTTTATTTTTTATTTCATTCATAGAAGGTATGCTCATATAACACACACCCTAAACGCCATCTTTGGATTTTTGTGACGTCATAATCATCGTTTTGTATTATATTTTCTTTCTTAAAGGCTCTTCCAAACCAACCAGATTAACTATTGTTAACTCTGGTCGTTCCTAACTATATGGCACATCAACTTTTATTTTTGACACATTAACAATAGTTATGCCACATTTACATGAGTGACAAATTTGCCATTATTTCTGCCATAAAAGTGACAAAATAATGAATAAAATCAATGCCTTAATGACACTCATTTACACGAAGTCAAATAATGGCGCACTTATAACCTGGCATTATAATGACAGGAAATGAGCAAGTTCATTCTCTATTTTGCATTGCTATTATTTTCAAAATGATGTCAGCATTCATTTACACGATGTCAGTATAAAGTCTACAAGTCTACTACATTGGCCACTTTTTGCAAAATTACAAAAGTAAAAATATTTTTTTTCCCGCTAGCGCAATTGTTTTGTGAAAAAGAATGTATACAATTCTTTTTAAACCAAAATTTAAGCTTCCTGCATCATTTTTATAAGTTTTCCAGTGAAAAAAACTATCCCAAAATGAGTTTGAAAATTTTTACGTTTGTACTTTTTCACTTTTTTGTCTTATGTAGTTAAGCCTTAAGCTTAGTACGCAGATCGCGCTAAAATTTATCTTCCATACAAAATTCCACCAAAGATAAATTTTAGCGAGGACATTTAGCTAGACAGTACGCAGTTCACGCGCTAAATTTAAAAAGTTTCCACTTAATTTAGCACGCGAAATAATGCTCAACGCATTCTTTCACAGATAAATTTTGACATTTGTGCTCTTAGCAAACGATTGTAGAGATAGGAATTGTAGAGATAAAATTTAGTTTAGCTTGAACTGCGTACCTGGCTTTAATGGTAAAATTAAACATCATCTGCACATGATCATTATTTATATGACAAAAATAATGACTGGTTTATGGACTTTTTAAACAATTTGGTCATTAATGACAATTTAATGAACGAAATTATGACAATTTGTTACTCGTGTAAATGCGGCATTAACCACAGTGACATAAAAGAACGCACCACTTCTCGACCATGAATCGAATGTTGCTGTAACATCAGTTTCTTCGTGTGAAAGGGAATTTACAATTCAAATGCAAACAGACCTGAAGTGAGAATATACCATTAAAGTCTACAAAAGCCCTCCATGTTTTTTAACTGTCACGCTGCTGTCATTTCAAAAGAGAACACATTTGACATTGCTCTCTTAAATGCATTATTTTTTTCATTTTACCTCGCTATCGCTAGTAAAAACAAAATTTTTTGTTTCCCCATAATTTAATTTTTTCAGTCAATTTTCACCTCTGCGTCTGCTTCTTTGATTTTCGAATTGGTCGTGCACTTCCTCCATCGTCAGTTGTGTAAAATTGCTGGATTTCCAAAAAAAAAAATGAAATAAAAATAAAATTGTAACAAAAAAACTTTATCTAAATTGCAAATCAGTTCATCTTGTTTATATTTTTAATTAAAAGTTTAACAGTTGAAGTTTGTGAGTTTTGTTGTTTGGTTTTTTCCCTTATCGTCGAGGCGCAAAAAATTCTGTACAACAGTGTGGTGTTTCCTCTTTTTTGGTTCTTTGCTTGCTATTAATTCCTGTTTTTTCATTTTACCCAACAAAAAATTCTTCTTGAACGAATTCTCTAGGTTTTCCTCGTAGCTGTTCCCTTGAAAACATCTGGCTATTTTAGTGTGAATATAAAAAATAATTGAACAAAAAACGGAAACAAGCGCTCCGCGTAGAAATAAATAAAATCGCTTGGGGGAACATTTTCTGTTATTCATCACATCAACATTACCCGAACGTAAGTCGAAACTCGCTCGACTCACCACCTCGATTAGTTTTCCTTTCCTTCCTTGCGTCGTCGACTCGTTCTTGGTTTTGTCCATAGTATCGTGCCTTCGTCGTTGTCTCCTGTTCTCCTTCTCGTCGTCGCCATTCTCCTGTGCGATCTTTATCTGTTTACAATAAACTTTGCGTTGCCCCTGTCTGTGTTGCTACAGCACACCGCATCACCGCCATTCATCCCTTGCTTTAATTTTGAAATAAATAAATTCGTACTTGTGCTTACATTGGAAACAATTTATTAACAAATTTATTTTACAGCCGTGGCCGACTCCCTCGTCTCGTCCAAGTCCAAGAAACAAAGCTATGTTATCGCAGTTTTATAAAATAAAAAACAAAGAGTGATTACGCGTGATTCATCAAACAAAATAAAGTAAACTCAGATTTTAGTGAATAATTTGCCATAAATTGTGTTCAAACTCAAATTACAAACATCCACTGCCTGGGAGACATCATCTGACAAACAAAAAATAACCCAGCATAACTAAATTTTTTGGTTTTTATAACATTCGCTCCTCAACCAGTCGTTCGCCATCAACGTTTCTGCAATCGATCTATCTGATTTGTTTATCATTTTCAATTCTAAAAGGAGGAAATAAGTTTGCTTTTCTCCGCGGGGGTACTTTAACGGTTTTCCAAAAGAAAAAAAAATATATCTAACGTGTTTTCTTCGGGTGCTATTGAACTCGCTGTTGGTTATATCTCAAGGATTTCGTGATATACAAATACACACATATTTGCAATGGGAAAACTATTGAGTTTACTCGCTCGGGATGATTCCAATTGTTGCACAGCAAAATCTTACGATGTGTTCCTTGATTTTGAAAATGCAGCTCCAACTGATACAGAACGCGAAGTGTATGTTGAAGTGGAGCGGGTACTCAAGGAGTCGGATGCTGTGCTGGATGAAATTCAAGTCTATAAGGTAAGTGAAAGAAGACAGTGAGTTGCAATGCTGCTCTATCTTGAAAATGTCATCTTGATTACAGTAAAGTATTTGTTATGACAACAAACTTTAAGAGATACCTAAATAGAGCTGCAGCTGGAGCTTATTATATAAGATGGGGAAAAATGTATAGGTTGTTATGTAGGTATAGTGCTGCTTTAGCTGTTGAGATTTTCGATACTTTTCAAAAAGTTTTAATGTTATTTGCGCATGTCACGACTTTGCTCTTTAAAGTGGTTTATTGTGTCTGATTTTTGTGAAAGGAAAAACTGTTTTTTTTTATGTTTTGCCTTTAATGTGAGGATTCTTGTTTCACCATATCTAAGGAAAATTTAGATTAGCTATCAGGAACATACATTTTGACGGAGTTTTTATAGTTTATTGCACCTCAAAGAACAACACAAATTGTTTTAAAATGAAGCTTTAAAATTACAACTCTCCCCTTTTTTGACCATATATGGTAGGTACACATACTTACATAGTTGTGCTGGATTGATAGGACTGACAAATTGGATGTATTCCTGCGAAAAATGGCAACAAAAATATACCATTCTTTGACAGAAATACCAATTGTCTGTCGTGTAAATCGATCATTACGGGGAACATAATACGACCATAACATAAAGTTAAAATTTGATGAAAAAAACCTAAAATATTTTATATTTTTTAGAAATTATTTTTAATTTAATTAAAACAAAGAAAGAGCAACTACAGTAATATCTCGAAAATATGAACAGATATAAAACAGGCACCGTTCATCTTTTCGAATCGTTCATCTTTCCAAGCATCGAGAATTAGTTTAAGAAAACAAATTTAGCTGTACATAAAAACATTGCAACTAAGAGTTAAAAAAAAAAAACAGACTTATTTAGACATTTTTCTTAAGAAACTGTTCTATAGTAAACTGTCGCCCGGAAGAAAGAAGTCTCGTTTTATTGCTTTTTCTCGTAAATTTCTTTAGCTTAAAAGTGTCACTACATAGGCCTCACATTGCTCTGCAAATTTGAGGCTTGAACATGTAGGTCTCAGGAACCACCTATACAACACCGCTTCCATTTTCGGCATTTCCGATTTTTGCAATGTTTTGCGTTTTTCCGCTCAAGAAATCGATGCTTTACTCGCTCTTAAAGTGATTGCCTTACCTTTTTTTTATTGCAACAATGCTAGATATAGAAATTTCATATTTTTGCAATGTTTTGATAAGATTTTCCATTCTTTATGTCTTCTAACACAGCACACTTTTGTTTAAGGTTTAAAAACTTAACGCTACCTTTCACGGGAATCATCTTTTCTCTCCAAAATTCACATTTAACTGAAGAATTTACACAAACTCTAAGGTAAGCGCACCCAAAAGTACCGTTACAAAAATTTAATACAGTAACTAAAAAATTACATGACGAAATAAAGGGGAAGAAAAAAAAAATCTTATTAGAAATAAAGCATTCATCTTTTCGAGTACCCAGATGTCAACCCATTCATCTTTTGGAACACTGCAATGGTAATAACAAAAGCATTCATCTTTTCAAACTGTTCATGTTATAGAACAGTTCATGTTTTCGAGATTCTACTGTATATAATTGATGAGAAAATCAGCCAATTTCAGAAAAATGAGATCTAAGAGACATCAGCATACTTAGTTTCGTAAATAGGATTCCTCGGCAAAATTTATAAGTTTTTCTTTAAAAACACTGAGGAATGAAAATTTGGATTCACTTGCTCATTTTTTCACGGAGCGAAATCTCTTAAATCTCATTTTCCTGAACATGCTAATTCTGTTCATGTAACTGCATTTGCTGAGGCCTCTGAGATATTATTTTCCTGTAAAGCATTTTGTATTCTCTTGATCTAAAATAAACTGAACAATTCAACAATATCAAATTTTACAGATGACACGAAAAGGTTCTATTTTTTTGAATTTTGAACAACAACAACAACTTAAAGGTGCTACCACCAATTGCTTACGAATTAATTCTATGTTCTATTTTTTGCTAACAGTTTATTCACACTTGTGCTCTTCTGCTCTGCTTCGATCTAGTTTTTTCTTCCATCCTCAACCATTTTATAAAACACACAAACAAATTAAAACATTAACATGAAACCCTGACTCAGGGACACAGGCCGAAGTTTTGTGTTCTTTATTCCAACGAATTCAAAAATCACTCTTCGCCTTGTACCTATTTCCAGTGCGTCATATTAGCTTTGTTCGTGTACTGTCCAAAACAACGAATTTCTACACAATTTTTTTTTATATTAAGTTTGAAGTATTTTCGCTGAAAATTTATAGAAATTTGTACCTTTAGACAGTACAAAAACAAAGCTATTGAAAAAGTAAATAAATAAAATATTAAAATGTTTCACAAAAAAAAAAATAATAATAAGTTTTCAAAAACCAAACAACGAACTACGCACTCGTTCCATCTTTATAGTTAATTCGTCATAGAACTTCATTTTGCTTTATCAAGCGATTGTTCTGCATAAGTAATGAGTCAATTTAAATTTGATCTTTAACCCTTCAATTAGACGACTCGAATATAATCTGTGGGAATAAGGCACTCGCTGGAGTAGATTCTTTAAAATGAAACACAACACACCGGTGTCATTCGAATATCCCTATTTCAGTTTAAATCTGTTTATCTGTGGCACAGACAAGCTGAATTCTTAATAAAATAGCCATTTCATTTACATAATATATATTTTCTTGTATCACTTTACAAAAAAAAAAAAAAAAAAAAACTAAGGATTATGTTATTTTGATATGTGAACCGGCACCTAATCCACGTTTGGTATAGTTATTGTCTCTAGCTTCTGAGAACGTTGTTAGTCATTGGAACTGTTCTGAGTCATGTCCAATAGGTAAGCCCCAAAGCCCAGACCGGTTTTGGAGGGCCCTATTCAATGGACAGCAATGCCAATGAATATGCGATTTTAGAGAATGAAAAGGCATAAGCCCAGAGTCCGACGTCAAAACAAAAAAAGTAAAACAATAATTTCGCTTTGTTACTTGCACCTACTGGCAACGTACATATACTTTTTTGCGGCCAATGCACGGATGAACTGAACAGTGGAGATGTTGTTGTTTTCTTTTTTTTTTTTTTTTTGGCGCAACATATCTGTAGAATTTTAATTAGAAGAATGCAGTAGAGCATGGGCTTTGGAGTATTGCTAGCGACTGTGATTCATATGAAATATTTTTTGATGTTTTATTATTTTGCTCAAACAACTTTGTTCTTGTTGTTGTTGAATTTATAACTAAGAACTATAGAGAACACATTTTCATTCAGAGGAACATTTTTTTTTGTATGTATAACTTTTTCTAGCATTTCCGTTTTGTATTCGTTGAGCATTAACAAGTAGAATGAATATTTCATTAGAAATCTAATAATGAGTTGGATGATCTTGATCTACAAGAAATCTAAGGAAATGGGCAGCTGAGGAATAAATAAACCGCAAAATATAAATATTTATGAGGCTAATCAACTGGGAGAATATTTTGATTTACTATTGTAATTAATCATTATAAAATCAGTGTTTATTTATTTATTAGGTAATATTATTTTGATTTTCAAGCCCTTTTGTTGAATGAGCATAACAATAAGGTACCATCCACAGGTAGGAGCGACTTGGTACACTTTTTTAAACTGTTATCGGTGCACGGTAGGTTCACTTCATAAACTAGAATGCTGATGAAAAGATCCGCTAAGTGTTACTTGACTGTTATATTTGAGTTTTATGTTGGAAAATTTATCAAATATTTTTTACTTGCTCAATAAGGTAAGTGCTAGTTTCGTATCGATGTTTAATCAAAATTAATATGACGCTGATGGAAAAGAGAAGTTAAAAAATAGTTTTCAGCTTGACATGCCATCCGTCGATCTATTTGTTTGTACTTCTACTCTTCATCAGAATTTCAGGTATACCTATATGTAAGCTAGAGCCGGAAAGCACAGATGGATTTAATTTAAATTTTTTCAGATATACCTAACTTTTATGTCAATCCCTAGATAAGAAGTTCGGATTTTTGTCTAAACTCATCTAGAATGGGTGTTTAAAGAGATCTCAGCAATCTCAGAAATCTGAACACAATTTCCTCAGTGAGATTTCTCACTTTTGTTGTCAAAAAGCTGAGACTATTGTTTTTTGGAATTGCTTGCTCAAATATTTTTTGTCGCAGCTGACTAATTAGTAAAAAAAGAGATGGAAATTGGTTTTACTTTAGATGGCGCTCACAGCCCAGGATAGACTATGGCCACAACCAACAAGCCCCTCCAGCCAGCTCGGTCCCTAGCTAGCTGCCTCCAGTTACGCACTCCAAGTTGGTTGAGGTCGTTCTCCAGTTGTGTGCGCCACCTAAGGTGGGGTCTTCCTCTCCTGCGCAGACCGTCGTGGGTAGATTCGAAGACTCGTCGGGCTGGTGCGTTGGTGTCCGTACGCTCGTACGTGTCCCAACCATCTCAGCCGCTGTATTTTCTGCTTTTTGACCAGGTTGACGTCGCTGTAAAGCCCATAAAGCTCGTTGTTGAATCTTCTCCTCCATATTCCATCGATACAGACTGGACCAAAAATCACCCGAAGAATCTTCCTTTCAAAGCACCCAAGCAGATTCTCATCCTTTTTTGTCATTGTCCATGCTTCTGCCCCATATAGCAGGACCGGGATGATAAGGGTCTTATATAAAGTCTCCTTGGTTCTTTGAGAGAGGGCTTTATTATTCGAATGGCTTCTTAGCCCAAAGAAACAGTGATTGGCGAGAGTAATTCTTCGTTTGATCTCTGCGCTGATGTCATTTTGCGATGTTACAGTGGAGCCCAGGTAGACAAAGTCCTTGACGACTTCGAAGTTGTATCTATCCATCGTGACGTTTTGCCCGAGCCGACGATGTTGAGATTCCTTTCTCGATGATAGCATATACTTCGTCTTGTCCTCATTAACAGCCAAACCCATTTTCGCCGCCTCCGATTCAATACTTGCAAACGCGCCGGTAACAGCTCACTTCATTCTCCCAATGATGTCAATATCATCTGCATAAGCAAGTAGTTGAACAGACTTTTGAAAAATTGTAATTCTGTTGTTGACTTGCAAGTTGCGTACAATTGCTTCAAGAACGATGTTGCCTCAAACCTTTCTCGACATCGAATGGTTCGGTGGTGTTCTTGTTGACTTTGACGGAGCAGCGAGATTTCTCCATCATTATCCTGCACAAGCGGACGAGTTTGACAGGAATGCCAAGATGCGACATGGCTCTTTATAGCTCGTCTCTGTCTACGGTATCATATGCGACTTTGCAATCGATAAAGAGGTGGTGTGTATCGATTTGAAACTCCTGGGTATTTTCCAAAATCTGTCGGAGTGTGAACATTTGATCGACGGTTGATTTGCCGGGCCTAAAACCACACTGATAGGGGCCGATCAGATCGTTGACAAAAGGTTTTAGGCGATCACACAGTGTAGATGACAAGATTTTGTTTGCGACGTTGAGGAGACTTATACCTCTGTAGTTGGAACAGGTCAGAGCATCTCCTTTCTTGTGGATGGGGCACACTATACCGAGGTTCCAGTCATCGGGCATACTTTCTTCCGACCAAATTTTGGAGATAAGCTGGTGTATACTCCCTACCAAGTCATCTCCCCCTGCTTTGAATAGCTCGGCTGGCAGGCCATCCGCACCAGCAGCCTTGTACGTTTTAAGCTTGGCTATCGCAAACCGCACTTCATTTAGGTCGGGTGGATGAAAATTTTTAACATCATGCGTCCAGGTTGAATAGAGTGTTCTGTCTAACAGCGGAATTTTGGTCATCTTCGCCGTTTAGCAGTCTTTGTTTTGACTTCGGAGACTAGCGGGGAATTTTGTTCAGGTTTCTCCTCCTGCAGTGGAGCTGGTGGAGCTTCCTCAGTGAGATCTCAAAAACGTGAAGATTTAAAGTGTTGATCACAACTGTCAAGTCGAAAGATTTCGCAGGCTATGTTTAGTGGTTGGTAAATATTTTTAAAATTGCACTGCAAAAAAACATCAATTTTTGATTGCTTTATAGAAAAAGAGAGTACTTACCACCTAATTGTCTTTTAGAATTTTAAGGCCGTGTGCGAATTGGGTTTAAAATTTCGATTAAATTTTATCCGAGATTAAATTTTGACGTTTCAACGTACAGATTCATCTCAAAAGTGTCAAAAAATAATCTTTGGATAAAATTCAACCCGATTTTAATCCAATTCACACACGGCCTTACTTAACAGATTATTTTGATATTTAACCCTGCCAGTGTTTTATGTCGATCTGCAACTGCATGCATTCACATTTATATCTGGTGGAGCTAACTAACTCTGTTTAACTCACGACTGAAAAACTGGCCCTGAGTATATGTATGTAGGTCCTTTGGTCAACGCAATTTCGAACTACTTTTTCAATTGATTTTCTGTCCTTATTAAAAATTTGTTATAGTATTGAAATCAAGATTGTTGATTTTCCTTTGTGTTTTTTTTAATTTATGGAACTAATTTCGTATTGTTACTTTTTTGTTTGGAAGTGAGTCTAGTTATTTTTTATTTTTAGTCGCTTGAAGCGCGTTTATACGCACACTGTTATAGATTGCCAAAAATTTAGTCTTTTCGTTTTTATATAGCAATTATAAAATATAATTATTAATTTTATGTTTTTTTATGCATACAAATCTCTCAAAAATGTCAGAAGACACAAAACTTTTTTGTTTTTCAACTGGAATATTTTTTTTTTGCTTAAAAATTATTTAGTGCTAAATCCTAATTACCAACATTTAACCCTCGATAAAAATTCAAAACCAGGAAAAAAATGCAACTACCAACACAAAGCACAAGAGGTGAGCAAATTAACAGCCACCTCCAGTAAGTTCTCACGTTTACAGTTCAAGTTTTTGGCAGTATTCCAGTTTTCGAAATAGCAGCAAAAATAGTTTATCCTCACAATTACTCACCCCCTTCCCCTCCTATTCTTTCCATTCCCCATCAAATATCAGCTTAAAACGGAATATACAGGAAAACCATTTTTGGGATTTAACAAATAGGAAGCAATAAACTTACTTTATATGTAGGTCACAGGAAAACAAAATAACAATAAAACTTGGAATCCGTTAGTATATAGTAGGTAATGGAACTGTAACCCTTTTTGGTTGTTATGGCGCTTTATTTTTTCTTGTTTTGTTCACTGCGTCTAATCAACTAGTATATTGATTTATGGGAGTTGGTGCTTCGATATGTGTATTTTCCCGCCTCTTTTTTTTTTCTAAATCCCCATGAAATGTGATTTCACATCATTGTCGTATTGTGGACCATTTGCACTCGGTTATCTATCCGCATGGTGAACTTTTATAGTTTTTAGTCGTGCTTCCATCGAATCGCTTCATCAGCGTCGTCGTCGTTTTCGTGTTGTATTTATTCGGTCCTCATTTTTATCTCTATAGGGTCAGCCCGAGTTTTCTGTTCAAATTGCATCGAATAAATGATGACTGACATTAATTTTGGGCGTGACTAAAAAATGTGCGACTCCTTTCTATAGATTTCTATCTGTTGTGATGTAAACCAGTAAAGCACGAAATTTATTAAATGTCAACCCGACGATCTCCGGTATAAATGGGATGCTTGTTTCTAGTTTTTTTTTTTTTTTTTTTTTTTTTTAATTTTATTTTTAATTATAATCATTGTTGATGTTTTGACTTTGTGAGGGTATTTTTTAGGTCACTCGGTTTGATTGTTGCATAAGAGATAGCAGCATAATTGCAGCAGATATAGGTAATTAACGTTGTTCTTCCGGTTTGGGGGCCTATGTTGGCATGAAAACTAGAAATAATTAATGGTTGATTGATTGCAGGTTAGAAGGAAGTGTATAAAGCGATGCAATCATACAATTTTGAACTTTTCATATAAAAAGAGAGTTTTGAGATTTTTACTTTTTACTACTTGTTTAAATCGCAGATGTGTGACTTAATATTGCTGTTTAAGCATCGTTGTTGTCACTATTCAAAGATTAATGAACTATAGTCACAAAAAAAAAACATGATTCTATATTGGAAGCAGAAAATACTTTCTCATAAAGAAGGTAGCCAGGAAGTTTAAACATATCTAAAAGCTTTCAAAGATAATAATGTATGCATACATATGTACATGTACAATGTACATAGAAACAAAAGATCCATAATACTCTTATCATTGCGCCATAAAGACATACCTACTTATAGGTACATCCTTCCTAAAACTATATAAAGGCATGCAGAAAGATTCTCATCAAAGACAAGTAACCTAGTTAACTATGGCAATTTCCTTACAGCTCTAGTGCTAAAATCGTTCATATTTCTATTCATTTTACATGCTCGTAAACTTTTGTCCGAAGCCGTTAATGTAGTTTGAAGTGTATAGTTATAGGTTTTTTTTTCCTCTAATCGCTTTCAATCTTCACACATGCCCACATACATAATTTTTCTTACCATTTTTCCTCCATTTCAACCCAGTCTAGATATTATGTACACAAACGTATGTGGTAATAATCTCTATGATGTGCGATGTGTATAGATTATTTTTCATGCTGCTGGATTTCTTCTGGGATTTCGTATTGCTTCGTTTAAATTGAAAAAAAAAAACAAGAAGAAATTTGCCGTAGGTGCATTCGTCTGTGTCATTTGCACATATTTCAAAACATAGATGACGATCATGATGAGATTTTTAATGAGTTTTTTTTCTGTTTGTCTGATTCAATATTAAAAAACAGATTTCTGCTTTTTTATTGGATCTGAAAAATGCATTGAAAGTTGTAGATTTAGAATGAAAATATTTTCTTGATTTAAAGTTTTCCATCAGAATAGTTAATTGAAATAAATCTATTTCTTAAGAATTGCATGAATCCCGGCAATCGAAACAAGCTAATTTTAGAGTACAGCATGTAAAAAATTGAAAATTATATAAAAATTAAAGAATATTTTACTTCTTCGATAACTTTTCAAAAATGTAGTTATGTTTGTTTCAGGCGGTGGGACATAACTGAATAGGGAATAAGTGCCTAATGGACTTTTGGTTCAGGCTAATTATCCGTATTCTCCAATTAATTATATGAATAAACTAGCTGACCCGACAGACGTTGTACTGTCTTAGATATGAATATTCAATTCGAACTGGATTAAATAATAAAACAAAATGTGTACCTACTTTTAGAAGATTTACCATCAGTTGTTGAAGGAAATACCCAAATGTTATGACCCATAAAAAATTTAGGCAATCGAGTTACACAGTGATAAATTTTTATATTTTAATGTTTTTTGGGACTTTTTAACCTTTGTATTACATGTGGATATAAGAAGTCAGAGATGTGAAAAAATCCTCTTTATTCATCTTTGCCTGTTTTTAGTAGGTACCTACTTATGTATAACATTACAGACCCTTTAAAATAGATAATACAAAAAAAGCATTAGCGGAGTCACTGTGGCGTATACGTACTTTTTTGTATCAGCATTATATTATTTAGATTTGAAAATCTGTACATCACAGCTTTACAGTTCGTTTTATATACTTTGTATGAGATATATGTTTTTGAATAGCGAATCACTCTTAAGCCAAAATCAGTTTTAATGTGAGTTAAGTCCAGAGTTTGTTTTTTTTTAAATAATTTAAATCGATTGCGAATTTTATCCCACTAAAATTTTGTTTGTCTTTTAATAATTGACAAAGTGGTCAAATTCTTTGCGTAGTTTCTATATATGCTGTGTATTGTCACCCTTTTTTGCACCCTTTGAAAACGTCTTGCAGATAGCGGCCCCATATGGAAAAGGTCATGGATGCTCAATGCCCATATTCATATCTAGGGCGCTCAGCTCTTTATCTTTATACTTCTATACCTTTTATTTGGGGTTTTGAAATAAGAGCAAATTCAGTTTTCACCGCTAGCATGTGTGCTCACCAAATCAAAGTCCGTTTTCGAATTTCAAAAATAAATTCGCAACATATTTTTAAACGGAAACTGCAAGTCTTTTCTTCGAAAATGCAAATTCAAATTATGCTGCATTAGCACTGTTTTCGTTAATGTATGTTTGCCAAAGTTGCTTCATCGAAAACATCAACTACTGCGGTGCAGCTATGCAGTACAAAAGTTGAGGTGACAAAAAAGACAGACAAATTAATTTCTTCTTTACTTCTAGTCAGATATGTAGGTGTGAGCTGCAAACAATATAATCAAGAATCTGAACTGTTGACACTTGGTCAGTTTATATTTTAGAGTGCTCAGTAATTTTCTTCCGTCACTTTGAAGGAGCAGAAGCATATAAAAAAGATTCCTCAAAAACACTTTCTTTTCCTTTCTTTCTTATTTGATTACTGCGACACAATCCATAAAAAAACGAATCCATAAAAAAAAAACCATTCTCAGCTTTTTGACAGCAAAACTGAGGAATTTTTGTGAAGAATCGTGTTTATATTTCTGAGAATACGGATTCCCCTGAGATCTCTGAAATATAAACTGGCCAACTATCTCAATAAATATGCCTGTTGGTTAACTTGTACGACGTCGTATAATTTGCTGTCAAAATCAGCGACAATTGCTGAAAGTTGCAAGTAAAACACACAGACTGAATAAATAGATTTTTTACCGAATTAATTATGTTTTGTTTTAGCTTTTGTCCGAAAACCTCAAATGCGCTTGCAAAAAAGATTTTTTGATGCTTATCAAAAGGTTTGTTTGCAAGCATGACGATTACACATGCATCACAAATCCCGTTCAAATTGGCTTTGATTTGACGTTTTTGAAAACGGCCGAATTCTGAGATTTAGGCTTGAAACCTCCGAGTATTCAAAGCGTTTACATTAGAAAAAATAACATTTCATCTCCTATACCTTAAAATACTAATTTTGAATTTTGTTTATAAACTACAAAAGTAAAGAATAAATATATTTCAATAACGAGGGGTACTCAGGCCTACGAAAATGTAAAAAGTTTGGGAAACACTGCTCTATAGGATAAGTATTAAGGCCTGGTCAAACAGAACGCGGGCCGACGAGACGGTCAATACTTCAACATGGAAGGAAAGAACGCGGCGGACAAATTTTGTTTGTAATTTCTTACAAAGACCGCCGGACCGCGCTCTGTTTGACACGGCCTTTAGTTTCGTATATAAAAAAATCGAAATTTGTAATCGAATCCAACATGAAGGTAGTAAGGCCAGGCGCGCACATGCAACTAAACAGTTTGGTTTCGATTTTGAGCACAATGGGATTATATGGGAGTGCGCGCCGGTTTATGTGCGCGGACTCTCATATAATTCTATAGTACTCAAAATCGAAACCAAACTGTTTAGTTGCATGTGCACGCCTGACCTAAGAGTCCATAAAACTGGTTTTCATCATATCGTTGATCCATTTGTTTGACTGTGCGTCTATAGGTGTAAATTGAGCTAGAGACCAAAACGTATGGACGAATTTGCTTAAAATTTTATACAGAACATTCCATAGGGAAGGAAATCGATTATTTATGTAGCTTAGCTCGTCTATAATGGTTAGCTGCCATCGCATTTTCAGTCGAAATGTATTTTATGATTCAGATTTTAAATAGGTACGATTTATAAACGCGATAGCATTCAAATACCAAATAAGAAAATATTAAAAAAATATATAACATTTATCGTTCAACGAATTAATCTTGTTTCGAAATATGTGTAATAACCTTTGGAATGTAAAACATTGAAAAATTTTGTTTTTAACTTGACCTAAAAAAAGAATGCATATCAAATGCAAACATTATTGAAGAATGAAATCACCCAAATTTAATTTACTTTTAGAACGCATATTTACAAAACTATTTTCTTAAAGATTTTTTGTCGCCTATTTTGAAATGACTCTTAAGTTTTATTTTCTTATCATTTAAACTCAATATATAATATGTATAGGGGAGAGTGGGCTCGAAAGTAACGGTGGTAAGTCAATTGTTAGACTTAACTTTTATTAAAAAAAAAAAAAACAAACAAACAAACAAACCCTTTATACATAGGGAAGGTGTACTACTGAAATATTTTAGACAAGTAAATAACTTAACTTAATAACGCATTATATAATTAGACTTTTTGAGTTATTGATTTAAAATGGCTTTTAACTTCCTTAAGTCCACAAAAATTGTCGAGTCATCCTTTTGATTTCTCTTAAGCTTATCAGTTGTCTAGTGAGGACCTTGTCAGTACGTAGTTTTTGTTAAGTTGCTTCAAAATTGTTGCAGACCATTTTTATGTTATTCCCTCAAAAATTCTTATTTCTATTTAAGCTCAAAAAAAAAAAAACAGGTAGCTTTTACACAAAAAAAAATTTCAAATTTTCTCGAAAACTGCAATTATAATTTTGATAAAATTTTGCACCTGCACTTTCTAAAATGCAACTGCAATAAAATTGTAGTTTGAAAATTTCCTTCCAATATTTTCAAAATTTCAAACAGTTTTTTGTAAAAAAGTAGGTAGTTACGTTGTGTGATTTTTTTAAAAATTAATGTCGGGTAGGAACGAGATGTAAAAACCACATTTTCATCGTGTTACAGCCAATAGATCGGAAGAACATTTAACATTTAATTTTTACAGCATCATTACTCTCGAATTTAGAAAAACTGAAATCAAGTTGTGTAATAGTAGAATGTTACTTTTATACCCACTCTCCTTTACTTTGAATGATTAATATGATTAATTGCTTTTGAAATTAATGATTATTAAAATTTACATATCTGAGAATTGAGTCAAATTTTGATTTAACAAACCAAATAAAATTCCTCGTGAAGATAAGAGTTTCTGAAATCATGTAATGCACCAAGCAGGTCAAACGAAAAAGCTAACAAATAATAACTACCACAAGGCAAATTATGTGTAAATTGCCCAAAAAAGTCAATCTATCAACGACAAAACTGTTGAAATAAGCAAAATTTAAAAATAAACAACAATACAAAAAAAATGATATTCCAGATAGAATTAGCACAGTTTTTTTAAATAGATAATATACATGTTATTATAATGTATGTCAACCCTCACATTTCATTCATTTTCAAGGCCAAAATTAAATAAAACACAACTAGGATGGTTTTACATTTTTGGACGATATTTTCACTTCACCTTATTCGTGAAAGATTTACTACATAGTGTGTATCCGGTGAACGATTTGTTGTCTTCTAATAAAGAATAATAATAAAAAAAAAAACGGAAGTGCATACATTAATAATTTACAAATGTTTTCACCACACTTAAAAAAAAAATACAAAAAAAAAAAGTCCGCACAAACATCAGCTGAGCTCTGATTGCCAAAGAAAGACCCAACAGACCCTCGCTGAATAATTTAAAATGACAAAACATAATGTGTACGGCGATGTACATATATGTATGTTGTATTTACTATGTTATGTATGCATGATTTTTGTTGAGTTATATGAAACATGACTGCCCTAAGTTGTTTTGCATTTGGATTTGTTCATTTTCAAAGGGTGTTTTGGCATTTAAAAAATTTATTTATTTTTGACTATAAATTTTAACCCACAAAATCCTATAATCTTATCCCACCGAAAATGTTTTGTAATTTGTACGTTAAATTAGTCAAAATATACATCGTACTTGGTATAAGTATGCCTGTTCCTACTGCCCAAAACTTTCTTTTGTTTTATAATTTAAGTTCTTAAAATGGGTTGTTTTGATTAAGTGTTATACACGAATATACCTACCTAACATTTCATGTGGAACTACTTTATATTTGGAGGTTTGTTCTTCAATCTCGGCCGAACAGCTTGACTGATTCTTGTAAAATTTGGCGTAGAAATCAATTAAATCGGAGAAAAGGTTATAGGGTAATTTTTATAACGCAAGGGTATTGTTGGAGGGTATAATCAATGTCATTAATCATCACCATCATTTTTAATAAAACGACAAACACAAAATTGGTGATAAAATTTACGCTGTCTTTAAAAAGCCGAGGGCTATGAAAATTGGCTACATGAAATTTGGCCCCAATGAAAAATGGACCCAAAAATTTATATAAAAGGCAACAACAACAAACAATTGGCTAAATTTTTTCAATTGGTGTAATTTTTCATTTTTTTGGGGCTTCTTCTCATTTTTCATTTTGGGTTTGAATTTCATTATGAAAAATGGCCCCATTTTTATCTGTTGTTGTTATTTTATGTATATATTTTTGGGCCCATTTTTCGCTTTTGGTTTAAGCTTTTCTTCTGTTTTGGGGCTATTTTTCATTAAGTTTGGGGTCATTTTTCCATTTTGAAAATGGGGTCATTCTTCATTATGAAAAAAGCCCCAGCTTTGGGGCTATTTTTCATTGGGGCCAAATTTCAATAAATCAATTTATTTTTGATTTAGACAATTTCCCCTCTTTGCATTCCATCGGACAAAATAAATTGATTTATTTTTTATTTTAAATCAAATTTGCAAATCTGAATCACCAGGTTTACCCCTCTAATGAGTTTTCCTTTGGTAAATTCATATTTCTGCCTAAAATTTGATTTTTTTTGTTGTGATGGTGAATGGATAACGATTTTTTATGTCATGGTATTAGTGTATATTCATGTCTGTGGACCTTATGTTGTCAAAATGGTTGCTGTCAATTGTACTAGTGTATGATGGTGTTAGTAAAAAAAAAAAGGGTTAGATCTGCCGCAAAATCCAGATCGGATAAATTTTTGTTGCTTATTGGAAGGCGAAAATTGTCGAATTCGGTGTTTTGACAGATCTGGATCAAATCAAATTTCATTTCATTTTTTTACCATTGGAAAACTCCATAACACCAACATAATTCCAGCTGTCAGTTTGCAAATGTTTTTTGTTGATATTTAGGTTCTGAAAAATATGTTGAAAGTATGTGGGAAATGATTGCTAATGATAAATAGAAGCAGTTTAAAATGAACCTGTACCTTTATCAATTTTTTTTTCTAAAAGTGATTCGAGGGATGTTTTTTTTTTTTTTTCAAAATATTGTCAAAGATGCAATTGCACAAAAAATCAATTTGAAATTGTGTTCCATTCGCCCCAAAATAAATCAATTTTTTAATTGAAATCTTAATTTACCAATTGAAAACCTCATAACGCTTTGATTTAATTTCTCGTAAGAAATTATCAAATTTAAAGTTTTATGGTCTTATTAATAAACATTGTCTAACTTTAGACAGCCGTCCAAGTTTTTAAAAAACCTTTCTAATGTTTGCTAAAGTAATCTATCTTTTTATCTTGCTTTAGACAACGTAATCTATTGTCTAAACCTAGAGAAATGCAATATTTTTTTTATTAAAAAACATATTTCCGACTGTTTCAAAATACTTAGACATAGTTTAAACAGCCAAAAATCTAATTAATAAGACCATAAATATTTATCCTATCCATCTAGTAGAAGATAACTTTTTAAACGTAAATAGAGAACAAAATTTTTGATACAACTTGTTTTGATTCAAATCATTCAGATAGCTTTAAATTATTTATAAATGAGAGGTTAATGTCAGAAAACATTCGTGCAAGTGGCCCTAAGTTATGTAAATTTATTCAGTTTGATTTTTAAATATATATAACAAATTTATTGTTTGTGGTTTCCTCACTAAATCAACTGTTTTGCCTTAGTTTTTTTCCTAATACACACTGACAAATAATTAATTCAACACTGATAAATAATTCTATACCTAATAATTGCATTTAATATCGCAAAAAAGAAACCGCAGAAAATTTAAGATAAAGCAAAAATGAATTTTTTTTTATCGCAAAACTAAAAAAAGAATATCGGAAGTTAGTAGAACAGAGGTTTTGTGAAAATTAATTTCGCCACAATAAAATTCTTGAAGCTGACACTTGCTAGTCTAGGTAGAGTGTTATGGTGTAATCCCTTTATCTAAATCTTGACGTTTACTCAAACTTTCTTGTTAGTTAACGTTACTGCAATCGCGGCATTGAAATAGTCTGTATAATTGTCCATCATTTGATGAAGATATAATCAGAAATGGCCGACTTTTGCGAGGAATTGACAAATCTTACAAAAGTATCTAACTCTTCGCATGATAAAATCCTTCTCATCTTAAGGTAGAACTATATAACAGGCTAAAGCTGTCGGATGCTAATAGCATAATCAAACTAAAAGTGACGTTCCAAAACGTCAAATGTACAAGTCACTCATGATCAAAGACGCTCCATTTAAAGACGTCACCTCCAAAGTGATAGTCAGCTGTTTTTTTCATAGTATGAGAAAGGATATGTAAAAACACACATAAGATATGTTACAGAGGGCAAAACGTACAATTGTTTGGCATTTTTCTCTATTCTTGATTTCTTATATAGTCAAACTCGTGTCGGCTTGTAGGTACAAGAACAATAGAATAGAAAGATTCTCCCGAATCCCGAATATACATATATAGGGAAGTGTCGAAAGGAAAGCGTTTCAGATCGATTTTATCAATCGCTTGCGGCATATTTCATGAACAGTAGTTTCAATAAATCTATGTGAGACTACAATTTACAATAATTACAGCAAAAATAACAACAACTGAGCTATACCCTGTTAATAATCAAACAAGAGTCTATCGCAATAGAATGCTGGTCGCATGAGAGTGCATCCTCGCGTTCAAGAACCTATCCAAGGCGGTGTCAACCTATCCAAAAAATTTCAGATACGTTTAGTTGTTGTTGCATCAGCTGTTTTTTCACAAGGGATTACAACAACACAAAGCTATCCAGATCGCTTTGGATACAATCCTGAACGAGGCCCATAATAGTTATATGCCTAACATAGCATGACATCAATGTTTGCACAAACTTCACCGCTCCCATCAGTTGGCATTTTTACTGTGACCGGAAGTAGCACATTATTTTATTTTCAAGCTAAATAATTTATTTATTTCCACCAATTTGGGGAGGGGGACGAATTTACACATTAAATTATACAAAATGTACCTATATGGATTATGTTTTTATGTGCAATATGTAAATGTCCGCCTTCATTCACAATAGAGAGTGCAGAGTACATTAGATGATGATTTTTTTTATTTTTTTTTTCAAAATGTCATTCACATAGTCGCTAGTTCCGCACGATTTGTGCGGCTAATTTATTTTAATGATAAATATGGTGGGCTGTGAAATTAAAAATGCTAAATATGTACAAATATAAAAATGGGGGCGCATACTTTTATTTTATTTTTTTTTGGAAGAGTGAAATCACAACAAATCGTCACCATAGAAGTTCGTTCGAACTCCAAAGTTGATTTGTGATGGTCTAATGCATTTCCCCTTAATAGGTAGGAAGCAGTGGTTTCTTGTGTAAATTTTAAGTGCCACTAAATAACCCGTTATGGTGTTGGCGGCGCTGTGATTACTGGCATATTGCAAGCTTTTATGTCTTTTGGGTGCATATTTATATTTAATGTAGGTAGTAAACGAAAGGGGAATTAAGACAAATTAAAATTATTTGTTTAGGGGAGAGTTGAGCATTAGACAATATCAACACAAAATTTACATAGTGAAACAGTAACAGTTGATTTTGACAACCACTCATGAAACGCGACGAAACAAAAATGTAATATAATTTTGTTTCACTTTGTGTCTGTTGGCTCATAAATGTCAATTTATCCGCGTACATGCGGATAACTACAACCTAAACTAACTTGCTGTGGATCATGTAAGTCATCATTATTTATGATATGAGATATGCATATGGGTATGACTGATTATTTAGAATAGTATGAACATTCTGAATGATGGTTTGTGAGGCGTATTCGCTCACGAAGTTGTTTGTGACGTGATTATGACATCACTCAAAACTCTCAGTCATGATGCAGAATTTTTAATACATAAGACGGTGTTCACATTGGACTCAGATTTACGATTTTTTTTGGCATAAGTCAGTCAGCTCGTGTTCAGACACACACAACCGATTCACTCTGACGTTCAGTAGTTGTTAAAATAAAACACAAATTTTTATTCGCCGGAGAATTTAACTAGAAATTTTTCAATCACAAAATTAATATTTCACTAAATAAATATTTTTCCAATTGAAACAACTTCGATTCTGTAGTATTTAAGTGCCAAACAAAAACTAAATACTAACAAAACACATGTCACAAAAGGAAACGTCAAAAAAAATCCACAAATTTTTAAAAAATTTAAAAAATCCTGCCTCACTTGCCTGTCTCTTTCTCACCACAGAGTGGGAACGAGAAAAAGTATATAGACGTCAAAAAAAATCCAAGGAGTAAGTCCAATGTGAACACCGTCTAAGACGGTGTTCACATTGGCCTCAGTGCTTCAGGCGACTCATTTTGACGTCTCTTTGTTTTATCTCACTCCAACCTCTTGGCAAAAAGAGATAGTGAAGTGAGGCAGAATTTTTGTAATTTGTTTCGAGAAATCCTGCCTCACTTAGCTATCTCTTTTTCACCAAGAGATAAAAGTTAGATAAAACAAAAAGACGTCAAAATGAGGCAAATGTGAACACCGTCTAATCCTAATATGTTCTTTTTTTTTTAAATTCAGAGCAAAACACTGAGCTGTCAAAAATAAAAACTGTTTCTTTTTTAGATCTGACACATTGTGTTTCTGACAGCTTGTGTTTCTTTTTTCAATCAGAGCTTGCTCCAGCTCCATGAACTCAGAATTAATTGAACGAGCAAATAGTGCAAAAACTTGAGTGCGGTTTCATACAATTTTCATATGATTTGACAGATATGACAATTTAATGCTCAAATCAGATGGGTTTTGTAATTTAATCGGAAAGCTCTGATCATTTTCTGCTCAGCTAAAAAAGAAAAACGCCTATCAAGATTTTTTTTTTTCAAAGTGAAAATACCAATAACAAGAATAACTAATCTTAAAAGTTCACTTTGAAAACCTATTCATAATTTTGCCAAAAAAAAAATGAGTATCATTATGACGATGACAGCAACAATTTAAAAGTTTCTTTCGTTTAACGAATCCAGTTTCTTCCATCATATACAAATTGAAAAAATAAAAGTGCACTCTAATTTTCTAACTTGAAGAAATCTATACATACAAACACTTTGCTGCAATACAGTCATTTGCCGTTATAATCGATTCCACATTTAGGTTCGCTCGACAAAACAAATCTTATATGCATGGGTATATATTATTTTTAGCTTCACCACGAAACGGTATTGGTGCATATATTTAAAAGTATTAAAATAAAAAATTCTTGTCGAACAAAGAAACAAATCAACTGGTGCATTACCCGGAATGCGGATTAAAGTTGTTCAAAGCTATAACGTTCATTCACCTACTATAATACTACTGTGTCTAGAATTGACTTAATTCTCTATAACCAAAAGGTATCCCAGGTGAAAGAAACCAACTCTTTGAATAACTATAGCCTATAGTCCAATATAATATGGGTGTATTATAAACAGTCACTGTTGAAAATTTACGTTCAGGTCGTGCTAAGAGTTTTTCCATTATACGATAGAGTCAAAGGCTCAAAATTTTAGACGATTTAGTATGATGTTAAAGCATTTTTAGTATGATGCTATAGGTTAAAAACAGGCTTTTCCAAATTTTAAACGAGTTAGCACGTATTATATTTTTAACATTTTATTAAAGTTAAAATCGCCAAATGCCTATTTTATCATTTTAGTATCATACTAAATCCAAGTGTCACTTTGGCAGCTACAATTGCAAAAATGGGTTAAATTGTCACTGTTTTAGGCGTGTTCAGCTTGATAAATAGGTTTAGTATGATACTAGTTAGAAAATGTTTAAAACTAAGAATATTTTAGTAAAGAGTTTGAAAGTTAGAAAATTGTTAAGTAGTATCGTGCTAAGACCTTAACATCAGGCTGTTTAAAATTTTGCGCCGATGTTTTTAATGATAAAAAAAAAATTATCCTCATAGATTTCTTGGAAAACAATGCTCCTAAAATCAATCTCCGATAAATTCATGTACATACCTGTTCTCAAAAACTGCTAAATTCTACGAACTTTAAGCTGGATAAAAAATTAAACGATACTTTTGCTGGGAGCAGAGATTCAATCTCGTTATTAGAAATTTGAACGAACCGTGAACATCGGCAAGATCCGTCAAATTGTACAACTATTTGTCTATAGTGATTAATGCTTTCACGATGAACGATGATGATTCATGGAGAAAACAGCATGCAACGCTTACAACATAAAAAATGTGTTCAGTGCACTCATAACCTAATTAATTAGTTAATGGTACCTGCTGCCGATAAAAAGGAAATGCATAGATTTTGTTCACGATGATCAAAATCGGCTAAAACATAAACTTAACTTGTGGTCGACTTAAAGATATGTCTGACTTAATTAAGTAAATTTAAATAAATGTTTTTTACATTCGAGTCAGTGAGTTTAAAATGATTTGAGTTCATATATTTCATTTCTGTTGATTAAACTTTGACATGTAAAAATGCGTTCTGAACAGTACGCGAACAGACCTAGAGATTATTGTTTTACGTTCTTTCTTTCATATTTCTCGAAAGACTAGGGTCGGTCTTCTAGTCGGTAATTTTCCTGTCAGATATAGGTACATAGAGTGTGTTTCTTTATTCTATTCATCCCGGTATGTCCAGAATATTCGGAATACCAGTTTTGCGTTTCTTTATTCCACGAAACATTCCGGATAAACTATTTTGTTGTTTCTTTATTCATTTCGGAACGTTTGGAATGCATTCTTTTTATTCCATGTGAACTGTGGAATAAAAAGAATAGAAAAAGAATACTGGGCGCGTTCAGTATAATTGACGTTCTTAAACTCAATTATGGCAGATTTACATTGGTGGTAATTATTGAAAAACAGCATAATACCGCGAATAAATGTACCAGAGTATAATTTTATGAATTTAATGTAAAATTTACTAAACTTTTGACTTTGAGAATACAAAAATATCCAAAATAAAAACATTTATTTCTGCAATTGTTTTGACATTTCACCAAACTGGATGGACATTTCCAGCCTTATTTATTAACTCGTTTTAGAGACGGAGTAAGGTTACTCCGACCTTACGACACCTCTAATCCTGAAAAAAATATTTATAAAAAAATATACGTGGAATAGAGGCGGAGTAAGCTAAAACTGGTACATAGGAGGAGTAAAGCCGTTTTAGTATTTATGTCATTTTGACATGAAATCGGCATCGTGTTGCATTTGCAAAAAGGTGTGCAAACGAAATCCCAGTTTCCAGACCGTTTTCTTTTATTTTGCTTTTCCATTCATTTGATAGATAGATATTTAGATAAAATAAAACCAATAATAATTACTTAAAATGAATAATTGTGAAAGTTAGCTGTTTACGTTTATAATAACCAGAGTTTTAGATTTGTCATTTTTTTGATAATATATTTTTTAAATAAGATTTGTTTTGACGTGGCGTAAAGAGGGAGTAAGTGCTTCGACTCGGTTTAGCTACTCCGAGGTTAAAACGAGTATTAGTGAAATCTAATAAATAAGGCTGTTCGTCTATTCCATCCATTCTGTTTCTTATCCGGAATAAATAAAGAAACACACTCATAATGTGCAAAAGTGTGCGATACCTTAAAATGTTTTCTGCTGTAAATTTTCTTTTTACAGTCACTGTGAAAAGAGTAGGTAAATGCAAAATTGCTGGACATTTAAATAGAAGTGCAACTTGTATCGTGCTTCGTGCAACAGCCAACACAACAGCAATCAAATCAAATGCAGTTAGATTGGCATTGGCATTCGAGTTGCGTGCATTAATCTGGTTTTAACATCATCGCTTCGTTATCGTTGTCGTCCACTACCTATATATACCTAAGACAAAGACCACTGGTGCTTGTTTGGCTGCTCATTAAATCCAAGTGGACACGAGCTGAGCATGAAATGAATCATTTTCGTGTATTTATGATTATACTACATGCGGTATGCAATTAATTTGAATTGCTTTGCGATTTATTAAATAATTGTAAAAAAAAATTGCTTTTATATCTACATTTTTATGTGGGAGCATTGCATGTGTCTCGTTTTAAGATTGCAAATGCAATATGAATATACTGAAGCAATAATGAGTAGCTGACCAAAAAACCAAAAACACTCTATATGAAGATATGCCAATCTTTCGTACGTATCACCCTCCAAAACCCATTTGTTTACATTGTTGTATTTGTAATTTCGTTTCGTGTCGATGAATAAATGTGATTTGCAACAACAAGCCGTGGCGTGATGGTTAGTGCGATGGACTGTCATGCCGGAGGTCTAAGGTTCGATCCCCAGCCTCGCCACCTATTTATTTAAAAGAAAAAACGGCTACTGCCTCTTGCGAGGAATTGACAAATCCTCCAAGAGTATCTCCTGTCACAGAAAAGTGCCGCTCGTTAGCCGTTCGGATTCGGCAATAAACTGTAGGTCCCCTCCACTCATGCAGACACGCACACAGGAATGGTTGAGAGTTGTAAGTCACTAGGCCCTAGTTCTTCATGAGCTGTTGTGCCATCAAATTTAATTTATTTATAACAACAATTTAACCTATGGGTGAACAGACGAGTTGGATCTATGTGTGCGTTTAGACAGAGGAGTTGGATTTATGTGTGCGTTTGGCCCCGGAAAACTCGCGCGTTTTCACACATACTTTGAAAAACTAGTACATCAGCTGTTTTCCTTCAGCTTGTAGGCAAACCGAAATTTCAGCCCAGGATTGGCATCTTTATATAGAGCGTTTTTGCAAAAAAACAAACATTTCTTTATTTATTCTGTTAGGCTGTGGAATTCACTTCCAATTGATATAAGGAGATGTGAAGGCACTGTCGAATTTAAGAGAAAACTTGAAACATATATGAAGGCAAGCACATCATAGATTGTAAATTAAAAAATATAAATTACATAAAATTATATAGGTAGGTACATTAATCATAAACTAAACCTAATAAAATCTAGATTTTTTTTAAGTTTTTGTTAATTTAGGATAAGTTAAAAATTCTTTTTAATTTACAATTGTTAACCTATTTTTAAATTTTACACATTACAATTATATATAAATTAATTATTAAAAGCACTTTTTTTTATACAAAAATGTGTATAAACTCCCTACCTCAAATAATATTTAATTTAACCGCATTTTTGTGGCCAAAAGAACAACAATGCATTTTTATCGAATGAGTCATTCTTAATTCGTCATAAATATGGAGTGACAGACGGTCAGTTCCTGGGCGCGATGACAGCAACTTTTGAATTCCTGGAAATTCAATTTTAATTTTAATGAGACCCTAGAAAGTCTTACATGCATAGATTACTAACAAGGGGTTAGCTAAGTTTACTATCGAAACTAGCCCAGTTATGCCTCGAGAAAAAAATACTTACTTTGTTTGCGATTAGATGATGGGATTTTCAGCACACCAGTCCGATAGGATAAATATCTATTTTTTCTTTACAAGTTTTTCCTACCAAGGGCATTGACCATGACCATTTTGAAAACTTTCCAGATTTAGTCTAGGTAGACCTGGAAAAATCTTGCCATTTGTTCAGGCGGATAGTATCTTGCTAGTACAGGTATATACCCATGTAAAATTTTCTAGAGCCTCCTCAAAAACTAGATTGAAAATTATTTATTTAAAAAGTTTGTAGGTTCGGCTTCCATTTTCTTAAAACCTTAACGGGCTATGTTAATATTATATTAACATCTAGAGATAGGACTAGGGTTCCCAACCGTACTATAATATATAGTATTGTACTATTTTTCGGGTCTGCGTACTGTGTTGAAGAAATATATAGTACGCAAAAGTACTATATTTCACTTGGATTTATCAATCATAGAAAGTAATAGACATGAAGTTTCATTTGATGAATTCGATACATTATTAAATGTTCTAAATTTAAAAGAAGAAATAAGTATCAACATGACCGATCTTTATTTCATTTAATTTTAAAATTAAATAAAAACTTTGCAAAATTAAAAGATCGTACTGAATAAAGCGACAAAACGGCTTACCAAATGTAAGATAATTTCATTCCTGCTACTTCTGCGTTCTTTTACTCCCCAAGACTGCCAATTTTTAGAAATTTTAGACAAATTCTTTTACGCAAAAATTATGTAGTTTTGGGCAAAAGAGAACGCTCACGAGAGAGTTAAGCATTTCCCCTTCATGAAACTGTCTGCCCAAGAAATTTTTTCGGGCAGAAATGTGAGATCTGTCAAAAGGAGTAAACAACAAAAAAAATACAAAATGGCTGTTGTTTAGTTCTTGTAGTTCGGTGGATTTAAAATTTGTTTTGTTATTTTTTCATGTTATTTATTAATAATGCTTTTTAATAAAATTTTTTCTGTAATTTTTAGAATCTTCGATAGTGAAATTTAATAATATAATAAAAACTTTAAGGTTATTGCTTTGTTTACATTTTTGCTATGTATGCTCTGTTTACGTTGTTTGACGTTCAAAACAATTTTTGTTCAAAAAGCGTTCTTTTACTTTTGGATTTTAATCTGTTTGAGAGAATTTTATATCCACTCCTCAAAATTTGACAGACATTACAATTATAGTAATGAAAGTAAACGAACAGACCTAATATTTTCAATCATTAACTTGAAATGGCGAGAAGATAGAAAAATAGCGAGTATGTATTTTATTAAATAAAATTTACTATTGATCTAAATTTAAAAATTGAATGTAATAAAGCATCTTAAATTTTTATTCCAAAAAATATTGTTAAAAGATGCAAGAAGTGAAAAAAAATATTGTTTTTTTTTTTAAATAAATAAGACGCGAACATATTTTTGGCATTTTTTACCATTTTCACAAATTACCATATTTTTTTTGGAGTATACTATATTTTTGTATACCTTATTTTAAAAAGTACTATAATCCATCGAAAAAAAGTTGGGAACCATAGATAGGACCGTTTGTTTATTTGTGCATAACAAATTGCTAATTTTATTAATTATAGTAATTTTTCATCCATTATTTGGTTGTGACGTAATGACTGAAGCACCTTTATCAAAGCTATTTTCCAACTACATACATGAAACTACCCACTTTACCAACCATTAAACCACATCAATCAAAATACCATATCATTGTTGTTTTTATTATAATCTTCCTGCATTCATGTGTCATTGCAGTTAAATGACACCTTACTACCGTACAAGGTGAAAACCATAAACGATCGAGTGCGCTTGCCTTTTCCACTCCTTCTGCGATCTTCATCATGAGATATGTACGGTGAGACTGCGATCCTCCTTATTCCATTCACAAACAACGATAAGACAAAAAAAAAAACTTAAAAATCACTGAACGAACAGGCAGATGTGATGGTGTGCAAATATATAAGTGACTTGAGTGTACTCGCGCTGTTATGCATGCGCCGGACTTAAGTACTAAACTGAATCAAGCTCAAAGAGTAAACAGCATTCATCTTATCTTAACTATCTTGAGGGGGAAGCTTAATAGAAAATTTTCAAAAGAAAAAAAAACATACCTATAAACTCGAGAAAAACTGTGTGGTATGTGCTTCAATATTCAATGACACATGCCATACTGATCCGTAGACGGGAAGGAACACGCGACGACAACGACAAACGAGTCATCATCATCATTCACATTTTTATTCTCATAAATATTTATGATAAAGATATTTTTACCCGTTTGCCGTCTTTGTTATCGTCTTTATTCAACCAACATCAAAAGAAGTTTGTATTGTTTTTTTATTTTTTTGAAAATCAGTTAAACTCCGAATCCAGTAGTCCCCCCACCCTTTTTTGTGTTTTTTGATGGTTTTTACTTATCTACTTAAGAGAATGAGATAAATTAAAATTAAGTGGAGAGAAATAGGAGGAGTTGTCACAAGTTGGCTGGCATCAGCGATGCCAACTCAGGCTTTTTTATGCGATTTAGGCCTGAGGCTTTGAAGCTTATATTTTTTTACCAAAAGGGCTTTTTTTCCATTACGGATATTAAATTCAGATCTTGAGAAATTTAAATATTTCTAACGATTTAAAAATTCATTTCCAGATTTTGGAGAAAATCATTTCAATTGAAAAGAGTAGATGCATGTAAAATGTTTCTTTCTTGTAAAATTAATTAACCAAAAGTATTCCACATTCCTCGGTGACAGTTGAAAGAATTTTCTCCTGCTATAATTTAAATAACACAAAGCTCAGGAATAGAACTAACCTAGAAAGTAGAAACTTTAAGTGTTATTCTGCACAAAAAAAAAAACGATTTTTAACGATAAAATTTGTTATAGTCTGCAATTCCAACAAACACGCTTAATTTATTTTAAAAATCCATGTGTGTATGACTTTAAGGGCGATCTCATTCAAACTGTACCTACTTGAATATACATTTTTTGTTGTATTCCAAACGTACATACCTAGCTACCTATGTAAGCTAGATGATGTTTTCTTTTGATTTATTTAAATTTTTTTTAATGAAGGATGGTTTTTTATTAAAATAAAATTTGTGTTTAATTTTTTGTATTAATTTAACGTTAATTTAAAAAAAAAATCAAGTGAGGCTTTTTTCATTTGAAAAGGCATGATTGTTTTTCAATTGAGGCATTAGTTTGCCCGAATTGGTTGGCAACGCTAGCATTTAGCAATTTATCTCTCTTTTGTTAAATTGCTGACAAAAAGCTAGCTTAAGAGAGAATAACGATGTCTACAATAATAACGAATCGACTTGACGTTTTACTATGAGTTGGTATTTTTTGTTTTATAGATAAAAAAAATTAAAATTAATGAAAAATTCAAATGATTCAGACCGAATTGGAAAAAGAATAATAAAGACGTGAAGCGTGGAGTCTACAAAATTCTAAATGACAAGAGCAGATTGCAAAACTTTTACATGGAGTGTGTTATCATTCCCAGTTTTTTAGTGCGACATTAAAGTTAAATCCGAATTAACTCGCCAAATTTGGTGAGTGAACTCCGGGTCTACTGATTTTTTATTCCATGAGTTTGTTAGGTCAACCTCAATCTTTCTTGTTCCTTTTTAGGTACATATTATGTATTTCTTGCTGAGCAAAGTGATCAAAGCCTATGATCATTTACTTCTTCTTCTTCTTTAAAATTTAGATTCAGGATTTCAATCAAAATTTATACTTTGCATTTTTGCAAGTTTTCGATTTAGTTCAAATAGAATTAGAAGATCCCATGTAACTGATTTGTTTTTGAACTTTTTTTTTCAAAAACTCGTCTAACGATTTCGATTTACCTTCGTTTGTTCCATTGTTTACACTTGGCTGCAATAAAAATGCCTACAAATTTAAATAAATATGGTGTTGAATTTTTTTAAATAAATTAACTTATACTGATCGTAACATATTTACTGTACCTATTTTTTTTTTAATGTGGTTGCTTGTGAAACTGTTCTCAGTGTTAATTTTTTAGGATGTTTATATTTATTTTAATTCAGATTAAAATCAATTAACATGGCTACCACAAGCTTTCTATCGGATGATCCAAAAATCTTCAGCTTAATGAATACCTATTTATTAAATAAAATTCGCGCGCTGAACTCAAATTTAAGGTCAAACCATTTTTGAAAATTACTTTCTGCGCAATCAAAAAAAAAACTCAGACTTCATTGATATAAATATGAATGTGTTGAATTCAGCAATCAAATGAACAGATAGCCATATTAAGTCATACTTTAAATACGTATTTAGTATATTTTCCAACGACAACACACCCCCCCTACTTTCTAGTAAGATAAAATGCTACGCAGTTAGTCTAAAAATTAAAAACATTAATTTTGAGCTTATGTACATATGGACTGTACAATACATCCATAGGTATACATAGATATACGTATATATATTGTAACTTATTGTTTGTTGGTAAAAACAAGATATTTACGATTTTGAACATCTTTTAGATAGGTACATACATGAATTTTGTTTTGTATTTTGAACTGCAGGAATGCCTTGAATTGAAGTAAGTGGCCAAATTATGCTTAGCAAACAGTTCCAAAATGCAAACGTAAACATCCCTCTGCTAAGCAGATTGTCCATAAACCTACAAGAATTTATTTTTATGCGCAAATGCAAATGTATTTGTGCAAATGTCAAAAATATCTTGCGCACTTCACTTGCATTTCAATTTTGTTTTTGTTTCAGCTTGCTTTTTTCATTTGCTTTGCATGTGTTTTGCTTTGCAAATGTTGCGTTTAGGAATTTGCCCAGTTATTTCATTTCAGTGTGACAAATTAATCTGGGTTATGGACTTATGTCTTCCACGAATGTTTTGTTGCTAAAATGCAGTTTTATAAATACCCCTGCATTTATCATCTGCTTAAAAACTGGAACGAAAAAGTTTCTGCCTGTAGCACAAGTGAGATAGCAATACGATAGATGTCAAATACATGGGGTTACCGCTGCGTGTAGATACATAACCTAAACACGACTTGACTTTGTTTTGAATATTTGAAACCATGGCGCAATCGGTGACAAAAATATGATTTTTTCCTACTAGATAAGGCCGGGAAAAGTTTTTAACTTGAATTTTTATTTCATGGTTCTAATTTGAATTAATAAAAAGTGAAGTGTAGTGTAATAAAAGTGCACAAGTTCTGAATTATCTATTCTACTTTACACATTGGCGCTTTATTTGCTTTTTGGCGATTTATTTTAAATGAAAAAACATTTATTTCAAATGAAAAATATTAATTCGGTATTTATAATCGTATTTCTAAAGGAAAACTTTGATTTTTAAACTAATAAACGCGCACGAAAGGAAAAAACACAACCAAACAATCGATTAACTAAACAAACTACTGGCGGCCATATTTGTTTACATATCATTTGTCACCAATGAGATAACAAATGGCGCAATCTTGTATTCTTTCATTCATGATTTGAAACGAAATAAAGAAAGACCCCTTTCACACTAAGAAACAAGTTGCTGGATGTTTTCTTTGAATTTCTTAGCCGCGTTTTATTATCTACGGATCTGGGTAAGGATCATTCTTTAAAAATAACACGATATGGATTCATATGACAGCAGCGTTATATGAACATCTCTTTTTTACTAACGTTTTGTTAAATTTCAATTATTTCCAGTCTATCTGTTTGTAAGTTTGAAGAGAAATATCAAACAAATCTCCTCAGACCGGGGGAGATTTTTCTCACCCTTCTTTCTTCCTGCCCTCTCACCTCTCTCACCTAGAACTGAAAGTTGCTGAAAACTCAGATTCCTCGTGTGAAAAGGGACTGTAACTGTAAGCCAGTTCAATACGGGTTATGAGCAGGGCCGGACCAATCATATGTGCAAGATGTGCAAATGCACAGGGCGCAGATTTCTGGGGGCGCATTACTAGGAGCAAGAAAATGTAATCTGATCTTGCGCCAGCAATTATGTGCTGCCATAAGGGGAATTTAACTCAAAATATAGAAAAATTATAGATCCTACTAGACGTATGCTAGTTTAGTTTAAATCTTACCTACCTAGTCTCAAAATATTTCACCTCAACACAAAAAATTTCCATACCACCTCATATGTGCAAGTTTTATTTCATACACACTGAGTCCCAAATTAACATGGAAAAATATGACAAGAAAAAAACTTATTCATACTGAATCATGTTGGCCAGAACGTGCAGGTTTTGTATTATACACCTTAGGTACCTGTGTATGGAAACAATAAAAAAGAGAACATGTAGGTAGCTGGTTGTAGTGCATAAGCAAAATTCTCTTCTCAGAATCGTTGGTTGATCTTTTTTTTTTGCCAATGGAATGGTTTTAGAAAAGGTACCTTTATTAGATTTCGGACGCCTTGGACGTCCAATGGAAAACGAAATAAAGCTAATGACGGTTGTAACGACTACTTTTGTTGAATCGGGTCTGGTGCAGATTGTTTTAATTGTTTTTATTTTGCTTTGTCGGTTAAGATTAAATAAATATCAGTTTTGAATAGAAGTGACGTGTTTTTTGTTTTGTAGAAGTATTTATTTATTAGAGAAAAATAAATTACATCTTGTGTTTTTTTTTCGTTTTTCCAATATGGACATGCATGTGTTTCAGTGTATGTATGTGTATAGGTGTAAACATAAAAAATGGGCGCTTTCTATAAATCTCGCACAGGGCGCAAGTTTGGGTTCGGCCGGCCCTGGTTATGAGATCTGATAGGAGCTGGGCTAGGTAGATCAGCTTATTATGTTAAGATCATGGAACTTTTTCATTTTTATCTGTAAATCCATACCTACTCACTGAAGATTCTTTATAATATCTTTGTATCTATATTTAAATTTATATTAAGGTTATTGCAGTGGTTTCATTCTAATCGTTTAATTCACTGTGTGTGTATGTAAAATATGACATTGTGACAACTAAAAGAAATACATCATATGACAAATTACTTATCTTCATTATGTGGTGTTCTTTTTGTGTAAGATAGTATAATTGTGAGCAAACATTATAATTGCATTGATAGTAAAATATATGACGTGTTGGCGTTAGTGAAAGATAAAATACGTTAAAAAAAAAGTTGATAAGATAAAAGATAAACTATCCCTATCACGGTAGGTACATAATAATGCACATTAAGTTGTGCAATTGGAAATTACGTATTTTTTTTTAACTGTTTTTGTCATGCGTTTAAAACTAAACAATATTTGAAACTGACATATTACAGTTTCAATAAAATAAGGTGCGCTTTGACTTTTTAATAAACCCTATGCAAAACACCCTTCACACATACGATCATACATAATATGTATGTAGGTGCTAGGTACTTGAAAGATTAGAGGTGAGTCGTATAGTTATTTTTTTATTTTCCATCTACAAAATTAATTATGATTTCCTTTCCTATTTTTGTATTTAATTAATGTTTTAAAAAAAAAGTGCACTTTAATTATTATGTTTTAAAAATATTTCTATCTATTTGCCAGATGAAACTTCATAGTTCTAGCATCCGATGGCATGCCCCAGGGATTTATCATAAACAATAGAAAGTAAAAGAAAAACTTTTTTAATTGAAATTTCTCCATTCTTTTGTTAAATGCGGTAGGTACAGGCTTAAAAGATTTTACAAACAAAAAAAAAATCCTTTTCTTTCATTCAATGTTTTGACATTGAAAAGGCCATTAATGCACCAACAACCTATAACAATAGAAAAAGACTACTCTTGCCCCTCCGACTGCCCATAAGTATCAAAAAGCACTACCATTATCCTTCTTATCTAGATAGGCACACACATAGATAAACATTTTTATATGAGGCTATGAATGTGCTATCAACTCACTCGCTGTGGTTGGAAAACATTTCTAAATTGGCACCTTTTTATGCACAGACACAACACCAGACCGCACGGAGCGCCCTCCTGCTGCAATTGTTTGTCATTGTCAACATTGTCATAGCTGTCGAGTACTATTTCCTTATGGTGTTCCTGGAAAGGACGATAATAGTGGCATACATAAAAGTAATAAAAGTAAATCCTGGCAAAAAAAGAGAACCCTTCGTTTTGTGAGTTCGGATGATTCCTGTAATTATTATTTTGAAGAGCTATTTTTTACTCCTGAGGTATGTCTATGAAAAAAATATAAATAAGGTAGATACAACATTTTAAGTAGATCAGGACAAAAAACTATTCGAAATTTTCAACCAAAGGAAGATTTTTCGTTGGAATTTAAGAAAATACATTTTGGTTTCTTGAATCTCATCGATAAATAAAATATCGTAACGTGAAAGATATTCTATGCGGGGTCTGTTATAAAGATTTCATTTTCGAATTTTCGAAAAAAGAAATAAGTATAATTATTTTTGCTTTTGATAGAGCAATGTAAGTTACAAAGCTTTTCGCAACTTTTCGCAGATGAACATTGTTGAATGAAGTAACCACAAAGTGTAGCTGGAGTTATCGCCAATATCAGTCTCCTTTAAATATGCTTAGTCTTGTATTTATTTTAATTGAAAATTTTCGATTTGTACTTAAAATTTCATTCCTCAAATGAGTCCTTGAATTAAACCAGCAATTTATCCCACTCAGCATTTTTTTTAAATCATGAAAACCAATTAATTACATTTTCCAAACTGCATCGGCTCATAAGAGTATCTCTGTCTTTTCCGTCACTTCTGGCGTGCCATACAGACAGGCAATCAATTCAGATTCAATTAACATCAAACTGAGATTATTATACACCGCCGCCGCCGCCGCAGATAATGCAATTAGATGCACATAATTCATACTGGATGCACAACTACAATAAAAAGAATCGGTAATCGTTTGTTTTCATTCACTTGTTGGCCCTTTGAACTACATGAACTTTTTGGAGATACACTGGAAACAAAAATGTAAATATTGTTCATAAATTTAGTAGCCGTGGCGTGATAGTTATTGCGATGGACTGTCATGCCGGAGGTCTAGGTTCAATCCCCAACCTCCACCACCTAATAATAAAAAAAAACGGCTACTTGAAATTGACAAAACCTCCAAGAGTATCTCTTGTCATAAAAAAGTACCGCTCTGATTAGCCGTTTGAATCCGGCAGTAAGCTGTAGGTCCACTCCATTCCTGCAAACACGCACACAGGAATGGTTGAGAGTTCTAAGTAACGGGGCCTTAGTTGTTCATGAGCTGTTGTGCCATCTAATTTATTTATTTATTTAGTGTGTGTTGATAAATAATATTTTTTTTAATTTAAGAAAAAAAAACCCTTCCCTAGTTCTGTATTTTCGCACACTTCAAAATTTGACAGTTGTGAGTTTCTGAGCAAAAACTAAAGAATCAGAACTACTTATTAGCAAAGAACATTAAGTTACCAAGAAGTCGCATCTCATACACATTTTCTACTGAAAATGCCGGGTTCCAATGTTGGAACCCTAATCACATTGGCTTTTTTATGGGCTTTTCAATAATTCTCTCAGTGCTTTTAAAATGAAATACCACACACATTGAAACAGTCTGCTTTTTTGTCCTTGAAAAGCCCATAAAAAAAGCAAAAGCTCTGGGAGCAGGCCGCAATATTGGAACCTACCATATAAAAATGTGCAGTAAAATAATTGTATGAGATGCGTAACTTTATATTCTTTGTTATTAGACTTTATCATCGCATCCTTTCGCAGAAATCGCAGTGTTTATTTGTTCTTTCTTTTGGTATCCCTTTCGTAAATGTAATATTGACGTGCATGCAGGTTGACGAACAACAAAAATGCCAGTCCCTAAACTGCTAAAAAAATTTGGTAGTTTTTCTACCTACTGAAATGTTAAAAAACATAGGTACAATACAAAGGATTTAAAACTAATATAAAAATGTTCATGAAATACCTACATATTCGTCAAAATATGTGAAATAGCTTGTAAAATTGCGTGAGATTTTCGCATCTAAATTTAGCCGGCTATGGTTTCCGTAATCAAAATAGATGTATGTAGGTACATACATATACCTAGGTACGTATCTATTTTTTTTAAACAATTCTATCTGTAGCTATTTTATCAATCCTTAATCACAATTCTTCGAACTCCGAATTCCTAAGCTCTTGATTGAAATTATCAAAACGCAATTCTATTTCAAATGTTTCTTTTTTGGCGTTGTTAGGTACTCACACAAAAATTAACAAATATTTCTATTTAATTAACCAATTAATTATTTTCAGTGTAAATTAAATACTATGTAAAACTAAATAAAAGTGCAAATTCAATCATTAAAACATTCTATAAGGCGAACGGACAAGCGTCAATCAGTTTGTTATTTTCTTGGTTAGCATTTTAATTCCAGATTTCCACACCTGCTGTTCTTTTAAACCTCTCTTTGCTCCTCCTTCACCCTTCACCAACAAACATCGAATTTCTATTTAAAGATGGTGGTAAAATTATTCATAACACGGAGTATGTTTGCTTGCATAGAAGCGTGATTAACAAAGGTCGAGCGTCTTGTAACAATATCACAGGCGACACACCTATATATAGCAACAATGCAATGGCTTCCTTCTTTTATGACTGCAATTCATCCTCATCAAGCAAAGGAAGTTTAAAAAGCTCTCTGGTAGGTCGAATTAGAATCACTTTACATCGCTTTTCGCGCGTCTGTGGACTTCGTCGTCATCGACGTCATTGTTGGTCGTCGGGGTGGAAATTCTTCCTTATTGCTAAATAAACACTTGAACGACAAAGGAGGAAAATGTGCAGTTTTTGTTCTAAAAAAAAAAATACTACATATTTGCGATTCAGTGACCCGAATTGTGTGGATCGAACACATAACTTTCTTATAAAAATAGTTTTTGTTTTACCGTTAAAAAACTGAACTGCAGAGTTTTCGTCCATACTTCGGTGTATTTGTAGAAAGGTACTTCTCTTTTACAAAAATTGCGAAGAACACGAAGCAAACAATTTAAATAAAGAACAAATGGAATTTTCATTGAATGGAGACCATCAGACGCCGCGCCGCCGCCGCCGATTACAGTGAAAGCTCCTATTGCGGACAGCTCCCTTAAGCGGACAATCCCCTTAGGCGGACAAATTCTCACGACCGTGGATCTTGGATCTAAATTCCATACATTTAATGATCCCTTAAGGCTTAAGCGGACACTCCCTTACCTGGATGCGGACAAGAATTATTAGCCGCGATTAGGACAAAAACTTTTTTAGTGTGTACATTTCAACCCTTATTTACAGAAATACTTTTACATTATTTTTACATTAAACATGTTCCCCCTTGTTCACAGCGACAATAGATGCTATGTCACCAAATCACTGTCTGTGGATAAAATGCATAACGGATTTTATTTCTGAAGCTGTAGTCTGTATCTTGTTTCTAGTATATTTTTGTTCATTTTTAATTTGAATGAATTTTAATGGCCTGTAGGTGCAAAAATGTTTCATGATGCCACTATATACCTATACTGCCTTATTCATAAACAAAAAATGGTTATTTCAGCTCTCGTGTTCAGGGAAACTACGCCATGGAATAACAATTTTCTGGTGAGCAATTGTCTTTATTTTGAGTCCGGAAAATTCGTATTCCATAGTGTAGTTTCCCTGAACACGAGAGCTGAAATAACCAATTTTTGTTTATGAATAAGGCAGCTACTATACATTTCCTTATATAACTGTTTTTTATGTTTTCCCTTCGACCGACAACTCCCTTAGACGGACAAAAGTGTTGCGACCGTCGCTGTCCTTCTAAGGGAGCTATCACTGTATTTGCACTTGCAGTTGTATCTTCTCAAACTGTGTCCAACAATTCTGGAGTATGAATTTCTTATACCTAGATATATGTAGGTATTTTAAAGAAATTGCGAAAAATAAAAGGGAATGGAAACATAAATATTATTGGGTTGTTAAGTTCGTTTGTCTGCAAACAAGAACAATATTAGCATGGAAGTTACCTTCCCCGGAGTTCCATTTAAGGAAGTTATGTTCATATCGTCGTCGGTTCGGAAGAAAAACGATACAAATTTTTGAGTTAACATTGAATTTTTGTGAATAAAAGAAAAACTAGCAATAGGTAAACTATACCAGACCTTACTACAATATTTGGAACTTGATCAGCTATTGCGTGGTATTGATATTTCAACAGATTAATTGAAATTCAAATTTTCATTCAATTTTCTGATGCCTATTTTGAAAAATGAAATTTGCTGAGTTGTGTCGTTTTTCTTCCGAACCGGCGATATACAGTGTGATTCACCTAAGGTGTGACAAAAAGCTAAAGCATGTAGGTTGGATCGAGATAAGAAAAAAATCGTATGCGAGGGGCGGTCTATTTCCCCCGTTTAACCGGGATGGGCAATATTCTAAAAAATTAATTTAAACAGAAAAAAAATAATTACAAAACAACGGTTACACTTTGCCATGATATACCTTTTTGTAAATTCTTCTTTTATTTTATGTTCAAATAAATCTGTTTTAGGGAATAGTTTTTAAAATATTTATTTTCAAACTTAAAATTTTGAAAAAAAAAAATTTATTTCCAACTGATTAATTAAGTAATTAAGTACTAATTTTTTTCTCAAAACTCGATGCTATACTTTTTAGTCAAAAACAAAAAACCGGATGCTAACATGTTTTTTAGTTATTGAGAAAATTAAAAATAACGGATGGGACAATTTTCTAAAAGAATTGACTTAAATACAGAAAAAAAAAATTTGAACGAGATACATTTCATATTTTTGACATTTTGGTATCATTTATGAACTCATTTCAAGTTTGTCTATAACTTTAGACAGGTATCCAATTTAAAACCTTATATTTATACATAATTTCCATCAATTGTTTTATTTATTCTTTGCACAAAAAAGGCTGTTTATATTTATTGTCATGATAAATTAATCTGGACTGCAGAAATGTCTTTTTTTTTAAATTCTTTTTAATTTAATTGCAGTCTTTTAACCATCCCTGCATTTTTATCATGTTTTTAAAACTGAACTAAAAAGACTCATCCAGTGCAAGTGAGATAGCAATACTAGAGATGCGAGTAGAGTACCTACATGCTAGGTTCGTTCGTGTACTTTCTGGACTAAATAGATATTTTGAATATGCAAATTTTCACAAATGTTCTCATTTTTCCGTCAAAAAAAAACCAAGTGTGGGAATCTTTGTTGATGTTATCAAATATCTGCCAATTTTTAAACGAGACTGAATTTTGACATTTCTACGTACATATTCACGTCACTAGAGTAAAAAATTAATCTTCGGATAAAATTTAACGTGATTTTAACTCAATTCGCACACGGCCTTAGTAAAAAGATATGGGAAGATATGCCAATTTGTTTTTTTTTTATCGAAAAAATCAATATTTTTTTTGCCCATGAGAAGGCGAAAATTGTCAAAATCAGTGTTTTTGGACGGATCTGGTATATCAAAAAAAAACGAAGAAAAACAATAATTCAATCCTGATAAAAAAAAACAACCAAAATTAAAATTAAACAAACGGAAACCATTTTATAATTTTGCTTGTTGTTATTCTTTAACTTTCAACTAGCTTTTCATTTACACAAAACTTCAAATTGATTTCGGACTAAATCACTGGGCATCTGCTGAAGAAGAGCGAAGGCAAAGTACGTCGGGTGTGGCAAAAGCGAAGATGCCGAGTCACAGCCGATGGCTTCTTGGATATATGTCATGCCGACGAAACTAAAGCACCAACTCGAGTGAATTTGTTGACATGTATTATAGTTTTTTCGAACAAATTCTTCGGATAAAAAAATTGTCAAAAAGGGGAAATTATTTATTCTTGCGAGTGCTCCCTTTCTAAAAATTACACAAAATTTGTGTACCTACGTGAAGGCCGGTCTTGTAATTCGTATCGAGTAAGGCTAGACACGCACTTGCGATTTCGATGGCCGCACTTGCTACTGAGAAATCGCGACTGTCACAAAATAAAATGAAAAAAATGCAATTACATTTTTGTGACCGCACTTGTGATTTAAATTTCTGTGATTTAAAAATCGTAAAATCGTAGTCGCAGAAAGAAATAAACATGCACACACTTGCGATTGTCAGTCGCGCTATATTTCAGTCGCAAGAAATGAAACACATGGTTTTAAATTTGAGTGCACGCACATACGACTAAAAAATCGCGGCGCTTAAAAAAATGAAACAGGGTCCATTTTTAGAGCGAATTTTCAGTCGCAACGACTTTAAATCGCAAGTGCGTGCACATTCATTTTAAGATGTATGTTGCATTCGATAGTGATTAAAAATCGCGCGACTACAAATCGCAAGTGCGTACACAGCAAAAAATTATTGCAATCGCGATTTTTTATTCGCAACGACTTTAAATCGCAAGTGTGTGTCTAGCCTTAGAGCGACTTTTCAGTCGCAACGACTTTAAATCGCAAGCGCGTGCACAGCAACGTCTTTAAATCGCAAGTGCGTGCCTAGCCAAGTCATTTCATGGGGGACCACACATGGTTTGAAATGTGAGTGCGCGTACATGCGAGTGAAAAATCGCGGTGTTTAAAAAAATGAAACAGGTTCCATTCTTAGAGCGAATTTTCAGTCGCAAAGACTTTAAATTTTAAGTGCGTGCACAGCAAAAAATTGTTGCGGTCTCGATTTTTGAATCTAGCCTAACTGGCTGAACAGAATAGAATGACGGAACTGAAGCCGCAGACGGAACTGGAAGAGCTGTCAAAAAGTGTCGTACGTTTTTTTTTTACATGTCCACAATGGAGCTGTACAGCTTTGAAAGTATTTTGAAGAAAATCAAAAGAATATTCTTGTGTACAAGCTCAGAATTCACATTTTTTGTTTCCAATAATTTTCTTTTTAATAAATAATTTTTTTCGCGATACAAATAACCACAATATTTTTTTCCGACCCAAAAAGTTGTTTTTTTTTTCTTCATACAAATTGAAACGTCAAAAGTGCCGTACGTGAAAAGTTAAAAGTTGGTGAACTCTGTGCGTCTACGTGCGTCTACGTTCCGTTATGTTCGCAACATTGAATTTGCGTGTATTCAATATTTTGACAGCTATTCCAGCTCCGGTTCCGTCTCCGTCTGCGTCACCATTCTGTTCAGCCAGTAAGTCAGTCATGACATAAGCGACCACTAAAGACTGATTTAAAGGGTGTAATAAAAGGATACATAATTTTTTTTTTTTTTCAGAATAAATAATAGTAATTTTAATAGATACGTTAAAATTTCACTAGCTTCTCGGAAATTTTTCGCGAGTAGCCTGGCCAATAATTTTTGGCTAGATTATTATTATTTGTTCAACATTTGTTCGAAGACACTCATATAAAGCAATCTATCGAGTTGTTGTTTAGTTGTGTACCCGGAACAAACACTCAAATAATCATTAAGGTGTGCAAAATGAGAAAAAAAAGCTGATTTGGTTGAAAAGATTCTCAATAGTAAATTATTTTCACATAAAGTTTTAAGTACCTACATATTTTCTGAATATTCGAGAATTTAGTTGATTAATTTTTCACTGAAGCCTTAGAACTTTTTAAGTTCGCTGTCTGTCAATATTGTTGAAAGACCAGCATCATCTTTTGCATATTTACCTAGCTACATAATATTCGCATAGTTGAAACTCCTTGTTTGTTTAAAACAACCTTGCAACGCCCTTTCTTAAAACCATTTTCTTTTCTTTTTTTTCTAAGCCAAACAACAATTTATTTAATTTACTCTTTCCAGCTTTATGTACAAAAATTTTGAAATTGTTTTTTTTTCTACATTAAAGTCCTTGTACTTGAAAAAAAAAAAAAAGGAAAATTGTTTTAACGCTCCTCGAACTCAGGAATACGTAAGGCTCTTTAAATTTTCAAGAACTAAAAACACAAACACATAGGTATGTACCTACATATATACAATGTGGGATGCAGTTGAATCCTATGTAAGTATCGTTTAGATGGCTTCTGACGTTTGATAGAATTTGTTTTTGTATTTTCAGTCTGGATGAAAAATCTCTAAAGAAATGCTATGAATTACTCCTACTTTAAGATTTTTTTCACAACGCTGCACTCGCATTCACATGCCAATGAAAGCACACGGTCTACTCGACTCCACTTGCATCAGCTTGGGATGCAATTTTTAGTCTCAAGCTCTCAAGTCATCCAGAGCAGCGATGCAGCGACTTATGTTGTTGGCATATTGTCGTTCTGCACACTAAACACACTCCTGTTATGATATTCTTTGTTTCGTGCGTTGGTTGGTAGTTGTTAGATTTCTTTCTTGCAATTTTATTTTTTTTTTCAAAATCAGGCTTGGTTATGATGATAAATAATTGAAACAAGAAGTTGGTCTTGTGAGGTGACAATATGGCAAGAAAAAGCACGTCGAGCGGGCGTGGAAGGACCAAGACATTGGTGTAATGTGAACGTCCTTTTGCCCTTAAGACAACAATGTATAACGTTCATGTAGGACTTTTAAAACATTCTTACACGCCAACAACGGATGGAATATTTTCGAGTGTATGGTAGCATAGTGTTATTTTTTCCCTCCAGGGGGCTTAGTTGAAATGCTTAGAATAAGTACTCTTTCGAGGTTTAATAGAAAGATGGAACAAAAGCAATTGCCGCAGTCCTTTTTTAAATAATTATGTATAGGTACATAATATGTAGCTACGTTTATAGAAATATTTGTTTTTTTTTAATATACAATAGAATTCACGGAAGGCATAAAATTTTTCAGAAAGATATTTTAGTTTCTTTTCAAAACGAACACACTTTTGAAAGGATGATGTGAACGTTTTGCAAATGAAAGCTCAAAGCTTTGTATTCTTCTGTAGATACTGAGTATTTAACTGAACACCTTGAGGTCTACTTGAAAAAACTTTCAACTATAAAATAAAAAAAAAATGTGCTACTATGTGTAATTATCTTTATTAAAAAAAAGGAATTGATTGGATTGCATTTAAGAAGCTTTTAAAAATCTTTTTTATGAGGACTTTCGTTATTGTGAGATTTTTTTAAAGAATCATGTTTGCATATTTTGAATACGTTCTCAGAAACCATTAACATAAAAAATGGTAAATTGGTAAAAAGGATTTATTGCAACAAATTTAATTTTTTTATTTGCTTCCGAAAAACCTAAACACGATTTTTTATGATTTTCAAACGTGAGTGTCTCAAAAACGTGAACTTATAGAAAATTTATGACTTCTGATTCGAGTTCAGCACACCGAAAAACTTCGGAAAAGTGTACCTACTTTGGTTCTTCGGCAATTCTGTTGTCCAGTGGTAATTATACAGATGAATCCACTTTGCAAGCTAACACTTTTAGAAGAAAAAACACTTCTAGTCTTTTAGAATATTGTGTTTTTTTTTTTAGATCTTACTTCCACCATTTACTCTTCGAAACTCATAAATTATATTCAACAAAAAAAAAGTCTCTCTTGAGCAATAAAACAGAAATACTTAAAAACTAAAAAGAAAAATAATTTATCACAACTCTTGACTCTTGTTTTTGTCTGCACTCGGTTAAAACTTTGTTCTTTTACCTTCGCATCTTTCTTTTATTGTTTATAGGTATGTTCCGACAGGTGCAAACATTGTTCAGATGCGTAGGTATATGTATGTATATTGACACATCTAAAAAATGCAGCTGCTGTGTTTTAAATTTGTTTTAAAAGGAAGTAAGGGCCGGACAAATTATTATGATACACCCAGAAAAAATAAATCTAGTAATGCGGTTATACTGAAACATGATTGTATGTAATACAAATTCGATACAAAACGTCTAACAAATTGACAGTTTATTTATTATAAAATGTCATATTCATATACAGGGTGTCCCTTATTTGTGCAGGATATTTCGGGGGATGATTCATGGGATCATTTTAATGTCGAATTCTTTTTAACAAAAAGGAATTTGTCCAGAAAAATCTACTTTTTCTTCTAAAGAAATCGAATTTTTTGTTAAAAGGAATTCGACATAAGTCAGGGCACTCACTGAAGTGGAGTGGTAGTGGAGTAGCGATTGGCAGTGGAATAGTGAACATTTGGATTATTGGCGTGGAGTGGTGGCTAAGTGATATGAAAGTGATCTAACGCGCACTGAGGTAGCAAACTACATATGGTGCCACTCATACTTAAGTCAATAATCACAAGCATCTTCTAGAATTAAAAAAATCTACTTCGTCACCACTCGCTTGCCACTTAAAAATTAAACATATTCGAGATAAGTGGCACCAGGACTGGCACCACACCACCTTCAAAATATCTTGCCACCGCCACTCCACTTTGACGAGCGCGTCTTCATTTGTTTACATAGGTTTTATTAATTCCACATGCCACTTAGTCACCACTCTACTACCACTCCACTTCGTCACCACTTCAGTGAGCGCCCTGCCTAAGAAAAAAAAAATTGTAAAATTCAGCGGAAACACGCATAAAATGATTTGGTATCTGCTATAGCTTTTTTGAAAGCTAGTATTCCGTTCTTTTATTTGCATTATCCAATCATGTTGTTCAAGTGCATAGCTTTTGAGAAAATAAAAAAAAATTAAGTCAAAATTTTTGAATAAAATTAGTGAGTTGATTTTTTTTTTTTCAAAATTGTTTGTAATTAAGTGCCACTGTTCTTTCAATTAAATTTAAATTTGATGGCACAACAGCCCATGAAGAACTAGGGCCTAGTGATTACACGTTCAACCATTCCTGTGTGCGTGTCTGCAGGAATTGAGGGGACAAGAGATACTCTTGGAGGATTTGTCAATTCCTGATATGAAAGTGATCTAACGCGCACTGAGGTAGCAAACTAGGAGGTAGCCGTTTTTTATTTTAAAAATTATTTGGTGGCAAGGCTGGGGATCGAACCTAGACTTTCGGCATGACAGTCCATCGCGCTTTCTCAAAGAAAGATAGAATTTTTCCCCTATATAATTTTTTAACTTGAAATCACGGGAATCATCCCCCAAAATATCCTGCACGAATTAGGGGGCACTACTTTTCTGCGATTATTTGTAAATATTTATAAGCTGAATTGGAACCCGAACTTCAAAATTAATACTTCGGAGCTTGATTTCGAGATATCCTCGGAGATGCTATCTGATACGAACTGTTTGGTAGAAATACATGAATAATGACCCGATAATAACTAAAATTAATATGCGTTCGTTGAGAAATAATTGTCAAACGTTTTTTTGTTTCGACAATATTTGTATGTATGTATGTAATTATTTTAGACTTGTCCTCAATGAACGTTTTTTTTTTTCTTCTTCAGCAAACATTTTTACCCTCAACCCCACTCATTTTATGATTCAAGGTCCGGAAATAATGATGTGTATGCAATTTCAATTGAAAAAAAACAAGTACCTACCTAAAGAGATGCATTTTAAATATCATCTGTACACAATCCATTCAACATTTTTCATTTAGTTTTTGTTTGTTGACAAGAAGTTATAGTATACAAATAATTCTTGAGATTTTCAAGAAGGCAAAAGAAACATCCATTTGCAAACAATGTAAATTAATTCTGAGTTTACTGCACAGAATGTTTTAATTCATTAAACAATCTGAAATTTTTAATCACTGAAAATACAAATAATAATATGCCAAATTCTTAAAAAAAAGAAACAAACGTTTTTATTACCAAAACATTTTAGGTTTATTTTATTTTATTTTATTTATTTCAATGAAAAGCTTAAACACAGTAAGCTTATTAGGTATATGAACATATTTTCATTCATATTTTCTATTTTTGAAGACTCATTAAAATAAATTCATAAAAAATTACAAATTTTTATTGTTACTTTTATTATTAATAAGAAAACCACATGATGATTGAATGTAGGTCCTTTTGTTTTTAAAACAATTATTTTAGTCATTATAAATTAAAAATTGATTCATATCCTTTGTTTTATCTGAATTTGTAATTTTTTTTTTCGTTGATAAAAAAGAGTCACTAATAAAATTTAAAATTTTGAATAAATGACACGACATAAAATGCGTTGCAAAAATTCTTTCAACAATTAAAAAAATTAATCATAAATTATAATTGAACTTTTAATGAAGTTTAGGTAAGTGCCAAAAAATCAAAAATTTCATTTAATATGATTGGTCTCAAAATTTCCGCAAAGATTAACGAAATAATGTTAAAAACGATGGCATTTTCAGCACCATTTAAAAAGCAAAGATATTAATTTTTCTTAAATGATGTCTAAAACAACGTATATGTCCATTTAAAGAAAAAAAGAGGCTGGGTTTGACCCACACTAATAACTTCCCATATGTTTCCTTTGAAACTCGATACCCGATTTTATTTTTTCTGAGAAAATTACCAATTAAAAATCTTCAAAAAACTTATCAGTTGTGCAATCAAGGGACGGCTAAATAAATAAATAAATAAATTTGGTGGCACAACGGCTCATGAAGAACCAGGGCCTAGTGCAGTGTTTCCCAACGTGGGGCCTACGCCCCACAGGGGGTCAATTTCGTTTTATAGGGGGGGGGGGGGCAATATAAAATTATGCTCCATTACACATCTCTCTCAAAAATCTATGCTTCTTGTGTTTCCACTTTGGAGATATATTTCTGATGAGTGGTTGTTCAAGCAAGACAAAATTTGCCAGTATTCGGTCATCCTGAGGCACGAAGAAGAAGAATTTTTGTTCCGTTACCTTTATTAAATTTGTCAGACATATATTTAAAAGAATGATTTTCTGATTTGAATAAAAAAAAGAATTTCCCAACTTGGATGATGTACCCAATGCTTGTGAATCTTTTGATATTTTAAATTTACAGCATCAAGAAAAACTCGCGGCATTACAAAATGATGAATCAAATAAAACTTCATTCGACATAAAAGGAGCGATGGTATGGATTTGTGAGGAAACCGAAATTAAATACCCCAATATGCAAGAGAGCTGTTTTTACCGTTTTTCATCTTTATATTTAACTAAATGCGAATTATTTCCTTAAATGACTTGCTGATAAAGAAAAAAAATTTGATATAACAAAACGAGGAGGCTTGAGACTGCGAAGCTCTCTAAATTTGAACCTGACATAAAATCTATTTGCAGGAGGCATCAAGCGAAAGGATCTCACTAATTTTAAATAATTAATACCACATAGGCATTAAATTATTTTGTACTTGAATTTCTGTTCTACATTATTTCGAAAACAAACTTATTGTGTTTATTTTTTTCTATGGATTTTTTTCTGATATATCAGCCATTTTATTTCTATTTAACATTTCAGTTTTTTTTTATATTAAAAATTGTTTAGGTATCAACATTACCTATAATCATAGGGGGGCATGGGGATTTTGGAAATGTTCTGGTGGGGCATAGTACAAAAAAGGTTGGGAAACGCCCTAGTGGCTTACAACTCTCAACCATTCCTGTGGGCGTGTCTGCAGGAATGGAGGAGACCTACAGTTAAGTGCCGAATCCGAACGGCACTTTTCTGTGACAGGAGATACTCTTGGAGGATTTGTCACTTCCTCGCAAGAGGCAGTAACCCGGAAAAAAACTTAAGGTGGAAGCGGCTGGTATTAAACCCAGACCTCTGGCATGATAGTCCAACGCACTAACCATTACGCCACGGACTGCTACATCAAGGGACGGCTGTTTGCTCTAAATATATGCGACACGAAAAATATTAGTAATTATTAGCAGTTTGTTTGGGCTAGAAAAAAAAACCGTCAATTGAATTTTTTTACAAACCTTATCAATTGCTATAGTTATGGCATTGTGAGTAGACTTAAATTATCCCTGAGGTGATATCATTGGTTGTTCTCGAGACATTCGAGCTGAAAAACATTTTTTTTAAACAATTTTTGGCAGTTTTTTTTCCAGTTTTTTGGCCTAGAAAAAAAAAACGTTAATTGATTTTTTTTTACAAACTCTATCGATTATCAACTATAACTTTATGTATTAAATAAATTTAACCCGAAGTTAATATCTTTGTGTGTTCCCAAGATATTCGATATTTTTTAACAGTTTTTAATGTTTTTTTTTTTTAATTAGAAAAAAAAACTTTGGGTTGATATTTTTTTAAGTATTACCAATTTTGTCACTACGTCATTATATGCATAGAATCAAACCAGGCCGAAGTCCAGAGCATTATTTGTTCTAGAGATATTCGAGAAACAAGCCATTTTACAAAATTACTGTAATAAAAAAAACCGCTAATTGAATTTTTCTAAAACGTTATGGGCTTATTATCTGTAAAATAAAATTTATTTGAAGTCGATATCTCTATGCGTTCTCGAGATATCGTTGGCGAAAAAAAGCTTACGAACGTACACAGACATCTCTCTAAAAACAATGTAATCCGACTCCAGAGACCTCGAAGCATCGAGAAATGTCAACATTTGCAGTTTCACAAATCGGACCGATTACATTAACTTCCAATTAGGAGTTAATGAAGTAAAAATTGACATTTTTTATTCAAAATGAGGTTGCACCACTTTGGAAGCACCATATGTACATATGTATGTTATGTATGTGAGCTGCATAGATATTATTGTAATCTTATTTAAACACTCATAAACACACAAATCTTTCTGCAGGTGCTCTTTGTTTAAATTAGGTTTTGATGTAGATATCTCTATTTTATTTTATAAAACTTAATAAACAGAATCTACCAAAGAATTGCCAAAATAAATATGAAAATCGAATCAACTACATATCTTGAAACTATAAACTGGCAGTTCTGGGCCACCACAGAGTTCTACTTTTATAACACAAACGTACCGTTAATGTTGGAATGCTCCGAATGTATGTATATACTAGTGCACGTCATGTCAATCAGAACAAAGTCACAAGTTGTTTGCATTATTTTTAGCGTCATTATAGGGTAAATAGCTTTATTTTTGCTATTTATTTCTCAACATATTGGGAGAAAAAACATTTTCATTAAAAATTTTTGTCTGCTTCTCTGTTTTTCCTGTTAAGATTTTGCGACCGATTTAAAACAAAGTTCTTAAAAGCTTGAAATTATTAACATAGCTTAGAACTGGATAGTCTCTAGCTCATTGAAAAAGTGGATTTTAAAATTTGTACCAGACATGCAAAAAAAATATGAAATTTTCCACATAGGCTTTCATTTTGAATTTCATTATGCACAGCTTTAATCTTATGTGTTAAGCTTTTCCTAAAAAAACGCACTAAATTTGGACCAAGGCTTTTGATTTTGTGATTGATTGGTCGAAAATTATCATTTTTTGTGGGAGATAAAAATTGTAGCTTATAAATTCTACACAATAAAACCTACATGTAAATTCGTTGGCGTGAAATCTTCAAACTTATATTCCACATCCACAACATCTATATTTTAAAAACTTACAGTTTTTATCAGATCTTTGACTACTTGTGTCTTAGTATTTTGAAATAGTCGAAAATATGCTTTATTGTTGTTGTCTATAAAGTAAGACAAAAAGTTAGATCTCTTTATTAAAAATTTAAAATGTTTATTTGTAACTTATGGACGGCTGTCAAAAGTAAGACAACGTTTATAAATACGACAAATGTTAAACTTACAATTAAGCCATTTCAGAGTACCTACCATGTTTGGAAAATGTAAAGTTTTGAATTTTTTCGCTTACCAATTTTCAATTTAAATTTAACTTTCACTGGCACAGTTCACCAGGTTTTATCATCTGAAATAGAGCCCCCTATTGCACGTGTACACGTGTACCCGTGTTACACGTGTAATTAAATTATCCGTGTATGAACACGTGTATTTATATTTACACGTGTATTTATTGTTACACGTGTATTTAAAAATACACGTGTAATTAATTGAAATTTTTTTTTTTTATTTTTTATCCAAGGATGATTTTTTTTGTGAAAACGTAGAAATTTGATCTCGGATAGAATTTAAGGAACATTTTAATTCAATTCTCCCATGGCTTTAGTTTTAGTAAATCAGAAAATCGTCTTATGCTAAATTAACTTTTATTTACAAGTCCGTTGGTTATATTTTTTGCGCAAATACTTTTTTGATGAAATACAGGACACCCCGATTAGTTTTAAAAAAGAATTTTCAATTACACGTGTATTTTTATTTACACGTGTATTTAGAACCTACACGCCTACACGTGTACACGTGACATGAATACACGTGTACACGTGACACGAATACACGTGTAGCTAAATACACGCTTAAAATCGAGAGCTCTAATCTGAAATAATATTATTGAATATTTTTTTGTGCCAATGGTTGGGTGGTTTACACTATGTTCTTCGTTTTACTCAATTTTGACCAAACATCTGACTTTTCACTAATATACAGAAAGTAAAAAGAGGTTTTCTTTTTTTCCCCAACTGCAGCCAGCACAGTGTGTCGGCACTTCGGCATCGGCGCTGCCACTAATTGCACTCTTTTCGACGAATTTCAAATAAAAATAAACACGAAAAATGCCTTCGAAGTGAGTGCTCCTCTAATCGGTGCCGTGACTTAAGGCCAAGTGACATAAGGCCAAATTTGGGTGTTTGGCCTTATGTCACTTTACAAAAGCGACATAAGACCAAATTTACATATTTGGCCTTATGTCGCTTTTTTAAAGTGACATAAGGCCAATTTTCTTTGAGACATAAGGCCAAATATAATTATATAACATTCCCAAAAGCTCCCCTTACAGTAAAAGAGGTTTCGGACATCTTTCAAAAGGAAACTATATTGAATAACTTCGGCATGTCGCCACGTATATGTATATATTACTGTAAAAAGCCGAAATAATGAAATTCTAGAATTTACCGGTAAGTTCTAGAGCACTCAGCCTTACGGCGTATAAAAGGTGAGGTATGTATGGGGGGGCATGCTGCCCCCCTGCAACCCCCCTGCTTGGCCCACTATAGGAATTGGGGTAGGTGCGAGGTTGGGTGTATGCAAAGTTTTTTTGTATTTTAAGAATCTGAATTTAAAGAAACTTTCAATGTATCCTATGTATAAATAGTGAGGTAGGATTTACCGGTAAATTCTGCAAAAGAAACTTTGCATACACCCAACCTCGCACCTACCCCAATTCCTATAGTGGGCCAAGCAGGGGGGTTGCAGGGGGGCAGCATGCCCCCCCATACCTACCTCTCTATTTATACGCCGTAATGCTGAGTGCTCTAGAATTTACCGGTAAATTCCAAAATTCCATTATTTCGGCTTTTTACAGTAATAATATAGGTACATGTACGTGGCGACATGCCGAATTTATTCAATATAGTTTCGGTTTTAAAGAAAACAGTTCAAAGTGACATAAGGCCCAATTGGCCTTACGTCACTTTTCAAAAGTGACATAAGGCCAACTCTTAAAATTTGGCCTTATGTCGCTATTGCAAAGTGACATAAGGCCAAACACCCAAATTGGGCCTTATGTCACTTGGCCCTAAGTCACGGCACCCTCTAATCGCTGCTGAAAGATAGACAGCTTGAGATTAACAGCTGCTTGAAAAAAATCGTCTTAATTGCGATGCAATTAATCGCAAATGCATTGCGTTTGGCTTTCGCTGCATTGCAATTGCATGGATATTATTCACAACCCGAAAAAGAACCGTGTCGGCATGGCGCGGCGCGGCCGGTGCGGCTAGGAGAGGTTAGTGGTGGTTGAAGTGTCGGTTTCTTTTCAGAATGTGCTTTTCCGCTCAGCCCTTAAAGTATCATTTTCTGTCTGAGCTCAAACAGGCTGGAAGAAAGAAAATCCCTTCATGACTTACAAATTACCATTGCATAAGAATTTGCAATGCAACCCCATTTTGTCTGTCAAATTATGTCGATGCCGAAGATGACGACGATCTCCTTTTTTTTTTCATTTTTTCGTTAGATTTTTATATTTTTCATTTCTATAGGTACCTAATGTGTACAGTGTACAATTTTACATTTATACATATGGAAAAAGGCTCTTGTATAGCATTAGTGTACATGTGTAGAAAAGCATTACTTGTGCTTAAGTCGGAAATGTATGCATTCATGCCTTAGAAATGCCTTGCAAAAAAAAAAAAAACTCATGGATTTTAAGACTCTCATTTCCTTTTTGCTTACTTTGTTTTGAAATCTGGATTTTATTGTCTCGGGTTGACTGGGCGCGTAATATTTGTAGAATGGTGTGTTCTATGGGGGGTGCAGACATATAGAGTGTTGTTCAAATTATTTCAAGGAAGAGGTGTCTTCGGATAGTGTGGGCGGAAAAATGCTCCCTTGTGCTTGTGAACTGTTGGATAATTTGAAACATTTTTGCACACATGTGCTGCAGACTGTGGTGCATGTTTTGAAACAATAACAGAGGACGATGAGATTGAATTTGTGTCAGTACTTGTTATACTTACTTATAAGGGTACCTATATACCTATAAGTAGATGTTAGAAGAAAATAATAGTTTTTTTTTTTGAAAAGTACTTTTTCAGTCTTAAAGGATTAGGTCTAGTGGTCTTAAACTAAAAGCACATTTTTATCAAAATCATAACGTGTTACCATTTCTTATATGTTACTGGCATTAAGCCTTGACAAAAAAAAAAAAAAAAGAGACAAAAGGTGTAAAGGAAGAATACCTAAATCATGTCTTCTGTGCATAATATATGGATAAAAGATTGAACCGAAGGTCAAAGTGCCAGTATATATCCTCTTTAAGATACATTTCTTAGAACGGTTATCTTTTTTTGGTTATAACTTTTTTGTTTTCAATTTTACGATAAAAAGTGTGTTAACATAACTTGTAGAGAATTTAATTATCTATACAAATGTGGTAAAATTTTGTTTGTGCGATGTGTGATTCTCAAGATATCGCGAAGACCTTTTTACGCCCCCTTTTCCAAAATGGCGGCCAAATGGGGGGGAGTTCAACCCCGAAAAGTCTTTTTTACATTCACATTGATCCTTTTTACAGATCCATCAAAAAAAATTTGTCCTGTATGAAATGCAAGGTTAATGTAACATTTCAATGGACTATAAGAGAAGAAAGCAAGAACATTGCCATAACCTTTGGAGTAAACCTGCAATGGAATTTTCAAAACGTGGAACAATTTAAAGAGGATCAACATACCGTCATACAACTACAAGAAGATACAGCTCGAAATAATCTAGTAGTTGAAGCCCATAAATCTCAAAGCAGAATTATCTACTCACAGTTAAACCACAATCTTTTGTGTAAAAATAACTTTCGTGTTGATTTATGACCCTGTTAAATTGGGAAAATTGAGTCCGGGCTACATTATAAACTTTGAAGCGCCTCAAAATACATTGATACAACAACGATTTCCAAATTTTGCACCTCACGAAATACTTCACCCTGCACTTCCCTTACCCACAAGCGGCCGTGATACCGGCCTCAATTTTCCCAATCTAAACAGGGTCTAAGCTAAATATCAGGAAATCTCGTTCTTATTCAAGACAATCGAACACAGACCTCTCGCGTGACAGTTCAACGCACTATTCACTATACACATGGGCTACTACTACACTGTAGGTTAGGGGAGAGCGTCAATAAACGGAGAAATCAATTTCGAATACCTCCAGTTTGTTGTTCACATACAAAAAAAATTGTTTGGATAAAATGTTTAGCCCTCTACATCAGCTCAAAACTTTGAAAAATGGTGTTTTCAAAGGCCAAAGATTTTATCCAAACAAACTGGAAATATTCGAAGGCTACATGAAATTTGTTCCCAATGCAAAATGGTCCCAAACAAAAAATGAAAAATGGCCCCAAAAATTTATATGAAAGGCAACAACAACAAAAAATTGATTAAATTTTGTGAATTGGGGTAATTTTTCATTTTTTTTTTTTTTGGGCCTCTTTTCATTTTGCATAATGGGGTTGAATTTCATTATGAAAAATGGACCCATTTTTATCTGTTGTTGTTGTTTTATGTACCTATATATTTTTGGGCCCATTTTTCGCTTTTTGTTTAAGCTTTGGGGCTATTTTTCATTAAGTTTGGGGTCATTTTTCCATTTTGGGGTTATTTTTTATTATGAAAAAAACCCCAGCTTTGGGGCTATTTTTTATTATTGGTTTGGGGCCATTATTCATTGGGGCCAAATTTCATGTAGCCTATTACCTGATTCAACAACTTATTTTTTCTCCATACATTGACGCTCCACCCTACTGTAGGTGTCTAGCAAGTATTGAAATAAGATGATTATACCACCCCATCCTACAGCAAATTAAAATGACGTACCTACCTTATATTGTAACATTTGTATAGACCTTTAGCACGTGCTACCTACCAAAGCCTCCCTGATTCAAGGTTCGTAGGTAAGGTGCCAGTTATAGCTTTCATTTAAACTCATCATTGGAAATTTTTATTTTAAGTTTTGAAGCACTTAAGTGATTATTTTGATATTAATATGAAGCTGAGAACTTAATTAATATTTATTGCCAAAAATGAATTTCATTTGGGTCCAAACAGCCACATAAATTGACTTATAACTACCAAAAAAAAAAAACTACGAGAAACAGCTGCTCACCTTACAAATTGGACTGAGATTAATTCATCATTTCTCTTTGGGCTTGTGCCGCGCCCTCTTTTTTTTATCGAAATGCAGTTCCATTCAACTGCAATGCATGTTCTTATATTGAAGCAACTGTCACACCTAACACTTCCGTCTCCATCACCCCATTCAGGCATCCCTTTGGGATTTCTTGTACACATAATGCATTCCTTCCAATCAGCGAACATTCTCTTAATTAATTAAAATTCTTCTCACTCTACCCGCTGAGTGAATTGCAGTGAATGAAATAAATAATAGCATTAATTAAATAGGAGAAGTCACCACAAGCTCACAATAATTCTCAACGACCAAACCAACTCTGATGACGGCACATACATTTCACGCATTTTCCTTATACAACTTCCTTATTTGGCTAGTTTACCTCTGTTGATGTCGTTCATTCACTTGTTGTTCAATGTTCACCCTTCACTTTATTATCTTGTCCGTCCCGTCCGTCCGTGTGTCGATTTTACAAGCTAACGACAGTTCTATGTTTTTATTCCAACTCCCTTTTTATATGTGACCATCAGTCACTTGAATTCCTTTAAAGGGTAGGGAATGTCATGGTATAGGGTGGTCTCATGGGAAACGCATGTTTGATGCCTTCCATCCATCATTCCTTCCTGTCATCATTGTAGAATATAAACTAATTACAATTTAACTGTTTATTCTTTTTTTATTTATTGCAGGGTGCTGGAAAAGAAATACGAGAAGCTATAGCTGACCCATCGCCACAGTGCCAAGAAAAAGCCTGGAACGCTGTTCTGCCACTTGTAATCAAGCTGAAACGTTGCTATGAACACTCACTGGAACTGGAAAAAATCGTACCAAAACTACTGGGCCAATTGGTTGGTGGCAAATTGAATCCTACTCAACATCTTGAAACACAACAAGCCCTAGTTAAGCAGTTGGCAGAGATTCTTGAATTCGTGCTCAAATTCGATGAATACAAGGTAAGATTGCTGGAGGAAGTTGTATAAAAGACTTAAATGGATTTCATGCATCGTTGAATCGCGATGCAATCATATTAAGTAGGTGTTCCATAGATGATTCTGCTCAAATTATGCAGAGCAACTGGCACTTCAAAAAAAAAATGACGCGTGCAAAGGCGTTATGCGTATGCGGTGGTATCGTTCATCTTAAGATGTCTGCTTGTGTAAAATAGTATGGCCATTCATCAAGTCGAGTTCCATACTTGGTTTACCGTAAACGGGTTTTTCATCATCGCAGTAGTAGGTATATACCATAATGGGTTTTTTTCGTTTGGCCCAAGAAAATATTGTTCAATTCAGATGAAATTTTATGCACTGCTTCCTACAACAGAATGATTTTTGGTTTTGGCTTCGGTAACTTGTGCGTGGGGAACGATTTATGAGAATATTTTTTAAGAGTTTAAGTTGAAGGTAGTTGAGAATTGTGCTCTGTGTCTTTTTTTGTAGGTACTTCAAGCTGTTACAGTAGTCAGGAATAAAAACAGCTTTGAAGGTTATTGTGATAAATATCAGTCAAATGCCAGTTCCTTTAAAAAAAATTAAACGAAATGGCTATTTGGTTTCCCTAGACGGGATCTTATCTAGTTTAAAAAATAAACAAATTTGGTGGCACAACAGCTCATGAAGAACTAGGTTCTAGTGACTTACAACTCTAAACTATTATCCTGTGTGCATATTTGCAGGAATGGAAGGGACCTACAGTTTATTGCCGTCTCCGAACGCCTAAGGTGAGTGGCACTTTTCTATGACAGGAGATACTCTTGGAGGATGTGTCACTTTCTCTACAAACAAGGAAAACATTTTTTGTTAGGTGGCGTGGTAGAGGCTGGGAATCGAACCCAGACCTCTGGCGTGACAGCACTAACCATTACGCCACGGATTACTGCTGTATCTTATTTTGTAATGTCTTAATTGCAGAATGACCCCAGACCTGGCGTGACAATTCAACACAGTTACCATTACGCCAAATCGGAGAGAATTCCGCTCCGACGACGGTTACCTCGATAGGGCCGAATGCTTAATCAAAATTTTGCAATCAATTCGTCGCACCTATGGCATATTGAGCATAGGAATATGAAAGATGCGGCACCTATCGTTTCTAGATGTTTGAAATACTACCACAAGCTATAATACTCGATCTCTTCTTTATCGCGCTGTTCACATCAAGCGACAATAATTTTCTGATAGCGGTTTTCACATAGGGGGATTTCTTCCAACAGCTGAAGTACAGTGGAAGCGTGGAAAATAAAATTCTTCAAAGTTCAGCGACAGACGACCAGCTTTGTCTTGATTAATTTAAGTTTTGTTACACAATTACCTACCGTACGCTGACCAATTTTTCAAACTCTTAACCATCATGATTCTAAATCAAAACATAAACCCAATTCACCTTATATATTATGTATGCATATAAATTTGAATCTATAAGATAATACGAAGTAATTCATTACGATTGTTTACACTCAAGCCCCAAATAGACCATTTAGTACCTGACTTGACTTCAAAATGTATTTAGACTTATTCCTAAATTGTTTCAACCGAATGGATAAATATCAAAATAGGAAAAGAAAAACAAATAAATCCAGATCTAGATTGTATCTTAAAGAGGTCATGATCATGACGCATAGTATTCTCTTAAGCTCGGTAGCACGACTGAAGTTAAATGACCAATATTAATTGCTTTTGCTCATACATATATTATTCACAGTTTGTAGTCTTAAATTTAAGAGGGCTATTAAAAATTTTAAAAGCATCCAAAACAAACGTAATGCAGTTTAGGAAGAAAGCATAGAAATTTTTTTTGTTATAAAAGTCAAATTCTATCTCGAAGTTTGTCAGTTTCTTATTAGAACTCAACTCAACAATCATGTTGCGCTTGGTGAGTATAACATTTTTTTTTGTTGATGTATGAAGAAAATTAAAAACATTAACATAATTCGACATTCTAGTCAATCATACTTTTGCTAATAACATCAGCATACTGTCAATCTTCATATTTTGAATCGCCAATTGTTGTTGAAGACATTCCAGAGTCAGTCGGGCAGCAGAATTTTGCAATTTTTCACGAGCCATCCCAACCCCGGAGGAATCAAATAATACTCAATTATCCTAGATCAAACGTTTTACCAAATGAAAATGTTTATGAAGTGCAAGAGAATGAACAAAGAGGTATTGCCAGAGAGATTCAAAATTCAGGGCAGTTCTATCAACACCATCAAGCTGAAGATCCTTATAGAGTAGTACCCTTAGAATCCGGAAGTATAAACTACGAGTTTGATGGTTATGATTCAACACAGCCAGTTGAATATCAACATTAGGTTTAAGTTATAAAGCTATACATGCATATCTATTTTTTGAAATAAATTAAATTTTCAAATATTTTTGATTTCTTCAAATCTTAAGTAGGTTACACATAACTCGAGTTTTTCGAATGATAGATTTTTTTCTAAATTGTCTGCAACCTATTCCACTTAAAAACAAGAAAGGTATTTCTACAGCAGCTCCATATCCAAAGAACCGTTGAATCCAAAGCAAAACAATCTTCACAAATTGTTTTGTTAGAAAATTATGTTAAGTACTTTTCATTTAAATTTAGACTACATATGTTGACATGGATTACATGTCTTTCTCGGACGGTTGGGTATGATGTAGCGAAAAGAGGACCATCACGAAAACATGTAACTGCTAAGCAACTGTTTGCACTACAGACATCCTACATATACCAATCAATAGATAAAGATTGCGCAAAGATTCTAGAGGAATTGTTTTATAGCTATCGCCCCATTGTTTTAGGTGAAGTGTCATCGCGTTTGGGGTAAATTGCAGCTAAATTAGGAGTACTCAAATTAATTTGAGCTCAATTTCTTCGGATATACAGGGTGATCGGAATAAGATGCACCAAACTGCTGGAGCGAGTAGGTTGGGTTAAGACAAGTGAAAAATCGTATGGGAGGGGGGGGGGGTCTATTTCCCCCCATTTATGCAGGAGGGGCAATTTTCTAAAAAATTTACTTAAAATAGAAAAAAAAATTTAAAACAACGGTACAATTTAAAATGCCATGGTATACCGTTTTAGAAAGCCAGAAATATCTTCTTTGATTTTCATTTTAAATTAAGTTGTGTTAGTGAATAGTTTTTTAAAAATTAGTTTCCAAACTCGAAATTTTGAAAAGAAAAGTGAAAAAAAAGTTTCAAACTAATTTTTTTCAAAATTTTATGTAAAAATAAATGAAAATAAATTTAATGGCACAACAGCTCATGGAAGAACTAGTGACTTACAACTCTCAACCATTCCTGTGTGCGTGTCTGCAGGAATGGAGGGGACCTACAGTTTATTGCCGAATCAGAACGGCTAACGAGCGGCACTTTTCTGTGACAGGAGATACTCTTGAAGGATTTGTCAATTCCTCGCAAGAGGCAGTAGCCGTTTTTTCTTTTAAATAAATAGGTGGCAAGGCTGGGGATCGAACCTTAGACCTCCGACATCACAGTCCATCGCACTAACCATCACGCCACGGCTACTACAATATTTTATGTAATTAAGTATAATTAATTTAATACTCATATTAATTTTCAATAAAATACTGAAAACCGTATGCTAAAACGTTTTTAGTTTTTAAGAAAATTAAAAATGACGAAATCTACTTTACTACTTAATTTGTAGAAATAGGATCTTTTGAACAACAAAATAACGGTGGTGACTAAAAATTGATGGGAGTATTGAATATTAAAAATAAAAATACTACTAAATAACGTAAAATTTTGAACAAAATCAGTTTGAAGACAATTTTTTAATTTTTTTTGCAAAAATTTGAGTTTGAAAATTAATTTCTAAAAAACTGTTCACTAAAAGAACTTATGTAATTTATAAATAAAATGGAAGCACATATTTATGGCTTAACAAAAAAGTATAGCACGTCGTTTTAACCGTTACCGTTGTTTTTTAATAATTTTTTTTCTGTATTAAGTCAATTATTTTAGAAAATTGCTCCTCCTGTTATTTTCAATTTTCTCAAAAACTAAAAAACATTTTAGCATCCGGTTTTCTGTTTTTGACTAAAAACTAATAAGAGCATTGAATTTTGAAAACAAAAATTATACTTAATCACATAAAATTTTGAAAAAAATTAGTTTGAAACTTTTTTTTTCAAAATTTCGAGTTTGGAAATTAATTTTTCAAAAACTATTCACTAACACATATTTTTTTTTCTGTTTTAAGTCATTTTTTTTAGAAAATTGCCCCTCCTGGCCTAAACGGGGGGAAATAGACCCCCCCCCCCCTCCATATGATTTTTTTCTTGCCTTAACCCAACCTACTCGCTCCAGCAGTTTGGTGCATCTTATACCGATCACCCTGTATAAGTGCCACTGACATCATTGGTATCTCATTCGAAAGGGTTTGAAAAAGGGCATCCCTTCCGCGTATTTCCCATATCGTTAATTCGTTATAGCACATAAGACATGTGATTCATGTTCGGTAGGTGCCACAAGGGCGATCTACCAAGGGTATTTTATAGTAATTTTTTTTACTAAGAACTTTCGAAAATGTGTAATCATTCGCCTCGTCAAAGCCTATCCGTTTGTCTTCTAAAAACAAACACAGTGGTAGATACAGTTTTTTTAAGTGTTTTAACACTTAAAAGGTGTGTTTATTGATTTTCCACGTGCCCCAATGTTCATCGGATAGTCTTTTCGTTTTTTTTTTTTTTTTATGAAAATTTATGTCTAAAGTGAAATCGGACATGTTCTACAGACTTCTGAAATTTATAATGTGCGTGTTTTCTTTCATCGATATACCTATTATACTTATACACGCCCTAATTTAATAAAATTGAAATACACACACTTCAAACGACCCAAACTCTCATATCCTGCCTTTTGTTTTGCTTGATAAAAATATTAATGGGGGACAAAAAAAAAATTCAATATATTTTTGCATGAACTAGATAATAGAGATTTATTTTGCCTGTAACTAACCCATCATAGATGTCTTTTTTATCAGCTGCCATGATAATGGTGGTCACATCGTAAACAACCGCCCACTGTTGGTGGCTCTTTTATTTTTTTCCATAATATTTGTATTATAATATAATATTAGGTAATATTAAGGCAGGCCTATGTATGTTTTTGTGTATTTTGTTATGCAAATAACGTGGATTTGTGTTGTATTGCTTGACATATAGGTATAAAAGTTTTGGGTTTGAAAAACAACACATTGACCTTCAATTTTGAATATTTCAAATGGGAAGAAATCGTAAGTTCTTATCATGAAAATACGGTCATAGGCACATTTAACCGACCACTTCGTATTTCTGTAAATTTAAAGAAACCGTTAAGTTTAGACCACATTGGATGTAAATAATGTTGAAAGCAAACTTTGAGAAAACAAAAAGAATTAACACAAAAAACAATTTTTTGCAAAAAATGCTGAAAAAGATGTTATCTTTTGTTGTTAATAATGTGGTAAAATTATTGAAATATTAAATTTTTAATAAAGGCGGCCGCGGGCTCTAATTAGTTCGTGGAGCCGGTTTCACAATACGTCAATGATGTGCTGCTGAATATCCGACTGAGGGATATTGTGCCACTCCTCTACTGCAGCTGTCTTCAGCTCTCTTAGAGTGGTAGGGGCATGTGTTCTCGCTCTGACACGTCTTTTGAGGTTGTCCCAAATATGCTCGATAGGGTTGAGATCTGGACTGCGTGATGGCCATGGCAAAACTGGGATTCCGACCTCATTTAGGTATGTAATTAGTTACAGAATTTGCGGTATGGCAGCGTGCGTTGTTATGCATTGCCTCTATCGAGCACAACAAGGCCCGTGCGAGCTTCATAGCCGATGCCTCCCCAAACCATTATAGACCCTTCTTGGTAACCCGCTCGCCTATATGTTCTGCATTTCGGACGAAATCGAATTGAAATCGATTTTCAATTTCACGTGAAATAAAATTCCATGTTCTAAAATTCGTTATCGTTTTCGAAAACTTCGCAATTATTTCGAACTGTCAAAATTGAAGGTGCATCCATTTTTAATTGTTTTATAAAGTAAAATTAAAATTACGCTGCAGATGAAAATGGATTCAATATTATTCGCACTTTAAATAAAAAAAGGGCAGCGGAATTCTTGAGATAAAATTAGACGAACAATTTTGCGAGAAAAATTTAACCTATTAGATTTGGCTGAAATAGCGTGAGTTATATATTGTTTATTCTTTGTTTCTTGAAAGATTCAGTAACCAAAAATATAATTTTACTTACATTTTGCACCAATAAATCATGAAACTTACTGCAACCGAGTCAATTTTACACCAATTACACAAAGCATTAACAAAGTCAATTGAATACGTTCAGAAAACGGAATGAACCGAAATGCATCATCATTATCAATTTTCATTTTTGAACTTTCAATTCACAATTAGCTTTTCTAACGAATTGTGGAATGGAACACCGAAATTCACTTCCGTCATTTGAAATCAAAATTAGTAGAATGCAGAACATGGGCGACTGTTTCGGTTATCGTGCATGGAGCAGACCTTTCGTTTGTTCGTCTGTAGACACGCTGACGTCCATCTGGACCACAGTACACATATAGAAGGTAATATCTTTCGAGTTTTCATTTTTGTTCAGTTCTGCGCATGTCTTGTATTTTGTTTTTGTAAATTGTGGACGAGGGTCACTGCGATAGTGTTTTCTTGTAAATTCTGACAGGCAGGTCACTGTAATTTTCGAAGATGCGCATTATATTACTTTCGTGTACTGTGCGTCCCTCCATTCCTCTGCAGTCCAGTTAACATTTTCTCGCGCAAAACGAAGTCTTGCTGTACGGTGCTGTGTGAGCAATTCGGGGGTGCGCGCTGGTCGGAAAGCTCTGATATTCAATTCTGCCAACATTCTTCTGATGGTGCGCTCACTCACACTAACATTTCTCACCTCAAAAAGACGTGTACGAGCTTCAGTAGCGGTGCAAAACCGATTTATCAGTATGTTGCTGACGACAAAGCGATCCTTCCGAGCTGAAGTGCATCGATGACGACCTTGATCTCGCCTCCTCGTGTATGAGCCAGTTTCCCGAAATCGTCTGATGGCATACCCAATTGTAGTTTTATGTACACCAAGCATTCGAGCAATGCGACACGTTGCCTATATCCAACATTAGTTAAAGCCACTGCTCTAGCTACACCAGGTACATCGATCGGCGTTTTTCTAGAGTCACAAATAAGAAATTACCAGTATAAACCAAAATTTACCGATATTTACTTACTTTGGTGCAAAAGAACAATAAATGTAGCCAAGTTTAAGTAAACAATCACCCCTATTACGATTGTCGTTTTTCGAAAACGATAATAAAACGACAGAATGACACGCCTCTGGAAGAGATAATAGGCATTTAAGTGAAACTAAAACTTTAGCTTTAAGTATCTAACTTTAGTCGTTTTACTGAAACCCCAAGATTCACTTCCAGAGTCGTTTCGTTTTAGTAAAACGACAACCGTAATAAAAGTGAATATTAAAAAAACGCTTAAATTGCAAAAAACGCTTCGATTTTTTATTTTGCGAAAATATAATTTTCTGTGATCCATTTACTCTATGAAGTTCTTAAATTAAAAAAAAAAAACTTAAGAAAATTGATATTTTCTTTTATAATTAAAAATAATGGCGCAAAATTTTAAACAGCTTGATGTTAAGGTATTAGCATGATACTACTTAACAATTTTCTAACTTTAAAAATCTTTACTAAAATATTCTAATTTTTAAATATTTTCTAACTAGTATCATACTAAACCCATTTTCTTCAGAAACTCTAGCTGAACACGCCTAAAACAGTGACAGTTCAACCCATTTTTGCAATTATGTAGCTGCCAAAGTGAAACTTGGATTTTGTATCATACTAATAGGCATTTGGCGATTTTAACTTTAGTAAAATGTGAAAAAGATAATACCGTGCTAACTCGTTTAAAATTTGGAAAAGCCTGTTTTTAAGCTAGCATCATACTAAAAATGATTTAACATCATACTAAATCGTTTAAAATTTTGCGCCAAGAGCTTCATAGTTTAAATTTTATGTATGTTACTTTTATTTTAAAAAAATGTTTTGAAAGGTAAATTCAAAACTTGGCTCGTATTATCTTCAGGTATCGGCAGTCGGCAGTGTAACCGAAAAAGGACCATTTTTCTTAAAGTTAAATTTGCTAGGAGTTTCACAATTTCAAAACCATCAAATTTTTACTCAAATCTTCTCTGCTTTCGGTTTTTTTCCTTTCATTATCAGCACATGTTTTTTTTTCAGTCGATTAATTTTAATTGAAGAAGTCTTTCTTCAGTAACAATCATACTCTGCGAAAGAAATAATATCTTAGTAAATGCCTTCTTCCTGTGGCATTATGTTTATTGTGTAAGACTGTCATGCCGGATGTTTAGGTTCGATTCCCAGCCTCGTCTATCTAAAAATAGTGAAAAAAAAAAAAAAAAAACGGCTACTGCCTCACGAGGAACTGACAAAACCTCCAAGAGTATTTCTTGTCATAGAAAGGTGCTGCTCACATTAGCCGTTCGGATTCGGCAATAAACTGTAAATCCACTCCATTCTTGTAGACACGCAAACAGGAATGTTTGAGAGTTGTAAGTCACTAGGCCGTAGTACCTATGTAGTTCTTCATAAGCTGTTTTACCAAAAAATGTATTTAAATTGCTTAATTTATAAATACCTCCCTCCCCATTTTTAAAATTCCACGTTTAACATGAATTTTCAAATAAATCCTAAGCTCACACAAGGTTGCGAAACGGAACGTAAAGTATTATATCATATATTTATTTATAAATATAAAACCCTCTTTCATTCTTCATAATGTATGTAAAGACATGACATACATATTAAATGTTAATCGATTTTTATTCTCAGTTTCATTTTTAACAGCCAAAACTAAATTGATCAGCAATTAGTTTGCCGTGAATTAAATAATCATTTAATATGGTCAATGATGCGTGAAACATTAATTTAGTTTACAGAACCCTTGGTTGATGATCACTTAAGGCCATTTGGTCGCCGTTCTACTCATATCACTCTTTTATTTTTATTTTTATTTTTATTTTTATTTTTTTCTTGTTTTAGATGAAGAACCCAGCGATACAGAACGACTTTAGTTACTACAGACGCATCGTGAATCGCCAGCGTATCGATACCACTAATAACCTTCTGGTCAGTACAGAATTAGCAAATCGTATGTCATTGTTTTATGCCCACGCGACACCAATGCTTAAAGTACTTAGCGAAGCAACTTCGAAGTTCGTCGAAGATAATGCTCAAGATGTTGAGAATACAACAGAGACTTTAGGCACAATGGCGAAAGTTTGCCTCCGGATGTTGGAAAACCCGTAAGTTTGTTAATTTATTGTTGTTAATGAATTCTTAATTTTATTATTTTTCTTTGACTTTTTTTTTTTTTGTAGAAAACTTTTGTCTCAAATTGAACGCGAAGAAACGCATCTTCTAGTCCTTAGAGTAATGGTTGGCCTTGTCATCCTTTACGATCATGTCCACCCTGTTGGAGCGTTCGCACGTGGAGCACATGTAGACGTCAAAGGATGTGTACGGTTGCTGCAGGCCCAGCCCGCCATCAAAGCGGAGCCACTCCTAAATGCTCTACGCTACACAACTAAACATCTTAACGAGGAAAATACGCCGAAAAATATCCGAAACTTGTTAGCCGCATAATAGTCGGAATTCATACCATTTTATTATGACAAATTTTTTAGAGTGCTGGATTGCATTTAGAATTACAATCAAAAATCGTTGAAATTCTAAAAAAAAAAAAAACAATATTAAATGTTTTGTTTTATATTTTTTTTTTGTTTTGTAGATTTTAAATTCATTTTAACATTAAATATAAATTACCAATAAGTAATATAATAAACATTTATTTTAATATAACTATCAAAAATAAAATATTTTCTTAATTAATAAGTAGATTATTATGCATTTTGTAGAATCCTTAAATTTTTTGAAAAATACAAATGAAAAAAGGAAAATTTGAAATAATCATTGTTTGAACATAATCAACACATTTTGTATTTTATTTTTATAATTTATTTATATTTAATTGAATGTAGTGTAATTTGTGACTGTTATTTTTTTAACAAAAATTAATTCGAACATGGTTTTGCAGCGCATAAATTAAAACAAATCACCTTTTTAATGTAGTAAATTACACACACACAAAACAGTATGCATTTTTAGCGTCTAAAAGAAAAAACTCAAATTAAATAAAAAAATCATGCAACAAAAATAGCAAAGAAGGAAAAAATAAAAACACAAAATAAATATACAATGATATCTAGCGTAATTGATATGGAATAAAGAAAAACAAAATTGATTATACATAAAGTAAATGTATAGATTATGTACATGAACAACATCTCTTTGAGAATAACAAATACCACAAAATATGAATGCATTTATTATAAAATTATATTATACAAAATAAAAGAAGAGGATTTTGTTTTGCGTTTTTTTTTTGTACCAAAAAATTATAATTAGAAATGAATAAATAAATGCAAACATTCTTCTTGTTATCTAATTTTTTGGAAAGAAAAAAGAAATTAATATTTTAGCCAACAAAAATTCATAAACTACAATTGAACTCCGATTTTTTAATAGATCTCGTTAATGTATTAAAACGGATGATAAAGTGAACTAATGGGAGAAGTTGTAGTGTGTAACAATAACAATAAGTGATCAAATAAATAAATGAGCAAAAATTGTGTTTTTTTTTCTGAACGTTTATTTCAAAAAATTGCGTTCAAATAATAAAAAGACCAACCGACTTGAGGAATGGATCAGAAAACCAATGAAAAATGGTTTTACAAATTTTGGGCTTTATCGCGAGAATTTAATGAATAGAAATTATTTGGCCCTAGTGAGCTATCTGTCGGAACGTAAAATTCTCCGATTTCTTGTAGGTATTCTTCCTAACAGCTGTTCGGAATATTCAGCCTTATTCTGTAAGGCGTTGAACGCCAAAAAAAACAAACGATAGTTTGAACTTGGTATTACGTAAAGCGTTAAACACCAAATAATCGTCAATTTGTCGATTCTCTCTTGTGGAACGCGTTCACTGTATTTTTTCTGTATTCCGTTAGTCGTTTCCATAAGAAAAACGTCTATAAAAACGTCGAAATCTGTCGTCGAGAAATTTGTTGACGACAGGAGTAAAAATGTAAGAGAAATTCAAATGCGACTAATAAAGCTCGTGGACGCAAATGAGCACTAGGGTGGAGGGTCAAAGTATGGAGCAATTTCGAATACATTCATTTTTTGCATTTAAATGATTAGAATAATTTGACATCAATTGTTTGGATATGTTGAAATAAATGTATTTTTAAGAATAAAAAGAACAAAAGAAAAGACAATAAAAATGGCACATTATTATTCTTATTTTCGGTGCATGAAGCATTTAATTTGAAGGAATTTTTTCCTACAAATTAATTTGACAAGTAGATGGTATTATGTTTTTTATAAATATTTTTATCTCATGAAACTTATATTATAGTTTAGGTGGGAGGGGCATTTTCTAAAAACTCTACTTAAAAAAAAAAATATCATTAAAAAATAACGGCAACGATTTTTTTCTTATTAAGTTTTTAATTAATTAATAATAGTGAATAGTTTTTGAAAAGATTATTTTCGAAATGAAAATTTTGAATACAAAAATTAAGAAAATTTAGTTCAAACTAATTTTGTTCAAAATTTTCAAATAGTATTTTTGTTTTTAATATTTAAAATGTTCCTTTCAATTTTAGTCGAACACTTTAATCCAATTCAGTTTAATTTTTAATTCAATATATTTCAATTTCATTTACTCTTAACTCTATTTAAAGATGTAAACAGGTGAGTAAGATAAGACGTAGTCTTTTATGCAAAAAACTCTTCTAGTTTTTGAAAACTGCTTCTAAAGTTAACTGTAAATAAATTTATATCCAGAATTATCTAACTCTGGTTTAACTCACCACTGAATAACTAAGATCTTAACTAAAAATTGCTACGCCCATTGAATATAAAAAACAAAAAATACTACTGAGCTACGTAAAATTTTAAGAAAAATTAGTTTCATCAAAATTTTCTTAATTTTATTCAAAATTTTGATTTTAAAAATTAATTTTTCAAAAACTTATCTTACGTAAGCCGATTTGCTAAAAACAAAATCGGTATGGATGTTTGCTGGGTAAGGAAGTAATTTTTTTTGGTACCAAAAATCGTGCACTCTATTCTAGCCATCGTAATCTACTTTCTTCACTATTTATGTTTGTTTTGTGATTATTCGTATATATGTATTAGCTGATAATGATGCTGGGGATTATCGTGAACAAAAATGTTCCTGGAAATTTTTCTACCGAAATTCCCGTCGATATTCCTGATAGGGCCCATTTAAAATTTGATGTGGGAGCTCATTAATTCTCATTCAGAAAGTTAATTCCATTTTTAATTTAGTTGTGATATTCAAAGAGCTAAAATCTGTGTTGTATAATGTATGTAAATAGCTTATATAATTAAATTTTTTGGAAAGCCTTTCAACGCGAGATTTATCGATCTTTCATTTTGATTTGGATTTCACTTTGCATTGATGTTGGTATAAACTAGGCTTAATAATTAAAAATATAATATATCATTTGTGTAATATAAAGAAAAGTAAATAAAAAAGTTGAAATAAATGTGATGAATTCATTGATTTCTGTGTTTACAAATATTTCGGACTTAAATTATTTTGGTCATTGTCAGCTACAGTTGGTCATTTTGAATTTTGGACACAAACTTTATTTTACAGTAAAAAAAAAACATTTTTGCTCTCTTAAATCCTCTCTGCCCAACCGACCGTTGACTAAGTGAATTGGTCCGAGCTATACTTAATAAGTATTTAAATTCAGGATTCAATTCAGAATTTATTAAGATTTCTTTGCCTCATACGATCTTGGCATTCGGAATAATGTCCACTTGGCCTTCGGGATTATAGCATTCGGAATGATTTTCAGACTCGATTTATGAAAAATACCGCTTGCCCTAGTAGGTACATCTAAAATGCAAATAGGCAAATTTGTTAAAACGACTACCGGAGTGAGGGTGATTTAGAGAACTTGTTCCCTACGGATATACGTACACCATATAGATCTGAGTACATAAATATAGAACAGCAACATTTATATTTAATACCATTTAATTTATTTCGACAAACCTAATAACTAATCTTCGGAGAGAAAAATAGGGTTGTGAATTATTGTTTTTTTTCTAATTTTTAAGTTAAAAGGTAAAGAGCGACAAAAAAGACATCAAAATAAATATTCATTTTTGTATTTACAATTTGATCTTAAATGACCTAAGCTCGTTGGCCAATTTCAACAACAAAATAACAATCATCGTCTGTTCTGTGTGTGCTCAAAAAATGTAATTTTCCTAAAGACTAGTTCGCCGGCGTAGCTTCTTCTCTGTGTCTCAGTTGTTATTTGGTCTTGGCTTTAAAATCAATTTGCCAGTGTCATCACAACTCATATTGAAGTCCCCTAGCACTAGTCGCATCCGAGAGGTAATTATTTGCGGAGCTATCACAAGCTTATGGATCCCGAAGAGAAAAAGTAGGACTGAAAGTTAATAATTAGTTTTAGTTAAGTAGTTGATCTTATATTAAATTCAATATAAACTCACTTAGGGTTAGAGTTGCAAAAGAAAATACTGGGTGTATAAGAAGCGATTCCGTGAGGGGAACTACTGAAGTCTTTGGGTCCCGCAACCAATACCAAGCTCCAATAGCTGTGCACATCGATATTACAGCTAAAACAACTTCAAACGGATTTAATAAAAATCTTCTATCAATCCAAACAACTTACTTCTCCATCGCAGTGTTGATGGCCGATATGAAGACACCACCTCCGTTAGACGACGTTCAAATGCCTTAAGGTCTGGAATAGAAACGAATACACGGTAGATATGAGATTAGATGGAGAAAACAAAGTTCACCGTTGTGTTCTGTTTCGTACTTTGATTACCTTCGCATGCCGATGGTTCCATTGTGGTGTAAGTAGATAAGTATATCTTGTTATGAACTGAGTTTTCTATGGTTTGACTTGGTGGGACTGGTGTTTGATTTTGTAAAGAAAATTCTGTTTAAAATATTAAAGATTTAATGGTCAGATAGGTTGCACCAATCGTGTTTTCATTGTTTTAATATTATAAACTTTGTAAGGCTGAGTATATAGCGTTAAATTAAGCTATTATTCATTAAAATCGAACACAAAATAGAAATCACTGTGGCATTGTGGGGCAGAGATCACAAAGCATTTTATTTTCGCTATTTTTGGATAATTTGTGACAGTTGTCAGGAATTTCGCCGCATTGTTTGGATAAGATATGTACAGCTACTGGCTGAACAGAATAGACGCTCGGTCGACCGCGCGAATCAGCCGCTGCCGCGAGAAACGACGCTTCCGAAAAAAATTGCATACAATGGACCGCGCGAACAGCAGATGGAAATTAATGTTTTTAATTGATCTTGTAGTTATTTCTTAAACTTTTATTTTGAAATTTCATTGCAAATGTGTATTTTTGCATTTTTAAAATAAAATAGATAATATAGAAAGTTCCGAGATACCATTAACTGTAGCCGTGGTTACTCTTTCTCCTTATCTATCGAACGCCGCGCGGCAAATGTTGAAAGTTAACCAATGTTTAGCGTCGCGGCTCGCGGGCGTGGCTCCATTGTATTTACTCAAACGAGTTTATATGCATTTTAACTTTGACATAGCGATTTTTCAAGTGCCGCGCGAACGACCGCGCGTCTATTCTGTTTAGCCAGTTATAAAGAAAAATTTGTTGATTCTTTTGAAGAACAAGTCGATTTTGCCGGACAAATTCCTTTAATTGAAAAAAAAAACTATTCTGTTTAGAAAAAAATCGAATTTTTTGTTGAAAGGTATTCGACATCAGTTAAGGCCTAACCAGACAGAGCGTGGGCTGACGGGACGGTCAATACTTTACTATAGAGAGAAATAACGTGGCGGTCAAATTTTGTTTGTAAATTTGTACAAAGTCCGCCGGACCGCGTTCTGTCTGACCAGAGGCCTTTAGTCTGTTTGGTAACGTGAAATATCTTGCAAATTTTCACATATTTTCACATTTTGGTGTCAAAACCCATAGCTAAGAAACTCCCAAGAGTGGGAAACATGGTAAAAATTTCACGTTACCAAACAGGCAATGAATATAAAGATACGAATCCTGTGCTGTCATTTGAGTTTGCCTACAAAAAATACGAAAGTATGTGTAATAATAGGTATAAAACTCACACATTCACAGTAGGGACCTTCACACCAAATACAACAATAGTTGTGTTTTGTTGAGCTAGTTACTGTGCCGATTCTGCAATGTTCCACATTAAGCCATAGAGTTACTGAAGAGCAAATGTGCTGTTAACTTGTTGTTGGTAGAATTTGCATGTGGAAATTTAGCTTAATGTGAAGAATTTCTGAATGTGCATATTAAGGAGTTGAACAAAACACATCTAATGTAAGCAAATGGGTTTTGGAGGGTAAAAGGTACGAAAGATTGACATCACCATCGAGCCAAATGGCTCGATGCCAATTGGACTGGTGATTTATAACCTGCTAAAAGTCCAAATGGCTCGGGCGAACCCATTCACATTATGCAATTTGGCTCGCCAAGCCATTTGGCTCTATCGTGTATGGTCAGAGAGTACTGCTGCAATGCTTAATCACCATGTAAATAAATTAATAGACTCGAAAGCAAAAATACTGAATATAAAGATATGAATCCTCGGCTGTCAGTTCAGTTTGCCTACAAGCTCTATCAGATCAAAAATGAGAAAGTATGTGTAAAAATGGCGGTATAAAACTCACACATTCACAGTACTAATCTTCACAACTCACACATTCAGAGTATTTATCTTCACATCACTCTGCTATATTGTTGTTGGATTTCACATCTATTCATCGACACAAAATTAAATTACAAATACAACAATGTAAGCAAATGGGTTTTGAAGGGTGAAACGTACGAAAGATTCATATCTTTATATTCAGTATTTTTGCTCGAAAGTTTCGTCATCGCTCCAAGTGTTTCGCGTTGGTTTGGGAGAGCCTTTATATTTCACGATTTCACCAATTCGCCCCTACTATCAAAAAAGTACATCCATTTCTTTCTAACTTTATCCTGACAACAAATTAGTGAAAAAAGTTAAAATTTTCTACTTTGTGCATTTATATTTTGAGAGCATTTTGTTATAGCAATAGCATTTTGCTAACTTAATTAGCCAAGTAATTAGTACTCTAGTTAACTTACAAATCTTCTTACTATGTGCCGTAACTAAATCAAGTAGGTATTTACTTGTACAAAAAGAGGGAAGGACTATAAACAGAAATCATGGAATTATCTGTATCGAGGGTGATTTTAGCTGCATTTCTATTCCTATATGGTGAGACAAACAAGGATAAAATTAAAATATTTTGTGAAAAAATATTTTTTTTGTTAGTAATTCCTTCATATAGCCATGCAACACGGGTACTTGAACTCAGCGACCGCTTCATTGACGTCCGCCACGAAAGCCAGTGGTTGGTGATGTTCTACGCCCCATGGTGTGCATACTGCAAGCGGACCGAGCCAGTTTTTGGGCTAGTAGCACAATCGTTGCATAGTACAAACGTCAGAGTGGGTCGGTTAGACTGCACCCGTTTTCCAGCAGCCGCTAAGGAATTCCGTATTCGTGGCTATCCGACTATCATGTTCATCAAGGGCAACATGGAATTTACTTACAGTGGCGATAGAACCAAAGAAGACCTAGTCGACTTCGCTCTTCGCATGAGTGGACCCCCAGTTCAGCTAGTCACACGAACAGAAAGCGTGGATATGCTGAAGGATGCACACACTTTGTTCTTTATGTTTGTCGGACAACAAGAGGGCATCGTTTGGGACACATTCTATGCTGCTGCCGAGAGCTATCAAGAACATGGCTTCTTCTATGCAACGACTGAAGATATTGCTCAGCAACACTTCGACATCGAACACCTGCCAGCTGTGCTGGTTTATAAGGAAGAAGCACAGCATATGTATGCACATGCGCATATAGCTCATGAAATGAATCCGACCGAAGTTAACGAAACCATACACCACTGGGTGAATGTTGAGCGGTTTGTTACTTTCCCTAAGATCACCCGATTTAATATTCATCAATTGATGAGAACCAAGAAGTACCTAGTTGTCGCTGTAGTTGAAGAGGACAAACTAAGCCAGGTGGCCACACACGAATTGGAGTTTCGTGACATGGTCGAAGGAGTCATACGCAAGTATAGAGACCGCTACCACGATCAATTTCAGTTTGGATGGGTAAGTTATTAATATTATGTTGATTGGGAAAAAAATTACTCGGTCTTCTTGACGACTATCTGAAGCTAAATTAAACTTTAATTTATACCAAGTGCAATAAATCAACGGAACTCAATATTGCATACCTTAATGTTGTTCTAATCCCTTTGTCATAATATATCTTTCAACAAGTCGTTTATAGATAAGCAAACGGCACAAGTTATACTGTAATTTTTCAAAAATTTCAGATTGGCGACCCAAGTATAGCACATTCCATCGTCATGGATGCACTGCCAACACCACACATAATCGTCATCAATTCAACAACCCAACATCACCACATCCCAGAAGATGATCCAATGCAGATGACCCCGCAATCTCTTCACATCTTTCTCGAATCGATAAGCAATCAGACGGCAATTGTTTATGGAGGTGACACCTTTTTAGTGCGTCTGTATCGGGCATGTTTTGAAGCCAAGAAATCACTAAGAGAAATGTGGCTTGGAAATCCGGTGCTCACAACTGTGTTGTTCGGCCTGCCATTAGGATTCCTCGCATTAATCTTGTACTCTATCTTTTGTGGAGACTGTTTGGACGCATCTGAAGATGACGAAGAAGAGCACGAGAAGAAGGAATAATCTTTAAGAATTTCCACGAAAGTCAAATCAAATTAAATTTTAAAGTGTTGTACATTTCTGTTGTGATCTCAATTTTAATCATTTTATTTCTCATATGTATTTATTTTGCAATATTTCTTATGAAAGTTTTTTTTCTCCTGAGTTTCTTTCATTTTTTCTACATTATGTAAATATTTAGTGTTTCTGGTTTTTACAGTTACAATTATAAGAATTATTAAATTATTTTGAAAAATATCTAAACTGCGTGTTACTTAAAAGCAAAAGAATAATGGTGAAACAGTTCTTTATAGACCTTGTTTCAGTGAATTAAGCAGCAATCAGCATCCGTAGTCATCGTCATCTTCAGAGTCAATAGCAGCTCTTCGGCGATCGTATTTAACCGTGGAAGTGCTCTGTGGCATTTGGGAGTTTACTTTTTCCAAAATCGAAACAAATTGGGCATCGTCAAGTTTACCCATAATTTGGCCCATCTGAGCCATACGAATAACCATGTTCTCGAAGACCTGTGCTTTCTCTGGTTTGCTTATTTTCAGTGTGTTTACTGGAAAGAAGAAATTATGATTGAATTTTATTGAGGAAAAAAGTAATTTCAAGGATTAAACCAACATCTAGCTCTGGCTTGTTGATCTAGAACCTGGGAGAGAATTGAATTCTTCATGTCTTCCTGTTGGCGCATTTGTTCTTGTTGTTGCTTCTGTTTCTCTGGGTCATTGCCGCCGCCACCCTAAAGGTAAGAAAAAGAAAACTTGTAATGTATGTCAATCAATAAACCAACGCATGTAAAAATTTTATTTTAATGAGTAACGAATAGTCGAGATTTAGGACTAACAAATCTTGAATAGTTTTGCCAATTTATTGTTGCTATTTTTGGTAAATATTTTTTTTTTTTTGCCAACTTCTGCCGCATGTTGCTTTGGATTGAATTTTAATAAATCACTTACATATTGCGATTGAAGTTGGGCCATTCTTTGTTGGCGGATTGCATCAAGTTCAGCATCACCCATTTTGCTAATTGAATATTAGGAAATGTATCTTTATTTTAAGAAAATTTAATAATTTTTTCTGGAAAGACGTACGCAAATAGTACCGAGCGTTTTTTATACTTTTGATAGATGAAGATGACAGATAGCTATTTTTTGTTGTGTTGGTGCTTCTTCTGTTATCGATAATTCATCCAACAAGCGATGTAGGCCAACGAGATTCATATTTTGATGTTTCCACGTATAGATTCCCCATAAGTGCCTGTTTACATTGTATTTTTGACGAACGGCGCATCCAGTGAGATGGGTAGATTTTGTGTGAGTAAGAAAGAGAAGGGTTAATTCCACCCAAATTACGCCGTTGCGCCAGTTTCAATAAATGTTTTCGGATTGAGCAGGAAGAGTTTTTTTTGTGTGATTGAGAGATACATGGTTGTTAAGGATGTGAGATAGGGATGGGTAGATTGAAATGAAAGAATTTTTTCTCTATAATGTAAACACGAGGAACATTTTGATGAACGAAAATATGCATTGTCAAAAATACAATGTAAACAGGCACTAAGGCCGTGTGCGAATTGGATTAAAATTTTAATTAAATTTTATACGAGACTTTCCACGTACATATTAACCTCATTAGTGTCAAAAATTAATCTTCCGATAAAATTTAATGCGATTTGAAGAATGTTTTTTTGCCAGCATGGAGGAAATTGGTCGAAAAAAATGACGACAGGTACATCCAAAATAAAACAAACAAATGTCTGCCACTTAAATGTCATTGTGCCAAGAATTTGAGTTTGACATTTTAAAATGAACGAGACAGAGATATATTGCTGTTTGTTAAAAAGCTCTATCGAAATTTGAAACCGATTTGCACACAGTGTGGGAAGCTTGGTGATAATTTTACGTTAAAGGCCTTCCACACTATCCCACTGAGTATTAACATATGTCGAAAAAGTGGGGAGTAAATCAGGTATAATAGTGTGGAAACAAAATGTGAAATTTCATCCCACACGACCATCACACATTCTATTCCACTTTTGGGGGTTTGAGGTTATGGTGAATTGATTTTTTGGATGCAAATGTGGAAGCAAAATATGAAAATCGTTTTCCTCACACAAATTTTGCAGTTGTAGTATCAGACTTTTTTTTGACACTCGATGGGATAGTGTGGAATGGCTATTACCAAACAGGCATCTTGATACAACACTGAACGCGTCCAATTGTTACAGCTGTTTTGTGTCAAAATTTTATCCGGCTACCACCACCACGTGCATTCAAGATTTTCAATTGTCTTCTTGTTTATAATTTTTTGTAATATTTAGATTATACCTTAATTTTTGTTGATCATAAACCATAATGAAAATGAAAGAAGACCAAGAAGCAGACGGACGAACCAAAATTCACAATGTACGCTTCTATAATCTAACGCCACGCTTGATTGTTTGCATGGCCTACAACAAAATCAACAACAAACTTGCCCTCTCAAGGTTTGCACTTATTAACATTGCCAAATAAAAAGAAATAATTTAATTAATTTAAATAGAAATGATGGAAGCATTGAAATATGGGACATGCAATATGCATCGTTTCATGAGAAAACCATTTTCACTGGGGAGGATTCGTCTATCGAAGGTATGGCATGGGCTGGGCAGCGTTTCTTCACTGTCGGACTGACTGGGCATCTTGTAGAGTGGGATTTAGCAACCTTGGCACAGCGTCAATCTCAAAATGCCACTGGTAATTCGATTTGGTGTCTCGATGTTAATACTGAAGGCAGTCAAGTGGCCCTCGGGACTGAAGAAGGTTACATAAATATATTCGACCTAAGCGATGACCAAATGCTTTACAGCAAGCTGTTTGATAAACAAGAGGGGCGAATTCTCTGCTGTAAGTTCGACGCCACCGGAGACCACCTTGTGACAGGAGGGATTGACGCTATACGCATCTGGGATGTGAAAACAGGACATGCCATCCAAAAAATGTCCATCACCCGATCTAATATGAGCAAGGAAATCATTATTTGGTCACTTCAAGTTCTTAAAGACATGACCATAATAACTGGGGATTCACGAGGCATTGTCACCGTATGGGACGGAAAGAACGCAGCGTTCGTCGAGGAGCATTGTGGCGAGAAAGCCGACGTACTGGCGGTGGCTGTGAATGAAGAAGAAAATAAGTTGATTTGTTCCGGCATCAATCCTAGCATACGAATTTATGCTTTGACTGAAATAAAAAAGGAAGACATAACCCTCCGAAAATGGATTAAGTACCGACTGCGGAATGTCCATGACCACGATGTGAAGGCTCTCATTTGTATCGGAGACAAAATCATATCTGGTGGCGTGGACGGTTATCTTGGTATTTCGTCAGTTACTCCAAAAGCGAGTATAGATAAGCATGGACCATTCCTTCAGAATCCTGCCGTTTTTGTTGCAGCTAAAAAGAGACTTCTCCTTCTGCGCTACCCTAATACCGTAGAAATCTGGAGATTAGGAGAAACCACTGGCAAACAGGAAATAGACTTGGAGGATGTTAATGAAGAACAGGAACCAGGTGAAGAAAAAAAACTATTAGGGTTGAAAAAACCTCCTCAAAAACTTCTCGAAATGAGAAGCAAACACGGCCAGTCAATCACTTGCAGTGCTCTCTCCCCCGATGGAAACTGGTTAGTCTATTCCACAATGACTGAAATTCGAATATTCTCGTTCACAGCTGGAGAGGATGACAATGTCTCGCAATTAAACCGAATTAAAGATCTGCCACAAGAGTTTGCTGCCTGTACAAATATTCTCTTCACTCAGGACTCTAGCACTTTGTTTCTAAGCAAAATAAACAACTCGATCGAAGTGTTTAGCATACTTTCCAATGGTGATATAGATCATTCGCAGACTATTAAAGCTTCTAAATACATAAAGGACACGATTCATCTAGTGGATGTATCAAATTGCGGAAATTACTTTGTCACGGCTGGAACTTGTCGAACAATCGCGGTGTGGATTAAAAAAGGAAAACACTACAAACACCATTTGAATTTACCTCGCTACACAGCTGCTACAACGGCGATATCCATTCATCAAAACTCTCCTCGTCTGGTAGCAGTGTTTTCAGATTCGAAAATCTTCGAGTATGATCTCGAGGAAATGTGCTTCACGTGCACAGACAAGGATTTTTTTGTCAAGGAGTCAGAAACTCATTGTGTAAATAGTATCATCTTGGATCCTCGAAATCCTAATATTTTTATTCTGCACAACGATGTGAGTTTGTTTGTGCTGGAGAAATGTGCTCCCGATGCTGTGGACAACAGCGTTGCGAAGAAAACAAAGAAGACGGTAGATAGTAAGGTCGCCGAATTAAGACTTAAATTTCAGAAAAACTATGAGGTATGATTTTGTTATTATGGCTTTATTTAATCAAACAAAATCATTTAACTTTGTTTTTATTTATTCAGCATTTTATTCATCTGGCATGGTTAAGTATAGATGAACTTGTGGCCGTTGGAGTGAATCCGATTTCGTTGATCGAACAACTGCCAGATGCGTTCGTGCAAAAGAAATTCGGAACGGCATAAAATCAGTGTTTAATTTTAACTAAAATAAAAGAGAAATAATTCTAATTCTTTTCTTTATTCTTTTTGATTTTTAGTTTTTTTTTTTGCAAATGAAAGAGAAATAACTTACAAATTTAAATTATAATTAAAAGAAATACATAAGATGTACATAATTTATGTACATAGGTATTTAAAATTTGAAATAAAATAGGTAAAAAATCCAAATTTATCAAGGAAACATTTCTTTAAACAATCAGTAATAAAACAACGGATCAGCACTGAATCTTCTTAAACGCTAACTTTGCTTAAATGGTGGGAAACTTTTTAAAATTTTGTTTGTAAAGAATTTTATATTTTTAAATGGAGTTATTAAAAAAGGCAATCATTTGAATTGACAAGAAGTTATGTACATTCTGTAACCGCACAAATTGCTACTAAAACTTGTATAGGTCTGAAACTAAAATCCAAAAATCGATGGAGCGTAGAAGTTTTAGTGCCCCTTAAGAGGTTTTTAGTTAGTAGGAACTGTTTTAAGATTAATTATGTTGGGAATTCAAAATAGATTTTAACGGCCTTTAGTCCATAAAAATTGGCGTTTCGTACCGGCGATCTCACTTGGACTCATCAGTTGACTAGTGAGAGCCTTGTCAATACGCAATTTCTATCAATTTCAGGTTCATCTTACATAGATTTCACGATAAATACCTAGTGTGAACTATATCCAACCAGTCTTCTACTTGCCTGATTTATTTCAGTAGTACCTATATAGCATTTGTATTATTAAAAAATCTTCTTATGTTGGGAACCTTTCGGGAATATTCACCGGAATAAATTTGCCTCCAACAAATTCAATTAAATTAGTGCCACGGAATTTTTTGAGCATCATTCACGTTTTCAATTATTGAAGAATTTAACCTTTGAGATATTTTATTCGCGATAACCCATATTAATTGAAACATTCGGACCTATCGAGGTCCACGGCTATTCCTGAATATGCAACGTAAAAACAATAAAATAAAATTTTTATATTAAGTGAACTCCGCAATGAATATTGGTGCCTTGTACGTGCAGTCACATGCGAGTACATGTAGCACGTCAAACTTCGGTGGATTTTTAATCATTTACTTAGCCCAAACATAAATTCCATCGTAATCGAAAAGTTGCGAGTTACTTGTAGTGTGATATCCCAACTAAACAAGTAACAACCCGGAGAGGGTTCTTGAATCTTAAAAAAAAAGCAAAATAAAGTTTCCATTTCAAAGTAAACAATGAATTTATTATTGATATCTTGAAATTATTATAAACAGTGTAGTCATTGCAAAAAATAAGGCAAAACAAAAATTACAGGCTAAATTGATCGACACAATCCACTACCATTATTATAAACAAAAAAAAAAAAACATAAAATATATTAAGCGACTTAAATTAGTTAACATAATCTCCAAATGTTGTACATTTTTTTGTTGCAAAAGGGCTTGAAACAAACAAAGACTAAATTAGAATCGGAAGATTTTTCGTAGTTAATTTTCTACTGCTGCTGGAGGTAGATGGAGATCGAGATGTGTGATGAAATGTGACTGGTGATTTTGACATCGTATCCATTAGGTTCATCTTGGAAGGCACTCTGGCTAGGCGAGGATTAGGTAGACGGATATTTTCCTTTGCTGGTTTGCGCAAGCGACTGGCGGTGTTGCTTAAAGCTGTGGATGTTGGCATTATTGAGGAACGGGCTGCTGGTTCAATGCACTTTTGGAAGTGTTCGTAATTGTCTGCGTCCGATAAGTCGGAACTCTCTGTAACGGTTATTTTGGGTGCACTCTTTGGCTGACGCGATGACGATCTTCGTTTCTTGGCGCTTCCACTTTGACGTGCTGATCTTCTGCGAATTGTTGTTGCAAGAACTCGATTCTTTTTGTAAGGTGATTTGAATGGTGTTTTGGTGTTATTCGATGTCGAATAGCCAAACACACTGGGACTGTTTAGGACATTTAACAGACTTCGCTTAGCCGAAGGAGCTTGTCGATCTGTCGCACCGAGCTTTCGCTTATTAGTACTGAGTGCCGACGAGATGTTCGTAGTGGACGGAGTTCTCTTGATAGACGACGCAGACATCTGGCAATTTCTTATTGACATCGGAGTACGATTGGCTATTGGCGTCTGGGGGTTCTTCCTTGCACAGCTCAGTTTCTCTTTTTCAATCTTTTTCTTTTCCCAATCTCGAGATATTAAGTCTAGAATATCTTCTCCGTAGATTAAAAACTTTTTGTGTTCCTTATCCTCGTAAGCTTGAACTAATTCTGTGAGGAGCGCTTCAATTTTGGGCAACTTGTTTGCAATAGTCTTTCGTTCCTTCTCTTCTTTGAGCAACTGTCCTCCTCTGTTGTTATAGCGTCCTGGTTCCGATGCCTTTTGTTCGAGAGCATTCATGCGTTCCCATAGAATCCGCCTGTCTTCAAAGAGTTGGAAAATTTTCTCGTTGTTGTGATAGAATGTCTTGAGGTCTTCCAATTCCATTTCGTGCAGAATGAGCAAATCGTCAGTAAAGCAATCGCTATAGAAATTCGAGAAGCGACTACGTTGGACCTCAGACTTCATGCATTTATCCCACCATTCCAGAATTTCTTTGCGAATTTGTTCAACGAAAAGTTTTATATTTTGCTTCTTTAAAAGCTCGCAGCGGTTGACCTCTTTGTGAAGGATATCGGCAGTCGATTGGGAGCATTCTGTGTACCGACTGAACTTGTTTCTAGTTGCTGGGCTGGTGTCCAATCTATCCCAGAGGGAATTGAGTTTTCGTTTCATTCCCTCAATGGTATCCTCCAATTCGAGCACTTGATCACGGTAGCGAGCATGCATTTCTTTCAGTTCGTCGAATGTTTCTTTGCTAAGCTTGATCTGGCGATGGTTGAGAAGTCGATCATCATTTTGGGAGAACATCTTCACCTCAAGGATCTGAAGGAAATTCTTGATTTCGCGGCGCATTGTGGAAACCCTATTCAATCGGTCAACTTTTTCTGTTTTAAGGAGCTCTAAATGCTGGCGAAATTCTTTAAGTTCCTCCTCGGAAGGCAATGGGTCAGCAACAAGCGAGCGTGGTTCCTCGCCTAATTCGCTACAAAGAGTGTCTTGCTCGAGCAAAAGTTCAAATATCTGCTCCCTGCGAAGACGCAGAGTTTCACGTAATTCAGTGAGACTTTCATCAAGTTCAGACTGGAGGACCAGCAACGGAACACCTTCGGCCGGTTTCAAACTAATCTCAACCTTTAGCAGACGCTGAAGGTTTTCAGCTTCCGAGCGCAGATCAAGGATTTCTTTTTCGATTTGTTCCTGCTTTTCCATTGACTCCATTACTAGATCTTCAAAGTAATTTTTTGTGTGCTCCTCAAGTTTGGCGATGTTTTCTCTGCAGGCATTTTCGTCAAATATTTTTTTCCAGATCTCAGTCAATTCGTGCACGTATGTTTGTGTCAATATTTGCATGTCCTTCTGGGCTTTGTTAAAGATGTCTGACATGATTTCGACGAATAACAAACAATTAACAAGTATTTACACTGAAATTTTAAAAGATTTTAAGTTAAATTTTGACTTTTTCTCAAAAACAGCGAAATCTTGAAAATCGGCGCTGCTGGAAAATGCTACTAGGAAATTCGTTATTATCCATTCAATTTTGAATTGTGAACAACAGTTTCGTTTTCGGAGAAATGCAAGCGACTGAGAAGGATGGATATACTAAAAAATTGGAAAAAAGGCTTTCTAATTGAATGAGTTCAGGCAGATAAAGAGTTCAGTGAAAAACTGTTTTGGGGTCATTTAGGGTGTGCTTACATGCCACCCTGTATACAGGTTAAGGTGAAAAATGTCATTTAACTTTTTGGACGCAACATTTTCATGCCAATCAATCGCTGTGCGGTGAATATAACTTTTTTTTTCAGAAGAACCGATATAGCAAAAAAATGATTATTATTCACCAAACTATTTCTACGCAAAACAAATTCCTGTCGCTTGATTTTTTTGAGGTTGTTAATTATTATTTCGTAACATCAAATAAAGAAATTAAAAATCTCGATTTAAGCTTCTGAGTATCTTCTATATATTAATACGCTTGGGAAAAACTTACGGTACACTTTTCTCCGTTAATACTAAACGGAAATGCATGAGCATCATTCGAAAGGATTTGTCCCACACATGTGCACAATCCAAAAATTATATGCATATGAAGCCATTAGGCATTGATTTTATCAATTTTATTTAATCACTTTTATTTCAGGCGAACTAATCGACTGATGTTTAAAATTGTTTAAATGCCCGTGTCAGTCCGATAGGCTGTCAAAGATAGCCTAGTAATCTGATATGATTGTGAACGATCGAAAGTCGTGTTAAAATTTAATTTTGCTTTCGTCTGCCGTTTCACCTTTGATAACCATTAAATCCGGATTTATATCTGAAACTTTGAATCCAATGTCCATATTAGGCGTTTTCCTTGTTTAGTTCAGAGCTGTTAACAGCTGATCCAGCCGAACTGTCAAACAAAAATTTGTTTCTTTTTGAGTTCAGAGCTTTCAGACCTTGGAATTTTTGTTTATTTTTTCGTTCAGACCGTACTCCATAGAGTACCTATCATTTGGCAGATATGACAATTGAGTCCTCGGGTGTGTTTCATAATTAAATCGAAGTGCTCAAACATATTCTGCTTAGTCCCCTTTCACACAGGGCAACTGAGTTGCCGGCAACAATTAGTTCATAGGCGAGAAGGGCAGGAAGAAAGAGGGGGAAATGAAATCTCCCCGGTCAACAAATTCAGGAAACTTTTTTGACGTTTCTCTTCACACTACGTTTGTGTGCGTTCAACCAAGGTAGTTCAAAAGGAAAATAAAGAAAATCTCCGGGTTTTTGTTGCTTCAGTGTGAAAGGTACAAGAGATTGTTAAGGAGATTTAAAGAAAACGTCAAAAAAATCACCAGCAACTAGTATCTTCGTGTGAAAGGGGACTTAGAGTTTACTCCGTTCGTTCAGGGTTTACTCGGTGCTCTGCTCTGAACCAACTCTGGACTAAAAAAGAAAAACGCTGATTATTGGCTCTAATCCATTTTTTATTTTTTTCAATTTGCCACTTTTTCTTACTTTTGAACTATATTATATATTTTTGGTTGCTATGTATGAATAACTGTTTTTTTAGCGCATTAGTGCAATGGCATTGTCTAGGACACAAGAGGTTTCAATAACCTGAACAAAATTATTTTAATAATAAACGGGGATTTTTCAGCCCCTACTGTTGGTTGCTGGCTCGCCTAAAAAGAGCAAAATCATCTCTTTCCCCCACGAGCATCTGTTGTTTTGTTTCCAATTTGCTGTCCTTTTCTTGTGCCCGTAGTTATAGTATAGTTTTCTTTCGGAAACAAAATAAAGAAAATATATATTTGGCTCTTTTGTTAATTTTAGGTGCACTTTGCATATCCAAAATCAAACACATGCGTACAAGTTTAATCTATTATGAAAAAGAGAAAGAAAACAGATTATACAACATTGCTAGGGAACTGAACAAAGGGAGATGGACACATTGTACCACAGCAATGCCCCATCAATTTTCTACAAGATTTTTCAAAAATTCCACCTTCTTTTTCTTTTACATTTTACAAGTTCATTCTCAATTCTCATTCTCAATTTAATCATCGGTAAAGTGAGACGTTTCTTCGTTTTTCGCTCTGAATTGTATTTGTGTGCAAAAGCAAACCAGAGTATAAATTCATTTCAATTCTTCAATTTGGAAAATTTATAATTTGTTTTGATACATATTACAAATATTTTGTGTTGGATATCTATTTTTATATATGTAATTTCTAAAAGTAAAACAGGATTGATTTGGAGCTACTTTTCTATTTCGTGGGCTGTGGCCAGTGAAAATTTGTATTCCAAGTTTGGCTGGGAGTTCCTTATTTTTCTGGCATTATTGAAAAATTGATACAACGAAAAATTTAAACTGAACTTTAAAATACAAGTTATACACTTTAATTTCTATCAAAAACGAAAATATTGGGAAGATCCAAATTTAAAAAAAAAATCTTTTGTGGTGTTCCTCTTAAAAATCAAACATGGCGGATGTTGAATCGTCTAGCTCGGCTGTACAACAGCCCCCAACTTCCACAAGCCACCTCAATTCGATTCCATTGATTGCTGCTGAACTCATGGTGGACAATAGCAATGCCCAAGTGAGCATTCAGCAGCAGCAATTGCAACCCCAATCTTCGTCGGGGGGTGGTGGTTCGTCGAGTGCTGCGTCATCATCAGCAAACTCGTCATCAGCTTCGAGTGCTGGACAGACCAGAACATCATCTGTTGTTGTTGGTGGAGACTCCAATGAGCCGGAAGCAAAGAAGCCCAAGCTGGACTTGGTAACAGCTGGTACATCAGCCACTACCACACAACACGAAAAGCTCGAATATCGTTTGGGTGGAATACTATGTTGTGCAGTTTGTTTGGATCTACCCAAGACTGCTATGTACCAGGTGAGTACTTGGAAATATTTTGCCTGGAATGGTTTATGTGGGAACTGGAAAGTCAATACCAGGGTAGTGTAGAATAGAGTATACCTATACCAATTTGTGTGCAGAAAATACCTTTAATAGTTGTTTAACTATAACAGTCCATAAACAAGAACGGCCTTGAAGGTTTTGATTTAAGGAGAATTTTTGAACAGGCAACTATTTTGCCCACGAAGTGTGTGGCTTTGAACATAAAAAATACAAATTAGGTAACTTTTTTTCAAAACAAAAGATGATTTATCATTTAATCACCATTATAAAATGCAGAAGGAAATGTCAGTGCATTTTTTTGAGAAAGAGACACAAATAGAAAACTCAAGTAAATAATATACCTAACAAGGAAGGTTCTTTTACTGCGCTACTCTTAATTCTTGATTTTATTATTTTCTCCATACAATTTGTGTTCTTGATTCTTATGTCAGAGTGAGAAGAAAAAGGAAATAGTGCAACGACGCAACATCGGTGTGGCGCAGTTTATAAAAAAAATTATAAATGTAATCTGTAAATTAATACAGGGGATGGGGAAGAGAATAGTTGGGATTGGGATTGGTAGGTAGGTAAAATGCATATAATGTAAAAATGTATTTTACGACGTAGAAAATAAATAGCTAAGCTATAAATAAAGCTTGAATTTAATTTTACATGTACAGAATAGTGTTTTCTTGTTAGAGATTTTACCATTTTATCTATGAGCACCTTTTTAGGAAAATTATATTTAGAAAAAAGTAGATGCGGAGGTAAGTAAGAAAAATGACTAAGAAAATGCTTCTGAAGCAAGAACTTTGTGTACTATTGCGAAAATCAACTTTATTTTTTGGTCTGAGTACGTTTCAGCCTCAGTAAGTTGTTATTTGATTCAAAAATAATAGGTACTTCAAAGACATTAGAATAGGGAAGTGAGGCTTATCTTGAAGATGAGTAATTGCACTTAGATTCGAATTATGCTGGAATGCTTTTAAGATGATTCAATAGTTTTTAATTTCATAGTAATAACATGCTCGCGTAATATTTGTGTGATACAAAATTTAAAATTTAAAGTTTAAGCCTTCAATTACTATCTTGATAACGGAACAATATCAAGCGATAGAAAATAATTTTCTTACTGATTTTATTTGCTAGTTCGCAAAATTAATAGGTAGGTACAATTAAAATTTTGAATGATACCTCACAATAACTTGATGCCTTAGCCTTGATTTACACTATTATGCCGATACATACCTATAAAGTTTCAAAACTTTATGGCTCCGGTAGAATCTCGTCTTTCGTCTTGATATCGCCCCTCCGATACCGATATTGATTGAATTTTTTTAATATATATTTGCTCTAGTATTCAAGATAAGATAGATATATAACAAGTAGGTAGGTACATCTACATTTATGTAGTCGCCTATCGCCGGCCAACTCCATTGTATTTAGTGAACCTATAGCCCTACCTTTCTGTTTATAGTCTCATTAAGATCTGTCATACTATATGCCTCATGATCTGTCAAAAGTTTGGTTAAATTTGCCCTGTACTTTCCGAGTTTTAAAGCATTAACTGGCCAACCCCGTAGGATTTTTTTTCCCACTGTTTTACTGTTGGTTAACAAAAGTGAACATTGTGTCAGGAATTAGTGTTTTTAAAGGACAGTTTTTTGGGCTAATGTGTTTATATGCGGTTTTTAGAATGAAAAACATCATATTTTAATTAAAATTTGCCTTAAAAAGTGAACAAATCTTGTAATTGTAGTTGTTTTTAAGGGGGTCGGAAATAGAAAACCGAAATTCTTCGTGATTCCTATTAACGGCCCCCCGACCGATAGTAGGAAACTCTACTTTTTATGAGAAAATGCAAAATATAAATAACTGAGCAATTACAACAAAATTATCATTAAAATCCTATTCTCGGCCGCCTTTCTTAAAGAGGAAACTAGGGGGCTGAAGACTAGAAAAGTATGTACCTTCACCTTCGTACTTCTTTTTGTTGGAGGTAGGTTGGTATTCCAACTATTTTTTTCAGGCATCTAAAATATACCTACCCAGAAAATCAAAATTAAAAAAACACTTACAGAACTAAAAATGATGCATTACTTACTTGTTTGGCACTTTAACCTGTTTATAGATATGTATATGTACATTATATATATATATATATATATATATTGTATATGTATTATGTATTGTAAACACATATAAATCACCAATTAAGTAGTTAAACATATACAAAACACCCCATGAATTTTTGAGACTCATACACTTTACAGTAGAAAGGGTCAGCTGTTATTGACAACGTATATGTATGTATATAATGCTTTATATACATATACTATTTTCATCAGCTGAGCGAGCGACGACTTGGTTCTCGTTTCGGTGATTATTGCTTTGATTTTGATGAAGATCATCGTCGGTCGTAGATTTGTTGCTATTGCTTTCTCACTTTCTCTGCTTGGTGGGCACTACAAAAACAAATTTAAGAGGTGGTTAAATTTATTTTTGTAGTGCTCATGTAAAATAAAAATTTCTTTATCGGAGATTCAATTTGTTTACAATTATTTGTTAGGGAATGACAAATCTATTCAAGTATCAAAATATACACATACCTATTCATATAGGTACATATGTTCGTACATCCATAGAAGGATTTACAAATAGATGTACATATATAGGCAGAAATGTAGATAACTATTATATTTTAATTTTTCTAGTAGGTATGTATTATCTGTTATGAGGAATTAAAAAAAAAATAAACAAAGGTTAATTCCTATTTAAGTAGGTAGGTACATAACCTACTTATAGTAGGTAGGTACATAACCTACTTAAATAGGAATCAGGTACCAATGCTTATATTCTAATTACCGTTTAATTTATGTTATGAAAAATTCCATCATTATACATAGGTAAATATCTATATGACCTGAAGCCCAAACTAATTCATAATCATTTATAAAAATAAAACGTCACCTTTTCAATTTATACTATTACATACCTATATGTTCTATTTACCTACAATAGTAGGTACCTTTAGTATTATTTTATTGCTGAGTCACTCTATACCTATTAAATCGTAAACAAAACTAAATTTGTCGGTTCACTATTTTAGATTTTGCTCAAACCTAGTAGGTACCTACCTAGTTTCTGTGGAAAATACATTTGAATTCATACAATTAATAGGTAGGTACCAAGCAATATAAAACACAGTGTTACAGATATCATTAGAGATACAAACATTTAAGGCCCACATGTCGATTTTTTAATGTTTCAGTTGAGACAGGGGGACTGGAGCCTTCTAAAATTAAATGAAGTTGGATTTTCGTGTTTGAAACCCTAAAGAAAATTTTTAGAGGTTTTTGAGCAAAATTTAAAATGAGTTAGCTTATTCGATTAGACGATTTCATATGGAATGACTTAGCTGTAAAAAAAAAATACCTGCCACAGATGACTTTCTATTTTTAGTATTCTAATTTTATCGCCCTCTACCTTGTTTACATAAAACGAAAACAGCCACGAAATCATATGGGTATACATAACAAACAAAGATTTTTATCTATTCAAAGAAAAAAATATCCCGATCCCGGACAGCGCTGTATAGGTACAATTGTATTTGCAGAAATGAAGGCCACTGCGAATACATAATACATACATAATATATATTTGCCTTTATTTTAAATAAATATTGAGACGGATAACTAATGGAACCATGTCCTAACTAGTGGTGATACCTACATTTTGGTCAAAACTAAACCATTTCGGTTGGCTGCATTAGATTTGTATCTATATCCCTGTTTACCTCAAATAAACTATTTAATTAGTAATCTTAATGCGATTAACTGTTTTGTTAACCCCGAATAGGTATATGTAGATGAGTAAAATAAGATGATGTTCTTAGGGTCAGAAGGTAGTTATGTCATTACAAAAACATTAAGTTATAGGTACGAGGCTTAAGAGATTCTTTCATGAATAATCTTCACCACTTAAATATAACTTCACTTTAATAAAAAAATGAATAAAAACGAAAGAAAGAAGCTGGCCTAAAATTGTATGGTAAAAAATCAGAATTGACAAGAACTACATAAATTAATATGTGAACCTACACTAATGAGTTACCTAACAATAATAAATATTTCACGTCACCGAAATGATAACCCCATATTCGTATAGTATAGAAGCTATGAGCCGTCTATGGTAAAAAAAATATGTATTTTTAATCTGCATTTTTATTTTATTTTTTTTTAATTTTTTTTTTAGTTTAAGAATAATGGTCCAAGAGGCAACTATATAATAAGCGTCTTTTTAAAAAGAGGGTAATAATCATCAGTAAATTTAGCCAAGCATTAACAAAACGAGTTTTTTTTCGATTTAATTAGTTAGAAAATGCACTTTTCCGGTTACACTTTGATACCTGATAGATTCAACGATTAGAAGTCTTTGAAGTACCTATAGGTGCGTATTAAGCTTTCACAAACTGCTGTTTTTTCAACTTGTTTGTGGTTAGCCATCTGCTGTTCGATTAAATATTTTTTAAAGAAGAAAAAATAAGTTAATTGAAAAGCTCTTGCTGCTCTCATTGTTCCTTATGGAAGAATATTTTATCGTATCGATGTAGAAATAAAAAACATGATTTCTCAGCAGGGAATGTTTTAACATTTTGGTTTATTCCATCCCTGATAGAAAAGATACCCTTTTTAATAAAAATTAAAATTTTTAACATTGGGAGCGACAGCGAAACTTTCGCCTTTCTAAATTCATTTAAATTATGATTAATGAGAGTTCCCACACTGCCGCGATGCGAATCTTGGAATATTTTTAGGTGAGATGTTTCGTTACGGTTTGGGGAGAACTTTAAAACGTTTTCCTTAATAGAAAGCTTAAGACAGGGAAGTATTAGTAGGTATTGAATAAATAAATATTCAATGGTATCTAATTCAAAATATCTACATATGTGTTTTGAAAATAATTGTAGGTATGGATTTCTTTCCCGAAATAAAGAAGTTTTTATAATAGAAGGCAGTTTTTAATTTAATAACTCTGTTGTTTTGTTTATTTGGATGTACGAGTAATCAAGTTTTGTTTAATACAAACATACAAACTAGATACGATACAAAAAAACTCCTCTTAATTTGATGAGGTCAACAGTTTGGTTGGTGTTTTTTTTTTTCTTTTGCTTTGAGACGTTCACAAATCGTTTTGTATTTTTATTTATTCTTTTTTTGTTCCTTTCTCATAACAAAGACAAAGTTTTATCTAATTCCCTGACAAAATAAATACACTACGAGTTAATGTAAATATTTCTGGTTTTTATTTTAAAAAGAAAAATAACCTAAATAGTCGCTATTGAAATTATGCCTAGAAGCTCTTCACTAGCCTTGATAATTTTAATTGGCACCCTTGGTTCGTAGGTATAGTAAATTTTATTTACAATTAGTTTGCATTTATTTTAGTTGCCTTACGGCAGCCATTCGGTAAATGATTAGCTACAAATTGTATGTAGTATTTTTTTTCTTATAACCCGACGTCTGTATTTCAGTTGATTAGCGTTTGAAAATAATTTAAAAAAATATCATACGAACAAAATAGGAAAAAAAAATGCATGTATGTATGTATGTTTGTATGTACATTTTTAATCTACTTAATAAAAACATTTTATTAGAAAAAAATACATATGTATGTGTTCTTTTTTTTTAAGACAAAATATACATAAATAAAACTTAGCCAGTAAAGAATTTGTCAATCTTGATAATCTATTATGTTTAAAGCATGTAAATAAATAGTAAATTTATCAACCATTCTATTCAGGCTAAGGAAATAAACCCTGATAGACATTCAGACTATCCATACATTGTTTTCGGTACAGTATTTTATAAATTATTTTTCTTCATTTTCATGATATATGTAGGTACCTACCTACTAGAATACATTTATTGTTAAAACTCGGCTTTTGGTCAAACGGAAAAATTTTAAATCTTGTAATTTCATTGTGAGGTTTTCAAAAAGACTACCAGCCCTATTCTGCTATTCGATCCGACCGAAATATTCGATTCACGTGAAAGTTTCATTCAACTTGCCTTTAATTATTTTTTAAAATCTTCATTCTTTAGAGTGCAAATCTGAACTGATTTTTAGTTTTAAAATTGTTAAAAGAATTTAATTCAGTTTTTATCGAATTTTATACAAAATTTGTAGCAATTATTTCCCTCCGACGGATAGCAGAATACAAACTTTTACGCGAATGTTTAGCACAATAGGGCTGTACATCATTTTTAAATTCTTCTAGATAGGTCGTCGTTGTAAACTTAGATTAATTTTGTTCAACCTAACAAAGTCCACCATTAAAAAATTAATGGTATAAATAAACCTTCAATTAATAAATGTACAAAGGAAATGAGTGTATTTGTACATAATTGTATTTAGTACATAATTGTGTATTTCATGTAGATATGATTTCAGTGCGCAGTATATTTCAAAAGTTTAATAAATAACTTATCATTAATTTAAAATTGAATGTTTAATCGATTATTTTAAGTTTGTTCGTTAAAATTTATTTCAAACAGAATAATAATAATAAAAAAAAAATAAGGCCCCTTTGAAAAATTCTTAGTTTTTAGTTAATTTACAAATTTCTAAAACAACTTATGTATAAGTATAAATATGGTTAATTTATAACTGTGCAAGAAAATATTAATGAAATTACATTGATAAGTTAAAGCAAAATAATTACCTGAGAAAAAATACCTAGTAATTTTTTATTTTCACTGTGTGTGTTTTAAGGCTATACTCAAATAAATAAGAAAATGTGAATATATTCATACTCAAAAATTTAATATTAAAAAAAATTAAACAAAGTCACGAAAGAAATGTTATTAAAAACGTACATATACCTGTTTTATGTAAGCTGTTCTGTATATCAATTCATTGAAAAAAAAAACTCAGAAATAAAGAATAAAAAATATTAAAAGTGATTTATTCACAAAGAAGAAATATTTTTGTTTTATTCAAATATCTCCTCTCTTTCTCAGCGTCGTCGTCACTTAATCATTTTCAGATCAAAAGACAATCGAGTGTTCATTTGCATATTCACATTTTATTTCATTTCTTTTTTTTTTTCTAGGAAACAATATTTTTAAATTACACACATGATTGGTAAAAATAAAAAAAAAAATATATTTAAAATTTACAAAAATATTATTAATCAACTTGCTCTTCTTTTTATATTTTTTTTATTTAACAGAGAATGTAGTGAGTTGTAAATTTCTTTAAAAAAAAATGTAATACATATTTACAAATTCCTATCTTTTTTTTTTTTTAACTATCTATTTAATGAAATAAATCTATTTTTCTATTTACACATTTTCAGTGTCAAATGGGACATTTAATGTGCGCAGCTTGTTTTACCCATCTATTGGCCGATGGACGGTATGTTGGATTGGGTGGATATTTATTCAAACAGTTTAAAATGATTAATTCAAATATGTAAAGTGTTAAAAACTATCAACTAGATTTATTTTTACAATAGATAATAATACATAATTCATTTATAAATATTTTTTGTTCGTTTGCTTGTTTGCATTTTATATTTTGTTATTTTTATTATTTTTGTTTGTAGTTTAAGGGATCAAATAGCTACTTGTCCCAATTGTCGTGTTGAAATCTCAAAGAGTACTGCATCTAGAAATTTGGCAGTGGAAAAAGCTGCCTCAGAGCTTCCAAGCGAATGCCAGGTATATTACAAAAAAAAAATAAGCATTTATTCTGTTTTGTATTTATTGCAATGTAATTTTAGTACTGCAACAAAGAGTTTCCATATAAGTCTCTTGAACGCCATGAGCAGCATGAATGCCAAGAACGTCCTACAAATTGCAAATATTCAAGAATCGGATGTCAATGGCGTGGACCCAATCATGAAAGTAAGTCGAAGTTTTACAAATCCAAAGAATATACATAGGTACTTATTATTATTTTTGTTTGTTTATATATACAGCTACACAACATGAACGGGTTTGTTTGCACCCACATAAATCCGGCTATGAAGTTATGTCCGCCTTGGAAGCCTATGACGCTAAGATGAAAGACGAGAAGAAAATGTTTAGCACTCTTATTGATCTATTGAGCTATGAAAAAATCATTTTTAATGGTTACATTTATTTTGATTTTTTATTTCACTTTTCTTTTCTAAAAATAAAATTTTTCGAATTTATAGATTTACAAATGAAGCCATACCGAACAGATGAGTATGTTCATAAGCTGTTCTATGAGACCGCCAGATTTTCTGCATTCAATCAACAATGGGTTGTTAAATCCAGAATAAACAACAGTCAACGTGACCCACACCAATCAAATGATAGAACGATTACTTATCAAGTAAGGGGGACTTGATGTTGCCTTTTGCCTATAAGATTATTAAATAAAACATAATTATCGTTTGAAAAATTTATTTCAGCTTATTCTTAAAACAAAGACGAGCACGCCCTTGAGCATTCACTTTTTTGCTCTCAAAGGTCCTTTTTCTGATATGAAAGTTACTACACAAATCTACAAACATGACTTTACAGACCAGGTGAGTAATTAGTGATTTCATATTAGGTTTCAAATAACCCATACAAAAAATACTTTAAACAGATAAGTCAGTCGGCAGAGAAAAACAGGTCAAAAATCTAATTTTTACTCAGGTTTTTCATTTCGAGAAAAATATTTAATTTAAAGAACGAGTTTCATGCTTCTTTTTCATATTTTCCAATTTATTAAATGAAATAATATAATAAAATAAATAAATAAATTTGATGGCACAACAGCTCATGAAGAACTAGGGCCTAGTGACTTACAACTCTCAACCATTCCTGTGTGCGTGTCTGCAGGAATGGAGGGGACCTACAGTTTATTGCCGAATCCGAACGGCTAACGAGCGGCACTTTTTTGTGACAGGAGATACTCTTGGAGGATTTGTCAATTCCTCGCAAGAGGTAGTAGCCGTTTTTTCTTTTAAATAAATAGGTGGCGAGGCTGGGGATCGAACCTTAGACCTCCGGCATGACAGTCCATCGCACTAACCATCACGCCACGGCTACTAATATAATAGTAATCATATATTTATTATTATCATTTATATGCTTAAATTAACTGATAATATACAATCTTTAAATTTCCAAGTTATTTGAACCACAAGAGCAAGCTCGTGCGAACCAGTCGTGCATTTTATTTTTATTGGTCACTGCGTTCTTCAAAATGGTGACCGAAGCGCAACATCGATCAAATCCAAACATAAAATTTCATCGGCATAGTTTTTTAAGAAAAAACCTCTGCCGTCTGGCCTAAAGAAAAAAGCTTTTGATATAATTATTTAGTTTTGCAATTTAATTCTTTTTTTTTTTCAGAGCACAGAAAGTGATTACTATACTTTACCCCTTCCAGATAGTTCGGAATGTAATCGTTTGCTTTCAAACAAAGCAATCAATTTCAGGTTCGTATTGATTTGTGTTAAATAAAAACAATAAAACAGAATATTAAATAATTTTATTCATTTTCGATCAGACTTTTGATGTTTTTACTAAATAAATAAGTTTAAAACTAAGGAATACCAACCAAACATCATTTAAAGTCCAAACACTTCTAAATCTTAAAAAGAAGAATATAAACTAATTATATTTTTATAACGATCAAACTTTCTTATCGTGGAAAGTGTTCGTTTCTTTTAATATTTAAAATATAATATAATATAATACTTTTTTATATAAATTTAAAAATATATTCAAATACATTTTGTTTACTTTTCTTTAAAAAAATAAAAGACATATTTTATTTTCAAAATTTTAACAATATGTATAATTTTTAAAGACTTGCAATAAAAAAAATTGAATTAAATCTTTAATTGCCATTCTTGTTTTTTTTATTATTTTGAAATAAAATCCAATCAATGAGAAATTATAAAGAAATATATATATATTATACAAGAAAACAAAAAATAAAAAAATAGTTTTAATGAAAATAATAAGAGCATACGCTGTAATAGAACAAAACAAAAAATAAGTTAAAATAATAAAGAGCATACATTGTAACAGCTAAAATCTTCATAAAAATAAAAAATCAAATAAACAATACAGAAAATATTTTAGATTTAAATTGATCTCACTCATAATATTATTTAAAGTAAAATTAAATAATAAACGATTGTTGATTGTGATCAGTCCTGTTTTTCATTGGCAATAATTTTGCAGACATCTTACTTGTGCATTATATAAAACACTGCTGCTTTGTAATAACAATAAATTGTTACGTTAACTTCTGTTTTTTGTTTTCTTATTTAACAATAACACCTCTGTATCTTTGATTTGAAATGAAGATTTAGTTTTGTAATAAATTAAAACTAAGTTAAGGAGAATTTATATAGGAAAATTTATTATTATAAATTACAACCACTATAATATATATGCATACAAATATATACATATGTAGTTCTCTAATATAATATTCACTGTGAAAATGAAAAATGAATAGAATAAAATGAAAATAATAAAAATTAAAATTAATGAAACGAGTTATTTTTTTTTAAATTTTTTGTTGTTTGTTTCAGCAAGTTGCGCGTTTAGGTAAATCGTTATAGTAATTACCAAAAGCTCCCCCCCAACTAACCAGAAGAGGAAAGAAACAACTTCTCATTTTTCTATGAGTTTGATTTGCTAGATTAAGGGAAACATTGTACTGTCAAATTTTTGGAAGTAGAAATGGGGCTGGCCTGGAAATTTTGAGCATTGAGTGAAACTGGAAAGATCGTTTGGCCTTTGTTCGCTTTTGAGAATAACCCAAAGCGAAGACGGTCGCTTTTGATCCGATCCGCCGCGCTTTCTAGAATAGGCCTACTGTGTTCGTATTTCGTTCCTTAAATTAAATTTCTCGAAAACGAATGTTTTATACTCTATTTCTAAAGCGAAATTAGATCTACTACTTTCGGACTTACAATTCCGAAAGTTGAATTCAGAAAAAATAATGCGAGACTCGAAAAAAATTTATCCGCAAGTGAAAACAGTTTTAAATTACTCTATTAAGGCGCGAAAAAAAAAAGAAAATGAGTAAGGTATCACTGCAGTTTTTTTGTTAAGAGAAGTGCGGGGAGTCTTCACCCGCAATCTTAAAACTGTCAGTTTGTCATTTTGTTGTTTCAATATGCGAAACAGCATGGTCTTCTTGAGTGGACTCATAGAAATTTCCTTATGAATATAAAAATATTAATATTTGCCTTTGGTTTGTGAAATAAATACAAAATAAAATATAACACTGTTTAGCCTTGGCCAATTCTAAGTCGGCAATTTATAGTATTTTAAGAGTAATATTGTTTGTGTATTAGATTCATGTAACTTGAAAAAAGTAAAATCTCAATAAAGTTTACTACTACTACTACTACTGTTTCAATATGCGAAATGCTGAAATTGTTGTTTCAAAGTGGGCTCTTACAAGAAGCTGCAAGAGTCATGGCATGAGTTCGAATTTAAATGAGAAATTTAAGCAGACCGTATTTCACCTTCAAATTTATTAAATTTCGGCTCTTGAGGGTACGTATGACCAATGACGGTGTTCACATTAAACTAATCCGACTTTTTTCACGTTATGTACTCCCACCACCTGTATAACAATTCTTCAATTGGAGTCATCTTTTTTGTATGAATGAGATTTTAACTAAATTTGCCTTAAAAAGTGAAATAATCTTGTAATTGTAGTTGTTTTTAAGGGTGCCGGAAATATAAATATAATAAATAATTTTGGTGGCACAACGGCTCATGAAGAACCAGGGCCTAGTGACTTACAACTCTCAACCATTCCTCTGTGCGTGTCTGCAGGAATGGAGGGGACCTACAGTTTATTGCCGAATCCGAACGGCTAATGTGAGCGGCACTTCTCTGTGCCAGGAGATACTCTTGGAGGATGTGTAACTTCGTCGCAAATGACAGTGGTTCTGAAAAAAAAAAACTTAAGGTGGGAGCGGCTGGTATTGAATCCAGACCTCTGGCATGACAGTTCAACGCACTAACCATTACGCCACGGGCTACTACAAGGGGGCAGAAAATATGAAACCGAAATTCTTCGTGTTTCCTATTAGCGGCCCCCCGGCGAAACTCTACTTTTTTTAAGAAAAATGCAAAATATGAATAACTGAGCCATTACAATAACATTAAAACAAAAACTGTCGTGGAAAATGATTAAAATCCTATTCTCGGCCGGCTTTCTGCAAGAGGAAACTAGGGGGCGGAACACTGGAGAAGTGTGTCTAAACTTCGGCCATGACATGTAAAATAAGCAATTCTTCTCTGGATTTGGGTGACCGAAATCAGGAACCGAGGTGGCCGGTTTGGAGATGGACTTTTTCATTAAAACTTAATAAAACATTAATTTTAACCTAATAACATTAAAGTAAAGTAAAGTAAGGAGAACCATAGGGAACATTTTCCTTTCAAAATTATGAAATATCCCTAAGGGGCCGGCCACCGGCGGCTCTACCCTATAATTTTTTTTTCTGGGGTTAGTTCAACATACAGTTCAATAAAAAAACTTTTCAACAAATTTTTTTTTTTTGGTAAAAATCACTCCCATAAGAATTACATATAGTTTTTTTTTCTTTGAAGAACTGTATACTAGACTTAAACGAAGAAAAAAAATCGGCCCTATCGAGGTAACGAGCGGAATTCTCTCCGATTTTCTACGAATCGGAGACATTTCGCCTCGAGGTAGTTCTCCGATCAGATCAGCAAAATGTCTCCAAATTGTAGGAAATCGGAGAGAATTCCACTCCGACAGTTACCTCGATAGGGCCGAATATGTCTAAACAAGTGAACCGTACTGTATGTTGTGTTCACAACTATTGTCAATTTTCCGTAGTTTTTCTTTTTTGAAACACCTGCACCCTGATACATATCAGTCAAAATCGTCGTTTGCTAAAAGCACAAATTTCAAAATTTATCTGTGAAAGAGCATTATTTCGCGTGCTAAATTGAATGGAGACTTTTAAATTTAGCGCATGAACTGCGTACCGCCCAGCTAAATATATTCGCTAAAAATTATCTTTGGAGGACACTCGTATGGAAGACAAATTTTAGCATCATCTGCGTATTAGGCTCAAGCAACGAAAAATCATAATTATTCACTTTAGCGAACCTGGGATAACTGAAGAAAATTTTCACATTTTTTTTTTGTTTTCATTTTTCCGAGATCCGTTTAGGATAAAAGAAAAAAATATGTTCAAATGGATTTCAGTTAGAGATCTACCTATTTAAAAAAAAATTCAGGAATTGCTAGACAAAATCTTCATGGAACTGAATTTGATGGTGAATAAAAATTAAATTTAAAAAATAAATTTGGTGGTAGGTACAACAGCTCATAAGGAACCAGGGCTTGGCTTAAGCTTCGTATTCATTATGCGCGGCATCCGCGCGCACCATGTTCGTCCGCAGCAAATCATGATATTTGCCACGCATATCATTTTTTGAGAAAAAGTTAATGAACCGCGGCAGCCGCTCGCGGCAGTCGATCCAATTGACAGCTAGTAGCTAGTGCCCAAATCACAAAAAAAACTACCGTCTCAACTGCGCGCGAGCAAAACCATGTTCGACCATTGCCGCGCTTCAAAAATCCATCACGAATGGATCGATGCGCGGCATGTTCGAGCGCACAAATGTTCGAGCTGCCGCGCGTAGAAACCCGGTATTCATATTGCGCGGCTGATGCGCATAACAATGTTCGTTGATTTGCCGCGAATAATGAATACGAAGCTTTACAACTCTCAATCATTCCTGTGTACTTGTCTGCAGGAATGGAGGGGACCTACTGCCGGATCCGAACGGCTAAGGTGAGAGGGACTTTTCTATGACAGAAGATACATACTCTTGAAGGATTTGTCACTTCCTCGCAGGAGGCAGTAGCCTTAAAAAACATTTTTTTTGTTTTTAGGTGGTGGTGGTGAAGGCGAATTTAAAACAAAAAACTTAAGCCTTAACTACATAAGCCAAAAAAGTGAAAAAGTACAAAAGTGAAAAATTTCAAACTCATTTTGGGATAGTGTTTCTCACAGGAAAATTATAAAAATGATGCAGAAAGCTTAAATTTTGGTTTAAAAATAAATGTATATATTATTTTGCACAAAGCAACTGCGGTAGCTGGAAAAAAATATTTTTACTTTTGTAATTTTGCAAAAAGTGGCTTATGTAGTTAAGGCTTTATACAATCAAAGCTTGACTTACCTCTCGTTTTGTTTGATTTTTGTACCTAGTTATGTCCAGAACTAAGTAATTAGAGCATAAGTACCAACAATAATTACAAGTACAATTACAAATCATACTTTAATATTTTAAGAACAAGTACAATTATACATATACATGATAATTATTGTATTAGCAGTACCGGTACCTGTAATCAAAATTACAAAAAAGAATTTAAAATTTTGTATTGATTACTTAAGTACTTAATATTGTTCTACTGAATGAAATACTACTCAACTACTTTTAATTCCTTAAGTACCAACTGTTAAGCGGGTTCGACTGCCTTTTCGAAATGACAGTTCTTATTCTGCTTCTGAATTATTTGAAGCGTTCGTGGACCGAAACAACATAAACTTTTCCGAAAAAAATCAATAACAAGTTTTAATTTTAGTTTATATCCATATTATTTAATATCAATGCAAAACAAAGATCTCGAAACGCTAGTGGTCATTACAATTATCGATTTATTTCAAGAGGACCCCAAAACAATTAAATATTTGAATATTTGTCCTACATACCAAAACTTTGGAATTATTGTGCGTTGTAACTAACACTCAATAATCGAATATTTGTGTTTTTAATCATCTTTGTTTTTATTAAAGTTTACTTCATGGCAGAACTAGAAGAATCCCGAAGGAAGACTTTTATATGCGATGATCATGAAAAAAGAGTCTCTGGAGAAATACGCAGTTTTTATGAATCGGGGGAATTCTGTGATATTGTCTTAATTGCTGGAATAGATAATTTCAAATTGCCAGCTCACCGAATGGTTCTGTCGGCTTCAAGTATGTATTTTCGAACAATGTTTCGTAGTAATCTGAGCGACGCAAAAGCTGCTGAAGTAACTCTTGAACAATGGGATGGTGTAACACTTAAAACTATCGTAGACTTTATGTACACACCGACAATTCATATTACAAATGAAAATGCAGAAAACATTTTGAGGGCGGCTGATTTTTTTGAAGTTACTTCTCTTGTGGCATCGTGTTGTACATTCATGATGGACAAACTGGACACTTGTAATTGTTTAAGAGTCGTATTTTTTGCAGAGCAACACAACTATTTAGAATTGCTAGAGAAAGCGCTGGCATTTACACATTTAAATTTCGAACAGGTAACCAAGGAACAAGAGTTTCTTGAGATGAATGATGAACAATTGAGACGATTCTTGGCGAGTGACAAAATTCGAATATCTTCGGAAAAATCCCTCCTGCTAAGTGTCGTAGAGTGGATAAAACATGACCCTGAAAATCGCCAAAATTCGGTTGCCACTTTGCTTAAGCTTATCCGTTTCCCGTTGTTGGAGCCAAAGTATATTGTTGAAAATCGAGAGTATCTATGCCGATCACCGGAATGTCAGAGCATTATTTTGGACTGGCTTCAGTATCTCTTATCACCTCAAAGTCGTAGCCGGTTTCCGCTTGCACCAACCACGCCCAGAAAATCATGTAAAAAACTCTATTTCATTAGTGGTTGGGACAATTCTTTCAAATTTAAAGTTCAGACATTCGACCTTGAAAAGAACGAATGGATTGCACTCGATTGGCCAAATTCAATTATTAGAAGAAAATTTTTCGCTGCTTGTGTAAAGGATAATCTTTTGATTCTAGCTGGAGGAGACAGCGGAGGGCGGTCTACGGACGAAGTTGAATGCCTGGATGTTCAGACATTGAAATGGACGCGTCTGCCACCGATGTCTATGCCACGTAGATGGTTCTCCATGGCCGAGTTGGACGGATGTTTATATGCCATGGGTGGCATTGATTCAAATTGGACTAATTCAGTGGAGAAATACAATTTCAAGACAGAAACTTGGACTGAAATGCCACCAATGAATTCTCAACTTATGTATACACAATCTGCTGTTGTCGATGGGGTATTGTATGCAATTTGTGCTGAAAATCGTGGATTGGAATGTTTTGATCCTCTCACAAACCAATGGTCGCCATTACCACCGAAAAATGAATTTTCGGCGCAGTACGCATTGGGTGCTGTTGGGGGATATCTTTATGCAATTGGCGGTCATTATGCTGAGGGAAGAAGCAAGACAGTCGAACGATTTGACCCAAAAACTCGCAGGTGGTCCAAAGTGTCTTCGTTAAAAGTAGGTCGTTCAAGAATCTCGGTTACTGCCTTCAATAATAAATTGTTTGCATGTGGTGGACATGATGGGCGAGAATTTTTAAAAATAGTTGAACAATATGATCCAGACACTGACAAGTGGACACAATTGACTTCGTTGAATGTTCAAGGTGATAGTTGCTCACATGTTCTGGTAATTTAAGTTATGATTTATGTAATTTAAAAATACCTATTATTAAAATAAAATTTTATATGTAGCCTATTATTTAACTATTTAAGCGGCCCTATCGAGGTAACCGTCGGAGCGAAACTCTCCGATTTCCTACGAATCGGAGACATTTTGCTCGTCGGAGAACTACCTCGAAGCAAAATGTCTCCGATTTGTAGGAAATCGGAGAGAATTCCGCTCCGACGGTTACCTCGATAGGTCCGAAGATCATTAATATTTGATAAATTTAGCAGGAAAAAATAAATTGTATATGTAGGTATCTGAAAACTTTTTTTCAATCAATAAATTTAATCAATTAAATATAAATAATGCGTTTAAACAAATGGACTTGAAAGTTTTACCAGAATTAATAAATAGTAGGTAAACATACATACTAACCCAGATAAATTACACAACATACCTAATTGCATAGCATTGTGACAGACTTTAATGGCTACTACTAAATTTTAAATCACTCAAAACAGCCATTTTTATTTCAACTTGAAATTTTTTCATCCAAAATTTATTAGGTACAAGCTGCACACTCCACTCATGCACATGTATGGATAATAAAGTTGAAATTGAAAAATTATTAAAGAACAACAAAATTGTAGAAAAATTGATGAAACAACTTCTTGATAACATTTTCGACACCTACATGTATATCATTTGAACCATTTTCAAGCATTAATAAATAATCAGCAGAAGCAACCTGCTTCTCTTGGAATCATAAACTGAAATGATTGCGAAAATTATGAGCAGAATCCGTACTCAGGAAACTTTGTTACTCTAGAAATACCCGACTAAGCTCTCCTCAATGTAACATCTCTCTGTCCGGTTATTAGAGCTTCGTGTCCGCTTACCAGATTTTTCCATTAATTTACTTTTGTATTAGAAAATAAAATAAGAACCGTATTGAAAACGGACTCTCTCTGCTTTGCCTTTTTTACTTGGTGATCAAAAATAACCTTGAAAAAATCATGTATCCGCTTTTTGGAGGTTTTTTATCTGAAATGAGCAAGAAAAAGTGTCTGCGTCCGTTCATAGGAATGTAATTTGTATGAGAAATTCGAGACAAAATTGCTTCCCGGAAATGTGTCTGCTTAAAGGAATTGGCCGCTTAGCGGATCTAATTTTTAAACATTTCGAAGCGGAAATCGAGAGGCATTTTAGTATGATTGAATATAACTCAATTTTGTCAAAATTGTCAGTTAGAACCCTATTGTAAGGTCGCGATTTTGTAAAAAAAAGTTTTTCGGGTATTCTATTTTTATTTATCCTTATTGCAAGTTTCATCCAAACAACATTCCACTTGGAATTTTTTTTCGGCGGAGAATCTTGCCCAACGAAAGGACCGCTTCCGCTAAATATTCATTGATGCTCAAAGATTTTTTTACGACATCCCCAATTTTTTTACGCTATGAGTAAAATAAGTTTAAATTTGAAAGATCGAATTCACGTTAAAATCTAAAAAAAAAAAATACGAGTTAAGTTGTTTTCAGATGACGCCATATGAGGCATCCTTTATTAATGAGAAGAAAAAAAAAATTAGTAATTCATTTTTATTTTGCTTTCTATCTTATCTTACTGTAGATTATATTAAAGTCCAATTAGCGATCAATTTATGGTGAATTAGAAATATCCATGTTGTCAGACTTCTCCACACTAGCCGATTTTCTGGGCTTGTCGGTACTATGACGTTGTCCAATCTTCTCCTCGGCATCATAGTCCCTCTGAACTACGGTATCTTCAACGATTTTCTTGAGTTTGCGCGGATCTGGTGAACGAGAACGCCTCTTTGTGATAGATTTGGCGACAGATACTTCCTTGGTGCGACTCGAGGTAGTGCGCGATGGCGAACGACGCTTGCTGCGTGATCTAGTGGCCCTTCTCTTTTCGTCACGTGTACGGTGCGAACGCTTCCGATCGCGTGAACGGGACCGTTTAGCGTTTCGCGATCTAGATCTTCGTGATCGGGATGTTCGCGAAGCGCTACGGCGACGGGATCGAGATCGCTTGCGACGATCACGCGATCTCGAGCGTTTGGAACGCGAGCGAGAGCGGCTCTTACGGCGAGAATGCGATCGCTTGCGTGACCTTGAACGCTTACGAGAATGCGAACGTCTCGAGCGAGAGCGTGATCGTTTTGATTTGCTGCGCGATCGTTTCGATCTCGTTCTCGAGCGCGACCTACGCCTCGACCTAGATCGATGCGAGCGGGAGCGGGAAGCTCGTCGATCTCGGGAACGAGACCGCGATCTCGAACGCCGGCGCTTGTCCTTAGCCAACATGCCGATCACTGGATCGATTGCCGCTGATATCATACTTTGCGCTTCCTTGACGATAGTCATAGCTTCTTCGATCTCGGCCTGGGCAGCTTCGTTACTCTTTGCCTCTGGCTTTGAGATTGAGTCGGTTGCATGGTAGACACTCAAGTAGCCGCCTTTAAATTCCATCCCTTGCATGCGCAGGGCATGGATGATACTCTGCTGTTCGCAGAACTCGACCATGCAGTAGGTCTTAGAGTCCTTCTCGGCCCACCGAGCGTATTTAACCTCACCAGCTCGAGAGAAACATTCCATGAGGTCGTCCAGGCGCCACTCGTTCTTCACGTCGCACACGATTATGGTTCGACGGATCTCTTCAATCTTCCTCGAGTCGTAGAATGATGGCAGAGCTGGGTACTCTGGAAGGTTGTTGTCTGCCAACTTGGGATCGTAGGTCCTTATAACCTACAAGGCAGATGAAATTATTTTGATACCTTTCTGTCGATTTTTTTTGGACTCACCTGCTGTGGCGATTGCCCTTCAATTCGATTAACAACCTCAGGAGGGAGTTTGGAATCGGGTTTCTGCAATCCTGGTACTATAGTGCCATTCTTGGACATTTCCAGAGCACGATACTCTTCGGGTATTGACAAGACGGGGATGACAATCAAAGCGCGATCAATAAATACAGTGTTGGTTAGGTGCTGTGCCACCGGAACGCACGAGTTTTCTACGTACTTTACGTAGCAAATGCGAGACTGCACTGGGCAAGAGACATCACGGACAGTAGGATAGAGACGGATTTCTTCGATTTTTCCAATGTTCCCGAACAGTGTCTGCATCTGGTCCTTGGTGGCTTGCGGCGCAATGTTGGTGACTTGAATCACTTTTGCACCAGATGCTGCTCCTCCTCCCGCCATTGTGGAGTAGTTTTGTTAAATTAAATTTTTGTAATCAATATAAGTTGTGCTTTGCGCTTTTGTAGTAAAAAAAATTGCCTGGGATTCGCAGTTGAGGCAAAAACTCAAAGATGATTTCCATGAAAGTTTAACTAGAGTGTCGCGAAAACGCCATTGAAAATTTTATGTGCAGTGCACTGAACTGAAATGTGTAAGCACTTAACGAAAGATTTAAACGAAGTAATGAGAATTAATGGTGCGTGCAGACTTATGTGGTTTTCAATTCAATTATTTTTTGCCTTCAGTTCAACCAAAAAAGATATCACTACACGCGGTGTCTATAGTGAAGTTTTTTTTTTTTCATTTTTATTACGAAAAAACATGTTTTGACTACCTTCCAATCTTCACACAAAGTATATACTCACACAGTTATAAAAAAAACCAAAAACAATCCAGATTCGTTCGATTCACCACAATCCACATTTGTTTTGACCCCCATATCTGAAATAGTTGAATTGAAAGCCACATTCAATACCAGAAATAGTATAGAAGTAGTTGTACATGTACACACATTAATCTTGAGATTATTGTAAACGTTTGAAACGTTTGTGATTCATTTGATGATGTGAAATATATCTATATGCAATCAAAAGGCGTGATTTCTTTTCATATTTTAGTTTTGGAAATTCTTCCCTGTGATCTTGTGTCTATAGTTTATCATATCTAAGCCTTTTCGAACATCTCCCAGTCTTATTAATAAACTCATTCGAAAGTATAGACAGCTGTTGGAATGTGATTATTAATAATGAGTCAGTCGTATTAATTAGATTTCCTTAGAACACTCTAGGGCAGTTGTCAGTCTAAATATTTGGACATCAACTCATTATTAATAATCACATTCCAGCAGCTGTCTAAATACGACCTCATATTGCCCGTGACATCCCTGGAATAATTCATTCTCGAGTGAATGAATGAATTTAACCGACTTTTTGGATACGTTCAAGGGACATTTCTTTCATTTCAACAAAATTTTTCATTTCGCACAAAAAAATTGTCTTACCTTGTTCATTGAATGTGCCTACTTTAGAATAGGTTTGGACAACCAATTTCGGTGTCTAAGCTGGACAACCGAAGGAAATGTTTATTAATACGATTTTGGAGTTGGACAGCTGTCTAAAGTTAGACATACTTTGGAATGGGTTTCTTAATAAGACTGTATTTAGTTTTTGTTTGGCACTGAAATACTACAGAGTCCAAGTTTTTTTCATTTGGAAAACTAGTGAAATATTAATTTTGTGATTGAAAAAATTCTAATTAAATTCTCCGGCGAGTAAAAATTTGTGTTTTGTTTTAACGACTGCTGAACGCCAGAGTAAATCGGTTGTGTGTGTCTGAACACGAGCTAACTGATTATGCCGAAAAAAATCGTAAATCTGGGTACAATGTGAAAACCGTCATGCGCACCAAGTTTTATTTTCAAAATTTAAAAAGGCCATATCTGTTGTGTAGTTAAGTTTTAAGGCACTGCCAGCTACTAATCCTATCGAAAGAATAAATTCATCCAAATGAATTAACGAACCAACAAATCGATGCGCTGTCAATTAAATGTCATCCGATAAATTAAAAATCATTCCTTTGTCTCTTTTTAACAACTGAACCTTCGTGTTTAAGCAACCCAAGCTCTTTCTCTTTCCAAGAAAAAATAAAATCTGTCAGCCAGTCAGCGGACTGTTCACGACACGGTACCTTAAAAGTTCATCATTCGTTATTTTGCTTTTGTTCGGTTCGGTTGTTCATCTTTAAAGTGTGGGCAAGGCAATCGCAACGTCAAAAAATATAAAAAATAAAATTAAATCGCGAAATATTTATTTTGTATTTTTGTTTGTCGTTTTCTTTTCTAAAAATTAAAATCTGCATTCGAATTGAAATAATAAAATGAAATACTAGAAAAACAAGTTCGTATATTCAAATCAGGAAGAAAAAAAGAAAACAACTTACACGTATGTTATTGATTTTGTGCAAAAATAGTGAACAATGAATAATCAAAAAGATTTTAACTAAAACTTAAAATTTTTTATTTGATTTTCCACTCTGAATCATTCATACGGTAAGTCAAAGTAAGCTTATTGAAGTGAAATTTTTTTTCCACACCTTCTTGCATAATTATTGTACCTACCTTCTAATCTAATTCACCCCAATGCCATATGTTGATAAAATTCAAGAAATTTTGCGTCGTCTTTAAAAAGATTCTATTTATTGGAATTGATTCAATGTATAAATCCTAACTCGGAAAAAAATCGTGTTAAGCTATTTTCTTTCCTTTGTAATTTATTTTTCTGTATGAAACCCATTTTTGGAGTGAATTTCTAGCATTTATTTTTCTTATTAATCACTTTCTCTAATAATAATCAGGTTAAAAAGTTGAAAAGTCCATAAAGTGGGAAGGTATCATTTATGGGGAGAGGTCAAGTGTCAGGCGTTATTATCTCTTAAATTATCGTTTGGTGTGTTATTATTGCTCACACTGTTAATATAATAGCATCGGAAGAACCACGTAGGTAGGTAAGTAGATATTTTCCATATTTTGGGTCCCTTTTTGAAGAAAACTTAAAAATTTATTTGCCGGTTTCACTCAAAAAATATCAACGACTGTTTTTTACATCACAAAACAAATTATGTACCTATTTACCTACCTACTGTTTTCTGGAATTTATTTTTAGTTGATGTTATACCTATGCATGGGAGTATAGAAACAGTTTTTCTCTTTATTAATTTCTTTCGGGTGTGTCAAAAGATCCTAAATTATGTTCTATGTAGGTACCTACTATAGGTATTTCTTTAGCCCGGTTCCGCTTGTTTTAACTTATGTTTAACTCAACTTACGGCCATATTATTCACTCAATATATCTAGATTAGTGCTTAAATCTGGATGTAAATCATACAAATTCAATGTAATTTCATCTGGATTTAAGTTTAAATCTGGATGTATCGAGTGAATAATATGGCGGTTAAACTTGTGCTTAAATTTAAAATTGAACCTGTTAAGATGAGCACGGCTGTGACTATGTAATACTTTGATTAAACCTCATTTTAATTACTGTGCTAGTTTTTACTGTATATGTGTCCACAAAGTCACAAAGAGCGGTTACAATTGCAATAAAATAAAATTATGAGAACTATTTAAAATGTAATAGATATACACAGGTACATCTGTAAGATACATGTTAAATACGTTTAAATGGTTAAATCAAAATCCAAGATTATTTATGTTATGTGTGATATTTGTGTACAAAATTAAAAATAATATGTACCTACCCTGGTTATTTATGTGAAAATGTACGTACTAACGTAGAACTAGAATACAACCTTAGAAATAATGATGACCTTAGAATAGTTTATTTGGGTTTCCACGGCTTCGACAATTTACTAAGAGAAATCAAAAGCACAAACAACTTTGTAGAATTTGAGAGAAAACTTATTGCATTATGTTTAATCAAGTTATGATATATAATGATATTATTCTAAAATATTTAGTTTTAGCAAATAATGTTAATACTTTAAACTGTGATTTATATGTAGCTACTACTTAAATTTTAAAATTTGTAAACTAAATGGCTTATTTAAAGAACATTCATCCATTCATTGGTGTTAACTTAAAACTGAACCACTGTTCTTAAAGTAAGCCTAGGTACGTCGACAAACTCGTCGCAAAAAAAAAAAACTTCATTATTAGTTGAGCAAAACGTAAACTTATTGGTCCCTTTTGGGTACCTAGCCAAAGCTATCCTATAGGTTTGTATTGTTGTAATCCAAATTTAAAACACTGCTGATGCAACAACTAGGTAGATTACTTGCCCATATGTATGTACCTACCTACTGGAACGCGGGTATTATAAATCATTAAAAATATTCTTAGTCAATACGTTAGATTTTTGTCATACATACCATTTGAGCTAATAATAAAAATAAAGACGACTGCATTTATTTTTTATTGCTTGAATTTTTTAATGGAGATATTAAAAGACGGTTAGACTTTAATTATGTATTTTTTATCAGAGGTTTAGTTGTAAAACCGGGTTCATATAAAATTGTAAGTATGTGCGTAATGCATGTAGGTATGTTTAAAAAAAAACCCAAAAACTTGTTCGTATTAGCGTAGTTATAGGTAGGTACTTACACCCGATTTCAGTTCATTTGAAAAGACACGTTTCTACCTAAAAAATTATTTATTTGATTTCAAAACTTCTTAGAAACAGTTCAGCTAACTTGAGTTGTTATCCATAGAAGGTTCATAGAGCATTATAAATACCTACCTTCTAGTTTTTGAGAAAATTCAAAACCAATTTTTTAAAATCTATTCATTAAAACAACTAGATTTAAATGGAAAATCAAAGAATGAATTTAGATTAGATTAGATTTAGATTTAATGTTCATAAAAAAAACCTAAAATTTAAAATTTAATAAAAAAATACATATTTCCCATAATTAATACCTACGAACAAATCAAAATTTAATAATATGAAACTAAAGTTCAATGATAAATTCTCCCAATGCTGTTTTTTATGACGCCTGTTTCAATTGCAATATGTACCTGTAACACATATAAATATTCATGTTAAGTTAAATTATTAACAAATTTCATTAATTCCATTTAAATTTAATTAATAATCCTTTAATTGGCTATTTACAAGAAGCACCTCATTAAATGATTTTATACATAAATACAAGTTCAATGAATTCACAAAAAAAAATATCATTTGAGTTTAATCGTGGCGTATTTATATACATTATATGTATCTTTTTTGTAAGCCAAACATGTTGCGATTGTTAGTTTTTGCGTTTTTATATTTTCATGTTTACGAAAAATTGTTTACACCGCACCAATTCTTCTTTATGTGTTTCCCACTAATTGTGTTATGTATTTTTAAACTGTTTTCAAGCTATTTTTATAAATTATTTTCCCTATTTTTTTTAAACAGAAATCATACGATTATTATATTTGTTCTTGCGTTCTTTCTTTATGAGGACTCATATTCCGGTTAAGATATTTGTTTACGGTTGAAGCGTGATATTTTTATATAGATTAAATTTCGAAACAACTAGTTTTGAAGGGACCCCAGATTGTTTGGCCTACGCTGGTGAACTACTTTTAATATTTAATTTAGTTGCATTATTTGAAGGAGAGGAGAAACTTATAAAGAGAATCAACCCGAAGTAGAAAACAACAATTAATAAAATGCACGACTGGGTCGCACGAACTTGCTCTTGTCGTAAAAGTTTTTTCGAATTTTAAAGATTGAGTGTAATATAAAACACATACATAATTAATAATTATATGTATATGTTTTTATCCATTTGATAAATTGAAGAACGGAAAATTGAATATGGGAAAAAAAGCATGAAATACGTTCATCGACCCCCTTCTGATCCGCTAGACTGCTAGTTTGCAGACTTCGAGTCTTGAGGGGACAAGGGCAGGGTAACCGTAAGTTTGTAGGACGTAGTGACTAGTTTGACACTAAAATGTCTGACGCGTTTTTGTGGATGGCCTCCCGCCAGCTTCTACTAAACTCTTCCATAAATAGGTTCCAACGAGTTTATGGTATCAAAACGGCGCTTTTCTGCGCTAATTGGGTCAGCGAGCTAGTTGTTCGTTGGCCGCCATTTCTACCTACCTACCTACGTTCTTTAAATTGATAAAATAAGTACTTAAAATGTTTTAATCTCAGAATGAAGAACGCCATCTAAATTCTTGAAAAAAAATTGAATTTTTGCAGAAATTTTTTTTTAAATCGTTGCAGCGGTTTTCATAAAAAAAATAATTTTTTATATATAAAATTTCTTGATATTTTTAGAAAAAAAAATTTGGTATGCTTTTTTGAAAAATATAATAATATACAGCCAAAACCATAATTTCGAAAATATTCATCCACCCGTTTTCAAAAAAATGATTTTTCAAAAAAAAAAAATTAAACTTTTTTTTTAAAATCCAAAAAATATTTTTTAGAAAATATTTGTATGCATTATTATTCACATTTGATAGGACCTCCTAAGTAAAAATTTTGATCAAAATCGGTAAGGCGGTTAACGAGAAAATCGAAAATTAAAAAAACGGTTCTATGGCAGGTACCGTTAATAACGGTTTTTGGTAATTTTTGCACCAAAATGTTGACCATGCTACCACTAGTACACACAAAAATTTAAAAAATTAGAGCCGTTTTTGAGATAAATAACTTTTTTTTTTTTTTTTAAATGGTCCTATGGAAAGTACCGTTATTTTTTTTTTGAGCTATAAAAAAATCTCGATATCCCCTCTAGGGAATCACCCAAAAATCTTATGCTCCAAGGTTGGAGAAAATCGCTTCAGTGGTTTAGGCTGTAGGCCGAGGTACAGGCAGACATACAGAAAGAAATACACACAGACAGACAGACGGAATTGCGGGACCCAATTTTTTCGTGTTCTATCATCGTAATGTCAAGTTTGATTATTATCTCGAGTTTGTTTTTTTTTTGCACGAATCCATAACTTGCCCAAGTAAACAATTATGAAATGTTTTAGGTAGTAGTTATGCATAATTGTATAGTGCATTTACACCTACAAGAAAGAAGGGTGCTTTATGCTTCACAAAAAACTAATACTGTGTTGTGAATGCATGTGTTACTATACTCATATTAAATTAAGGTCAACTAACATTATGAGCTGTTGGGCTATGTTAGGCGCCATTGTTTAAAATAGCAAAACATGCATAATGTGTTTATTTTTTTTTTGTCTGAAAAATTTTGAAATCATAAGGAGATTTTTGAAATAACATACATGAATCTTTTATAATTGTTTTGTATTGATGTGTATATAATATGAAAAAAAACATCAATAGGTGCGTCTTATTATTCTCCAGATCTGATAATGAAAAAACAAAAAACAGGAATACAGCGTTTTCATGTATCCATCTCTTTTCCTTTTGTTTATTTATTTTGTATTCGTCGTTTTCTTTTCTCAATTTTTTGCAAAGAAGTAGTTACCAGGGGTGTGTGTTCAAAAATGGATTTGAAAATCTAAATCTAAAAAGAAGATACGGGGGAAGATAAAATACAGCTATTACCTATAGCCAAAAATGATCATTCAAGTAAAAGGCTGAATTGTGATGAAAAAAATAAAAAATTAAACAAATTATAGTTTTAATATTAAAAATGTTTAAAGCTTAATAAAATATTAAAAGTGAACATCTACTTTCTTAAAATAAAAAAAAACTTAAAATTAATGTTAAAGTCAATTTATACTACCTTTTTCATGCAGTGTAGTGTTAACTTGGCAAACATCATTGAACAGTATTCGTGATATGTACGAAACGATGTATGTAGATCTTATTTTTTTACTCTCATCTAACAGAAGTAAAAAAAAAACTGAAATTTTGTATAGAAATTCACAGATAAGGAAGTTTTGCACTCGTGAGTTAGGTATTCTCTTCTCTCTTCTGTGGAAATACCGCTTCATTCAAAATCAAACTTCCCGAAACGAAGTTTTTGGTGCAAATAATACATCAATGTTCTATGAATCATTTGTTGTTTACCTGATTCAAAACAAAGAGCATTTGTTTAAATAAAATAAGTAAAATCTTTTTATAAAATAATACCAACCAATCAAACAAAATACAAAAAGAAAAAACGATAATTGAAGTATATAAATATACCAATAAAAATTGCAATGGAAGCTCATACAAACTTTGTTATATAATTAATGAAACCAATGATTGAAAGATCTTGGAAGAAATTGAAGAATGCTTAAATTTATTCAAATTTTTCTACCATAATGTCTTATCTAAATCATAAATATGCACAGTCTTGTGCAAATTAATTGGGACAAACAAGTTTGTTAAACAAATTTTGTTCTTTGGTAGTAGGCTTTAATTTTGGCATTAATTCTTTAAATATTTTGGTAACTACTTAATGAGTTTTATGAAATATTTCTGTTGACTTTACAAAGGTAGATGGCATTTTGTCTCGGTTTTTTAGAAAACGCTGTGGCTTTAGAAATCACAGTAGCAAACAGCTTTTAACAGATTTTAGGCGAAAAAATAAAGACTATGGTGGACCAAAATTGATAAGAATTGGGTTTCAGAGGACTTGAAAAAGTAGTTTTCTCGAACGAGAGCCACTTCGTGGTCCTCTGGAATCCAATTCTTATCGAAGTTGGTCCATCTTAGACTTTTTTTTGCCTTAAATCAGTCAAAAGTTGTTTTTTTAATGGCCTTCTGTTCTGGCCTTACGACCCACTTCAAGAAGAAGCCAACTGTAGACGAATTCACCTGAACTTAAGCTGAAGCATGCCACTTGTCTTTCCAGGGTTTATGACTCTGTTTCCGACTATCATTCTGTTGCCATTAGCCGTAGTCAGTCGCATACCCCTTTCTGCGCGTTTCAAGTGATGATGTTTACTCGTTGAACGCAATTATCCTAACAACATTTAATTTTGCTACTCCAATAGCAATCAAAATCTCCCTTATAGTTTTTTCCAGTGTCTTCATTCAAGGCGATGAACTTAGCACATGATTTCTAAAGCTACACCATTTTATAAAAAACCCAAAAAAAAGGTGCCAGGTCAACAGAAATATTGTATAAAACTAATTCATAAGCACTTACCAAAGGATTTAAAGAATTAACGCCAAACATAAAGCCTACTTCCGTAGTGCTAAATTAATTTAAAAAAAAAAACTTGTTTGTCCCAATTAATTTGCACAAGACTGTATATGCACATAGATTTACTTGCATACACACATAATAATTCAACTATTATAATTTAAATCCGTCTTTCTTTGCCAATGGCCATGCATTAAAACCATACATTTTAATTTTGTCATTTTTAATTTTGGAAAATCTATAGTCTAGAACTAGATCAGGGGCTTGGTGTTATCAATTTTGTGTCTTAAGGTTATCTTGTCAGCTATGTATTAAGTTATTGTTGTAATTTATTGTGTTGTCTATTCTGTGGAATTCTACTCTACTAGGTAAAGGAAGTATGGGTTTTCAAGATTTTCCGAATTTTTCGATCGAAATTTCTAATTTTCGTCTCCGTTGTTTTCTTTACCAAATTATGCGCGTATATACATATATTTAGATTATTATGTAGGCATGCATACAAAGTGCAGTTAACTCGAAAGAATTTTAGGTTTTAATAATTCCAATAGAGTGTATGACCTTAAGATGATAATTCAATATTGAGGTTGTGAGTTTTATTAAGTGTTAATTTTTTAAATGGCACTCAATCTATGAAGAGAATTCTAACGTGACAAATCAACATGTGACAAATCAACACTTTTAAATTGTTGATTCAGCTTTTTCTCAGGGTAAAAAAAGTTGCCATCACAACAATACAATTCTCATTCAAAATTTGAAAGACCTTGCCTTTTGAAATGGAAATAGTTTATAAATAAAATGAAGAAGAACCCAAATTATGACCTGTTGTATTGCTTTTGCACTTCAAAATTTGAACTCATTTCGTTAAGATAAGGAAATATTAATGCAAAGTTGATTAGTGGTCTTAAATAAAAAAAATCTTATCTGGAGAAACGGATCTCAATCCGATTCAACATCATTTAATTTTAACTATGTAATTTAAAAACATTCATGCAATAAAAAACAAAGTCCCATTTATGTTTTTTAACCAAAGATAAATTAAAGTATACAAACATTAAATTAAAAAAATAGAACTGCGCATCGAAATGCTTAAATATAAACTTATCGATATTACGTTTTGTTTAATTGATAAAAAAAAATTTCAAAATAAGGCAACTAAGCGTTTTTTTTTAAATATTGCTTCACTTTATTAATTTCGCATGAAGAGTTAATACGATCTTGTTCGGTGTTGGTTCAATTTATTATTTTATTTTTTTTTTTCTAAGAACGCCACGTTAAACGTGTCATCATCAACGTCGAACCAATGAAATCATAAAATGAATCAACTTCACAAATAAAACCAGAAATCTGATAAGATTTCAGTTAGAAAGGGCATTGGCGTTCATGTGGGTATTATTTTTTTTTGCACACACAAAAAAAAATTCTATCGAACTTCAGACCTGATCGGATGTTTTGACTTCAAGGCGGGTTGTCTTTTCAAATACAAACACAATTAAATAGAAAAAAAAAAAAAAAAAAACAGTTCAAACACAACTTTGTTTGCTCTCTGCCTAAAAACGATTTTTGTTTTTATAAGTGTGTATTAATTTATAAGACGAGAGAGATAAGGCGAGTTGCAAATGTACCCTTGGTTTTATGAAGACATTAAGTAGAACAGAAACGTCAACGATAAATAAAGCTGATTATTGTTTAATTTTAAGAGTTTACTTGCATAATGTCGACTAGGTAGTTTCTCATAATCCCAAGTTCATGATCAGTGCGTTCTAAATATTCCATGCACAATAAATTATTTAAATGAAATTAATTAATTAAGCTATATGTTTAAGTATGTACATTGTAGCAAGTTTATTGAACCTTACGACATATTATATTCTGAATATCAAATGACTTGATAATTTTAAATATTGTAAACTAAAGGCTTCGAATCTATGGAGATTCCTTTTAAAAGTTAATGACAGTGTGGACTTAAATTGACCTTAGGCTCTGTATGTGAAAGATTATGATTAGGCCTTGGAGAATGGTATAAATGCAGGAACATTACATTACATTACATGACATTATTTTAATAAGAACAATTAAAAAATGACGCATTTTATAAAACTGAGGTACTTATATACATATATTTTGAACTATTGTTTTGTAACCTGCTCAAAGTTGTACAAAATTATATAAGTACTCATGACATGATACACAAATAACTTGATGTCTACATCTACATACGAGACAGTGTCGAAACTAAAAATAGTTTTGCATACATGTACATTGTACATACATACATACTTGGTTTTTTTTTTTTTATTATTATTATTAAGTCCTAACCAACTGCATTTCCATTTTCAACCTTCGCAGATTTGAGAGCCTGAGAAGTATCTTTTGAAATTTTTTTGTTTTATACATCGTTCGCGTATTAAACGTTTTTATTTGAAGTTTCTTGCGGAAGAACTAAAAGTGATAACAAGGTTAAAAGGTTCTTAAAAAGACATGAGGCTCTTGACCTAGCTAGCGTCATAATTAAGACCACATTTCACTATTTTGTCTGTTAACTTTAATGTTTTTGCACGGGAGCGTGCTAAAAGTAGGTCCAAGAACGCGGGTTCAGAGATGATTATTACTTTAGGGCTGGTAAGTATTTTAAAAGTTGAAATATGAATGAATAAAAGGTAAAAACCATTTTCTATTCATGTGTAGTTTACATATACATAACTTCAAATGTAGTCTCGAAATTTTAGCTTGATTGTGGAAAACCTTTTGAAATAAGGTTCATGAGGCCGTTAAACAGAGTTACTTACAAGTTGGACATTTTTGGTATCAGCTTTAATGCACTTACACATTTTTAAGTTATGTACGTATCAGTGGCGTGGCGTGGATGATTTCAAATGGTAAGTCGAAGAAAAATATGTCACCGAAAACGTAGGTAACTAAATTATTAATGTCTACCTTAAATTGCCTATATCACGTATCCCTAAATAAGGTTGAACAGACAGTGTGGCACCTTTTTGTTCCATGCACGCTTATGAAAAAAAGCCACGGTTTTCTTCGACATATTTAGGGAATTTTTAATGTGCATAAATGATAAGGGAATAAAAGCAAAAAGAACACATTTGTTCTATCAAGTTCCAGCGAGAAATATCTTTAAAATATCTTGGATTTTTTGATGTGTGGTGTGGATTTGGAGAAGAGTCATTATTTCCTTTTTTAATGATGATTTGTGTTGAATGGTTGAATGTTGGAAGATAGTATTTCAAAAGGTAACTCGATAGGAATCGTGTTGTATGGACGCCACGCCACTGGTACGTATGTATTTATTCGGTGACTGGTATTAACTTTATACCAGCATTTAAATATATGGCGGTTATACATTTGTATGTACATATGTACATATTTAGGTAGAATTTAATTTCGTTTTAATTTTTGTTTTAACTTCCACCCTTTCTTTGTTTTGTAAAATAATTTTTTATTTATTTATACTTCCGTTGAGAAAAGGCCTCGGTAGTATTGACAAAAAAAAAAACTTAAGAAAATCTGTTTTATAATGGCATGCTACTTCCGACGATTTCTTTTAATTTTAGATTTAAATTTAAATTATAATCTATAGAAATTAATTGATTTCAATTGAATAGAACACCCGACTGGTTTATTTTTACGATTTGACTTTTGCTTATTAACAATTTCAATTTATACAAGGAGACACGTTTTGTGCACTGACGGGTCACCATCGTTTGGCAAAATTCATTTGGCATTTCTTGTTTCGCGTTAGTCGTTAAATATTTTGTTTAATTCGCAATTCTTAATTGGCAATTTACATTTTCTTTTTTATTCATTACGTTTTTCAATCATTCTGCAATTAACATTCGGCGGTTTTATATTTCGCTTTTTGTTAAAAATATTTTCAATCATTTCGCAAAATTCATTTGGCAAATTATTCTTTAGTTTTTCTTTGTTAAATTGTTTATTATTTGGCCAAGTGTTTTTTCGCAAAATATTGTTTCGCCGTTTCATTATTTTGCGAAATAACGTTTCGCCGTTTAATCGTTTCGATAAATATCGTCAAGCCGTTTTATTATTTCGCTAATAGATCATTTCGCCGTTTAGTTGTTTTGATCGTTTGACCAATCATTACCATCGTCTCTTTTCAAGATTAACAGTTTTTTTCTGAGCCGTTGCTTAGTCATTGTTTTGCAATTTTTGCCGTAATCACTTTCGCGATTTAAGATTTCAGTTTGTTTGCTTCGTTTAGGTAAGTACATAACAGACAGAGGATTTTCACATTTTACTCTAAGGAAAAAAGGGTTTTAAGCAATTGGGCAGTTATTTTCGTAGGTGCATTATATTTTTTATATTCTCTATTCAGTGTTTTTTCGCGCGAAATTTTAAGGCATGTAATTTAATGGAAGCCAAAACATTGCCAAACAATCGAATGCCAAATAAAAAAAAGCTGAACATCAAATTGCCAAATAAAAAAAAGCGAAATAACAAAATGCTGAATGAAAAAAGCAAAATAATAAAATGCCAAATAAGAAAAAGCCAAATAACAAAATGCCAAATAAAAAACTGCCAAACCTAAATATGCCAATCAAACAAAATATTAAGTGAAAATTGCGAAATGATGGTTTGTCATATCATATGAAAACCAAACGTAATTTGCAAAACGAAAATTGCGAAATAACAAAATGCTAAATAAAAAAATGCGAAACGAGAAACAGCGAAATGTACCACCGCGAAACGTTAATTTGCCAAACAATTCTGGCGAAACATACCATACCCGTGCACTGACACTGAATAACAGAAACTTTAAGTAGTTGATACATAATATGTACAACATGCATATGTGTAGTAGATAATTTTTACGTCAGAGAGATTGCTATTATATTTATAGATATTAATTATTATTAATAATAATAATACCTATTTAAAAGGTACCTACTTGTTAGTTATGGGTAGTTTTTTTCTGGAGAAAATTAGATTAATTGGATTACGACGTGCACGCGCTTTTAAAAAAAAAGCCATACTCAATTATTTTATCTTTTCAAAATAATTATTAAAAATAATGATGAATTTGGCGTGGACAGTTCGGAACAGAAAAGTAAAGATGCCGAGGTGTTCCATTATTCCTCAATAGTTCAACTCGAAGAAATGTGATTTGACCGAGTGGTGGTATGAGTGATTTTTCATAAAGAAAAGTAGTAGCCCGTGGCGTAATGGTTAGTGCATTGGACTGTCATGCCAGAGGTCTGGGGTTCAATACCAGCCGCTTTCACCTTAAGTTTTCTTCGGAGCTACTACCTCTTGCTTTCTTCCATTGTCATGTGAAGAAAGCAGGCGTACCCCCAAAGGAATTTCACATCCAAGCATGTAACTAAACTATCTCTCGGAGGTATAAGTCTTAAACTTGTTTGAATCAAGCAGCAGATTACTTACGTTAGCATATTACTTTCAAACTCAAAACATACCCGATTATCCGGTCCCCCTAGTCCACAAATCCCTCAATCTTTTAAACAGGGTGATCGGTATAAGATGCACCAAACTGCTGGAGCGAGTAGGTTTGCTTAAGACAAGCAAAAAACGTATAAAAGGGATGTCTATTTCCCCCGTTTAGGCAGGAGGGGCAATTTTCTAAAAAAATGACTTAAAACAGAAAAAAAAATATTTAAAAACAACGGTACAATTTAAAATGCCATGCTATACCTTTTTGGAAAGCCAGACATCTTTTCTTTGATTTTAATTTTAAATTCAGTTGTGTTAGTGAATACTTTTTGAAAAATTAATTTCCAAACTCGAAATTTTGAAAAAAAAAAATGAAAAAAAAGTTTCAAACTAATTTTTTTCAAAATTTTATGTAATTAAGTATAATTTTTGTTTTCAAAATTCAATGCTTTTATTAGTTTTTAGTCAAAAACAGAAAACCGGATGCCAAAACGTCTTTTAGTTTTTGAGAAAATTGGCTTTCCAAAAAGGTATAGCATGGCATTCTAAATTGTACAGTTGTTTTTAAATATTTTTTTTCTGTTTTAAGTCAATTTTTTTGGGAAATTTCCCCTCCTGCCTAAACGGGGGAAAAAAGACCCCCCCCTCCCATACGATTTTTTTCTTGTCTTAACCTAACCTACTTGCTCCAACAGTTTGGTGCATCTTATACCGATCACCCTTTATATGTATTATGTACATACTTTGGTTTATAGGTCAAAAACGAGTTGTGATATCAACACGTCACACTTCAGCCGCGAGCGAAGTTGCCATTTAAACTACCTACCCTACATATTTTATGGACAGAAAATTAAAAAAAACATCAGTCTCACACTCTGGTTCGGTATTTATTTATTAAAAATAAAATAAAATAAAGACTTAATCAAGAGAACCGGAGTGGGAGACAGTTGCTCATGTTTTATATTTTTTACATGAATTTTAACTAGAATTTTGTGAAATACTTCAAACTTACTTACTGTCTTATGAAGTTTAAAAACAAAGTGAAAGAAAATAAGATGATAGTAGATTCAATATAGCTTTTAACGGCCTTTAGTCCATGAAAATGTTTGGCGTTTCGTCCCGGCGATCTCACTTGGACTCATCAGTTGACTATAGTGAGGGCCTTGTCAATACGCAATTTCCATTAAGTTCAGTTCATCTTACATAGATTTCATGGTGAATACCTAGTGTGAACTATATCTAACCAGATTAGAATTCCTAATCATTAAAGCTAGAAGTTTTTTGTGCCCGTGGCCGGCAATGTTTATATACGAAGATTTTTTTTTTTTTAATAATACAAATTCTATATACTATAGTATATAGTATTTTTTATTATTTTTTTTTTGTTATTTTTTTTTTTCTGGATTATGCCGAAAAATATCAATCGTTAAGAAAAAACTGTTATTTATTTATTTTATTTATTCTACAGGAAATTTTACTTAAATTTTGAATCACCTTTCCCGCCTGGAAAAAGAATCTAGTTTTCAATGAGGCCCTGAAAAGTTTTTCATAGTTACTAACAAGGGTCTAGCAAGGGTTACAATAGGCATTTGCTAGGCTCTCTCTAGTTATGAACCTTTTTGCCTCGACAGTTAAATCCTGTCTAAGCCCTGACCAGTTCCAATTAATCCCAGAAAATAAATTAAATGATTGGTATGAGAATTGGTAACATGACGATGGACATAGCCTATATTATAAAGTTATAAACTTTGTTGGTTTGTATGTAGGGGGTATAGTCTTGAACTACTGAACCGACTCTATACATATCTTTGGGGTGTTGTCTCCATGTTGTGTGTATATAATGAAATAAAAATAAAAATTAGATTATTAAAATATAATTTAATTTTATTATTATAAAGTAAACTTTGAAATTATCACAACATTAATTATTAATTATATAAATTATAAAAGCGACGCGTTTCTGATATGTTAATCCATCTTCGGGCTTCAATTTGTTGAACTATGGTGTTAATTAGCCAAGTATATTTGTCTATACATTCCAAAAACATGAAATTCTTAGACTTGATAGAGATAGAGTCCTTCTTATAATAATATAATAACTATAAAATTATAATGAGAGCTTGTGGAGCGAAAGCTTGGAAAACGACGAAGGACAATAAGGTTAATTTACGAAAAAATGAATATTGTTATTAGAGTTTAAAACGATTCTTATTTTATTAATTTTCATAAAATGTTTTCACTAGTTAGTTACTAGCTAGAGCTTCATCAGCACTTAACTTAATAAATATTCTCAGCGAGGCACTAAAGGGGGTCTGTCATATTTTCCTCGTCTAGATTTTTCTTACCGAAAACTACCCAGGGCCTTATCTAAACTAGCCAAAAACTTGCCATTTTTCCAGCCGGGTTTCTATATGCATTTTTGTCAAAAGTTGAAAATAAGCAAGATATTTATTTAAAACTAAACTACCTCAAATAAAAAGATGAAAGGCGAAAAGTGTACCGACCTTAAATTTTTTATGAACCTTTCTAACGATTAAAAAAAAGCCTCGGTCCATTTTTTTTTTTTTTTTTTCATTTCAAATTTACAATTCTGCAGTATGTCCACATACGACTCCGTTGTCATTATACCATCTAAAACAAATACTGGACCAACGCCGCACCCAGAAAAAACAGCCACATAGCATTATGCTCCCAACTCCATGCTTTACGGTTGGTTATGTGTACCTCGTATAGTAGGTCTCACAATTTGGGCGGTGAGCAATCTGTTTACCATCCATTACGAATAAATTTATTTTAGTTTCATCACTCCAAGTACATTTCACCACTGTTTCATGGCCGTAAGAGGATCTACATATATGGTAAATTTTTGCAAAAGGAATCCGCTTCTGTATTTTTTTTTAGCAATATGGTAGCTTACTTGGATATAAAACGTGAAAATCAGCATCCTTTAGGACACGACGAATAGTTCTGGTACTGATTTGCGTTTCTATTTCTCGCTGCAGATCTTTTGAGGACATAAAAGTATTCGCCTTATTTTTTTGTTTTTTTTTTTACCAAAGTGACTGTCTCTTGCAGTCATTTTAGATAGGCGCCCTCTAGTTTTTTGTTAATAGATTCTCTACTATTTTGTTAATAGATTCTCCCCTGTTATGCATGTTTAAAATGACTTCACGTTGATCTTAAGTGCAGTTTTGTGCTCTAACCATTTTGAAATGACATTTAAAAAAGAAAATTAATTACTAAACATTTAAAAACTATTCTTAGATTAAAATCTCACCAAAATTTTGAATTTTTCAATCAACAAACAAACTTTTTTAAGGGGGGTTCACATTCAACGACGCGTCGACCGACCTAAGTCGTTTTGCTAGCGTTCACATTCTACGACCGTTTCGCCGACATCATTTGAAAACAAAATTTCAAAGAGCAAACATTACGCGTATTTAATTTTTTACACCAATATAACCACACTATTTTTAATTTTTTTCGTTTCTATTTGTTGTTTAACTTCAATTTCAACGCGTGCTAATTAAATCTTACGTAAAAAAATAGAAAAAAGCTACAAAATTAAAATCATCGGTCGTTTAACTTGTGTTCACATTTACTACAACGGTCGACCGACCGAGCAAAATAATAAAAAAATTGAACTACACAACAAGTCGATCGACGGTCTTTCGACTGCTGTTCACATTACAAAAATCTGCCGACTAGATACATGTTGATCAACATGTCGTTGAATGTGAACCCCCCTTTAAGCTTTTTTTTTAATATGTTGCTATTTTTTTTTTTTTTTTGACCAGCTAATTTTGTAGTTGCAATCAACTTAGAGCAGAATATGACTATTGCCTTCTGTTTACTCGGAAGATTATATGTAGAATAGATTGATGATGTAATTACCGTCACATAGCCTATCTACTTTAGTAAGTGCAACATACAGTATAACTTAAAAGTAAGAAGTGTTGCTATTATTTTGGCCATGGCTGTAGATTTGCAGTGTGCTAACTTATAGTCCAATCAATAGAGACATTTTACCCTACAAAAGGTCGGGTAGTTCTAAATTTTTGATATGTTATATAATATGGTCGGTAGATAAAAAATACGAATTTCCACAACCACGCCCTCTCCGCCCCCTTCACAATCCTGAAAAAAACGCTCAAAATTGGCACTTTTTTCAGTTTTTTTGCGCATAACTTCTTTCTGGTGTACTTTTTGGAAAAAAAAAGTAATTTGGCAACTTGAAGAAAACAAAATTTCCTACAAATATGGTCTCCGTAGTTTTTTTGTACAACCAACACCAACAAAGCTATGACGCTACCAAAAAAGGCTAAAATTTCGTATTTTGTGAAATTTTCAGTTTCTTCCCACTTCGCAGGCTAATAACTTCTTAACTAGTGTTTTTAGAGAAAAAGTCTTCATAACAAATCTTGTAGAGAATTTTATTACCTACAAATTTCATGTACACTATTTTATTTTGAGATTAAAACATTTCAGCGAAGAGTGAGAAAGAGTTTTTTGCCCTTTTTTACGTTTTTATTAATTAGCTTCCTTCCATGTACGTCCGTACGATAAAAACTTCGCAGTCTATTTAAAACTAACTTTCCGATTAGCTAGAGACCTGGGGCATAAACTCCAAAATGTATTAATATTAATGTGTTATTGTATTGGAGATACACTCTGCATCACTTGATTACGGACAGTCAATTTTTTTTATTTTTCAAAATATTCAATGATCTGGGAAAAATGATTAACAGAATGAAAGAAGGATATTAAATGCTTATATTAGAGAAAGGTGTTTTGGTTTAAGTTGAAAAATTCTAATCTTATCTGGCTCTTCACAATGAGGTCATAAAATATTACATTCATTTTTGTCTTGCTTGATTTGTAAGGTAACCCCTTTTTTTTTGTCTCTATTTACTGGACTATTAAACTAAATTACATTTTTTGGTAGGTGGCATGCTATAAAGGCATAAACAATTTATGAATAGGTTCATGTATTCTGAATTAAAAACCACAGTGTGATCGTACATTGTATTTCTTTTGTCGGAAGGTTTATAAGTGTTTTTTTTATTATTATTTTTTTTTTTTTTTTTAATATTATTCATAATTTGATGTAATCAATGTGCGATAAAATTTCATATCCGCAGTTGCTGATTACTTTGGAAACAGTTATTTACGGATAAGTTCCGGTTCATAAAATGTATAATACATAGTTTATTTAAAATCCCACCATCCCATATCAGCAGTTGATACGCATCATCAATCGTTCCTCAACGAAATACCACTGCACTACAAACTATGTCTAATTATATTTAAATGATCACGTGTGCTCTACTGGCCTTCTTCAAGTAGGTAGGTATACTTTATTATTTTGCATCCATCAATTAAATACAATTGAGTTGGTTTATTATGAAATCAACTTTGTGATTGGATTGGATTTTTCTTATTTTTCCTTTGAATATAAATCTGCATGATTGGCAATCATGTAGATACTTTTCTTGATTGGACATTAACTGGAAATACGTACCCAGTATTGTGTCATGTGTAGTTCTTACTTGAGTTCGATATGAGCACGTTCTATGTTCCTGATAAGTATCTGAAAAAAAAACTTTGAGCTTTATATTTAATTTTAAAATGTTTTATTCATTTGAGCAAACCGGCCTTAATATATACATAACTACCAAAAGTTATTCTGACGAGTTCTGCACTTGATGATTCTTTTAAGTCACACCAAACGATAAAAAAAAAACAAGAAAATAATTGTGTACTTTCTTTTTCAATTACAGATCAATACAACTCAGTTGAAGATCATACGATCTGACGTCGACTTCACATCATTTCGTTCTACAAGTGGAACCGTATCACATCGCGTGGGAATTCAATCAAAGAACAAAAGATATCAGATAATAGGAAAGAGAACATTTTGTTGCACTATTGTGAGATTCATAGAGAAGGTATACTTTCTGCCAACTTCACAGATCTCGAAAAAAAAAAAAAAAAACTAAAACTCAATCTTATTGAATAGTTTTTGCTGTTATTGGTTTGTTGCTTTTGGTTTCATTTCGTTTAACCGAATAGTATTTGGATAACACGAGCAATTCAACTTTGCTATGGCATCATCGTCTGTGATAGCTAATAATCCAATTACAACTCACTCAGCTCTTGGGGCGTCTGCTTCACCGTCGTCGTCGTCTTCTTCTTCGTCTCCTTCAAAAACTACATCTTCTAATCTATCTTCATCGTCTCGCAAGAGAACCTATAGAAGTGCACTCTCGATGCCCACCTCAGCAATGAAGGCCACATCTTTGGACGATGAAGCAGGACTTTTTACTACAAAATCCCCTTCAATAATCGATTCGGATATTCAAAATAGTGATGAAGCTGATAATGTACCAGAATTACCCAATGATCTGGATTTAATTAAAGGAGTTGGCGGAACATTTCCCAATGGCACCAGTAGCAAGAAGAAGTATATTCCGCCAATAAGTACAAATTACTACAAATCTATTGAAATTCCGGTAAGTAGGTATTTGAAATTAAAAAAACAAAAAATTAATAAAAATCAAACAAAAAAAAACTTTTTTATTGTTCGTAGTCACTTAAAGATTGCGTGCGATAAAATATGTTTTAAATGTGTGAAACAAACAAATAAAAAACCTAGAAAATTAAAATTAATTCGAATTTTATGGTTCGATTTTATTTATAGTGTCGACCGGCATGTTAAAATGGGAATGAGTGTGTCTCTATAATTGATTTTGTTGCGAATATAATGCAAGCATTTTACTGCAGTCCCTTAAATGATTCATGACTAATATTTATGAAATGAGAACAAAAGTATGAGCCGGTAAATAAAGTGATTAATTATATTGCAAGTGCGACACTGAAATTTTGTAAAAGTTTGAAATTAACAATGATTAAATAGAAAAATATTTACTTTTGTAAACTGCTTAACTGATTTGCCTTAATCTCTTAAACAGCGATAAAGCGATATTGTTATTTTTATACACTTTAACGTGTTTAGTTGTTGTTGTCTGGTCTGAAGATTTTGGATTAAGTCTCCCCTCCAACTACTCGAAGCCTGTGAATTAAAAATACATTTTTCGCTTCCAGAAAATACAAAGGATTAAAATTAAGAATTATGAGTTGTTGCAATTATAAATTGAAAAAGTTATTTCCCGTAAAAAGAAACGTTCTGGAAATGCAATTTGCAAATCCATTTTATATCCTTTACACTTTAAACACTTCAAAGGAAAAAAAAAAGACATCAAGAGTAAAAAGTAATCGCGTATAGGAAATTGTTAAAGTTGACGTTTTTCTATTTCAAAACAAAACAAAACACCCAAAATTACATCGATATTTAGGGATAGATTCTACTTTTGGCAGAATTAAAGTGTTCTGTTGAATCTACTTGGAATAAGAAGTACTAAAAAGTATTTGCAGGGCCCAGTGAAACACATTTAATAAAGTTTCGAAAATTTTACCATAAACTTTATCACCAACGACTTATTATATATTTTGTATTCTTATTTTTTATACAAAATTATTATTAAATTCTTACTTAAAATATTTGTTTAGTAAACAAACCATACATTAGTACATATGTACTTAATTCAAAGAATAGATTACAAAGATTTATTTGTTAAAGGGGAACCACATCTATCATGTAAAGAATTTGCGCTGTTTGAATGGTTTATTTAGCTCTATTTTCTATTCCACAATGCATTGTCAGCAGAAAAACCAAAATAAAATCATTGTTATTTTGTTTACCATCCGAGTGAGGTTTTAAAATATTTTCTCCAATCAGTTGTAAGTTTGCATTCGCCGGTAGAGCAAGTTGAATTTAAAAAAAAAAAAATCGCTGACTATCTTTACTTATTTTGTTTTAATAACAAAAAAGCAAATTAAGAGTTTATTTCTTAACTTGAAATACATACAAACATAAATGGGTCGTTTGGTAGCTATAACACCTTTATCAGAAGAAACTGTGAGTTACAAATACCGAAGACTTTTTGAAAAAAAAAAAAAAAACAAATAAATTAAAGCTACTCTTTATTGTTCAATTATTTTAAGAACTAAAAACAAACTTAAATATTTTTAACAATAGATATACTATTTTTAGATAGATATAATATTCAAATCAAACAATTATATAAGATGTTATCCCTTAATTGGACGGTTCATAGCTGTACCGAACCAAGTCATACAGAAAAAAAAAACCGTAAAACTAGTATTAAATATTGCGTATTTCGTTAATTTTATTTTTAAATAAACTATCTGCAATACGAGTAAAATATTAGTTTAGTAATTAATGGCAATGTATTTGCCCAAACTGTATCTTCGAATTTATATTTTTCTGACTTGGCTCGCTACAGCTGTGAACCTTCCAAATATTCTGTAAACCATAATGAAGGCGTTCATGTCGCTTGAATGTTCGACTCCTTTTTGGTTGCAAACGAATATGACAACATCGACTTCCCGAAATTACTCACACATATCAGAATGTTGCCATTTCACAGAATGGCTTTTTCAAGCATTTTATCATTTTTTGCAAAGTAAAGCCTTAACTACATTGGCCACTTTTTGCAAAATTACAAAAGTAAAAATATTTTTTTTCGCGCTAGCGCAGTTGTTTTGTGAAAAAGAATGTACACAAACCAAACCTTAATAATAACCAAAATTTAAGTTTTCTGCATCATTTTTATACGTTTTCCAATGAGAAAAACTATCCCAAAATGAGTTTGAAAATTTTCACTTTTGTACTTTTTCACTTTTTTGGCTTATGTAGTTAAGGCTTAATTCGACGAAAAACTTTTTATGTGTAGTTCTTCAGATTTTAATATTATTTTTGAAATTCGGAACAAAAAAATACTCCGAAAACATTACTCGAAATACCGGATTAGTAGGATTGAGGTATGACTACTCTGAAAGTCCACACGAAAATGACATTTGTCTGAACATTTTAAAACAAACATTTTATAATCTTTTACAAAAACGAATTTACACAAAAGTTTTCTGGCAGTTGTAACTATATAAATGATTTGAATTTGCAGAAAACATTTTTTCTTTATCTATTCGGAATGGAATTTGGAGTTAAATTTTTCCGAATTTATGTTCTTCGAGTGAGACTTTCAATAAGGTTGTTAAAAATGTCTTTTTCGTGTGGCTTAATTAAAAAAATAACCTTTTTCTCATTAACCTTTTTAGATATAATAATGTAGCTTTTTTAATTTCACGTTTCAATTAATTACCAATATATATTTAACAATTTGATAAAATTGGCTTTGATTTATTAATAATGATATAATCACCTATACGTCGCTTCATTTTATATTGTGACATAGACTTTGCTCCGAATCATGCGATATTATAAAATAAAGCTGAGGGAATACAAAAAAAAAAAAGAAGAAGAAAACGAAAATAAATAACAGAAAAAAAGATGCATTACGTAGTTTGGTATTATAAATATAAATTTTCTTCTTTTGTTTGTATTTGTTCTTTTTTTCAAAGAAACGTTTCATCAATTGAAAGGCGAATCATTCACTTAAGATTTACGGATGATAAAATAAAAACATTGTCATCGTTGTTGGTTGCTTCTATTTGGTCATGGCAATTGAGAATGTTTCTAATTTGTCAAAATGAGAGTATGTACTACATAAGTGCAATCAGTAGCAAGGTGTTCACAGATATTCATTGTCACGAACATAGCCTCGGGCAAGAGGCTCATCGCTCATCCATCCCACCCAACATTATACAATAGCAGACAAATGTCGTTGAATATAGAAGACTACAACAACAATAACACGAGGAGCATTGAACATCTTTCTTTTATAATTTCGAGAAAAGAGAGAGAGAAGAGGATGTTAAAGAGGAAATAATCGGGTGATGATTGCTTCCTTTTAGTTTGTTTATTTATTTTTCTAGTTGACCTCGAAAATATTTGCTATACATTACGCCAAATCCACCAGTTCCAGTGACATAAAATTAGAACATTCACAAAAAAAATAAACTGGTTCGATATCTACAGTGATGATATTTTTTAGATAGAAACATTATTTAGTGTTCATTGATTTAAAAATAAAAATCACATTATGTACAAACCTATATAGACAGATATATTTCTTATCAAAAAATGGTAAAAGTAAATGAAAATTTTATTAATGTTCTTATTCTCTGATTATTGATATTCTTTTAGACAATTTGCAAGCCAGCACCATTCTCAACAGACGAAGAAGCGATTTTGGAATGTGAAAGATGCGATTATACGCAAAGAATTACATACCAAATGGCACGTGCTGGACAGACACCAAGACGTGTTCGTGTATATGCTGATGGAATTTATGATTTGTTCCATCAAGGTCACGCAAGGCAGCTTATGCAGGTATGAATTCAAATAAAATCAGGTCAAAATTTAATGAATCATAAAAATTAACCTTACGACATTTTATAAGGTTAAAGAGTATATAGATTAATAATAATAACATCATTATCTGTCTGTGACGAACTTTTTTTAATAAGTTAAATAATCAACTATAAATAAATTACATTGCCCTCTGTCTTTTTAGGCAATAACAACAGAGAGTTGGACCTTATAGTCTAAAGCTACGAGCAGACGGCATATAAAAAGTCGCAAACGTATGCGACTCTGTTGTATATTTTATAATTAGATTAGTGGCCGCAAACTTGCATAAAATACAGTAGAATTTTCCTTGAGTGAGTCTTGCAGACAGATGGCCCCATTGAAAAAGCCTTGGACCCTCATTTTGATGATGAGGAGGGACCACTCCATCATAGGACACAAGAATTATTTTTCTATCACAATTATTAATTGTAAAATCGATTTTTTGCATTTATTTTTAGTGCGTCTTGCATACAGAAGGCCACACCTAAGAGGTCTTGGAACCCGTATTCATGTCTAGAGTACTCAGCTCTTTTATTAAATATAATTTTTTAAGTGCTATACCTTTTATATAGGCTTTTGACAAAAAAAAAACGCATTTTCAATGCAGCACCATCTACAAAGTCCCCAATCAATGCATGCAAGACTTGCATATTTGCATATAGAAGGTAAAGATCTATCTCTAAACAACAGCGAATTTTCGCTATCTCACACCCCCAAAATTTGCTGTGGGATCTTAGTCTATTATATTTTTTTTTATTTTTGAATTAGTAAACCGGAAAAAAAAAACTCTCCGGAGCTCTCTGATCCCGAATGCTAAACGATCAAGTTGCAAAACTTTTTTTTAATTCTGAAGTTTATGTTCGTTGTTTCTGTGAAACTAATTTCAAATTAAAGCTGTTTTAATTCTTCATTATTTTTAAACAGGACGAACACTAATAGCGTTTCCGGTTTGGTCGTCCCGAACTCACTTTATTTCTCATAATATTTTTTTGCGTCACTTGTGATAGTCTGTTTTTCTTCTAAAAGATTTGTCAATTTACTTTACATTATATTTAAGTCAAACTTAAGTAATTCCGGCAAAATCAATAAAGGCTTTAGAAATTTTCAGATTCAGGTTTATCTTAATAACGGTTATATTCGACTTACAAGACCGAGAACAACAAGACTCTTAGACACATAATATCAGAAATCTACCTGATACTAATAACAATTTCAGAGTTTTAACTACCTTTTGGTGTAGCGATAAGACAAATTAAACATTTTCAAAGAATTTCTCTTAATGTACGTCACATCCTTTTGATTCATATAAAATAAAATTCTTTTTTTCTTGCAGGCTAAAAACCTTTTCCCAAATGTATATTTAATTGTTGGTGTTTGCAGTGACGAACTGACTCATAGTAAAAAAGGTCGTACTGTAATGAACGATTCAGAACGCTATGAGGGTGTCCGTCATTGTCGCTATGTTGATGAGGTAAATCATTTTTTTTTTTTTGTGCAATATATTCATTGTAAAAAATTTCAATTTTTTGCATAGGTTGTTCCAGAAGCTCCATGGGAGCTCACAGACGAATTCATAGACGAACATAAAATTGACTTTGTTGCACACGATGACATTCCATATACCGGAGAAGGTGTCGATGATATCTATGCCCCATTGAAAGCCAGAGGAATGTTTGTAGCTACTGAACGCACAGAAGGTGAGTTAACATTCAGTTAAATGTAGAAATTACGAGCTAACATTATTTGTTTTTTTTTTTTTTTGTTTTAGGTGTTTCTACCTCTGATATTGTAGCACGCATTGTTAAGGACTACGATTTGTATGTTCGTCGCAATCTGGCGCGAGGTTATTCAGCTAAAGATCTTAATGTTTCATTCCTGTCCGAGAAGAAGTTCAGATTACAAAACAAAATGGACGAACTCAAAGATCGCGGTCGTCGTGTTATGACTGAAGTAAAAGGTGATATTATCACAAAATGGGAAGAAAAATCACGGGAGTTTATTGATGCGTTTCTTTTGCTTTTTGGACGGGAGCGTCTTAATCATTTGTGGAATAATTCCAAGGGAAAATTAATACAAGCTTTAAGTCCACCTGGAAGTCCTAGTGGATCAGTTGATGGGGACTATGAAGATTTCGATGATGACGAAGAAATACCAGAAACAACTATTGTTGATCAATCTCCTTCGGCGAGGCGTTCCTATCGTACTGCTGCCTCGACGTCGACGATTGAAAACCGTCATAGTAAGAGAACAACGGCGACTGCAACATCACATGACGATGATGATGATGATGATGACTATGAGGAAAGGAGAAGTAACTAAGATTGATATTGAGCCACCCATCGAAGAGAGATAGACATTCTATTGACATCCTTTTAACCTCATTCAACATTTCCTTGCTTACAATTGTTTCTATTTTGATTCTCTTTCTCTCTATCTTTAAAGCATGTAGGCTTTAGTCTAGTATATAATAATACAAAGAACTATTTTTTTTTCTCATGAAAATAACGTGAATTTTTTGATGCATTAAAAGTGCAGCATCACTTACCCATTGGTGCATGCTACAGAAGAAAGTAGTAACCATGATTCCTTTAGCAGTCTTGGATTTCCAAGGATCAAGTGCGATAAATCCAAAAAAATTACTGAAGAGAAAGCTACTTTTGTTTCGTTACAGTTACAACGAAACTTATATTTATTTTAGATTTTTTTGTTGAAAGAGTTATTTCTTTTACAAGCATTTTTTTTTAAGGTAATACTGTTACGTGAGAAAGAGAAAATGAATGTCAGTATTCCATAAAAAAATGCGCTTGTATCTATTTTGTTTTTCTATTTTTTCTTAAAGAATTTTCTTTATTATAAAATAACAAAACATAAATGATATAGAACATGAAATGTTGTTTAGCTTTAGATTTTACAAAAAAATATTTGTTTTTTTTTTTTTAAATTAATTTATTATAGAACATAAATAAATTGATGAATGATACCTATATTTCTTAAAACCAAATAAAAATGTTTTGTTTATAAAAAATAGTAAGTTTTTTTGATGAAATTTTTCATGAAACAAACTAAAAATGTTTTGTTAAAAGAATTTATCGTTCTGCGTGTGTTAGCGTTAAAATGACAAACTGTATTTTAGTGGAACCAAAAAGAAAAAAAATATACATAATACAGAACAAAAAAATACAATTTTTGTTTAACTTAAAGCAGTTTGCAAGAAAAAATAGAAATTCATTATTCTCTATAGACAAAAACAAACAAAAAACTAAAATATGTAACTTGTCATGTCACAAAAAAATGAGTTAAATTAAAAGTTAATTAAGCTACATTATCGGTTTTATCACAGGCCGCGTCGAAATAGATTACAAATTCCGAAAGAAAAAGAAAATTCGGAGTTTTTGAAAAGTGGCATCACCAAGCCCGAATTTTGTTGTAACAGGAACTACGATTTTCTATTTTCGTTCTGTGATAAAGCCGTATATAATGTATTACATTAAAATCAAATTAAAATATTGAAACAGATAAATATGAATTAAATTAGTTCTTCTTCTATAAAAAGTGATCAATTTAATTAAAAAATGTAAGCAAAACAGTCTTAAGGTTATTTTTATTAAATATTTTAATTTAATGCGAGAGTTTTAAAATTGAGACTTTAATAAAAAAATAAGGAAAATCATAGAGTATGAATTTTCCAGAAAGTTTTAGTGATAAGAACATACAATTTAAAAAAAGCGAAACATTTTGAATAAAATTCTTAAATTAAATTAAAAAAAAAAAAATAAGTATTTATTATGTTATTTATGGTCGCAGTTTAAGATTACAAAAAATCTCCAATAGAGCTAAATTAATGGTTAATTAGTCACAATAAATTTTTAAATTCAAAGGCAGAATTACCGGCGAGTGAATTAAAAGAGTGTTCTAAATAATTGGACTAGCCTAAAAGCAGATTAAGCACAGAGCTTTTAGTAGAAAATGAATAAATAGGTTTGGCAAGCCGCATCATCTCAGTGGATCCATTGTGCATGTGGTGGAGCGTAGGGGTTATAGACCGATAGCCCACAGCAATTTTTGGGTGTGATTTAAAGTATAGCAAAAATTCAATGATGCAATAAGATAGGTCTTTACTTTTTATTTGCAAATATGCAAGTCTTGCAAGCCATAGTTGGGGCGTTTGCAAATAATGCTACATTGGAAATGCATTTTTTTCTGAAAGCCCAGATAAAAGATATAGAACTTAAAAAATTATATTTAAATAAAGAGCCGGGGTGGCCCCGGCGCAGTGGAAGTAGTGCTTGACTGCTAACCTGGATGTGTGGGTTCGAGCCCCAGTCTAGGCAGCATTCTTTTCTATATTCCCTCAACTGAACGCCACCCCTGGGATTGAATGAGATAATCAAAACCTATTTCTCAGTCCACTGTGCCGACAAAAATCTTATCCTTCTATTCCTTCTAACATTGCCTAATTTATAAGACCCTATGTCTTACTAGCAAATATATGTTTGTGTTGTTTAAAAAAAAAAAAAATACATTTTTATTGCAGCAACGCCCCAACCACAGCTTGCAACACTTGCATATTTGCGAATACAAAGTTAAGACCTATCTTATTGCATCATTGAATTTTTGCTATACTTCACACCCAAAAATTGCTGTGGGCTCTTAGTCTATTAGGTAAGGGGGCCTCCCGGAACCATTTCATAATGTTTCATAGTGGCAAACACGAGATGTCGTTCAATTCGTCGGAAAAGTATTCCCCGAGGGCTGTCTTTCTGGCTCTTGCCATATTTCTATAAAGCATCAAGTTTGCGTTGCTGATGCGTAGGTATTACTTCCGCATCAAAACATATTTCGAAACTTAATATTTGTACTGAATATTTTATATTTTTTTCTATTTGAAAGAAATTTCTGTATTATCAAGAATTTTGATAGACTTTTTTCGAATAGACTCGCAATAAGCCCCTACGAAAATGGAATTTTTTGTCTTTAATATTTCAGCTGAGTAACACGTTTCTTTACTAACACCTGTGTTGTAAAAAAAAATATTTGGGAAATAATCATTAAAAAAAATTGGAAGCGAACAAATCCCTCACAAATAAAATTAAAATAATGAATATTATTTAGAATTTCAACAATGGTTTCGATCCAAAAGAAAAACAAAACGTATAGTTTGACAATTTTACAAAATAAGATTTAATTTTTCTGACCAAGAGTTATATTACTTCATGCTGCGCCTTCGTGTTCGACTAGAACGCGAACGACCACCAAGCCTTCTCCCACCACGCATCCTGCTACCTCTCCTACGACTGCGCATTCGACTGCGTCTTGGAGTCTTAGGTGCATCTTTTGCCTATAGAATGTTTAAAAAAAATAAATAAAAATTATTTATATTTGCTCAACTTTATAATAAACATTTCTTATACCATTTGAATAAATTTGGATTTTTCCTTCTCCGACATTGATCGCCACTTTTGGGCTCCTTTCCTTACGGTTTCGACGGCAGACAGACCGCAATTATTTTTTCGGAATTCCCTCAAGAAATTCAAATATCCATTGCGGGTAACACGGCCGGGTTTTAAACATTTTGTTGCTGGACAGCGCATGAGTGCCATTTTTGATATTTAAACAAATTGGAAATTCGTTACTAATAATTTTTTTTTATTACAAATATTTCTACTGCTCATTCAAAGCTTAATTTTGATAATTTCGATAATATTAATAAATTTTTAATACTTAAAAATATTGAGGTATGGAACTTTGTTGTTGATCTTTTTATTTAAAAATAAAGTACAGTTCACTTCAAAGTTTTAATTGTTTACGACTCACATAGAAAGCAGGATATACACTTGCATGTTTCACAAATCTATAAAAATGAACCCCTTTTGTGTTCGTACGCGCTTAACTTGGCTAAACATTATCCAATTGGTTGTGGATTTTTTTTGTTGGCATTGTATTGAATCAGATAAACACACAACGAAGCCGAAAATTGGAAAATTCGACCAAAGATTAGAAAATTCGACCGAAAAAGTAGGAAAACCGTGAAAACCCCTTGAAATATCAAAATGAAATTAAATTGTGTTTGCACGCGCATAACTTGGCTGAACATCATTCGACTTGCATGGAGATTTTATTTTTGGATTTGTATTAAACCAGATAAACACACTACGCAGATAAAAATTTGGAAAATTAGGTCAGAAAAATCGGAAAGTCGTGGTAACAATTGGAGCTTGGTCGACTTTCGAAAAGAACATAAATAATTTAATCAATTATAGGTGGAACGCCACGGCTACTACATTTTTTTATTTTTAGGTGGAACGAAGTTCGCCGGGCTAGCTAGTTTATAATAAAATTCAATAACTATCTACGCTTCTAATTCTTGAACTTGAAAATAAAACTTCAAAATATTGGCCTTTCTTTTCTTTGAACATAACCCATAAACCAACATTTATAAACTTGATTCTGTTAATCCTTTATGCAAATTCAAATGGTATAAGTGCATCTTCTTTGGGTCCATCATTATCCTGTATACAATTATTATCTAAGATTAAAGTTTTTAGTGCAGCAGATAGGCAGGTACTAAATAATCTAAAACTTTTAATTTCTACAGACAGAGAAAGTTGCTTAACCATCCACCACTATCATTATCATCAACACAAAGCCCCAGAAAGACGTTTCAATTTTCAATCTGACAACATAGGTAATTACTTTTTGTATTACCTACGACGACGCTACAACAATCCTTCGAAGCAAGAATTTAAGGAAGGACGAAAATACGAGTAGAAATTAATAGAAAGGAATTCCACAGAAGAAAGAGCATGGTTTACCTCTTTTGCAACGATGAAATAACAAATTAACTTTCAGTTGAAAACTAAGATAAAATTACATCGCAAGGAGGAACAAAATGAGACAAACACGAAAGGCACAGCACGCAATTAAACAAAAGTGAGTGAGTTAAAAATACAAAACTCATCATAGCCATCGGTTCGGTGCATTCTTTGACCTTAACCTGTTTCGAGTATAGGTTTGCATCTGGATAGTTTTAGCGGTTTTTTCATCTAAAAGTATGCAAAAGAAAGCTAATTATGTTATTTAAATTATTTATGTCTAAATTATGACTGTTGCAATTCCAATTCTCCAAACGACCCGGGCACTTATGTTATTATAACTATTGTGCCTATTATGTATAACAACTCAACTTAGTTGTTATACATAATGTCTCTGCAAAAATTTGACATTAATTTAAATTTCTTTAAGAAAGTTGAGCTTAACAACAACAAACTATTTATTTCGCATTGTTGAAGACTCTTAATTGCAGTTGAAATAAAAAGATATCTACATTTCATCCTAAAGCCTTAACTACATAAGCCAAAAAAGTGAAAAAGTACAAAAGTAAAAATTTTCAAACTCATTTTGGGATAGTGTTTCTCACAGGAAAACTTAAAAAAATGATGCAGAAAGCTTAAATTTTGGTTTAAAAATAAAAAATATATTATTTTTCACAAAACAACTGCGGGAGGGGCAGTTTTCTAAAATTGACCTAAAACAAAAAATTAATTAAGCTTACAATGCCATGCTAAACCTTTTTGGAAACCCAAAAAATCTCTTCTTTATTTTTCTTTTAAAATTAAGTTGTGTTAGTGAATAGTTTTTGAAAAATTAATTTTCAAAATCGAAAATTTGAAAAAAAAAAAAAAAAAAAAAGTAAAAAATAATTTCAAACTTATTTTTTCAAAACTTTACGTAATTAAGTACAAAATTTAGGCTCTCCCAAACCAACGCGATTAATCGCTGCGACAAAAGAAAACAATAACAATAACGTGTCGTTTTGTTTGACAACCACGTGTTGTTATTGTTGTTTTCTTTTGTCGCGGCGATTAATCGCGTTGGTTTGGGAGAGCCTTTAGTTTGCAAAATTCCTAGCAGGGCATTGTAAAGTTTAATAAATAAAACAAATTGGTTAATTTCAATTAAACTTGGCACCAAGTGTTTTCTTTTTTAAAATAATCAAGAAAAATTTTTAAAAAATCCAAAAAAAAGTGTCTCAATCGGATAAAATATCCACAAATTTTAAGACCAAAGAGACAAATCTCCATGGAAAAGGCTCATTTAAAAGGCACCCTATGGACTTAATATCCAAGAAATAATATTTTTTGCAATAATCTTCAAATCCTAAACGCGCACGCATTTTAATTGCTTAGGCTTAAAAAGATTTTCTCTAGAAGATTTTGTCTTTACTTTGGTTCGTCTTGGAAAATTTTATCTTTTTGGAATTTCGTCTATTGGCCATTCATCACCAACTTTGAAATTAATAGTAACTTCTATACTAAACGGAAATTACTACTGGGATTTTAATCTATGAGCTTTATTATTTGCATGGTCCATTAATAAAACCAGAATAAATTTTACACTGAGCCATATTTAACCAGTAGATAAATTTGTTTGATTTTATCTATGTATGCATCTTATGTAGGTTATTTTTTTAAAAAATTAAATTTTTAATTATACATTAATAAATAATAAAAATTGGCTTATTAATTTTTTTTTTCTTAAAAATGTTTACAAAATTCTACACCGGACATCCTGGTAAAGATTGGATAATCCTGAAACGGCGTATATAGCCCACTTTATGACTGCCCCCAAACCAAAAATAAAGAGGGTCTATCTCAAAGGGTACTCAAAATATGTGCATTTTTTCGTTCAGTGTATTTTTTTTTTTTACTTACTTTACGTTTTTGAATACCACGACTACAAATGGATGAATTCCATCGATTTTCTTTTGCAGCAATTTTCTACACTATTGGTGCCAAAACATAATCGGTAGAAAATTTTAATGAAAAAAAAAAAATGAAAATGGTATAAAAAATTGTATGGGGACATCCTTGTGGCAAACTTTTTAAAAAATTGTCTCAAACAACTTTAAACAAAATTAAATTTTTGGTAGGTGGCCATAAAATAAAGACATGTCATGTTTGTTGATGATGGAATAAATGTTTTCCGAATGCATTCAAAGTGAGTTAGAGTATCAATTAATTTTTCTTTAAAGTTTAAAAGTTTTAATCTATATATGTGTATATAAAAATTAATTCTTTTTTTCTCTAACGCCATAACTTGAAAAGGACTGCCGATTTCATTCACCGATTTTTTTTTTTAATTTTCTAATACTTTGTTAGAAGAAAATTGTGAAATTTAACGTTAAAATTTTTTAGAGGATTTTTGAGCACATTTTATTTTTTCTTGACAAATAAACATAAAAATATTGAATGTTTATTTTATTTGTTTTATTTATCCGATTTAAATGGGGATCTTTTTGTTGGATTCGCAGTTAACTTAAGGAAAAGTTTTTTAGAACAAAAATTATGCGAATCGATCTTAAAAACAAGGAGGTTCAAATATCAAAAGCATTTGTTCAGTACATCCCGAGCTAACCGATCAAATTTGGAGAAGTAACTCGAGTTTAACTTTGACCTCGCACTGTAGGCCTTAGAAAAACTTAAAATTTACAAATTGGGCGATGAATTTGACAAAAAGTTCATGCTTAATTTGAAAGATGAAAGATGGTTACGCTAACACTAATTCACCAACTACACCACTCCACAATGATCAAAAGACAAAAAAAAATATTTGTACCTAAGGAAGTCAAAATTTAGTGGGATAAAATTTACAATCGATTTTAATTATTTTTAAACAACAAACTCTGACTTAAGTAACATAAAGACTTATTTTGACTTAAGAGGAGTTCGGTATTCAAAGTATATCTCATACCATTTATTTAAAGCTGTGATGAACAGATTTTTAAATCTAAGTAATATGCTGATAAAAAAGTACGTATAGGCCACGCTGACTCTGCTAATATGCTTATTTTGTATTATTTATTTTAAAGGGTCTATAATGTTATACAAACAATAGGTACTTAAAAATGGCTTTAAAGAAATGTGCCAGGTAAACGCGAAAAAATTGTATTCGCAATTCTCTAAAATTAGTCTGTGTTTAAAAAGTGAAATGTGGGGGATTGACTTTAGAGGATGGCGGTCCAGCAGTTAAATACAAACCGGCTCAGCAGTTTTCCAACAACTGCATTTTTGAAAATATAAAGCATAAAATTGCTTAAAATTTTTGAGAATCTTTCTACCATCACGTCGCTTTTCTTCTGAGTTTTTTTTTTTTTTGTTGAAGAAAATTTAAATTTCTGAAATTACTTCTGTTGAAAATAAAGCATGGATTTTTCAATTTTTTTTTCACAGCGCAACATCCCTATTTAGACATACATACATATATACACACAAAACATACATACATTTTGATCTTTTTTTTCATTTGAAGTTATACAGGGTGATTTACCTAAGGTGTGACAAAAAGATATAGCGTGTAGGATAGGTTGACGAAAGAAAAAAAAAAACATCGTATGAAAGGGGGTCTATATCCCCCCGTTTAGTCGTGAGGAGCAATTTTCTAAAAAATTGACTTAAAACAGAAAAAATTAGTAAAAACAACAGTTACACTTACTTGCCATAATATTTTATGAAAATTAAAAAAAAAGAAGTAAATCTTCCTTAAATTCGACTTCCATCTGTTAATTTGTTGCTCCAAAGATCATATTTCTACTAATTAAGTAGTAAAGTAGATTTCGTTATTTTCAATTTTCTCAAAAACTAAAAGACATTTAGATAGGTATCCAGTCTTTAGTGTTTGGCCAAAAATTATTTATCGAATATTAAAAACAAACATATATGTATATCACTTTACAATTTTGAACAAAATCAGTTTAAACAAAATTTTTTAATTTTTTTTCTCAAAAATTTAAGTTTGAAAATTAATTTTTGAAAAACTGTTCATTTAAAAAACTTAATTTAAAAACGAGTTAAAAGCAGAGATTTCTGGCTATGACGGTTAGCTCTCTAGGTTTTGTCATACCTTAGGTGACAACCTGTATGTGTTTGCATATTAAAACAGGCTAATTGTCTATGCGAGTAGAGCGATACAACGTTCGCCAGGGTCCACTAGTTTAATATAAAACTTAAGATTCTTAATTTATGAAATCAATGTAAGGTGTTGTATATTTTTTTATAAAAATAAAAATCGACATTTAATTGTTTTTACACGTGCTACTCACCACACGGACACGATGTTCGTGCTCGTGTTCAAACATTTACCATGAACAGCGCAGATTATTATGAAAAGTCGGGTGACAAAATCAGTGGATATGTGACTTTTCCATGGATGCAACACATATGTACTTTTAAAAAGGTTTAATTTTCGTCGTCGTTCATCGTAAAATGATAAAGACTAGTGAAAAAATTGTGCCTGTTCACAGTTCGTTAAAAATTTAATGAAGGGATTGATTACGACCACGAGGTTAAGGTAAACACAGATATACAGTTATTTAGACAGAAATCGCGAGCCCTGTAGTACTCGTACTTGCCTATATCAATCGCGAGTATGCCCTGTAGTACTCGTACTTGCCTACGCGAGTATGCCCTAGCCCTGTAGTACTCGTACTTGCCTATATCACATGTATTAACTAAATCAAATGTTTGAATGCTATACTATGCTCCCCACATTCCACAACCAAACTCACTCGACCTCATTTAGTATGACAAGTAACATGTTGAAATCGAACATTATCTCAAGCTTTTCGTATGAAACTTAATTTACGATAACAATAAAACCATACACATTCCTTCTAGTTCTAGTTGTTGAAAAGATTTGTAAACAGCAAGATTGTCTTTGGAAGTCTGTTTCTGAGCTTTATTTTATTCGTGAGCAATAAGTTACCACATGGTTGGTTTTTTTTTTTGAGGGATGAAATTAAGATCCGTTTTGACGCAGAGATGTCTAATTATATTATCTCGAATCTAGTTATGGAACCTTTATAAAATTACCATAAAAATAGGGCTATTTACGGTTACCCTAGACTGCGATGACGTAAAAATCTATATTAAGAAAATATCATTGTTTTAAGTCTATCCATGTTAAACCGAAGGCATATAATGTGTGTTGAAAATATAAATAAAATATACTGACGAGATATGATGCATTCAAAAAAAGTATCGATTGGATCAAAATCTTTATTAATGGGGTTATCCTAGAATCACGTATTCTCACAATTTTAGTTACATAGATATTTATTAAAGAATACCGTTAATTTTTTTGTATTATTAATAGATTTGTGTCGTTATGCGAAAGCAGAGTAATATACCTACTTATTGCTAATAGATAAATCAAAGAAACATTGAAAAAGGTTTTCTGCGTGAGTCCCCTTTCACACGAGAAAACTGAGTTTCCAGCAACATTCAGTTCATTGGCGAGAAGGGCAGGAAGGAAGAGCGGTAAACAAAATCTTCGGGTCAACGAATTCATGAGATTTTTTTTTACCGTTCTTCTTCACACTACGTTTGTGTGCGTTCAACCAAGGAAAATACAGCAAATCTCCTCCAATTTTATTTCTTCGTTTGAAAGGTCCTTGTTGTAAAGAGCTCTCTAGGGGTAGAAGAAAACAAAGGCAGCGCTTTTTCCGCCGTAAAAAAAATCAATACCAAAAAGGGTATAATGTAGTTTGTGTATTTTTCTCAGGACACCGCCAAAGAACGGTTCTTAGTCGCGTTTTCTTTTGTTTATGACGCCCAAAGGTCGAAAAGATATTTAGTAGTTGTTTCTCTGCTCAGATAAAAGGAACATGAATTATTGAAGACTATTTTTCAGGGGTGACAAGGATAGCTGAATTTCGGTGAAGATGGTGTGATCGGACTTGTTGAATTATTGATCGAAAAGTGAAAAAAAGACATACGTTTGAGATGCTTGTGCGCGAAAATAAATACGAAAATTTTGTTCGATCTGTTATTTCCGATTCATTTGACAGATAAAACACAATTTTTTCACACACTGGCAACTCTACAGCATGATTTAGGTTTTTTCACTTTTCCACTTTATGCCACTTTTTTTTTGCAAAAATTCTTGAATGTAGTTAAAGGCTTTACTTCAGATGAATAAAAATCAAAAAAATCAAAAACTAGTTTCACTTATCCAATTTATAACATCAACAAATTATTATTAAAGGCTTAACTTCATTCAAGACTTTTTGTAAAAAGTGAAAAACTAAAATATGAGCTAGAGATGCTTGTATGATGGGAAAATGCGTACGAAAATTGTGTTTGATCTGTCATTTAAGATGGATTTCTATGTATGTTTATTTCAGATGGTAATGTCAAATGCTCGAATCATACATATGTCAAACGGATAGTTTGACACCCCGATTCCACAGGAGATAATACAAATGTTCATCTTGACATGAAATATCTTGTGGAGTCGGGATGTTTAATCTTATATGATGTCAGTGATCTATCTCTGATATTTTATCTTGACATGGATCTCTGACATGGAATTTGACAGATGGTTGTTTTTTGTTGCTTTTTGTCTAGAAATGTCAATTTTTGTCTCATTATTTTGTGTCTTTTTATGTGAGTGGTGTTCGCTGTATTTGCGGGTGAATTTTTGTTTCATTTTGGTGAATACCTAATCTCGTTTAATTTGGGTTCGTTTATTGCTTTCGTGGTTTTTGGAAGTTTTATTTGTTTTTGATGCTCGTGGAAATCTCAAACAAATTATTATTGTATTTTCAAAATAAGAATGATTGATTTGAAATTCATCCCAATCGAAACGAAGTTGTTGATGGAAAGGAAATGCCATTGGAATTACAAAATCAGCCTTATTGTAAAAGAAATGACCTAAAATTTTGTGTAGGATCAAATTAGCTAAAACTTTTGCCTTCACTTTTTTTTTCAAAAGAAGTGATAGTTTTTGACGAATTCGCTAAAAACTGAACTCCCTTAAAAATGTTAGCTCCCATCTTTTTGAAAAATGATTACCTTAGGGCCAGTTGTACAAATATTTGATCCGAGGTTCAGGAATTTTAACTCACCAATTTCGGCGGATTAACTGTGGTTCAACGATGGTTCAGGCATGTAATTGGCTTTTAGTGCATATTAGAACCTTGAACCATCGTTGAACCTAAGTTAACCCGCCGAAATAGGCGAGTTAAAATTCCTGAACCACGGATCAAAATTTAAACCACGATTGTAAAACTGGCACTTAGACATAATAATAAAGCTCTCTACCAAAATTCAGCTTTATCGGATTTTATTCTAAGTGAAAGAAGAAGAGTTTCACATTTGTTACGCAAAATAATCAATCATCAAACTCCCACGTAGTCGAGGTACGAAATGAAATATCATGACATGATTTGCCCAGCAAAAGATATATGAAAATGTCTTGATATGAATACCAGACATTTAGTTTGAGAGAAAAATCTCCTGTGGAGTCGGGGTGTAATGATTGGATGACATTTCATAGAAATTCATCTAAAACAAGATTTTGGCTGCACTGTTATATCCGCTTAACTAGCTGAACAGACGGAGACGGAAGTAGAGCCGGAGCTGGAATAGCTGTCAAAATATTGAATACACGCAAATTCAATAATGCGAACACAACGGAACGTAGCCGCACCCACTTTTAACTTTTCACGTACGACACTTTTGACGTTTCAATTTGTATGAAGAAAAAAACAACTTTTTGGGTCGGAAAAAAATATTGTGGTGGTTATTCGTATCACGAAAAAAATTAAGGAAAATTATTGGAAACAAAAAATGTGAATTCTGAGCATGTACACAAGAATATTCTTTTGTTTTTCTTCAAAATACTTTCAAAGCTGTACAGCTGCATTGTGGACACGTACAAAAAATAACGTACGACACTTTCGTACAGCTCTTTCAGTTCCGTCTGCGGCTCCAGTTCCAGCATTCTATTCTGTTCAGGCAGTAAATCATTGCTCATTATCGCTACAAACTAAGCGGACGATGTTGTTCTGTATTTTATAAGGCTCTCCCAAACCAACGCGATTATTCGGCGCGACGAACGAAAACAACAATAACAACACGTGGCTGTCAAACAAAACAGCACGTTGTTGTTATTGTTTTCGTTTGTTGCGGCGAATAATCGCGTTGGTTTGGGAGAGCCTTAGCAAATTATTATTATAGGTATGTGTATTATTATGTCAAAACTCAAATCAAATCAATACAATGGGTGTGTTTTTGTTTACGCACTTCTTCGCTTAAAATAAAAATGCACAAAATAAAAAATGTCATCACCGCTTACCCCATTTATAATAGTTATTATAATAGTTTTTAAGTGGGCAATGGGCATATGCACTAAAAATTGCCATTTAGGCCGTGTGCGAATTGGTTTAAAATTTCGATTAAATTTTATCCGAGATTAAATTTTGACATTTCTACATACATCAGATTCACCTTACTAGTGTCAAAAATTAATCTTCTGGTAAAATTTAACGCGATTTTAATCCAATTCACACACGGCCTTAAATCAATGTCACTGTAGTTTTTTTTGTACTCTAAACGTTTTAGTATGGAAAAGAGGTGACATAAAAAAAAAGTTGAATAAAAAAATAACAATAAATTAACCATGACCTGTTAAATAAAAAAAAAAAAACTTCGCAAACGACTCTTAATATTTTTCTTCAACAACAATTTGTATTCAGATTTTATTTCATAATAGGAACTATTGTTTTGTTAGAAACAATTATTTCACTCGTCATGCTAAAATGCTTTCATCAGAATTTGCAAGATATCGTAAACAGCAAAATTCATTGTAGTTTTATAGAAATTGAGCGACGAAGAAAGTAAACTTTTGATATTCCAAAATAAAAATCACTCTTTATGTACATATACATACATATATTTATATACTTACGTAGAATTATTTGTTTGTTAAAACAGAGATTTTGCTCTTCAAGCCTCATTTTAAAATTTTTGTTTATTTATTTACTGAAAATAAACGAAGACAATTTTGTGCTCAACAGCCAACACTTTTATTCATTTGTTCATGGCGAATTGACATTTTATTTGTATGAAATTTGTTTATTTTGTTTAAAATGGAATTATTGTCAACATTGATTGATATTGATTTTATTTTAATTTGATTTTTTGGATTGAATATCGAAACAATAAATAATATTCTTTGAATATGGTATTTTTTTTTTTTAGATTTCTGTGAAAGACATATAAGATGCGGCCAGCGGTTTGTTTGGATCAAGACAAGACAAGACGAGGTTGTCTATTCTTATGCGGGTGTTGGAATTAAAATTATATTAAAAAGATTACTTAAAATGAAACAAAAAAAAAATGTTATTAGAGTAAAATCGCCACAGTTTTCTCCACCTACAAAGTGGAATCAGTTCGAGTGCACCTTGGGGCCTATACCTTCTATGCATGCAATTCGATTCTACTGCGTTTTCATTAAAGCAAATGAGGTAATTTCGCGTTTAAAATTTCAAAATTTAATTCAAAATCATCTCATTTCCTATACAAATTAATATTTCCAAAATTCAGTAGGAAATTTCGTAAAACTTTTATGAACACATCCAAATGGAACCCATTTTAAATGAAAGAATTCAATGTAAAAAACATGCAGCAAAAATAAGCGATTGACACTCTGGACCATCAAACAAAATTAGGAAATTTGAATTGTAAAGTAAAAATATTCGAATTCGCAAAATCGGAAATCTGTAACTCGATTGCTAGTTTTAATAAACGAAAATCGAACTTTGTTTTATTCGGAAATTTGCTACTCCCTAATTCTATCTAAAGTAAATGTCATTATCGGTCGTCCGTAATTGGAAATATCTATATTCTACAGGGTATCCCCTATCTCGTGCTTTATCTTTTGGGGGATGATTTCTGGGAGAATTAAAAAAAAAATTATAGACAAAAAGCTCTATATCTCTATATTTTTCAAGTTGATACTTTTCAAAATATTACATAATTAAGTGGCACTGTTTTTAAAAATATTCAATGCTCTTATCAATTCATAATAAAATACTGAAAACCAGATGTAAAAGAAAGGTACTCATGTCTATTTTGTAATATTTATGACACAGAAATAATTACCTTTCATAAATTAAGCTCTTTTTGGTTTTTTTTTTTTATGGAAGAAGTATAATTGTATTTTTTTTTTCTCATAAAACTATTTATTTAAAGAATTCGATTTAAAAAGCAAATACAAGAATGGAATATTTTCTTTCAAAAAAGCTATGTACTTTCTTTAATTTTTAATAATTTTTTTCCATTTTAAGTCAATTTTGCAGAAATTGCCCCTCCCCACCTCACGGGGTTAGATAGAGTTTTTACCCAAACAATTTTTTCTTAAAATGCTCTCAGGAATCATCATCCAAAAGATAAAGCAATAATTCGAGGACACCCTGTTTATCGAATGTGTTTGCGAGCAGCTCGAAAAAAGAAATTTGCCTTTCAAATTGTAAGCAAATGAAAATTATAAATATGGTGATATTCATAAAAATACTAATTATGTTTTCTATACACAGAAATCCATCGCTTAAACCTTGAAATACATTAATTATATTTGGAACTGAAGTTTGCCTTTTGGCGGATGGTAGGTAAGATCGCTGGACACTTTGTTCAGCAACTACATATACATATGTACATAAAGGTATAATTTGAAAGGCGTTCTGTTCTGCGCATTTACAAAAATGGTGGATCCAGTGCCCATTTACATGTCAAATTTCGATATTTGTTGTTGTTTTTAATATTGCGGTGTGAAGTGAAGTTTGTGGGAGCACTCAAGCAACCATTTTTTAATTTCATTTAATTTTAGATTTTTGTACTGTGCATAGTACCTACCTAACATTTGAAACTAGAATCGGATTCAACTTTCGAATAGAAACAAAAGAAGAATCGAGTTACATATTGTAGGACCACTTGCTTTTTTTCTTTAAAGTTTTAAATTTTAGTTTTACTTGGAAAGTCTTCATTTTATAACTTACTTACTCACAATAATAAAGATTTTGAAAACTTGACCAGTTAAACTACCAAATTTTAATCATCAGTAATCATTAAATAAGAAGTTTCTCTCATTATGTTAAGTTATTGCGAATGTATCTAGCTTACATTTCTATCATTTTAAATTTTGTGAAGAATTTAGGTTATTAAATGTTTGCGTAAGAGCTATTCAGAGTTTAAATATTTATCCAGAGAATGAGGAGAAGATAACTTTTTAAACTTAAATATAGAAAAAATATTTTGCTACAACGTGATTTAAATTAAATCAGTCAGATAGCTCTCAATTATTTATAAACCAGAGGTTACTGCTGTCAGAAAAATTTGGTGCAAGTGGCCCTAAAATAAGTTTAACTTTACAAAACATTATATGTATGTAGTATGTCGTTGTGACGGTTACAGTTGTTTTTTTAATAATTTTTATTCTGTTTTAAGTCAATTATTTAGAAAATTGCTCCGTTATTTTTAATTTTCTCAAAAATTCGGTTGTCTATTTTTGACTATGTACATACTAAGAGCATTGAATTTTGAAAACAAAATTAGTACTGAATTACGTAAAATTTTGAAAAAAAAAAAAAGTATTTAATTTTTTTTTTCATTTTTTTCAAAGTTTTGAGTTTGAAAATTAATATTTCAAAAACTACTCCCTAAAATAGATTTATTTTAAAACAAAATGAAAAAAAGAAATTTCTGGCTTTACAAAAAGGTATATCATGGTACTGTACGTGTAACCGGTGTTTTTTTTTATAATTTTGGTTCTGTTTTGGGCCATTTTTTTTTTTTTAGAAAATTGCCCCTCTCGGCTGAACGGGATCTGGACCCAAACTATACGCTCTAATATATATAAAAAATATAGGTAGGTAGGTAGAAATGGCGGCCCCGAGCAGCCTAAGCTCGGTGACCCAATTAGCGCTGAGGAGCGCCGTTTTGATACCATGACTCGTGTGACCTATATAAAAAAAAGAATCGGTGTTATAAGAGGGATTTACGGATCAAAATGCCAGGCTAGGCAGATTGTTGGTTTCAGAAGTCCATTTACCACCTGCCTGTAGTCTATGGATTCTGACGGGGGAAATGGTGTAGTAGTAGTAGCTACTTAAGGAATCATCTTAGAGCCATTTCGACCCGTTGAGAAAGGAGATCAAGTCTTTGATCTTCAGTTCGGAGAGTTCATTTAGATCGTTAAAGAAGGCTTTTCCTAGTGATTGTGTTCTGATTCTGGCCAGAGCGGGACATTTACACAGGAAATGGTAAACAGTTTCCCTTTCCTGCTGGTCCCCACAGCTACGACAGTGAGTGTTGTGAGGGATGCCCAGCTTCACCGCATGTTCTCCGATGGGCCAGTGCCCAGAAAAGGTCGCAACGACCCTGGCTATGTCTCGCCTGGGTCTGCATAAAAGGTCAGTTGTTCGGTTTTTGCTATAGGTGGGCCACGTCTTTCTGGATATGACGCAGTTAGCTAAACTGCTCCACCTACGGTTGGATTCATTTAGAAAAATTGAGAATATATTGCCCTTCATAACCCCAAGAGGAATGTTAACTCTTTCCGCAAGAGAGTCATGAAGGGCTGATCCTTGCCTGGCCAGTTCGTCTGCCCGCTCGTTACCCTCAATGCCACGATGACCTGGAACCCAGATAAGAGAGATTTTGAGGTTCCCGTCTAGGCTTGCGAGCTCATCACGACATTGTCGAACCAATTTGGAAGACGAAAGTGGCGAAGCAATAGCTTTAACGGCTGCCTGACTGTCTGTCAGGATGGCAGTATTACGATTCTTGTTAGGGTCTTGTTTAAGTATCCTGCATGCTTCCCTGATTGCCAGCAATTCCGCCTGGAAAACACTAGCGAAGTTAGGAAGCCGATAAGATTTGGAAATGTTCAGAGATTCGGAAAAAACACCCGAACCAACTCCACACTCCATCTTTGAACCATCAGTGAAGATAGTTGTGTCGAAGCCTCTCGTCACGAGGTCATCTTTCCATTCCTCCCTGGTAGGAAAAATAACTTTAAAATCCGAACTGAGGTCCAGAGTAGGAGTGCAGTAGTCAGTGGCTGTTGAGAACATGTCCATAGGGATCAGTTTTGTAATATTACTATGACCATAAGGTCTGGCAACCCAACAATTCGACTCTTTTAGTCTTATCGCGCTGCAGGATACTAGATATTTTATATGTAAGTCGGGTGGTAGTAGGTGCAGAAAAACGCTTAAGGCATCTGTTGGGCATGTTCGTAAGGCCCCTGTTGTGCCAACGCTAGCTGTTCTTTGTACTTTTTTTAGCTTGTCTATGTTGTAGGCTTTATTAAGCGCGGGCCACCATACAATTGAACCGTACGTGAGGATTGGTCGCACCACGGCTGTGTACGTCCACAGTATCATTTTCGACTGGAGGCCCCACTTTTTGCCAAATGTTTTGCTGCAGGCGTAGAAGGCTATGCAGGCTTTCTTTACCCGTTCTTCAATATTTATTTTCCAGTTTAATTTAGGGTCGAGAACTACGCCCAAGTATTTCGCACTGGAGGACAATGAGAGAGTTTGACCGTTAAGTCGGGGTAGAGTGAAGGGTGGTATTTTAGTTCTGGTAGTAAAGAGCATCAGTTCAGTTTTACTTTGGTTAACTCCTAGTCCACAACTCGTAGCCCAGTTACTAACCTTGTTCAATGCCATCTCTGTGATCTCACTGATCACGGGCGGGAACTTTCCTGACACCAATAGTACCAAATCATCCGCATACGCAACTGCCTTCACCCCACAATTTTCCAACTTAGCGAGAATTTTGTTCATGACTAAAAGCCATAGGAGAGGGGATAGAACACCACCCTGGGGTGTTCCTCTACTAATATATTTGGTCGATTTTAAATTACCTAACGAAGCTTGAATCCTTCTATCGTTGAGCATGGATATAATCCACTCCCTGATGTAGTCTTCCACACCAAAAACAACGAGTGATTCCCAGATGGATTCGGTTAGGACATTGTTGAAAGCACCTTCAACGTCTAGGAAGGTAGCAAGGGTATATTCTTTAAAATGTATTGTTTTCTCAATTGAGCGCACTACTTCGTGGAGGGCCGTCTCCGTAGACTTACCCTTGAGGTATGCGTGTTGAGAGTTTACAAGAGGGCATTCAACTAGGATGTCCCTGATATGGTTGTCGAGGATTCTCTCCAAGGTTTTAAGCACAAAAGAGGTAAGACTAATCGGACGATAATCCTTCGCAGATTCATGCCCTCTCCTACCAACTTTTGGTATAAAGACCACTCTTACATGTCTCCATGACTCGGGTACATGATTAAGTAGGAGACATCCCCTGAAGATTGTCTCCAGCCACGGGACTGCCACAGTTTCTAGCTTTTGTAGCATAATTGGCAAGATGCCGTCTGGGCCCGGAGACTTGAATGGTGAGAAAGTATTAATTGCCCAGGCAATATTTTCTCTGGTTATAACGGTATTGATACGCTCTACACGAGCTAACGATATGTCACGAGTTCTAAGCGGTTCGAAGCTGCTGTCTTCGCAGCCCGGAAAATGAGTCGTCATCAGTAGTTCAAGGGACTCAGCTGGAGAAGCCGTCCAAGATCCATCCGGTCTTTTTAAGAAGGAAGGATTAGAATGCTCCTTCGATAGCACTTTACTAAGCCTTGCCGAATCTTTAATGTTTTCGATGGACTGACAGTATTCTCTCCAGCCTTGTTGCTTGGCTGATGCGAGCGCTCGCTTGTAGACTCTGAGACAATCTTTATAAGGCTGGTAAAACTTATGTTTGTGGCAGATATTGAAAATTGTTCTAGTCAACTTCCTGAGGTTCGACAGATCCTCGTTCCACCATGGGGGTAGGGTTTTGCGGCTATATTTCACTGGACAAGAGACCTTAAAGGCTAAACTCAATGATGTTTCAAAGGTTTTCACCTTTGATTCTAGGTCTACAACCGAGTCAGTACTCAGATTCGGTATATTGCGCAGTTTAGAATTAACAATTTGACTGAATTTCTGCCAGTCAATTCTTTTAGGATTTCTGTACGGGGGAGGTGTTTCGGTCTCGAAATTTATATTGAAGAGAATCCATCTGTGATCCGAAAAGGAATTCACCAGGGACACTCTCCAATTCTCCACCGATGGTTTACAATTGTTGTTAGTAATGGTAACATCCAACACATCTTCCCATCCCTCATAGTTTTCCGAACTTGGAAACACGAAGGTAGGAGTAGTGCCTCTGTTACAAATGGTTAGGTTGTTTTCAATAATAAAATCAAAAAGTGACTCACCTCGTTCATTGATTTCTGAGCTGCCCCAGAGGGTATGCCGTGCGTTGGCGTCGCACCCAATTACGAGGTTTAGACCCTTGGATTTTGCTTCCTCAGTTACTTTGCGTACTTCTTCAGGTGGTGACGGCCTGTCATGCGCTGAGTACGCAGAAGCCAGTAGTAGGCTGCCTGCATTTTTATCTTCCAGCCTAACGACTGTCAGATCGGGAGTGCTAAGATTTGGACACAAAAAAGCTTTTAAGTGTTTTTTAGCTAAAATGCAAGTTCTTGGCTTACCCTGGTCTTGGTTCACGGTTGTGTAGAAAAGGTCGTATCGGGTGTCTTGGAGGCCTCGGACTCTGAAGCCATTAACCCACGGTTCTTGTAAAACGCCGACGTCAATGTTCTCCTCCCTCAGGAAAACTTTCAGATTATCTGAAGCACACCTTGAGTGCTTCAGATTAATCTGAATGACCTTCAGCGCGTTTTTATCAGTTCGTCGATTCTGCAGAGTCAGGGTCAAATAAAAAATTTTAATGAATTGGCCAAACACACACAACAATATATACGCTCTATAATTGATATTAATTACGGGAAATTGGGTGGATGTCACACCCATTAAAATTGTAATCAAGCATTTTTTTCAACTTTCATAAACTTATCAAGGTTATTTCAATATTATTAGGTACAATGTTAAATCCTTCAAAAAGATAGGTAAGGACAGTCCAGACATCAAACAAGAATTCCTATATGTATACATATGTATGTTGGGAAACCATTTGTGCTTCTATTTAATTTTTTATTTGAGTAGGTACTTCACCTTTATTTAAATCCCATGTCACAATGATGATCAGGAAAACTCTCAAAAACAAAAGAACTTAAAATGCTTTTCATCTTCATAATAAAATTTATGAAGCCCATCCCATGTAGGAGAAAAGAAAAAAGTTAACATTTTGGTTTTTTTTTTGGATGGCTGCCCAAAGATCAAAGACCTAGACTTTGGTTTTTCTATTCTGAAAACAGTGTGCTATTGCTATACTAACAAAAATCTATTCACAAAATAAACTTTTAATACGGTTACTTTCCTCAGAAGCTTTTAGCATCCGCCGCAAGGTGTTAATTAATAGCATCCTTGTCAGGAACAGTTTTGTTATATTTTTTACTGCTCCAAAAAGTTCCAATAATTGTTTTTAATTAAATTTTTGTTTACAAATTGCATAGGGTGTTTTTTTCTTTAGTGAAAGAACTATACATTTTTTTTTTAAATTAAAAAATGAGCCTTTTAGTCAGTTTATACTTCTGAGCCCTCAATACAAAAATTAATTATTCTTTAGATAAAATTTTTGTTAGGGAATCATATTATAGGATGATTAAATCGAAAGATTTGAACATCAATCAACCCTTTACAGAGCTGCTGATATTTCAAATTAAATTTGAAATATTAAGTGAATTCAAGTTTATAAATCAAAGCGAAGTGAAATTTTCATACAAGAAAATAGCTTTTTTTCCTAAGTGTGAAAAAATACAACAAAATTAAATACAATTATTTAAGCGACAAGGAGGAAGAAATTTGTTTCGAAGTAAATATAATTCAACAGATTTTTTATCTATAAGCCAAATATAAAAAAAAATTTATTATATTTGAAAACCTTTCGACGCGAGATTTATTGATGTTTTATTTCGATTTGGATTTCACATCGCGTTGATGTATAAACTAATTTAATAAAAAACTATTTAAAAATAGTTTTGTTTTGCTGGGCATCGAACCTTGACCTCCAGCATGACAGTCCCATCAACTGACAATCATACTACCGGTATTTGTCCTCATCAAAGCTTATAATACGTGTAGCTACGTACCAAACGAAAAATCTTATACAAAAATGACACAGCGAAATTATAAACGGAAAATTTCCTTCTGCTTTTCGTTTTCGTGAAATTGATTAATTGAAGTCTCCCGATCTGTCTTTGGAAAAGTGACATTCGAGCTTTATTCGTGTTTGTATGTATATGTCGTTTCTTTCATTACAACTTGGTTGGTTTTTATGCTTTTGTGTTTGAAATTTACAAATCTGTAAGCGTTTTTAAAGTGACAAGCATCATTTTGTGGCAACTGACAGATGAATAATTGCAAAATGAAAATAAAACACGCTTTTTATTTTAATTGTAATATCAACAACAATAATCTTTGTATTTAAATAAATATATCTTAAACAAAAACACATGAACAATTACTGTTAGTTGCCACAAAGTGATGATTTTGACGTTTGTAATTAAGTGAGGGAGGGATATATGTACATATTGCTATTTGATAAAGAGCTCTATATGGTGACACTTTTCAATAAGTATTTTTTCGCGATGGTTTTCGTAAGCATTTCGCTGGCGTTTTGGAGACCAACGAAAGCTTACTCTTGGTTTTAAAGTCAAAATGGACAAACAATAAAAGAGCTTTATTTACTTGAAATTCTTTAAAAACTTCCATCTAAAAAAAGAACACCCTGTACTATTCCAATCGCCAAACTTCATCTAAAAAGTACCATCCAGGATGAGAAATAGGTATATTAAGTCATTTTGAATAGTAGGCAACTGCATTCTATTGTTTGCCAAAAAACTATCTGCACTTGGCACGAAACAAAGGAAAACCGAGACGATGACCACTTTTCTATAGAATTTGTAGATCTCTTCCCCAAAAAATGGTTTGGAATAAAGTTTAAGGGAAAATTTTATGAGTCACTTGCACACTATGAAGGGAATTTAATTTGTTTTGCAATGTTTTGTGATAAGAATTAAAGGAAAAGAAGGTGGGTGGCCCATATCCAGCCATTACTTGACCTCTGCCTAACAAATTAAGTCTCCCAATTGATAATTTGCTCTAAAAAAAAAAACAAAAAACAAAAAAAAAAACAATAACTTAATAATCCTCTAGATTCTTAACAAATTGTCCTGCAGCTACCTTAGGAAACAAATTTTCCTAAATGATATTCCAGCCTCAAAAGTGTCATCAGTGCGTAAGCACATCAGGCAAATAACCAACAAACGCCATAATGGCAATTTTTTTTATTATTCCTTAGGGAGCAAAAGAAAGAAAGTTTTTTTTTTTGGATATAGGGGGAGCACTACCACCACCATCGGACCAGCAACAGCAATGATGTTCAATTTATATTCTACAAAACGTTTTCAAAAAATTTAAAAAATATTCAAGAGCGCAAACAAAGTTTTTCTCGTGTATATAGCGAACGGCACTCCTTGCTTGTATCTTCGAGTCTGTATGTGGTGTTTGGTACGTCCCATGGACCATGGTAATTTTATTAAAAGAACAACTCGAGACACTGATGAATACAAAAAAAAAATCGTTCCTAGACAAATTCATATAAGTAGAGTAATGTGCCTCTCGTAAAGTGACTGGAAAAAGAGCTTTATTAGCATTTTAAATTGAATCAAATCGATTTTGTATATTGTGGTTGTTGGCAATGATTTGGTACAATTTATTTTTTAAAATTCACTTTGGTGTATTGAAATCGATGAATTGAAGAAGAAATAAAGTATGAGTTGATCAATTTGTAGTAAAGACATATTTTTTTTTGTTAAAGATGGGCGTATAGGAAAATATGTTATCAGTAAAAATAAGTGCTTGAAGGGTTTTTATAATGAGAATAATTTCAAGGATACGATTTGTATTATTTTACTTTAATATTTGAATAAAAGATACTTTTCTATACGAGTAGTTTTAAAGCTATTTAGGTTCCTGGTTTTGTTAAACAATATTACATAACTTTATGACTATTTAAACCTCGCCCATGCAAACCTCGATTGGATAGGTCTAATTGTAAAAAGGAGTTTATTTTTTAAGGAATACAACTTTAAAATGAAATTAAACATATACAAAACTGATGTTAATGGTCATTTAATTGGCTTTATTGGGAAAATAATTGCTTGCCATTAAGTATTTAAGAATGATTCCAAGAAAAATGGCGGCGTGGTTAGTTGAAATGTGCATAGCTCTATCGGGGTTTGGATTACTTTGTATAGGTATAAAAACAAAATACGGTTTAAAAGTACATAATCAATGTTTAAATGACAAAATATACTGAGCATAAATCATCGGTTAGCTGTTAAATTAACTGTCACAAGAAACAAAACCAAAACCAAACATAATTAAAAAAAAAAGGGTTTATCTGTTATTTGCTATTTAACTTAAAAAAAGGATGTACCTATTTTTTTTTTAATTTTTGAATGCAATATTGTTTGAATTGTTTAAAAGAATCTGATTACAATAGTAAATAACGCACAAAGAAGTCAATTTTCTCAAATAAAATCCCTAGTTTTCCGTTATGCGAATTTTTTCAATTAAAATAAATAAATTTGGTAGCACAAACGGCTCATGAAGAACCAGGACCTAGCGATTTACAACTCTCAACCGTTCCTACAGTTCATTGCCGAGTCTGAACGGCTAAGGTGAGATGACAAGAGACACTCTTGGAGGATTTGTCAATTCCTCGCAAGAGGTAGTAGCTCCGAAAAAAAACTTTAGGTGGAAGCGGCTGGTATTGAACCCAAACATCTAGCATGACAGTTTAATGCACTAACCATACCATTACGCCACGGGCTACTTACGTGTTTCAATTACCTTAGTAATAATATGTTCAAAGTTTAATCAATACCATTAGAGTTGTATTTTAGAAAATTTGAATTTTTTATTTAAAAACAAAATTACTCATACGCCATAGTGAATTTAGTTCTATTTGGTCAGGTTATATTTAAGAGCGCTCAGTAATTTTTCTCCGTCACTTTGAAAGAGCAGGATTCCTCAAACACACTTTCTTTTCCTTTTTTCTTATTTGATTACTGCGACAAAAAAATAATTGAGCAACGAATCCAAAAAAAAACTTCCTCAGTTTTTTGACAGCAAAACTGAGGAATTTTTGTGAGGAATTGTGTTTATATTTCTGAGAATACGGATTCCTCTGAGATCTCTGAAACATAAACTGGCCAATTTTTATTGAGCATGAGAAATTCGAGTTTTTGTTGAAGTCTATTTAAATGCATAGCTTGCATATAATATTTTCGGTAAACTTCAAATTCAGTCACACGTTTTTGACCAGGTTTTCTTTTAGGGATCTCTTGTGGAGATAATGTAGTACCTAAATCCTTTAGGGCCACTGGGTTAAAATAATGTTTTTGTGACATAATCTATTTGAATGTTTTTGTCCGTAAAATTCATAATGGTTCTATGCCCGAAGTGGCTTTAGCTTCCAGTTATTGCACTGTTTAAGTCATAATGAACTGTGTTGGGCGCCATTTGTTTTTGTAAATAAATTGAGTTCAGCTAGTGAAGTGAACGTTTCCATAGCACTAGTTGTAACAATATACCTACACAAGTCTTTCAATTTTAGTTATTGTCTTAGGATTGGCCGTATATTATAATAAATAAATGGTTTTAGGGCTGGGACCTCACCATCTTTTTCCAAAAATTCAACTGAAGGTGTTAAATGCTATTGAAAAGCTTTCTTTTCTATTATATTTTTTAATATTTTCTTTCCAATTTATTTTACAAATCAATTCTCAAACCAAGATATTTTGCCATACCAGTGATGTTGGAGCGGTGTCGCTACCATTGTTTTGACAGATAGACAGATGGACAGAAATGCGACTTTTTTAGTCTTCCATAATTTTTATTTTTTTTTTACGAATGCCAATAAGTTTTACCTCGAGTATTTAATTTCTTCATTAACGCCTATATAATTCTTAAGAAGTTGTCAAATTTCCAAAAACTCCTATATTTACTTTATCGGTTGATGTATCCAAAACAAACAAACAAACACATTCTCAATACATACATAAATATATGGATAGATAGACAGATATAGAATAAAATGTTTTTATTTTTTTTTATTTCAAAACACCTAACATATTTGAATTTATACCATCCTTGAAAATGTAACTCAATAATTTAATTCCAGTAGTGTAGTGAGACAATTTTTGTCAATAAAGAAAGTTAAAGTATTTCCTCTTACATAAATAATAATCTAAGTGATATCGATGACACCCACAGAAGTGTATATCGACAAACGTTCGATAAGTAGAAAAAAACAATCCATTTATTTTACGGCCATTAGAAATGCCAATTGAAATAAATTACCAACAGCAAATCTTTGAGCAAGGAATTTTTTTTTTGTTTTACTTTTTGGCTTAAATAACATAAACAAAACTTAATATAGATTCATTAGAAGTGAATTCTTAAAAAAAAGAAATAAAATCATAGGATACATACTTCAAGGATTCGGTGTAAAAAAGTATTTAGTATGAAAATGGATTTCTGATATCTTAATCTTTTGACATCTTTTTTTTTGTTTGGCAACTTCACCCCACTCACCCCAACATTATAGGTATTTATTATTATTTTTTTCTTAAACGGAAATTGACAGGTTAAGGAACCTTTGCTTACCGTGTCATCACAAAACTACCCAGTCGAGTACTTGAGTTGTTTGTGCTGCATTAAATCTGTCCTATTTTGTATGTTTTTTACTTGCGATATATAGGTACTATATGGCAAGTTTTGGATTCGTAAAAAAAATTGAAATCGAGATAACAATTAAACTTGACATTACGATGATAGGGAAGACGAAAAAAGTGGGTCTCGCAATGCTGTCCGTCTGTCTGTCTGTCTGTAGACTCGCCTACAGCCTAAACCCATGGGCCGATTTTAACTTAATGGTATAAAGTGTTTTGGGGACATTACCCCGACACGTTTTTTTTCCTTTTATTTTTAGGACCAAAACAAACGGTGCTTGCCATATAATTTTTTTAGCATTTTTGGAAAATCTTTTTCTCAAAAATGGCTCGACAGATTTTTCTAAAAAAAAATCAATAAATTTTATAAGGTATATGCTATCTTTTTGTAGAAATTAAATTTCCAAAAAATGGTTTTAAATGGTACCTCCCATAGAACAATTTTTTTTTATTTTCGTTTTTCTAGAAAATGAATTAACTAATTTTGATAATTTTTTTTATGGAGAATCTTCTGAAAAAATTTAATAGTTTTGTATACCAACATTTTTCAAAAACTCTTTTTTGGATTTTCAAAAAAAGTTTCAAATTTTTTTTTTTGAAAACCAAATATTTCGAAAACGTTTTTGTTGATTTTTATGAAACTTGCTAACAAGGGGTTTTTTAACATTATCTAAAATTTTTTGAAAAAAAACTTTTTCTTATAGTCAAAATTAATGGTACCTTCCATATAAATGTTATAAAACCGTTATAGAAAATATAAATTTTCTCGAAAACGACTCCTACGATTTTCATTAAAATTGTTCTAAATACTAAAATTAGTATGGTCTACGATCTACTAAAAACAAAATTTACAGTTAACCATTGTTAACAGTACCTCTCATAGAACCATTTTCTTTATTTTGGACTATCTCATTATGTGTGTAACTGATTTAAATTAATTTTTTTATACAAAACCTTCTCAAAAGTTAAAATCATAATCAAAAACAAATTTTGGATTTAAAAAAAAAAATTTCATTTTTTTTTTTTTTTGAAAATTTGATATTTCAAAAACGGGTAGATAATTGTTTTCGAAATTTAATTTTTAATTCAACATAAATAAATAGTAAAAAATTGTGTACCAATTTTTGTTCTTAAAAATTTTTACAAAATTTTATATATAAAAATTTAATTTAAAAAAAACCCGCTCCTACGATTTTAATTTTTTTTCTGCAAAACTAAGATTAGTTAAAAAAATCAGATAGTGTACTTGTTTCAGCTCTCAAAACAATTTAAGAAGACTTTTTTAATAAATTTATTTCGAATTATGTTGATTTTTGATAATTTTATTAAATTTAAGCTCTATAATGTATAATATTAGTTAAAACTAAGGGCTCCCATAAAAAAATTATTTACTTTTAATACGCTGAATCTTTGAAATTCGAAAAAACATTCACTACAAGAGCAAGTTTGTGCGATCCAGTCGTGCGTTTTATTTTTAATGGTTGTGAGGATTACCAACCAACTGTGGTGTGCTTGAAGAATGAAATGTGAATAAATGTTAAGGAAGACAAATAAAAAGAAAACGCAATAAGGAACAAGGAAGTCTACTTAACACAACTGGTGAATTGTAGTTTCCTTTATATCCTTTTCATTTTTTTTTTCAATATAACAATTGAAATGTCTGAGTTTGATTTGAAATCTAAATGCTTGATCAAATGGAAATGAAGTAGGTAGGATAGGAAATAGTCAATAAAAAATGTATACACACATAGGTACTTTTTAAAATGGGGTTGAAAAGTGCCATTGAAGGCATTTTAGTTCTTTTAGCTTATGGCAGCTTATTTGTTACATTTAAGAGTGTGGCTAAAGAAATAAATGGAGAATATGTAATACATAGATCAAACAAAACACAAAGAATTGTTTTTATTACGAAAATTGGAAATTAAAAAATTTTCTAATTCTAATTAAATTATATTACCTAACTGGCTGAACAGAATGGTGACGCAGACGGAACCGGAGACGGAGCTGGAACAGCTGTCAAAATATTGAATACACGCAAATTCAATGTTGCGAACACAATGGAACGTAGACGCATACGGAGACGCAGACGCAGACGGAAGAGTTCACCAACTTTTAACTTTTGACGTACGGCACTTTTGACGTTTCAATTTGTATGAAGAAAAAAAACAACTTTTTGGGTCGGAAAAAAATATTGTGGTTATTTGTATCGCGAAAAAAATTATTTATTAAAAGGAAAATTAGAGGAAACAAAAAATGTGAATTCTGAGCTTGTACACAATAATATTCTTTTGTTTTTCTTCAAAATACTTTCAAAGCTGTACAGCTCCATTGTGGACATGTAAAAAAAATAACGTACGACACTTTTTGACAGCTCTTCCAGTTCCGTCTGCGGCTTCAGTTCCGTCATTCTATTCTGTTCAGCCAGTAATTGCGCGCTTATTTGATTTTCAAGCTTGTACTAGTTCTCAAAACAAACTTCAGCAGCAAATACCGAAAAATTTGAATCGAACTAACGTGAACAACCATCCACAGTTTTCTTACTAGCGCACTAGCGCGAACTAATAGGTACCAACTACAGCTCGCTTACTAATTTTGGACATAACCGCAGCCTTAGAAGTGTACACGTTGTCGGTATATTCGTAGCTCGTAGGTAAAGAAAGATTGTTATTCTCAGAATTATTATAAAAGTTAATCGTTGATATTCAAACTTGAAATCGTAAGAACACTGTTAAGAATAACTTACACATTTACTGTCGTATTTATTAGATTTTCTTAGAACACTCCTGGCAAGTTGTCCAGCTAGCCACTGTCTAAATAGTTGAACAACTTATTGGTCGCGTTCGGGGGGCAATCCAAAACTATTCGGATAGGTTTGTGTTGTTGTAATCCGATTGGAAAATTCAGCTGATGAACCAAACAGCTGTTGTATGAAACAATCCTCAAGCTAACCGAAAATTTTCGGTATACTAAACTATCCGATGGGCAATTTGAGGAACAGCTAATTACGTAAGCAGTTGACTTTTGGTTTGCTGGTGTCGCGTGGTTTGTTGTTGGTTTTTTGTTATTTGTAAAGGAATAAAATATTATAAATATGCCTTAAAATGCATTTCAGTGTAATTTGGAATTAAATTAACAAAATATTCGTGTACAAAATTAAACTTTGATTTTCCTTTTGTCAGCTGATTTAACCTATCCTATGCTTTTTCGTTCGAAAACATATCAGATATTAACCTATCTCAGATAGGCTATCTGAGTGCCACTCGAACGCGGCCATTATTTATAATTACATTCCAGCAGCTGTCTTAATACGACCTCATATTGCCCGTGACAAACCTGGAATAATTCATTCTCGTGTGAATTAATGAATTTGATAGACTTTTTGGCTACGTTCAATGAGCATTTTTTTCATTTCAATATAACTTTTAATTTCGCAAAATCAACAAGAAAATTGACTTACATTGTTCAGAGAACTTGCCGACTAACTTTAGAATAGATTTGGACAACTAATTTCGGTGTGTAAGTTAGACAAGCGGTGGAAATGTTTAGGAATACGATTTTGTAGTTGGACAGCTGTCTAAAGTTAGACATGCTTTGGAATGGGTTTATAAATAAGACTGTCATATTATTCATATTGAATTTGAATTGGATTTAAGTGAATTTTAAATCCGAGCGGATTTATTCAATACGAAGATTTAAATTTCTTTTTCGTCGTCTTCGATACAAGTGAGAAATTGCCACTGAGTAGCCAACATGCAGCTTTTTGTACGTCGTCGTTTGGACAAACATTCGACTTTTGAGGTTTCACAAAATGATACAACTGCCTCTGTCAAGGCTCAATTGACTCAATAGAAAGGAATCACAGAAGATTTCGTCCTCAATTGTGAAGGAAACGCTTTGGAGAATGATGCCTGCGTTAGCAGCTTGTCGTCCTTCCAATTGGATGTCAATGTACCACTTCTTGGAGGTAAAGTGCATGGTTCTATAGCTCGTGCCGGTAAAGTCAAGGGTCAGACTCCCAAAGTAAAGAAACAAGAAAAGAAGAAGAAGATGACTGGTCGCGCAAAGGGGAGGATCCAGTAAAACAGACGTTTCGCCACTTTTGTCCACGGATTCGGTCGTCGTCGTGGTCTAAATGCTAACTCTTCTTAATTTTTTCTTAAATTTATTAATCCTTTTTTGTGAATAAGAAACAAAATATTTTATCAAAAAAAATATACATGTCCATTCACTCTCAACCATTTTTAATTTTTTTTTTGATTTTCTACTTTTTCGTACTTTTGAACTATAATTTATTTATTTGTATATATCCTCAGTCGTATTAATTAGATTTCCTTAGAACACTCTTGGACAGTTGTCCAGCTAGCCACTGTCTAAATAGTTGGACAACTCATTATTAATAATCACATTCCAGCAGCTGTCTAAATACGACCTCATATTGCCCGTGACATACCTGGAATAATTCATTCTCGAGTGAATTAATTAATTTAGGCTACGTTCAAAAGAAATTTCTTTCATTTCAACATAAATTTTCTTTTCGCAACAAAAAAATTGCCTTACTTTGTTCATTGAACGTGCCAACTTTAGATTTTAGAATAGGTTTGGACAACCAATTTCGGTGTCTAAGTTGGACACCCGATGGAAGATGTGAAGAATATAAGTTGAGTTTTACCCTGGATTATAGTTCTTACACTGTCCTCCGGATAACAGTTTAAATTCAATTGGATTTATTGAACCTCTGGATTTGAAAATTTGGATTTAACTGCGGATATAACGAGTGAATAATATGGATTTGGATTTAAATTAACTTAAATCTGGATTTGAAAATTTGGATTTAACTGCGGATTAAACAAGTGAATAATATGGCCGTAAATGTCTAAGATGTCTAAGGTTTGTTTTACCTGTTTCACACATATTCGGTTCGGTCTGTATTCGGTTCATTTTCGGTAGCACCTGCGATAAATGTGAACCATGCACAAAAAGTAATCGTTGCGTTCACATATACGGTTTGTCGTTCTGATAATTGTTGTTATTTTTTTTATTGAAAATGTGTAATCTACCTAATATGAACCATGATCAAAAAATAACTGAATACAGACCGAACCGAATGAAACCGAATACGTGTGAAACAAGCCTAAATGTCTTCTAATATTTGAGACTTTTTTGTAGATTTGGAATAACAAAATAACGGATTGAAGTCCAATTCAAAAGAAAAATCACTTTTGTTATTTTTTAAAATTTATTTTGCCATTGTAAGTGTTGCAGTTTTGGCCCTCCCACCTAAACGGGGCAAAATAGAGTAGAGCCCCCTTCAATACGATTGTTTTCATGTATCAACTAAACCTACACTTTCTAGCCTTTTGTCACACCTTATATGTGCATCACCCTGTATAGAAGTGCACTATCGGAATGATCATTTTTGAAATGTATAAGAACTAGGATAATTTTCTTCTAATCGTTTGGAGTGGGAGGGTGGTACATAAGTTCATAACAAGAGAAAGCCTTTTATTTTTAACTTAAGACCTTTAACATACATATAAAAATATGTACCTAATTTAACTGTTTAAATTCAATTAAAATTTTGTTTTCTATAAGTCGAAAATCAATAATTGGTAAGCTGTAACTTAGCACCATGGCAGTGAAGTAAAAATCTTTTGTAGGTGCACAAAAAATCTAAAGCGAGAAAGTTGCGTCAAGACAAGAAAAAATCGTATGGGAGGGGGGGGGGTCTATTTCCTACCGTTTAGGCGGGAGGGGCAATTTTCTAAAAAATCGACTTAAAATAAAAAAAAAATATATATTAAAATACAACGGCAACACTTACAATGTCATGTTATACCCTTTTTTAAAGCCAGAAAATTGTTATTTTATTTTCTTTTTAATATAAATTATTTAAGAGAATAGTTTTGGAAAAATTAATTTTCAAACACAAAATTTTGAAAAAATAATGAAAAAAATTGTGTTCAAACTGGTTTTTTTTTTCAAAATTAAACGTTATTAAGTAGTATTTTTGTTTTTGATATTCGATGCTCGTATTAATTTGCAGTCAAACGCAAAAAAAACAGATGCCTAAATAATTTTTAGTTTTTGAGAAAATTGAAAATAACGAACAAAATAACGTATGGAAGTCAAATTCAAGGAAAACTTACTTTAGTTATTTTCAATTTTCTCAAAAACTGGAATACATTTTGACATCTGGTTTTAAGTTTTTGGCTGAGAATTGATGGAAGCAATGAATATTAAAGTTTAAGTTTGAAAATTAATTTTTGAAAAACTGTTTCCTGAAATAATTTATTTTAGAAAGAAAATAAAAAAAAGGTTTTTGGTCTTACAAAAAGGTATAACATACCATTGTAGTAGTGACTTGTTTTTTAATAATTTTTTTTCTGCTTTAGATTATTTTTTAAGAAAATTTTCCCTCTCGTTATTTTTAATTTTCTCCAAAAAAAAAAAGACACTTGAGTATTGAGTACTTGACCAGAAATTATCAGGAGCTTCAAATATTAAAAACAAAATTATTACTTAATAACGTAAAATTTTGAAAAAAAATTAGTTTGAATACATTTTTTTTCAATATTTTTTAAAATGTTTGAGTAACTCGAATTAAGAACAAAATAAAGGAATGTATTTCGGGATTAAAAAAAAAAGTATAACATGGACATTGTAGGTGTTACCGTTGTTTTGTTAATAAGTTTTTTTCTATTTCAAGTTGATTTTTTAAAAAATTGCCCCTCCCGTCTAAACGGGGGGAAATAGAACCCCTTCCATACGATTTGTTTCTTGTCTTAACCCGAACCTACTCGCTCTAACCTTTTGGTGTACCTTATCTGAACACCCTGTATATGCTGATAAAATTCATTCAAGGAAATACTTACTTTTTGGCAGAGGAACGTTAACTTTCTATTACATCTGTACTCATAAAATAGTTCTCTTATGCCCACAACAAATTTCGAGGTTTATGATAACACATTAAAATTCCCAACATCCGCAATCATTAAAAAAACACAATCCACTCAACGTACAGCTACAGCATCCATTTACAATACAACCCCCTTCAGCAAAATAAAAAATACCGGCATTGCGCGTATAGAACATGTTGTAAAGCTTTGTTGTTTGACTGCCAGAAAGCTTTCTTACGATAAAAGGTTCTAATATTTACGTTCTATATTTCCATAAACACCACCAGCACCAGCTGAGGACCGTTAGTTTTAGTTTCCCTGTTAACGTGACTGTGACAAGACTTAGGAATCACTGTCGGCCCCTAAAAGAATAATTCTTATTTTAACGGTTTTTTTTTGTGAGCCATCCTATCTACATTAAGCCATAACAAGGATATTCGAATTTGTGAAAAACTATTAAGTTCAGTAAGCTTGTGGAATTTTTTGGTTTCGGACGTGTTTAGTTAAGTGGAAAACAAAATATACCCTCGGGAATTTGGGCTATCGATATTTCTGTTTTGTTTGTGTTTCTGTGTTTTACAGATCCAAACTGTTGATTTTTAAAAGGGGATATCCTGTGCGAGAGTACTCGACCGGAAGTGCAATTTAAATGAAAGCCTCCCACAAAAGAGGTTGGCCTGTGTGTTTATAAGTATGTGTATAAATGATGAAAATTATATAGTGATTAATTGCCAGTAAAACAAAAATGTTATAAAGTGTTTTTGTGTGTTTATAAAATTATATATATAAAAAAAAAGAAAATATAATAAATAAGAAAATAAAGATCCTAAGGACATAAGGATATTAAGCAAAGACAGGAGCTAAATGTTTCATCGATAATGGCGATATTAATAGCAATTTATGGCTATTGTAAGTATATCCTGTATGCGATTTTTTGTTTGCTTCTATTTTAATCGTGTGTCGTCGTCCTCAATTATCGATTAGGATTTGTGCTGGTTCAACAAAAATTTAACATAAGCACTTTTATTATGGATAGGTTAAGGTTAAGGAAGGCGATGGTTTTTTGGATATTGATGAATTATGCCAAAACTTGTGTGCAACATACTCGATTCATTCAAGTTCATTTAGCAGACATAATATTTTGTCATTGTTTTGGCTTAGCTCCGATCTAGTGGTGTTTCATGTTTATTTTATCCTATAAATGTGTGTCAGCTTTCAGCTGTTTGATGTTTGCCTTGCGAGTTCATCAGTTGTCGTAGCTAATTTTGAATTTCATACCATTCCAAAAATATACAAATCAAAAAATTAAATTCCAGAAAATAGAAAAAAGAAGAATTAAAAAAAAAATATAAAAATTCTGAAAGTATTTTTTAAAAAATTTATGAACTGAAAAATTGTGCGTTTTTTTTTTTAATTTCTGCAAAAATTCTGATTCAGATTAAGATTTAATGAAATACGAGCAATTTCCTTTTAAAAATGAGTCATTCCATATGAAATCGTCTAATCGAAAAAGCCAGCGCATTTAAGAATTTGCTCAAACTTTGTGAGAATCTTCTTTAGGGTTTCAAATATGGAAATTCAAGGTTAATTAATTTTCGCAAATTCCATAGTGCTCCCTTCCCTTGCAACCATTGAAAATCGTGCAATCGTGATTTTTCACGATTTTCAACAGATTCCAGTGTTTCGACTGTAGAACGTAACTAGCTAATATTTATCAGATAATATGTAAGTGCACATATCATAAAAGAGCTGAAACCTACAACGGACAAGTTCGGCCTATTCTTTATACAAAAATAAATCATATTGAAAATTTGAGTTTTCGAAAAATTGCATTATTTAAACTTTAATATCAATGTGTTTGGGGCCAGATAAAAATATAAAACTTTAAGGACATTTAGCTCCTACCGTGAACTTCGAATCCTGAAAAGCTCGTTTTGCTATTTTTATCATAAATGTATGAACAGGGAGTTTGAAAGTCATTCATTTTTCATTTTTAAACCGTTGTTTTTGATCAATTAACTCTTTGGATTTCGGATTTTATTGTTCCTAATATTTGTATAGTTTTAGAATCCCCTCCCCTAAAATTTCCTCAATTTCTGCCCCTTTTCATTAAAAAAAAAATATTTAAGTAGTTTAATTTCATTTAAAATAATAAAGAGAAAAAGTTCCAACAAAAACGTAAAAAAAAATGTGATAAGGGATATTTGCATACTAGGAGGAAGAAGCATTGGGATGAGGGTAATTTGCGGAAAGCAATTTAAATTTTTTGAGATCTAAAATTTTTCCTTGTGAGTTCATTGCTTTGAAATTAAAAAAAGTCTTTTTTGGGAACTTAGCCACCCTTTAACTTTTGGGGCAATAACATTTGATTGTTTGGTATATTTCCAGAAATATTCAGATGTTCACGCTGTTCATTATTTCTCACTTTTTTTTCTAATCTAAGTTATAGTAAAAAGGGATGCGTACTAAAACTGAGTGTTCAATGCATACGACTTTTAGGGACAACAAATTTCAAAATTCGAGGAATTTTTTTAAATCAAAAATAACGATTTGAAAAAGGAAAGACGAATGGCTTTTAAAATCCCTTAACATACACTTTGCTGAAAATAACATAACGAGATTTTTAGTATTTCAACAAGTTCACTGTAGGAGCTAAATCTCCTGACCCCCAGTTTAGACAAGCGAGTAGAACTAGTAGGATTTGTATCGTAGTGTTAGTTGTGTTAAATGTTTGTGTAACTAGTAGCTCATTGCGTGTTCGATCAACTAGTATGATAATTATTTCATAAAACTTCAAAAGGAAGATATTCGAAAAAAAAATTAGAAATAGGTATTACATCAAAACTGAGAAGCAGTTCAAAGTGCTGAAAAAGAAAATAAAAAAAATAAAAAGATGAATAAATCCTTTTAATTGTTTTTGTATTTTTACGACACGACAAATTCAAATCGTAAATCTGCAAAAAATATATTTCCAACGAAAAATGTTTCTTCGATTGAAACGGAAAACAAATACTGCACAAGTGTAAAAGGGAAAACAATACACAAACGTCAAATCACTAGCAAGCTAATTAGCAACCAACTCGCAGGCAAAAATATTATGCTATTAAAGCTACTAGTCGGCTCTTTCGTGTACGGATACACTAACACACATAAAGGCTACTAGTTCTACTCGCCTGTCTAAACTGGGAATGAAAGTTCATATTTTTATCTGGCCCCAAACACATTGATATTATGGTCTAAATAACTAAATAATACGATTTTTGAAAAATTCAAATTTTCAATATGATATTTTTTTTGTGTAATTTTTTTTATTGCGTTTTACATACAGCAGATCCCACCTTTAAGATCTTGGACCCCTATTTTCATGTCTAAGGTATTCAGCTCTTTTATTAGGTATAATGTTTTAAGTCCATTACCTTTTATTTAGGCTATTGGAAAAAATGCATTTTCAATATGCAGCATTATTTGCAAACGCTCCAACCACGGCTTGCAAGACTTGCATACCTATCTGCAAATATAGAGAGTATGTTTCTTTATACATTCTAGGATGTTCAGAATATCAGGACCCATGTTCTGTAACTTCTAGCATGTATAAAATCGGTCGAGAAACGTTGTAAACTGAAACAAAATACCTGAGTTCTGTTCCATTTTTCAGCGTTTCTCGACTGATTTTTTCGGTGTGAGAGTTACAGAACATGGGTCCTGGAAATTCAGGATAAACATGTCGTTTTTTCCATCCATTCTATTTCTTATCCAGAAAAAATAAAGAAACACACTCAGAAATTAGAAAGACCTATCATAGTACATCCTTGAAAGTTTTCTATCATTCACACCCAAACATTGCTGTGGGCTCTCGTGGATTTAAAGGCTATTCATCTCATTTTAAAAGCAATAAAATATATTTGGGACCCTATAAAACCTTCCGAAAATGTATACACAGTTTAATGTAAATTTTGTTCGTGTTAAATGGTTGATCGTACTAAAAATAAATTGAATCAAAATCTCAGGAGTCATTTTCCAGAAAAATATAATTTTGTCTATATTCAAATTACTGGCTAAAAAAAAATTAACCTGTTGAGTCGTTTTTGAAAAAAAAAAAAATATTTTCCAAAAATGCTAAAAATTTTATATAGAAGGTCGATTTCTAGTTCTTAAAAAAAATTAGTGGGGGAATGTTAAAAAAAAAATGGTAAAATGGTAAAATGGTAAGTACCAAGTTTAAATAAAATTAACCCATCTGCTTCGGCTGCAGTCGAACAGATAGGCAGACGCTTGGAATTGTGAAATCTTTTTTTTTCTTCTTTATCATCGTAATATTATGTTTGATTAATATTTCGAGTTCAATTTAATTTTTTCTTGCTCATGTAATGACAATTTTTGTTGAAACGTTGTTTCCGTTTGTGTTAACCGTTAAGATAACCCGACACAAAATACACATATGCACACTGATAACCCAGTGTTCGGTATTCAATAAGATAATGTAAATAGTAGTTGGATTTATAACCCGACTGGTATTCAATCATTTTGGTCCTTCAAGCCGGATGTTAATTCAGTATCACAACGTATATTTTGTTCGAAAACAAAATTGTATCGGTATCGAAAATTAGGTACTAATATTCTACTTAAAATAATGTTTGAATATTTTAAATAAAATTTTCGAATACATTATATCTAATAACATTTGGATTACTAGTTAGAAGTAAAAATAAAAATAAATTTGATGGCACAATAGCTCATGAAGAACTATGGCCTATACAACTCTCAACCATTCCTGTGTGCGTGCTTGCAGGAATGGAGGGGACCTACAGTTTATTGCCAAACACGAACGGCTAAGGCAGCAGCACGTTTCTATGACAAGAGATACTCTTGGAGGTTTTGTCAATTCTTCGCAAGAGGCAGTAGCCTTTTTTTTTTTTAATAATTAAGATGGCAAGGTTGAAGATCCAACCTAGACCTCCGGCATGACTAACCATCACGCCACGGCTACTGCTCTAACTAGAAGTACCTAACTGCAAAATTCAACTAAAATCTTGTCAGTCATTAAACAATTTTCTCAAAAAACTCCTAAACAATATTTACGTTATAGGATTTCTCGGTAAAAATTTGAAAATTGTAATTGTATTTCACATTATAATTACATGACCGAAGTTTTATTAAAACCCAGTCATTTTGGAGACATTTTCAAAAAAAAAAAAAGTTACTCGTTTTACATAAGCTAAATAAATAAGAAAGTATATAAATGATATCTTTGTTTATTGAATATTTAAATTTTTTTTTTAAATCAAAATCAAGGATGACACTCGAAAATAACGGAATAAATGATTCTACAATCAATCATAATTAGATGCAAAATCATATTTTCTAAAGGCATATTTTTTTTCTGAAATTTGTTGTTCCTTTTTAATTTATCATACAAAAAAAATTAAAAAAAACAACTTACTTTTGTTGTTTGAATATTACATTACACAATGACTCATTTAGAATGAGTGCCCTCCACGTTTCACTCCATTAATTTTTGTTAACAGACAGGGAAAAATTAATTTAGGCTGGCCATTAGCATCATGACCAAAAAGAAAAACAAAACAAACAAAAACATTCCAGATAAAATGTCCAAACTAAACAAAGTACGATAATTATTTCCGAAAAAGGACATCACCATAATAAAAATTCATTGCCTCATTCTTTCAACAGGTTTATACATATAGTTAATGGTGGCCAACGACATCATCTTCTGGTTCAAACCATTTCCACTTAAGGAAAATGAACAAAGTTAAATTAATTAATATAAAAAGTCCTCCGAAAATAGTTCCTTAACCACGGTTAATTAGTTTTTGTCTACATTGATGTTATAATTAATCGATTATAGACAGTCAGTGTGGACATCGCACCGGACAGATGTGCGTTTGAGCTAAGAACTTATTAATAAGGTGATTAATTTATCAGCTTATCCTGGACGATACAGCGGATGAAACCGAAGGAAATTAAATGGAAAACGTGTGTCTGTGTAAATAAGTTTAGGCTGAATATGAGGTCATTTGGTTTAATTATTTATACGCATATATAATCTATCAGAAGGACCAACTTTTAGTTACATATCGTCTTTTTCATAAATGATTATGGAGACTAATTTTTATTTGAGAAGGCGCTAACATATCATCGCCCAAAGTGTTATAACGTAAATTATCTGAATTTGATTTTTTATTGACGTAAATAATGAACTAAAACTACAAGACAGAAAAAAGACTGAGAAGGATAGTCTCTTTATTGGTTTTAAAAGCTCAGGCCAAGGAAGTGGTAGGTATCATTTATAGAAAATTAAAAAAAAAAAACTGATCGATTGTGACCTAAACCTATATTACAGACACTTTTGGGATGGTTTCTACTTTGTAGATCTTAAGTCTAGATTAAAGTTCGATTAAATGAGAAAGTTCCCCTACAAAATCTTGAAACTTTAAATTCAGCAGGAAAATTACATTAGCCGGTATTTTTGGGATTTTATATACAGTACAGTGAGAAATTTCCAAAAAAACATCTGCAGTAACCTTTTTTATATTTCATATTTGGTACAGCTGTCAGAAAAAAAAACAACAAATAAAAGATAGTTTGCTAAAAATAAAAAGCAAACAAAAAATAACTTTAACCAAAAATAAATTATTTATATCTAAAATCACATAAAATGGTCAATTTTTCAGAAGAAAATTTTATTCTTTCTCAAATAATTCATGTAATAAATTAAAAGGGTTTCAGCGATAAATGCTTCAGGAAGGGGTTTGTTCGTAAATTATGGTCAAGGTAATTTCAGACGTAGAAAAAAGTTTCTGAAGATTTTTTTGGCGTTCTTTTAATTTCCTTAAACATCTCCTGAAAGTTTCACACGAATAAGCAAAATCGTAGAAGATTTTCTATATTTTCCTTTTAAAGTGGTGTGTGTGGTTGCACGCACACATACATACATATGTATTAGGTACGTAGTGTGAAGAAGAATGTATACAAAAATTTCTAAAACCGAAATTTTGTCTACCCCTCATACTTTCTGACCTTCTCCACAAGACCGAAAGTAACTGGAAACTTAGTTTACTCGTGTGAAATGGGCCTTAGATGTCGTTATTGAATTCTGTATTAGATGACGTCTTCGGCGATAATTTTGTTGGATAAAAAAAACATGATTTTTTAACTAAATTGTATGTGGTTTTCCATTTGGATATAAAAGTTGTTCATTTTTCTCTTCATAAAAACACTTCAGAACAGAACGATTCAATTAAATTTGGTAATTTTGTTGCGGAAAATTGCTCCTGTTTAAAGAAGAACAGTAAAACGATTAATTTTATTGCCCAATGGAAAAACACACCATGAACAATGCACAACTACTTTATGAACACCATATCGCACCAACATCTAAAAACAAAACCATTCGATACTCGAACAAACGTCACAAACCCATCCGCAGTAGGATTCTACTTATCCTTTTATCGGCACTAATCCTACTGTGGATGTTGTATTTGTAATGCGTATAAAATTCTACTGCATATAGTACATGCATAGCTTTCTCAAAAAAAAACACTGCTATTATTTAACTTCAAAAAAATTCCCAAAAATCTCAATTTTCATGGAGAGCTTCTGTTTGTATTATTTATACATTTCCTAAAGATTATATGGTTTTGGATTTAGTGGGGGTTGGAAATTTGGCTAGGAATCCTCACCACAATAAAACATGACCTCAAATAAACACCTTCCGAACTTCTTTATGGAGAAACATGAATACAGTTTCATAGTTTAAATTCTAATTAAGACTTGGCCACAAGCCCACAAGTGTTCAGACTCTTCGGAAGTTAATCTTTTTTTAAGTTTTTTTTTTGTCTTAAGGTACTGGCCAGTGGGATATTTTGAATTTTACGAAAAATTAAGCTAAGCTTGTGCCCATTGAACTGGATTCTTTTCTCTCTATCTACTTTTCTCCTCGCACGCGCTCTGGCGCTGAGAGTTGACATAAATTTGGGATCAAGTTAAAGCCTTGTGCACATGGCCGCACTTCATTGCTGGCGGGGGTGATTTTTCTCACAACTGCCTTCATCATCAAAATTTTAAGTACATAGCTAGATCCGATACAAACACGGAAAACCATTTATAAAGACTTCTCATTCTAGTTAACGTTGCTGTTTGAATCGTTTATGACAGAACCACTTTCTAACTGGAAAATTCAATGAGTTAATTCAGTGACAGTAACTTTGGTCAACCGTTCATAACCCTATAAATTCGGCAGTACTTTTTGTTTCAAGTGTTCATCATCGCAATTTTTTTCAACTATAATAAGCAAATTAAAAAAAAAAAAAACAAATACCTGATTCATTGTTGACGATGCAAATGAAGCAGTATTATCAGTTGTATTACGCATTGAAAATAAATTAGTGTTTAACAAAAATGTTTGATATATTATACGTTTATTTTGGGCTAATAAGGCAAATGAATAAAAAATCTTATGTTTAATATAACTGCGGTAGGACATAGGAGCTACCGTAATGAGAAGACGTGTGAGAGAAGACCATATGACTTTGAGCCTCAGCAATACGTTGTATGAATGCCCTAATCTGGGGGCACGGTAGTGCCCCCTGCCAAGACGAGCAAAACGAGCGGCGGGCACTACTTATATTTTCTCGTAACGTTTCGGCGGATTTTCAGGCCCTCATAACTTCGATCTGGATAGAGCTAGAGAGGTCAAATTTTCAGGATTAGGTGTAGTCCGCGGACTTACAAAATACACCAAATTTCATATTTCTAGCTTTTATACTTTCGGTGTAATTCATACTCAAAAACGTCGATTTTGTCACTGACCACTCACTCATCAAAACCTAAAGGGTACTTCCTGAAGTCCTAGAAAGCTGAAATTTGGAATGTAGGCTAGGATTAGCACACAAACAACAACAAAATTAAGAAATCTATAACTTTCACTCTCCAACACCCCAAAAATGGGGGTTCATAATAAAACATCTAAGACAACAACAATTTTCACAATGCACACCAATGCCACACAAAGCAATGTATATAACCCGCCTATACTTGACGTAAAATAAGGGTTGTTTATGTATTGTATGATCTTCACCACAATTGGTGAAAAAATTGTCGTGCCGGTATTGCTATGACGTATCCTTGGAATTATATGTTATATGCATGTATGCATATGTATTTATATTCAGGGGTGTTCGATAGGAAAAAATTATGAACTTTCAACTCTCCTCGGTCCAAAAAAAAATTAGGAGATTTTTCATTGACGGCTCATTTTTTTAAGGTTTACCCTAATTATTGCGAAGCTAAAAATATACAGGTTACTTTTAATACTATATATTATATTGCTTAATAATTATGTATAGGTACATAGGTATATGATTTTCAAGTACATATCTGGTGTTTTGCTAAGAGACTTAGCTCAATATAAAGGTTAGTTTAGGTAGGATGTAGGTAGTTATTTAATTCCTAGGTTTTATGCCTATTGCTACAATATCAACTGTGAAGTATTTTTAATGGAAGCAGAATTCCACAGTGAAGTATTTATATGGGAGGTTCAAAGTTTTTTTCTTATGAATAATAGGTGATCCTACAAAAAGAAATGAAATCCCACCAAAAACATTTCATGTTAAAAAAGGTCGCCAAGACTCACATGCACATAACGCTTTCGCTGTGAAAAAGTTATGAGATCTCATGAAGAGCCAAGCCCATAACTCTACAAGGCCTAACTTTACAAGACCTTACTCTACCAACCCTACATCGTGGTCAAAAAGTATGGCTTGGCCGTTTCATAAAACTTTTGCATGACAGACTTAATTTTACCAAAAATCTATGGAAGTGTCTGTGTTTCGGCTGCGAAACGGCCAAGCCATACTTTTTGACCACGATGTAGGGTTGGTAGAGTTAGGTCTTGTAAAGTTAGGCCTTGTAGAGTTATGGGCTTGGCTCTTCATGAGATCTCATAACTTTTTCACAGCGAAAGCGTTATGTGCATGTGAGTCTTGGCGACCTTTTTTAACATGAAATGTTTTTGGTGGGATTAATTTTAACTAGGTCCCTATGCTTGCTTTTCGATGTCTCTTTTGGTGCACAATGGCTTTAAATTTATTGTTAACAACTAGCAGAAGACCCGTGTTCGCCTTGCTTCGCATTTTTAAGAATTTTTTTTGTTACAATATAATAACAATAAAGCTGTGTTGCCTGAAAGCAATAACAACAGAGGTTCGGTGGTAGATTAAAATTCGCAAGCCTTACTGGCTTATTAAAAGGAAAATTATTGGAAACAAAAAATGTGAATTCTGTCTGAGCTAGTACACAAGAATAACCTTTTGTTTTGCTTCTTCAAAGCTGTACAGCTGCATTGTGGGCACGTACAAAAAATAACGTACGACACTTTTTGACAGCTCTTCCAGTTCCGTCTGCGGCTCCAGTTTCGTCATTCTATTCTGCAGTAGCTTTGCTATTTGCGCAGCACATACCTGGTTGGTATTTCGTTGTTGAATTTTCGTGCACCACAATGCCGATATACCTTATCCATTTTGCCGATGTCTACACTTGGATGCAGAATATAGTCGTAATTGACATTGTACTGGAATGCAACATTATTCAAGTCAACATTTCATATTCGTCGAAATTGAGTAGCTCGTAAACGTTGCGTTTCTTCCTTCAAATTCCAATGAACCCGATCAAGTTGTTCGCAAACAGTTACCTAAAATCCTCCCCGCGCGTTGCTCTTGTTTTTGATGCACGCAATTAAACAACTCGGAGACAATCTGCTTCATTCCTGTCTTATTGTTCTTCGCTTGTTTGAAAATCTCGCAATTGGGCTTTTCCAGAATCTGACTCTGTCTTTTCTCTTTCTAATTTTGACAGCTCTTTAATCAAAAAGAAGCTCTAGATGGGGGCAGTGTTGCCGCTGAGAAAATTGAAATGGTCGCATAAAAAAGGGTCACGAGGAAAAAAAAGTCGCATTCAGAAAATTTCGTAAAATATATAGCTTGAAAAATCCGTTTTTTATCAGTTGACATTATAGTGGCGAGAAACTTAAGGTTTTTTAATTTTATCTTTACCTTCTTTAAATTTGGGAAAGTAAAAACGTCTTTCCTTTGTGATTGTGAGTATAGGTACCTAGATAAAGTCAGCCCTGTTGGTACATAATGCATTCCATCGTAATTAAAATTTTGTTACGAAATAAGAAAAAGGAAGCTATCACAGAATCCATCACTTAGAAAAATTCATACGAATTCCCATCGCGAACAAATTCGCTGATATTTTTTTGGGGAACATGTAGGATATATGTACGTAATTACGTATGTACATATGTCCTACTGCATTTTACTATAACATTTTTTTTTTCAATTAAAAAATAAAGTGCCTTGTTATGGTTTGCGAATTGAACATTCGCTTACGATATGGCCTGCAATTTCGTATTTCGGTTAGCGAATTGATTTTTCGCCGAAAATTCATTACTCTTAGACGAAATAACTAGGTAATTGATCTCTTTGTGACGAATACCAAAGTGAAACAAAAAATGTTTTTTTTTTTTACAAAAAGGAAAACAATTAATCTATAGTCCAAGTAATTTTCTAGAAAAAGGTTCAGTAAAGTCGCAAGATTTTTAAAAAGGGTCAAAAAAGCCAGTTTTCCAAACAGTCGTCTTATGGTCGCATGAGGCTCAAAAAGGGGTCAAAATGAGACTAAAGTCGCACAGCGGCAACATTGGATGGGGGGAAAACAACAATACAAACAAATATAAATACACACCGATACTGTTCGCGCCTTTAATAGTTTGTTTGTTTTCCCCCCATCTAGAGTTTTGACGTTTGGTGGAGGTTCCCAATTGTTTCTTATGTCTCGCTCCGCTGGTACGTACATATATGTACATCTTTCAATTGATGAGAAAACGCTCATTTAATTTTTTATTTTGTTTGATAAGTTTTTTCATTGACATTTTTTTTAATTAAAGAGTTTTTCCAAAAATTGTCTTTGTCTATTCTCTTTCTAATTTTGACAGTAAAAAAAACAAAAAGAAAAAAAAATCCTGGAATGAAGAAAACAAATGCTCTTTTCAGTGAAATAAAGCTGGATGAAAAATATTTTTTCGATTTAAATTATTAAAATAAAAGTGTTTACGTGCATTTAAAGAATATATCGTCACCTGAGTGCAAGAACTAGGTAACTCGCATTTTTCATATTTCGAGTTATCAGCAAAAACGTTATTAAGAATTTTTTACTAGACTCTTTTTCCAATGTAATCCGAACACAGCGACATAATTTTTTTTTACGTGATAAGGATATTCGTGATCTATAAGATACGGAATAAATTATTATTATTTTTGTTATTTTAGCTGAAATATAAAAAAATTTGTGAAACAATAGGTAGTTACCCAATTTTTGCACCAATTTTTTTTTGCTGATTCTTAATTAAAATCATTTTACTTTCTGAGATAAAAATGCTTAACTTCATTGAGTATTGTATGTACATATGTAAGTCTGAAACCACACAGACATCGGAGACAGCTACTAGCTAACTAAAGTCTTTTTTTCAAGATCTGAAATAACTATTTTCGCGGTTAAGCACTTAGCTAAAAAAAAATATTGCATGTTTTAAGAAAATACCTTTTTGTGAATTTTTTTCGTACGATACTTATCTCGGGTAGTAATTTTTATTTTTACTAAAACATCCCTTAAATTTTAAAATTCGCGAAGAAATATAAATAAATTAAATCCGATCACATCGAACGCAATAGTTTTTTCAGATTTAATGAAAAGCATAAAATGGTAAATTATGTATTATCTCAAACAACATTGTCAGTAGAATTATCCACATTGTTTGATACATTTTAGTTAGCTGCTGTTTGGATGGGTATACAGTAGTAGTAAAAAAATCATACATAGGTGTTTATACTTTAAATTTTTTTTATTACTTTTTCGCTTTGGTTCAGTTTTTGAATTTTTTATTAGACTTTACAGGTCTTACTTGAGTTGCAGCTGATTGTGCAAGCCAAGTGTTCAAATTAGATAACTTAAGTTACCTGATTAAGATCACCCAAAAAATTCATATCGCAGATACCTACTTCTTGCACTGAAAATCCTTGCGTTATTTTAGTTGTCTAGTTTTTTCATTGCTCCATATATAGTAGAAATGAAGGCTATGGACTTGTGCCATTCTTCCATACCATATTTTGGACTCTCGAGTCGTTCTTCTACAGCACGGCATTTCTTTTTAATGGTTTTTCTTGTAGAATAATCTTTTTTTTTTCAAAGTAAATAGGACATCATGAAGTACTCACAAAAAGCTACAAAATGTCATCATTAATTTAATTCTGAAAAAATTGGACTTGAGCCGTTTTTCCCCTGGACTCTTCATATTGTATGTACATATGTATATATAGTTTTTACTATACAGCAAAAATTGAAAACCACCCAAAATGCATCCATCAATTAATGCCATGGCATTACAGTAAAATTTTAAAATACAAAGCCCACTGATATTTCACTTTCAAATGCATGCACATGCAAATAAAAAAAAAAATAATTTAATTCTAATAAATCAGTTTGATTTTAATATTCGAAAAAAAAAAATATTCGTATAGTTTTTATAATTATTATAGTTCTGCATAAATTGCAGTTAATGCAAATTTTATATTCAGGCGAATATAAAGCTTCTTTTTGACGCTATTAAAATTATTCTTTCGCCATTATACCACGTGAAATAATTTACTAAATAATCGCTACATGCCATTTGTTGTGCAAGTTGAGTTCCCTGTTTAAATTTTATATAAGGAAGTGGCATTTCTGAATATATATGAAACAGTTATGTGTGCTGTTTTTGCGTTCATTGAGCGTTTTATTAAAGATTCTTAAAAAAAAAAATAATAAAATTAGTTTAGAAAATTATTTTGGAAGAAATTATTATGAATTTTTTGTTTAAAGAATGATGAAATCCATTAACCATGCACGATTTGTATTTTCTATTCAAATAAAAATAATATTTCCAAAACACCATAAGGTTTTTAGTCTCAGTGTGTAGGTGCACCTATATTTTTGTAATAGTTATTCATTCTGGACTTTTACCGCAGTGAATTTGGTAAGCGAGTCACTGACATTTCTGTTTGTTGTAGTTGTAGGATAAAAAGTCCTAACTGCTCTTGTGTACAACAAAAATTAAAGAATCGGTTGCAGTTTGGCGTGGGACACCCTCTATAGTAGTGGATTCGGTTTTAACTAGATTTATTGGAAATTTTGCTTTGATGATTTTCGTTTTGGGATTATCGCTTTTGGGAAATGGTGTTACGGGCACCTGTCATCACATATACCGAGCATTTGGTCTTTTTTTTTTAGGGGGGTAACCAGGATCGTTGGCTCTCCTTTGAAATGCTTGCTAGTGCACGGCGAGTGGGCAAAGGAAAGCACAACGAATGTTCCTGATTATTGTTATGGATGCTTGCTTCAAGAGTCCCTTTAAGGAGTCACCATGGATGATTTTTTTAAAAGGGATTTTGTACCGATCATCACGGTTCTGAGAGAAGAATCAAATGAATGTACCTTAGGGGTAAAGTGATGATTAAGTGACCTCAATTTCACTCTGGTTTATTAAAAAAGGGTCTGTTTTGATTGTTCGTGATGGCGAAATCAGCTGGCAGATTACCGAAAGTTAGTTTCGCACAATTTGCATCAGGCGCGACACGGCTAAACCGAATTTGTTTATTGTGTTTGTTTAATATAGGATATATTTGATTATTTGGGCAAATAGTCTTTGAAGAAACGCTACAACTAAATGCATTTAAAATGAAATTTGGCCAAATGTCAAATAAAAAATTATTGTACCTTTTTCTTAACAAAGATTAAGTTCCTTATCCGACCGGTAGAGGGTACTGCTTATGCTTAGTCAAAAACCGAACCCTTGCAAATCCAAAAAAAAAAGAAAAACTTTCTACAGAAGTATAGGAACTCCGAAAGTCATACATGGACGTTAGTATTGGAACACACGGGTCAAATACATGTGTATCAATATAATCGGCTTAAGCCATGAACTTGTGGTTGGTTATTATAAGAATCAGGTGATACAGTTAACCGTTGAAGATAGAATGTTGTAGGTAGGAAATAAAACTAAAATCATGGGCTATTCAGTCGGCAGGTGCGATATACGTCAATGAGCACATCGCTCTTGAAAACCTTTTTTATAAGTTAAAGCCAAAGAAAGTGGAGCCATAACTGTTATTTATTGTTGGTCGTACTACAAAACCAGGAAGGTTATAAAATTAATCCGAAAGTTTTGGTGGTGAGAGGTGAGACATAATGTGAATTAAAATACAACTAGAACCAAAAATTGAGTATTTCGTGTTATAGTTTCTAGTTGGCGGTCGCAGCCACCGGCTCAAGGGGGTCTCAAAAAGGAAGGCCGACCGAGACCTAGGTCGGGAGGGGAAAGGCCAATCCCCGTTAATACCAGCGGTACTCTCGGTGTGGACGGGGCGTTTGAGTCAAACGAATTTAAATTTTGAAGTGGCATGAATGAATTTTGTTGGAGGCGAGGGCTAGTTGCGGGGGTAAGATCCCCCCCTGCATCCGGCGAGCTTAGCCGTGCGTCGCCAGCGTGCCACCGCCCACGCACTAGCCATTCTACCCTACCTATTCGTTCCCGTCCTGAATTCCTAATCCCCAAGTCCTTAATCCGTCCTAACCATATTCCTATTCCTCTCCTATTGTCTTGCAACAATGGGAACACATAACTTTCCTATTTTAAACTTTCCTATTTTTAAAAGTTGATTTGAAAGTCTTTAAGCACATCCTATACGTTTAAATTTGAAACACAGCTTTTACTTTTGTTTAAATTAATCGGTAAATTAAGATTTCAATTAAAAAATTAATTTATTTTGTGGCGAATGAAACTCAATTTCAAATTGATTTATTTATGTCACTGTATTTGTGCATTATTGCTTCTATGCCATTATTTCAAAAAAATCTTCATCCCTCGATTTACTTTTAGAAGATAAATATGAGCTTGATAAAGTTGCCGGTTCATTTTAAACTGGCTGCTATTTATTTATTAGCAATTATTTTCCACATTTTTCAAAATAATTTTCACAACCGAAATATCAACGAAAACCTTGTGCAGACTGACAGCTGGATTTATGTTGGTATTAGTACAAGGAGGGGTAAATCTGCCGAAAAATTTAGATTTGCAAATTTGATTTAAAATCAAAAATAAATCAGTTTATTTTATCTAATGGAACGCAAAAAGAGGGGAAATTGTCTTTTTGACAGATCCAAATCAAAAATTAATTGATTTATTTTATCAATGGAAAACTCTACTAATGTTCTTCTTAAATTTTCAAATTTTAACGACATTTTAGCGTTTGACGTCTATTTAGTAAAGAATGTAGCCGCTGACTGGTTGAAGAAAATAGTCGCGCGATCGGAGCCGCGTTCCTTTCTGTCAAAATTAAAATACATATACAAGCTCGTTAAAGTGAATGTAATAGAGCTACAGCCCCTGACGCTCTTCTAGGAGTTAAATTAGTTTTGAATAATTACGCACGATCGAGCGCGTGTCTATTGTGTTCAGCCAGTAAGCCCCAAGAGCGCAGCAATTACTTGGAATATTTTTATCTGCACAAGAATTATATGGAAGTTACAAGTAATTAGCATTATGTGATAGTATAATGATTAATAATAAAATTCACAAAAACTTAAGAATTTTTACTGAACGACAAAATTAAAATGCTGAGATTATGATGAACACATCCAGACTTAAAAATCGTTTTTCAGTCCACACAACATTGTTAATTTGGATTTCTATAATTTGAATCGGGTTGAGTTTGGGTCAAGAAGCATAACGATCAGGTGTTAATCGATGATGTTGATTTAAACAAATCAAATTAATGCTTGCGTTCGAGTGGTAGTCAGATAGATCCCAAAAATTTTCAGATAGCTTGAGTTGTTGTTGCATCAGCTGAAATCAGAAAATTTTTAACAAGAGATTACAACAACACAAACCTATCCCTATCCGGATAGCTTTGGATTGCCGCCCGAACGCGCCCAATATGGACGCTTACCTAACCTACATAGTACATACATACATACAATACGTAACTTTTCACTCAGTGATTTCTTTTTCATACTACACCGAGACCTTGCCAAACAAATTTTTGCACAACTCGTAATAATTTACGTCGCTGTATTGAATTTCAAAAATAGAAACAACAAATAATAATTTTGCATCAAGCTAAAGCACGTGCACATTTTCCAGAAATACAAAATGTATTTATTATTATTCCCCAAAAACTTTTTATTTTCTTTATTTGATTAGGCATTTTGTTCCAAATTGAATCATGGGGAGAGTAAATTGTACGTATTTACCTACCTTCTTGGTTTTATCATCATCGCCACCGCCAAGGGGCATACAGAAACAGATAAGAAACAAATTACACCACAGTAGTTATATAGCTACTGTTTTACAAATAAAACAAATCATATGTTTATTTTTTTAATATAATATGTAGCTGCATACAATCTTTAATATAAATCTCTAAGGAGTCTTAGGTTGGAGTATCGAGTATGTAATTTGTTGGTCTTATCTTAAGATACCGGATCTTGAAAGTTGGCAAATAATATCTACAAAAATATAATCAAATAGGAATATATTTTTTTTTTTTTGCCACAAATACTTCTGCTGCCAATTAAACCCACATATACATAAGTGAATACAAAACAAGTAAATTAAATACATACATAATACATATTTAATATACACTCACAGGCACAATTATCCGCCCACCTGCATTTTACGTCACCCTAACTTTTTAAGTTCGCTATAATTTATCTGCTGATTTGTTTTTTGTTTAGCGGATATTTTCGCAAGAAACAAAAAATAAACACCTTATTTCACCCGATAAAATTGTCATTTGAAGCATTTTTTGCAATTTAACCGATTTTTCAGTTACTTAAACAACATACTAAGAAATCGGTTTTGCATCGCTATACTGAAGCTCGTACACGTCTTTTTGAGGTGAGGAATGTTGGTGTGAGTGAACGTGAATGTTGGCAGAATTAAATTTCAGAGCTTTCCGACCAACGCGTGCCCCAAATTGCTCCCACAGCACCGTACAGCAAGACTTCATTTTGCGCGAGAATGTGTTAACTGGACTGCAGAGGAAGGAAGGGACGTCTTAATCTCAGACGAAAGCAGAATAGGTCTACGAGGTCCAGATGGACGTCAGCGTGTCTACCAGGCGAAAAAACGAAAGGTTTGCTCCATGCACGATAACCGAAACAGTGGGTTACCAAGGAGGGTCTATAATGGTTTGGGGAGGCATCAGTTATGAAGCTCGCACGGACCTTGTTGTGTTCGTTAGAGGCAGTGTGAACGCTCAGATATACGTGGAAAACGTGTTGCAAGACCATGTGATGCCTTTCTCACCAATTTTTGATGAATACTTTCGGTTAATGCATGACAACGCACTCTGCCATACCGCAAATTCTGTAACTAACTACCTAAATGAGGTCGGGATTCCAGTTTTGCCATGTCCATCTTGCGGTCCAGATCTCAAACCTATCGATCATCTTTAGGACAACCTTAAAAGACGTGTTCGAGCAAGAACACATATCCCTACCACTCTAGTAGAGCTTAAGACAGCTGCAGCAGAGGAGTTGTACAACATCCCTCAGTCGGATGTTCAGGACATCATTGATGGATTGTCAAACCGGCTCCACGAAGTAATTAGAGCCTGCGTCACAAACACCCATTATTAAAAATTAAGTTTTTCAATAATTTTACCACTTTTTTTTAACAACACAAGATAACATCTTTTTCAGTATTTTGTGTTTTTGTTTGTTGTTTGTGTTAATTCTTTAATAAACGCAGTTTTTTCTCAAAATTTTTGTTTTATTTTGTATTTTTCAAACTTTGCTTTCAACATTACTTACACCCAATGTGGTCTAAACTTTCTTTAAATTTACAGAAAAACGAAGTGGGCGGTTAAATGTGCCTGTGAGTGTATTTAAGGAAAAAGTTAACCTTTTGGGTTTCACTTAAGAAAACAAAAATCTCTATTTATCAATACAAATACAAACTTGTATAAAATGAGAAAATAAGCATTCTTTATTATTGTGAATGTGATAATGATAACCATTTATGCTCTTTTATTTGTTGATTTAATAATTTAATCTTAAATGGCAAACTACCTAAAACTCTGACTCAACTCCAAACATTTTGAATCCTAATTCAATAGGATTTCATTTTAACATTAACTCTTGTCATGAATGTCGTGAGATTTAGGTAAGAGATTAGATAAAGTTTTTCGTTGGTTTGAGTTCTTTGTAAATGGTGCTGATTGTTGCTTAAACTTAAACATTTTGTTTTGTAAACATTACCATTAACATGAAATTGATGATAAGTGAAAGGTTATAATCTCACACCTTTATAGAATTTACATAAACAAATATAAATTTTGGAAAAATTCTTAAATCTAAATTCTTTTTTTTTCTCTGTTTCTAGATTCCTCGCCTTCATTTTTTGAATTCAGCTTCCATAAACTAAATTCAAACAAAGCAAGGATCATGGCTTTTGATTTTGTTGGGTGAAAAGGCCGGAATTTATTTTTTTTTTATTTTGTAAATTTCTCTTGTAAATTTCTCTAAAATGGGGTTTACCGTTGATAAAATAAATCAATTTATTTTTGTTTTGGATCTGTCAAAAAGACAATTTCCCCTCTTTGTGCGTTCCATTGGCTAAAATAAATTGATTTATTTTTTGATTTTAAATCAAATTTGCAAATCTAAATTTTTCGGCAGATTTACCCCTCCTTGTACTAATACCAACATAAATCCAGCTGTCAGTTTGCACAAGTTTTTCGTTGATATTTCGGTTGTGAAAATTTTGTTGAAAATGTGGAAAATAATTGCTAATAAATAAATGGTAGCAGTTTAAAATGAACCGGCAACTTTATCAAGCTCATATTTCTCTTCTAAAAGAAGAGGGATGAAGATTTTTTTGAAATATTGGCATAGAAGCAATAATGCACAAATACAGTGATAAAAATAAATCAATTTGAAATTGTGTTCCATTCCCTACAAAATAAATCAATTTTTTTTTATTGAAATCTTAATTTACCAATGGAAAAGCCCATAAGAATAGCATCCGAAAAATTTCGTTTTTATTTGAATTGAATAATACTCGTTCATTTTTTATTGTTTTAATTTTTTTAGGCCTGGCCCATGAATTGAACAATTTTGGTAAATTTTTTCGAACTTACTTTTAGTAATCTTTTGCAATAAATTTTTTGATATAATATGGTGCATTATTATTGCCTTAAAGCGCTCTCGTTTGGTCGTCCGGAAGCATTCCGAATGTTTCTGAAAGTGTTCGTTTTTTCGCAAGATGACAGTTCTTCTCCCAAAAAGAAGAAAAAATCGATTATGGATTTAAAAAAAGCTCGCATACTGCTTAATACTTTAAATGCCAATATCGAAAAATGTAATTTTGTTTTTGATTTTGGAATAGCGATGGTACATTTGTGAGTAAATTCGACCTACTTTCTTTCTCTTATTTACCTACTAAATATCAATTTTGGAGCATCATTGTGCAATGTATATATAATATGAAATCTTACCATTTACTTTGGAAATACATAGGATCAAATTTTGTTTAAATAGTTTTCGCTATGTTAAAAAATAATCAAGAATAAAAACAGCCTTAATTTGAAATCTGCATTTGAGGTTGTGTATTCAATATTTTGACAGCTATTCCAGATCCGGCTTCGGTTCCGTCTCCGTCGGAATTCTGTTCAGGCAGTAAACACAACAGATCCTAATTGGTTATCCGTTGTACTCAAGGACGCCGGCTTTGGGCGAGATAGGTCGTGAGGGATGTACGTCGTTTCGCTTGAAAAAGAAATTACAAAAACAATGCCGTGGTAAGTCTGTTGTTAGTGTAAAGCGCTTAATACACGATACAACCCATCGTACCGATTTGAGTTCATATACGATATCGGTAGCAACTTCGCTCCATAGCATTCGACCGTGGATTTCGGTACAGCGGATACCATCGTGTATAGGTCGTGAGGGATGTACGTCGTTTCGCTTGAAAAAGAAACACGATACAATCATCAAATGCGATTACGATAATCGATACGATAATTGTATCGTATATTAAGCGCTTAAGTGGCATTTTGTTTCGTGGAGTCACTGATCTCTATAATACACTAGATAGTGGATTCCCTACAAAGTATAACAGTTTTTCTACTTCCAATTGAAGATGACAAGTACGTAGGCAACTCAACACTTTAGGTATGTTCAGTGAGGCAACTCAACACTTTAGGTATGTTCAGTGAGGCTGAGAAGGCCAGTTCAAGTTGCTGAGATCTCAAAAATTCTACTACAACCGAAGAAAGGCAAAAACCAAAGCGGAATTTCTAAGAAAAGAAAGCAAAAGAACCATCACTTGTTTGTAAATTTGATTTTTTGTAATTTAAAATAATTGTAAAAGTGAATTTAAAATATTTTAGTTGCAATTTTGTAAAAAAATTTGCATTCATTATGTTATACAGTTATACCGTTATACAAAAAAAATAGGCAACTCAACATTATAACAATTCTCAAACGGCATCAACTTTCTTGTATGGATGCGCTATCCAGTGTATTATAGAGATCAGTGCGTGGAGTGCCTTGGGAAATCGATAGGTCCCACTGATTTGAAAAAAAGCTTTCTCATACGGCCTGTACTGACAATCTTTGTTGGAAGAATCATACCTAGGTCATTTAAAAAAAAGGCATTTTCAACTTCACTATTTCTCAAACTTTCTTAAATTTCCTGTCCAAAAGTCATCTGTTTGCAATCATTATAGACATCATATTTGATCTTAAATTGCAGGTTACAGTAAAAATTCATCCTTTCATAAAGAATACTTAGTTTCTATTTCAGTAAGGTTAATCGTTTGTGACTCGTCCATTAGTTAACCTAGATATAAAAACAAATATCTATTTTTCTGAGAGAATTCATTTGCTTTATCTTCTTACATTTTCACTTTCGGAAGAAGGAAACTTTTAAGGTTTTTTTTCCGTCAGGTAAAGTAGGATGATTCTTTTGACATATAGTTGACATATTTTACCATGGTCTATATGATGCCACTTCATTGTTTAAGCTTTGTTTTCAATTTAATTGGTTTTTTAATCAAATTTTAATCAGTATAAAAGTGGCTTGATGTGCAAAAAAAATTTCATCCTTGGCAATAAGGACATACCTTGATTATAATCAATTTTAAGTTTCCGTTTAAAAAGGAGGAAGCCGCATTCCATTGTATTTTGAAAATAAAACCATCGGAAGAGCCTTTTTTTATAATCTTTAAAGCAAGTCCAATGAACCAAAAATTAGAAATGGCGTAAAATCTGACACCATCATCAGCCTTAGGAGACTCTACCCATTATCCATTTGTTCAAGAAAACCTATAGGAGTATAATATTAAGGAAGGTTGTGGGGGTTTCGAATTAGATTAAAGACAAACAAATTGTAGGTACCTATTTTAAGCGTGTATAAATATGAGGATTCAAGAAGCACTAAGTTACAAAAAAAAACCATATCCCTGATCTATATACCTTATTATGTAAGTACAAAGATATGTGTAGCTATAAATAAAGGACGACATTTTCCATTTTTTTAATCAAAATCGAATTAGGTTAACATTTGAAGCTGCGGGATGATATTTTTGCTTTAAAAAATCTTTTAACGGTTGCAAAAAAAGTTCTTAATAAAAACGCTTCAGGGATTCTTATGGAATTAAAACTTAAATCAACATATTTGCCCGGTCATATAATTTTGTTTTGGAGGGAGGACAAAAAAAAAAAAAAAAAAAATAATGAATTAAATAGGATTATTGCTTTCCAGATTAATATTTGCACAAAATTACTAGTGTGATGATTTAATATTATTAAATAATTAATATTTGAAACGATGATTTTGATTTTACATCTACAAAATATTATTTCAAATATTAAAATATAATACTAGCCGAACCGTGCTCGCGTTGCTTCGCCACCTTTTATTATACCTACTTATTTATATAAGTAGGTAAAAGTATATCAAATGCTCCATGAGAGTAACCGCAATTTCTACTATATTATTAACAAAAATTTTATATACATACTTCCATAATGCTTCCGTTACCAAATAAAGAATTTTATTTTCTCTCACTGAAACAGTTTCATGATGCCAACTTTACATTTCATTTTATAACTATTTTTCATTTTTTCCCTTGGACGGAAACACCCTTAGACGGACAACATTGTTGCGACCGTCACTGTTCGGCTAAGGGAGCTTGCACTGTATTTTATTCTTTATTCCACTCAGTTAAAATCAGTAATGTTTAACCATTTTCATAATCTTTAGCAGCTTTCAGTAAACTTTTTTTCATGCTGCTTTCTACTGAATGCCCTGCCCATTGCCATTTTCCTCTCAAAATATGTACATTTTTGTAACACATTTTTGTCGGTTCACTGCAAAAGAAGCAAAAAATAAACACACTGCGCACGGCAGCGGTGCCCATACTTAAAATATTAAGGTATGTATGTAACATTTTAGTTCGCTTAAGAAGAAGGAATAAAAAATGAGTGGATGAGCGAACAATTGAGTGGACAGAGAAACAGAAGCAAATACACAAAAGAAAATGCACAAAACACGGAACGATAATGAAATGAAACAAAGCAGCAACCCAGTAATTGCGATTGAATCGAATTCATAGATTCAAAAATACAAAAAGTTGATGAATTTATAACTTGTAAATAAATTTATTTCTCAGCTTAGAAGTACAGATAAGAAATGATTTAGAGCTTAAAATTTGCATAAAACTATTGACTTTATACAAAAAATCCCACCTCTGGAAAAATATTAAGCATAATTGAATATGTTGGTCAACTTCGACAAAAAAGTGTACGAAATTTATAAAGTTTATAATCTGTTTAAACAAATATATTTCACAAATAAAAAAATATATATTTACATGCTTCAAAGAATAAGAAAAATTATAAAATTTGTTTCAAATAAATCGGTTGAATACTTTCTGAGATAAACGCGCACAAACTAAATATTTGTTTCGTCTTTATATAATAGTATAGATATATAGATATAGATTAGCCTTAAATAAATTTTGTGGTACCATTTTCTAAAAAAGTAATTGACCGATTTCGATAAATTTTATATGGTTGGAAAGCCACACTTGCGGAGATGTGCAGAATATACTTGAGACACGCATTTACACACTGTGAGTCATTTTTGTTTTTGTACTGTCAAACACTGTGCATATTTAAAAAAAAATTAAATTAAAAAAAAAAATGTTTTTTTTCCTTCAATATAGTCCAGTAACCTTGTCGTCTCACAGGAGGGCGTGTATGCGTTAAATATGGTAGTTTTGATTTTTTGCTGAGTCGTTTATGATATTGTCCTCATGAAAAACCCAAGTTTTCGAACTCGAGCGCCGAACGCATCATGGCCAAAAATCGAAAAAACCGCGAAATTTTCGCGCTTTTTTCAGTTATTGGCAATTTTAACCCCAAAGGATTAGTTTTTCGACTATAGCTTTGCTCTTCGATTTCAAAGTAATAAAATTTTCTTCAATTTGAGCCCAGAACCATCTGTATAGACCCAACAGTTTCAAAAATACAGACATTCAAAATTTAGCTATAATAAATATATACCAACAATTGGTATAATTTTCAGTATAATAAAAAAATGGTTCTTGGCACAACATGCATAAAAATACTAGAGCGTATAAGTTGGGTCAAAAGAAGAAAAAAATTTTTTGAAGGGGGTAGTCTATATCCCCCCGTTTAAATGGGAGGGGCAATTTTTCAAAAAATTGACTTGAAATATTAAGGGACTCATAAAAATCCAACGAACATTTTTAGAATAAAATCCTTTACTTTTTGTCAAAGCCAGGAATCCATTCTTTAATTTCTTTTAAAATGAAGTTGTTTTAGTAAACAGTTTTTTCCCAATTTCACCTCAAACTCAAAAATTAGGAAAAAACATAGTTTTTTGGGTTTAACTATTTTTTTTTTAATTTTTAACGTTAATAAGTACCATTTTTATTTTAAATATTCAACGCTCTTATTAATTTTGAGTCAAATACTGAAAACTAAATGTTTAAATGTCTTCTTGTTTTGGAAATAACCAAAAATAACGAAATCTACTTCACTATTTTTTAATTACTTTAAATTGTAAAGCGTTCTTAAAGTACAAAAAATGCCAACATTTTGCGGTTTTTTTCGATTTTCGACCATATTGCGTTCGGCGCTCGAGTTCGAAAACTTGGGTTTTTCATAAACTACTCAGCAAAAAATCAGAACTACCATATCTAACGCATACGCTGATGTATAAGGTTACTGGACTAATATTTTCAACCAAATTGTTTGCGAAATTGAAAGTGTCGAATTTCGATATATAGGGTGACACTAGTTATAATAAATTTATATGTATGAAAGAATATTCTCAGAACCACTGAATACTTTGATTAATTTGGTTTGGTAAGGTCTCTGCACCAATTTTATTTGGCTTGCTATTGTATTTTATCAAATTGTTAACTAAAGCAAAACAGGAAATTCCCGATATTGGGGCTAAACAATGTACATACATACATACATACACGTATTATTGAATCAAAATAGCTTTCAACTGCCTTTAGTCGCCACAAAAAATGCCATTTCGTTTCGTCCCGGTGATCTCACTTGGACTCATCAGGTTGATTATAGTGAGGGCCTAGTTAATACGAAATTTCTGTTATTTTGAGCTTATCTTACATAGATTTCATAATGAATATCTAGTGTGAACATCCAATAAGATTCGAATTCCTAATCATTAAATCTGGAAGTTTAATTTTTTTTGTTTAGAATATATTGACTAGCTGACCTGACAGTAGATGTTGTCCTTTGCTATAAACATGCAATTGGAACTCGAATAAATAATAATTAAAAAAAAAGAAAGAGAGGTGAAAAAATCCTCTTAATTAATCTTTGCTTTTTTTATTAATATTACAGACTCTTTAAAATAGTTACAAAAGAGAACAAAACACACATTAGCCCAGTTACTGTGGCGTATACGTACTTTTTTATAAGCAAATTAGTTATTTTTGAAAATCTGTTCATCAAAGCTTTACAGTTCATTTTGAATAGCTAACCCCTCTTAAATCAAAATGAGTCTTTATGTGAGTGATTTAAGAAAAATTAAAATTGATTGCGAATCTTATCCCACTAAAATTTTACTTCCTTCGGCACAAATATTTTTTTGTCTTCTGTGATCATTGTGGAGTGGTGTGAAGTTTAGTGAGATGGTGTTAGCCATCATGTAAATTCAGCATGATCTCCTCGTCAAATTCGTGGCCCAAATTTGATTAAGTTTTTCTTACTACCACAAATACCTACATGAAACTATAGATATGTTTTACTGCCTGAAATTCTATCGGAAACAAATACATAAGTTATTTCTTTTTGAAAGATAAAATTTGTATGTAATTCCTTAAAGGAAATATTGATTTTTGAACCTTTTAACCTAACTGTACCTTGGCCTGTCATATAATTTTCTCTAAAAACCAGTTCTAGCCACATAAAAAATTAAATATCAAAGACTCAAAGAAACAAATACATAACAGAATTGTATAATTAAGATTGTCGAACTTCGGAATTCTTCATTTATTTTATTTTCAACATTAATCTTATGAATAAAACATTTATAAATAGTGACAAAATATAAACGGAAAATAACTAAAACCCTACTCAAATGCATCCTTAACCCTGACATCAACTGTTATTCGTTAATAAAAAACATGTCTGACATGATTCAAAGTCTTAAAAATTCTTAGAATTTAACAATACTCTGACAGCTTTGCCTTACTTACTTCAACCAACTTAAGATGAGGATCTTATGGTTTGGAAGTTATATTATGTACCTAAGTACGAGTATCTTCTCAGACATAATATAACACGAGACATTTTCTTCTGTTTTTTTTTGAAGAAAGTGGGAATGCGAGGGCATCATTGAATGTGCAATAATAAAGAATCATTTTCCATTTGAACAATTCTCACATTTTAAGAGTTCAACAAAACAGAATTAAATGTCATTTTTCAGTGGAAAAATACTCGTCAGACGTTGTTATTAATTCAATATTTTATACCTCCTAAATAATATAATAGACATGTATTTATTTTTTTTTTGTACAATTTTAATACATATGTAGGGCATAAGCAGCTTAAAGAAAAAAATTCAATCAGTCATTTAAAACGTAGCTTCCATCCTTCCTGTCATCATAAATTCTATCTCCATCTTAATTTCGTAAGCTCTGAAGCTCTCAATAATGTCACGCAATACAAATTTACCATGGTTTTTAAATCAAAGACAAACAATAAAAAAGAGAGAGAGAGGAAACATTAAAAACATCTGGTTTTAGTCTTCTTTCAATTTTCAAACATCGCATGTAACAAAATAGTAAACTCGTGCAAAGATTATAGAATGACCAAAAAAAAAAATAAAGATAAATCTTTTGAATTGCAACTTTACAAGCGATGTGGAATAATTCCATCCTTCTTGGTTCACTTGTTTTCGAACTCAATGTCTTCGTTATTATTAGCAATAAAATTGAAGGAAAATCCTTATTGCTTGTTTATTTTTTGCGCACGTACATATACCTAAAACCACGAACTTTCAATATATTTAATTTTAATGCTGACATTTTCAATAAGAAAACGAACAGACAATAACAATAATTCTATTCACCATTCGCCTGGTGAATTGAAAATAAAATCGAAGATTTGTGCATTGTTTCTGAATAAAATTTATATCGTATTTATTTTATTCTTTATAAACCTCAAGGTATTGTATTTTGTTGAAAAAAAATTTCTTCAAGTTGCTTTCGCAGTGCAAAAAAAAAAAACACTTGTACATAAGTAAAAAAAAACAACCTTTAAAGTTAGAGTTGATTTTTGGAAGTAAAGCCGATTGTCAGATTTTACATTATTGTCAGATCTGTCAATGGTCTGACAATTAGCTGACAATTGACAAATTTCTTACAATGTAAAATTGTCCTTTCACACGGTTGGCAGTGTTCGACAGTATACAAAAACAAAAATGACCCACAGTGTGTAAATGCGTATCCCAAGTATATTCCGCACATCTTTCGAACCATATAAAATTTATCGAAATCGGTCAAATACTTTTTGAGAAAATGGTACCACAAAATTTATTTAAGTCTATTTATATGTATATAGATTTCATCAAGAAGAGGATTTTTCAAAGTGATTTGAAACAATTTAACTAGAACTGGACATCGATGGCGACGGACGACTTTACACACTACGAAGGAGAAATATGCCAGAGGTCGTCAAGACGCGTTACGAAGAACCAAAGTCCATATTCTCTATCGATTTATTAAAAAAAAAAAAAAAAATTAAATAGTTTATTTTTTGAAAGACTTGCAAGAATGAGAAGATCTTGCAATAATTGAACTATATTGTTTAGAACAACAAAATAAACCTTTGCGTGCAAAAAATTCAACAGGCTTTCTCCAGAGAGCTCGGCTGATTTAGAAAGTGACCTTGAGGAGACTATGTTAGATCTGAGCGAGTTGGCGGCAGGCTGCCTGTTGTTACCAATTATTGCTTGAGCTGGTTTTTTTTTCCAGGTAGTGTCCCTGTCCACCCTCGTTTTGGCATTCTTCAAATTTATTTGATTGCTCGTATAATTTCTTGGCCATTTTGAAGATCAATTTTTCGTAACTTGTTGGAATTTGCTGTTCACTTTATTTCCATCGTATTTAAACTTCATTTGAGTGGATATCTTTCAATGGTTTTATTTATTCCAGCAGAAGGAATTTAATATAAAAGTGAGTCCAGTTGATTTATAGATTTTTTTATTCAGTTGTGGAAAACTACAAATTTCCTACAAAAAAGATTTTTTATTTATCTCTCAACTCGGCTCGAACTGTTTGACATTTCGAACAATGAAGAAGTTGTCAGCAATTGTAAGATGTTTTCAATGAAAACAATAACCAATGAGTCTGACAATGACACAGATTGTGGGTTCAGACGGTTGTAAAATACCTGACAGTTTTTTGTCAGATTGTCATCTGACAATTACCTGACAATGACGTTTCTGACAATACTGTCAGACAATATTGTATGTTCAGACGATTGTAAGACATTTAGGACAGTATTTTCACGGACAGATCTGATAATATTGTAAGATCTGGCAATCGTCTGTACTTAGCTTAATACTTTATTCATTATACGAGGTGATATTTGTTAGTACGGACTAATAATAGATAACGCGTGATCGTGTCAAACGATGCGATGATGTAAAAGGTGATTTTTTCTACGATAAACATTTCAAAAGTTTTTCGCATAACTGAAAAAAGTCCGAAAGTTTTGAAGTTTTTCGAACAACACGCAGTTAGCACATCGAGCCCTTTCAGCCAAATTATCGCAATCGACAAAAATAAAAAGTATCGTAAGCGACATTTTGTTTTTTTGTTTGCTCAGCAACAAAACTAATCACAGGCCAAAATTCAGCATTGAACATTATTAACATTACTGTTATTGACAGATGACAAAAGGTCCGATTGCTTTTGGTGCACAGGAAAAAATGAAATAATTAACTTTATGTTAGAGTATAAAAATGTCGCTTACGATAATTTGGCGGAAAGGGAACGACATGTATTTCGAAGATTCGAAGCTGCACACTTAATTTTACATTTTTTGTCCTAACAACTTCCCAAAACATCAGTGCAGTATGGTGTAATTTTGTTTGCGACCTAAGGCGGATTTTCAGCTACGGTGATTGGCCTAATTATAAAATAATAATGAATTATAAAACAATAATAGTGACATTTTTTTAACTCAACATTATACGACATTCAAATAAAAAAAAAAAGAAAAAGAAAACTTTTCATACCTTAATAAGTGAGGTGAGATATACGTCCATTAATATAATAACTGGAATTATGTTTATGAAGTCCTTGGGGTAATTTAATGGCATGGAATAAGGTTGGGTGTGTCTTTTTCATTAAACCTTTATTTAAGTAATGGGTTTTAGTTTTATGAGATAAGTTACTAATTTTTATGTGAAGATTGTATTCAATTAATAAAAAGATAAATTATTAAATTACTTACATTATTTCTTTAAAAATCAAAACATTTTTGTAATAATAATAATAATTTATTAATAGTTGAATTTAATAAGTAATTATTTTTACTTTGTTAGAAAACGGAATCATTGTTCCCTCAGCAATTTTTTTTTACTGTACGTGTCTTAATCGTACACTTTTCATTAACTGCCTGAACAGAATAGAATGGCCACGTTCATCACCACGTTTTTGACAGATCTAAAAATTCAATTCTGAAAAACGCAACACTGAACGCACAAAAAAGTCTGAAATTATTTATTCTGTTTTTATTATTTTTTGCACTTTAAAATCAAAATCCGAAAAGCAATACGAGACCCAGACGATCAGACCACACACCAAAAAAAAAAACTGGATCAAGAACTGTTTTTTTTTGTTGCTTTTAGCTGTCATCTGAATTTTCAGATAGAATTTTTTCATCTGAAAATTCAGAAAAAAACGTAAGAAACGTAACTAAATGTCAATCGACGTCAACTGAATTTTTATGACTGCTGACCAATCAGAAGCTCTAAAAATAACAGTTCAGAACTGTCAAATATGCTGTTGAACGCGGCCAATGACGGAACTGGAGCCGAAGACGAAACTGGAAGAGCTGTCAAAAAGTTGGTTAACTCTTCCGTTTGCGTCTGCAGCTCCGTATGCGGCTACGTTCCATTGTGTTTGTTCGCAACATAAAGGGGCTAATAGAAGCATTAGCTTACATGAACAATATTCAGAGCATGGCAGCACAAGTACCTCTTTAGTATATGTAAACGTAAATGTTTCTCCCAAAAAGCAGAGGCAGTGGCGCTAGACCAAAATGAGGTGTGTGAAAGAAGACCAAATTCGCAGGGCCCCTGGCGAAGCGTGGGGTTTTTTTTCAGCCGATCAAAACATTTTGGGAAGAGCGTTATTTTCTTTGAATTTTTGTAGTTTTAATGCCATTTTTTTGTCGTTCTACAATTTAAGTTGTTTTTAAATGGATGATTTAATAAGTCCACCCCCTTCCCCCCTCCAAAACTCTCTAAATAAGTTGAAAAAAAAAATCATCCAGAAACCACCTTACCCTATTTTAATTTTAACACGTGCCGTCCGGGCCTGTACTTTTTTTCGATGTAAATTACATGAAAAATTAATTTTTTTGTAATCAGACCGCCATATTAGTTCCGCCATTTTATTTTTTTTTTATTGTATAACTGTGTCTTCATTGTACAAATTTAGATTCTTTTCGGTTGGTGAAAAAGTTTTGAGTTTGAAAAACTACTAAGTTTGAAGAACTATATCTGTTTCCAAAATTACAGTTTTTTAATTTGTTTTTAGAAAAAAAATAAAGGCTCTGCCGTTTTTAATTATTATTTTTTTTCAGTAACGCCTCACAGATTTTTGTAAAAAAATAAATCAATCAATGGGGTCTCGGGTTTTTGGATACCCCCTTCACCCCTATCCTTCCGAGGCAGACGTTTTAGGGCGGTATTCACCGAGCGCTCACAACTTATGAGGCTCATAAACCTATTCACCAAGCAATAATAGTAAATATTAATGAGCGCTCATAAGACTTATGAGTGGTCCCGACCACTCTCATTCAAATAATTTTCAAGTTATGAGCTTCATAAACTTATGAGCAGTTTATGAGCGCTCGGTGAATACCGCCCTTAATATTGGCTTACTATGTTTTTCAGCTCATTTTAAGGTATATTGTTTTATTACCAGTCCACAGAGATTTGGACAATAAGTACGTCTAGTTGGGGTTTGTAGGTTATTACCGATATTTTCTAAGGAAATGTCGAAACATTGAAATTGCTTATAGACAAGGCCCTCACTACTCAACTAATAAATGCAAGTGGACAAAGTTAGTCCACACAAATTAATAGGTATGAATTTGGTTTGAATTCAGGATGGCGGCCAAAGTTAAAGAGGAAGGTAATCGAGAATTTCTATATATACCCTTTATGCCCCTCCCTAACGATTTAAAAAAAATACCCTGTCCTTTTGCTTTTATTTAAAAAAAATGTTATCTATCTCACTTAAGTTCAAAATAGAAATAAAAAAACGATCGTAATTGTATTTTGCGAATTAATTGGAAAAATATCAATCCGAGGAACAAAACTGTCAATACCAAAGTTGTAGATAATTAAATTTTGAACAACTTTTGTTAAGTGCATTTTCAGTCAAAACGAGTTATTCAACGAAAACCAATTTTTCGTAAAATCAAGATGGCGGCCAACTCTATGAGCTAGGCGGTCGAAAACTTAAATGTAGACTCCTAATTAGCCCCCCTACCAATTAAAAAACCCCTATTCTACTTTTTTGTATTTCAAATGACATTCTCAACTATAATTTATCCAATTATTCTTGTCAGTACAGGGAAGATAGGACGTTTGCATCTCAGTTTGGTTGCAGCATACTGCATAAGTCTATCGCATGTAAAAGCTCTTATCGCGATGCCGCAGTTTGCATAATAAATCATTTTAGGAACCACTGTCCGCAGGGACGCGGACGAAAAGCCAAATTTTGTGGCCTAAATGCCGTTAAAAGCTATTTTGATTCAATTATTGCTCTCTTTGGTAACGTGAATTGTCTTGCAGAATTTCACAAATTTTCACTTTTTTCTGTCAAAACCTATAGAAAAATAAAAACCCAAGTGTGGGAAACTTTGTGAAAATTTCACGTAACCAAACAGGCATAATATAATTCAAGAAGTCCAATTAAATAGTTCTTAAATCTTCTAATTGGCTGATTATTATCTAAAAAAAATTCTTCGTATATATTGGTATGCAAGAGTGAGAGAGAGCACATGTCCCCTCTAACCCCCCTTATAAGTGCCTATATCAGTTGTAACTATCGGAAAAAAACTGTATAAAAATGAACAAAACCTGCAACAACAACAAACACAAAATAAATTTAAGACTTAAATTCCTTATTCGAATTTCAGCTAAACTCCTTGACAACATAATTTAATCTAAAGATAGCCACATTCCATGAAAACCATATTTTATAGCATATAATTCAAAAATAGGCACATTTTATCTTACACTTTCCTTTTCCGCTTACAATTTATTTCAATAATAAATGTGTCTCCCTCGTCGACAATAGAACTGTCAAGTTTGCCACTTTGTGAATTTTTAATTACTTCATTCACATATTTGCAGCTGGTCTTTTCTCCATAGAGGAAATAGAGGAGGGTATAAACTAATAAAGTCCAATAAAGAGGACCCTCCATAAGGACTCTACAAAATATGGGCAAACGAAAGCTGTCCAGTGTACAGTGTACATTGTATACAAAACCATTTGTTTGTTTCTTTCTTCTCAATTTATTCAGCATAAAAGCACACACAAATATGTTATATGCCATGCCATCATCATCATCGTCATCATCATAGTTCTGTACCTACAATAATAAATCATAACCATATTTCTGCAAGGATCCATTCCTATCCCTCTGCCATATGTATCCCTCATTCAAAGCAATGAAATTGCTGCATGCATTACCACTGCTGCTGTCCACACTTATTTATTCTTTTTCCAGAAGCGTTTTATTTTACTTTCTTCCTATTTTTGTTTTTATTTTTTTTTTTTTTATTTTATTTTGGTTTTTATTTTTTTTTCTGTTTTGCAGAACACAGTCACTATTCTTGCTTCCTTGTCATTGTCATGTGTCCACTCTACACTATGCTCTCCATTCACCGCAAATAAGCAATTCCAAATGAAATTTATATTTCCTGTCATTGTCGACTCCTTCGTCGTCGGTCGTCCCAACTCCCCAAACACCCAAGTTCAGCCAGTAGAACTTTTTGAGTAGGGACCAAAAGGATATCCTGCGTTCTTCAAAGGAGTCAAGAGCCCACAATGGGGCGCCAATAGTGGTGCCATTAGACAAGAAAAAGGATACCAGTTTAAAAAGAGTACTTTTGTGCAATTGTGTCTTATGCTGACGCAGAATAATATGCAACACCCCGCAACACCAAAAGGGCGAATGTAATTTTGTCGAATAATTGTAAATAGATATACGGCTGTATAATTATTGTTTTGCCAGCATGCGATGATGATGGCCAAGGAGGATTCGATTCCATTCCAGCTGTGTCTTGGATCTAATGTGTTTCCTGCAATGCAGTGTCATCAAGTGCTTAATTCCATATAATATATGAAAGTGGATGTGTGCGTTTGGGCGACACACCCTATGGCATCAATTAAAAGGTTGAAAGTTTTCAATTAGTGGCAACGGATCAAGTGAATTGAAACAAGGATATTTCTAAAAACAAAACTGTCCTACTATATACATAGTTGGAGCGGGTGTGGGTGGTAAGACAACGACGACGACAAGGACGATAATTTATAATAAGAATACCAAACAAAGGACTTAACCACAATGAATGAAGATGAAGAAGAGGAAATGGTTTGCCTTCGGTGAGTACCTACGTATAAAAGTTTAAATGTTGTGTGTTGTTTTTCAGTTAAGGACGAAGATAATTTGAATTAATTCAAAATATTTAGCTAAATAGTATATAGGGTGATTCATCTAAAGCTGTGACAAAAAGCTAGATTGAGTAGGTTGAGCCGAGACAAAAAAAATCGTATTGGAGGGGGGTCTTTTACCCCCGTTTAGGCAGGAGGGGCAATTTTCAAAAAAAAAATCGACTTGAAATAGAAAAAAAAAATTATTAAAAAACAACGGCAACACTGTAAATTTTTTTAGGGCCAGGAAATCGTTCTTTTATTTTGTTTTGAATTCAAATTAATTGAGAAACTGTTTTTGAAAAATTAACTTTCAAGCTCAGCTCAAAATTTTGAAAAAAAGAAAATATTACTTAATAACATGAAATTTTGAAAAAGAAATTAGTTTAAATACAATTTTTTGATTTTTTTTTCAAAAATTTAATTTTTAAAAAACTGTTGACTAAAAGAACCTTCTAAAAAAAGAAAGTAAAAGAAGATGTATTTAGCTTAACAAAAATGTATACCATGCCATTATAATAGAGACCGTTGATTTTTAATAATTTTTTTTCTGTCTTTAGTCATTTTTTTACAAAATTTCCCCTCCCGTTTATTTTTAATTTTCTCAAAAACGAAAAGACACTAGAGCATTTTCTTTTCAGTATTTTTAATTGGGAATTGATAGGAGCATTGAATATTTAAAACAAAAAACTATTACTTAATTACGTAAAATTTTGAAAAAAATAGTTTAAATACAATTTTTTTCATTATTTTTTTTCCAAATTTTGAGTTTGAAAATTAATTTTTCAAAAACTGTTCTCTCTAGTAACTCTGAATTAAAACAAAATAAAAGAATAGATTTCTGACTTAAAAAAAAAAAAATTATAGCACGACATTATAAGTGTTGCCGTTGTTTTTTAATAATTTTATTTCTATTTAAAGTCGATTTTTTAGAAAATATCCCCTCCTGCCTAAACGGGGGGAAATAGACCCCCCTCCAATACATTTTTTTTCTTGTCCGACTTCACCTACATGCCCTAGCTTTTTGTCACACCTAAGGTAAATCACCCTGTATATTGTCATGTGTATCCTTTGATATTATTAGCAGCTGCCTGCTGCTGTGTATCAATATTTATATTTTACCACAATCTGTTTGGGGCTGAAACGCTTGAATCGTTATGAAATAAATACATGACTTGCGGATACCTACTATTTAATTGCGGTTTGGTTTCTCTTTTTGTATCTAACGTTCTTCACCCAAAAGCTATAATAAAATTATATAAATATGTATGTTCAACAGGGTCACATTTAATTTAAATATTAATGCTAACTGAGCATTGTCTTGAAAATATAATTTAATAGATGATTGCAATCAATTCTGACACTTTAAAGCGCGAAACAGATTGAAACAGCACAGCAACAGCACCGTCAACAGCAACAGCGGCCTCCATTAATTTAGAACCAACGTATTTCAATTGTGCAACACAGATAAGAACAGCAACAGCAACGTCAACGGCGCTGTTAGGCCTAAGTCCTAAATTTGCTGTTGCTGGTGTGGTACCACGAAGAAAATGATTTGATTTGAAACGTCAAACAGATACAAAATGTAAGTGCTGTTGCTGGTGGCAATTTGTTTGATAAATTTTTGCTGGCCAGCGTGCTGTTTGCTGTTGACGGTGCTGGTGCTGTTGCTGGTTTAATCTGTTTCACGCATAAGAATTAAACACGATGCGGTTGATCAGAAATTAGTTTGTCAAATTTATTTATATACAAAATTAATTAATTAATTTGGGGTGCGACAGCTCATGGAGAACCATCAGGGACGATTTGTATTAATTTTACTTTATTTTTTTTTTTTTTTGCATATCATTTTTGATAGAACTTTGTACTAAAGTTGGTAGAATTTGTCAGTTTCAGGAAGTAAACGGAATGTCATCATTTTTCCCTTACTAATTTCTGTCAATTTTCTTTATAGCTGTGTAGTCCAAAGTTAATCTTCCAAATTCATAGCAATAAACTAAGTCAATACAATAATACGAAAATAAATCGTAAAATATAAGGTTTGATTAAACTTCATAATTAGTCCAGTCAAATTAGATCAATTTTCGACAAAATAAAAAAATTAATCGGTAAGGATCTGATTTTTTTGTTGCATTTGATAGTGTGCATAATGGTGTGTTAGGCTCGCGGTAATGCTGTCAGACTGATGGAATCATGTTTGGACAAATAATAATGATAAATGCACAAAATTTGAAGCGGTTAAAAAAAACTTTAACTTCGTTTATTACTTGCGATATATGTATAATGTACATGTACATTCGAACTCGAGATAACAAATCAAACTTGACATTACGATGATAGAGAACACGAAAAAAGTAGGTCCCGAAATTCCTTCGGTCTGCCTGTATGTCTGTATGCCTGTGTGTCTGTATGTCTGTCCACGGCCTGCAGCCAAAACCATCAATAAAGCGATTTTCTTCAAACTTGGAGCATAAGACTTTTGAGTGATTCCCTAGTGGGAAAATCGATTTTTTTTGTAGCTCAAAAAATAACCGTACTTGCCACACAACCGTTTTAAAAAAAAGTTATTAAGGTATCTCAAAAACGGATTTTTGTGTGTACTAGTGGTGGTATGGTCTACATACCAAATTACCAAAAACCGTTATTAACAGTACATGTATAGGTAATAGAACCGTTTTTTTTTTTTTTTATTTTCGACTTTCTCGTTAACCGCTCAACACATCTTGATAAAAACTTTTACTCTGAAGGTCCTATCAAGTTTGAATAATATGGCATACAAAAATTTTCAAAAAAATATTTTTTGGATTTTTTAAAAAAAAGTTCAAAATTGTTTTTTGAAAAATCATTTTTTTGTAAACGGGTTGATGAGTTTTTTTTGAAACTATGGTTTTAGGTGTATATTATTATATTCTTAAAAATGGAATACCAAGTTTTGTTTCTAAAAGATTTCAAGAAATTGTATATATAAAAAATTATTTTTTAAGATAACCGCTCCGACGATTTAACATTTTAAGTACTTTGTTTTATCAATTTAAAGAACGTTTTTTATGCTTAAATGGATAAATACATATATATTATTTGTTATATGTTTTATATTACACTCAATCTTTAAAATTCGAAGAAACTTTTACTAGAAGAGCAAGTTCGTGCGACCCAGTCGTGCATTTTTTTTTTTTTTGCATTATGAAAGTGAATTATGGTAGTCTCAGGGCCGCTATATCACTAAAAGGTTGATCGCATATAGTTTGCATGCACTGGTACAAATGTCATGCTCACAAAATTTGGAGCGGTATAAAACACTTTGAGCAAAACGTTCACCCGCGCGCTCGGTCCAAGCATACAGAAACAAAAAAGGCAACTCGAAGGCAAAAATATTTAAAAAAAACAATGGTTTTGACAGTTTACAGTAATTTTTTTTATATTACAAACTTTCAGATCCAGAACTGATTTCGCTATTAAAACATTACATACACACATTGAAATATCTGAATACATATACATGAATTTGTTTATAATTTTTTAGTTTTTATAAAATTTAATTAAACAGGTATAAACTTCAATGCAATTTTGCAATTGTTTGCAGTATGTATAGCCAATATATACGGATTTTTTGTTGAATAATCCGAATACCCCCTTGCAATAAAGTATTCGGATTAGCGGGACAATACCTACTGTATGCTTTTTTGTATAGGAAATTTAGTATACTTTATTTTTTAATTAAATTATCATAGTTGCTGAGATATAGGCAAAACACTGAAAAAGAGTACTTTTTTCCAAGATGGCGGCTCGAGAGCAACAGATTTTGACGGGGACTTTTAGTATGTGTTATGGGAAGCCCGAATAAACATAAACCAAAATTAAGATCTTTACCGATTAATGTTCTAATTTTTTCTTAATTCATTTAATAAACTAAATTCACCATTATAAACTAAAATTGTTTTCGAAAACTTGCCAAAAACCATTGAAAAGTACTAAAATCACTGCATTATAGATAGTGGTTTATTTTTTCACTGATTTCATGACATGGGTAGGGTATGTACTAGATTTTTCTATTAGCTCCATAAAAATCCTATTTAATATTCAATCACATGTTATATTTTATATAAAATTTGAACTAAACCAAAATTGGATAAATCTTTAGTTGGAGTAATTCACTTTCAATACATACGTGAAATACCTATTGAATATTGTTTATCAAAGATTTTTCATAAAAATCTCATAAAATATAGTCGATAAAAAATTTTCCATATCCTTGCATCATAAAATATCGGAACTAGTCATACATATACATACATACACGTACAGAATATATTTAGTGCTTTTTCTCTGACTCATACTCCATTTTTCTATCAATGCAATTTCAAAATTTATATTCAGTTTATTGGAATGTTCAGCTCAATAAATCTTCTCAAACCAAATGGTTCCTACGAAACAACTTTGAAATGTTTTTTTTTTTGTTCTTTCTTTTTTCTAAGATCAAAATAAAAATGTAATTTCAAAAAGGATATGCTTAGGAATTTTTTGTTTGTGTTATGGCGTTAAATGTACTACACCCGATTGACTATACTTCCTTTTTGAAGCGCATGGTTGAAGATGTTGATGGAAATTTTCAACATACGGCTCAATAATAAGATGGAAAAAAGAAAGAATGTAAATTTTCATATTTCCATCAAAGGACTATACATATCTATGTATCTATGTATGTGTGTTGTAAAAATGAAAATATTCTATTTTTTTAGTTACAAGTGTGACCAGCATTTTTGAAATAAATACGTTTAGTTTTTTTTTTTTTTTTTTTTAATGTGCATGTACAATGTACATAAATATATATGACAGGAAAAAAACAAACTTTGTAAAAGGTAAATATCTGTATTTAAAAAAAACTAGTTGTCTAATTTTTGGTGCTTTTTCCTGCTTCAGGGCAGGCTGAGATAAACTCGCCGATGTGGGCTGAAGGCGATTTTAGTATTTTTCAGTGACATTATTCACTAAAAGTACTCAATATATTGTGACATTAAACAAAACAAAACAACTTAAAACTTCACGACTTATATATCCATATCTAATCAAGACATAAAATTGTAGAACCATTGGGAACAAGAATACTTTGCGAACATAGCAACAAAAGTGTACATAAAAGTAGATAAGCCATACCTAACTACATCTACATTCACGACTTTTTGCAATAAAGTGGCAAAAAGAAGAAAAGTGAAAAACGAAGACATACTTATTTGTCAAAATTATCTGATATGATTATGACATATCAAACACTAATTTCATGCGTTTTTAATTCCACACAGCCTACCAGGAATCTCTAGCGCAAGTTTTTGTGTTTCACTTTTGCACTTTTAAGGCTTAACTACATTCAAGACTTTTTGCAAAAAGTGGAAAAGTGAAAAACAAGAATGCGCTGGTGCTCCCATAGGCATGTTCCATGAAAATGAGATCTCTGAAACTTCACTCAATCAAATAGTGAGCAAACGAAATTTTGTTCCTCAGTACATATTTTGACAAAAAAACTTTTTGCTAACGAATTCTGTTCATGTTACTCATATTGCTTTTGCGTCCAGCTCTTTGATAATTTTGTAATAAACTTGCTCACCCGGCGAACTTCGTTCCACCTATAATTGATTAAATTATTAATGTTCTTTTCGAAAGTTGAGCAATCTTCAATTGTTATCACGACTTTCCGACTTTTCCGGCCTAATTTTCCAATTTTTATCTCCGTAGTGTGTTTATCTGGTTCAATACAAATCCAACAAAAAAATCTCTCTCCAATTTGGATGATGTTCAGCCGAGTTATTTGCGTACGAACATAAAACTACTTCAGAAAGTTATAAATTTCACGATTTTCTGACTTTCTGACTTTGTAGGTCGAATTTTATATTTTCCGTTCGATTTTTTTCAATTTTCGGCTCAGTTGTGTGTTAATCTGGTTTGATACAAACCCAACAAAAAAAAAATCCCCATGCTAGTGAAATTATGTTTAGCCGAGTTATGCGCGTACGAACACAAAAAGTTATTAATTTTTATTTATAAGGTATTTTGACGTAAAAAAAAAACAACAGCTGCTTCAAGATGGCGCTGCCACAGACGAAATTCAAAAATCTAATGATGCAATAATTAGGTCTGTTGAAAGTTAATGGGTTAAGGTAGAAAAATAAAATTTGACTTTTTTAAGAGCACTTAATAGTATCTTTAAGCCTCTGTTTAAATTTCTTAAAAAAAAGGTCAAATCAAAAAAATCAAGAATTGCATGGTTGCATTCAATTTCAAGGTCAAATCAAAGAGCACTTTAATTAATATTTCGGCACTTAATTAGCACCTTAATAGGTCCTTATTACTGCCTGCATCATTAGATTCTTGAATTTCTTCTGTGGCGGCGCCATCTTGACGCACCTAAAAACAACATGTAAACAGTTTAGCGCCGACTTAATTTTTTCCGTCATATTTCCGACCCAGTTTTTCTTTTGTTCAATAGAGCACTTTCAATTTCTAGCTTGATTTGCTATAATTTAGGTCCAATTTCATAGTGTATTTCTACCGTGAAACTGGTGCATTTATTTACCTACATATATAAAAAAAAAGAAATTAATTTGGTGGCACAACATATCATAAAGAACTAGGGCCTATAGTGATTTATAACTCTCAACCATTCCTGTGTGCGTGTCTGCAGGAATCGAGGGGATCTACAATTTATTGCCGAATCCGAACTGCTAATGTGAGCGGAACTTTTCTATGACAGAAGATACTCTTTTTTCAGTTCCTCACAAGAGGCAGTAGCCGTTATTTTTCATTACAATTAGGTGGACGAGGCTGGGATTCGAACCTAGACTTACGTACTTAATTTATTAACTTACCATTGGAAGTTATCGTAATCGGTCCGATTTGTGAAATTGAAAATTTTTACATTTCTCGATGTTTCGAGGTCCCTATAGAGTTGGATTACATTGATTTTAGAGAGATGTCTGTGTACGTACGTTCGAAAGCTTTTTTTCGCCTACGATATCTCGAGAACGCATATAGAGATATCGACTACAAATAAATTTTGTTTTACAGATAAAAAGGTCAAAACGTGCAGAATGGATTTTCAGAAAAATTCAACTAGCGATTTTTTATTACAGTAATTTTTAAAATAGTTGTAAAATGGCTTGTTTCTCGAATATCTCTAGAACAAATAATGCTATCGACTTCGGCTTCATTTTATTCTATATGCATAATGACGTTGTGAAAAATTGGTAATACTTAGAAAAAAATCAACCAGCAGTTTTTTTTTTAAATTAAAAAAAAAATATTAAAAATTGTTTAGAAATATTGAATATCTTGAGAACAAACAAAGATAATAACTTCGGGTTAATTTTATTTAATACACAAAGTTATAGTTGATAATCGGTAGAGTTTGTAAATAACTTAAATTAAAAAAGCTGCTAAAAATTGTTAAAAAAACGTTTTTCGGCTCAAATATCTCAAGAACAACCAATGATATCAACTTCTGGATAATTTTAGTCAACACACCAATACCATAATTAATAATTGATAAGGTTTGTAAAAAAATTCAATTGACAGTTTTTTTTTCTAGGCCAAAAATCCTGTAAAAGAAACTACTAAAAATTGTTGAAATTTTTCGTGTCGCATATATTTAGAGCAGTTAGTTCAAATTTTCTTCTTTTGATTGCACAACTGATAAGTTTTTCGAAGATTTTTAATTGGTAATTTTCTTATAACAAATAACATCGGGTGTCGAGTTTCAGTAAGTTCAGTGTGGGTCAAATCCAGCCTCTTTTTTAATTTATATATTTAACCAAATATCATGTAAAAAGGCTGCTACTTAAATATGTATACTGTTTTTTTTTTATCCATTAAAGATTCAGCAAGTGTTTAAATTTGCTAAGGTTTATCCATAACAGTTTTTTTTTTTTTTTTTTAAACAAATAACTGTTGGTGGTACCCAGAAAATAAAATCAATAACATAAAATAAATTTAGAAAACCTACTTAATCTTTGATACAATGAAAATTTTCTTTAACACATGAAATAACCGAGGCACGATCACCATAATCATCTTAACATGTTTCATCTTCTCGCAAAACGAGAAGTTTTATTTCTATTGAAACCAAACCAAACTAACTTATAAATATTCATCGGGTTATTGATCCTGATGTAAATGTTCGCATATGTGAACTTATGCAGACCGTCCTTTAGTCCTTTTTTATGAGAAAAAAAAAACCTAAACCTATACATAAAATGCACATAAAGTGTATTTACTATCAGAACCGCTATCATTTAATTTTGAAACTAAAATAATCCCTTTTTTCTGATGACTGGACAGAAAAACTGAATGAACAGCATGAACTCTTCAATCATTTTGCCCTGCTGCGAGGTTAGAGCAGCCCAGAATATCCGAAGAAGCCATGGAACGGAAAATGTATTTAAGTAGATTCTACACACGAATTTTTGTGTTTGCGGTGGAAATTCGTAACTACCTTTCACGAATTTACAACGAAGCTGTAACACAGCCGAAAGGAATATTGATGATATCTCAGGTGAGGCAAATTCACGCCATTCGTTGCTTGTTTGGTTGGTTGGTTATGGGTCTAACGTGTGCACATCAGCAAATAACATCTCCCTTAAAACCCAGACAGTGTTAGAAATTAATTAAGGAGAAAGACATTTCTGACAAAAAAGTGTCAGTTTTTTACGCTTGACATTCGTGTTGGTGGTGTGGCATTGGCATGGAAGTGGCATAGGTGACTGAACACCAAAGCTTGACGACCCCTGGGTTCTAAGCACCTAAAAATAATTCGCTTTTTTACTATATAAGGTAATAATAGAAGGTGGATCCTTCGTTGTTAACAGTGGGCCATCAATTTTATGTGCTAAATCTTTGTTGAAATTCCAAGAACGCGTCAAATGAAATTCCCCACGATACTTTATGAATTTTAATTTTGTGGAACTCTTTGTGTTCACAAACTCGACACTTCATGAGATTTAACAATGTTAAGGCAGTTAAGCTGTGTTTATATGTCCTCTCTAAGATGCTGTACCTGTGTGTACATAGAAGATAGTTTGAGTCATCAAGAATATCGTCGCCTTGGCACAGGTTTAATTAAAGATTAATTTCTTCATTTGCACACGTGTTAAAATAATTATGTTGAAGATCTTCTGCTTTGTGGCTGCATTATAGAAATAATTACTTAAAGAACTTGAGTATTTTTTTCTTGAATTGCTGTTGTTTTTCTTTGTTTTGAAATTCAAGGTGTTGTCCTTTGGAAGGATTTGTCCTAGAACTATGAACACAACAAAAAAAAATAAAAATATTAATTCAATGAAAAGCACCATCGTCATCTTGTTGATTTGTAGGTATTAATTGGTTTTCATGGCTCTCCAGAGTCATTCTCATGTTTATTCGGCCTTAAAGGGCCACCCTGATGGTGAAATAACCTTGATGTTTAGTTGCTTTTGAGTTCTATCCCAAGAGTTCCTTCCTGCTCTAGGGAACTTTGATTAAACAAAAGAAGAGCGAAGAAGTTCCTGAGTGGTTGCAGTAAATTTGCACAGCAAAAAAAAAAATAATACAGAAAACTTGTGGAATTGAATATAAGGTGAACACTGAACAGCTGTATATCGTAATAGAAGTTAAGGGAAAATATAACTGGAGGCATTGCGATTATAGGGACATGATTCTATGCCGCAAAACCTTGTGTTTTTTTATTCATTCCAAGTCAATATTATTGTTTGTTATTGACTATTGAAATTGTTAAGGGATTTTTTTCGAATTTGGCTTGGAAATTAAAGGTATATTGGGTTAATAGCCTTTCGATTTGGGATTGGCCAAGGATAAACACAATCTTGTTTTTATTTACTTTAGAACTAGCATATGTATGCCCTTGGTCCCTGGGGATAGGAAGTTAATTTATTGTGTATGTTTGCAAGGAATTGACTCAATTTATATATGTACATACATATGTAGGTGCTGAATTTTAAATTATATTTTGGAAGCTGGTTTTTTTGTGTTTTTGTTTTTTATTCATGCATGTATGATGATCAGCGTTGCCAACCACTTTGGGCAAAATAATGCCTCACTTGAGAAAAAAAATGCATTTTTCAATAAAAAAAAGCCTCACTTAATTTTTTTTTTATTTAATTAAACAAAATCTTTTAAATAACAAAACAATCCCTTTAAAAAAAAACGTAAATAAATCACAATAAACATCTTATTAAGGAACATTATTTAATTCAGTCATTTTAATTACAAGGGTTCTTATGAAATACTTATGAAATTTCGATGAAAAAATTTAGACAGTTTTCGCAAAATAACTTTAAATCACGTTCATTTAACGTTGAAAAGTTAACAGCAGTGTATGCAGTCACTTTTCTGCCCAAGTATATCTCTTCTAACGGCAAAAAATTTTCTTTACTATCATTGGAAAATTGTGAATAGTTTGAAGGTGGATGTACATCCTTTTAGAAAATAGTAATTATAGATAAGAATTATTTTTTGGCCAAGATTTTTTTAGAATGTTTTAAACAATAAATTAATAAATAAATTATAAGAAGAACAAATAAATTAAAAAAAAATGAAAAAAAAAGCCTTTTTGAAAAAAAAAATAAGCCTCAAGCAGTGAAATAATGCCTAAAAGGCATACAAAAGCCTCAGTTGGCATCGCTGATGATGATGTATGTGAGCAGAAAAACCATACATCAACTTTTTAAATAAAAAGAAAGGTGCTTTATAAAATATTCGAAATCTTTGACAAGTTTTTCTCATTTATTTCAATTCTAAGAATTCAAATTTAATTTAACTTAACTTTTTATATAGGAAGGAGAAATGATAAATTAGATAATAATGCTTTTTCTGTTATTTGGGTGAAATTGGATTTAGAAACTTTCCAGTCCGGAGTATTGGTGTCCATCTGCTCAACATGACCCAGCCATTTCAGTTGTTTGGCTTTAACTTTTTCGACTTATTCATTTTGGTACTGGTTCAATTTTGTATCTCCTCCTTTAGTCACCATCAACACAAAGGGCGGACCATATAAATCACCCGATAAAAATTCATTTCAAAATAGCCCAAAGCGTCCTGCCAATGAAACATGTCACTGGAAAAGTTTAAACGGGTCAAATCGCAGGATATCGGTGGCATGTTCACCTTCGCATGAGATGACTATGCCCTCGAATGGCTCGTGCAGAATTTCTATAATGGCCGTCCTGTTGAAACCACATTCCCCTGGTGTCCATATCATCCAATACAGGCCAAAAAAAGTTGGAAATAATTGACCTAGAGCACTTGTCGTTAACGGTGATTGCCATGGCCAACGTCATTCTCAAAGAAATATGGACCGATGACGCCGTCAGCCAAAAATCCACACCAAATATTGAGTTTTTCGGGATGCATTGGACGCTCTTGGATCTCATGTAAATTTGTATCGTCCCAAATTCGATAATTTTGTTTGTTGACGTACCCATTCATCCAGAAATGGGCTTAATAGCTGAAGATGATTTTTAGGGGTGCAGGCCCAAATCACAAACCAAAATCTCCAAAGTTGTGGTTTACGAAAGGCCGAGTTTTTGGTGAGCGACACGAAATCGACTGCCGCGCATTTTCTCCTATGCACACTCTCACAGATAGCGGCGATGTTTTCGGCAGATATTGCTTTTCGTAGACGAACGGCTGTTGATTGATCTAAACGATAAATCAACAGCCGTTCGTCTACGAACCAGTGGACTCAAATTTATCGACCACACTGCGAATAGACCTCTCGGTAGGATGATTATAACGACCCTAAAATGGGCAAAGCGTGCGGAACTTTGTCCGAACTGAACACCCATTTTGATAAAACAATTTTATCATTTGCAATATTGTTAAAAATTATATCTTATCCAATCCATGGTGATTTTGCAAAACAGACTTAATAAATGACAGCCAATTTGACATGTGTAGCTTTAACAATATGGCTGCTATCAACCGTCAAAATTCAGAATACTGACAATCTTTGTTGGACAGAGTATAGAAGGACAGAACCTTCAACACACCGCTGCAACCTGCGTAGCCAAAATCGCTCATAACATCTCTCAGGCAGTTTCTTTTTTTTTTCTTTTTGGAATATTCAGATTTTTTTACAGAAATAGTAACAGAATCTCGAAAGACAAAGTTTCAAAAGACAAAGTATCGAAAGACAAATGTTCGAAAAGACAAAGTTTCGAAAAGTATAAGTTTCGAAAGACTAAGTTACGAAAGACAAAGTTTCGAAAGACAAAGTAACGAAAGACAAAGGTTTCGAAAACCAAAAGGTTAGAAATTTCAAATTTTTGAAAAAATGTATCTAAGAATGCTGCGACGTTTTCTTTTCGTTTAAATTAGTATACTCGTAAAATAGAGATGAGCAAACTCAGATAAAAATATTTCGCTGATACACTTACACAACTTACATAGCGATTTTGCGCTATGGCGCAATTTTATATTTTTTCTCCGTTTAATGCAAGTCATAGGATTATGAACTTACAAAAAGGCCAGAAGCTAATATCTTGACTAACTTAATGTCAGAACGACCGTTTGACTGTTGAGGAGGGTATTTTTTGGGTGGGGTTTTTTCTGTGGTGGGGGGGGGGGGGGGGGGGGTGGGACGAAGATATTCTTTTTAAAAGTTTTTTTAGTGGGCGACTAACTGGCGAAGAAAATAATATTGTTCTGAAAACAGTCCAGCCGATGAAAGCGAATACTTAGAAAAAAGGTCCGACAACTATGCACATAATAGCTTAAAAGGCAGCTGAAGTAACGTATGGTATTAAATGTTCTTTTTAGGACTAAAAAGGATTGTACAGAGAAATTAGATTTTTGGTTAATAGGTATTTTGATCAAGAAAACTATTGACATTGGCACCTACCAATTTTTTTCGTGGCCCCGTACATTTCCTTGGATTCATAAAAACGCTTAAAATGTTATTTAAGCGTTAACAAATTATTTATACATTAAAGCATTTTGCAGAATTAAAAAAAAAATTCAGCTTAAAATGAGTTTTCTTAAAATGTTTCGGCGGGATTTCGTGATTCGGGATTTTGTGTTACGCTCCCATTAGCGCAATATTTTTATCTGAAATTGCTCATCTCCATTTCATACTAACTCAAATGAAAATAAATCCTCCGCAGCATTCTAAAATAAATTTTTTTCAAAAATTTGAAATTTCGAACCTTTTGGTTTTCGGACATTTGTCTTTCGAAACTTTGTCTTTCGTAACTTTGTCTTTCGAAACTTTGTCTTTTCGAAACGTTGTCTTTTCGAACCTTTGTCTTTCGAACCTTTGTCCTTCGAACCTTTGCCTTTCAAAACTTTGTCTTTCGAAACTCTGACGGTTTCCCGTTTTGAAATAATATTGAAGGAAAAAAACATTTTTTTTTTATTTTTTTTTTTTAATATGCACAGTGTTCGACTGTACAAAACCAAAAATATACGTAAATGCGTGTCTCAAGTATATTCTGCACATCTCCACAATTGTGGCTTTCCAACCGTATAAAATTTATCGAAATCGGTCAAATACCTTTTGAAAAAATGCTACCAAAAAAATTTTTTAAGGCTATTTATAATAGTAATGATATACATATGGATGTGAGTTCATTAAATATCTAATAAAAGATCTAGATTTCATTCCATTTCATTCCATTTATTTATTTTTTCTTTTTATCGGATCTTAAAAACATCCATCAGACACCTTAACATTTTGATTATGTTATGGTTGACTTAATTCACAAAAGAAATTCTATATACGTAAGGCCTTGATATTTATCAAAAAATTAATTTATGTTCGATTGAATGCTTATAGATTATAACTTACAAAGAAAGGATCAGATAAAAGAACGCTACAAACTTATATAGCAATTGACTTCGACAAAAGCTTTCCATTTGTCTTCCTTTTTTCACCTTTCCATAAGTGATAATTCTAGTCGCAGCTGGGTGGGGCCATTTGCCAAACCTATATTATCCTTGGGTGACAAATGAGCTTATAGCCTGTTTAGAAGTATTTTTCTACACTATATATGTTCGGTTGCATTCGGATATATAGACATACATAATTACGTACCTACACTACTTATATACGAGCATGTGTAGATAGATATGTAAAAAGGAATTTTCCTCTCTCTCTCACTCTCTAGATAATTTCACCTGCTATTTTACCACCTTTCATAGAATTAACGATGTACTTAAATGAAATTTACTGTTCACAAGCGAAGGCGCATTAATAAAATAATTGCTTCGCGGAATTAAATTCACTCAATAAAATTTCAGCATGACGAGGTTTTTCTTTTTAAATTTGACAAATTAAAGATGAAATTTCGTAGGATTTTTGATTGATGAAGGGATTTTTGTAAAATAAAAATACTTAGTTTGCGAATTTCAATAAACCTTTTTAATAATAATAAATCATATTTGTTGTAGAAAAAAAAAAAAAAGATTTGTACGCACAAATGTAATAATATTACTTATATACATGCGTATGGGTATTTATTTGATTTTCGTTCACTGTGGCGTATGTGGAATATTTTTTGTTTGTATTATTTGTAATGTTACTTTTACGTATTAAAGATGACATGATACTTTCTCCTAGAATGAAGAGGTAGACCCTTTAAATGGAATCAAATCAATACTCTTGGAGAAGAAAAGTTAAAACTTATACATGACATTGTGTATCCTCAAGAAAGAAAGCTGATTAAATGCAGCACGTATTCAAGAAAGGTTTTTTATTATTGTATCTAGGCACTATATTGTTCATGAGTTAGACGTTATAGAGTTTCTTAAGTTGGATAAAACAAAGTTTTGGCTTTGTTACAAAACTTTGAGGGTAGAAAGTTATACGAAAGGATTATACGATTTTTTTTATTGTTCTTAAAGCCATTTAGTGGATCAAGATTATTTATGAACTTCATTATTACGGAAATCTAGTTTTAATAGAGAGATGTAAGAAATGGGAAATATGTGTGAAATAAAATTTGTACTTATTTTTAGCACAAGATTTATGTAAGTTTTAATTGTTTTGTGAAATTTCACCTGTGTGTACTTAACTTAAAATAGAATTTAGTTTTTATGATTCATAAAATCACGCATAAACAATGTATGACTGACGAATTTGGCTCTTATGGTTCTCCAGGGTTATTATTTACATGGATAAATTTGTTGACGAAATGATTAAACAATAGCCTAGCGTTTGTGGGCAGTATCCGAAATGTTTTTTTTTATTCTTTTCATAGGACCAAAAGTAACGGTACCTGCAGTAAAGAAAATTCACTACATTATGCTGCTCCACCAGCTGATTTTAATATAAAATAAACTCCTCTAAGTAGGCAACATTTTTATTAAACTCAACTGAAAGCAGTTGTCTTCCGTAATTCCAATAATTTATTTGGTTGTCTTAAAGCTTAGTTGGCCTAAAGCCAACTTAACTAAGTTGAGTTGTCATCCATAATAGGCACATAAGTTCATGTGATCCAGCCGTGCATTTTATTTTATCCAGATTTTGCTTAAGTATTTTTTTTTTTAAATAATATAGTTTAGATCTCCATTTGGGAGACATCAATCAATGTCTTCCCCTTAATTTTTGAAAATGGTGTTCTGGTCAATCCAATTTCTCTTAAAAATTACATAGCATTCATTCTTCTAAGTAATTAAAACCCTGTAAATCTTACATTCAATTGTCATTCTCTTAAAACTCTTTTTTGATTAATATATAGAAAATTAATCAAAGATTCCAATGTTAGTATCTTAGAACCCCCGCTTTTGCCGAGTACAGGAGAAGGAGAAGTAAGCCTCATCAAAATAAAGCTTCTTTACATCTACTTTGATTTCACACTGCCACAAATTGATTTTGTGATTGATATTTCTGTGGTATTGAGGCAAAACCCAATATGCCAGAAAAATCGTTTTTTTCCTTTTTGCTCCCAGATTCAAAGGTAAAAGAGTTAGAGCTATGCTAATTCTTTTTATTAATGTATATATATTAAAAAAATTTTTTTTTTTTTGTTTTAATTTATTAAATATAATTCTGGCGTTTGATCAAAGACAAAATGGTCCACGGAAAACCATTGAACGCTGCAGAAAAAGCTAAGATAGAAGTACACGCGGAAAACAAGCTTCCTTTACGCACAATGGCCAACAAAATAAGAAAAAGTGTTAAAATTGTTTGGTTGTTTCTCAGAAATAAAGACAACTATGGAAAAAATATAAAAGGTAGGCAAGCAAGAGCCACAACAAATGCAGACCGAACAAAGTTAAATAGACTGACCTCCAATTCAAGCGACCCTGCTGCTAAAATCAAGGCGTAGAGTGGAATTACAGCTAGTTTTAATACCATTAGACGTGTCATTTGTGGCTCAAAACATTTAAAGCGCCTAAAATTGAAAATTGAAGAAAAAACCACCGTTATCATTACTATTATATAAAGACGAAACAAATATTTTGTTTGTCCGCGTTTTTCTCAAAAAGTATTCAACCGATTCACTTGAAACTAATTTTATAATTTTCCTTATTCTTTGAAGCATGTAAATTGATATTTTTTTATTTGTTAAATATGTTTGTTAAATTAGACTATTAACTTTTAAGAAAATTTCGTACACTTTTTTGTCGAAGTTGACCAACATATTCAATTATGCTTTTAAACATGCTTGATATTTTACAAATGTGGGATTTTTTGTATAAAGTCAATAGTTTTATGCAAATTTTAAGCCCTAAATTATTTCTTAACTGTACTTCTAAGTTGAGTAATAAATTTATTTACTAATTATAAATTTATCAACTTTTTGTATTTTTGCATCTATGAACTCGATTCAATCGCAATGACTGGGTTGCTGCTTTGTTCCATTTCATTATCGTTCCGTGTTTTGTGCATTTTCTTTTGTGTATTTGCTTCTGAATCTCTGTCCACTCAATTTGTTTTCAAATTTTTTAGCTAGCGCAATAAAATTTTGCTCGGTAAACAATAACAGAAACCAAAAGTGCTGATAAATAAGATAATAAATGAATTAGTGAATATTAAAGTGGACAAAGAGTGTGGACTTGAGCTTTAAGGCACCAGTTATAGCTTTCATTGAAACTCATCATTGAAAATTTTTAATTTAAGTTTTGAGGAATTTTAAAAGCGAAATTATTATTTATTATGATCCGAATATGAAGCTGACGACTCTATTAATATTGATTGCCAAAAAAAATTTTCATTTGAGCCCAACCTTTTATATAAGTCGACTTTAATTATAAGAATTATTGCACTACCTTATCAATGATTATTAAAAAAATAAAAGATATTTCATGAGAACGGTTGGGCCAAAATGATTTTTTTTTAGCCAGAAATATTAATCAATTCATAAGCTTTATTTTGGCATCAAAATAATCCTAGATTTTGCATCCTAAACGTCTTTAAATACATCATTAAAATTTTCAATGATGAATTTCAATGAAAGCTATAACTGGCCCCTAAATGTCCGTAACGGAGATTATTTTTCACTCACAAAATAGTGTGAACACTAGGGTGACCGCAAGAAATCGATTTTCGAAATTGGTTGGAGAGAACCCCATAAAATGATCAGCCTTTGCAGATTTTTAGATAGCCAAAATTTCAGCTCGATTGGACTGTATATGGAATCAGAGGATGTAAATCGTATTTGATTTAAACCAGAATTTCGATTAGACTTTCCAAAAAAAAATGCATTTTCCATAGAATCCGTTCCCTGGTAATAATCCTTTCTTTAATAATATTGACATTTATCTTCCGCCCTTTATTTTCTATTATTGGTTAAATTAAATTCCTATATTGGTTAAATTAAAAGCACACATTTCTTTTAACAAATATCAACTTTTTATCTATTTTAAAATAAATTTTAAAATTATAATATCTACATAATTAAATCACATTGGCCAATTTAAAAGAAAAACAGCGAATTGCATTGAAAGTCATTTTGAATTCCTTTTCAAAACATTTTTTTTGAAAATTGTTCACTTCAAGGATATACACACAAAAGAAAAAAAAATCTCTACCAATAGCATACCATTGCACTTTTAAATTCCGCTCATTAGAAATTAATACAAAATTAACATAACACAGCGTAGTCTATTAAAAGTTGATAAGAGGTGTAAAATTACACCATAAGACTCATCGTATCAAAAATTTACAATAAAATACTGACATCTTGAGATTTAAGTTTACCTTTCCTTCTCCCTCCACTCTATTATAATTTATAAGCAATGCGCCTTTCTTTGGAATGTTTAAGCTGATGGAGGCACTTGGTATGAAAATAACATTTAAGAAAAAAAAAAACACACATAAACCAGAGTGTACTCAACCCCATTAGATTATTTTACACTTTCAAAAACCCAAAACATACACATACGCACGTATAAATGTTTCTACTTATAGAATTACTATGCAATATACAAAATTGAGGTTAAATTTAATAATCCTTGAATGCATTTTGCGAACACGACTCGCAAAACTTGTCACAAAATAATGGTTGATTTGATGGTGAAAACTGGAGGAAATTACTTCAACTTCAATTCAATTCAAAGAAATCATTAAGCTTGTAAAATGTGTGTTCCCTTATTAGAGCAATACTGTAGATCCCACTATCACACCAAGGACCAAGAAGGTAATACCTAGCTGTTCTTAAAATATAAAACTCACCATCATGAGACGATATAATAAAGATTTACTTTGATGTCTTTGTGTGTGATGATTCTGAGTTCTGGTAAAATGTTCAGAAAAACAGATTTTATTAAAACATTTTTTATTATGGTAATTTGAGCAATGACGTTTAAGTTTCTGATGTTTCTGGGATGATTGCATATAGCTTGAAGTAAGGATAGTGACGTCAAAGAATTATCACACAAAGAGCGTTCAATCTGTATGAAGCAAAATTATAGTCAACAAGGTTGGTATCATAGAGTACCTATATTATCTATAGAGAACCGACTTCAGGTGGTTGTTCTCTTCCACCCTACAAGTTATACTGAGAGGATTTGCCCATTAGATTTTGTATGGGCTAGTTGTCCCGTGCATTTTAAATGGAACCCCAACCACAATATGTATACAGTTTGCCCTATATTTTGAGCATGTATTAGTGGTCTCGTACATTTAAAGTGTAAAATAAGAGAGTTTTCTCTTACTCAATTCAATTAAAATTTGCGGGTGTTTCAGGCAAGAGGGGTACGAGTCGGTTCTCTAGATAATATAGGTTGGTATACTACTGACTGAATGTTGTTGGGTCTGATACTTCAATGATATTTCTGTTAGTTAATTTTGGAAATTTTGTATGGGAGTGGGGTGGGGCATTTTGTAATTAGTTTTGAGTAAATATTCAATACAATTTCAATGAGCTCTGGAAAACAAAAGTTAAAAAAATTGATATATTCAAAATTGTTTACAAAATACCCTTCCCACCACCAAACACGATTTTCAAAGTCTCTGTGAATTTTTTTTATTCATATGAAAAAACTCGACAAAATTTATTTCATCGATTTTTGGGGACTTATTTCATTTTTAAATTGGGGGGTTATTTCATGATGAAATAAATCCCCAAATTCAACCATGAAATAAGTCCCCAAAATTTGGGGAAATAACAAAATTACGGCGTATAAACAGTGAGGTATGTATATGGGGGGCATGTTGCCCCCTGCAACCCCCCTGCTTGACCCACTTTAGGATTTGGGGTAGTTGCGTGGTTGGGTGTATGCAAAGTTTCTTTTGCATTTAAAGAATCTGGATTTAAAGAAAATTTGAATGTATCCTTTTCGTGACTTATAGACTGTTAGTAGGATGTAGGACCCCGTGGCGTAGTGGTTAGTGTATTGGAATGGTTGTGAATTCAAATTTCGGCCTCGCCACTTAGAAAAACCGAAATTGTTTTTTTTTTTTTTACGGGAACTGCCTTACTGCCTATTGCGAGAAATTGACAAATCTTTTAGGAAATTTTTGAGAACTTTTGTATAAAATTTGGGCCGAAATATTTAATATATTTTAAATTTTAAACTTTTTTCGTGGTAATTAAATAAATAATCAATTAAACTTAAAATAATTTTTATGCGTGCTAAGTCCGGATAATTCCCTTTTTAATACAATTTAGTATTATTACAAAATTTAGTTCAATGCTTGTCTGGAAAGCCAATAAAATGACGAATTTTATTGACGGATAGCTACGATGTCGATAGATTAAAGAACCTCTAAGAAAATCAGAAATTTTACATTTTGAAATGAAGGTCACGTTCACGCAACAGAAAATTATCTAATGTGGGAACGTATAAGGATAAAGTCAACGCATCAACTGTCAAGCAGTCTGGCGATATGTGCCCTAGAAGAATTCACAGTGTGATTATACGATCACACAAAATAATTAACGGATTGAAACTAATATTCTTGTCAACGTAGCTGGGCAAGTATTAATAGCATTCTGTGTTATGACGCCTTAATTGTAATTGCACAGTCCTTTTACACGATGACTCTTTGTCGCTAACTAGTTTCTTATATTAGTGCAAAGTTCACAAAAAGTTCTTTTTCACTTTCGCAATGGTTGAAATGTCGAAAAATACTATTAACTTATATCGTGTACCTTAGGAGACTTAATAAAAACCATTTTTAAGTCGGAAGGCATACGGAATCAAAAATTTGTGGGTTTTGTATTGAAGCCAATGGCGTAGTTAGAGATTTTCCTTAGTGGGGCAACCAGCCAACGGACCAAAAATTCGAAATCATGGCTGTACCTGTGGGGTACGGGGTGTTTTTGCAAACGAAACCAAATTTTTGTTGGATTTTCAACATTTACTTCTGTTTGCTTGTGTGTACTTTATATAAGTAACCACGTTTATGCGGTGTTGAAGCTTACTTGTTTTTACGTAATTTACTATAGAACTTAAGTCAACAAATTGGTTATTCACCCATTTTTTTTTAATTAATCGTTGGAATATTTTAGATCTATCTTAATCTTAAGAAAAACACAAAAAAATATTTATTGCATAAAAAAGCAAATACCTTCAACGAAACAAAAAGGGGAGAGGGGTCAAGTTCAAATTTGTGAAAATGCACAATCAAGGAGGTTTTCAACCCTTGATATCAGTTGTAGTTAAGCAGATATTTTATTTAATGTGCTGATGAGAGACAAATAGTTAAATATAAAAACTGGACTTTAAACTTAATTTAATTTTAAAAACGTTGATCTTAAACCCTGTGCGGCCTTAAGCCATAGACTGCTTACATTCACCCAATAAATTTGTCGATATTGATTATTTTTTATTTGTTTATACAAAACAAAACATGTAGATATCTTTACAATCCAATTAAAATTTCTTCAATTAAACTTTAAATCCGGTTTCAAAGTCAAAAGTGCGCAAACTTATCCCACCCAAACTAAATACTCTACGAGTGTACTGTTTATAATATTTGCTTACTGTTTGTCTTCACTCTTCATGAACTTCTCCTAGATGTCAGGGCGAAAAGATAAATTTAGTGTCCGAAGTTCGTTGAATTCCCGAAATTTCAAATTTTAGTCTTTTTTATTTAAATGAACTTTGACATTTGTAGTTTCGTAGTAAAATTGGTAGTTTGGGTAAGCAAATAAACAAATATTAAGAATTTTCGATTTTTCTAGCGTGGACAATTAGTTTAATGTGAGTTTAGTATTTGTTTGTCAATAAGTAGATACTTTTTTTATCAAGGAAAAATTCCCTCAGGTGTTACTGCAAACAAGTACACAATTTAAGTTTTGTCGATTTTTACAGGGGGGGCAAGAATTTTTCTAGGGGGGCATTGTCCCCTTGCCCCCCTCTAACTACGCGCATGGTCAGAAGGCATACGGAATCAAAAATTTGTGGGTTTTGTATTGAAGCCGGAGGGAAAAATCGAAAATATTGAAACAATTCCAAATTAACAAATAAAAACAGAATCAACTGGTAGCACAGCAGTTCGTCGTGTAGAACCAGTGCCTATTGACGTACAACTTTCAAACATTCGTATGTTGCCAGTCAGCAGAAATGGAGGGGATCTACAATTTTCTGCCTAGATGAGAGGTGCTCTTACGTGGCAAGAGTTTTTCTTGGAGGATTATTCACTCGTAAGAGAAAGCCGTGAATAAAAATATTTTCATTTCTAGGTTAGACTATACTACAAACTTGTGTGTGGCTAGTAAAGATGCTAGTTGATTTAAATACAATTATTTTTAAACAATAAAACCTACACTGGATACTGTAGGTAGCGTAGTGCGTATAGTGCACTTGGCCCTGAGACGCCTGGTCTATGGTTCGAGCCCCACCCCAGTCTTAAAATAAAATTGAACACATAGACTAAGCATCACTAAAGGCTGATGATCAGCTTGGGGACCTTGAAACACTTATAACACCCGTTTATAAAACTTGGTGGTATAGCTCACTCAAGTTTTTGTTGCTTCATTCAAACCTTCAATATTTATTTTTTATGGTGATAAATCCAGAAACAATTTTTGTTGGCTGTACAAAACAATTCTATAAAAAATAAAGTATTAAGCAATTTGTTTGCCTTATTTTTGTAAATAAAACTATGCTGAAGTATTTATTTCATCGTTCTTATTTTTTTTACAAGTAAACCGACAAGACCTTCTTGAGACGGTCTCCAATATTTTATATATTTGCAACGTTAACTCCCGGACCTTTATAAAAGAAGTTCAACTTAAATATTTCTCGATTTTTTTTATCAATATAAAACCTGAAGTGTATAATTAATAACTCCCACGTTCACGCGAGGATTTTAAAAAGGTCCTTTGAACTTTTAAAATTTTTACGATTTCATTGAAAGCTTGAATAATTTTCTGTGTAAACAAGTGAATAATAATTTTCATACCTACAAGAACTTTTATATTATTTTAACTAATATACTTGGTAGATATAAAATAAAATCAAGACAAAGTCTGTGTTTCCTGGAAATCCATTTAAAAATTCAATTAAAACCAACCTTTGGTACTGAGAACAATTCATACTCAAATTTTGACACCCTAATTCTTGTCGAACAAACGTCCCTTTGAAAGAAATATTGAATAAAACCGAGAATCCCTCCTCTAAACTCGAAGTTTGTTTGAAATTTATTCACAATCCGTACAATGACAGCTCATTTGAATATTTGCATAAATAAATCCTCTGTCAAAGAGTTTTTTTTTCATATTTTTTTTTTAATTTTTTGTCACAAAGAATGCAATACATTGCCGCGTAAAACAATCTAAGCTCGGGATTCGCGCAATAAGTGAATTCAATTCACATTCCATCGTAGCCGGAAAATCAGCAAAATGCAAAACTCCAGGACTTTGTTCTATTTAGCGAGGACTACGACGACAACGAAATCGAGAACGAAAGCGTCGACGACGAAGACTAAACGATGAAGCTCTACTATATAACTATGAATGATCAAACTATGGAATTGAAAAGGATAGGAGTGTTCTTTATAATTTGTGTATTGTGCATGCTCGAAGGACCTTTGTGTTGTGTCATGATGACGTTCGTTTGGACATTATATTCTGCATATATGGTCTGGATAATATGCACAAAGAAGCAGTCAATATAAGTATGGGGGTAGCTGAACTATGAGAGTTGACTCCTTCGTGCTCCTTCCCAAAAGTCAAACTCTCCCATAATCCACTAAGGCAACATTAAGAACATAAAAGAGTCCTCTTTATCGAAACTATGAGTATGAGTAGTTTTCGAGCTTAAGAACAAGATAACTTTACATTCACAGCTATGATACTTATCTATAGCTGCAGGGCGATAAAATTGGGTTTTAAAGTTTTTTTTAGGGACAAATATTTGCATTGAAATTTAGTTAACCGTGGTTAGGTTCTGTATATTTTAGGATAATATGTAAATGGTTGAATGTGGTGTGGTGTGAGCATGAGGATTATAATAGCTTTGGGATTACAGAACGGAAGTGACTATTGAGTAAACGATTTCAAACAGAGCGAAACGAGACAGAATTTATCAATGAACCTATTTGTGTATTCTTGGGTTTTATGCATGCAAAATGCATGAATATAATGTGAATGTGGTTTTTATGGTTTTGCTGAGATAGTTTATTAATTCTGTTTGCAGACTCATACTCTGAGTTTAAATGGACAAAATATGTCTAACTTAAAATGGGGAGTTGACGGTATTTGCAAAAATTGACTTAATATGTTAATACTTTTAAATGATTTCGTTAAAACTTTGCAAACATGGAATTCCGTTGTTCAAGCGACGCAGGGTATTAATTCCAGGGGAATCTGCTCTGATCTTATTTCACCAGCGTTGTTGGGGGTTTTCTGTACTTTTTGGCATCTTTTGGTCACTGATGGAGATTTTACAAGAAACGCGATTTGCAAAGGTTATAGAGAAATGTTGGGATTACAAGAGGTTCATCTTGCGTCGATTCTAACGTGATCAATTTTTAATTTTTGGATTTGGGCTCCGTGAAATAACTCCAAATAAAGTAACGCCCAAATTTTGGAGGTTACTTCATTTGGAGTTATTTTACGGAGCCTTTTATTTCCACTCACGCTTTGATAACAAACGATCGCAACCAAAACTAAATTTAGGTAACTATTTTAACAGTAATTTTGTTAAAGAGTATAAAAAGCAAGTAATCTAGAATCAATACATTAATTCTAGATTTTTGCATTCAATATTTTTTGTTTTCTAAATTTTTGTAGGAATTTCTAGATTTTTGTCTTCTAGATTTTTGTTTTCTAGATGTTTACTTTCGAGATCTTTGTTGTCTAGATTATTGCTTTCTAGATATCGTTACAAATCCTTAGTGGTAGATAAGGACAAGGGGCTCGTAAATCTCGGGCCAAAAACAGTAAATATTGAAGAATGGCAAGGTTTTGAGGTATTTTGTTCAAAACAAGCATTTTTTTACAATGGAGGGGGGTCTATCTCGCTTCGTTTAGGAGGTAGGGACAATTTTACAAAAAAAATGACTTAAAACAAAAAAAAATTACTAAAAAACAACGGTATGGGGGGGGGGTGTCTTGACTTGACATAAGACCTAAGACCTAAGACCTAACTGACTAAGGACATGGAATGCGATGTAAGTCGACCTACTCGTGGTGCATTCTGGGTAACGCCAAATGAATTGCTGTACTATACTTACAAAGATGAACCTATCATCAACATTAATCCTCAAAGTTAGATAACCGTAAATACTTACCAAAAAACAAAAATCTTATAGAAAAGTAGTTTTAGAAATTTTCAATTTTCTCAAAAACTAGAAGACATAAAACCATTTGGTTTTTTGTTTTTGATCAAGAATTGATATACAAATTGACAATTCAGCAGTTTATTTCACAAGTTTTCATTTTTTTTAATCAAAATTTTTAGTTTACATGCGAATTGTTTAAAAACCATTGCTTTAAATAATTTAGTTTAGATATAGGATTTAAGCACAGATTTCTGGCTTTAAAATTCAGTATTGTTTTTCATTGTAAGTGTTGCCGTCGTTTTCTAATAGTTTTTTTTTTCTTTTTAAGTCTTTTTTTTTTTAATTGCACCTACCTCCCATAGTAAAAAATGCTTGTTAGTTATCGTACTCCCTCCATTTTGATAATTCCAGAAAAATGGTTAAAACAAATGGATCAATTTGTGATCAGTATCTGTAAAGCAGTGAAAGATTTACCAAAAGTAGTGTAAAATCGGGTAATATAGCACCACGGGTGATATGGCACCCTTTCAATATCTCATCCCCCGCTATAGCGATGACAATTCTGTGACAACAAAACCGGATGAGTGGTTTATGTGCATAATAGCCACTTTTGGTGTCGCGATTCATGCACATCTTATTCAACAATACATACAACAAATATAGTCGAAACAACTATAAAAAACAAGAATGCCATATCACCCTGCAGCGGGTGCCATTTCACCCTCTATTTTTTTGCATCGTTTTTTTTTTTTTCAATGGTTTTTGTTTTTGAAAAAAAAAATATATGAATTTAACTTATGTTCCTGCTTTTTGTTTTAGAACAAAACTATTTTTGTTTCATACAAAAATCTTTTTTATTTTTCAAGTAATAAAGAAAAACAAAAATGGGTGCCATATCCCCCGACTTTACCCTATATAAAATTTTTTTTTTTTTTTTTGAACTTTTTAAACTTCACCTTTAGTTCAAAAATGTTGTCACTATTAAGCTTTGAAACGGTACTGTTTCTTTATTTTCATCTACAAGCATCATATTGCTTAACAGAGAGGTAATAGAAATGACATATTGTAGGAAATTAATTCAAGTCTTCAAAATTTTCTTCGGCGCCATTCGTTGGTGATATACATATATTGTTTTACGCCACCGGCTACTACAAAAAGCTCGGAAAGTGTAAAAGCAATTCGAACATGTTTGCCTCATAAAATCAGTTGAAAAAAATAGCAAGTAATTGACTCAAAAAAAAAAAAAAAACAAAAAAACTAAATTTCAAAGAAAGTGACACTCTTCACAAAAAAAAACATTTTTTGTCTCGTTCCATTCATTATGGTATCTTAAAAAAAATCATCTGCTGAAATTTCCCAACACATTTTTAAGTTTTTACTTGCGGTATGGCAAGCTTTGGACTCGTAAAAAAAATCGAGCTCGAGGTTTTAATCAAACTTACGATGATAGAGAATACGAGACAAATGGGTCTCGGAAATCCGTTTGTCTGTTTGTCTGTCTGTCCATTTGCCTACAGCCCTTGACTCATTTTTCTCATTTTTTTCTGACAAAAAGTAACAAAACTTGCCACATGTTTTTTTTAGCATTTTTGGAAAGTCTTATTTTTTCCAAAAATGTCTCCACAGATTTTTCTTTAAAAAAAATCAATAAATTTTATCAGCTATAGGCTACCTTTTGGTGAAAATAGTAAAAATAAAATTTCCGAAAAATGGTTTTAAATTGTAATTCCCATAGAACCATTTTTTATGTTTTCGTTTTTCTCGAAAATGGAATTAGCTGATTTTGATATACCTAATTTGTTTATAGAAAATCTTCTGAAAATTTCAAAAAGTATTGTATGCCTACCAAAATTTTTCACTTTATTTTTTTTTTTGTTTCAGATTTTTAAAAAAGATTAATTTTTTTTTGAAAACCAAATACATATTTCAGAAATGACTTGGTTGTTTATTTGATTTATTAAAATTGTTCTGAACACTAATATTAGTTACGGTGTATCAATTACCAAAAATTAATATAGTTTACATTTTTACTTCCATTTTTGTTGTCTTAATGTGAAAATGCGACCTAAATTTGGAGAAATTATTATAAATTGAGTCTCTCAGGTCCCAATTACATATTAATTATATTCATAATTATTTTTATTATTAAATGTTGCTGGTACTTAGCACATTATTACAATACACGTTTGAAGTTTTTTTTTTCTCATGGATGATTAATAACTGAATACAAATTAATGAGTAATGAGATAATTTTTAAATAGCCACAATTATGGAGTATAATTATGTATATAAGGGTGTCCGTTATTTCCCAAACTCTTTTTTTTTGGATCGGCCACCTTATAAGTCGAAAGTTTATGCGCTACGAAAAATTTATTGACCAAACAAAATTTTGTCCGAGGTCATTAACCCGTGTCGTGAATTTATGATTTTTTTTTTATTAAAAGCATTATTATTTTATAAAAATCAAAAAACCAAAATTAGAATAGCTGGTTTAGTTTCAGAGAAAAAAAAATAAAATGTGAAAAAGGTGAAAAGTACATTTATGTGAACTTTTTAAAATTCGAAATAAATTATAAATTTTTCTTTTTACATAAATTTTTGGATGTGGTTTTTTAAAGGAATGGTTAAAAAACAATCTTCACAAAAAAAAAATTTAGAATAGCTATATTAGTTCGAGAAAAAAAATAAAAGGTAAAAAGTGCAAAATCTCCACACAAATTTGTATGGGAAATGTATGGCTTTAGAGGCACGGGTTAATGACCTCGGAAAAAAATTTTTTGGCCAATAAATTTTTCGTAGCGCATAAACTTTCGATTTATAAGGTGGCCGATCAAAAAAAAAAAAAAAGAGTTTGGGAAATAACGGACACCCTAATGTGTACCATATAAGTTTTACTCATTTTTTTGTGAGAGCTGATTTTTTTAGGTGATTTGCATGTTTTTTTTTTGTATAATCTCATCTTTTCCTCGTATTTAATTTCATTCCATTCTTAAATTTATTTTTCTATTGTTTATAGGTACCTATTTTATTGGTTTTTGAAATACCCTTTTAAAAACGATGTGTATTTCGTTTCATCCGATTTTTTTTTGTATTTTAAAATTAAATAAATATTCATGATACCTACCACTTGCATTCCATATAAAGAAATGATATGAGAATCCTTACCCAATTCAAATTTATCTCAAATAGGTATACATATATGTATTTTCTTACATCATATACAAACACAAACTATAAGGGCCTGCCTATACTCAGGAAATATTTACTTCCGATAACTTTGCACACAAAACTCAACTTAACATCACATGCATATTACATATGCTCCTTCTCCTTAGTCCTTACTCTATATGTAGCATATTTTTACATTCCTATCATATGTACCTTCCCCAACATATAAAGTAATCCAATGGCAATCGAAATGATACCTACAAGATACAACTTCCCAAAAATTCTGAGCACTTGGTTGAGAATATTCAAAAAATAAATGCTTATGTTTACACGTATACGTCGCGTCATATACCTTCATTCTTAAACAACAAAACAAGTTGTATAATATATTAAGGGTTGGGGCCACGGCGGCTGGGGCTTGTGTGTAATGTTGGGGTTTGGGGTGTATTTCTTCTTCTTTTTTTTTTTTTTTTAGATCCCAACAAGGGCTGACAGATATAAGAACGTATGAGTAGATAGATTCTTATTCTATCTTGTGTTTAATATTTTGGTTTTGCAAAATCTATAGGAAAGTCTATACTTTTGGTTCTGGTAGCCGGGTAAAAACTTGTATATGTACACATTTTTTGTTTATATTTTATATTTATGTTTGTTTGTTTACATGGAAATGTTTTTGTTTTCTTTTCCGGTTATTAAGGATGGTGAACATTCATATTAGACGAAGAGTAGGTATCGGGTTGTTACGTTCTTCATGTAGGTATATATAAATTTATATGAAAAAACACCCATGCATTTTATAAGAAGGTTAAGGGTAGGTTATCTACAGATTTTGTGGTAGGTATTGCACGAATTAGCAAAACGTTCTGAAAGAACATTATCATAGTTTTAACATCTAGGTACCACCAGTTATGAAGAGAACATGAATTTAGTGTTATAATTTATGGATCTGAAAGAGAATTTTTTATGATTAAAATGTAAGCAGTTACAAATGGCATACAATGGTCATTCTTTAATTAAAGTATCAACATTTTTTAACAAAAATACCACAAAAATTCATTGCCATTGCCTAAATATTTGGACATCTCCTTATTTATAAAAATGCATTCTTCTAATAGTTGTCTAAATATTTCTTCATATAGGTATCTATTAACAAATCTGTTATTTGTCAATTTCGAATGAATCGGACACCGTTAAATTTATGACTGCTTATGGTTACGACAGTTTGTAGGTGAAATCGGTGAGCTGGGAAGGGAGGCGACGACGTAAAAGTCAGGAAGAAAAAGCAAAGATTTGAGTGAGCAGAGCAGTCACGTTTCATATCCGAAATGTTCCACTTTTTTTATTTTTGGGTTGCCATTTCAACGATAATGTAGATAACAATAAACATAACAAAATGTAATTAGTCGAGGGTAGAATCGTAAATGCTTTTGCTTGATTTGTTTGTTTTGATAATAGCAAAGATCCTGAAGCTGACTTAATTGCTACACATGCTATTCCTTTCATACCTTTTAACTGTTTATTTATTTAAAGTTTTAACTCAACGTTCACGGTGCTTAAAATTAAATATTTCAATTCCAGATATTCCATTAGATTTCAGAGATGCACAAGCACATGAGTGAAAAAAATAAGTGTATACACGAAGTGGCAATCTAAACAGGGATTAATGAATTTGAGTTCACTTTCGGGTGCGTTCAGAGTTTATTCATTCATTTCAATAGGCGTTTTTCTTTTTTATGTCGTTTTTCTTTTGCAAATAGTGATTTTGATCCCGGATCACGAATTTTCTTGGCAAAAGAAACGTAGATTGGATTTGTTTTTTGTTTGCAAATGTATGTGTGGGATGTCAAATTTAATTTTGTCAAAAATAATTTTAATTTAATAAAGCAAAAGTTAATTTCGATAGGCAAAGAATCAAAAACGGAATGCAAATGAAATAGAAAATCACAGAATCACACAAAAGAACAAAATGACGTTTTATAAATAGTGTGTGTGCAAGTGCGTGTTTCATGTAGGTGTAAATCTCTCTTTAATTCGGGATCAGAGATTTTGATCCCAAATTGTCAGGGATTGATTTTTTTGGTTGAATGTAATGCAAAAACTTGTCCGGGATCAAAATCCCTCACAGGGATCAATTTTTTTTGGCTGAAAGAAAAACGACATTAGTTCAGAGCAGCTCAGAGCTGAGCCCGAACTGTCAAACAAAAAAGTTGTGTTTCTTTTTGAGTTCAAAGCACTTAGATCATGGAATTTGTGTTTCTTTTTTTTTGTTCAGAGTGCATTCAGAGCGTGCTCAATTAGCTCAGAATAAAATAACCGAGCAAAGGAAGTAAAAAACTGAGCGCGGCTAACTTCATACAGTTTTCATGCAATTTGACAGATATGACAATTCAGTGCTCAGGTGTGTTTCATAATTAAATCGGAGTGCTCTGAACATACTCTGCTCAGAGTTTACTTCTTTCGCTCAACTCAGTGCTCTGCTCTGAACCAACTCTAAACTAAAAAAGAAAAATACCTAATATCACTTTTTCGAAACTTATAAACGTTAATATTTAAGCTTTTCTACTTTGGAATAAGTTTGGACAGCCAATGGCAGTATTTCTAAGCTAAGGCCTACTTTTTCATTGGTGAGTTAAACCTGCGTAAGATAACTCTGGACATATGTAAGTTGTACATTATAATTTAATACGTCGCGTCAAACTGAGCAATATTTCTGAGAAATTTCAATCAAGAAGCAGTTTTTCAGAAAATTTCATGTAAATTGATATAAGAAACTGGGAGCATTAGTTAGGCTTTCAACGCAACTTGTTTAAAAATCAAGTTTATTCATCGTTTAAAACAAAAGCACTTAACTAATTCCTGTAATCTGAACTATGGTTAGGATTTGGTGGAAACATATAGTAACTGCCTCATATTTAAAATTGCCATATATGTATGTATGTATATTAGTATAGCATATCACAAAGGGGTAAATTACACCAAATATAGAAAAATATATCATTGCATACTTGCAGGTAAATAAAGTTAAGCTGTTCTCCAAATCTATGTATACCTTGATTATTATTTTGTGAATCGTTGTTATGTAGAAATACTCGCTTAAAACAACTTTTTCTGTTAAGGCTCTGCCAAACCAACGCGATTATTCGCTGCGACAACACGTGGTTGTCAAACAAAACAACACGTTGTTGTTATAGTTTTCTATTGTCGCGGCGATTAATAGCGTTGGTTTGGGAGAGCCTATATCCTTTTTTTTTTTGTCAACCAAAACAAAACCCAGAGCATTCCAATACCTTACTGTCATTTAATTATTCAATGTGTTTTTTTCTTTATACTTTATTCATTCTGGAATGTCCAGACCAGAATATTCGGAATACCAGTTTTGCGTTTCTTTATTCGACGGAATATTCCGGATAAACTATTTTGTTGTTTCTTTATTCATTCCGGAACATTTGGAATAAATTCTTTTTATTCCATGTAAAGTGTGGAATAAAAAGAATAATGGGCGCGTTCAGTATATTTTACCTTCTTATTCTCTATTATAGCAGATCCACTGGCACTTATTATTTAAAAACAGAATAGTAACGCGAATAAACGTGCTAGAGTATAAATTTTATGCATTTAATGTAAAGTTTAATAAACGTTTGACTTTGAGAATACAAAGTCCAAAATAAAATATTATTTATTAAATTGTTTTGACATTTCACCGAACAACTGGATTGCCATTCTTTTTGTTCTAGTTGTGTTTCTTTATTCATTCCATTCTGGATATTCTGGATAAACATTTCCAGCCAAATTAATAAACCTGGAATAGCGAAGGATTAGAACTTATTCCGTGGACTAAGTGTAAAATGTTATCAATAAAAAAAAAATTTCTACAAAGTGATGTTTACTAAACTAAACCACCGAAGAAGGTGGTTTAGCGAAGGAATAAGAACCAGATGTGTGAATTTATTATAATATGTTTCCACCGAAGGTTTATCTCAGTTTAGATTACATAAATCTGTTTGGTGTTTCTACCACACAAAAAGATTAAAAAGAAGATTTATTTTGACAGTATGAAGATGTTGTTTCACTTTTCTTAATGGAGTTTAAGTGTGGCAGATATTTGCATGTACGTCCCCTTTCACACGAAGATACTAGTTGCTGGTGATTTTTTTGACGTTATCTTTAAATTTCCTTAACAATCTTTTGTACCTTTCACACGAAGATACAAAGTTGGAGGAGACTTGCTGTATTTTCCTTTTAAACTACCTTGGTTGAACGCACACAAACGTAGTGTGAAGAGAAACGTCAAAAAAGTCTCCTGAATTTGTTGACCGGGGAGATTTCGTTTACCCCTCTTTCTTCCTGCCCTTCTCGCCTATGAACTAATTGTTGCCGGCAACTCAGTTTGCCTTGTGTGAAAGGGGACTATGTCCCCTTTCCAATGAATGCATTCAGTGTGAGAAAATATAGGCCAGTTTGAGTTTTAAAACTATTGGACCTATGAAGATTTAACAAGATTTATTTCAAATCTTCGAGATTTAGGAAATAAATTCGTATGGTAAATCTTCGGTATTTGAAGAAGATTTAGGTAAATCTACTTAAATCTCGGTTTTGTGGTCGGTGGAAACGTACTATTATGAGATTTCAAATTTAATTTTAATTAAAACAATAATGTCCACTATATTCATCGAGTTCTTAAATTATTTGCAACTATTTGACAATCAGCCATCAACGACAAGAAAAAAAATATGTAAAAGCAGATAAATCCAAAATATAGGTTTCCCAAGGAAAATATGAGGACTCATAGCAATTGTTGAAGATGACCTAAATTAGGGTGTAAGATGGTGGAAACTCCTTTTTCTTTTTGTAATTAAACTTCATGGCAGAATCTCCAGTTGAAAAGGAGAATCTGAATTTTCTATCATATTCCATTTTTAAAATAAAAATAAAACAAAGGAATAGATACAACACAAACAATTATTGAAAAATGATAATAGTCTTGACAGATATATACAAGAGAATTCTTAGGTGTGTTTGGTAACTTGAGCTTTATTTTTTCGTTTTTTTACAGAACTTCACAATTCGCTGTCAGAACCCATAAAAAGCTTGCGAAACTTTGTGAAAATGTCAAGTTACCAAACACGCATCGCACTTATTGTTGTAGATTTTCTTAAGGGATTTTCAGTAACCGTCACGTTGCTATTCCGCGATCATTTTAATCCGTAGCTTAACTCTTATTCCATGGTGTAGTAAATTCGTAGAATAAGGGTGGAATTAGCCTTTTTTATTAATATGGCTGTTCGTCTTTTACATCTATTTTATTCCTTATCCGGAATAAATAAAGAAACACACTCATTTAGAGCAAAATTCTACCTCCTCTTTTGGTTTGTAAAAATTGTGTTCCTTTTGATTTATCAGGCATTTTCTTAATTCCCCTTCCAAATGACAGCGTCAATTTAAATCCAACCAAAGTTCTCAATTTGGATCCAAATTAAACGAACAGACCTATAATAAATTAGTTGTGTTTCGTTGATTTACGGTTTATTGTTTTCCGTGAAGTTATTGCAAAATAAATACACAATTATCTGCATATAAAAGTTTTAATGCATTAAGGTCCAGAGTCCAAAGCGAGATCATACGGGAATTAACTCGAATAAACTCCTGTTAATTTAGGACCAGTTGTACAAACGTGGTTCAATATTAAACCCGTTGTTCAGGAAATTTAATTCGCCGATTTCCATGGATTGACTAAGGTTTGGCAATGGTTCAGGCATGTTCTTAGCTATTATCACATACTTAAACCTTGACCCATCATTAAACCTCAGTTAATCGGCGAATTAAATTTAAGAACCATGGGTTTAATATTGAACCACGTTTGTAGAACTGGCCCTTAGTCAGAAACAGAGTTGATTCCGAGTTAACTTTAATTTAAATTTAATTTAATTTGAATTTGGTGCGAGTAAACTTCCTTTACCGAAAATCTTCGTGATTTAACAAGGATTTGATTTATTTGCACGATTAAGGGCAAGTTTTTCAAACGTGCTTTAACTACTTCAGCAATTTGAAGTCGCCCATTTTTTATTAACTAATGTGTTCAACGATGGTTCGAGATTCAAGTATGCGCTGATAGCCAATTACATCCCTGAACCATAATCGTTGAACCTCAGTTAATCCGTCGAAATCTATAAGTTGAAATTTTTGAACCATTAATCAAATATTTGAACCACATTCCAACAATTGGCCCTAACTAACTCTGATTTAACTGTCTGGTAACGACCGTTATATTTTGAAATTAAAGTCACCATCTCGGTGGGCGACGTGTTCTAGGTACAAAACATCATTTGGAGTATAGAATTTAGAAAATTGTTTTTTTTTTTTGTTGATTAAAAATTGGATGCAAACAGTATTTAAAATGTATATGCAGAATTTTAATAGAGAATTTTTGTTCTTATTTCTCGAATTTTTTTTCAAAGAATTCCGTTAAATCTTTTAATAAACAAATTTAAACAAAAACTGATTACAGATGAGCGAAAAGGACACTTAGGTATCTATGCATACAAAAATATCTACATAACAGAATTCCTAAACAAATATTTGGTCCAGCCAGAGACAACGAACGATAAAAAAGTTTAAATTAAATATTTTATATTCAAAATATGCTGAATAAAGCCCAACGCACACATAACCTAAAGTTTTGTTTTACTTTTAAACCTATGCTGTTTATAATTTTCTTATTAAAATAGAAATGCTACTGTCTTTGGGTTATCATTTTCTAGCTTTGTATTCTCATACAAATTATACTTTGAAGTTTGAGATTTCCAGTACTGAAAAGTTATGATCCATTACTCCGATTACCATTAGGAATGTTTAGGAAAATGAGATCACAGAGCCCTCTCGGGAATTTTAGTTACGTGAACAGCATTCCTCAGCAAAATTCCTTAGTTTTGCTGTCAAAACTCTATACCAAAAAAAAAAATATTAGATTCGCTTGCTCACTTTTTGACGTGGATAAATCTCCGAGATCTCATTTTCCTGAACATAATTTAAACTCATTTCCCTAACCATAAATTTTTCTTACCGATAAAAAAAGCTAAATAAAAATTTTACTCTCTGAATCGCCAAAAACAAAAATTGAAAACCTTCAATTATTATTTATAATTAACTAGCTGACCCGGCGAACTTCGTTCCACTTAATATTGATTAAATTATTAATGTTCCTTTAAAACGTTATCATGACTTTCCGACTTTTCTGGCCTATTTTTCCAATTTATATCTCCCTGTTGTGTATATCTGGGTTAATAAAAATTCAACAAAAAAATCTCCATCCAATTTGAATGATGTTCAGCCGAGTTATGCGCGTACGAACAAAAAACTAGTTCCGAAAGTTTGAAATTTCAATAAGGTCTTTTCACGATTCTCTGATTTTGTCGGTCGAACTTTCTAATTTTCGTTCAAATTTTTCAATTGTTTATTAATTTGGTTCAAGCTAAACTAAATTTTATCCCTACAATTCTTATCTCTACAATCATTTGCTAAGAGCACAAATGTCAAAATTTATCTGTGAAAGAATGCGTTGAGCAATATTTCGCGCGCTAAATTAAGTGGAGACTTTTTAAATTTATCGCGTGAACTGCGTACTGCCTTGCTAAAAATTTTCGCTAAAATTTATCTTCGGGAGAAATTCGTATGGAAGATAAATTTTCGCGTGATCTGCGTACTAGGCTTTAATTGTGAACCCATGAAGTTCTGAGAAGACCTTCTTAAATACAGTGAAATTTTTTAAGTGTTTTCGTGTTGCGTAAAGCATTTTTTGGGTAGGTGTAGTTCTTAGCGGTGTAGTTCTTAGCGCGTAGTAGCCCGTGGCGTAATGATAAGTGCGATGGACTGTCACGCCAGAGGTCTGGGTTCAATACCCAGCCGCTTCAACATCAAGTTTTTTCCGGGCTATTACCTCTTGCGAAGAATTGACAAATCCACCAAGAGTATCTCTTGTCATAGAAAAGTGCCGCTCACCTTAGCCGTTCGGATTCGGCAATAAACTGTAGGTCCCCTCCATTCCTGCAGACACGCACACAGGAATGGTTGAGAGTTGTAAGTCACTAGGCCCTGGTTCTTCATGAGCCGTTGTGCCATTAAATTTTTTTTTTTTTTTTTTGTAGTTCTTAGCGCTTAGGATGAAGGTGCTAAGTGACAATTTGTGAAATTCGACTTATTTATTCCAGTTGAAGGTCATAAGTACATGAAAACTTTAAGATTATGAGCATCCAAATCACTTGAGTTTAGTTTAATTTAAATTTATATGTACTTTTTTTTATTTTTTGTATACAAGAAATAATAGTTAAAAGGCTTTAAATCCTGATTATCTTCAAAAAAAAAAATTGTCACTTAGCACCTTCATACTCTTAGCGCTTCAATTCATTCCGTTCAATGAGAAACCCATACAAATGTATTTTGTTTTAAATAAAAATCCAAGCTAATGGTTTTTGTCATAAATATTATATTGAAAAAGATGTCAAACATAAAAAATGTAATAAACCAACTGGTAAGAAGGTACTCATAAAACGAGCGTTTCCTCTTATTTACATATGTATGTGCAGTTATTAAAAGAAAAGGTACTTGTTTATATTTTAGGTAGGTTATGTGATTTAAAAAGTTTCATTGAATTTAGAAATTGGCGCACAAAACTCTTTCCACCTACTTGAATACTTTCCGTTGGAAACATTATTGTAAATGAACATAACATTATGTAGATATTCTTACACTTGTTTCTGGTTGCCTAGTAAAAACTTGTTATTATTCTCTTTTTATAAAATGAAACACGTACATAGGTTAGGTACTAACAATTTCTCTTTTGCTATATGTGAATTATGTGTATGGGTGAAAAGGCATAATTTGTATCTAAATCATTCTTTTTTAAAAATTAGGTCAACAGGGTTGCTGAAACAAGTATTGATGTAGTTGCAACGTTACATTTAGTAAATAGTAGTAGATATGAGATATATTTTCAAATTTTACAAAATAAAAAATACAATCGAAAAAATTAGTGTTTAGATCGTAAAATGGTCTTAATAAAGACGATAATTGCTCATTTTATTTCGGCCTCTCAGTTTGGTGGGGCAAAACATGAGTTCTTTCAGTTTTGAGGAAGTCTTGATAAACTTGCCACTTTCTCTCATTTTAAATTCTTTATAATGGTATATGGCATGTGACTGGGAATGTATATGTATATAAATAAGAAAAATTCGATAGTAGACTCTGGTGCATTCTTATGATTGCAGCTTTTGCATATTTATCATGTGGTCCTGTCCTGATTAATAGGGTAATTACGGAAGATATGCCGCGTCGGGAGAAATGCCGCAACCTAAATAGTCAGATTTGTAGTCAACCGTGCCAAACCGTTTGTTTTGTTTTTTGTTCATTAGGTTTTCAAATACAAACGACAAAAAAATAATTAGTTACTTATGGAAGTTAATGGGAGTTATTGCAATTTATATTCCCTTTCATTACGTGGAAATCTTTCAGCTTAGCGCAATTTATCGGTGCGTAAGAATGTCAAAACCTGCTTTTTTGCAAGTTGGTATTTTAATGAGTGGTCTTGTCTGAAGTGGCTTAGTGAGTTTTTTGTTAACTAATGTTTTTTTTTATTTGTCTACCATGGTGTGGCATCTCTTCCTTAATTCGGGAGAGATGCCGCACTTTTTGAGAGGTAAGATTTTGCACATTGAAATAGTTATTAATAGGGATTTTTTTTTTAATTTAAAGTGCGACAAAAAGTATATTCTAAAGATGTTCCACGAGGAAGCATGGAATTAAGCAACTTTTAATGGGAATGGGCATCTGGAATATACCCCTTCAAACCGTACGCACATCCAGTTCACTTCTTTACGATATAGGATAGATCAATTTACTTCACTCCATCTTTACATCCACCTTCACATCCTGACATAAGTCTTCCTACAGTCCCAGTTGTTCAAATCAGCATAGTGACTAGCTTATTGTAACCATGTAGAAAATGAGACCCATTATTTTCTTGTTTCAACACTTCAACATCATCTGGCGTGCTTTAGCAATAGGAGAATACAATTCACCAGAGGTTATTGCTCCACCTAAACCTTAAAAAAAAAAAACAGGAAAACACCACAGAGTCCTATAAACCCCAAACTAAAAAATAAATTGTTACAAGGAAGATTCAGACATTTTTAATGATACAAATTAAAAATTATTTTTCCAAAAAAGAGAAGATTGGGTAAAATATACAAAATAGCAAATTATTTCAAAAAAATTTCACAATTTACAAAAAAAAAATCCTTTGGCATTCGTACTGATTCTGATAGGCGTGAAAAAAAGGTAAAAAGATTGCTCTTATATTAAACAAATATTTTTTTCAGTGTTATTACACTGCGGCATCTCTACCACACTTGTAGGGAGAGACGCCTCATTCAGTATACATAGTTTATTTTTTGTTAATTGTTATTTAAAAAATAAGTTTTTTTTTACGTTTAATAATTTTTTATGGAAGAATATAAATCCATTATGTAAGGGGCCGTTCTTCTAATTTTTCTTTTTAATAATATTCCTTTGAAAGAATGAATGCACTTTTCGTTTTTAACTTTATTTATTTACTACGACCGTCTTTGTCGGATACTGGATATCAACTGAACTGCTTCGACGGATCTCGCCTTACTTGACGATGAACCGCCGCAATACTAATACACTTACATTTAATACACTTATATTTTACTCTTACAATAATTGAGTCCCTTGCACCGGCAGCTCTTACAATTGGGTATTTTTTAAGATCTCTTTTACTTATTTCGATTTTCATTATGCGGCTACAATTCGGCCGTCCTGATTTGCAATCGTCCCGATTGACCATTTCCACTGAAATCTATATATGGTTTCATATTCGCTACTTCCCATATCCCTGTATAAGGTGTCTGACTTAATTGAAATCCTTCTACATCCTTTATCAAATACCTATCATTAGGCAATACTCGCTGTATTTCATATGGTCCCTTGTACTTAGGAATAATTTTTTTACACACTCCCGGTTGACTGACAAAGTTTTTTATCATTACATAGTCTCCTATCCTATATTCTTTACTAATCCTATTCTTATCCTTAACTTGCTTATTGTAATTTTGTTGTTTTATGATTCTTTCTGATGCCTTTCTTCTTACTTCTATCAAGTCTCTACTTTGTTCACTTTCATTAATCTCTTCTAATTTTTCCCTCAATTGATCAATCACCTCTCCTCTTTGTCTAACCCCGAAAAGCAGTTCACTCGCACATTTGCCGGTACTTTTATGAAAACTATTATTCATTGCGAATTCAATTTTTGGTAAAATTTTATCTAACGTGAATTCCATACCACCATTAGTGGTTTTGGCAAGCATGGGAGCTAAGCTCCTATTTACTCGCTCCACTTGCCCGTTAGCTTGGGGTGAAGCCGTAGCTATTTGAATATGCTTCACGTTGTTATCTTTCAGAAATTCTTCAAAACTCGCTGACGTAAACGCACTTCCCCGATCTGACACTACTATCTTGGGTCTACTGTAAGAGGAGAAATAAGCTTTCATACACGTCAGCACTTCATTCGTACCGGTGGATCGCACCGCATAAAGTTTTGTAAATTTTGAAAAAGCATCCACGATCAGGAAAACATACTTCTTTTTTGATGCCTTCAGAGTCACTGGACCGAAATGATCAATATGGACTGTGTTAAATGGCACATCACCTTTGGGTATGTTATGCAAAAGCCCCTCATGCTTACCGGCCTTCGCTGAAAACACTATGCATTTCAAACAGTTATTGATGTGACTGTGAATCTTTTCTCTCATTTTTGGGAACCAATACGATTTCATTATACTATCTAGTACCTTCTCACTACCTATGTGACCCATTTCATCGTGATATTTATATAATATATTCCTTTCCATACTACTAGGAACAAAGAATAAGATATTTTGACCAACCTTTCTATATATTAAACCATTCCGTAATTCATACCTACTGTCTTCCTTATTTTGCAATCGTTCTTTAATCTTTAGTATGCATTCGTCTTTATTTTGGCAAATCGATAGAGTTTGCTCAAAAGTGTTATCTTCAAGAACCAGTATATTACAATTGCGGCTTAATGCATCCACATGTTGCATCTTGCTCCCACTTCTATGTTCCAAAACATAATCGTAGTTTTGCAGCTCAAGTGCCCATCTAGCTATCCTTGGATTTATCTCTTTTTTATTTAGCGTGAGTGTTAACGAATTACAATCAGTGACAATTTTAAACTTTAGACCATGTAGATAAATCCTAAATCGTTTGAGTGCATAAATAATAGCTAGAGTTTCTAATTCGAAACTATGATATTTGGATTCACAATCGGTTGTTCTTTTAGAAAAATAGAAAATTGGATGAAATTTCCCATCTCTTTTTTTTTGTAGGAGCATCGCTCCGAACCCTAATGAGCTAGCATCGCAATGAAGCTCTGTTTCGTCCCTTGGGTCATATATGGCTAATATTGGTGACTCAACCAACTTCGCCTGTAAAGTTTCAAATGCCTTAATCTCGTCTGTTCCAAACTTAAAGTCAACATTCTTTCTAATTAATTTATATAGCGGTTCAGCTAGCAAAGAGAATCCTTGAATAAATCTTCTGAAGTATGAACTCAATCCTAAAAAACTATGTACTTCTTTTACGTTCTTTGGTATAGGAAAATTCTTTACAGATTCAACTCCCTTCTTATCTGGCTGTATACCATCCTTTGATATTATATATCCTAAATATTGGATTTCTGATTTTAGAAATCTACAATTATCTTGCCTCAATTCTAGTTTATTTTGTATCAATTTCTTAAAAACCTCTCTCAGTATATTCATATGCTCATCAACCGTTTCAGTAGCAATCATAATATCGTCTAAATAGATTGCAATTTTCCCTGCTCTGATGAGATCTTCGAACACCTCGTTAATATACCGCTGAAATGTCGAAGGAGCATTCCTTAGTCCAAATGGCATTTTTAAAAACTCATACTGCCCTAGAGGGGTCACGAATGAGGTATACTTCACAGATTCTTTTTCCACTCTCACATGGTAAAATGCACTCTTCAAATCTAAAAGTGAAAACACCTGTTTATTAGCTAACCTATCCAAAAGATCATCAATTAAAGGCAATGGGTAGTTATCTTTTAAAGTCATTTTATTTAAAGTGCGATAATCGACACAGAGTCGTATATCGCCGGTCTTTTTCCTAACTAACACTATGGGTGATGCATATTCCGACTTACTTGTTCTAATTACACCTGAATCTACTAATTCATCTAAGATACTTTGCACTTTTGCCTTCTCTAAATACGACAACCTTCTTGGAGGGCAATGGAAAGTCTTTTCATTTGTTAACCTGAGTTTGATTTCATAGTCAGTTTCAGGTGATTCGGGACGTTCGCAGTACACAAAATCTTTATATAAATCATAAAATTTGACTTTTTCTTCATAAGACAAATTGTTATTTTCAGATAAATCTATTTCATTTATGTCTTCTTCTATTTGTATATTCATTAGGTCATTACATTCATTTTCGCTTTCGCATTCGTTTTCATTTTTTCTTATCATTTGTTTTACAATTTCATTTTTTACTAATTTCAAACCAGCAGATTTCAAGAAATCTCTTCCCAGTATAGCCGCGACTTGCATAGTATCACCTTCTACAACATACATTGTTAAATTAATTTTCTCTTCTTCATAATTAATAATTACACTAACACAACCAATAATTTTTAAAAGGCTTTTATTAATACCCATAATCTTAAAATTACATTTTTGATTGTTAGACTGAATAAAAATACTAGGAATAAACTGTCTACGAATAGCACTTATTGGGCTGCCGGTGTCTAGAAGGGTGCCTACTAATATTTTATAAGTTAGATAATTTATTGTAAAATTAAAGATAATATTTCTTACATATTGGTCTTCATCATCTTCATATTGGTCGACGTGATGTAGGACAACGGCTTTCCTCTTGGGACATGCAGCAGCTAGATGCCCCATTTCCGCACAAATGTGACAGGATCCTAAAGGTCGTTTGGGTTTGCGACACTCCATCGCTACGTGTCCTAGCGAATTGCAGTTAAAACATCGGATAAGTTTGGGCTCCGGCCCCTCCGCAACAGCTGCTCGTCTTGATGTTGAAGGGACGGCAATTTTGCTTGGCACCATCTTATTCTTGGGCAATTGAATTTTGCTAAATGCCTCTGCAAGCTCATTAATAGCATTAAAGCACTGCATACGCGCCTGCGACCTCAAGTGGATGTCTGGGATACCTTCGATAAGGTCATCGAGCAATTCCTCTTCTTCCAACGATAGCTTATTTGCAGCTATGGTTTTATCGTACAAATATTGTTGGAATGTTTCGGACGGCTGCCACTTTCGTCCTTCATAAGCTCTCTTCATTGTCAACCTGCTTTCCTTTGTCATGAACATCTTAGCCATTTCTTTTAATATTTCGTCTGTCGTCATTTGTATAAGGTCGGTTCTTGAATGGAACCATCTTAGTGCATTGCCCTTTAATCGGCAGGACACCAGTATCCTGGTACTTTTATCATCCAAATTATAGGCTGAGATTAGGTTTTTTAATTGCGTCATCCAATGGGAAAAACATTCGCCATCGAAATCAGGCAGCAATTCTTTAACCCCACTGTTAAAATAGTCACTCTGTTTGGCTGATTGACCTACTTTCGATGTTTCCTTCTTTAAAGTTTCGTTTTCTCTTCTTAATAATGCATTCTCTCTTTTTTGTAATTCAATTTCTTTATTTAATATCTTCATTTGTCTCTTCATCTGTAGTAGCTCTCTTTGTATACCTTTCATTTGTCTTGGGTTTTCGCCGTCGTTAGAACTCGTTTCAAGGCTGTTTCACAATGCGACGAGAAAACGAGACGTCAGCGTGATGAGATCTCTTCGCAGTTTCTCTCTCTTAAAAAAGAATTTTAAACAGTGAAATAATACATAATCAAACATTTCGCGTCGTCTCGTCACGTCGTAAAGTTCGAAAAATTGAAAAAAAGACGCAACGTGACGACGAGAAATACTTTATTATGTGTTATTTCGTTGTTTTAAATTCATTTTAAAGAGAGAACAACTGTGAAGAGATCTCATCACGCTGACGTCTAGTTTTCTCGTCGCATTGTGAAACAGCCTTCACTCTCATCATCTGCTCTCTCGTTATTTCCCTCGTTTTCATGTTCATTTTCGATTGTAGTTTTCTCCTTATTTTTGGTCGGCTCATCTTCGTGCGCATTCGTATTATCACTGGACAAAAATTCATCATCATCGTTGTCGTCGTCTGCTGTCGCTATGTTCTTCTTTTTCATGTTTGGTTTGTTCGCAGAGACTGGAAACTCACCACGCTCCCCCTCTGGTATTGACAACAGTCGCAACAACAGCTCGCTCTTACTCCCCGTCGTTCTGCAACCCAAATGGTGAAGCCATTTTTTCAACTGCGACGCCGTATAGACTTTGAACCGCTCAATGTCTGTATCCATGGTGGTGGCCGTTAATAAACTGTTGCTGTTGGATATTTTCACTGACGCGTCGGTCGTTTGAGTTTTTGTTTTTCTGTGCAAGCTTGTGCTTGTAGGCTGTTTCACAATGCGACGAGAAAGCGAGACGTCTGCGTGACGAGATCTCTTCACAGTTTTTCTCTCTTTAAAACGAATTTCAAACAGCGAAATAACACATAATAAAGTATTTGTCGTCGTCTCGTCACGTCGTAAAGTTCGAAAAATTGAAAAAAAGACGCAACGTGACGACGAGAAATACTTTATTATGTATTATTTCGTTATTTGAAACTCGTTTTTAAGAGAGAACAACTGCGAAGAGATCTCGTCGCGCTGACGTCTAGTTTTCTCGTCGCATTGTGAAACAGCCTTGTGCGTAGTAACACTCGTATTATTATTTTCCAATAAACACTCGTTTGTAGACACTCGTTTTTATTTGTATGTATATTTTCCGCGATGGGATAGACAATATTATTATTTTCAGATGGACACTCGTTTGTAAACACTCGTTTTATTTATTTAATATTTATTGTTGTATATTTATTTTCCGCGATGGGGTGAGTTTTCTATCCCACTTCTGATTTTGTAAGGGGCCGTTCTTCTAATTTTTCTTTTTAATAATATTCCTTTGAAAGAATGAATGCACTTTTCGTTTTTAACTGCTTCGACGGATCTCGCCTTACTTGACGATGAACCGCCGCAATACTAATACACTTACATTTAATACACTTATATTTTACTCTTACAATAATTGAGTCCCTTGCACCGGCAGCTCTTACAATTGGGTATTTTTTAAGATCTCTTTTACTTATTTCGATTTTCATTATGCGGCTACAATTATTAAGTTTTATTAAAAAAATTAAAATATTTTTGTCAATAACAAACCGTAAAATTGAGTTTAAAAAGAGCCCGCAATTACCCTACTTATTTTCTAGAATTTTCAAGATCCATATGAAACTATTGAAGTGTCTTGTAAGTATTGCAAATGTTGACAAACCGACAAACATTTTATAAAGCTGGTGATAGCGATAACATCAAAACATTCTTGTTAAAATCTCTAGTTAAAAAACTATGTATCAAGGAGCAGAAAAAATGCGGTTGGGAGTTGACAAGACTTGTATTTTTTGATCTAAGCTTAAAATTGGTCCCACGATTTATGCCATAACATAATAATTTAAAATATCCTAGCGTACGATCTAAGTCTATGATAAAATGACATCCCTGGTATAGCCAGCTTCGCAGGACTTCAAATCTTTTAACATGACTATATGTTGGAAAATGTGAGTGTGCAGGGCTTCTTCTCTGTATATGTACATACCTACATATGCTTTTAGTTATGTTTTTGTTTTCATCCCCATTTTTTTGTGAGAAGAGGCTTTTGTGTCTGTCAGTGTCAAATAAGTCAAACGAAACGTATTATACCATTGACTAATGGACAAAAAAAAAATAAGGATAATGTTGGTTGAGGTCATTACTTTCAACTCGACCTTGACTTCAATGTTGTCTGGCATGGAAACAACATCAAAGCAACGTGAATTAGTCGTATTTATACATAGCTTACGAAATGTTTACTTGGTAATTCTGTTTAGGATGGCTTTTTATTTCTGTTTTTGTTTCTATAACATTTTAACTTTGATGGTGAGATTTATTGAATTAACAGTGCGGTTCATTTGATGAGATTTTCTTGCTAAATCGAATAGTAGGTAAGTAAAACTTTATGTAGAAACATACATAATCTTTACAACAAGACATAACGAGCCCTATTTCATTAAAATATCTATGGTGAAAGTCATGTCATTTTTTAAGAATTACCTATTCCATTTAATTGTGTAAAAAATATTACGTTGGTGTAACTTGTAAAATATTAATTTGCGGCGTATTTATAGTCGTTTTCTAAACTTATGTCTTACTAAACCGCAGTTTAAGGCCTATTGTATCAATAAATATATAAGTCCTATCTTTAACCAAATTTAGTTTATTAAATAATTTGACTTCAAAAACATAATGGAATTATAAAGACCAAAAACATTATAATAAATTCATATTTTAAAATTCAATCAAACCCATTTTTAACTTATAGAGAAACAGTTTAAAAATTACTTTGAATACGGACTTTATGTATTTTTGTCATGGCATAAGAAGCAAAAAAGTTCGGACAAAAATATCTATGGCAATAGGGTGTTTTCTTTGGAATAAAAAATGTCTTAAAATCATCACTTTGAAAATGCCTATTTGTGCTAAAAATAATTTATCAACCTACATCTTTATATATTATTCATATTATAAAACGGCAAACACGAATTTTGTAATACAATTTACGCGGTCTAGAAAAGCCGAAAGCATATAAATTATATATCGTTGGAAAGGTTTTGTGCCACAAAAGTGCACAAATTATAAATTAATTAAATTATTGAACCACAAATAGGTTAAATTAACAAAAGAAAATATCGTATTAAGACGGAGCGAGAAGCGAGCGAGAGAGAATATTTGTAAAAACACACAATGAGGTGGTTGTTCATCATCCACGGATGAGCTTCAGCGGAGAATCATCACCAAATATCTACAAAAAAGGAATAAAAACAACCACGAAACAATGCAACACAATTATTGTGCATGTGTTTGGTTTGGATAGATACATAGGTAAAAGTGGGAGCGAGATAGAATACAAAGCCTAGTGGAGTTGGCAGCTTGCACCGTCGCATTAGTATAAAAACCGTCGTGCATATCAAAAACAAACATACATTTGGTTGAGTATTGTAGGTTCGGTCAAGGTCTTATTATAGGTTTTTAACAGGCGTAAATTCATAAAAAATCATGTAAATTCATACAAGGCAGGCATAGGTACTTTGTAGGCCTTAAACTTGATTCAAAGTTTCTGTCAATTAGAAGATAATGTAATTGGCTGAGGGCTGGACGTACTAGTATATATAATTCCACTTCAATATTAATATTTTTACTAAGTTACCAGAGGGTAACGTGAGGGCTTTAATTTTAAAGCCAAATATGCGTAAAACAATTGGACGACAAATAATTAATTTTATGTCAAATTGCTCATACTTAGCTAATCTTAAGCTTATGTTTTATCTGCGTGATGTACTCAATTAATGCTTAAATAAATAAAATGAATATAAGGTGGGTTTTATTGGAAATTTTATAGCTAGCGCAGTGAATATAACAAAACCAAAAGTGCATATAAATTAGCCTGTAAATTAGTGAATATAAAAGTAGACAAATAGTGTTGACTTGAACCTTAAATGTCGGTAACGTAGATTTTTTTTTCACTCAAAAGAGTGTGAACACAGAATAAAGAGTGAACATAAAAGTTGATATAGCGTTTTATTGTACTTTTATTGCTGCGCTAGTTATGAATTGCCAATAAAACGCACCTACATATAATACAATTCTTAAAATAAGGATAAAATATTTATTTTATTTAAGTGTGTTTATAATCGAGTAAACACTACTGTGCAAGTAAGTAAGTAAGGTACCTAAGACACCTACTTTATAAAAAATGCTTGACATTATTTTGTTTCAGTATGAAACTAAAATTAATTCGGTCACTCAAAGGATATAGTAGGTATTATGTACATCTTCATATTACTTTCAATTTTTTCTGATACCCTGGCTATGACTGGATGTATATAGTTTTTATTATAGATAGTACAAGTCATCTTGATTGCTAAGAGTTGAGGTGATGAAAAAAAAATTAAAGACATCGCATGGTTTTTTTTGTATTTGATTCGGTCCGTTTCAATTTCCTGAGAAAGAAACCTTCAAAAGGTTATTCTATTATTTATGCGTACTCGTAAGTAGCAAGGCTTGTTTGAGCATTATGTACCTAACTTCAGTAGGTACCTTAAATTTTATAACAAGTCCCTTTTTTAGCTTATATTACATTGAGGATGAAATCCTTTAATAAAACCGTTCTGCTTTGGAAATAATGTAATTTGTCAAATTTATTTATCTCTTTCAAAAGAAAACGAAAAAAAAAAAAAACATAAACAAACTCAAGGATAAAATTATTTTGTTGACATTTTCTGTGCGCCTGGTTAAAGCTTGTTTAGCAAACAAATTAACTTTACCTTCTTCTTTTTTTTTAATGTAAAATGAAAGAGAATTAGGTTTTCTACTTTAATACATTTAAGAGAGAAATTTTATATATTAAATTGATATGAAGCTGATTTGATTCGTACTTGATGAAATTGCTTTCAGAAAAATGTCTTACTTTTTTGGGAGTTCAGATTTTTCCAAAACGTGTTTTCAACGTGGCCATGTGTTCTGGTAGGACAATTATGGGACTGGGAGTATCTATGCATAGCAAAGCCTTTTTAAATTTAAATTTAAAGTACCTTGTGTGACAAATAAAATGAATATGTTCAACATGTAGGAGAAGAGCTGGGAGAAAAACATGCTTTGGAGTTTGGACGTCTAAACATTGACGGTGTTCACATTGAACTTATTTCTCGGATTTTTTTTTTGACGTTTATGTACTTTTTCTTGTTCCCACTTTGTAGTGAAAAAGAGATGGGCAATTGAGCCAGGATTTTTTACATTTTTTAAAATTTTTTTGACGTTTCCTTTTGTGACCTATTTAGCCAGTTCAGGTTTCTCAAGCTCACTGAGATCTCAGAGATCTCCGCAATCTCAGAAATCTGAACGTAATTGAGTGAGATTCTTCACTTTTGCTGTCAAAATACTGAGACTGATATTTTTTGGATTCGCTTGCTTAATTATTTTTTGTCGCAGTTAATTAATTAATAAAAAAGAGATGGAAATTGGTTTTGACTTCTAGCGGAGAAATTTTGTTCAGGTTTCTCCTTCTGCTCAGTGGAGCTGACGGAGCTTGCTCAGTGAGATCTCAGTGAGATCTTAGAAACGTGAACTGGCTAATTTAGTTTTTGTTTGGCACTTACAGAATCGAAGTTTTTTTTTTCAATTGGAAAACTATTTATTTAGTGAATTATCAATTTTGTGACTGAAAAAGTTCTAATTAATTCTCCATCGAGCAAAGATTTGTGTTTTTTTTTCAATTACTGCTGAACGTCAGAGTGCACCGGTTGTGTTCACATTGCTTTGTATCTGAACACGAGCTGAACGACTTATGTCAAAAGAAAATCGTAAATTTGAGTCCAATGTGAACACCGTCAATGACCCTTTGCCAATACACAGTCCACCTAGTTTTCTTTTGACATCTTCTGTAAAATAATGGACATTGTGCTTTTTTTTCATCGTTTGTGTGAAAATTTATTATTTTTAATTTACACCTTTAACTTTTTCACATGCGACACAATAAAAGTGATGGCTGAGGATAGGAAAGAAGTGAAACGTGCGTGGGAAGTGTTGTACGTTACAAAAATTGAATGTGTAGTAAGATCCGTCTTACTTCCTGAACAGAATGGAGACGGAGCTGCAACTGGAGCATCTGAAAAGACTTTGTATTGTGACATCAGCATAAGCGTTCAATAGTTTGACATGAAAATTATTTTATGGAAATTGTAATCGAAAACATGAAGATATTTTGTTGGCCTTGCCTTCAACTTGCGAAATATTCTTCAATAGGTTGCTGTTTTGTTCGTCATGTGCTCCCAATAGCGTTGCATCGATGTTTTGCCCGAAAAGCAATAACGTTGCATACTTTTAGATGCTTGAGCTCTTAAACTTTTACGGCTACTAATTTTTCTGTTAAGTACACGAAATTCATTTTCTCGTTTGAACTCCATAGCTTATATTTTTAAATGATCCCAGGATGAAAAACTTGATGGTTTCAAGTAAACTCATTTAAACAACAGAACAGATTGACGTTTGTAAAGAAAAATGGCTGCGCTACATCTTTATTGAAAGTGTACAGCTTCAAATAAAAGTGCCGGATCTACGACTTTTCCGAACAGGGGAAAAAACTGATTTGGCGCCCCTTCAGCATTTGAGGTAAATGATGTACGTAGTAGCCCGTGGCGTAATGGTTAGTGCGTTGGACTGTCACGCCAGAGGTCTGGGTTCAATACCAGCCGCTTCCACCTTACGTTTTTTTCCGGGCTACTGCCTCTTGCGAGGAAGTGAAAAATCCTCCAAGAGTATCTCCTGTCACAGAAAAGTGAGGCTCACCTTAGCCGTTCGGATTCGGCATTAAACTGTAGGTCCCCTCCATCCCTGCAGACACGCACACAGGAATGGTTGAGAGTTGTAAGTCACTAGGCCCTGGTTCTTCATGAGCCGTTGTGCCACCAAATTTATTTATTTATTTATTTTTAACTTTTATGTACGTGTGACATAAACAATAAAATACATAACAGACCATATAACCAGTATACAGGGTGTTTTGCATAATTAAAAACAACTGATGAAACTAATTTTTCTCAATATTTTACGTAGTTCAGTAGTATTTTTGTTTTTTATATTCAATGGATTTTTTAGTCAAAAACTTAGGCCCAGTTTTTCAGTGGTGAGTTAAACCAGAATTAGATAACTGTGGATACAAATTTATTTACGGTTAACTTTAGAAGGAGTTTTCAAAAACTAGAAGAGTATTAAGCATAAAAGACTACGTCTTATTCGTACTCACCTGTATACTTAAATAAGTGGAATTGAAATTGAAATAAATTGAATTAAAAATTAAACTGAATTGAATTAAAGTGTTTGACTAAAATTGAAAGGATCATTTGAATATTAAAAACAAAAATATATAACGTAAAATTTTGAACAAAATTAGTTTGAACACAATTTTCTTAATTTTTTTAATTCAAAATTTTGATTTTGAAAATAATATTTTAAAGAAACTATTCACCAGATATTATTAATTAAATAAAAACTTAATAAGAGAATGGATTTTTGGCTTCAAAAGCAGTTTTAGCATGACTTTGTAATAGTCGCCGTTATTTTTTAATGATATTTTTTTTAAAGTAGTTTTTTTTTAGAAAATTGCCGCTCCCACCTAAACTGTAATATAAGTTTTTTGACATAACATTTTTTATAAAAACACAATACCACTGCTTGCGAAATCAATTTTAATGAAAAAATTCCTTCAAATTTATTGCTTCAGGAATTGAAAATAACACTAAGAATGTCCCATTTTACTTGTTTATTTTTTGTCGGGGCACATGCCGCCCGGGGCATGTGCCCCGGTTTGCACCTTCCATAGCTCCGGCGCTGTCAAATACAATACATTTCAGTGACATACATACATGTTTCCTCGTACCCCGAACGTTTTTGGTTCTTTGAGGACAATATGTAATGATACTAAAATGCCCAAAAAATCATCGAATGACATATAGTTCTGGCAATTAAGTTAAATATGTCATCTGCTGTTTAACAAAAACCATTATTCTCCAAAATCGATTCATTGCTGCCGGTATTTTTGAAAGTAATCAATTCACAGCAAGTCAATTGTTATTCAAAACTAAACGTGTATATATTATACATACATATGTATGTATGTGGAGGCGTGTAGGTATAGTATTTATTTAAAACAAAGTAACTGCCTCAAATATAATAACGACTCAACGAAACATATAGAAATTTCGACATAAATTAATCAAAATCAATCCTCCTTTACTCAAAGGTTATTGACTTTTGATTGACAACCATTAAAATTACCTGCAACCATTTCTATACAGAGCCACCAGCTCCAACCTCGAGGCAATAAATCATTCAAATCAAAAACTAAAATGTCTTTTTCAATTTAAAAGGGCACTAAAAAAGGTGGTTATGTTCCACAATAATGTGGTTTCTCAACATAAACTACTACCACCTATCATAATAGATTTCTAGAGCAGACAGAAAAAAAGGCGAATTAAACTGAAAGCTCAGCTCGTTGAAAGGAGCAAAAGGATATTTTTTTTTGTTGCATTAAAAATTCATCAGTCTTAGTGGAAGTGCATTTTTCTGCCAGTAGTCACGTTGCTGTCCTGTACATCATATCTCGATGAAATAATATGAGTAGCTATGCTATAACATGAGTTTTGTTATTTGATTCCCTTGGGTTGTAAATTTTTAAAATAAAGTTTTCGCATGTCTGTTCTTTTTTTTTTGTTACCTTTGTCAACATGGATTCTATGGTAGATGGTATTTTAAATTGCTAAATTGCATGATTGCACAGGTATTTTTACTATTGGGGCCCAGTATTGGAATTGAAAAAAAAAAATAAGAATATTATTTTATTCAATGTAATTAGGTATCCCGAAAAGCTTTGGTAAAAATTTTTAAATAAAAGATTAACTTGAAGCTTAAATTTAGGAAACAAAATTTATATCTAGGTATCTCTGGCCCGTATTTTTTAAAGTAAAAATGTACTTACGTACAATGGCGTTGTGTTTAAAAAATGGAAATGTGAATTTCCAGATTTTTTGGTAAAATTTTCTGTTTGCTGCGACGAAAACGTCCAACTTACGACGCACGGGGCGTGTACGGTTGACTATTGAAACAAACGTGAATTACACACAAGCTGTAAACAAGTGTAGTATGCGTCTATAACGAGTTTTTTTTTTTTTTGTTATTTGAATTCAAACCGAATAATCTGTCATGTGATAAACGTCAACCTGGCATTTAACAAGAATCCAGAAATTTTCTCCAACTTAAACTGTCAGGAAGGATATAAATGTATATGTAGGTACCTGAGGCCCAATTCACACAGAACTGGCTTATGGTTTTGGAATGGTTCTGGCGTGGTGCATACATATGCCACGTTGTGGAATTTGCATGTTCTCTTATCGGATAATACACACACAGATGACGAGGCGAGGGTATGGTGCGACATGTCATCGCCACGCCATATTGAAAACTCCAGTGGCCTACGTGAACCGGCACGCCATATTGAAATCACTTAAAGATTGAACATGAGACTACTACTTTATTTATTTTTAAGTTTTTTTTATCACTTTATTTGTGTTAAACAAATCTAAAAAAAATCACAACGATTAGGAAAATGTTCCAAATACTAAAAAAAGCATTCCTTTGCATCAATTCTTATTAATTCACTTTGCGTTTTGAATTCATTTTAACAAATGTCGGTTCATTGTCACTTCTGTGTAAATTGAGTACATCACAACCACTCCACTCCCGAAGCATGCCAATGACACACCAGAACCATGAGCCACTTCTCTGTGAATCGGGCCTAAGAGCTGTTTTATGTTGTACTCTTGTAAGGGCCAGTTGTACAAATATTTGATCCGTGGTTCAGGAATTTTAACTCACCAATTTCGGCGGATTAACTGTGGTTCAACGATGGTTTAGGCATGTAATTCGATTTTAGTGCATATTAGAACCTTGAACCATCGTTGAACCTCAGTTAACCCGCCGAAATCGGCGAGTTGAAATTCCTGAACCACGGATCAAAATTTAAACCACGATTGTACAACTGGCACTAAGCAATCTTCTTTGATTGAATGATTGAAAACAACAAAAATGTTTTGTGTACCAATTACCTACTATATACCAACTTAAGTTGCAAGGAATCTGTAAAAAAAATTCGATTTTTTTGTGATTGTGTGTGCCATTTGACAGCAGTTTTGAAGCAAATATAGGTAAACAATTCTTGCACACATACAAAGTGTTTAACAATTATTTAAAGTGCACTCAGTTTTACGCGTAATTTTGTACGATTTAAAGCAAATATATATAAGAGATTGGTTGCAAAATAAAACGAAAATAGTTGTGCATTCATACAAGTAGAAAAAACAACCAAATTCCAACACGAAACCCATCAATCAAAGAACGCATCGGCAAGCTGGGATGAATGGATTTTAGGCACTTAAATTTACAAGTAATTAAACCTGTTGATCACTTTTAATTCATTATCCACACTGATTTGATAAATAAAACACATTTTTATAGATATATTTGTTTTAAATCTATTAAAACACACGACGAACACTGTAAATATTATTTGTTAAACACCGCGGCAAAAAATAGGAAAATTATTTATTTAGTGAAATATTAATTTTGTGATTGAAAAATTTCTAATAAAATTCTCCGGCGAGTAAAAATTTGTATTTTATTTTACCGACTGCTGAACGTCAGAGTGAATCGGTTGTGTGTGTCTGAACACGAGCTGACTGACTTATGCCAAAAAAAACGTAAATCTGAGTCCAATGAGAACACCGTCATGGAACACAACTATTTACGATGATTTTTGAAGCAAGTATGTTCAACAAATGTGGTATCTTTAATCCATTTCACTATATGGATATGATGGTTAAAAAAATGACATAATTGACAAAGTAAATGGACGATAAATGAATTAACTTGTCAATTGCGAGTGACAACGGTTCTATCAAACTGATCTGAAATAATTTATGTAATGAGAACACTGTCTCTTATTAATCTAGTTTATAGTTTTTATTTTATTTTTTTTTTTTCAAAAGAGGACCCGAGGCAATTTTTCTATTGCATTTTCCAGGAAAATACTTTCAAAGGATAGAGTGAGGGCGTATTGCATAAGACTAACCTTAATAAAACACTGTTATACGCGGGTTTATTGACATCGTTTGACAGCTGTCGTACTTAATAATTGCTAATCGATTGGCATGTTATTGCTAAAAAGGGATTGGTGTCAAGTTTTGTTGGATTATTATTTGTTTTGTTAATTTTATTTACTTTAACCTAATTGAAAGGATAATTTAAATGCTGGCTGTTATGGATGATGCAATATGATATATGAAAAAATAATGCAGAAGTAGTTTTAGTGTTTCTATAGTGATTATTTTCAAAAAATGAAATTAGTATTTTCGCTCATAATATGTTTGGAACAAAGCCAAGCTTTATATTTATTGTCGCTATACCTGCTTTAAACCTTTAACGGAGGAATAAAAAGGGAGAATAAAAGTCTTAAAAAATTGGACTTGAACTATCGAATTATCGTGAAAAAAAGGGTAGAAATGAAAAAATTAGGTAAGCAATTATTTGCTAAACGGGTCGGACTATAAAAAAAAAATATGAAATGAGGCAGTTCACCAGGTATAAAAAAGCTTATAGCCGAGTTCTCACTACTTTTGTTCAAAAAATAATTGCAAAAACCGCTGTTACCTGTAGTTTGGCAACGGTAAAGTATGTAAAGTATGTTATTCAAAAAAAAAAAAAAATCGTTTATTGCAACTCGCAAATATCAATTTGTCATTTTCTCGGATGAAAAACAACAAAAAAAAAATAAAATTAATCTAGATGAAGAAATGCACATAATTTATTTCTTTTTTTGGTTAGGACTTAAAAGTTAGATACTCATCTGCCCACTTCACATATTTTCTTTTAGCCAAGAAAACGACAAGTTGATATTTGGGTTTTTTACGACACATGGATTCAACAAAACTAAAGGCGCCTAATTTGGCCAAAAAGTTATAAAGTTAACTAGTTTCCTACAAGCATAGAAATACAATTTAACCGTTTTACCTAGTTGATTTAATTTATCCAACGCTGAATTTAAACGTATGTATATACAGCTTATAAAAATATGGCGTGATACCAATTTTTTTTTCATTTTCATGTCACGAGAAAAACAAAAACTTCAATTACTTATTAATACTAACCAACATTCAATTTTTAAGTTGACCTTTAAAACAGTCTACCAATGTCAAGTTCAACAACAATTTAAATGATATCGGTCAATCTTGTGCAGCAGAAAAAGTGCAACAATTTACAAACTGCAGAAACTCTCTCGTTTGCAAAACAATCATAATAAATATTTACCATATATTTCCATTTGCGAAAATACCAATTAGACATAAAGTGCTATATCTAAAAGTACATAAACCATCAACGAGTATAAACATTCATTGATAGTAATCAACTGCAAGCATGCAAAAAGCCCCAGTACGTCAATACCATATACTTTTGCAATGAATATATTTTAACAATGAAAGTGTTTCTATAGTTTTTTTTTTTTTTAATAACAACAAATTAAAAATAACTATGTTTGTATACAATCAAAAAAAAGAAAAGAATATTTAATACGAAATGAACACGAGAGAGGCAGTTCCATTGCCAACCCATCCTCGACCACGACCCGAATCATGCTCACCAAAAAAAAAAAAAAAAAAAAACATTGAATGTCGGAACCTTTGCAGTTCATTGAAGCGATCTCCTGATAACATTTTCCATGGACTTTTTCCCATACAAATCTACCGATTCAAATTTTCACAGCACAGTGCGCGGTATCAGGAACCTATTCAGGAAATAAACAACAAAAAAAGTTACGTATACGCCCGAGTGCTAATAACTAAAAGTTTTGCGCCCTCCATCATCAAAAAAAAAACGTGGGTTTGCGGTTATCACCCTTTCTCGAGCTAAATTACCCCCTCCTTATAGACCGCTTCAAATTTCCGATATTTCAGGGCCTAACACAGTTCGATGATGAGGGTTGATAAGCAATGCTAGACCGAATGGTGCGTTAGTGAAAAGCTATTAGCCAAAGCCTTTAGATGGATTCGATTCTGAAACAACGAAATTAAAGATCTTCCAAAAAAAAAACAAACCTGTTTTAAAACTCGATTCAACGAACGAAAGTGTTTGCTTTAAAGTGTCCCTTATCAAGCTCTTCAAATCTTATATGTCATCCATCTTCTCTTTCTAAAGTAGAAAGACTCAAAAGATTCAACCATCCAGGTGGCTTCAATATAGCAAAATTTTCATCAAATTTTCGTTTGTATCATCATTCAAACTGTATTTATCGATTTATTTTCTTCTATAATCAGCGATAAAGTTCGTCAGCTATAATAGCTGAACTATTCAAGGCCAATTATTCGGGGTGCGAAAGATATCAGTTTAAAACTCGCTAATTTCATTTGAATTCGGATGCATTTTCATGGAAGAATATTAATTATTTGAACGAGTATATGTGTGTTTTGTTTGATTAGTTTAGCAGTGAGTGCGAGAGTATTTGTGTTGATGATTATATTGATACGAAATGATAAAGTTGCTAATACACTTTGTTCAACCCTTATCGAAGAAAACAAAACATTTATAGTGTTTGATTGATAAAGTGAAAGTGAGTAACGTTTGATTGGAAAATAAACGGGAATTCCTAATAAGAAATAAGGAATTTTTAAAAGGAATTTACGCAATTGAATGCACCCACGAGTAAGTCGGATTTACCTTTAAGTGTTTAATTTATACTTATATGCATGCGTACATTTTTTTTATCTCTTTCACATATTTATTTAAAAATAAAAACATAGTCGTATTTTTGAAATGAAAAACTAATTCAAATGACGTAGGAGTGTAACGAAAAATGCTTTATTTTATTTTATTTTATTTTTTTAACTAATTTTTTGTAGGTATTTATAAAGAAATCGAAATAACGTTTAAGTTTTTTAGTGCGAGATTACAGTTAAACCAGAGTTAACTTACTTAATTTAGTGATTTAACTTTACTGAAAAGATTGTTTTCATATTTTTACTTCCCAGTTTTTTACGTTGATTCGCATTGTATTCTCTACTGAAAAAATGCTTCCTGAGTTCACTGTACATACCTACATTTATATCTAGAGCTAACTAACTCAGGTTAACTCATAGAAAACAATTATTTTTGGATACAAAAAAGTATAAATCGACCTCGCAAAAAAATATTTTTAAGTTATTACAGCAATCATGAAATAGTAAACCAAGCATGCCGAAAAATATTTTCGGTATCTACCTCAATACTATTGACATGCGAAAATTTTAGCATTGACTTTTTTTCGCACGGGAAACTGTTAACTAGGCTTTATGTATTCTAACAAATGCAAAAAACAAATCGAACTTAATCTGCTATGGCGAAAATTCTTTCGAAAATCGTTGGAGCGGTTTTCTTAAAAAATAACTTTTTGTTCGGTATAAGCTGCACCAAAGGGCTAGGGCTAGTAGGTATGGGAAGGGGGGGTCTTTTTCCCCCCGTTAAGGCGGGAGGGGCAATTTTCTATAAAAAAAATCGAATTGAAAGAGAAAAAAAATTATTAAAAAACAACGGTAACAGTTACAAGTCATGTTATACTTTTTTTTAGAGCCAGAAATCCATTCTTTTATTTTGTTTTTAATACGAGTTACTAGAGAGAACAGTTTTTCAAACTCAAAATATTGAAAAAATAATGAAAAAAATTGTGTTCAAACTAATTTTTTTCAAAATTTTACGTAATTAAGTAATATTTTCCTGTTTAATATTCAATGTTCGCATCAATTCTTAGACAAACACTAAAAACCAGATGTCAAAATGTATTTCAGTTTTTGACAAAATTGAAAATAACTAAAGTAAGTTTTCCATGAATTTGACTTCAATCGGTTATTTGTTGTAGAAAAGTAGATATCGTTATTTTCAATTTTCTCAAAAACTAAAAAACATTTAGGCATTCCCGTTTTAGTGTTTAACTGGAAATTAAAAGGAGCATCGAATATTAAAAACAAAAATATTACTTAATAACGTAAAATTTTGAGAAAAATTACTTTGAACACGATATTTTTTCATTACTTTTTCAAAATTTTGAGTCTGAAAATCAATTTTTCAAAAACTGTTTTCTCAAATAATTAAAAATAAAATAAAGTAAAAGAACGAACTTACGACATTGTAAGTGTTGTCGTTATTTTTTAATAATTTCTTTTTCTATTTCAAGTCGATTTTTAAGAAAATTGCCCATCCCGCCTAAACGGGAGAAAATAGACCTTCCCATACGATTTTTTTTTTGTCTTAAGCCAACCCACTCGCTCTAGCTGTTTGGTGCACCTTATACCGAACACCCTATATACATTTTTTTTTTAATTTTTAGAAAAAAAAATTTAGGCCATTTTCAATAATTTAATCTCGAGATATTCCAGCCGAAAAACTTTTTTTTAACAATTCTAAGCAGTTTCTTTTGTAAGTACAGTTTTTTTGGCTTGGAAAAAAAAAACTGGCAATTGAAATGGTTTACAAACTTTACCGATTATGAATATCTTGAGACCACACAAAGTTATTAACCCGTTAATAACTTTGTGTGGTCTCAAGATATTCGATATTTTTTAACAATTTTTATGAGTTGTTTTTTTTTTTTTTTTAAGTCTTAACAATTTCCTTACGTCATTATGCATGGAATAAATACAGGCCGAAGCGGATGGGATTATTTGTTCTCGAGATATTCGAGAAAGAAACCATTTTACAACTTTTTTACATTAATGTAATAAGAAACCACTAACTGAATTTTTCTGATAACCCTTGCTGCACTTCACGGCCTTATTATCTGTAAAATAAAATTTATTTTAAGTTGATATATCTATTCGTTCTCGGGATATCGTCGGCGAAAAAAAGCTTCCGAACATACGAACATTCGTACACACAATAATAAACGATGAATAAACTCCAAAGACGTTTCACGTTTCGCGAAAAAAAAAGACAAAATTTTGATTTCGACAAATCGGACCAATTACAATAACATGGTATGGGAAGTTAAAAATGTTCTCTCGGGCGCCAATAGAGATGATTGCTTGAAAATTTGAGCTCAATATACAACATACTAACAAAATTTACATTGAATTTTATTTATATCGATACAAACCATTTGATTTTTTTATCCCATTTTACCCTATAAATAGGTAAATTTTTAAAAATATTCAGTCCTTAAGGCAATAAAATAAAAAAATAAATTTGGTGGCACAAACGGCTCATGAAGAACCAGGGCCTAGCGACTTACAACTCTCAACCATTCCTGTGTGCGTGTCTGCAGGAATGGAGGGGACCTACAGTTTATTGCCGAATCCGAACGGCTAAGGTGAGCGGCACTTTTCTAAGACAAGAGATACTCTTGGAGGATTAGTCACTTCCTCGCAAGAGGTAGTAGCTCCGAAAAAAACTTAAGGTGGAACAGGCTGGTATTGAACCCCAGACCTCTGGCATGACAGTCCAACGCACTAACCATTACGCCACGGGCTACTACAAGGCAATATAACCTTTCAAATATAGAAAAAACATTTTTTTAATCGGATTTCTTTTTGTTTTACCCAAATTCAACTTATAAATAACTAGTTTTTGAAAACTTTTTTAGCCCTTAAACCATCCTCTACATATACCCTTTCAAACTCAATAAAACATTTCCAGCCTTATTTATTAGATTTCACTAATACTCGTTTCAACCTCGGAATAGTTAAACCGAGTCGAAGCACTTACTCCGTCTTTACGCCACGTCAAAGAAATTCTTATTTATAAAATAGGTAGGTATATTATTAAAAAATGACAAATCTAAAACTCTGGTTATTATAAACATGGCTGATTTCCACAAATTATTAATTTAAAGTAATTATTATTGGTTTTATTTTATCTAAATACGTAACCTATCTAATGAATGGATAAGCAAAATAAAAGAAAACGGTCTGAAAACTGGGATTTCGTTTGCACACCTTTTTGTAAATTTCACACGATGCTGATGTCATGTCAAAATGACATAAATACTAAAACGGCTTTGATCCGGCTTTATTCCTCCTATGTACCAGTTTAAGCTTACTCCGCCTCTATTCCGCGTGTATTTTTGTATGAATAAATTTTTCAGGATTAGAGGTGTCGTAAAGTCGGAGAAACCTTACTCCGTCTCTAAAACGAGTTAATAAATAAGGCTGTTCAAAATCAGTTCAGTGGCTTCGGAGATTATCCCGAACAAACAACCAAAGCTACTTTTCCGTTACACATCGTGTTTTTTTCTGATCCTTGTTGGCAACACCTGCTGGACTAATTTTGATTCAATATTGGCCAAAGCTTTAATATGTATGTAATCAAATTGGGATTGTTTCGTGGGATAAACATTATTACAATTATTAGGACCTGAAAATTTACAGGAATTTTAAATGATGGTGCACATTTTCTGTGGCTTACTATACTCCGCTTATGGTTTTGATGTACAAAATTTCACTCAAAGTCATCTCATCATCGTACATAGCTTTAAAATCTTTTTTGAAATCTGAGTTCAACCTCAATATTCCAACATGATATTATGACAAAAGAGATTTTGAATAATAACAAGAAAATCTCACATGACAGAGACACAATTTTCATAGCTTAACCACACAACCACAAGCACAAGGAAATCTACATATAGCTCTCTCTTTCTTATACTTTATCTCTCTTCCTAAATCGAATGCTTTCTCATGATAAATTGAAACATATCCCAAACAAAACCAATCGGTGAAAAATTTGCATAAATTCAATTGTCTTTGATATATCATATATACGGTACACCAAAACCATCAGGGGAAAGCCAATAAGGCAAAAGGCACAAGCTTTTTTCGTCTCTTTACAAAATACATGACTTATTCCATTTGATCTTTTGGATATCTCTTAATTGGTTTTATATAAACTTAACTAGAATTTATCTCTATTGACAAGAAATCATTCGAAAATGAAACTCCTAACAAAAAAAGCTTGCATGGATTTTGTTATAAAATGTAATTTTCTCTCTTTGTGTATTCCCGCAGACCGTATCACGAGCGAATCATGGACATTGGATTGGTTTCCGATGAATCGAATATCCGGGGCGTAAGTCAATCACCATTGCATCAACTGAACGCAGATTATCATCAAAGAAAGGATTCATTGACGACAACGTCAACGTCGCTAAATCGGAGATTATCCAAAGAATGCAATGTTCTATCAAGTAGCGATAATGGCAATGCAATAACTGGAAAAGCCGAAGAAGATGACACTGAATACGGTATAACCAACATGGCGACAACGATTAACTTTGACGATCTAACTGACAGTGGATTTGGCAGAGCTGAGGTAAGCTTCTTTTGAAAGGGAAACACGAGAATGACAAGCACAAAAGCGAAAGGATTGAAAGGATATCCGCTCGACATTGCGGGTAATTAAATGAGGGTTGCTTTGCGGTGGTGGTGTTTGGTTTTTTTCCTGTGTGAACGGATGTAATATTGGCAAATTAACAGATATTTTTCTTTGCTGGTATAACCGTGTAAAATACGTTTTGAAGGTGTTGTGGGTAGATTGGTGTGCTTAATTTTATGTGAGGCAAAATAAAGTAAATTGAAAGCATAAGCATACATAGAAGAGGTATGGAATTAAAAAAGTGTGTTAAATGTGCGTAAAAATGAAGAAACATTATGATGTGTGAATAATGTTTATTTCAAAGTGGCAGAATTAATTTTGGGTACATTAATAAACTTGAATGTTTATTAATTGAGTTCGTGCGTCGAGTCAAACGATGTGCTGATTAGGTCTAGGGGCTGGAATTTTCAAAATTATGCTAACGAGGTTTTATTATTTTTACGTTTACATATTATTGTTGTAAGCAGGTACTCAAAGTGAAGTTAATGGGGGCCTTCCCTATTTTATTTCCTTTCAAGGAAAACTATTTTTATCGAAAGCTTAGTAGGGTACCCACTTTATTTCGTTACTATATTCCATGAGGTGCTTTGCACACATGAGCTGCGAATGTGAATAAACCTTTTAAAAACATAAAAACAAATTCTATTGCTTATAGAATTTTTCCTTTGTTTTTACTTTTGAACGAAGTAAATAAAGGACACAATCAACAAATTTAAATAGAAAACACAGTGCAAAATTAGTTTAAATTAGAAAAATTTGTGTTTTAATAATAGGTGTATTCACAATCTTACAACACTCTTGCACTTTTACTATACCTCAATCCTATTGCAACAGAAAAATACAACGGTTTAAAATTTGCGAACGTGTATTTGATAGCAAGCCAAATGTCATTTCTGCTGTCAGCTGTTGTTCGTGTGTGTATTTTCTGCAGTGTTACAACGGAATAGGCAGAGTGCGTTCACGATCTACTAAAAAAAAATAAAATTTTGCAATTTTACTAGACTTGTTGCACCGGATCGTGAATACCCCTAATATTTACGTGACTTACAACTTATCTTCTGCGAATTGTCAAATGTCAGTTCGCAATCTACAACAGCAGGACGCATTCCACAAATTAGAGAATAGAAATTTCGCTCAAATTTAACCTCAAACTCTCATTTTTTTATCTTATGTTTGTTGGCAATTCGCAATTGTCAGCGTGTTGTTCGCAATTGTTCGTGTGTGTATTTTCTGCAGTGTTACAACGGAATAGACAGAGTGCGTTCACGATCTACTAAAAAAAAATAAATTTTTGCAATTTTACTAGACTTGTTGCACCGGATCGTGAATACCCCTAATATTTACGTGACTTACAACTTATCTTCTGCGAATTGTCAAATGTCAGTTCGCAATCTACAACAGCAGGACGCATTCCACAAATTAGAGAATAGAAATTTCGCTCAAATTTAACCTCAAACTCTCATTTTTTTATCTTATGTTTGTTGGCAATTCGCAATTGTCAGCGACCGCTCATTTGAATGAAATGTCAAAAACGCGATCATTCGCAATTCGCTGTTCGCAGGTCGTGCCCCATTTGCAAAGCGCTTAGCACGAGCATTTAGATTTCTCAGGTTTTTAAGTGTTCAAATTAGTTCTGAGAATTCATTTCCAAGAATTTGAAATTTGTGTGGAGATATATCATGATTTATTAAGCATAATTGAGGATTTTTTAGACTAATCCTTGAACTTTGGTTTCGCTCATTTTTTCCTTTTTACCATTTTATGCGTTATTATCATTTAAAATGTAAGGGCCTATGTAAAACAGGCTTTTGTTTTGAATAACTATTTTTGGACTACAGAATTAACCAACAAGCTCCTTCATCCAGCTCGGTCCTTAGCTAGCTGCCTTAACTTCCGCACTTCAATTTGGTTGAAGTCATTCTCCACTTGTGTGCGTCATCTTAGGTGGGGTCTTCCTCTGCTGCGCAGACCATCAGGTATAAATTCGAAGACTCGTTCGTGGCTGGTGCTTTCGTATATATACGCTCCACGTGTCCCGGCCATCTCAGCTGATGTATATTTTTAGCTTTTTGACCCGATCCACGTTGCTGATGTAAGCCCCGTAAAGCTCGTTGTTAAATCTTCTCCTCCACACTATTTCGACATAGACTGGACCAAAAATCCTGTAAGAATCTTTTTTTCAAAGCACCCAAGCAAATTCTCATCGATTTTTGACTGGGACCATACTTCTCATGTGTATGAACTTAGCAGAGGTCACTTTTTCCGTTGCAGATTAAAAAGTATATAGTAGTTAGTTGCTACTTAATTGCTAATTAGTTACGCAAAAATAAAATTAACTGCCCTGTTGGTTTGTGAGAAAATGGGTGTACTGCTAAGTTGATGTCAACTTAGCAGGTCAACTTTCTCAAAACTATAGACAATGGTCCGGGAGTGGATATATATTGAGAACTACTTAATTGCTAATTAGTTACGCAAAAAAAAATTAATTGCTCCCTTGGTTTGCGAGAAAATGGGGTGTCCTTCTAAGTTGACGTCAACTTAGCAGGTCAACTTTCTCAAAACTATAGACAATGGTCCGGGAGTGGATATATATTGAGAACTACTTAATTGCTAATTAGTTACGCAACAAAAATTAATTGCTCTGTTGGTTTGTGAAAAAATGGGGTGTCCTGCAAAGTTGACGTCAACTTAGCAGGTCAATTTAGTTTTTCGTAACTAACTAGCAATTAAGTAGTTCTCAATATATATCCATTCCCGGACCGTTTATCTATAATTTTGAGAAAGTTGACCTGCTAAGTTGACGTCAACTTAGCAGAACACCCATTTTCTCGCAAACCAACAGAGCCGGTAACAGCTCGCTTCGTTCTCCAAACGGAATTTTGAAAAATTGTATCTCTGTTATTGACTTGCAAATTGCGTACAATTTCTTCAAGAAGGATGTTAAAGAGGTTGCATGTTAACGCGTCGCCTTGCTTCAAAGCTTTCTCGACATCAAAGGGTTTGGTGGTGTTCTAACCGACTTATTGACGGAGTAGCGAGACTTCTGCATCGTCATCACATGCACAAGCGGACAAGTTTGGCCGAAATGCGACGTGGCTCTGTATAATTCGTCTCTCTAAGGTCAAAAAGTCAAAATTTCTTTCCAACGTAAATTCGTCCTGTATGCCCTGAACATGGAAAAAGAACAACACATCAACTGCATTTAATCCTTTAATTCAATACATAGGCATTATTTTTTTTTTGAATTCGAGTTGCAAGAACCTGTTGATGATTTGTGTCCGAAATATTTCTTTTTATAACACTCTTTTGGTATTAAAAACAGACGACTATTTTGTCCTTTCTCTTACGTCATAAATTAAAGACTTAAAAGTGACAAAGTGAAGTAGGTACAGCAACCAATTGAATAATCCCATACCATATGTCACCTCTACTCATTTTAATCGTTATTAATTAACGAATTAATGTCTCACTTAATTAGAGTCAACTATAAGTTATTTTCACTTAATTGCATTTCATGTTTCTCCTCTCTTGAGAGCTTACGAACTGATACTTCCCGTTTAGCCTTTAATTAGAAATCTATGATTTAAGTAGTTCCTTAAACCATCAAACATCAACATGACAAGTAATTATTTTTATTATCACGCAATTGACCCTAAATATCCGCAGTCAACAAATCGTTTTATTTATTACACACTCTTTGATTTAGACACACACACACACACACAGACTCACACAAACACACACCCAGAACCTCACAAAACCAGCTTCATTCTATTCGCTTAATCATTATTGACAGTATATGACTTTTTTCACAGGATCTATCACCATCGGAAATTGCCAAATTGCCCCGGCTGCCTGGCGACGGTGCTCAAATGGAGGACGTCAATCATGTCACTTTGGCTGAAGAACCTTCCAGTGCAGCCAACGCCACCGATAAAAGCCTGCAAATGAACACTCTATATCCTTGTGCAAATGGCCGTAAGAGTAATTGCAAATCCCCACAACGAGTACAATCAGTTCGGATTGTCGAAAGCAGTTCCCAAATAAGCAAAGCTGCACGAAGACGCACCCAGAGTTGTGGTATTTTCGACGAAGACACCAATGATGTATACCGGCGGATTGGCGATTTGGCATGTTCCTATAATCTTGGTGAGTTTGAGTACATTTGTATTTTTTTTTTGTCTTCTTCATCTTTAATTTTCTATGATTTTTATTTTTTATAGACTCTTGTGAGGTCGGAGCTAAACCACAACCACGTCCCTTCAACAATGAAATCTATTCGGCCTTTAAAAGTGCTAACGTGGTCAAAGGTATACTTTGCCCATCACTGACGAACTCATTCAAAAATAGCTCCCTGGAGCGATCTTACCTTTTATATACCCACCGACAGCGACAGAAGTCCTTAATCATTGTCAATATTGTGGATTTTGTGCTTAAAGCTGTGTTGGCTATTATCTGGCTGCTTAAAGAGGCCGAAACAAGAGATGAAACAGTAAGTCCATCAGCTGACAGAGTCCGTTGGGATTTAATCATTTATTCTTCTCAGATTAGCAATATCGATGTTGCAATCACTTGGTCAGCTTGCTGTATGGTTGCCAATCTAGGAATATGCTTCCTGGGCTATTGGAGATGCTTTGCCAATAATTACCTGCAATGGGCGGCGGTATGCACGTGGATTTTGTTCAATATTCAAGGTAATTTATATTGATATGTTTATAGTACCTATATGTGCGTGTGTCTGATGAGTATTTGTAGTGCAGGATATATTTATGTACATTATAATTTAGCAGGGTTGAATAATACCCATATATATATGTGTCATGTACATATAAAGTTATGGTACTTTATTCGGTTGGAAGGATACATGATAAACTACGAGTTGTGTTTGAAAAGGAACTCCCTGTGATGCGGTGGGTGGTGTCTGGGCAAATAAGGTTTGGTTTAACCTTCCTAACCTCAATTAATGGCTAACGACGAGACTTAAAAACACTGAAATTGTATCTCCCAGAGGTTGAAATAGATATAATGTCAAATGTGGGTTAGTTAATATTTCTAATTAATAAGGTGTTTTTTTATAGGTATTACAGACATTTGTGGCGAAAAATTAGGGTTTTGGAAACATTGAGGTATAAAATTAAAGCTCTGCTTATATGAACTAATGGCCAGTTTTTAAACAATAATTTCAGCAGGTTCAACCATTGTTCATGGTTTAAGTATATGTATAATAGCCAATTACCAATTAAATACTTAAAGAAGTGTTGAACCTCAGTTAATCTACCGAAATTGTAAAAATGTCCCATTAAATTTAAAGATTTTTAAAGGAGCAAGTTAATAAAACATGAAATTTGTGGTACAATTTTTGTGTTTTTTTAAAATCGTAAGGAACTACCTAGAGGAGGTATCAACTTTATCAGTCATATTTATTAGATTTTTGACAAGTTAGACAGTTTAGGTATTCCAAAACAGTCAGAAATATGCTTTATTTAGTAAAAAAAAAATATAACATTTTTCAAGGTTTAGACAATCGATAACGTTGTCTAAAGTAAGATAAAAAGTTAGATCACTTTAGGAACAATTAAAAATTATTATTATTTGTATTGTATTATTTATACTAGAATGTCAGTTTATTAGACTTGACCATTCTTTTTTCCGTCAATTTCATTGTTGTTGTTGTTCAAAATTCAATTAAAAATTATGTTTATTTAAAACGGTTATAAATACGGCCATTAATTTTTTTTAATGTTTTCACTCTTACTAAGACCGAACGATAATTAGTAATAAAAAAAATTATGCGCGGAAAAGAGGAAACAATGCTCTTGAAAACGGAATAATAAAAAATAAAAAATGTCAGTTTTTAAGACAGCACGCTTGATTAGTGTATTTAGTCCACAACACACCACATCACGAGACATGTGTGGATCCGGCTTAATGGGATTTTCATTCGGTAAATTAAGATTTCTGTCAATTTCCCTGGTGTAGAAATAGAGGGGTTGATCTGCTGCAAAATCCAGATCTGCTAAATTGATTTTTTTTTTCGAAAAAAATTATTTTGTTTTACCCATTGGAAGGTGAAAATTGTCACAGATCCGGATAAAAAAAATTGATTTTGTTTACCATTCGAAACCCCCATTACTATATACAAACTGAAATATCAGATCTCATATGGCATAGGCATTCAGAGGAGAATTGGAAAATTAAAGGAAATGAAATTTAATGTTGGAAACACAAGGAAACACTTATAGTCCATTTTCACATGGAGAAACTGATAATTTCCAACAATTTTTTCTCTTGTGAGAAAAGCAATAAGTAAGACAGGTTAACGAAATCTCTCCGATCAACGATTTGAGGTGATTTTTGTTGGCATTTCTTCTCACATTACGTAAATGTGCTTTCATTCAAGTTACTTTACCCCACGCCTCCACAATTCTACATGCAATTGTTATTTATTACTTAATTTCATTGCTAATTTCAGAAATTTTTATTGCTGGGTAAATTATTTTATGAAATCTCATTTGCAATCAACCCGCTAAAGAGAGAACAGCTTGACGTCTACGCTTCAATTTGATAATTGAGTATAGAGACGAACAAAATTCACCACCTTAAATTTCGACTCAAATCCTCAACCCACATGTAAAGGTAAAAAGCGCACATATGTCAGTCCAACTGCAAGTAAACGTCAAATTACTTCTTCATTCATTTCTTCTGCGATGATATGAAGAAATTGATTTCATGAAATCTGTAATTTCATAAAATTCGGGGCCTCCATTGCAAATCTCCACTGCTTGTTCAATTTTATGAAATGAATTATTTCCTCTGGAGGCCCTGGGTTAAAAGGAAATTACAGAAAATCTCCTATGCGATTTTATTTCTTTGTGTTAAAAGTACAAGAGAATTTTGAAGAAATTAAAAGAAAACGTCAAAAAATCTACAGCAATTCGTTCTATGTGTGAAAGGGGACAAAGAGAAAATTATCGATTTATGAATAAGCTTGTGAAAAAGTAAAAAAAAAATCATTCACTAATCATCAAATTATTGGATAAAACAGAGGAATTGATTTTGTTAAGAACAATATATCAAATATAAAAGCATCAGAGCTGTCAAATGAAATAAACAAAATTTTTAGTTAATGTTTTCCAAGAAAGCAAGAAGGCTTGTTTTTTGGAATTCTGTCGTAGAACACTTTTCGGTAGAAAATTCAGCTGTTTCAATGTTAAGACACATTCAATGTGCTTATGAGGAGGACGAGTAGTCTATCAACGTGACTACGTTGAAATTTTGACAGCATGATTACAGCGTAAAAATAATAAACTCATTGGCCATAAAATTCGTTTCATCACTACTGTCAACCCATCAATCAGTCCTGCAATGAAGATAACATAATAACATGACTTTGACGATTGGAAATGAATTTTACGTTTGACGAAAATTAATTTATTTTTCGTCATTCATAGAATATTTTCCAGGAGTTTCCATCAATTCCATTATATTATAATAAATTGACACTCCAATTTTGAAGATAAGGGCGTGCTAGTATGTTAAGGCCCAATTTATTCACACTCCATTCAAAACTGTTTTTTTTTTTCGATTAATAAAACCATTTAGTTTTTTATTTATTCACTTCATAGTTAGATGGCTAGCTTTAGTTGGAATCTTTGAATTTCCAAGCTTTTTAAGAAACATCCCAAGGAAGTTTTTGTTATTGAGATGAGACTGATTAATACCTTTTATTGAAGCCCTATTATGAAGTTAAATGTATGAGTAGCGCCTAATAGGTGTGTTTAAAGAACCTGTTTTACACAAAAATATCAGAAAAGTGCAGAATCCTGTGTTCCATGAGTAAAAACTTTATCCTAAATTGTTTTTCAGCCTGTCACCTTCTGTTCACTCAACTTAATCAGAATAGTTTTCTTTTCTTTTGAGATGAAGCAAACGAATGAGTAATGTCAAAGCATTATCTTTGTTTGGGAAATTAAAATCTAAATTTATCAAAATAGTACAAAATAGTACAGACTCTAACTTTACCTTTAGTTAAGATTTTTAATATTATATGAAATATTTTTTTTTTTTTTATATTTCCCCACAGGTTTCCTTGGTCAAGGTTTGGGCTTTCCTGAACGCGAGAATTTAGTTTGGTACATTCTCTTTGTGATATTTGTTCCATATGCAATGTTACCGTTGCCACTTAAATGGTGTGTAATTGGTGGAACTATATCGGCTAGCTGCCATTTAGCCATGATAACTTTAGACAAATTTCAAAAGAATATTGTAAGTATAAACATGTTTTCCTATATTATGTATTTAGTTATGGTGACCATATTTTTTTTGCTGGTAAAATGCAGAACTTAAAGATATCGCAACTAAATTTTTACAGTGTGCGTAGATTAGTGCAAAAAAGTGAATTTGACTTGAGTAACAATTTTTTTTTATTTTCTTTTAATGCTTAGGAAACACAAAAATATCCATAGTGTATTTTTAGCCTTCTTTTGTCTAAAAAAAAAAAAAAAAACTAATTTGTATAAACAAGCTTGCGATCTCTCAGGTGCCATAATAGAATAAAGACTTCAAGTACCGTTCTGTTTTATGTCATATAGCATGGATATGGTCACCGTATTTATAGCTAAGGCCTTCATATCCCCACATCAACTATACATATAGTCCATTATATGCTTTCCTGCGTCTCCTTCCTGTCAGTTCTTAACAACTTAACTATACGATGGTGTTAACATGCTGACATCCGCATATGCACTTAATTTTATTGGTTGTGAACATCTATTTATTTATTTTTTTATTGTATGTGTTTATTTTTCTTTTCTTGATGTTGGTGGATCTAAAAAGTTTACAACGTGTGTTCTATATCAAATAATCGCCAACTTTATCCTGTATACGGCCGTCAATGTTGCCGGCATGTACACCAAGTACTTGACAGATCGAGGACAACGACTGGCCTTCATTGAAACGCACAAGGCAATGGAGCATAAAAAGGAATCAGAGCGAGAGCTGCAAAGGACACAAAAACTATTGGACTCAAGTGAGTACATTGTATAGTATATCTATCTACATGAAGGGTCAAGTGGAAAATTGATTCCAAATCCAAACACTTCTGGCTGTCGGGTTAATGGGGGTTGAGAGTTGAGAGCATATGATTCAGATTTTATTAAGCATATAGACAAGAAGAACTTTAAATAGCTTGTAGACGCACGAATAAGTTTAGAGCTTATTTTCTATAGATGTCATATTAAAACCAAGTGCGGAACAAACTATATACCTATAGGGGACGACATTTATTTCAGTATCATTTTGTCATATTCGATGTAAAAAGTATTTTATCCTTAAACATCATCGGGAAAGTTAAAGTAGGTATTTGAAAAGATTACAAATTTTATATGACTTCATTCGTCTGAATCACATTTATTTACTTTTTGGAGGTTGGAGGAGGTGCAGTTATAAAACGTCTGAAGTCTGATGCTTTGTTGAATAATAAGCTCTATTTACTTTTAATGTCATTGCTGTAAATGGTTTATCCTATGAGCAAATTTCTTAACACGTTTCTGTGTAATAAAACGCAATGTAGACGGATAAAATCAAACAGTCACACTTAATACATCCATAAGATACCAGCAGTTATTTATAAAAGGTCTTTATATTTAGGCTAATGGAAGAGATTTAGGATTTCTGAAAGACAGAAAGAATATGTATATACTAAAGTGCTTATTGGTTATAATCGAGGCCATAAGATTGGAGTTCAAATTATTATGCTTGTTGAAGTAGGTATTTTATATTTAATAACGGATAAGAAGGATTTTTCTGAAATTGAATCTTGATTTAATTACATAGGTTTTACCAATTCCGCCTTCTACTTAGTCACCACGCCACAACCACTCCAATTCGTCAGCACTTCAGTGAGCGCTTCTAGCTATTTGCATCTTTTCTCTTTTCCCTTGAAATTCCAGCCACTTTATCTAATGTTAAACAATTCAGGCTTATCTTCAAAAGTTTGCGCAATTTTTTTCCTTTGCATATTTTTGATATTGGCCTGATTTTTTTGTTAGTTAGTAGGGTTATTTTTTAAATAAAAAAAAAAAACGTTTTGTCTTATTTTTTAAATAGGATTACTCAAAAATGACCAAAAAGAGGTATTTTTAAAATTGTAACTATTTGTATAATACCTCACTTATGCAGTAGAGGCAGAGTATTAACTTGTCTGTCTCTTCAGTAATCATTTGCAATGAATTATATATTTTTTGGGTTAGAAGAATTTTTGTTCACTTTTAAATATGCTTTTATAAATTAAAAATCTCAATTTTATTTAATTATTTTGTAGTAGATTTGACTAAATATTAATAAAGGTGTTTCCACTTACTTGACAACTGAATTCCAAATACGAGTATACTCATTTTATTTATTATTTTTTTATATCAAGTTGTGTGCAGAAAAATAAGTCCCTGGGAACTAAACCCACTCAGTTTTCACTTAATGAGAAATAAATCTAAAAGTCCGGTAAGAATAAACGCAAAAATGCCAAAGAAAGGAAAAAAATTAGTTAGTGGCTAAAATTTGGCATGAATATTGGTAGGTAATGGGACTCTTTATAAAGTGAGAAATTTTCTCACTGATCCGATGACCGCTAGGTCAATTAAAAGGGGTCAAAGGTCATGACAATATGTTTTTGCAAATATCTCAAAAATGGTTTATTTTTGAGAAGAATTGTGTTTTGCAATCTTTTAACTGAGCTTATATTCCACGAAAATGATCTCTTCCGTTTTTACGTATCATTACCCGTTAAAAAGTTACTAAAATAAATAAATTAAATAAAAAAAAAATTTTTAAGTTACAACAATTCAAAAATCAACAAGTCTTTTACAAGGGCCTTAAAGGTCATGAACATATTTGCATGTCATGAAACTATTTTTATCGCAAACTATTTTAGCCAAAAGCTTGTAGAAAACAACATTTCCTTAAAACAAACAGTTTTTGAGATATTTTCAAAAAAAAAAAAACTATTTTAGCCAAAAGCTAGTAGAAAACAATATTTCCTAAAAACAAACAGTTTTTGAGATATTTTCAAAATAAAAACTCATTTTTAATACCACTGACCCCTTGTAACTGACTTTGAATTGCTGTTACTTTTTAATGGTAAATGCTATGAACAAAATTTACGGCATCATTTGGGTGGAAAACTGCCTCAGATACGAGGTTGCAAAATAATTTTTTTCTCTAAAATAAACCGTTTTAGAGATAATTTGCAAAAAAAACTCAAATTTTCATAACTTTTGGCCAATAGATTTATAGACTTTTCAAATTGCTGTACATTTTCAACGATTAATGTTACAAAAAAACCGAAAGGATCATTTTTGTGGAAAATTATCTCAGATGCATACAAGAGATACAAGATTTCAGAAAAAAAAAATTCTCTAAAATAAACCGTTTTTAAGATATTTTCAATAAACCCATTTTTTTACCTTTGACCCCTTGTAACTGACCTAGTGGTCATCCGATCAGTGAGGAACTCTTTCAGTTAACAGAGAGTCTCATTTACCAATACTAATGCCAAATTTCAGCCTCTAATTAATATTTTCCTTGTGTCTATTTTGCCTGGACTATAATATCATTTTTGTGAAATGGACTTCTTTTGGAAACTTAGAAACACCAAAAACGAAGAGGGTACTACATTTCTATGTAATTGCTAAGATAATTGAACAAAAACTTTAAAATAAAAGCTTGTAGTTATAAAAACTTTTGACGGGTGATTTTTCTATTATGTATATGTAGTTTTAAGAATCTTACAAAACTGATTTCGAAAAGAACAAAAAATAATATGCACGGCCCCTTCCCCTGGAATATTTTCTACGGGCTTCTATAGAGCTATATGCATGCATCTTCGTTATAGAAATTCAAATCGAAACATCAAAAAACTTAAAATTATACTCACACTACAAATTATTGAAACTTGAATTTTTTTTTTTGCATTTTAAAAATAAAAAAACTAAATCTAAAATAATTCCTCTTAAATTACAATCAAGTATTTATCAATATAGATTCCAAAAAAGAATTATGTATCTCTTGAGAATAAAATAAAACCAATAAATTTGTTTCACAAACTATATACGAGAGTCCTTCGGGTATGACAACTCGATCTATTTTATTTGACATTTTAATATTTATTGGATTACATAAATAACTCTTTTTCGCGACCGAAGTTATTTAAAGTTTTCTCATCAATAATTCCCAAGCCCTATTGAATGGATGTGGAAACGGAAAATTGTTGTTTTCCTTCTTTTTGAAGCTATTAATTCTAAAGTACATAGGTATAGAAATTCAGAGTTAAAATTAATTTACCATAAGAAATCAACAACTTCACATTCAATATAATGTAGCTTCACAATCCATAAAAAGGGTTGAATGACAAAATTTTAAAGATTTTCACGCTACTTTGAACTTTTCTTAGGGGTTAAATGCTGCGATATTAAAAATAAATAAATGACGTGAAAAAATAATTATGGAAGTGTATATAGATTTTTCATTTCACATTTATTTGGAGAAAAAATCGAGCAATATCTAAAATTTATTTCCGTAGTTTTAAATGAAAATTAAATTTATTTTCGAAAAACCAATTATATCCATATAGTTTAATATTGCTTGTCCCGAAATGGCTTGTGTTTCAAATGTCAATATACAGGGTGTCCCGCGGTCGGCAATAATGGGTTTTATATTAAATTGCGGGAAAACCGTTACCCGCATAGAAAAAAGTTGTAAAGTGGGTAAATACAAACAAAAATTCAAAAATCGGTTGTCGTTTAACAAAGTTAGAGCTCCTTAAGCAAACGAGACCAAAAATCATAAAAACCGTTGAAAGTCGAGAAGGAAGCAAAAACGAAAAAATTACCTCTTGAGTTTTTCGACTTAAAATTACCTCTGCATCGCTGACTGCGGGACACCCTGCATATACGTTTTCAATAATTGATACACAAACAAACACATGATTTCTAAATATTATGAACTGTGAATAATACATCTTATTTTGAAATGGATATTTTTCTTAATGAAAGGTACCTAGAAGTTATTTAATTTTTGTTTTCCTTCAATAAAAAGTATGTACAGCAACGAGAAGTGTTCTTTTTTTTTTTTGAATGGACAGATCGATTTTCTCTTCAGTTGATTTTCTTAAAAGAACAAAAACAAAAAAAAATGAAAACGAAAACGAAAACATTTCAATCAAACAGCAAAGAAAATAAAATTTATGTGTTTACAAACTTTTGATTGCTTTTTTCTTTTTTAATACTTTAAACCAGATGGTAATTTAACAAGACAGAAAATAGGTGAAACTTATTTTTATATTTCATTTTTATGTTTGTCATAATGACATGAAATATGCCAAACAAATTCCAGATTAACTAAAATTGGACTGAAAAATATTGAAGATTATTCGGAGGTGTCATGTAGTACCTACTTTTTAGATCTTTTAATTTATCTGGCTGAGTCTCAATGATTTGTTTACCTTCTGTATTCCAACCCAACCTTAAAATATGTCCATCAAGGTTTTCGAAATATTCTAATCTATAACAGTTAGTTCCCCGAAAGGAATATCGAATATAACAACTTGAACTTTTTTTTTATTTATTTTATTTTGGTTAATAAAGTTGTTATAGGGCCTATAAGCTGTTGAATTATGTTTGATACAAAAAATGAGTTTGGAAAGTAACAGAATCGTTACTGGATATACCTTTTTGATTATTTCAAAGGGTCAAGGTTTGATTGTGTTTTGTACTTCAAAAGTTGGGGCTTGACCATCATCAGGAGGTGGATCTACATTATATTATGCTATTCGTACCTCAATCATCTACACTGTTACATGCTAGCTTGCCTGGATACTAAAAATAAGGGATGGAGTACGCTGTATAGAAAGTTTTATTTTCCATTTCGTTATTGAAAATAACCTTCTAGTTCAGGATTTTTAAATCACCGGTTTCGGCGGATTAACTGAAGGTTTAACGATGGTTCAGGCATGAACTTGGATATTAGCTCTTTAACCTTGAACCATTGTTAAACCTAAGATAATCCACCGAAATAGGCGAATTAAAATTGCTGAATCACGGGTTAAATATTGAACCACGATTTTACAACTGGCCATTAGTAATTTATTGCTGTGAAACGAAAAGTCGCATTGACACAAAGAAATCACACAAACAACATTTTTGTTGTGCTTTTCATTCTGCATCTGCAGTAGGTATATACGCTGTTTAATAAGCGAAATTGATAATTGAGCCGGTTCAGTGAACAAATCGTGGTACCTGGTATTGGTGCTTTGACATTCAAATCCAAGATTTTTCAAAAAATGGAGATAATCGATTTGTGCACTGAACGGCTCAATTGTAGCAGTTTTTTTTATAGAGAAGTCTGCACTCTTTTTTTGCACGCAATTATTTTTGCCCAGACCATTTATTATGTGCGCTAAAATTTCATTTGAAATTAATTCGTTTCTTTTTGTTATTTCCTAAAAATCTGTGTGTGATTTTCTACATATATTGCTTGTTTGTTGTTTTTTTTTATTTAATTGTGAAACCCTATAGTTAATTGGGAAAAATCGCGGGAAAACTGGATCTCCATATAAAGCCTCCTGATGGTGTTCTTAAGAAACTGTAAAAAGTTCCCATCGATAGGAGCGTTGCTAACAATTTTGTGGGAAGTGAAAGACTCCCAAACCGGTTTTCAGGACTATCTCCTTATAAAATGGAGACTTTTTACAGTTTCTTAAGAACACCATCACGAAGCTGTATACCAAAATCCATCTTTCCAGCGATTTTTTTCGGAATTCGGCTGTTTTTATGTCTAATATGAATATTTCGTTGTGTTTCGCGCAAATATTTTGCTATCTTTTTCGAGACCACAGGAAAATTTTGAACTTCCGAAAAATTATGTAAAATTATTTTTCGGGAATTCGATTTCAAGAAAGAAAAAAAAAAACTTCGGGAATTAATCAATTTTAATGTTTGGAATAGTATCGTTTTGGAGTAAAGTAAGATGTATAGTCACTGGGAGTAGGAATGACTTATATTATATGAAAATCATTGAAGTCATTGAGATATTAAATATTTTATTTTTAACATCTGTTGATTGTTAAAACAAAGATTAAAGGGTTCAAGTGACTGCCGTTTAAGGGACGTCTCAAGTACATATGTATTATTAATAGAATCAAACATTCAAAACCTGAATCTAACCAGTTAATCTTATATTGAAGTTTTTTTTTCAACCAGATTAAAAATGGTGGATGTCCAAGTGTTTGGAGCTTGTGGAATAATATGACGTGTAAATGATGGTGAAAAATATCTATTAATTTTTCATTGCAGGGAACATTTAACTAATTTACTTATACACTTGCGAGCAAAAAAATGGAATCACCCTTTTGCTTCATGTAACGACAATTATTGCTCTCAATGTACTTGACATGCATCTATCGTTAAAAAGCTGGAACCATTATAGCCTTAAATCAAGGTTAAAAACATAACTATCACTTAGTATCATTTAGGTATTTCAAGAGATAATCGGGATAATTGAAGCATGTAAGAAAAAATAAAGTAAAGTAGCTCGAAAATTAAACATTTGCTCTAAGTACAGCTTCTAAACAATTTTTCATTGACCTGATGGGTTTCTCGAATGTCGCTTGCGGTATTCTTTCCCAAATTGTTCGGATTTTAATTTTTAATGGTCTGTGTATTCTGCCCTTACGATCACTTCTATGCAGACTCATTCTGCACTCATCCGAGAACAGAACTCATCTCCACTGCTCAACTTCCCAATCGTAGTGCACTAGAGAATATTCGTAATCAACCTTGTCGGTGGTTTACAGTCAATTGCGGTCCCCTGACAGGTCGTTTTGGGGTAAGATCTGCTTCTTTAAGTCGCTTTCTGCCTGTCCATTCACTAGCAATTCTTCCTTGTACCTGTTTGAGTAGTTGTTGGACGTTTAAGGCAACAGTCAAATTACGATTTTGGAGAGAAGTCATTGCGATGAATCTTTCATATCTCTAAGTGGTACGGCCATATTTTGGCATTCGCACAAATTTTCCAGTTTCCCTGAACGTTTTGTAGATCTTTGATACACAATATTTGCTTAGATGGAGCTGACGGACCACAGCACGTTCGTTGGGTTATTCCTTGTCAGAGTAGTGTAATGCCGAATTCTTTTTCCCATGCAGCGAAATTAGACATAGAGATATCGTGCAGCGAAGGATGCATGCAGAGCCTAGAATATGTCAGCCCTCATAAGAACCTGCATGTGTGGTATCCATTTATTTCCAAGATTAGAAGGTCTGTTAAATCGAGATTATGTAACAGTTCACTTTTAACAGCATACCGATAAGCAAAAACCAATAATGGGCGCGTATATTGAAAAAAAAATAACAATTTTCTTTTTTAAAATCTTCGTTTTAAACAATGAATAATAACTGCCTCTCGTTTCATAGCAAATTAAAATTTATTTTTTTCGTTTCATTTTTCAATCGATTAATATCAAAATAAATATAGGTACCTACATACATGCACATGCAAACAAAAAAAATCTTTTGGTTATAAATTATAGAATAGTCATATTCGTTTATTTCCTCTCAACCCTTCTCAACTTAAAAACCTTATTTCATAACTTACCTACATTTATAAAATTTTTTATTCACTCATCCTTTTACTTTTCTATTTGCTCTCTCAACAGTCCTTCCTATGGTTGTAAATAATGAAATTCGGCAAGAAATGTACAAAGGTACCGATCCGAACGTGGAAACGCAATTTAACAAATTGTACGTGTATCCTATGGATAATGTAAGCATCCTGTTCGCAGATATTAAGGTAACGTACCCACTTCACGTAGTCAGCACTAGCGTCAGCAGCGCCACGTTTATTTGCCCGAAAGCCATAATATTAGCAATTTAAATTGTGCCATAATATTAGCAATTTAAATTGTGCAAATGTTTTTATTAGAGAGTCCTTTTGAAATTTTGTCTTAACTTAAACTGTTTTTGTTTTTCTTTGTCTTGCTTACTCACGGTTTATCGCCATACAACTGACTTATTTTAATGATTGTTATTATTTTTTGTGTCCTCTTTATTACCATAAAACAGGGGTTTACGGAGTTGGCAAGCAAAACTTCGGCACAACAGCTGGTGAAAATACTAAATGACTTGTTTGCACGTTTCGATAGAATTGCTGAGGTTTGTATCTCTTTCCAAGTGTTTCGTTTAACTACTTCAAGATGATTTGTTAAGTTTTTTCAATAAAATCTTTTTTTTTTTTTTTTGCAGGATAATCACTGTCTGAGGATAAAATTATTGGGTGACTGTTACTACTGCGTGTCGATGTTCGAGAGTGATAATTGGAAGACGAGGCCAGATCATGCGGTTTGCAGTGTAGAAACTGGCCTTCACATGATAAAGGCCATTAAGGATGTGAGGCTGCACACTCATGTAAGTGAAGTTAATTTAGCAATGGGTTCTCTTATAATATGATTTTCCTCTTTGTCATTTAATGTGTGTGAAAACATCTTTATTTTGTGCCCACCTATACCTAGTCTTTTTGATTCTAAAGTCAGATGTCGCACGAATTGAAAGTGCTGTCTGGCAGTCAGGTTGACAGTTCTAGATATATTCTCAACATTAAAAATATCAGCCATTTCATTGTTGTCTCACTGTTATTTTATTAGCTTTTTTTCTGCAGGATATTTTATGGGGAATAATGTGTGTAGGTATACCAACTATAAGATGGATGATTTTCACATCTAATATAAAAGATCTTTAAAAAAATGTTCTCGTAGACGTTTATGTGTAACAAAGGCTTTTTCTTGGCATTTATTTGGTCATACTGTTTTTATAAATATGAAGTGTTATTAAGGAATCTGAGCCAGACAGAATAAAATTGATTTTACTTTTTTGGTTTATTTTAATTGAATTTGGAGATAACAACTAAATATGGATGAAATCATTATTTTCGTTCTTAAATTAAATATTTAGGACAGTTGTTCTGAAAAATGTCTAAGAACCGTTTGCTGATAAAACACTTGTGTTCTCAAATTTTTAAATGTCCTTTCTTTTAAAGAATCCCAAATTGAAAATTGAATTGCACACTTACCAACAGAGATGTAAAAGAATGCAATCATTTTAAAGCTAACTGCAGCTTTAAAATTGAATAAAAAGAACTTATTTTAAAGTATTTTTACTTTAACTTAGCACTTCAACTTCAAAAAACAATTCCCAATCAATTTTGAAGTCTTTATAATAATGCAATCAGTTAAAAGACTAAAAGTAAAAAAGAATGCAATACTTAAAGACTGATTGAATTTTTTTAAAAAGTCTTTAACATTGATTGCATTCTTCTGCATTCTTTTGACTGCAATGAAGTCTTTTTACTTCAAGCAGTCTTTTAACTTCTTAAAGTCTTTTAACTGCTTCAAGTCATTTAACTGCTTCAAGTCATTTAACTGCTTCAAGTCTTTTCACTTATTAGAGTTCCTACACCTACTTAGGTGTAGGAGCCAATTGACTTTAAATTAGAGCCCCCTATTCCACGCGTGTACGTGTTACACGTGTAATTAAATTATCGGTGTATGAACACGTGTATTTATAATTACACGTGTATTTATTGTTATACGTGTAATTAGTTGAAAATCGCTTTTGTGATTTTTTATCCAGTAAAAATTAAAAAAGGACAAATATTGCAAGCAGTTAAAAGCGACTGGATCGCACGAACTAGCTCTTGTAGTAAAAGTTTCTTTGAATTTTAAAGATTGAGTAAGTTTGTACACATAATTAATAATAATTATTATATATGTATGTATGTATTTATCCATATAAATCCTATTAATATTATAAATATCTGTTTGTTCCTCTTAATCTCTGAAAATACCTAATTGATTGTAATGAGAATTGGTAGAACGACAGCTTGGAAGATGAAGACGGACATAGGCTACTTTTGTTTTCAAAATCTACAACAGTTTACCAAAAAATAGTTAAAATATATAAAATAAGTGATTAATTGTTTGAAATGTCAGATATTCAATTATAAAAATTTATAAAAAAAACAAATACAAAAATTTTTTAACATTAATAAAAAGTTATTTAAACATGTGAAGCAAGGCGAGCACGGGCCTGCTAGTATCTTATAAATTGAAGAATATATGGAAATAAATTGAAACATAATTAAAACTCGACATACTTCGAAATTAATTTAGTAAACAAATTTAATGGTTAAAAAAAAAATCAAAATTGTAGGAGCGTTGTTTTTTTTTTTTTTAATTATTCTTTTTTATGAAATCTTGTAAACATTTCGAGAGAATTAATATTTTCTCTAACGGTTTCTTAACATTTATATGGAAGGTAGCGTTAATTTTGACTATAAGAAAAATTTGTATTCAAAATATTCTACATAATGTTAAAAAACCGCTCAATACCATGTTTCATAAAAATCAACCAAGTCATTTTCGAAATATTTAGTTTAAAAAAAAAAAAAAATGAAAATAATTGTATTTCATTTTTAGAAGATTCTCCCAAAGAAAAAATATCAAAATCGGCTTGTATTTTCGAGAAAAACAAAAATAAATAGAAAATGGTTCTATGGGAGGTACCATTTAGAACTATTTTTCTGAAATTTTATTTTCACCAAAAGGTAGCCTATATTCAGATTTTTTCTTTAGAAAAATCTGTGGATTAGATAAGATTTTCCAAAAATGCTAAAAAAAATTATACGTGCCATATAATTATGTTTGGTCAAAAAAAAAAACGCCTCGGGGAATGTATATAAAACGCTAGATAACAAGTTTGAATAAAATCCAGGCATTAAAGCTGTAGGCGAATGGACAGACAGACAGACGGACGGAATTGCCAGACCGACTTTTTTTGTCTTCCCTATAATCGTAATTAGCCCAGGAAAATTAGACTTTCACTACGAAAAAATTCGGACAAAGCTGAATTTTGGTGGAGATGTTTATTTTTGTACCTTAAGCGTTTTCCAAAGAGTAATATTTTTTTATGGTATGTATTTTGGAACATCTCCACAATATAAAAATAAAAATGTCGGGGTAATAGGAGCTAGGAAAAAGCAGCCATATTGAAACAGCTCCATTTTGTTTTCATTTGATAACTCGTCTGGATGGCCAATCAAAAACTTTTAGAGAATCGAAATACCTACAAAATGAGGTATTAACGATCTCTGGGACTTTTTTCATCTTTAAGTTATAGCTTGTCAAAGTTCACCTGCATGTAATGGGGTTCAATAGTGTGTTTAGCTTTAAGACACCCCTCCTGCCTCTCCTGTGGAACTTACTCCATCAAAACCTATGACAATTTTTTAGAAGAGGGTTTTTGATATATCTTTGTCGAAGATAGTTTGTTAAAATTGTAAAATTTCGCATCAACTTTTGCATTTTAAAAATCGAAGATCACATTGATGGCGGATTCAAACACCCCTCTCGTGTGAAATTTGTTAACCCTCCTCAAAAATTTGTACACATCAAGAATATAGCCTCATATTTTGGCTTAATTTAAAGACTCCAACCTTGAAGATCCAATTACTGGGACGAAAGTGTCATGACATTTTTAATGTAAAATTACATAAGCTACAACTTTTGCCTTCACATTTTTTTAAAAACACTGATAATTTTTGAGAAATTAGCGAAAAACTGAAATTCAACCCCTTTCACCCCGTAAAATTTTTAACCCCGGTCCAAATTTAAGGTACTTTTTGGAAAATGCTTAAGCTACAAAAATAAACATCTCCACCAAAATTCAGCTTTGTCGGAATTTTTTCGCAGTTTTGCCTATTTTTTGTCTAATTTTCCTGGGCTAAATGTCAAGTTTGATCAAAATCTCGAGTTCGATTTTTTTTACGAATCCAATACTTGTCATATAGTACCTATGTATTGTATATGTACATACATATATCGCATGCAAAAAATAGGTTCCGCAATTCGGTCTGTCTGTGTTTAACTCGAAACTGCCTTAGAAACATCGATAAACGCACTGTTTTGCCAGTTGTGCCATAGAGGCGAAATCGGTACTTTCTGTACAGTCTTAACAGAGTATAAAAGAGTTATTTATCTCGGAAGGCTCTTCTTACGATTTTGATAAAAAATTTTTGTTTGAACTATGTATGTACATATTTCACATTTTGTTTAAGAATTAAAACAGCATTCTCTATTTTAAACATAAAACTTTTTTAGAATTGTCCTAAGCAATTTAAGGAATGAGTTTTACATTGTTCTTTTATTATTTATTACTAGCAAACCCGTGCTTGCCTTGCTTCGCATTCGTTAAAAACTTTTTCATTTTTCATTTACATAAATCACAATTGGTTCAAGATTTGAAAAAAAAAAATTAGCTTATGTTCATCCTCATGTGCCAAGTTCTCACTCTACAAATTTTTACAATCATTTAAGTATTTTCTGAGATTAAGAGGAACAAACAGACAAACAAATTTTTACATCTTTCTTATATCTTCTTTATATCTTCTTCTATATACATAATATATGAAAACGAATCCCTTTTTGTGTTCGTACGTGCATAACTCGACTAAACATCATCCGATTTGATTGGGGATTTTCGTGTTAGATTTATTTTGAACCCGATTAACACACAACCGAGCCAAAAATTTGATCGAAAATTATACAATTCGACCTAAAATTTAGGAAAATTATGAAAAAGCTTTAAAATTTTAAAATCTCTGAAATGAAATTGTGTTCGTACGGGAATAACTCGGCTAAACATCATCTGATTTGGTTGGCGACTTTTTTTTTGAATTTGTATTGAACCAAATTAATACGCCGAAAATTGAAGAAATTGAACGAAAATTAGAAAATTCGACCAACAAAGTCAGAAAATCGTGAAAACATATTAAAATTTCAAACTTTCTGAATTAGTTTTTTGTTCGTACGCACATAACTCGGCTGTACTTTATCCAAATTGGATGAAGATTTTTTTTGTGGGATTTTTATTGAACCAGATAAACACACTAAGGAGATAAAAACTGGAAAATTTGGCCGGAAAAGTCAGAAAGTCGTGATAACAATCGAAGCTTGCTCGACTTTCGAAAGGAAGGAAGGTGGAATCAAGTTCGCCGGGCCAGCTAGTCTATAATATTAATAGAATAATAGAATATATAATATATGTACATACATATTTTATGGTATAACATCTTTAAAATTATATCCACTTTAACGAAAATAGCAAGTTCGTGCAATCGAGTTGTGCACTTTATTTACTGGTGGGAAAAAATTATGTAATGTAGGTACTACATAGTTGGGACGAAAATAACTGGCCGAAAATAATAATCAAATATCAGTTTTTGATTGCAGCTGCCTACGCTAGTATTTTCAGTGTCTACCTACATACATTACATATATTGTTATTGAAATATTTACATTGCCTTTCTGATATTTTAAATTGGATTAATTTTTTTAAACCCAAAAAGAGTTATTATTAATAAAAAAAAGTGTTCGTCATAGCATAACCAATTAAAAATTTTAATCGTTTGTCAATTTATTGCGTCATTTATTTAGTGTCTGGAAAAAAAAACGGGCAATTATATTCGGAGCACATTTTTTCCGCCCTTAAAAAGCTTCTCTATACTCCACTTGTATGCATACAAAGGACACTATATAGGAAACACTATAATATCAGCATCCAGTGTCCACCTACGGTCGGTTGTCAATAATAATAGCAATTTATACAGTTTCAGACAATAAATCTCATTCAACTTATAAATTGCATATTCTCCCATTTCCATTATGAGAAAGCTCCTCTTATCCATCCTCTTTATTGACTTCTCCCATTTACAACAACAACTTTTCTATACTTTTCATATTTACCATTGCAGGTCGATTTGGATATGCGAATCGGCATACATAGTGGTTCAGTGATGTGTGGTGTACTGGGAAATAAAAAATGGCATTTTGATGTATGGTCAAATGATGTTATGATTGCTAATCATATGGAATCTGGTGGAATACCTGGGTAAGTGAATTAATTTTGTGTTAAGTCAAAAGAAACAAAACATTTTAAACACCAATTTCAACTTTTGATATCTTTCTTTAAATGTTGTTTTTTTTTTTTTTTTGAATTCTGAAGTCGAGTGCATATATCGGAAGCCACACTAAAATGCTTGAATGACACATATGATGTTGAACCCGGAGATGGTGGAAGCAGAGATAACCACTTGAAGCAAATGAACGTCAACACATATCTAATAAAGAGAACTGAACCATTAAGGTAATTTGATGTACCTATATGTGTTGTACATTTACAGAAAAATTAGATTTGATAAAAAAAAACATAACATCACTTTTAACATCACTGTTCAGTTTTACAGTGCACTCAGTATTAAATGGACAAAAAACAAGGGCTTTACGCTATAAATTTAGTAAAAATTTCCCATATGAGTTCATTAGGCTCAAGTTTTAAAGGCTAATTAAAGGGCACTTTAGCTATTAATATAGGTGACTTAAGTGCAACTCATTCAATAAGCTAGTATGTGCACTGAGATGATAAGGGCCAGTTTCACAGTTCATACTTACCGGAATAAGTTTCTTTTAAATTTCTCGTATTAGGACTTAAGGCTCAGTTTTATTAAGTAAGTATAAGTTGCACTTAAGTGACCAACATATAACACTTAAGTGCCATCTATTCAAGTGAGCATGCACTGAGATATTGAAATTTTATCTACATATTCACCACTTAAGTGCCACTTTCTCAACTGTGAAATCGGCCTAAGCCCTTAGCTTCCATATTGGCCACTTAAGTGCCACTGGCTGGGCCTAGGAAGGAAACGTGTTACTTTTCAATTCCTCACGACAGGACAAATTTTTAAATTTATTTTGTTAATGAAATAAATAAATTATGGTTAAAAATTATTAATTTTTCTGATACATGGAGCTTGGCACTTAAATTTCAAGTCTTCCGATAGATGGCGTTGAACAAAAAAAAAATAAATTAGTTAAAAATACAAACTCAGAAATGTCAAATTCCTTAATTTTGTGTTTCTTTTCTTGTCCTTTTCATGTATGTACATTTCGATTTCTTCTTTTTTTTTTTTCTTTAAAAGACCACGACGTCGTTTTGGAAAAAGACATTCTCATAACATTACAAAACCAACTCCTTCAATTGAACAACCTCTAGCAAACAATAATTCACTAGAAGTCGATGTAATCGAAGCGAATGGTAACACTCGCATTGTAGTTGCAAATGGCAAGACTCCAGCTACCATAGCAAACGATATAAAAACCATCGATAATGTCAACACTGTAAAACATGTTGAACATGATAAATTAGATCCGAAGAATGTTATAACAGAAGATGAACCAACCACAGAGTGGACACCGGAAATCCCCTTCAAAAATGTAAGTTCGTTTCCTTGAATAAAGCTAAAAGCAACATAATTATGTCCCCTATAAAGTTATACGTATATGTATCCACTAAAACCTGCCCACATCCTCATTGGTTTTTTTTTTTTTGTTTTTTTTTTTTTTTTTTTTTCTTGTCATCCCTGTTTTCTGTGTTGCGTGGCCGGTCGGTCGTTGTAAAACTCTCGGCTTTGTCTGTCAATTTGTTTGGGATTAGTTTTGTGGATGGGAAAAAATAAAAAAAAATCCTTCCAACTTTTGGCCTCAACTGATCCTTTTGTTTGCGGTGGAAAACTCGAATCATAAACAGTTAGAAAAAAAATAAACAAAAACTTTAAACGGATAAACAAGAAAGAAGAGCCGAGTTTTTTTTTACTGTTTTTCTTTCTTCCTCACCCATCATACTCCACTTGTGGATATGTCTGGGTTTGGGAAGGACGAAGGACCCGACTGGGAAGTAGGAAGTTTTATGTGACCGCCACACTGTGTCTTTTTTTCTTATTGGATTCCTCTGTTTGTGTGTAGTGTGTGTTTTCATAAAGCCCCCATTCTTTTAATTTAATTATTTCCAGCTAAACGAACCAGAAGAAGCACTTAATCGTACCGATTCCATTTTGTGTGATGTAAAACAGGATAATAGTGCGTCCTTAACTGCAGCTGAAGAGGTAACGTTAAATTTCATTTCATTTACATACACCTGCACATACATACATACATACATATATGTATGTAAGTTGATTTAAATTTTATTTTGACGTCGAGTACTTAAGTAGATGTGCTTACGTTAATCTAAAGCAACCAACGAACGTTGGTAAATCCGGAAGTGTATATTGCCTTGACTTATATTGGCCAAGTTGACTTTACGATGTCTGGTAGGTAGTCTTTTATTTTTTAAAGACTTTAGGAATTCATTCAACAAGGCATGGTTTAATTTAAGTATTGCTTCAGAAGGGATAATTTGGTAAACGATTAAGAGATTATTTTTTTTTTAAGTAGGTTGATAGTTAATTCAATTAAATGTGGTTTGGAAAGAAAATTGGTTGAAACTTAAAATATTCAACCGGAAGGATGTTTTAATTTGGGTGATAATTATACTTTATAATTAGTCCAGTCAATAAAGGTTTTCATCTGGAAAAAATCCAACAGTTTTGAAACTTATTAAGAGTAGCCTAATGATGAAAAGTGTACAAAAGTCCCCAAAAATACGAGGCGAGCTCTAGCGACAGGAAAGTGTAACATGTTGTCTTTTTCGGTTTTTCGTGTTTAACTTAGAAACTGTTTGTCCTTTTAAAAAATTATCTAAGACAAGAAAATAGCTCATAAAATTCTCTACAAAATTGGTTATGAGCAAATTTTTCTTATCTGTCATATTTATAAAGTTATTTGGCACCTCTGTTGTTTTCGTGTACAGTTTTTGAAAAATAAATGTTCGATCTCAAAATTATAAAAAAAAATTTAAAAAAGTTTTCAAACTGATTTTGTTCAAAATTTTATGTAATTAAGTTTTATTTTCGTGTTAAATATTCATTGCTCCTATAAATTTATAGTCAAATACTAAAAACCAGATGTCAAAATGTCTTCTAGTTTTTGAGAAAATCGAAAATAACAAAAGTAAGTTTTCCTTAAATTTGACTTCAATCCCTTATTTTAGTACTTCAAAGATCCCATTTCCACGAAAACAACTTTATTTACAAACAATCTAAAAGACGAGATTTTTGGCTCTACCCAAAAAGGTAGAGCATGGCATTGTAACAGTTACCGCGCTTTTTTAATATATTTTGTTCTGTTTTGAGTCATTTTTTTAAAAAAATTGCCCCTCCTGGGTAAACGGGGGAGGGAATAGACCCCCTCCCATAGGATTTTTTTTTGTCTCGACCGAACCTATATCTACCCTCTAGTTTTTGTGTCATACCTTATGCGAATCACCCTGTAAATTAAAAATAACGGATTGTGCACTGATTAAGAACTTAGGTCCTAGACATTTTCGAACGCCCAACCCCCTATGAAAACCACAAGGATATAGTCTTACTAAAATTATTCTAGATGATATTGATATACATTTTTTTTAGAAGAAAGATATGTAGCTTATTGAATATACTCGCCAATCTCGAGAGACAGAAATAATAAAGATATGCCTGTCATGGTTTCTGTTTTATTTTGTTACTTTTTTTTTTTTCGTTTGTTTCCCCCACAGGTTGCAGCAGCTGTTTCCATTTTTATTCGGATACGTATACAATTTTATTTCATTTGAAAAAATTACATAATGTAGGTACATACTTAAACTTTCTGAGATTCAGACCAATGTCCATTCTCTCACACTTAGTAACCTAATAAGCAATCACTAGGTCAATTCCCAATACGAAAGCACTATGTTGAAAGTTAATACATAATTTTGCTTTTTACTTTTTTTGAATAGGTACCTCATAAGCTGGGCTTCTCCAAAAGAACATGTAATGTTTTCAAATTATTGGTTTAATTCAATTTGTAATATTCTATGCAAAAAAAATAGAAAAATTTCTACAAAATTTTAATAAATAAAGCAACTTCAACCGAAATTCTGTTCAAAATTTGCAGTTTTTCGACAACACACAGGCTCAATTTTGAATATTGCAATATTTCACAATATTTTGTTCAACTGTAAATAGTCCATTCCGTATACATACCGCAAAAATAAGTACTCAGTTTCTGTTAGAGCCCCCTATTGCACGTGTACACGTATACTCGTGTTACACGTGTAATTAAATTATCCGTGTATGAACACGTGTATTTATATTTACACTTTTATTTATTGTTACACGTGTATTTAAAAATACACGTGTAATTAATTGAAAATCGATTTTCTGATGTTTTATCTAAAGATAATTTTTTTTTGGTGAAAACGTAAAAATTTGATCTCATATAGAATTTAATCGACATTTTAATCCAATTCCCGCATGGCTATAGTTTTAATAAATCAGAAAATCGTCTCATGCTAATTTAACCTGTATTTACAAGTCCGTCGCTTATATTTTTTGCGCAAATACTTTTTCGATGAAATACATGACACCCCGATCTGTTTTTAAAAAGAATTATAATTACACGTGTATTTTTATTTACACGTGTATCTAGAAACTACACGCCTACACATGTAAATTTGTTTTTACTACACGTGTACACGTGACACGAATACACGTGTAGCTAAATATACGCTTGAAATCGAGGCATCTAGTTTCTGTCTTTTTTTTTAGCACTTAGGAGTTGTTATTAAAGGTTAATAAGTTTGTAATGGACGATGATTTTAAATGCGGAAACGATATGATAAACTTACACAAATTTTAATAAATAAATATGTTTGGTTTTATTTAAATTTGAATGGTTGAAAAAAAACACCCTTTCATGAAAGATATTTTTATGGACTCTTTTGATTCTTATTTCTTATGACAACTCAAACGTGCCTTCCTTCACCACTATACTGTTATTATTTCGTAAAATTCTCCTTTGTGTTATACAAAAAACATTGCTGTACCCCTTCTAAGATTTTTGTAGACCTGAGTATATCCACCGTTATAGAAATATGTATATTTATTCTTTACTTTCGTAAATCAAAAATTTGTATTTTAAGGTATAGAAGACGAAATGTTATTTTATGTAGTATGAACGCTTTGAATACTCAAAAGTTTCAAGCTAAAATCTCAGATAAGTTTTGGTACATACTTTTTTTTTTAAATATATTTTTGTATTGTTTTTTTTTGTTCCAATCAAAAAATGTAAACTGCTTGCTAGTTACACGTCGAGAGCTTTCAATGACACCAATTTTAAGTGGTTTCCCAAAAAGTAAAAAAGCGCTAAAAAAACGCATTTTCAGCGACGTCTGTCGCGGGTTTTGCAGCCACCTAGACGTTTGTCATTTGCATATTCGCACTCAGGGAGTCGAGAGCTTTCGAATGACACCAATTTTAAGTGGTTTCCCAAAAAGTAAAAAACGCCAAAAAAAAACGCATTTTCGGCGGCGTCTGTCGAGGGTTTTGCGGCCATCTACACGTCTGTCGAAACCATTTTTGTAATCAGCGAGTCCGTGGCGTCGGGATGCGATGCATTTTAAGTGGTTTCCCTCACTATTTCTATTTTCAGAAAAGTTGTACTTTTGATGCACTTTTTCGCGGAAACGCGGCCACTACGTGCAGACAGACTTTCGTATTCGTTATCACCTTCCCTAGGACTAGTTGTAACATTAATACCGTTTGGTTTCCTTTCACGCAGAAAATCCGTCGCCAGCTCTCGGTCTATAAAGGACAAAGCTGTGTGTACCCCCAAAAAAATTTGTACGTACCCCTCAGGAGTACGCGTAACACACTTTGGGAAACACTGGTTTAGACGATCGATTACGTTGTCTAAAGTAAGATAAAAAGTTAGATGACTCAAGCGACATCGACAGTTCAAAATGTGTATTTAAAACTTAAACGGCTGTCTAAAGTTAGTCTGTTCAGCTCAAATCTCTTTTTGATGCTGATTTAGAAGTTAATCATGTCGATTATGAAATCCGCAACAGTGGATCCGCAGTGATTCGCTGTACATTGTTCTCTTTTCTTTCCACATAAAATCGATGAAAAGAAAAGAGAGCACTACACTGCGAGATTCACTGCGGATGCAGTTTTGCGGATTCCATAATTGGCATGAATATATCAACTTCAACTGTTCTAGTTGAAAGTCTCTCCCTAATTTTGCCCTTCTTTCTTCGCCTCCTTTATTATTGGTAAGGCCCAATGAGTTTTCTTCTTTTTTTTTAAATTGTAATTTGATATAAGAAAAAAAAGTCAACAATGGTTAATTTCTTTTTACACTAACTTGCTATATTTTTGTTAATCATTATCACTTTTCACCATGCGCAAATATATTTTCATTTGAAATATAATTTAATTCAACAAACTTTTCCTTTAGATTGACGATTTTATCGATCAAAATATTCAAATAAACTCGAATAAGGAAATTCGCCGAGAATACCTTAACGGATGGACATTAAAATTCAAAGAAAAAACTCAAGAAGCTAAATTTTGCCAATTACGCGAGGATATGTTCAGGTAAAGATAAATATTTCTTCATAACCAAAACCCATACAAAAATATGCAACTATGATGCCCTTTATTCTATAAATACTAACTAGTTTCCTAGTTAATTAAAAGTAAACATTTATCTTTTCTATATTTGCAACTACAAATGCCACGGTAAACAGGTCCAATATGCTGTGTGTTTTTGTGATATGGATATTTATTGTTCTTTGTCAAACAATTGTGCTACCAAAATGCACAAAGTTAATTATTTGCTTGGCAGTTGGAACAATTGTCCTGACTGCTGGTTGTGTTCTTGTAATGGCAGAAGAATTTTCAGGTGAGTTTGAGAATAATTAAAAAAAAAAAAAAAAAAAAAAAAAATGCGAAAACCAACGACAGACTTTTTGTAGACGTTATAACGAGTTAAATTTCTTTTTGTTTAATAATAAAATAGCTTCAGTTTTGAGTGTGTGCTCTGACATGTATGTAGGTACTATGTTGACATTTTGCAATTTCGCAATTTGTTTATTTGAGTTAAAAGTTCAATTCAGTTGTTGGATTGTAAGAAAATGTTACACTTTTGCAATTTTAGAACGATACTAGACCAGTTGCACCGGATCGTGAATACCCCCCTATAATGCAAATAAAAAATTAGTTAAATCAGTGAAATTATCAGAATGTTCCACTGGTCTTCGAATGACATTTCTCGGTTCTTTTTCTGAAAAGAAGATACATAAAACAGTTTTGAAATCGACGCCAGAAGAAACTTTCAAACGTATCTCATAGTTCTTCTAGATTACCAATCTAAAACGCCATAAGTATCATGTTTTCTTGCTCTTGATGGTGGAATTTTTAGATTAAATCAAAAACATCAAAACGTAACAGTAATCTACTGTAATACAACCAGTGTTGTTCCTCTACGGCTTGTCAACTTTAATTGTCTACGTTTCAATTTAGACAATTGCGTCAACAATGTCAATAATGTGAACAATGTCAACAATGTGTCGACAATGTCAACAATAGCTTTTAGATCTGTTAATTTGCCCACAAAATTTCGGTGTCGTCTCGGTATTGGTCCTGTCTCGTATAACTGAGTCGTCTCGGTCTCATCTCGTTACAGTATCGCCGTGTGTTTCTGTATTTTTGTGGATGAAGTAGGTAAATAAATGTTTTGTTAAAAAAAAGTCTCATTTCGGTTTCGTCTCGGGTACGTGGATGTAGTCTCAGTTTGTAAATATAGAATTCAATAATTTTTGGGTTAATAAGTTATACAAAAATCGTGTTTTATGAATTGAGTACATTTTCTATATTGTTGACAAGCTCATGTCGACAATGGTGAATTGTCTACCTTAAATTGTTTACACGTAGACAAGCGTCTACTCTACATTTATAGTTTACATGACAGAACACTGAATACAACAACGATAGATATCGTAACGCGTAACGAAGATTTTAATGTAAGATAAACCTATCGGTATACTTTAAGTTTTAAAAGTGATCTAGGTCTCTTCTCTTGGTATACAATCTTCGATCAATGAACTATGCTATCTTCGGGGCCGATTATAGCGATCAAGAAAACGCATCAGGAAAAATTTTTTTTCTGATAATTTAATGTTTTACCATACGATTTGAAATATAAAAAGGATACTAATCGATGATAAATCATTTGAAATCTTTATTTCATTAAAAAAAATTTCTTTACAATAAATATTTATTCTATAAAATGCATTTCCTGATGGAAACTCGTTTTCTGTACGGAATTTCCATCAGGAAAATGAATAAGTACTTGTTTAAGGCAAAGTATTTCCTCCAATTTAAATTTTTTTTCATGAAAAAAATATTTGAATTGATTTATCATCGATTCGTATCCTTTTTATACTTCAAATCGTATGATAAAACATTGAACTATACATAAAACAAAATTTTTTCCGGATGCGTTTTCCTGATCGCTATAACTGGCCCCTTCGAACGTGCTGTGAAGCCTGAAGAAGAGTCTAAGCAGGCTCAAGAAATTGCACTTTTTCGCTATTAAAAGTGGGTGTGCAGTGCATTAGTCTGAAGTATATTCACTAGTAGAGGGCCCTTGCCCTGCAAGGCCGCATAAACAATATTTTTATAATCAAAACTTTTATAAACTGCTTTGTCTAGAGCCACCTCATATTTTAAGCCGCACAAAGAGAAAAACTGTTATAACTGTTATAAATAAAATAAGCATTTGATTATTTTCGTCTTATTCATAAATATTATACTATAACTATTTTTTGTTTCTTTTTTTAAGGTTTTCCTAAAATTTTAAAGCGTAATTCAGAGAAACTTGTTCACCAACGACAACGACGAACGATTTTCATATGCTTGGTTATTATTTTAATGTCCGTATTGAGTTGTGTTGGTCTAGTTCTTTGTCCAACTTCATCATTTGTTCAAAGTGAAAATCAACATAAACCAATCAGCAGCAGTAGCACTAGCAACAACAGTGGCCTCAATGTGAATCTCCACATTGAGGCCAAAATTTATCATAACATCACCATAAACAATCTTCAACAGCCACCGATAGTGAATTATGCCATAAACTCAAAAAACTATACTACAGACTCTACAAGTCGCAAACTTCTAGCTGCTTCGATGGCAAACAATGTTATGCAGCAAACCATTGTTGATGCAGCCATCATCAATCTTACAAAATCAATTCCATCACTGAATCTCCTCGAAAGCTTCGAATCCTCAAAACGTGCTCTCGTCCTTCAAACAACACCTCTCCCCGTGACATTGAATGAAAGTAGCAAACCCTCAGTGGAGCCAATGTTGGTCGAATTTCCTGATTGTACACATCCGGAATACATTGTGTTCACCTGGATTCTCTGTCTTATCGCTTTGGCTACTGCTCTGAAACTCTACTATCTGGTAAAGACTATGATGGCCGTTATAATGGTTGCGAGCTACACGTTACTTATTATGGCCGTATTTCCCAATATCTTTTCCACCGTAAACGAAGTAATGGTGCAATCGAAGGCAAGAATGCCCCTGTCCGGGCAAATGCTGATACTTTTGGCCGTCTTCCTAGTAATGGTGACATATCATGCACGTTTGGTTGAGGTAAAATGGCTAGCTAGCAGTTTTCTTTCTGACTGAAATGTCAAACTCATGTTATGGAATTTTAGGTAACGTCTCGACTGGATTTCATTTGGAAGGAGCAGGCGGAAAAGGAACTTACTAATATGAAATCGAATCGGTTTCTCAATGACACGTTAATAAAGGTTGGTTTCTTTTTTCTTCAGCAGAATTATTGGCTGACATTTGCAATATTGCTGACGACGCACGGTGTGTATGTGTATGGTGACGCTTATCTTCTTTTTTTTTGTAGAATATCCTGCCAGATCACGTGGCTGCTTATTACTTGTCTGATGAACGAACCGACGAACTCTACTCGAATATGCATAATTTGTGTGGCGTAATGTTTGCGTCAATACCAAATTTCCAGGAATTTTATTCGGAGGACATTGATAATGGCAAGGCGTGCATACGTATATTGAATGAGATTATATGTAAGTATGCATACATATATGTATAGACGATATTTTGGGCTTTCTTGCGTATGGGCGTTATCCCTTCGGATAGCTTTCAAATGAATGTATGATTGAATACATTCTACGTTCTTCATGTGGTGACATGTTCGACCGGATGTGCGGATATGTTTGATGATCCATTCAATTAGGGAGATGATATGTCAGGGGATTTTTCGCTATAGTATTTCTTTGATTTGATTGATGTTTTCCCCTACAATTTGTTAGCTTGGTAAAAGAATTCACAAACTTTTTTGATTGGAATACTCTTTCTCATGAATAACTTATATGTATATTATGTGTAGGTACGGCACATGGAGAAAATATTTTATCTTAGACGGATTTTTTTTAAGTACCTACATACATTTATGTGTTGTTAATGCCGGGAAAAAGGATAAAGTTACAATCTGTTTTTTGAAACAATATTTAAGTTAAAAGATAAAAAGTTCAATTTTATTTACTTTTAGACCGAAATAATTTGAATTGAAACCTAAAAAGTTTGTGAGCGCAAACAACCCGAAAATCTAATATTCTTATCTTTCTTAGTTTTCAAAAAATTGAAAAAAGTATATTCGACTAGGAATTGAGAAAAGCATTGATCATTGAATATTGAAAAAACTAGTGGCACTCTTTCTTAACTATCAAAAATTTGAAAAATATCAAATTAAAAAAAAAATCATAATAATTTCTCAAAAACTATTCACTTAAGCAACGTCACATTCCCTAACCCGGATGTGTATAAGAATATCAGCCGTGATTTTCTATAATTTATTCTCTCAATGCTCAATGCCCTTTTAACTATTTAACAAACCGAAAATAGGGCATACAAAACCGTTTTTAAAAATTTGTAAATTTCAACCCTTATTTTCAGCAATACTTTTCCATATATTTTGTTTTGCATTAAAAACGCTTCCACTGGTTCACACCGACAACAAATAAATGTTAAAGATAAAGACAAGGACGACCTTACTAAAACAAAGAAAACAATAAAGGCGTGTTTTTTTTGTAAGCACAGAGGAATTTGGTCGAAAAAAATGACATCGGGGATTACCGACGCCATCACAGAAAAAACATGGAGTTTTCATACAAACTATCGATATGGAAGTCATGCCAATAATGTAGTTTTTTTCCGTGCTTAGGTTAAGCATTGAACATTTTCCGTGCTAAGCCCCAATGGGATTAGTTGTTGTTTTATTTATCACGTAAACTGTTGAGCCTCGATTTCGTTTTATTCACCCAATTTCCTTTGGGCTTGCAAAAAAAACACGCCTAATTGCACACAGTGTGTGTTTGTGGTGTGGTCCATGCCACCAAATCATTGTCTGTGTTCAAATGCATAAGGGCCAGTTGTACAAATATTTAATCCGTGGTTCAGGAATTTTAACTCACCAATTTCGGCGGATTAACTGTGGTTCAGGCATGTAATTGGCTTTTAGTACGTATTCGAACCTTGAACCATCGTTGAACCTCAGTTAACCCGCCTAAATCGGCGAGTTAAAATTCCTGAACCACGGATCAAAATTTAAACCACGATTGTACAACTGGCACTAAGTAATTTTAATTTTGCAGCTACTATGTAATTAATCGTAGGTTCTAATGAAAAACGACACAACTCAACAAATGAAATTTTTGAGCTAAAATTGAATTTTTGTGAATGAACGAAAAATTATCAATTGGAAAAATACCAGATTCGATTCGATATTTGGAACTTAATGAGCAATTACGTGGTCTTTATAACTTAACAGATTAATTGAAATTAAAATTTTCATTCAATTTTCTGTTGTCTATTTTGAATAAACGATATTTGTTGAGTTGTGTCGCTTTTCTTCCGAACCGACGATATATTTCCATACTTTTTCGCATGTCCGTCCAACATCTCCCTTAGACGGACAAAAGTGTTGCCACCGTGGGTCGCTGTCCTGCTAAGGGGGCTTTAAATATATATGACTATGATTGATGAGAACTCTGTGGTCTCATTTCCTTAACTTTGCGTAATGTTAGCAAAATGTTAAGCCAGATTTCACCATTCTGAGATCTAAAAAATTATAGGTTTGAAGTTTGATCCTTAATTTTGTGCACAGAAATTTACAAAGTGTCAAAGTTTTGAGAGCGAGGATGAAATTATATCAAAAATTTCAAAACTGCTGCGAAATTAAGAGGGAATACAATTTCACACAAACTCACAGTATGCCGTCCTATCTCACCTCATGTGAAAGACACTCATGGTACGATAATAGCAAACAACATAATTTTTTGCCGAAGAAACAAAGCAAACTTTTCTTAAGTTTTTCGGTGTGCTTAACTAGAAGTCCCAAGTCACAAATATTCTATCATCTATCAAGTTTTTGAGATATCCCCGTTTGAAAAATCTTAAAAAAGCGCTTTTTCGGCAGCAGAAAAAAACTATTAATTTTGACCAGTGGAATTTCGGTTTTCACTACCTCTGTTTGTTAACTTCCACAAGCCTTCCAATTTCTGCCAATTTTTGTTCAAAGTTCTGTCAAAGGTTCATATAAAAATAAATAAAATTGGACTACAATACTGGCAGTTTTGCGAATAACCGAAAAGAGACCTAATTTGTGTTAATCAAAAAATTACGTTAATGTAAAAAGAAATTTAGTTTAAAAAGTTTACGTTGCGTTCTTTGGCTTAGCTTGGATTCCTTCACGAAATCCGTTAAGGAAATGCCTTCGCACAACAATTAGGAAATGCGTAGGACCAGTTCCAGTGTTCTTCCTTCTCTAATACTACGTTTTCACCGCAAGTTAATCTCGTTTAGATTTCATAAATCCCAAACAGTGTTTTCACCAGAAAAAAAGATTAAAAAATAGATTTATTTTGACAGAACCTTTCAAAATGCAGATGGTGGGTCATTTTTCTTATGAAGTGGAGGTGAGATGGCAAGTTTGCTTTAGCAGCTTGTATTGCGCTGAATAGGGGAATAGGTCTGTTCGAATTTTACCTATGAAGATTTAAATGAGATTTATTTTAAATCTTGATTTGAGGAGATTTAAATTTGTATGGTAAATCACGGGATTTGTGAGGAGATTTGTGTTAAATCTACCTAAATCTCGGTTTAGTGCTCGGTGAAAACGTAGTATTAGCTTCAACCGACCAGTTGAATGAATGCAACTTTGTGGCTGGGTATCCACATTGGGAGCACTTAGATTTTTGGAAGAACCCAATCTTTTAGACCTATTAATTTACTGCAACGAGATCTGTTTGGTAACTTGAAACGTTGTAACAGAAATTTTACCTTTCATATTTTTTCGACAGATAGGGGAATTTGTTTACACTTTCAAGAAGTATCTTCTGTGCAAAACTACTAATCTTTCAGTACATACGGGAAAGACTTTTGACTAAAATTCATCCTTTATTGCAGGAGTATAGAAAAAAGTCAAAGAATAAATTTAAATTATTGCAATGAAGAATAATTGAACAAGTTCAAAGTTCGATCTAATTTTTTTAGCATAGCAAAGTTAAAGAATTTTCCTCACAAATTGTGTTTAGCAGAAATGGTCATAATTCTGGCTATCAAAATCCTGTATGACCGAAATTCTAGTTTTTCTTTTTTTTAAAATACTGTACGACCAAAATTCTGTTTTTCAGAATTCTGTAAGTCAAAATTCTGTATATCCAAATATCTGTATATTCAAAATGCTGTAAGTGTAAAATTCTGTTTTCCAAAATGCTGGTTATGCCCAAGTTCTATATTTTGAAGAAAAATCTTTTTACAATATCATTGTTAAGCACGTACAAGTAAGTACAAATAGATTTTTTTGCATTTACTTGTAAAAAAATTCATTCAAGTACGATCTCTTTAAAAACGAGTAAAAGACTTATTTGTAACCAACGTTTTATTAACTCTATTTTCGTGAATATATTTCTGTTAAACCTCGATATGTGGAAATTGTAGAATTAAACGATGAAACTTAAAATTCTTCAGCAATATTGGTACAAGTCTGAAATTTTTTATTTGCAAAATTCATTATAGAATTTGAGTATTTTGAGGAGGTTTTACATTGACATCTTAATATGATCAATTTTAAATTAAAGGTACAAAATAGCTACATGAAATTTCGCCCCATTGAAAAATAGCCCTAAACAAAAAAATGAAAATTTTCCCCAAAAATTTATATAAAAGCAACAACAACAAAGAAATTGATAATATTTTATGAATTGGGGCCATTTTTCATTGTTTTAGGGCTTCTTTTCATTTCTTTAATTTTTCGGTTAAATTTCTGTATGAAAAATAGCTTTTTTTCATTTAGTTGAAGTCATTTTTTCATTTTGAATTTGGGGTAATTTCTCCAATTTTGGGGATATTTATTATATTTTGTTTAAGATAATTTTTCATTATTACCAAATTTCATGTATCCGTACATAATTTGTATAATGACAATGAGGCTTGAGTGTAGCAACTTTCCGAATTTTGTTTTCCTTGCAATTTAATACAAATATAGACAGTAGAAGGAAAATTGTTGTAATATAAGATTTCATTTCATTCAAACTTTCAATGTTCATTCTGTATTTAAGTAAATCTGTATAAAAAAATTCTCTATTTTAATATTCTGCTTTTCAAAATTCTGTATTTAAAAAAATTGTTTTGATAATGTAAAAAAGTGCGCACTTTTTAACATTATCAAAACAATTTTTTTAAACACAGAATTTTGAAAAGCCGAATATTGAAATACAGAATTTTACTCATACAGAATTTTGAGCAAACAGAATTTTAAAATACAGAATTTTGTGTAACCAAAATTTTGAATTACAGTATTTTGAAATACAGTATTTTAAAAACAGTATTTTGACCCTACAGTATTTCGACCCCAATCCAGCAGAAATCTCGACATCTCACAAATCCAAAGCAGATTTATATTTATTTAGGACTTGATTTAAGCTTACTTGAGTCATTTTTTCTTTATATTAGTTTTCAGGTTAGCACGGGTTATATGCATTTTGAAATTTCTGCGGTCCTTTGTTATAAGCATGAAATATTTATTTTGTATTTCCAGGTGATTTTGATGCCCTCCTCGAAGAACCACAATTTGCCTCGATTGAAAAAATAAAAACAGTTGGTGCAACTTATATGGCAGCTTCTGGGCTTAATTTAAATCATCTTCTTGAACGAGGTAAAACATCTGAAGATAGTGTCTGTGATCTTGTAGAATTTGCCATGGCAATGAAACAGAAGCTCGAAGAAATTAACAAAGAGGCTTTTAATAATTTTCAATTAAGAGTTGGTATGTTTACATATATATATGTATTTGTTGAGCACCTACATATGTGTAAATTCTATTAGACGAAGTCTTAATGGTTGACAAATTTTTGTTTAGGAATCTCAAGTGGTCCACTTGTGAGTGGAGTTATTGGTGCTCGAAAGCCTGTTTACGATATATGGGGTAACACAGTAAATGTTGCTTCTCGAATGGATTCGACAGGGGTTATTTGGAAGATTCAAGTTCCTTCAACAACTGCAGACCTTATTAAAACTAAGGGCTACACTTGTGTGGTAAGTTGTTTTGCTGAGAAAAATTTAAACAGTTTGTTAAAACTAATCATACATCACTTTTACTGACAGCTCCGAGGAGAGATCAATGTCAAGGGCAAGGGAATCATGACAACCTATTTTGTACATCCGAAGGGTGTACCTTCTAGTCAATTATCATCACCTGTACGACTGCCTCCTGGCGTGCCACAAACGGCTAGGCCACAATCACTCCAAAGGCAAACATCATATCATGGAACATTTAGTGCTATAGTGTATGAGATGTTACAAGCTTCGAAGAGGAATACCATTGTCGGAACACGTAATTCTCTACATTGTATTTAATGCAGGAATTTTCTTAGACATGGTTTATATTCCTGTAGCAACGGGTACTCCATCACCACAAATACGAAGAGGACGAAGAGGAAGTACATTTAGTTCAGTGAGACTTTCACAAAAAACACCAGCAAATCCTGTTCGAAGGAATACAACAAGAGTAAGAGCAAGGAGTTATCACCAGAAAAAGGTATTTTTTCGTTTTATTTTTTTTTTAAATGGAATTATTATTGCATTTAATTAATTGTTTATTTTTTTTCTTGTCAAAGAGTTCATCAAACAATTCGATTGCTAATCAAAGTGGCAGCACTTTTATACCAACATTTAGAAAAATCGAGCAAGTCCAGTTCGATGATGTTCAAAACTCGGCGTTATAAACCAGTCTCTCATTTTTTCTCTGAACGAAAAAGCACACATTCAAAAATTACTTGTAAATAGGGACATTTAGCATAAGTACCTATTATTTGTATTTATTTACATACAAATATATATTTATTACTTTATAAGATTAATAAATAAATTAATATAAATGTGAGTTGTCCAAAAAAAAAGAACAAATATTTGTATAATTATTTTTTAAGTATTTATATCATATTATTAGTTATTATAACTTAAAACTATTTTAAAAATAAATAAAATAATCAAACTATACAAAATGTATTTGTATAATTAATTTAAATATGTAGGTATTTGTTTATTTTTATATAAATTTGTTACTTTTAAATTTAAAAAGCAACACATCCAGTAGTATGAAAAAATGAAAAATAAAATATATAAACAATATATAAATATATAATACTGTATATCGGTCTTGTATGACATTTAAATTTATGTTTATCAAATTAAAAATAATATTTCAAAGTAATTTTACAAATTTAAAAGTGAAAAATATGGTTTAGAATTTAGCATTTAAATAAATTATTTTCAAGTGATAGGGACTGTAAAAATAAAACAACAAATAAAAACAATCCAATGAAATGGAATTATCTTTTTGTTATACGGAGAAAATCAGATGATTGTGACGTCATACAGGTAATGAGCATATCTACCTTGTTTCTGTTTATCGTGCTCTTGTCATAGAAAAGTGCCAGTCTCATTAACCTTTCGGATTTGGCAATAAACTGTAGGTCCCCTCCATTTCTACAGTCACGCACACAAGAATGGTTGAGATTTGTAAGTCACTTTAAGTAGTCAATTTAAATATGCCTGCGTAGTCAATTTAACAATTCATGCATAGTCAATTTAACTATGCCTACGTTCACTAGGCCCTAGTTTAGTTCTTCATGAACTGTTCTGCCTCCAAGTTTATTAATTATTGACAGATTTTTTGCATGATTAAAAAATTGCGACATACTTACGACTTTTTACGTGACGTCAGAGTCGCAAACGTTTGCGGCTTTTTATATGCCGTCTGCTCTTAGCTTTATTGTTTACACTTTGATCAATCATACATCTTTGTTTTCACTCTTTTCTTGATAAAAAAAAAAATATCTACCTTTGTAACCAGAAGTCGGTAAACAATGTGAAGTCTTAACTTCCGCCCCCCCAACCTGAAGAGGAATTTACTTGTGCAGGACATCTATTAATGGTTGTATGTATATTTGAGATGATTATATATTCTTTCTATTCTGTCACATAATGTAAATCGGAAGCGGCCACTACATAATTGTTTTATAGCATCTGTCCCACATCGTGACAATCTGAAGGAGCCATCACTTAAAAATCCACTTTGTATTGTCTTCGTATTGACTCAAAATGGTATTCCATTTCCATTGCATAGGCAATTCGTCTGGTCGCTTTCAGGCAGGTAAGTTGATCGCCACAGGTGAGTCTTAAAGTGAAGTCTTACACACATAATTACATGGCACGTTGTATTCTTTGGTCTTTGACAATGGTAATAATGGTAACTACTATGGAAGTCGACGGTTATAATTTTTATTCTTTTTCAAAACAAAAACTTCTGCTGCTACTTTTCAGATGACAGAGTCTTTACCTATGGTATGGATTATTTCTTTGTTCATCACTATTTGCTGTGTGTAACATCTTTGAAATTATCTGACTTAAAGTTGCATTTGCGTTTGTAATTTTTTATTATAAACAAAAGAACTCCATTTTGAAATTCGCATGGTGTAAGTATATAAAAGTTTTTCTTAATGACCTAGTTCACAGAGGAATGCAAAGCCAAAGCTTCGTTAGTTAATATAAGTTTGTAACCAAATTGAAGAGTGAAATTTGTTTTTTTTTTTTTTTTTTTTTTGTTTAACAATACCTCTACCTACGATCTTTTAAATATCAAAGGTGATAACATGTAATTTGTTTAATTGTCATGCCATGCGAATGAGAATAAGAGTGAAAGTTCATTGTCGGTAAGGGAAAACTCACTTGTTTTGAAATGATAATTTATTCGTATAGGTATTGAATGTGTCAACAATATGAAGGTTCATATCATAAGTTCATAAAGTTTATAACAACCTTCCTTCAAAGATATAATATCATATATTTTGCTTTATTTTAAAGCTAATAGCTAAAGTTTAACTGGGATAAGTTGTGATTCCTTACTACTTCAAAGGTATACTTGGGATGCTGCTTTAAGATCATTGTTTAATTTTGATTGCTTCTGCCCAGGTCCCATTTATTACTTCTAAATAAATTAAAAAAATGCCATCAAGTGCCCGCCAGTTGCACAATCGTGGTTCAAATATATTAACCAGTGGTTCAGTAATTTTAATTTTAATTAACCGATTTTGACGGATCGACTGAGGTTCAGCGATGGTTCAGGTAAATAATTGGTTATTATCACACTTGAACCTTTAACCACCGTTGAACCTTAGTTAATCTACCGAATTTGGCGAGTTAAGATTGTTGAACCCACGGGTTATAAATATTGAACCACGATTGTACAACTGCCCCAAGACGAACTTTCGGGTCTTAGTGATCTAGTTGAATTTTTTTTATTTATTTGGAAGAACTTAGGGGTTTCGTGCGATAACGATTTGGATCAATTTGGATTATGGTTTGTGTAAAAATAATTTTCAAAGTTTTTATCAAAACTAATTTTGTATTTTAGAAGAGTTCTAAAATACCATTCTTCCATCTGTCTATTTGTCTGTGCATCAAGGTATATTATCGAGTTGCAGCCTAAAAAGTTTTACTGATTTTCTTCAAATATGGTACGGGACATTTTGATATGATTCTCTGGGGACGAAATTTGAATTTTCTTTTAATGTTAAAACAGGTAGCTTCCCACATAACGATTTTGTTTTTTTTTTTTTCAAATTTTCTCAAAAAACGGTTCAATTTTTAATAAACTTTATTCGCTGCAATGCTTACTAGGGCGGTTTTAATAAACCTTGAGTTATTCTTATGCATATCACATGGTTTAGTTCTTAGCTATTCATACTATTGAACTCCAGAATTGTTGAAATTATTTTTTTAAATACATGTTTTAGTACATTTTTACTTTTTTTAATTTTTTAAAATTAAATCTTCATACAAATTCTATTAATGTACCTTTCAAGCATAATGGAAAAGTTCTTGACTTGAATAAATGTTCTTATGAATTTAAACTGGCTTTGTATTATAGCTAAGGCAGTTAAATTACTTTCGGTAAGCAACAACAAAAAGCCAGAAGATCTTTTCACTTCTGGCTTGTTTATCGACACTCTTTGGTTCACATTAATTTTCCCCAATTTTACCTATTTATGTTAAATACCGATTACGCATATAAAACAAATTGACTGTAGGTAATCTGTCATACAAACATACATAAATGTGTAATCGTTATTTCAACAATTAAATAAAAAAAATCCTTTTCAGGATTCAATTAAAGTATTTAGTCTGGCAGTGCTTTTTTAACAGCTCTTATATTTCCCTTCTTAAACTGTTCGATCTCTGTTACCATTTCCTCTTTTAAAAGCATCTGTCATTTCCATAAATATCTAACCATCTCTTTCTAACAACCATCATTTAAGCCAGTTACCAAAGTATATTCATACTGCTCTATTTGTACAACCTACACACATGCACTAATACTCAACCCAAAAACAAAATTCCCCGTTTTCCTATGTACACGAGTTACGCATATATTTTCTCATTGTTGTTGTTGCGTGTATTCATTGAATATTTATTTCATTCATTCAACCTCCGCACAAAACTTTAACTCATGCTCTGCTCTAGCAGAAGCAGAAGTACATTCCGGCCCGCCACCACCGACCCCGTCAACCCATGGAATGAAAAAAATTGCTCTGTTCTGTTCGTATCCAACCATAATCAAACAAAATCAACCCAGCCAGTCTGTCAGCCAGCCGTCGTCGTCGTCTTTTCCGTAGTATATCGCAAAACTTCTTCCGTTTCAGACGTTCAATTGTTAATCGCTATACAATTCTGCAAACTTTTCATCGTCGTACGTGGAATAAGAAAAATTGAAATATATATGTATATAATTCCAATGAATACAAATAAATTAAATTCACAAATAATTAGATCAAAGAAAAAAGACCGGAAGTCACTTTGATGATGACTTCATGAATTGATGTGCCTAATACCGAAATAACAGTGAAAAAAATCCTAACCCAGTGAAAATGGTTTCAAAACCAGGAAAACAAGTGAAATTATTAAAACGCAAAATTTCGTTAAATGAAAAAAGTTGACAGAAGAGAAAAAAAAACAGGAAAAATTGTACAGGTATTTCGCGTTCCGCCAAAGGATTTTTTATCTCCTTCCGCTGGAGTTTTTTTTTTTCAGTTTTTCCTTTGGTAAAAGTGTGCGTGTGTAGTGAAACCCCAACCAATTTTTTTTTCTTTGCATTTTCTTGCATTTTTTAAAAATATTGAGAAAAATAAAATCCACCTTAAGCTATATAGATCTACCTCTGTCTCTCTCATTTGCTAGCGCAAAACCTTGGAATTCAATAAAAAAAAAAAGGTTTTCTCGCTCTTATCTATCAAAATGCATTTGAAAAAGAAACGCCATATATCGGATGAAAGAGACGACCCCAATAGTTATGGATTCAACATGGCCGACGATACACGCAAAGTACGAATTGAGGAGCAATTAAGAGTAAAAATTGGTATGTAAATTAGTGAAAAAGTGTTAAATTTACCATTAAATCAATAGTTCTTAATGAGATCTTCAATTTAAGATCATAATTGTGTAAATCTGTTACGGATTTCTATTGAAAATCTCATGTGGAAGGTGTCTTGTGTTGGTTTAGGCTCTCAAAGGAAGTGAACCCTTGTGTCTCTTGAACTTTCTCAAACAGAATATATTCAACGGAAAAATCTAAACAGGTGTCAATAAAATGTAATTTCCTATCCAAAATAAACGGAATTTGGTATCAAGCGTTTGTGAATTACCCCGTAATCAATCGAATTTCTGTACAAGGACCTACAGAATGACCCCCTCCCCAAATAAATGCATTTTATTGGATTTGGCGTTTATAACCTAAGAAAAAAAAACAAAAAAAGTTGAATAGAAAGAACATCGCTTCCACAAAGTACCTACCTATATTCTTGTTCGGTCGTCGTCTTGTTTCTTGTATTTTTTGTTTTTTTTTATGTGGTGAGATGAATTGGAGGAAACAGGAATTTTCTGTGCGCCTGTGTGTGCGCGCTTTGCGCTAGAGCTAGAGCAAAGAAGAAAAATTCCAATACAGACAGTTTTGTTTTTGTATAATTATGAATGAATTTTTTGGCAGTGGTTGTTGGCTAGTTGTCAAAGTGTGTGTATTCTTTTATGAATGGCCGCCCCCGCTTATTTCTGTTGTTGCGCTATTGAACATAAGAAAAAGACTAATGACGACGAGCAAAAAAAATGAAAACTTTTATAGCCCTCCAAATCGTCAGTATATTGTTATATTGTGCATATGTACATATTTACAAATATTTTGTTTCGATACCACAACCACAATTACATATTAGGTATGTGCTAGAAGAAATACAAATTACCTTTTGACCATGTGCCGACTCCCGTCCCGACTGCCATATCCGAAATATCACTATATCAGTCTAGTTGGTGTGTATGATAGGTTGGCAGATAATTCGAATGTAGGTAAATGTATAGTAAACTGACGAGAACAACCAATCTCATTCATTAAAAGTAAAAGAGGAATATAAAACAGTAGTTCACTCGTAGCTTACAATTATCTTCACCCCTTTCCGGCTGACAACTACCTACATTTATATAAACTCACTCTTTGTTAATATACATATACCAAACTAACATGCTCCAAATTCATTGATTTGGGGATACTTTTTTTGGCTGTTTCTGAATGGTTTACCCCTACCCGTCTCTATACGAATTTTCGGGTGATTCATTAAGAAGGGGGTTCAATATCCCATTCACTTCTTGTGTTTCCTTAGCTTCTGAATACATACTAGTTTGCGGAAGTTGTGGTTTTATTTTTCCTATTTTTATTGTTAAAGGAAAATTTCAGCATGGTCTCATAAGTTAATTCATTAGAAACAGATTAACAGACAATATCCTATATACATACATACATACTAGGGTGGAGCGATTTTTTAAAAATTTTACACTTGCTTTGGGATACCTGTAAAAAGCTGCTCTCCTAACTCACAAATATAGGTACACCTAGAATTTTAGCTGCCGCATGACATATTTGGAGGTGCCCCCAACATCATTAAGTTTTGAGAATTTCATGACTGGTCAAAAAATTACAAACATAGTATGAACGCTAAAGTGTTGACCTATTTGTAGGTAGATAGGTATAATATAAAAAAAATATTGATCTTGAACCGTATGCATTAAATTGGGGAGCTAGTAGGGTAATGGATGTAATTTCACAACTCTCTTCTTGAACGCCCAGTCAACTCGCAAGTTAACTATTTCTATTACTTCTATACTACTCGATAAAAACTACTTCACCAAAAACTATCGTGCCCTTGGGCGATGAGCTTGACCAACTAGCATGGTAAACTAGCTGAATTTACTATGAGTTTTTTGTTTTTTTTAATTCCCACAATCAACTGCACAGCTAGTAGTTTTTTTTAGTTTTCGACAAATCCATGTACCTAGCTACCTACCTAGACGAAAAGAAAGCTTAAATCTTAAGCTACGCAATCCATGGACTTTGCATTGGCCACGTTCAATGCATTTACTTCTGAAACTTCAGGTTTCTAAATTTTTGGAGCTTCTGATTGGCCAGCTGTCATAAAAAGTTATATGACTTTTAGTGACTTTTAGTTATGTTTAGTTACGTTTTTTTCTGAAATTTCGGACAAGAGAATTTCATTTGAAAATTCAGATGACAGTTTTTTGTGGTGGGGGAAGTGTAAAAAGAGCTGACGTGCGTGCTACACATAAAAGTTGAACTTTATGATTTTCGGTGTAGTTAGTGGCTGATTAGTGCTTATAAGTTTTTATAATAAAATTTTAATATTTATTTGAATAAAAGAACTAACAATAAACTGTAAGTGACGCTTTGAATAAAAGGAATGATTTGTCTTACAAAAGTATTCCCATAATTCTCCATCAGATTATTGTGGAACAAATTTTATATTGAAGTTAAAACAAATTTACCGCATAATAACAAACAACTATAATAAAATTTAGTGTTGTTCATTTTTTACATAAAATTTCATCTACAAAGCTCCTGCTAAATTATCAATTTAAGAATATATTAAGTTCTCTTTTATTTCGCTTCAATGCGAATTCTATAAGTAAATACAGGAACTTAACGCAATGTCTTTTGAGTGAAATTTCAGTTTTTTTTTTTTTTTTTTTTTTTTGCGTTCAACGAAAATTGAAATTTTTATTTTCATGACTGTGATAACTTTTCTTCTTCAATTTCAACGTACCTATCTTTTACCATAAAACACTAATTTTAACATGATGTATGTTTTGGAATCAGTTAATTAGATGCCAGCACCCGAAGGATCAAAGTTTTCTTCTAACGTAAGAAAAAACTGCGCGAGTACATGTCGCTGTCCTATATCGCTCCTCTTATTTAAGTTGAGTTTTTATTTATGAAAAATAAAGAAGCCCTCAGTAAAAAGAAATCACGTAGTAAATTATTATACTGGACATTTTTCTGTTTACTACAAGAACAAACATTCAAAATTACATTTATATTGAGGTTAGGCTTTACTTTTTGCAGAATTAAAGCTTTCCATTCATCATCTACTGGAATGTACTAAAAAAACAAGCCCCATAGAACACACCTTATAACGTAGGTAGCACAGATTCTTCGATTCCAGATATTTACTCTGAATCGGAATTTTCTATCTTAAACTGGGGAATACCCTCCAGCATCCCATTTTATAGAAAATGTTAAAATTTATTTTAATTACAAATTTATCAAAAATGTATAGGTATTAGGTACCTACCTACAAAATGCCAAAGTAAAAAAAATATGAATCACTATTACTACGCAGTCTAGATGCGAACATTAACAATCATTTATCTAAATCTTGATTGAAATATTTCAAACTATCGCTGATATTTATCATCTGGGTTCTTTATGCGAAGTTGTTTTAATTGAAATTCCCTTTTAAGTTTTTTGTAAAATCTTAAAAAAAGTTTAGTCATTTTCACAATGTGGGCTCGTCTAAATATGTAAGTTGTTATCTCGGGAGAGTGATTCATAAAGTCAAGGGTAGATTGCCAAGTAAATCCAGCGATACTACCAGTTTTTTTGAATGAACATAATGTTTTCTCAATAATAGTAGATAATTATTTGTTACGATGAAGTAGTTACCAAGCTAATTTATTGCAAATATACATTGTGTATTTCTTGAACTGCCAAAGTATAGCTTGTTACCTACGAAAGGTATATTAAAAAGCTGAATAATGGGGAAATCGTTAAATATATTCATTAATTGCTTTCCTTTTTTTACATAATGTAGATAGAGCTAAATGTGTTATGACAAAATCTTTTCAATTTAAAAGTTGGACGTAAAATTGTTAACAAAATTAATAATCAGGACCCATGTTCTGTAACTTCTCGCATGCATAAAATCGATCGAGAAACGATGGAAACTGAACCAAAATACATGCTTTTTGTTCCATTTTTTAGGGTTTCTCGACTGATTTTTTCGATGTGAGAGTTACAAAACATGGGTTACAGAACAGGCTCGCATAATTTCTATTTTATTTTCAATTATTCAATTCTTTTTATTATATTTTTTCGACTATATCAAAGAAAACTTCCAACAATTCTTAATCAGAATACATGCGAAATTAAAAATCAAACTTAAGTAGGTACATAAGTCGTCACACTCTGCCAGGGCAGATGAAAATTTTACTCCAGTTTCTAGCTCACCGGGGGCATCAACAAACAAAATAGCCCCACAGCAGAACACGCTTAATTATTTGTTCTTCATGCAGCCAGCCATTTCCCTCGTTTTTGTTAATATTATTTCGTGTCTCTATTGGATAAACATTTCACCGAGCAACACCTCTCGGACTGCTGTGCAATGTGTGCACCTCTCTATCGACGCGCGGCCCCATTTCGAGTCCCAAAAATAGACACATCGCGTAAACATATAAGTGAAACACAAGTAGTAACACAGCAGCAGCCACAGATGTGAAAAACTAGAAAAGTTGGAGAAAAACCTAACTGCGCGCCGCGGCTGCCGCCACCATAACATCACCATCATAAAGATGAGCCCTCAACCAAAGGTCAAGCAGTGGGGGCCTGATGACGACGGGTATCCCAGAAGAGAAGATAGTACCGCGTAAACGGGCAATTAGCTGCGCGCTTGATATGTTCAAGTAATTGGGAATTATTAGTAGCAACAACCACAAGCGGTTCGGTTGGCCTGCTCGGTTGACTTTACTTTTCGCCGCACTCGTAGTTAATAGTGCGTCAGTCATGTAGCGTTTGAAGGCTTTTTAAAATGCGCGTCTAATTGGCCATTTTAGATGAGCACTTATAATGGCTGTTGTTTCATCTTGTACATTATATATGAATATATTTTTTTTATTTATAATTATGTTGCAAAATAAAGTTCTAAACAAACCATGATGTTAGAAGCGATTATGTTAGAGAAAACTGGTTTAGTTTATGGTTACATAGGAAAAAAGGGAGTATGTGTGTATACCTCAATATATTTTCTCGGAATTATGTTGTTTAAAGATTATTATGATGATTATGAATTTTTTTGTAATTTGCGTATCTTAGTTGGTTTTAATGAAAAGCACAGTATGTCTCTATTCTAGTGAGTCTAATTATTGTTTAAAACAAAATGCAAATGAGGTCTTAATTAACCAAGAAAAAGATTTTAATTCCTATGTTCTTTACAAGTGTATGCATGTATGTACGTTAAAAACTCTAGCGCACGGTGGACAGATTAAGAATTTTTGAGTCGGGCCCGATCCAGATTTGTATTTTTACAAATAACATGTTTTCCTTTCATTTAAGTGGGTCAGAGCATTTATAATAATAATATTAGTTTGTAGGTTTTATGACCTGGCGCTTAATTGAAAGAGTGCTCTTCTTGACTTGACTTGTTGTACAAATAATGACATTTTATATCTCAAAATATGCTTGAAGTCCATTTAAATGATGTAAATTTTGTAGAGTGTATGAATTATAGGTACAATAACTTGAATGGACAGAACTGTTGCTCATTAAAACCAGTACATTGTACAATTGCTTCTGGGTTAATTACTTGTAGTTCTCAATAATTTCTTTTATTAAGTAAACACCACTTTAAGACGAAAAAAATTTTTCTTTGTTTCTAGCATGTTCGGGTGTTAATAAGAGGAAGTTCATTGGACAATTTATGGCACTGAAAGAGATAAAATTATGATGTCTAGGTTCATGTTTTCAGTAGTAGCCTGTAGCGAAATGTTAGTGCGTAGAAATGTCATGCCGATGCTCTGGAGGATTGAATACCAGCCTATGACACTTAAAAACAAAATTTTTTTCACGCCTCCTTCGACCAATTAACTAAACCTCCAAGCGCATCTCTTGCCATGGTAAAGGGCACCTTCTCAATCAGAATCCGCATTCCTACCGACAACATGCAGACGAGAATTGTTATAGGTACCTATGTGGTTGCTTTATTCCACCATCTGGACAGTTTTGTATCAATTTCGAACACGAAACTGCCCTTGAAATCGGAAAAATAATAATGTATACAGGTCCCAGAATATTAAGATCAACTAATTCCCTGTTCAATATTTTGTTAATTTTTTTCTTATGCAGATGTGGCGATAAGCATCTCTGTTTTTAGTGCATGATATTAAAAAAAAAAAAAAAAACACAGGTCAACCTGTGTTCAAATACACATATACGAAACTGTTATCATATCAACAAAATTTTCGTAATGAAAATAAAAAATTAAGATAAATTTGACCCCGTCTTTAGATAACGAGCCATCGGCTGTATTGTCGACCGCAATCGACATTAATCTCGATTTGTCGATTGCTGAATCGACAACCGCAAAAAAGGGGCCTTTGCCTCAAAATACAATCAACGAAGATACCAGCTGTTGTGTTGGCAAATAAACAGTTTAGTTAGTTTTTCTTTAAGTTATGACCCACCAAAAACACATTTCATGTAAAATAGGTCGCCAAGACTCACAAGCTCATAATACTTTCGCTATGAAAAAGTTATGAGATCTCATGAAGAGCCAATCTCCTAACTCTGTTAGGCCTAACTCTCCAAGCCCTAACTCTACAAACTCTACATCGTGGTCAAAAATTATGGGTTAGCCGTTTCCCATAGATTTATTGTAAAAAATGAAGTCTACCATGCAAAACTTCTATGTGAAACGACCAAGCCATAATTTCCAAATCAAAATTGGTATCAAAAGAGATCTAGACACTGAATAAAATACCGACATTAACCTGCATACACCCATTTTTTAAGTATCAGTAAATGTATGCTACCAAACTATCAGATATTATGTTTTCATATGAAAATACACCTGGATGATAGTTTATATGATTCACATTCGAAATAGCTAACATTCGAGGCAGATTTTGAGAACACATATTCAGTGTTTTCTTTTTATGAAATTTTTGTTTGTTTTTAAATTGTTTAATGGCTTCTCCTACAAAACTCTGGCTGACTGAATGCCTGACTGACGTACATACGTTATTAAATTGCCCTCAATTTGGTATTGTTTAAAGTTTTCTACAAAAAAAATATTTACTCGAAATTTTTTCAAAATTTGCGTAGCTTTTTTCCTTGATTTGCGCAGCTCTACACATTAATCATGTTTTGTTGTATCTTCAAACAAACAAAAGTTTTCTTAAATTTATTTGTTTACAGTGGGACTTTATAAATAAAACAAAATATACTCAAATTAAATTTTCCGAACCATTTATAAATCCAAACTGACTCTTTATGCAAAGATGTTTTTTTTTTTTTTACAATTTTCTTAAAGGTGCTCCACCATCACCGACCGGAAAGATGTGCTCCTTCAGAGACGTGTGCGCATCACGCTCATTTCCTACTTACTCCCTTATGCCCCACCATCACCACCGGTTCGGTACCCCTGGTTGTTTTCAATCCCTTGACTTGTTTCCACCATCCAACCCATCGTTCGTTGTAGTTGTTCTTCCAACTTTACAAAACGGACGCGAACAACAAATCATGAATGTTTTGCAATAAAATTTTTAATTCCTACAAAATTGAAACACCGCGTTGTTCAGAGCAGTAAATAGATTTCCGGTGATGGTGCGTAGACGGGATGGATGATGATGATAATGATTTTAATGTGGTTGCCGCGTGCCTGTCTTGGTTGGTTTGCCGTTTTGTAGTTCATTATTATTAATTTTTTCCTCTGAATTCAATTTCCTTCGTTTTGTTTCCAGCCGATTAATTTTTTTTTTCTTGTTTAAATATATTTTTTTTTTGTATTTTTACTTTTTTTTTCTCTGTAAATGGACAAAGCTTGATAGAATTACAATGATTCAGAAAGATCGATCTCATTTTTTCTGACGTATTTAGGTATTTTGTTCGCATCCGACAAAGTGTCTGTCTGTCTGTGATGATTCTGAGATTAATCTGTCTCTATGCCAATTTCCTGTTTATTTACACTTTGTTTAGTTCTGAATCCCTCATATCAAAAGAAATTAATTTCCCCATTTAATCGTTTTACGCCTATGGCTTTTTTGTTTTTGATTAAGACGCATATTGTTTTGGCAACAAAAAAAGAAAAAAACTCAGGTGGTTTCATAAACAAACTACATTATCATCTTAAGACTAACAAAATCTTAACAAAACAAAAGTATAATCAAAATAATAAAGTATACCTTCTACAAAAAAAAAAAAAAAACGTTTTATTAAACATAAACAATTCCTTAGTTCAGCAATGCACATACATATTATGTATGCACAATAATAATAAAAAATAATATATATATATATTTTTTTTATTATAGCAAGTTGTCGGTTGATAAGATTACTTGTTGAGGGTATTAAGTCGATTCATTTCCGTTTGCCATATGTGGTGAGCCCCAGCCACAAATATTTATACTTGACGGAAACCAATATACCTACTTAACTAAGTCGAAAATGGCACCTAATCTTATCTAATAAAATATATTATATTGCGAGTGAATGAATTGCTTCTTAATTATATCTGTGCCCCTAATGAGGGGATGAATGGATAAAATGGGGGATAACCATAGCCACCACAAGCCGACGCGCACGGTATACACACACATACACACCTGGTGCCATTTGAAATCAGATATTAGATTTTAATGAAATAAGATACAATTAAGTATAGTATCTAACTAGGTGGAGTTTCCTGAGATATACATTAATAATAATTTTTATCATTGCGAATACATACGCTATAAATATGTGTGTGTGTGTATACATATGTCTTAAGTTTGTTGAATGAAAAAGCATTTTGTCAATTGCTTTGTTGAACAGATTAAAAATTAAATCTGATGTATATTATATTATATTGTTGTATGATACTATTTAGAATGGGCATATGATGACCTTGAAAATAATTATGAATTAAATCATTCATTGTTTTAGGCATACAAATATTGACTAGCGATTCTGACTAATGTGCTAAGTTGAAGAAGATTACAACGATGAGGCAAGGTCTTCCAGAATCGTGAGTGTTGTCACGTTTCAAAAACCTAGTTGCAATTTTTTAGCCTTTCTTGGATGAGTAGAGCATAAACGTAAATCAAGAGCGTTTCGAGAATTCTGATTTACTTATAAATTACAATCGATCACTAGCTGTCTCATCCTCATCTAAGTTTTTCTATCAAAATACTGAGGAAAAAACTTTAAATTCACTTTTCCACTATTTGACTGAGCGAAATCATTGAAATCTCATTTTCCTGAACACTATTATATTATAATCGTTAAATTTAGCTGTAAAATTTTCTTGAGATTTCAGAAATTTGAACTGGCTAAATAGTTTTTCTGATAGGTCGTAAAACCAATGAAACAAAGATTTGAAGCTTCGACCTAAAAGATATTAGGTTTAGTATTTTGTTAATTTTCCTCACATCAGAGAAATAAGAAGTGAAATACTCTAGAAGTGCATTTCTATTGCAAAATTAAACCTTCATCATCCGATACGCAAATACTTATTGCAAATTTTCTTTTTTACATTTTCAGGAGAAGCCAAAAATTTAAGCAGCCGGAATAATGGAGCTAGTAGCAGTTGTAGTGCGTCTGGTACACGAGATGTTTATTGTACGGTAGCCCTTGACCAAGAAGAAATATGCAGAACACCAACTATCGAACGGACATTGAGTCCATTCTTTGGCGAAGAGTATTATTTCAAAATACCGCGACGATTCCGTTATCTTTCAGTGTACGTCTGGGATCGAGATCGCCATTTAAAACAGGACAAACCAATTGGGAAGATTGCAATCCGCCGTGAAGAATTACACATGTATAATCATAAGGATCACTGGTTTTCTCTGCGACCAGTTGATGCTGATTCGGAAGTGCAAGGAATGGCACGGGTGGAAATTCAATTTGAAGACACAACCTATGATCATATTGATCTGAGTAGTGGTGGTAGTAGTGTTGGTGGTGGAGGTGGTAATGACTACAAAGAAAACAATGATCTGCATGGTCGTGATAGTCAAAGATCGAGCGTTAAATCAAGATCGAGTTATTTTACTGGACGCGGTCGAGTGGCGGTTAGGGTACATGAGTGCGTTGAGCTGGCAAAAAAGAACGGTGCGTGTGATCCATATGTGGTATTTACAGCAGTGTACTCAAATAAACGACAAATAATCAAAAGAACGAAGGCTCGCAAGAAAACTGTTAATCCACAATTTGACGAAATAATGCATTTTGACCTGACCATTGACTATGATTCTAAAAACGAATCTTCGAATAAGGCCTATACAATCTATCCTCTGGGTGGAGCAGATCTCTGTGAGATCTGTGTTACTCTATGGCATGACGCACCTGGCATGAGTGAAAAAGTTTTTCTTGGAGAGGTGCGAATACCACTGCGGAACAAGCAACAACAGGTAGCTGTGCAACCAATGGCCTGGTACTACCTGCAGCCGCGAGCAAGCCAGTCGAGACCGACCCGAACATGTGCAACTCCGCCGGGCACTCGTCTCAGCTGTGATAACTCTATAGGATCTCTGCGCCTCAATCTGGTTTACACTTACGATCATGTGTTCCCCCTAGCCACCTATGATGGTCTGATGAATCTATTGCTGGAGAGCGTTGATCAACGACCAATCACCACTAGCGCTGTTTCGATTTTGGGTGAAGTTGTTACCTGCAAAACAGACGTTGCCGAACCTTTGGTTCGATTGTTCACCTACACAGGACAAATAGCTGCGATTATAAAAACTCTTGCCGATCATGAGATATCGAATCTGACAGATCCCACGACAATCTTTCGGGGAAATACGCTCGTATCGAAGATGATGGACGAGGCTATGCGCCTCTCTGGCTTGCATTACTTACACAATACACTACGTCCTGTGCTGGAGCAGATTCTGCAAGAAAAGAAGCCATGCGAAATCGATCCGGCGAAGGTGAAGGACAAAAACGCAGTTGATTATAATCTGATAAATTTACAAGAATACGTCGAACGGGTATTTGATGCAATCACTAAGAGTGCGGTCAAGTGTCCAGCAGTATTGTGTCAGATATTCCACGATCTCAGAGAATGTGCAGCAAAACATTTTCCCTACAATCGTGAGGTGCGCTATTCTGTGGTGTCGGGTTTCATTTTCTTGCGATTCTTTGCTGCTGCGATACTTGGGCCAAAGCTATTTGATCTCACCACAGAGCCAGTGGTAAGAATTAAAGCAACTAATATACAAGAGGAAATGTATGTTATTAATAATTTTCCATCTTATTTGTTTTTTTTTTTTTGTTTAAATAGGATTTCCAAACAAGTCGGACACTTACACTCATATCGAAAACTATTCAAGCACTTGGCAATCTAGTGAGTTCAAGATCATCACACAAACCATGCAAAGAAGAGTACACTGAGCAGCTGTATAAAAAATTCTGCACCGAAAAACACGTTGAGGCTGTTAAGCATTTTCTAGAAGTCATATCTACTGTTGGAAGTACATCTGTAGGTGGAGGACAAACTATTCTCGAGCCAGTATTACTCAAAGAAGGGTGAGTTATAATTATTAGTATAAATATTTTTATATTTATAACAAAAAAAAAAAAAAATTACTGTTATTTGATTAAAAAATTCTTCTTGGCTTAGCAATCAATTTTGTTTTGATAATGAGCTTATGAATGTTTGTATTTGAATAAAAATATTTCAACTTTTAAGAAACAATAATTGTTTAAAAAAAACTTTAGTTTTAAGTTCCATTAAAAAATTGTTATAAAAAGGTCTGTTCGTTCTATTCCCAAAACAGCCAATTTCTATAAATTTTAGTCAAAACTTAAATTTTATATAAAATTGGACTAAAATTACAAGAAATTAACAAAAAAAATTCTGTAACCTTTTTTTCAATGATTTATTAATGATTAACCCTATATAATTTTCTTGAACAAATAAATGCTAAGAATTAAAAAAAAATTGCCAGTCTGCTGACAAAATGTGATTAAGCTCGCATTTATAATAACTCACACTGAATTTTAGGCTCATTTTTTTGAATTACATATACACCATAAAGATTAATAGATTAAACACTTCTTTAAAACTTCCATTGATAAGTTCCCAAAAAACAGACATTCTTCTTGTGTCTAAGAATTTATTGCCACATCTTTCTAAGAAAAAAGAAAAACAGATACATTGAGATCTGAGTTAGTTTATGCGCCTTACCATATCATTAACAACTCTAATACCGCCCAACCTGAACACCTCACCATAGGTGATAAAGAAAATGCTTTATTTGTATGAAACATTTCGCAATTTCTCTTACTGAGTAGTTTGTCCATTTAGATCGTAATTCAGCTAAGGCAATAAGGTATTCTCTTAAAGCATACATTGAATGTTTGCATCAATAGCAATGTATGGCAAGCGCAACAAAAATTATCTTTAATTTGTAAAATAACAAACTCTCTTATTGAACCGCCTTTGTATTATGATAACTTATTAAACCTTAGCCTCTACTTTTTTTCAAAACCTATCAAACTATGAAATCGACAAACTTTTACTTTTACTGATATATTTTTCTTCTTCCTATGCTCTCATATTGTTTAACTTTAAAGCGAAGGGTAAGCCTATGATACTATTTTTATAATTTTTAAATACAATTTTTCTATCTTGTATTTCCTAAACTAAATTTTCTTTTCTTTTTATTTATTCATGTATCTTTCCTTACAGAATGATGACAAAACATCCACAAGGACGAAAGCGTTTCGGTCGACGTATACTTAAAAATCGTTACTTCAAACTAACAACACATTCGCTTAGCTATGCTAAATCGAAAGGAAAGCCACCCATCTGTGATATTCCATTGTCTGAAATTCTGGGAGTTGAACCATTAACTGAGCGAAGCTTTAAAATGCAAAACAGTTTTCAGGTAAGCCAAGAAGTTATTTCCTTTTATCATTTAATTCTTTTTACTTCCCATGTTTAAACTATGTGAACCAAAAAAAAAATGTAACAAAGGATCGATGAAAATATTTTTTTCTTCTTATTACTCTTTGCCTCATAATAATTATTTCCTGTGCGAAATGTTGAGCCCTTTAAGACTGATTGGCAACCACAAAGGCAACAACAACCCAAAGTTGTATAACCAATCCAAGACAGCAAGAGAACTTCACACGGTTTGGTTTTTGTTGCTTCATAGAGGGCTTTGTTCTACGCTAAGTCGTCTTGATCGAAAAGTGAGACTTACTCCATTGGCTTAAAGTGGTGTTCGTCGTTTGGATCAACCCTTTCGGCAATTTAATTACACTTCTTCACGCACACGCAAACAGAGAAAGTTACTTTACTTTTCACTTGGGACATGCATGAGGCAATTAATACAAGGAGACAGATAGTCACATCGCCTAACACACTACTAGGCATCTGCTACAATTGCTGGTGCAGCCGCCTACTTTTCTCTTTCTCATTCCTTATTATTTTCATTTTTTTTTTATTGTATTAATTATGCAAATTTGACACCATCCATCCGGCCGGTTTACTAATATGACCAAGCTGGTTCTATAGATCAAGTCAGGCAATTCCCGTCGCGCCACACGAAGGTGTCTTCTTCGTTGGTTCGGTTCGGTTTGTTGTTTCTGCTTGTTTACGTTCCACTACAACGATCGTTGATCAAGACGGCTATGATGTACATAATGTAGATCAGGAGGTGGTGGGTAACACAAGAAATAATTAAAATAAAAAAAAAAACGTATATCGTAGTTTTGCGTTTCCGGTGTCTTGTACACATATTTTACTTTGCTCCCCTTTTCTGAGCTTACTTCTTCTTCTCACATTATTGTATGTAAGTTGAATTGGAACTCTTGCTTCATTGATTCCGGTATGTGATGATATCGCGTGTGTATTTGTTTGGAACTCGTTTCAGACTCGTAGGTGTGTTTACTTTTTTTTTTTTATTTTCAAACCTTTCTGCTGAAGAAACAAATTTTATAGGAACGCATAACGCATAAAATTTATTCAAATTATTTTAATTGGAATTTATTTTATAGTTTCATATGTTGTTGTTTTTTCTTTTTCATTTATTTATTCATGAGGAGATAAAGGCGATAGATACTTAAGAAGTAAAAGACACCACAGTAAAAAAATGCGCATGGGAAATTGTTTACATTTTTTTTTTTGTCACACATAGATAAGGGAAAGAAAGAACATAGTAGGTATTGAGCCACCAACATAGTCAGTGAACCAAAAAAAATATTTTAATGGGGTTAAATTATATATAAATGGTAGCTAAATTTGTTTGCACTTTACAATTGACTTGAAAAAAAAAAAAAAAACATAAATGTATCTTTCGAGTTACACGAAAACTTAATTTCCTCAATTATTAAAAAAATTAGCTTAAAAAGTCTTAAAATGTAAAACTTTGCATCTGATTTTTTAGACTTTTGCCTAGGTATAAAATTTTGTAAAAAATTTTAAGAAAATAAATTGGTACACAATTTTTTAGTATTTATTTATGTTGAATTAAAAATTAAATTTAGAAAAAAAATATCTACCCGTTTTTGAAATATCGAATTTTCAAAAAAAAAAATTGATTTTTTTTTTTCAAAAATCCAAAATTTATTTTTTTTTTGAAAATTTTGGTATGCAGTATGATTTCAACTTTTGAGCAGCTTTTGGTTAAAAAATTTAATTTAATTTAAATTGGTTACACATATAATTAGATAGTCCAAAATAAAAAAAATGGTTTTATGAGAGGTATACTCTTAATAATGGGTAACTGTAAATTTTGTTTTTGGCATATTGTAGACCATACTAATAATAGTATTTAGAACAATTTTAATCAAAATCGTAGGAGTCGTTTTCGAGAAAACGGTTTTTTAACATTTATATGGAAGATACAGATACCGTTAATTTTGACTGTAAGGCCAGGCGCGCACATGCAACTAAACAGTTTTGTTTCGATTTTGAGTACTATAGAATTATATGAGATTCCGCCCACATAAACCGGCGCGCACTCCCATATAAGCCAATTGTGCTCAAAATCGAAACCAAACTGTTTAGTTGCATGTGCGCGCCTGGCCTGAGAAAAATTTCTGTTCAAAATATTTTAGATAAAACGCCAAGTTTCATAAAAATCAACCAAGTCGTTTTCGAAATATACATTTATGTGGTTTTCAAAAAAGAAATTTATTTTTTTTTAAATCAAAAATAAATTGAAAATTTTGGTATACAATACTATTTAAAATTTTTAGGGGATTTTCCATAAAAAAAAATTTCTTATTTTTTTTCGAGAAAAACGAAAAAAAAATGGATAGAACCATGGAGGTACCATTTATAACCATTTTTTGGAAATTTAATTTTCACAAACAAAAAGGAAGCACCAAAAACACTTCATACCAAGTTTAATTAAAATCGGCCCATGGGTTTAGGCTGTAGGCGAGTCCACAGACAGACAGACAGACGGACGGACGGAATTGCGAGACCCACTTTTTTCGTCTTCCCTATCATCGTAATTTCAAGTTTGATCAAAATCTCGAGTTCTATTTTTGTTTACGAATCGAAAACTTTATATATTATAGTATACATACCTATATATCGCAAGCAAAAATTGCAATTTCGTCCGAAACGATGTTAAAGTTCTTAAAAAACATTTTACATATTGGTAATTAGGTCGTAATTTCATAAAATGTATTTAAAAGACTTGGGTAGACCATTTGTAGATATTATATGTACGTACAAAGAAATCTCTACATGTCCAGGCAAATATGTACGTCATAAAGTTGCTTCTAAACTCAAAGTAAATGTGCCAGAAATAAACTTTTACTAACTTTGTCCAATTCATCTCCTTGATATGAGTTGAAAGGGTAATAAGGCATGTTCAGGAAAATGAGGTCTCAGGGCCAGTTGTACAAATATTTGATCCGTGGTTCAGGAATTTTAACTCACCAATTTCGGCGGATTAACTGTGGTTCAACGATGGTTCAGGCATGTAATTGGCTTTTAGTGCATATTGGAACCTTGAACCATCGTTGAACCTCAGTTAACCCGCCGAAATCGGCGAGTTAAAATTCCTGAACCACGGATCAAAATTTAAACCACGATTGTACAACTGGCACTCAGAGATTTTGCTCCATCAAATTGTGAGTAAGAGAATCCGAATATTTTTTTCATCAGTATTTTGAAAGAAAAACTAAGAAATTTTCCTGAGGAATCCTATTCATGAGTAACTGAGATTGCTGAAGGCTCTGGGATCTCATAATACTGAACTTTTTTATTATGTACAAATTTTCGATTTAAGTGTTGAGAATTTTTTTTTTCTTTTGATTTGGTCAATACATATTTCATTAAAAAAAATGTTTGCCCCTAATAAGTCAAGACACAATTGCATACATTTTACATTATGTTAATGATTCGATTTTGCACACAAAATGGTTAAAAGATATTAAATTTGGTATATTATTTGCTTTTTTGAACTGCTAAATGCGCTATTGTAATCATTATCCCAAATGTAGTTCGTTAACCATACTAAATTTTAATAGAGAAAAGGATCGAACCACACCGGAATAGGTAATAAAACCAAAAACATTTTGTTATCGATTGTGAACTTGTAACACTGTGTCAATATTTATGTTACAAGTAAAGTAATCAGAACTTCAATTATAGGAGCGCTTTATTGGCAATTATATACGTAGCAGTAAAATTTCCCTTGGTTTACAATAACAAAACCAAAAGTGCCGATAAATAAGCCAGTAAATTAGTTAGTATAAAGTGGACAAAGAGTCTGGACTTAACTTTAAATGTCGGTAACGTAGATTGTTTTTCACTCATAAAAGGGTGTGAATACAGCCACAAAATAAAGAGTTGACATAAAAGTTGATAAAGCGTTTTATTGGACTTGTATTGCTGGGCTAGCTATGAATTACCAATAAAACGCACCTTACATATGTCGTTTTTCATTGTGCAAAAGATTTGATCTTTTTGAAAAACGATGTGTCCTTTTTCCATTTTTGTATGTTTTATTCAAAAAAAATATGGTATCTGGATGAGTTCTGAAGACGACAGATGCGATTTTTTTAATTTGGGAAACAAGTGCCTTTTCTGTGCCAACATGTTTTATTCAAAAAAGCAATTCTGGAGTTTGAGAAGAGATTTTTCAAATTTCAATGAAAAACGACACTAGACATTGTGAAACAGGCTCGAAAAAAATGTGCATTAATTGATATGACCATTTTCTTGACGAATTCGCAATTTTGGTTAGAAAAAAATTCGCTCTCGCGAACCCTTACAGTTCTTTCGTATTTCATGTTTCAGCTTTCAGCTTCAAGCTACTTCCTTTCTCTCTCAAACAATATCGTTTCCTTCCCTTCTGTACAAACCCATTTTTTTATTCAAGAATTTGATAAATTTCATGTTAAATTCCACAATTTTTTGTTCCTTCTTAAGCAAATTGTTACTCATATCATTCATTTTTTGCTAAGCTAGCTGACCCTGAAATTCCATTATAAAAAACCCACAATGTCTACCATTTCCTGTCCCTCACTATTTTCTGTTTATTTATTACTCATTCAAATGAATTATTATAAATTTTTCCAACCGCCACGCCACCCTCAAATTCGCACGTGAGCTCTTTTTTTTTATTTAATTAAGTCTATGCTCATTATTTGCCAGTCACACATATTTCATGAATTCATCATTCACCTGCTTATCAATCGTTGCACGCACATTGTTAAAAAAAAAAAGTTTTTTTTTTTTTCTTTTCTTTTATTTTAATTCAAAATTCTGAATGAAAAGTTGCTCATTTCGAAATTAGGTTGAAAGTCACTTCATTCAAATTTGATGTCCAAGTTGTTTTTTTTTATATGGGGGCATAAAGTATATACCGACACGTTATTTTGAACAATTAAGGTAATGTAGCTTCCTTTTGCCCGTATGGTGTGTCAAGGTAGACAAATGCGTCACTTGAATACAAACCCCCTTTTTAATGGCCTAAAACAAGGCGAAAGTGATTTTGATACACGTTCAATAAATTATTGCTGTTAAATAAAACATAAGTGCCTTTTAGAAGTGAAAACGAAATTAATAATTTTTGTTTTAATTTTAGATTATTCGCAAGGATCGTTCATTGTACGTACAAACGACCAATTGCGTTGAAGAAAAAGAATGGATTGACCTGCTGAGCAAAATCTGCCATACAAACTCGAAACGATTGCAAAATTTTCATCCGTGTGCCTATGTGAATGGAATTTGGAGCTGTTGCTCGCGAAGAGATGAAAATGCCGAAGGTTGTACTAAGGTATCTAGTGAACCATTCCAAATGGAGTTGGCGACAGCTCTTGATCCTGCAAGGGATCTACAGCGCATACAAACTCTCATTACCACACATATGACACATCTAAAGGCCCGAATGGAACCAATAAATAATCACCCAATCAATACGATAACTGAGGAGGAATACAAAAGCACTCGAAATACAATCCATCAGCTGCTAGAGATTGCCTGCAGTCTTGATGTTGTACATCGAAACTACAGACAGGGAATCGCTCGTGAACTCAAATTGGGCAGTCGAATGGCGCCTATAGGGGATGACAATTATTTGCATATGATGCGCGGTGCATCATTGCAGCAAATGCAACCAACGGATAGCAGTTATCATCGTTCTTTGGTTCTACTATGTAATCGCTAAAAAGGTCTAACCTTAGTTTTAGTTTAAGTAAAAAAAAAAAAAATAAGATATAGACCAACATCGATGTGGAAAAAGAGAGAAAGAGTGAACTAAATTCTAAACTATTATATAAGAAGGCTACATCACCCTTTTTATGGGGTGGGTGGGCGTGTTTAGCTTTAAGTATTTATTATTATTATTTTTTTTTTTAATTTACTATCTGCTCTGTTAAAACACAAAATAAGAGATGGTATCTATTTACAATCTCCTGGCTTTTCAATCCAAATGCATTCCATTGTAATATAATTTTTAATTTTTTTTTAACATTTTTTTTTTTCTATATTGCTTCCTTTCGTCTTTTTTTCTTTTGCTTTTGTGGCTTTATTATTTAAAATATTAACAAAAATATGTAATTCTATGTAGCATTTTTACTTGCAATTGTAGATACTATCTTTAAGAGTAAGTTATGAATTCACACAAAAATTAAAAATGAACTGGGGATTTGAATAAAATACGACATAACTATTAATTTAGTTGTGATGAAGGAATTAAATCGCACAATTTTGTCTGTCTGAGCTATCAAGCTATCAGAAATTGAGTTATAAATCGAGATGAGATAGAATGACAATTTCTTTTTAAATCTAACAAAATAATTTGTACTTGTCATGTAACATCTTTTAAAAAATTGAAAACTCCTAATTTCCCAAAAAAAAAAAGTTTCAATTCTTCAATTTCGGCACAAGAAAACCCGTAGTAAATTAAAGTAAATCCGACCCAGTGCAAATGTAATTCTTAAATATTAAGACTACAGTGTGAATCATAAACAATCGATTAGTATTTAAACATAGCCAAGACTAGGAAGTTTAATCATGCTATAATTTAGTTCGTCGTTTACAATTTAATTGGTAAAAATGTCGAAAAATCTTCATAGACTCCTTCAGTTACAAGTGCAGCTTTTGAATGTTTACACTAAATTGTCTCTTGATTTTCTAGTATGATTTTTTTTTATTTATGGGTATTGTTGCGTTGCAATCATCATGTAACAAGTTCAGTCGTAGTCATACATCGAGTAATACATTAAAATTTAACATTTGTTTATGAGCCAATTATTCATACACCACAGATTCTGATCCAATTTTTCCCCAACATTAGCATAACTATTATGTTTGTATGTATATGAGTTTCTTCTTAAGGCACTATTATTTTATATGGTCTCTAATATTATGTCCATCCAATTTCACGGCATCTTTCAAGGCTTGTAAGCCAAAGCACCAGTTCTATAAATCAACAAAAAAAATGTGTTCTTGTTTTTTTTTTTTTTTTTTTAAATTATTCTCTTCTATAAGAGATACAATCGAAAATTGATAAAAATATTATTAATTCATAAAAGTTTTGATCATTTATAATGATGCAGGTCGTTGTGAATTACAAGAAAATGCTAAAATTATTAAAATAGTTTTAATAAATTAAGTTTAAAAATTTCATATTTATCAATTATTATGTATGACAATCGTAATAGAGGTTTTTTGCGTCTTTCATATAGTAATTTGCAATTTTTTTATAACTTATTTCAAAAATATAAATATTTTCAGAACTCCATCAAAACAAACAACAATCCATTTGGAGCCTATCTTTTAACTTAAAGAAACTAAAATGGAAACTTATAAAAACAACATATAGTTTTAGATATAGAAATAATTGAAAATCGTACATGCACATCATGATAAGATACAACAAAACAAATTGCACAAAAATCTAATACCTAAGAAAAAAAAAGTTTGTTTTTCTTCTTAGATCTAAGCAACAACAATCGAAACACACATAACAACTGTGAATCACATAAGTTTTCTTTCGTTTCCCTCAAAAGCAAAACATTTTCCTAACGAATACCTACACATATCCCTTTGTACAATTAAAAAAAAAATTTCATTTATTTCTTTTGAAAAGAAACAAAAATTCATAATTAGTTTTAGTTAAAAAAAACAACGACTCGAATAATTCATTATTAAAAAAAAAAAATAAACACAAAATAACCATTTATAATAGTTTGTATTTAATTATTATAAAAAAAGTATTTATTTTTAGCTTAAAATCTTTATTTTAGTTGTATTAATATACAACAAAAAATATGCATATGAAATAAAATTCAAACAAAATTCTTCCCATCGTTGAAATAATTATAAATTAAATTTTAAGTACTTTTTTGTTTTTAGTTTTTCAAGCAAAAAACAAGTGAATTGTAATTAAATATATGAATTCATCTAGCAAAAAGCAACAAGAACTTAATTATGATTACACGTACTACCACACACACACATTCGATTAATATTAGAAATTAATTGTTTTTCTCTGTTAAGTATTAAATAAGTTTTAAGAAAATGAAAAGTAAGAGAGCAATTGCAGTTAAAAGTTTATTATCTACTTAGAAACACATTGAAAAAAAAAATATATATGTATTTATATTTGTTTTATTTTTTAGAACAAAAAAAAATAATGTTAAGTTTTGAAATTATGTTTGCCTCCATGATGTTTTAACAAAAATAATTCAACGGAAAAATAAAAACGAATAAATTTTATTGTTATGAGTGTAATAACGTTTTTTTTTTTTTGGAAATTGAATTGATTTAAATAAATGTACAAATATTGCTATTAAGAAAAAAATTATTCAACAAAATTTAAATCCAAGTTACTTTTTATGTTGTATATAGAAAGCGAAGAATGAACAAAAAAATATGTATGGAGTTATATTATTATGTTTTTATTTCTTGATTAACTAGAAATAAATTAGATTGTTTTTTCTTAAATTTTTGAATTATTATTGCAAAGAACAATTTCTATGATAGTTTAAAAAAATATACTATACAAAAAATACAATACATATTATCATATACATAGTTAGTAGGGAATCATATTGTATATTTATATAAAAGAATACAAATTATTTATATTCGATTTTAGATTTATACTATTATATTTTTTGTACTGTAATATCTAAACAAAAAGAAACTAATTTCCTAACGAAAAATGAATAAAATTAATTATAATAAAGAAAAAACATTACAAACATAAGTAATGGTGTTATAATTTTCGATTTATTTAAGGTTTCTTTCGAAAAAAATTAGTGATAATTTACAATTATTGTTCACCAATAAATTCAAAGCTTTTACACGGTAACCATCGGCCGAGAATAAAGGAAAACATTTAGTGTCTCTGTCTATTCGAGATTCTTGGAAGTGTGAGCATTGCCTCTGCTTGGGAGCCGTAAATGAAGGTTTCAATTGCAAAAGTTGGGTTATAAGAAAAAACATCGATTACATAAGTTGACAAATTTTTTGTATTTATTTTAGGTACCTACAAAAAATGTATGGTATGTACAGTGCTGCCAAAAACATTCCGGATTTTTTCCATAGTAATTATTTTCTTAATACCAAGTAGAAAACTAACAACTTTCCATAAGTTTTTTAATAATTTGTAAAGAGTATGAGACAATTTAATAATAACCTTAAACATTTTATGCTACGATGACAAGAACAATAAAAAAAATTATTTTATAAAGGTACTCAGTAACATGCCTGTGCAAAACTAACCGGATTTCAAGAAGATTGCAAGACTCGATGGTTTTTTCGAGTCTTTTGACTCAAGCCGTAGATTAAAACGTTTTTACAAGTTGAGAGCTGTGTAAGTTCAAATTATATAGTGCATAAAATGGCTAAAACACGTTATAGCAACGCGATTCGATGCGAAATAATAGAAAAGTTCCAAGCCGGTATAAAACAAAAAGTAATCGCTGAAATCTTAAAAATTCCAACGTCAACGGTTTGCGACATCATTAAAAAATTTAAAAGTGGAAAATCAGTAGAAGCAGTCATTTTGCTGGACGCCCTCGCAAAACAACAACTAAAACTGATAGGCGCATAAAGAATTTCGTGCCTAAAGACCCTTTTGCGACTTCAAAGACAATTTGTGATGAACTTAATCTACCCATAGGGCCAAGTACGGTCAGGAAGCGTTTAAGAGATTTTGGTCTTTTTGCATTTCGACTAGCTAAAAAACCTCTTCTTACTGGTAAACATCGTAAAAAAGGTAATCCGTGAAAGGTATTTGGGAAAGACTTAAAATTCCTAATCAAAACATTTAACCCAGGGTTGAATTTGCAAAAAATCATCTTAACCGGTCTTTAAGCAAATGGAGGAGTGTGCTTTTCAGTGATGAAAGCAAATTCAACTTATTTTACTCCGATGGTGCAAGGACAGTGAGGCGCTCAAAAGGTACGCGATTAAAGCCTGCAAATGTACTCCCTACAGTAAAGCACGGTGGAGCCTCGGTGATGGTTTGGGGCTGTTTTTTCAGGAGTAGGCTGCGGTCCTATACACCAAATCACAGGAATTATGGACCGTTTCCAATATAGGGACATTTTGGAGTCAGTAGTGCTTCCATACGCACAGGAAGAAATGCCTCTGCGTTGGGTTTTTCAGCAGGATAATGACCCCAAACATTCTTCAAAGCTGCTAAAAGAGTGGTTTGTAACTAAAAATATTCGTGTTTTAGAATGGCCATCTCAATCACCCGATTTAAACCCAATAGAAAACTTGTGGGCCATTTTAAAAAGGCGGGTTGGGAAAAAAAAGCACGTCAACAACTTCTCTTTAAAAAATGAATGGGAGAATATTCCTGCTTCTGTTTTCGAGAATTTAATCCAGTCAATGCCTCGTCGATGACGAGCTGTAATAAAAAACAGGGGTTACTGGACAAAATATTGAATAAATAATAAAAGCTAATTGCAAAAAATACAATCCGGTTAGTTTTTCACATTAAAATTTTGAATTAACTTTAATTTTTTGAATTTTTTTTTTGTTTTGATGGATAAAGTTCCATGGTTTTTGTTTTAAATAATAAAATTGTTCAATAAAAATGGGAAAAAAAGCAAACATTTGATTTTTTTCATTTTTATATCACAAACCAACAATCAATGCAGCTTACCAAAAAAATCCGGAATGTTTTTCCCACCACTGTATGTACATAATATGTTCTGGGGCCCTACTCTGTAATTTTAGTTAGCTGAAAAATGAAAATGCAAAGAAACGTTTTCGAGGTATGCATTTTCATATATCTTAGGGCCATTTGCTGAAACGACACTTAAATATTTAAGTTCAGCTTAAGAGCTTATGTGATAGTTTACGCTGAGGAAAAAGTGAAACATAAGCGTTTAAGTTGAACATAAATACATATTTAAGTTTCTTTTCAGCAAATGGGCCTTAATGGTGTATCTAATTGACACGTGTACGTGTCTTTAGATTTAAACAAATTGTGTATTGTAGTAAAGAAGAGTCATATCTTTCGAAAGATATAAGGTCGTCTAAACTTAACCAAAAATGTGTTATCAGAGAATCAGCCCTATCGAGGTAACCGTTGGAGCGAAATTCTCTCCGATTTCCTACGAATCGGAGACATTTTGCTTCGAGGTAGTTCTCCCATCAGCAAAATGTCTGAAATTGGCGCGAATTCCTCTCCGACGGTTACCTCGATAGGGCCGTCTGATTCGTAGGAAATCGGAGAGAATTCCGCTCCGAAGGTTACCTCGATAGGGCCGAATGTGTAACATCGTGGATATGCTTTAATAATCTTTGGAGCAATAATTTGGACCCAATAATAATAGAATTTTGAAGTGAAATTATTTGTCGGGGATACGGTTTTAAAATTTTGTTGTGTCGGAAAGAAGGGAAAATTGTGTAACAAAATAGAAGAACAAGTTTTGTATGCATTTTGTGGGACCTATGAAGATTAAAGAGTCCCAATGAATAAATTGGGAAAGAGAATTAAAAAAAATCTTTGCCCTTTATTCCGCCAAATTTTCGTCATTGTTCCGCTCGCTTTGTTAAACTTCAAAAGTTCTTTCGCTATTTAAAAAATTTAAAGTTAACCAGGATCTACCTATCCTTTCGATAAAATAATTAATAAAGATCTCCGGGTTGAGGGTCAAGTTATTTGATCGTTCAATATGTATATGGAAATTTATCCCCAGGCTTTCAATTTTGTTAATTCATTTTCTAATGTTTCTGATATTTGACAAGAAAATAAAACTAAACTAAAACAAAGTGGCGGATCGCTTTAAAAGCGAAATCTTACTTTCGACTGTGTTCGCTTTTGATTATTTTCAAATGCGATCGAGGACGAAAGTGTTTCTTCCACTTTCTCTCACTTTATTTTAAAATTTTCCAGGCCACTCCCATTTTTACTTCCACTTCCAATTTATTTGTCAGCTTTTCCAAAAATTTGTTAGTAGCTGTTTGCCGTCAAAAACAATTTGTTTTTTTTTTTTGTGATTATCTTCTTTTTGGGAGGTTTTTTATGCACTGAATTCAAAACGACTCGTATATAACAGTTAAGGCGTGTAAGTTTTGCTCCGGTATTTGAATGTTACACGTAAAAGACTTTCCAAAATGACACTGGGCTTTCCCACTTTGATATTATTTGAGGAAGTTTTCATAATGTTTTATATTATTGCATGGAAAAAACACCTGTTTAGGTCGGATTGGCTAACATAAGCCTGCCCGAACACTGGTTGCCCAAGTATATTTTTTTCTCCATTTATAGATCAACCGCAAGTGGATATTCTCTCATAATAGCCTCAAACAAATTTGTCGAACTTGTTTTGGAATAAGGTAATGCTTTGTGTGATTTGTTTGCGTGTTTTTTTGTATTTCCATTAGGTATGTATTTTCGTAATAAATTCGTTGTATTGTTGAAGACTATAGAAAAATTTCGTTTCGAATCAGCAGCCTTGAATCCACGATGAACTGTATAGATGATGCACATTAAAAACAAACGTTTAAGACAATTTATATATTTAATTAAATTTATATTTATACACTTAAATATCTAACATCACACAAAATACTTGTGAAATTCTTTAATTCAAATTTTATTTTTAAATATTTTATTGAAGACATCATTTAGTGCACATTATTACATTCCCTTTTATTTTAATAAGAAAATACATTTATGTATGTGTATATATAATTTGTATTCATAAAATAATTGATCTTAAACTTAAGTGAAGATAATAACAAGAAAACCGTATAAGATAAATAGAGAGTCAAATCTTTTCGATTGAATTTATTCGATTGTTAGTCTTAAAAGAAATAAGTTAACAGATCGTTGCACAAAAAACTTAATCACTTAGCAAATGAATACATAATTTTGATTTTTTCTTTACGTTTCCTTTTAATACTCCAAAGTAGTAAAGCCAATTTAACATATCAAAGTTAGTGAAATTTTGTATAGACATTTTTTTCCCACGAAGATGTTACAACGGAAAAACCTATTTCAATGGAGACTCTTTAGTTAAAATAGTCTTATATCGTCAAGTGTTATTTTTTTTCGTTTAATATTTCGCTCCATTGGCGTTTATTTTTATTTCACTTCGAATTTACATATAAACCAGGCTTTTTAGAAAATTAGTATGAAAAACAAAATTAAACCAGTCAAATATGTGACTAGAACTAACTACCTTATTCCTTATTTTATTACTTCCAATTATCAGTTTTGTTTTTAAAGTAAAATCTGTTTTTATAACTATTAAACATTCTATTTTTTACTTTATGAATAAAGAAAGGCAAAAGCTCGAATATTATTTTTAAAATATTTGTTGATTTGTTGTTGATCATTTAGAAGATCCGTCAATTTATTTTTTTGTTTAAATAAATTGTTATCCACATAGAATTGATGGTGTTTCTTTTATATGTATAAATAAATGCGTCAAAAATTGACTTATGTAAGTTTATATGAATCATTACATTAGTTTATTACGAGTTTTTTTAAAGGTTTGTTTTAAACTTCAGCATTGTCAGTTGTTTGTGGCTTTTAAAAGGTCAATAACTTCTCTATTCAAATCAGTCGCCTGTTTCCGTAGCTTTAAGACCTGTGGAAAATAGAGGAAGACACAGAGGATTACAAAATTATTTCCTTTTGTTTATTAAGTATATAAAGAAAAAATCACTGACTCAAAGGATAAGAAACAAAAGATGGAGTATTAACAAGAATTTTGAATAAGTTACATTCAATTTCTAATCTAAATATCTCTTCATACTCATTCCTTCGTACTCTCAATAAATTTTTCATTGTAGAAAAGATTTCATCTTTTTTGGGAAGAGATTTGCACTTTTTCCGATTTTTCATGTTTTATTCACAAAAAGATGCATTCTGGATGATGAGTTCTGAAGACGACACAGCAATTTTTCTATGCCAAAATGTTTTATTCAAAAGAGCAATTCTGGACTTTGCAATGAAAAACGACATGATACCCAACAATATTTTTAAAGCACTTGGCCATGAAAAATTTAGATGAAACCGATTTCAAAGTGGTAACAGCTACTGGCTGTCACACCACCAAACCTCGAATATTAGACATAAACTATCGGTCTCTTGAAACTAAACTTAATAATTTGTTACCCCGTTATTTCGAAAAACTCTTCAATTCGTAATAAAAACTAGATCCCTTGGGCCTTGGCACTGCGGTATTAGAAAATGGAATTATCTTTTAACTTTGATGATAAAGTTTTTGATTAAATAAATTATTTTTCTTTTGCACTAATAAATTCATTTCATACCTTCGTTCTTAGTTCTTTTTCATAAGTTATCAATTCTTGTATCTGTGCCATGGTGTTTGTCATATTTTGTTGATCCATTGTCCATCTTAGATAGAGTTCTAGGAAGATTTTGAAAGTTTTGAAATTTGTATTCAACTAAATAGATATTTACAAACTCACCACCCCACAATTCTAAACTGATTGGTGCCACCGATGGCCATATTACTCGTGGATTTGGTTCATACAAAGGATTAAGTAAACTCTTCATCACATCTGGACGATTCAAATACGACCACAGGCTGGTTGTACGATTTTGCACTTTATACTCGGAACGTTCCTTTTCCGAGTCGCAAAGAAACGTTCCATATTGACTAAAGTAGCTGTGTTCGAAAAGTAAAATTAGTAGATTTGTACTAAATTCAAAGCTGCAGGGGAATTGACAAAATAATTGGTATATACAATCGAGGTAGAGTATAAATGTGGCTCCCGAGGTTTTCAAACGTGTTTGAGGTGGGGTATAGCAGGAGTATTTGTGCCGTGAGAAAAAAGGATGTCCAGCTTGAATCCACTCTCGTTCGATAAGTGCTTGGAGGCTGTTTGTATAAAAATTAAAAACAAAAAATAACAGGGATGGTTTGCTGGGAACAGTACTTACCCCCTCACCGTTCGGCAGTCGGGATTTAAAATTATTTGAACCAACGAAGTTACAATTAAAGTTGAATCCAGTCCTTTTGAACCATGTACAAGAACAGGACTGCCTTCTTGGTCTAAACATTGAGCGACAACACAAGCGGCGTTCAACGAATTCAAAACCATGCCAAGCCATCCACTGCCCTCAAGCCGAGAAAGCCACTTGTCAGCGCTGCAGGTTGTGTCATTACAAGCTAAATATGGAGGAGGGGTTTATTCGAATGGAGAAAACAAATTATTTATACTGACTTACCATCGACAAGTTTTGTAAAGCTGTCGAGTATTGAGGAAGGATTCGAGACATTACCAATTGACCGATTGACCTTCTTCCACTGGGAGTAGTGTTGATCTGTTTCTGTATTTGATTTGCCCTTGCCCCAAGTGTCTACAATAAATCCCTTTTTACTTCGCCCCAGAACAACATTTAGAATAGCTTCATCAGCACGACACCGCTTGATGCCTTGCGTTGAAATTGGCTGGGAACTTCTCATTAAGGTTGCCTACGACATACATAGATCACTATAAAACTGTTTGTTTTTGTAATAAATTGTTTAACTAACTCCATTGTCATGTTTGTAACTAAGTATCGGAAAGCGTCCACCATCTCGGAAAGAAGCCGACTGACAGATTTGCTCGTCGGTTATTGATTTTGGAACAATCAAGATAGCACCATATGTTGAACATACACTAAAGTCTTTGTTAACATGTGAGATTCTCCACTCATCACCGGTGAGCAATTTAGAAAACTCTGACTCCGGCCTGAAACACATTCCTAGAAGACATCGTTTCCAGAATCTAGATACCCACTTACCGGAACATAGTGAATCCATCTTCCAATATGGAATACATGGGTCTATAGAAAAATGGATAGTCCAGTTCTATGTTATGCAGAGAGCTCAGCTGCTCCAGAGAAGAGGCGACGTTAAAGTACTCTTTGGAGTATTTTATTTCCAATGAAATTATTCGCAGATCCTTGCATTTGAGGGTGATTATTCCGCCCACAACTACATTGTTGTTGAGGAAAGGTTTCTTCTCTACATAATCGATATTCTTGTGCAGTAGCTAGAGAAATTATGAAATTATGAATATAATAATTGCAATGACCTATTTAAGCGGGAAAAGGTGAATTGATTCAATTTCTTACCCATAGTTCCTGGCTATTTTCTTGTCGAGCACTTAGCAGTAAATGGTGGCCTGTAATACACAAAGTTCCTTCAACTGTTGCATGTAAGTGGTCATGCAATAGGACACCATCAAGTTTTGGAGTTTTTATGAGATCAGCAAATTCCATTGAAAATATTTAAAGCCGACGAAATATGGTTGGTTGAACGATGAATGAATGTTTTATGAATTGAATTGCATGGTTCCTTTGTTGTGGTTTGTGTTGAAGTTTTATTCACAGGAAGGGAGAATTATCAAGTAAAGTTTATCAGTAACTGTAGCGGTAGAGGCAGCGAAAAGTTATAAATTACCCGTAGGTTTATCTATCTCTTTTTACTTTTGATTTATGTCGGTGCGGGGTAGGAAATTTTTTGTTTTGACTCAGCTGACAGCTGGAAAATTTCCCTGTTTTAAATGTCAGCGAGATGCGAAAGGGTGTTTGTATATGGATACAAAATTCTTGAACGGAAATTACATAAAAGTCCCGGGTTTTATGTGGTTTGGTCGTTAGGAGTATTTTTTGCTCTACTTTACATATCCCTGGCCTCGTATTAAGGCAACTTATAGGTTTCCACTTCCAAATTTTATTTTAAATCATCTCATTTCCAATACAAAATAAAATTTTGAAATAGGAAGTGATCATTATGCCAATTTATAACAGCTTTGTTCAAATTTGTTTTGAGCAAACTTGGAAATGTGAATTTCAATGGGAAATGAGATGATTTAAGGCTAAACATTCAAGATTGTTCCCAAAAAGGAAAAAAGCAACAACATGCGCTAGAGATGTTCAAAAAAGAAAAATCATATCACAGATTTAACCACTTAATAACCTGTGACAACTGGCCCTTAAAGTTTAATAATGTGGATTTTGGTTGGATTTGGCGAGTTTTTTATTTCTATCGAATACGGAAATATTGTTAACTCCATTCACTCCAAATTTTGCACAAGTACGATGTTTCAACATGTTTTGTTTTCGTTTTATTTTTAATTCCGAACAAATACATATATTATATTTTTAGGTACTACAATTAAACAACGACATGTGCTTAGGATTAGTTACTATCAGTTTAATGTATTCATTCGTTTGTTTCGTGCAAGTGGCCCTTATACAATTCGCCAGATAATCTATATTTAATTCAATACACATATGTAGGTATTGCCGACGGAAAATAAAATTTGCTAGAATGTTTTGCCAGATTGGTTTTTAACACGCCACATTAGATATAAAATTATTTATTATTGCATATAAACACATCCACATTCAAACTTACTAGACCCAAATAATAGTGTTGTGGTGCAAAATAAAATGATTATTTTGTTTTGATTCATTTTAATTGCTTAAACTATTGTTGACACACAAAAATAATGATTTAAAATAATCAGAATTTTAACAATCTCTAACGACCTTGAAAATCTTTCAAAATTATCTGACTGGTTGTATAACATAGGTACTAAATAATGTTTACAAAATATAAACAGGCAAAAAATTCCAAATTCATTTGAACTACATACATTGATTTAATATAATATATGTATGAGGTATAATTTGAAAACTCTTCTTTCCACTTTTGAGAATTTTGAGTAAACCAAAAAACTGTTAAAAGCTGCTAAAATGATATTAGCGATTGGTTTAAAGGCTAAATTTGATGTTTTGGAATAATCTTTATCAATTTGTTATAGTTTTGAACCTATAAGGTAAACCTTATAAAAATTAAAAAAAAAAAAAACAATTTATATTGGAAAAGAAGATTTTTGAAGGCTACATGAAATTTGACCCCAATGAAAAATGGTCCCAAACAAATAATACAAAATAGCCCCAAAGCTGGGGCTTTTTTTCATAATAAAAAATTACCCCATTTTCAAAATGGAAAAATTACCTCAAACTTAATGAAAAATAGCCCCAAAAAAGGAAGAAAAGCTTAAAGGCTCTCCCAAACCAACGCGACGTCACGTAAATGTTTTTTAATTTTTAAACAAAAAAAGAAACAAAAAACAAATAAAAAACTTCAAAAGTTTCAATCTGCATGGCGAAGTAATTAAGGAACATAAATATAGTTTAAAATCTTTTATACGAAAATCCTTCTTACATACGAAGTAAAAAGGAGACGAATTTTCATTTTTTTAGGACCAAAAATAACGGTACATCTGCTATAAAATTTTATAACTATTCCTATATTAAACAATAGCACGCAATAAATCTTAATTTTATCAAAATAGTCTGAGCTCTCGATATTTATATTATATGTACCTACTTTCCTAAAAATCAATGGAGAATAATACTCCGATCAAAAAGTGAATTCGCAAAACCACACAGTCTCAGCAGCCAATTCCCTTCGACCCTTCCACTTCAAACAATCAGACACTAGGGCGGATACGTAATAATTAAATATTTTTTTTGAAGGGTATGTAAGTGCATACAAAAGGCATCTAATTAAATCGACTGAGCGAAACAAAGCTTTTTATTTTTTTACCCTTTTTTCTGCTATAGCAGGACATGATAATTATACAGATGAAAGAAACTTTCGTTTTAATTTTCCATATATAAGAAGGAATACGCTTTGACTTGTAGCATTAGTTAATTCATATTTCTTCTGCTGAGTTTGCCCGTGATTGAGAGTATGGCTATGGAATCTAAAAAAGCTGAAGGAATCATTTACGCAGGATCATTTTTAGAAGCTTTTTGTCCTAGTAGATATACAATTAAATATATTTCAAGAACTTTCAAGATTAACTTAGTTTTTTTCCACAGTCCTGTTTGTTTCGCAAATTTTGGGCATATTTCCGCTAAAAGGTATTCGATCAAAACCATCAACAAATTTTCATTTCAGCTGGTTTTCATTTGGATCTCTGACATGTTTGGCATTTATTACTTGCGATGCAATAGTTGTGTTGTCACACATACACTCTAAACGAAATTCTAATATCAGTGCTAGTATTGTTTGTAAGTAATAAGAACTTATTGTATGCCCTTTTTTTTTGGTTTTATTTATATACAGATATAAACTATCATGTAAGTATGTACTTTATCCATTCTATTTTTTAGGCACAAACGTTTTTTTTTCGGTGGGATTGTCTATATATACAGTGTTTTTTCTTCTATCTATGCGATGGGCTAGTATAGCTAAATGGTGGACTGAAAAAGAAAAGCGCTTTCTAAAACCTCCATATGTAAATAGACACTCAAGAAAGCTTAAACGGAAAATTATAACAGTTGCAGTTGCTATTGTTCTGTCAGCAATTGGTAAAATTCTATTCCTTTGTTTTAATTTTCAAATTTTGATCACAGATTTAATTTAATGTCTTCTTTTAGTGGAGCACAGCTTATTTGAGATCTCTGATATTTATGTCTATATACGCAGAAGCAAGGAATGCAATGTTACCAAAGGTTTCGATAGTTTTTTATATCAACGCTTTGATTTTGTGCATGCTTATATACCGGGCATACTAGCTATGGTCTTATCTCAGGTAATCAAAATTATCTTCTTTTATATATATAAAAATGAATCCCTTTTTGTGTTCGTACGCGCACTACTCGGCTGAACATCATTCGACTTGCATGGCGATTTTTTGTTGGATTCGTATTGAACAATATTAACATACAAAACATAAATAAATACATTTGATGGTACAACAGCTCATGAAGAACTAGGGCCTAGTGACTTACAACTCTCAACCATTCCTGTGTGCGTGTCTGCAGGAATGGAGGGGACCTACAGTTTATTGCCGAATCCGAACGGCTAACGAGCGGCACTATTCTGTGACAGGAGATACTCTTGGAGGATTTGTCAATTCCTCGCAAGAGGCAGTAGCCGTTTTTTCTTTTTAAATAAATAGGTGGCGAGGCTGGGGATCGAACCTTAGACCTCCGGCATGACAGTCCATCGCACTAACCATCACGCCACGGCTATTAACATACAACGGAGTCGTAAATTCAAAAATTCGAACGCAAATTAGAAAATTCGACCGACAAAGTTAGAAAATCGTGAAAAAATTTTGAAAATTTAAACTTTCGGAATAAACTTTCGCATAACTCTGCTGAACATCATCCAAACTAGATGGATAATGAGTTAAAAATTGTAAAATTAGGCCAGAAAAGTCCGAAAGTCGTGATAAAATTGGAGCTTAAACCGATAGCTGCGTTTCATATAATTTTCATTAAATTTTTCTTATGTACACGACAAGCACTTCTGAAGCATCAGCTAGTGTACGGAAAGTTCCTCTATAACTCTAATTTTGTATAATCGAAAAAATATTTCGTTTCACTTAAGTGCATTTATGCCTAGCTAATAAATATATGCGAAGTGAAATGGAAATGATATATCAATAATAATTCTCGAGCCGAAAGGTTTACCAAAACAAAATAAATTTAGTTTTATATTTGGTTCAATTCCATTGAATTATAATTGCCTCGACATAAATTTGTTCCTTCTTGTCGCTTAAATAATTTGCACTTAATTTAATTATACTTTCCACGCATGGGAGAAAAGCAATTGTTTTGTATGAAAATTTCACTTCGCTTAGATCTGTAAGTCAGGCTTCATGAGTCACTTATGTATGTACATATATTTTGAAAAAAAAGCCAGATATTTTTTGCAAAAAATGTCGGTAGGAATTCAATTCGAATCTAGCTTCTAGCAGAAATCGCTCGAAAAGAAATTATTTTTTATTTTACATAATACTCTGATACCAGTGAAGCAACGTATAAAATTCTGGGGCTCCAGACCCCCTCGGGGATTCTTCACTGGATTCAATCAGACCTTTTTCCAAAAAAAAAAAAAAAAAAAAAAAACTTTCTTAAAAACCGATGAAAAAGGGAAGCATTTATATTGAAGATATTCCATTGTTTAATTTTAATGTATATTGTAGAAAAAAAAATTTATTTATAACAGTTTGTGAGTTGGTTTGCAACGGCCGCATGGAACTTTTTGGATTTATTCATCATCGTCATTAGTATAGGGATCTCTACGCGCTTTGACCAACTAACCATGGCATTGAAAAATCATTTGAAAAACGTAATTTATTTAAAACAAAATAACCCAATAATCTAGAACTAAGCAGATACATTTTTTTTTTTACAAAATAAAAGGATATTCTCGATTCAAAGTCAATGTTGAAATTTCGAATGGATTTTATTACAATTTGTGAGCTACTTGAGTATGTTGATAAGCAGATGGGTTTAATCGTCTTTTTGTCTGCGGCAAATAATTTATTTTTTGTGTGCAACCAACTCTTGCATGCACTTAAGTAAGTTAACAAAAAAATATTAGTTTCGATATTAAAATTTAAAATATATACACATTTTTTTTTTGCAGTGTGCTGAGATACTTTATCGATTATGTGTACTATTGGTTTTCATTATTTTACTTAATATTAAGAACTTTTTATTTGTTTTTATCCGCGGCTGCAATTAACGAAAGTGCTCGTGGTCCCGTTGTTCTATTGAATAATATTCCTCAAGAGCATTGGAATGAGGAGGTTTGAAGACGCAGAAGCAAATCTTATTTGTTGGATTTTTATTTTTTTTTATAATTCCACAGAGTAGTCGGTTGTTGTTTCAAATTAATTCTTCTACATTTTTTAATTTTACCCGTGGGATAATTTTAAGGGTAAAAATTATCTTTACATACAAAATATTCGACCTAATGAAAGAAATCTATTTTCAGATGGCTGGAGCAATTGTAACATTTGAACTTGTAATGATGCAGTTTGTTAACACCGTTAGTAGTTTGAAGCCCTTGTGTTCTATTTGAATTAATGTTAAATTTCTTTAAGTTCTTCAATTAATTAGTGCAGATTTATATAACTATTAACTATATATCATATTTTCTGTCACAAACTAGCAATTTAATGAATAAACAATTAATTTCATTTCATGAATACATTTATTTAATCTAACTACATATATAACAAAATATTTTTGCTATTTACAAAATATCATTTATGTGTAACATGAGTCAATAAGACAAACAACATTTTTCCTCTATTTATAATTAGTTGAGCCGTTAAGCTAATTATAATTGCAAACATGTTTACCAAAATCTATTAAATTTTTGAAAATGTCCAGCAAGTATCGATTCGATTATGTAATTTGTAAAATATTTAGTTTTTAATTATTTTGACGTTGTCAGCTTTCCGAAGACGCCTATGTCTGTATTTAAGAAATTAACCTATTAAAATGAATGCTCTGATTTTTGTAAGAGTCGGTAAACATCAACCGAAAATTGCGTTTTTAAAGGTGCAACCGTATCTAAATGATGAGCCCGCTTCTCGTTCCTGGGCGGAACTCATTTTGGAGTTGAAGTGGCTTGAACTATAAATTGAATTCCATTATGTACTCGATCGCACCACCTACGGCGGTCTAATTGTTTTTATCATGTATTTTTGTATTGTATGTATGTACGTAGTATGTACATATACAATAAATTTAGATTATAAGATGCTTGAATTAATTTGATAAATATTTTTAATAAGTATGTATATACATTTATTGAATTTTCTTACTTGATTTTTTTTTTAGAAATTGCATATACAAATTTTTAAACTACGTATACGTTTTTGTTTACTTCTCAAAACTTGAACTAATAGATACTATACAAATTTACTTAAAGAGATTTCTCAAAGCTTGCTTTTGAGCTCGATCAAATTCGGCTTGTAGCTTTTTGGCACGATTCAGCTCGTTAAGAACTAGTTTATTATCAGGAACTAGTGTCTTTGTTTTAATAAGATCAACAATTGCATCTTCATAATTCTGCAATGAAATATTCGCTTGGCCACGCCGAAAGTATGCTTTGCTGTTTGTTGGATCAAAGCGAATTGCCTGAAAGTAATCATTTTGAGAATGTTCTAAAACCGTTATTGAAAACAATAATTTCATCACCTCTGTAGAATAGTGTTTGGCATTTGAATACTGTCCAACTTTCATTTCAACTGCAGCCATGTTGACGCAGTTCAAAACATTGAATTGATCTAAAGAAGCGAGATCTTCTGTGTTTTCGTATCCTTCCTCTTTCCATTCGAACTTCTTCCGGAAGAAATTGTAATATCGGGTGGCTTTACGGTATTTGCGTCGAGCTTCGTAGTACTGCTCGCTGGCAAAAAATTCATTGCCAGCGTTGCGAATTGTTGTCAGCATGCTAACGATCTCCTGGGGCTAAAAAATATTTTAATTTCTTAGTTTTTTAGGATAATCAAGTATTTATAGTGATTTATGTGGTGACGTGTTGGCATTAATGACCCGCATCAGTCTCGTTGAAGTTTTTGATTGTATTTGGATAGAATACAATTTATCTCGAAACCGCCAAGACAAAAAACAACATCAATGTAATGACGTACAACAAAATCCGCTTTTGCAACCCATTGACATACATAACATACCTTATGTTTGCTGTATTTTTCCTCCCAATCTTGTGGGAATGGAGGCCAAATGTCAGCTCCATCGTTGTCTTTATATCCCCAATCCTCGCCGGCAGGTATCTCACCACAATCAGCTACGTATATTTCCTAATTGAAGAGCGAGTGCCATGTATCTGTTTAGTAAGAAACCAACCTCTTACCTCTGCTGGTTTACCATCATCGGAGGTATTTTGTTCCATGTCTCCGATTATACCCAAACCCCGCAATACCTTTCCCACAACAACATTTGTCCCATTCAAAACATCACACACTACTGATGTAATGATAAACTGAGAATTGTTGGAATTCCGCTGACCATAGTTTGCCATGCTCACAACACCTTCGTCATGCTAATTGGAACAAAATATAAAATAAAAAACAAATCGTAAAACACTTACACTTACCTTGAGGATATAGTTCTCGTCCTCAAACATAGGTCCATAGATACTATCACCACTCGTGCCATCGTTGTTTACAACATCACCACCTTGTGCCACATACACTCTGGTAACTTTGTGAAATTTAATTCCCTTGTAATGCAGTGGCTTTCCCATTCTACCGATTCCATGCTCGCCAGTACACAAGCATCGGAAGTTCTCGGCGGTCATTGGTACAACATCCTTTCGCAATTCAATGATCATGCGTCCAGCTGAAAGGAAAAATCTCAAGAGACTGTACCCAAGATTCAAATTGAAAACAAACCGAATTCTTGGCCAATATTAATATCGAAATATACAATTGGATTATCTGGACATGCTGGATATGCAAGTTCTGACATATCTTATATTAAAAATAATAAATTTTTATAAATTAAAGAAGAAACAAATTTTTTTAAAAATCTACAGAAAAGTTGAAGAAACGTCAAATCTGCAAACAAACCTGAAGTTAGTCATGGTTCTGTAAAATGTGAAACTGTTCAGTTTCGTCTGACTTTTGTTACACACTATAGCCCTGTTCCCTTACTGTGAAACTCTGTGATTGTTTTCGTTTGTTGCGCCTAATATTCGCGATGGTTCGGGAGAGCCTTAAGGCTGGTGGAGTATAGAGTGCAGATAGATGAAACCTTTTCACTTGCGCAAAGTTAATTTCCTTAATTGCAGTGTTTAAAAGGGTCTTTGCAATTAGAAGGAAATAAAAAGAGAAGCAACGATTAAAAATCGTTGAAATGTAAAAGCAGTCTATACGGTGGCCGGTGAAGACAAAATTGCTGAGGTTAAAAATTCGTCTTGCACTCAGTGCCAGTTGTACAATCGTGGTTTAAATTTTGATCCGTGGTTCAGGAATTTTAACTCGCCGATTTCGGCGGGTTAACTGAGGTTCAACGATGGTTCAAGGTTCTAATATGCACTAAAATCCAATTACATGCCTGAACCATCGTTGAACCACAATTAATCCGCTGAAATTGGTGAGTTAAAATTCCTGAACCACGGATCAAATATTTGTACAACTGGCCCTCAGCGAACTTGTCAAGTGGAGTAAAGAGTGTAGGCGGATGAAAGCTTTTTCCTTTCACAAAGTTAACTTTCATAAAAAATCGAATCTTTCAAAGGGTTCGAAAAGAATTACTGTCGTACGTAAGCAGTCTGTCTATCTTCGGTGCTTCTTTTCAATTTTTCATTCGGACTAAGTAGACCATTTTTTCTGCAATCTCCTGAATATTCCAGATAACCACCATCAAAATGGCAAAAGATGATCTAATACTGATATTAAAAGATGATTTTAATATCAGATGTCAATTAAAACTAAAAAAAGTTAAACTTTTTTAATTATTTCAGGCATTATCTTTTGCTAATATCTCATTATTATAACAGTTAAACGAAAAACTCCAATTATACCTAGGTATGTACCTACATACGAAATATTTTTCTTGTAAATATGTCGTTTTCGGTTGAATTTTGGGAGTGATTTATTTCTATCGAATATGGATTTTTTTTTCACTCTATTCACTCCAAATTTCGCATATACAATAGGAATGGAACGTTATTTTTCAATGTTTCAACATGTTTTGTTTTCGTTTTATTTTTGGTCCCGAACAAATATATTATGTTTTTAGGTATAACAATTGAACAACCAATTTCAAGAAAGGAATAAACGACAAAATTTCCAAAAATGACTTTTTGATGCAAATGTCTTCTGTTAGGGTATAGACGCATCTGTAAGGCCTAAGAAAGACAAAAAAAACCATTTTCACTATCGAGATATACTTAATTGAATAGAGCATACGCCTTAAGAAAGAAACAAATCCATGTCCCCTTTCACACGAAGATACTACTTGCTGGTGATTTTTTTGACGTTTTCTTTAAATCTCCTTAACAATCTCTTGTACCTTTCACACGCAAGCAACAAAAACCCGGAGATTTTCTTTATTTTCCTTTTAAACTACCTTGGTTGAACGCACACAAACGTAGCGTGAAGAGAAACGTCAAAAAAATCTCCTGAATTTGTTGACCGGGGAGATTTCATTTCCCCCTCTTTCTTCCTGCCCTTCTCGCCTATGAACTAATTGTTGCCGGCAACTCAGTTCCCCTGTGTGAAAGGGGACCATGGAATTTTTTTGTTCTTCTTAAGGCTTAACTACATTCAAGACTTTTTGCAAAAAGTAGGGCAAAAAGTGCAAATGTGATGAGCAAAAATATGCTTTGAGATGCCTGTGTGCGAAAAAATTGTGTTTTGTCTGTATTGTCATTCTGAAATGACATATCAAACACTATTTTCGCAGACATTTGGCACACAGGCATTTCTAGCGCATGTTATAGTTTTTCAATTTTGTACTTAAGCCTTTAGAAAAATTTTTTTTTTGTTTGCTTATATAGGGTGACAAAAAGCTTGAGCGTAAAGGTTAAGACAAGAAAAAAATCGTATAGGAGAGGGGGTGTCTATTTTCCTCTTTAAGGCGGGAGGGGTAATTTTCTAAAAAATCAACTTAAAATAGAAAACAAATCATTACAAAACAACGGCAACACTCACAATGTCATGCTTTACTTTTTTTTAAAGCCATGAAGTCTGTTTTTTGATTATGTTTTTGATTTAAATTATTTGAGAAAATAGTTTTTGAAAAAATTAATTTTCAAACTCAAATTATCAAATTTCAAATTTTAAGTTCCAAGAAGGAAGTAAATCCAAGCTTTTTAAGACGCTATATCTGGCTACCACCAGGAACAGATAGGAAGAATATGTCTTTTGCATATGATTCGAATCATAGTCCCCTTTCACACAAGGCAACTGAGTTGCCGGCAACAATTAGTTCATAGGAAGAAAGAGGGGTAAACGAAATCTCCCCGGTCAGCAAATTCAGGAGACTTTTTTGACGTTTCTCTTCACACTACGATTGTGTGCGTTCAACCAAGGTAGTTTAAAAGGAAAATACAGCATACAGATACTTTGTATCTTCATGTGAAAGGTACAAGAGATTGTTAAGGAGATTTAAAGAAAACGTCAAAAAAATCACCAGGAACTAGTATCTTCGTGTGAAAGGGGACTATAGTGCTCTTTAATTCATTTATGTATAGGTCAAACATCCAGGACCTATGTTCTTACTCTCAAAATCAGTCGAGAAACGCTGAAAAATGGAACAAAACTCATGTATTTTGTTACAGTTTCCATCGTTTCTCGACCGATTTTATGCATGCGAGAAGTTACAGAACATGGGCCAGGAAATAAAAAATAAAGAAGATATTAAGTTTTTTTTTCGTCTTCTGAAAAATTAGGTCAAATGAATTTATTCCCTTCTTGAAATTAGTGGTTTAATTAAAGAACGACATGTGCTTAGGTATTTATTTATTTAAACAGGAATATAGTTACTATCAGTTTAATGTATTCATTCGTTTGTTTCGTGCAAGTGGCCCTTAACCCAAAACTGACCAGATAATTTATATTTAATTCAATATACACAGGTATTGCCGACGGAAAATAATATTTGCTAAAATGTCTTTTGCAGACTGGTTTTCAACACGCCACATTTGAGATAAAATTATTTATTGCATAAAAACACATCCAACATTCAAACTTAATAGACCCAAATAATAGTGTTGTGGTGCAAAATAATAAAATAAAATGAATAATTTGTTTTGATTCGTTTCAATTGCTTGACACAAAAAAAATGATTTAAAATAATCAGTTAGAACTTTAACAATCTCTAACGACCTTGAAAAGCTTTCAAAATTATCTGTCTGGCCAATCTCTAAAATTAATTGACCTTTTATGAGAAGCTTCTAACCTTTTAGATAGCGTACCTCGAAAATGAGGATCAAAGATAACCGAGTCGTAAAGCATACTATTTTATATAAGATTTTATCATTAATACTAATATTTAAAATTCATATGAACTTCCCTTAGCATATGATTAAATGTTGTATGAATGTACTATCTAATACAATTTAAAAAGGGTGTTTTTTTAATGCAAGAATTTAAAATACACATAATTATTTAAAATAACACATTGAAACATGTACATATCTTTACTCATTCATTGAAAACAATAAATTTGACTTCACAACAGGTCGCTGCCGGTATATAGTGAGTTTGTAATTTTCGGAACTTGCGATGTGTAAGTATGTATAATTATATTTTGCATACCTTACCTATAGCACTCGTAAGGAATAGACCTCAATATTTCGATGACAGGGAAGATGAAAAAAGTGGGTTTCACAATTCTGTCTATCGTTTTTTGGACAGTAACCGAACCAAAAATAACGGTAGGCATGCGCGTTGTTATAGGGGGGCAAGGAGGGGCAATGCCCCTCTTAGAAAAAGTCTTGCCCCCCTGGAAAAATCGACAAAACTTAACTTCCGTACTTGTTCGCAGTAACGCCTGATCGAATTTTGCCTTCATAACAAAAGGATCTACCTACTTATTAACAAACAAATACCAAACTCACATTAAACTAATTGTCCACCCTAGAGAAATCGAAAATTCTTAATATTTGTTTATTTGCTCACCCAAACTACCAATTTTACTTCGAGGGTACAAATGTCAAAGTTCATTTAAATAAAAAAAGAATTAAATTAGACTAAAATTGGTAATTTCAGGAATTCAACGAACATCGGACATTAAATTCTAATTGGATTGTAAAAATATCTACATGTTTTGTTTACTTAATGTATAAACAATTAAAAAATAATCAATATCGACAAATTTATTGGGTGAATGTAAGCAGTCTATGGCTTAAGGCCGCACAGGGTTTTAGATCAACGTTTTTAAATTAAAATTAAGTTTAAAGCCCAGTTTTTATATTTAAATATTTTTACAATCCATAAATAAATATTATTTCGCATTAACCAAAAAAAAAAATATTTCAAAGAAACCTAACTACTTTGATAAATGGAACTTTAACTCGTAAAACATTTCAGTTAAATTTAACTATAATATTCAATTTAAATTTTTTCAATGTATGAATTTCCATACAAGTTCGCATGGGGACTTTTCTTTAAAATTGAAATTAAGCAGAAATATATGAAGTTTCATACGATTTCCATGCGCAGACTTTCCATCAAAATGATTGCGCACATTAACCCCAAAAGAAGATTTTTTCTATTTTTGCTAAGATTTAAACAAATGAATTATAAAAAGAATACAATTTTTATTGAGTTATTATGCTATATAATGTTTGCATCAAATTTAATTTTAAAAATTGTATATTTAAGGAAATTAGTGGCCTATTTCTTTAAATATATAACACGGTTTGAAAATTACGAAAAATTATAAGAAAAGCAAAGTTTTGTTAATTGTCTCTCATCAGCATTGCCCCCCTCTCATCAGCACATTAAATAAAATATCTGCTTCGCTGCAGCTGATATCCTTGATTATGCATTTTCACAAATTTGCACTTCACCCCTCTCCCCTTTTTTTTTCGTTGAAGGTATTTGCTTTTTTAAGCAAAAAATAATTTTGTGTGTTTTTCTTAAGATCTACAGAGAAATAGATCTAAAATATTCAATGATTAATTAAAAAAAATTGGATGAATAATCAATTTTTTGACTTAAGTTCGATAGTAAATTACGTAAAAACAAGTAAGCTTCAACACTGCATAAACGTGGTACTTATATAAAGTACAGACAAGCAAACAGAAGATAATGTTAAAAATCCTCCTACAAAAATTTGTTTACGTTTGCAAAATCACCCCGTACCCCGTAGGTACAGCCATGATTTCGAACTTTTGGTCCGCTGGCTGGTTGCAAATACAAAAGTGAAAATTTTCAAACTTATTTTGGGACAGTATTTCTCACTGGAAAACTAAAAAAAAATGCTGCAGAAAGCTTAAATTTTGGTTTAAAAAAAGGGTATATTATACAAAATATTTTTACTTTTGTAATTTTTTCAAAAAGTGGCTTATGTAGTTAAAGCTTAAGCTTGACAAAAAAAATTATATTACTTTTTTTTATAGGTACCTACATTCATACATATGTACTTGGTGTTATTTTTCAAAATTCTATACAGGGTGATTAACCTAAGGTATGACAAAAAGCTAGAGCGTGTAGGTTGAGTCGAGACAAGAAAAAATTATTTGAGGGAACGGTTTTTGAAAAATTAATTTTCAAACTCAAATTCAAAATTTTGAAAAATAATGAAAAAAGTTGTGTTCAAACTAGTTTTTTTTTCAAAAATTTACGTTAGGTACTAGGCAATGTTTTTGTTTTTAATATTCTATGCTCCAATTATTTTCTAGTCAAAACTTGAAAACCGGATGCCTAAAAGTCTTTTAGTTTTTGAGAAAATTGAAAACAACTCAGGGAGTCAGATGGAATCCCGAAATCCAGAAAACCCAGAACCCCAAAAGCCCAAAATCCCGTAACGAAAATTGAAAGATGTATATTTTCTTTATTTTTTTTTTTTTAAATCACTTCAAAATCGTCTGTTAAACTTTTATTGAACAAAAATAAAATAATCTTTTAACGAACAGAAAAATTATAACAATAATAGTCAGAAGGCGTAAACAAATCATAACTCATATTAAACGGTTTAACATAAATTGTAAGAAATTCCTTTCAACAAATTAATTTCTGAACGTTCCATACGTTCCAAGAAGATTTTTTAAATTTTTTCTCTCATCTTGTAGCTTCTTATATTTTTTTTTCGCCGGAACAATGAAATTCTAGAATTTACCGGTAAATCCTATAGTTCACTGTTTATACATAAAATAAATTCAAAGTTTCTTTAGATCCAGATTCTTTAAATGCAAAAGAAACTTTGCATACACCCAACCTCGCATCTACCCCAAATCCTATAGCAGGGGAGTTGCACGGGGGCAGCATACCCCCCATATATACCTCACTGTTTATACGCCGTAATGCTGGGTGCTCTAGGATTTACCGGTAAATTATAGAATTTCATTATTTCGGCTTTTTACAGTAACAGTAACTTTAAGCCGATCTTTAAATTCATTTTGTATCCTCTTTTTAATTTCTCAAACAATAATCTTGTCATCCCTTGTTTTACTTAAACCTATACTGTCGAAGTTTTAAGTTTTTTTTTTAACTCCTCTTCCAGAAAAACAAACTGTGTTTGTAAATTACTGTTTTCTGCTGATCGCATTATAGTAACAAGCTCCCTCTGTGTTATAAAAATCATATTTAAACTTGTACCTAAAGGTCAAAACAAATCTTAGAAATTCTCAAAAAAAAAATTAAATTCTTTTTGTTCAGAAAGCATATTTTTCAAAAATACTTATTAACCAAAAAAAGCGCAAAAACGGTTATTGTTCCTTTAACTTACGGCCATATTATTGACTTTCTTCAAAGCTAGTTTTAAGGAAAAACTAGTTCTATAGGGTCATCGAGTTTTCAGTTTATCAAAAACAATTATTGATTTGAGTTAGATGTCAAAATATGTTTGAATATTTTGATTTAGATGTCAAAGTAATAAAAGTTTGTGAAAAATTAAAACTCGAAACCCGTATAGAACTAGTTTTTTGGTAAAACTAGCTCTTAAGAAAGTCAAAAATGTAGCCGTTAGTAAGATGACCTACTTAAAAAAAAAAAAACAAAAATGAAACTTGAGACTGCTTGGGAACAAAACTAAATCGATCAATGTTTGTATGAAGAAGTAAATAAAAACAGGCACCAACAAATTTTTTTGACAATTTTTTTTTTTAATATAATTTAAATCACTTTCTCACAAAAAAAAAAACTCAAATAGCTTAACACATACCAGAACTTGAAGTCTGCATATCAAGAATTTTAATTTTTTACAACCGTAATTTATTGTATGCAATTAACAACGCTTTACAAATTTTTTCACAATAAAGTGCAGCTATCTGTGAAGAAAAATAGCTTGCGCCGATGAATGTTATGTAAAATGTGTTTAGGGTTTACAACTTTTATAATTTTAACAGTCGGGTATATGAATATTAAAAAAAATAACAATGGCCTCATACGGGCAACTTTATTTTTTGATTTTTCGCCACCAATTGGGCAATTCTGCCTCACTGTTTCTTCTTCTTTTACACTGTTTCGTGTCCGGGAATGAATAGTTATCTTCTTGTCAACTAATATCCTTGTTTAGATGTAAAATCCAACAGAAATATAGCAGGGTGGTGTGAAGATAAATACTGACAATGTGTGAGTTGAGAAGATAAATACTGTGAATGTGTAAGTTTTATACCGCCATTTTTACACATACTTTCTCATTTTTTATCTGATAGAGCTTGTAGGCAAACTCAAATGACAGCCGAGGATTCATATCTTTATATTCAGTATTTTTGGTGTTGACCATCAAATTTCGGTTTCTAAATTAAGCAACAAGTTCAATTTTTCAAAAACAGCTTTAAAAATATTAAACAACTAACTCTGTAATAGACTTTAAAAAGTAATCACGGATCAAGGTATTTCAAGTACATTTACTGTTAATCAGGGTGTGCCCCAAGGTTCAGTTCTAGGACCACTTTTTTTCTCGCTATTTATAAACAATCTTCCAGATATTGTTCATAGCTGTCACATTCACATATATGCAGACGATGTTTTGCTTTATATTTTAAGAGAATTATGCTTGATGGATGATTGCATTGTCCGGGTAAACGGAGATCTTATGAATATTCAAAATTAGTCACTTGAAAATTAATTACTACTAAACCCATCAAAAACTCTTAGTATGATTTGTTCAAGAAGTGAAGTTACTCTTGAAGATTTACCCAAAATTGTTTTAAATTCACAAGTTGTTGATTATGTCTCAAAAGTAAAATATTTGGGTTTCAAAATTAATAACAAACTTACCTGTTGTGACGCTGTCTCTGATTCTATAAGACGCGTTTACTGTAGTCTGCGTTCTCTACGATCTTCTTCGAACATCTTGGATCCTGTTTTAAGAAAACATCTTGTGAAGAGTCTCTTTATGGCCTTTCTTGAATTGCAATGTATGTATATCCTTCTCTTGACTATGAGTGTAAACGAAAGTTTCATGTCGCATTTGTCTACGTTTTATCTACAATATTCCAAGACATGAAAGTATGTCTAATTTACATTCGTCGCTGTTATGTCTTAATTTTGATAAATATTCCGTAACGTTATTTTGCTTAACAACATAATTCAAAACAGAAGTCCTGCGTATTTAGGTGAAATGCTTCAATTTGCACATTCTAAAAGAAGATAACTATTAATTTTACCGTGCTTTACGCACACCATTGCCGAAAGATGTTTTTTTTTTTAACTGTTATTAGATTGTGGAATGGCTTACCATTTGAATTACAAAGAACTACCTCTCCAACCATTTTTAAACTTTTATCAACTATGAATTAAGATTGTACTCAATTTAATGCAATAAAGTATTTTTTTTTCTTGTTCTTCTTTGCTCCTTTATTTTATATAAAATGTTTGTTATAATTTTTCTTTTTATTATTATTATTATTAAGTATTGTTATTTATAAAAACTTGGTTACGAATTTTTGATGCTATAAAAGATTGAATCTTGCTATATCTTGTAATTTTTATAATAATACAAATACAAATTCGCAAATAACACAGTCTCAGCAGCCAACCCTTCGTCCATTTTTGGTTTTGATTCGAGCTGACTGTTTTTGCGATCAGACGTAAAAAAAAAAACACCCTTTTTGTTTTGTGTTTTATTTTCATTTCTTAATTTATCTTAACGTTTATATTAAGCATTCCACTATAAACAATCAGACACTAGGGCGTATACGTACTAATAATTAAATATTTTTTTGAAGGATATGTATACATTAGTGCATACAAAAGGCATCTAATTAAATCGGGCGTGCGAAACAAAGCTTTTTATTTTGTTATCCTTTTTCCTGCTATAGCAGGACATGATAATTATACAGATGAAAGAAACTTTCGTTTTAATTTTTCATATATAAGAGGGAATACGTTTTGACTTGTAGCATTAGTTAAAACATATTACTTCTGCTAAGTTTGCTCGTGATTGAGAGTATGGAATCTAAAAAAGCTATAGGAATCATTTACGCTGGATCATTTTTAGAAGCTTTTTGTCCTAGTAGATATACAATTCAATATATTTCAAGAACTTCCCAAAATTAACCTAGTATTTTCCACAGTCTTGTTTTTTTCGCAAATTTGGGGAATATTTCCGCTAAAAGGTATTCGACCAAAACCATCAACAAATTTTCATTTCAGCTGGTTTTCATTTGGATCTCTGATATGTTTGGCGTTTATGATTTGCAATGCAATAGTTGCTTTTTGTCACATACTTGATAGACAAAATACAAATATTAATGCTAATATTGTTGGTAAGTAATAAGAACATATTTTCTGTTTTTTTTTTGTTTTATTTGTATACAGATATAAACTATCATGTAATTATGTACTTTATCCATTCTATTTTTTAGCCACACACGTTTTTTTTTCGGTGGGATTGTTTATCTATACAGTTTTTTTTCTTCTATCTATGCGATGGGCTAGTATAGCTAAATGGTGGACTGAAAAAGAACAGCGTTTTCTAAAACCTCCATATGTAAATAGACACTCAAGAAAACTTAAAAGGAAATTAAAAACAGTTGCAGTTGCTATTTTTCTTTTAGCATTTGGTTAGATTTCATTACTTTGATTGAATGTTAAAATTTTTATCACAGATTTAATTTAATGCCTTCTTTTAGTGGAACACAGCTTACTTGAGATCTCTGAAATTTATATCTTTATGCAAAAAAGCGAGGAATCCAATGTTACCAAAGGTTTCGAAAGTTTTTTATATAAACGGCATGATTATGTGCATGCTTATATACCGGGCATACTAGCTATGTTCATACCACAGGTAATCATCATATAATATATTATATACTTGTAAATATAGGTATTATTGCACTGTTAACTCTAATTACTATATTATAATTGTGTATAATCGAAAAAAATATAAATAGAAATTAACCTACTTAGGCCCATTTGCTCAAACTCGTCATAAGTATTTAAGTTCATCATAAAGTACATACTATGTTCTACTTATTGCTTTGCACGAAATCAAAAGTAGATCTTAAATTTCTTTATGTTTTACTTATTTTAAGGGGAGGTTGAACTAAGTCATAGGAAAATTAAGTTGATCATAAGCAATTTCCACTATAAGGAAGTGTAGTTTCTTTGAAGATCGAGTGAAAAAATGCAGGACTAAAGTACACCTAATTTCTCATATGGTTACCAATTAAAAAAAAAAACAAGGTATAAGGGAGGTTTTTTTCAACAAAAAAAAATTAACTTTTAATGAAAAGATTGGTAAATAATTTTATTTGGATAAATTAAAAGTTTATACCACTGCACCTGCTTACAAAATAAGTTGCAATGAACCTTAAAATTGTAATCAGCATATTTCCGTTTCGAGAAAAAAATGTGGAACAGTTTTTCTATACAAATTTTGGACAGTTTATGTACATAATTACATAAAAATGTACGGACACATAGACCGAATATTTATATTTATCTTTTTAATTTTCTGTAAAATTTTATATTTGGAAGTACATAAAATTTTGTTCATGTTTTTTATCCATTGGATCGTATTTATTAATAAAACAAACGAAATACAATCAAAATTACAAAATATGCATCTTTTATGTGAACTGAAAATTTGAGTTATAAATTCTCTGAGATTTCTCGCATGAAATTAAAACTTTACTAAGTTGATCACAAGTAGTAGCCGTGGCGTGATGGTTAGTGCGATGGACTGTCATGCCGGAGGTCTAGGTTCGATCCCCAGCCTCTCGACGAAATAATTTTTAAAATAAAACGGCTACTGCCTCTTGCGAGGAATTGACAAAACTTCCAAGAGTATCTCTTGTCATAGAAAAGTGCCGCTCACCTTAGCCGTTCCGATTCCGCAATAAACTGTAGGTCCCCTCCATTCCTGCAGACACGCACATAGGAATGGTAAAGAGTTGTAAGTCACTAGGCCCTGGTTCTTCATGAGCCGTTGTGCCACCAAATTTATTTTTATTTTTACCATAGGGACTATGTTTTATTTACCTATAATACAGATTTATGATCCGTATGACCAAATGGGCCTTAGTCCGTTAATCCTCGCTTATTAATAAATGCGAAGTGAAATCGAAATGAAACATCAATAAATCTCGCATCGAAAGGTTTACAAAAACAAAATAAATTTAGATTTATATTTGGTTTAAGTCTCGACACAAATTTGTTCCTCCTTGTCGCTAAAGTAATTTGTACGGGTCACCGCATTGTTTGGCAAAATTCATTTGGCATTTTTTTGTTTCGCCTTAGTCGTTAAATATTTCGTTTGATTCGAAATTTTTAATTGGCAGATTACGTTTTCTTTTTTATTCATTATGTTTTTCAATAATTTTGCAATCGGCTTTTTTTTTTTGTTACAATGTTTGTCATTTGGCCTATTGTTTGTTTTGCAAAATAACGTTTCGTGGTTTTATTATTTCGCAAAATATCGCTAAGCCGTATTATTATTTGGCAGATAGATCATTTCGCCATTTAGTTTTTTTGATTATTTGACCTTTCATTAGCATCGGTTATTATTAGATTTAATTTTCATGTGTTTTTGATAAATTATCTTCTTAAAAATACATCCATACAAGTACCTATTATTTACATAGGCATTTTTTTTCCTTCGAAATAAAAATATTTAACTTTGTTCTTCAGCTATTTTTTATTTGGCATTTAATTGTTTCGCAATTTTTTGGCTTCCCTTAAATTACGAGCCTTAAAATTTCATGCGAAATTGAATGCGAAATAACAAAAAAGCTGAACAAACTATGCCGAATGAAAAAAAAGCAAAATAATAAAATGCCATATAAAAAAAGCAAAACAACAAAACGCCAAATAAAAAATTTCCTAACTTTAAAAAGCCAATCAAACAAAAAATTAAATGAAAATTGCGAAACGAAAAATGTGAAATGATTATTTGTCAAATCGTTTAAAAAACATAGGGTAATTTGCAAAACGTAAAATGCCAAATAAAAGAACGCTAAATAAAAAAATGCGAAATGAACCACCGCGAAACGTTAGTTTGCAAACAACTCTGGCGAAACATACCCAATTTGCACTTAAATTAATTATACTTCACGTATGAGAGAAAAGAAATTTTTTCGTATGAAAATTTCACTTCGCTTGGATCTGTATGTCAGGCTTTATGAGTCACTTATGTTTATTTTGGAAAAAAAAGCCAGATGTTTTTCTGAAAAAAATGTCGTGAGGTACCTATACTAATTCAATTCGAAGCTAGGTCTTAGCAAAAATTGCTCGAAAAGAAATAATTTTTCATTTTACACAATACTCTGATACCAGTGAAGCAACGTATAAAATTCTGGTCCATGCGGCTCCAGACCTCTTCATGGATCCTTCACTGGATCTGTACTCTAAAAAAGCTTTTCTTGAAACCAATGAAAAAAGTATGTATTCTTATTGAAGATATTCCATTTTAAAAAAAAAAAAAAATTTATTTATAACAGTTTGTGAGTTGGTTTGCAACGGCCGCGTGGAACTTTTTGGATTTATTCATCATCTCCATCAGCATAGGGATATCTACGCGCTTTGACCAACTAACCATGGCATTGAAAAATCATTTGAAACACGTAATTTATTTAAAACAAAATAAACCAATAACCTAGGATTAAGCAGATACATTTTTTTTTACAAAAAAAAGGATATTCCCGATTCAAAGTCAATGTTGAAATTTCGAATGGATTTTATTGCAATTTGTGAGCTACTTGAGTATGTTGATAAGCAGATGGGTTTAATCGTCTTTTTGTCTGCGGCAAATAATTTATTTTTTGTGTGCAACCAACTCTTGCATGCATTTAAGTAAGTTAAGAAAAAAATATTACTTTCGATATTAAAATTTAAAATATATACACATTTCTTGTTTGCAGTGAGCTGAGTTACTTTATCCAATACGTGTACTATTGGATTTCATTATTGTACTTAATATTAAGAACTTTGTATTTATTTTTATCCGCGGCTGCTATTTACGAAAAAGCTCGTGGTCCCATAATTCTATTGAATAATATTCCTCAGGAGCATTGGAATGAGGAGGTTGGAAGGCGCAGAAATCTTATTTGTTAAATTTGTATTTATTTTTTTTTAACTCCACAGAGTAATCGGTTGTTGTTTAAAATTAACTCTTCTAAAATTGCTTTGTCTGCTATGGGATTTTTTCATTTTACTCGTGGGATAATTTTAACGGTAAATTTTTTCTTTATATTCAAGAGAAGAGATCTAATGAAAAAAATAAATTTTCAGATGGCTGGAGCAATTATAACATTTGAACTTGTAATGATGCAGTTTGTCAACATCGTTATTCGTTAGTAGTTTAAAGCCTTTATGTTCTATTTGAATTGATATGAAATTTCTTTAAGTTCTTCAATAATTAATTAGTGCAGAAATATACAATTATCAAATTTTTTGTCACAAAACTAGCAATTTAATGAATAAACAATGAATTTCATTTGATGAATACATTTATTTAATCTAACTATACCTACATAATGTATATAACAAAATATTTTTTCTATTTACAAAATATTATTTATGTGTAGCATGAGTCGATAAGATTAACAACATTTTTTCTCTATTTAGAATTAGTTGAGCCGTTATAAAGCTAATTATAATTGCAAACATGTTTACCAAAATCTATTAAATTTTTGAAAATGCGCGTATTGATTCCAGTGGTGTAGCTCGGGTTCTCGATCGGTTGTTTGACACCAAGACGGAGAGTCCAAATTAAGCAGTTAAAGGTGTCGGTTGTTTGTCTTGTCGAAACAATACCTAACACTCCATATCACAGAGAAAAAATTAGCGAAAATTAATTTTTGAATATCAAAAAACCTTAAAAACAAAAACAATTTACGAATATTTACATTACATTGTTTTGAAATTTTGCCGCCCCGGTGAATACAACTGATCTAACTGATGAGCCCGATTCTCGTTCCTGATGGGCGGAACTCATTTTGGAGTTGATTTGAAGTGGCTTGAACTTAAAATTGAATTACATTATGTACTCGATCGCAACACCCAAGCCGGTCTAATTGTTTTTATCATGTATTTTTGTATTTTATGTACGTAGTATGTACATATACATTAACTTTAGAGTATAAGATGTACATATGTACATTTTGAGCTTGATCAAATTCAGCTTGTAGCTTTTAGGCACGATTTAGCTCGTTTAGAACTACTTTATTATCAGGAACTATGTAGTGTCTTTGTATTAATAAGATCAACAATTGCATCTTCATAATTCTGCAACGAAATATTCGCTTGACCACGTCGAAAATATGCTTTGCTGTTTGTTGGATCAAAGCGAATTGCCTGAAAGTAATCATTTTGGGAATGTTCTTAAACCGTTATTGTAAACAATAATCCCACCAAAAACATTTCATTTAAAATAGGTCGCCAAGACTCACAAGCTCATAACGCTTTCGCTATGAAGAAGTTATGAGATATCATAAAGAGCCAAGCCCCTAACCATACCAGGCCTAACTCTCCAAATCCTAAACTCTGCAAACCTTAAATCGTGGTCAAAAATGATGGCGCAGTTGAAAACATTGAATTGATCTAAAGAAGCGAGATCTTCTGTGTTTTCGTATCCTTCCTCTTTCAATTCGAACTTCTTCCGGAAAAAAATTGTAATATCGGGTGGCCTTACGGTATTTGCGTCGAGCTTTGTATAAGGGGAACGTCACCAACAGTGATACACGTCCAACAGTAAAACATTCCGAATAACTCCGAAGAAATATGTACTAACACATTGCGCAAAGTTAAAGATGTTAATTTAATTTATAACTTGGACGGCTGTCTAAAGTTACACAACGTTTATAAATACGACTGTAATTATATAGGTACCAAAATTGTTAAATTCTAAAAAAAAAAAATCGGTTTAAGGAATTTTTCATTTTCTTTTGCACTTTAAAAATATAACAATTCACCACAATTTTCATTACGCTTTAAATATTTTACATTTATTATTGTTACTAAAGTCTTACATAATAAAATTTTGTGTTATGGTTTATGATATACATACGTAGATAGAATATAATTTTGTATTCTTTATTAATTATTCAAAATGAAATTCATAGATGTAGTTAAAGTAAAATTTAAGTTTGCTTAGCATTTCTTTGTTTATGTAATTATATATTTATTTATCATTGATTTTATTTCTTTTTAACCAATAAAACTACATTAACGATACTTTGTTCATTGCCATTTTAAATTTTCACATTGCAATACAAAAAGCTTAATAGACAATTTATGGAAACTGTAACTATTTTCATAAACAATATTTTTTTATCAGAAATTTCACAGGTTTAACGAAAGTTTGGTAATTCTATTCAACGTTAAAGCCCCCAAATGGTCAGTTCGTCTAACAAAAACGAATTAACTTTCAGTTGACATTGATAGCTGGCCTATTAGAAATCGCGTTTTCGTTAAATTTGACCATAGAATACAGAAAGTCAAAAGGATCGAGAAAGACAGGGAGCAAAAAAGATAACGTTTTAAAGAGGAAAACGAGGAATAAAGAATCAAACTAAAAATTAAAACAGAACTTATTTAATCACTATTAGCAGACATTTTTGTATATCTATAATTGTTCCCCAACCAGTGGGGGAACAGCGTTACCCCCATTAACATTAACATCGGCTGCATTTTCTGGAGCAGCATCTACTTGAGCTGCATCTATATTAGCAGCAGCTGATGCAGCGGCGGCGGCAGCATCTGCCGTTTCTTGTTTCCGCTTTCTATGTTCGTAGTTCACTAGTCGTTGTCCAACTAAATATTTGTCATTCTTGATCGCAACGTAGAGTTTCTTGAACTGTCGTATCTGGAAGTAGATTATGGCAAAAACAATCACCGCCAATAGAAAGAATGGATATATTTCCCTGGCAATTAAGGTTCTTGCATTTATGTTTTCATAGAACATTGGCACAATCGAGTGAGCAATCACATAGGGAACAGCTAGAGCAAGTCCAAAACATGTTATAACAGGAGTGGCCAGTTCGCGAATTATAAACTTCAAATCGATATCTCTTAATCCATCACGATAGGCCCGCTCAATGGCTCGCTTAAGTCGCCAATCTGGACCCATTAGCGTAAGTGCGCATGCTATTTTCGTGTAGAGCACTCCCAAAGCCCAGTCCTGCCACAAGAAATGAATCGGTGTCTGGCCAATTGGCACGCGCAACGGTATTACAAGAACCAGCTCCAAGAGAAGTCCAAATAATAACGGTATGACACCGAGCATTAGAACAAATATAATAGCAGCAAGAGCATAGGAAGCCCCCACATGAAGCCAGTGCTTTATTTTGTCCATAACAGCAGCCCTGCCTTGCGGCAAAAGATTTACTGCAATTGCAATTCCTCGGGAAATTATCCAACAAAGATAAGTTCCAACAGCTGCAGTATACAACTCATGGGGACGAGGTGGAACTTCGGGATGTGTCGAAACCTGATGATTTGCAATGTGATTACCAACCGACCATAGAGCCATAACTTGTCGTCCAATCCAAACTGGAACAGTCAGTGTGACCAGAGACGATATAACCAAACTGATGCACATGAATATAAGCAAACCAAATAAACGGAACGGGAAGAATGTCGGTTTGTTATATGGTTGGAATCCCACCGGAGCATCGCGTTGTAGAATAAATTGATGTGCAGCCGCTAGTCCTTGATTTCGATCGGGTTGAGCGCGTTCGGGTTCAGCTTGACCGCCATTTCCATTTTCTGTGGTATCATTTCCTAAAAGATAACTCTTAATTCCCAAAGTCCAAGAAACAGCTTGACACCAAATTCGAAGTAGTCCTTTAAGCCAAACTCGAGTGTGAGATTGCTCGAAGAAACCAGGCAGTATAATCTGCAATAAATTATAAATTTTAATGTTGCCTAGGAATTATGTAGGTACATATATAAAAGTGGATATTCAAAATTTTAAAGGCCTTAAATGTAAAGAGCGTCGGTTCAAGTCCAAGAAGCGTAACACAAAAAGTGCAAAGACCAGATGAGCAATACAACAAAATCATATATAAAGGGAAGACAGAAACTTTCCAACTTAAACCAACACTTGGGGGTTTAAGTTGATTAGCTTAATTAACCTTCTAAATTATACTTAAATTTTAAAGACAATGTTTAAGTATGGAAGGATTTAAAGGAGCAGGTTTATTGAAATTTAGGAACTATTTTTTGCTATAAATTTCATTTATATCAGGGTTTGGTGCTGACTCTATTATGTAGGCTAGAAGTAATCTCAAACGACGACGTTCCATTTTTTGCAGAGGTCTTCTAGAGCAATCAATAGTTTTGAATTAACAATAGATTAAAATTTATTGTCAATTTTTATAAATAAATAAATAAAAAATACGATCTAAAGTCGTTGAAGCACCAGCAGTCAGCGAGGGCACAACGACAAAGATATAAATAAAAACACAAGCAACAAGTTCAACAAAAAAGTCGACGTTAACCTCATCCACTTTTTGAAAATGATTACATTAAACGTGTGAAAAAAGTACCTAGATAATATGCTGAAAACAAAATTCTTTTGAATTACCTGCAAAAGCAGCAATTGCAAACTCAATTCATTCACTTCTGAGTCTCCGGAAAGAGTATACGGCAGGAATGTAGGCCAAACCGATTTCAATATTTGTATAGGCAGCCAGAGCATTAATAAAACTGCCGAACCAAATATGATCACAGATGCAATTAACCGCCGAACATGACGAAGTATCGATAGATGGATCATTTCCTGCAAGAAAACAAATAAATCTATACATCTCTCTTACTTTCTTGAAAATAAAAAAAAAAAAAAAAACAGACCTGAATTGGACTGAAATCAGGATCGTTAAGATTTCTCAAGAACCATAAAACACCTGGACGCAGTACTTCCCTCAAAAGCGAGATGAAAGCGGCAAAGTAATAGACATAAACCATGCCAAACATCCAGTGTATGAATAGTGACGTTCCGGGAGCGGCTCTAAAACTAGTTCGGCGGTCATTGATTGCTGCATCGAACATCGGCAAAGAGCATATGTCCAACCACCAACCACAAACCAATGGAAGAACTCCGATCTCGACAACCGACAGAAGTGATACTTTAACCACAATGTAACACAATCCCAAAAGCCAACGAATCTTGTTCATTTTAAAAAGTCGGGCAAAGTAGTGAAGCACTACCAAGGTCAGTCCGATGTTGCAATATCCGAACAAAGTCGTTATCAAACCGTGGAAGTGCAACAAAGGCTTATCGGGACGTAGAAGGCCAAGCCAGTTGATGACAAAGTTGCCAATGCAGTACGGACAGAAGGCAAAGGTGAATATAAAAATGGTGTTGAGTGATATTACCCAGAAGACATGCTCCAAGAAGACCATGCTCCCATCGAGCCCCAAGAGGCGCTCCCAAGTCAGTTCCTCAGCAGCACGGTCCCACTCCATGGGATTCCAGTTAGCCTCTTCATTAGCATTCGCAATATCAGCTGGATCCTCATTCAAGGCTCTATTTCCGGCGTTGGCTTCTGCATCGGCGGGAGGTGGTTCTGCATTGTCTATCGGCACATCCATAGGTGCCTCGTTCTCATTATTGTTGTTCTCATTGTTATTGTTGTCATTCAGCTCGATGGGTCCATCGACAACTGCTGCTGCTATCTGCTCCGGAACTGCTCCTGCTTGGCCGCCAGCATCATCTCCAGCATTGCCATCGCCATTACCACCACCACCGCCGCCCCCAGCAATGGGAGCTACTTCATCTCTTTCCAGCCAATCCGGTCCACCACCATGGAGAATTTGCTCCCGAAGCCAAACCAGCCCCACAAACGACAGCAAAGTGCAACTTACCACAAAGCTTCCACGAAAAGCATCCGAAGCGATGTTCTCCGTGGAGAAAACATCAAACGGCAGCGAAAGAATCATATCGAAGCTGGAGCCGCTGAACATGAAACGATACGTCCGATATGCAGATAGCGGGACAATACCGAACCAAGCGAATGCGACTAGTGTGTAGTGCAACCAGTATTTTGCTGCCTTACCTACCGACGAAAGCAAGCCCCCGGCAACGTCTCGTAATGGAAGCACGCGAGGCATGTCCGGAGAGTATATCGGAGTGAAAGAGAACCTATGGCCGCACAATTCGCAGTACTCCTTCCGCGAATATCGCATCCATTGCATAAGACAGTCCTGATGGATGTACTTTATACTGCCCGTGCAGATGCACGGATAGAAAAGTGGACGATCCGATTGGCCCTCACACCGACAAACGCGACAAATGTCGCCCTGAGACAAGTCATCCATTACTGCGAATAGGTATTTATGGCGTTTCTTTAAATCCGCGCACTATCCAATGGTATTCATTTGATTTTTACAACACAACAACAAAACGCTTGATTTTGTGAGTCCTTTCGAAATAAAAACTAGGAAAATTGATTTAGTAGTTTTTCTGTTGAGCTGCGACGAAAGTGAAATGGATTTTCCTTTGCTTCTGTTGGTGATGCTATGAGAGAGAAAAACCACGTCAGAATATCTGTCAAAAAAAATAAATTTCGGAAAATACAGAGTTCTACGGTTTACTTTTACATTTTTACACGAAGTTAAATTGTGCGAAGTGATGGTTTAATTTTATGAACGATATTTAAATTAAAGTTAATTGTGATTTTTCGATAGAGAAATACGAATATTTTGCAAGAGAAAAAACACTTGTGTTTTCAATTTTTTTTTGTTCTTTCTCTCTTCTTCCTTTGCGACATTTGTTACGAAATGCAGTGCGGCCAACATTGATTTAAAAAAATAATTTTTGACACATTTTCCCTGGTGGATGAGTTCAGCATTGTTTGGGAACCAGCGTTGCCGGGATTACACTATCGTCCCCTTTCACACAGGGCAACTGAGTTGCCGGCAACAATTAGTTCAAAGGCGAGAAGGGCAGGAAGAAAGAGGGGGAAATGAAATCTCCCCGGTCAACAAAGTCAGGAGATTTTTTGACGTTTCTCTTCACACTATGTCTGTTCCTTTACTTTGAAACTCTGTGATTTTACTGCCATTTTATTTTTTTTATATGAACTTTGACAGAACGTTGGACTGAAATTCACACAAATGCACAGAAAATCACAGAGTTTCAAAGTAAAGGAACAGGGCTACTATGTTTGTCTGCGTTCAACCAAGGTAGTTTAAAGGGAAAATAAAGAAAATCTCCGGGTTTTTGTTGCTTGCGTGTACCTTTCACACGCAAGCAACAAACTACTTTGGTTGAACGCACACAAACGTAGTGTGAAGAGAAACGTCAAAAAAATCTCCTGAATTTGTTGACCAGGGAGATTTCATTTCCCCCTCTTTCTTCCTGCCCTTCTCGCCTATGAACTAATTGTTGCCGGCAACGCAGTTGCCCTGTGTGAAAGGGGACTATGGACTATTTTTAATTCAATTGGGTACGTTCAAAGCAAAATCTGAAATTACAGATTCTGAAATTTCATTTTTTTTTATTGAACGCAAAAAAAATCTAAATTTCAGTCAAAAGCCACTGTGTCAAATTCTTGTATTCACTTATCGAATTTGCATAGAATCGAAATAAAAAAAAACTTTATTTATTCGTAAATTGTTAATTTAGCATGAGCTTTGTAGATGAAATTTTATGTAAAAAGATTAGCAACAGGTTTGTTTGTTATTGTGCAGTAAATTTATTATAACTTCAATGCAAAATTGTTCCACAATAATCCGATGGACAATTATGGGAATACTTAATTTTCTAAGACAAATCATTTCTTTTATTCAAAGAGTCACTAAACAATTAACAAAAAGTTCTTTTAATTAAATAAGTAAATATTACAATTTTATTTTAAAAACTTATAAGCACACATATTATCAACCACACCGAAAATCATAAAGTTCAATTTGATGTGAAGCACTTCAGCTCTTGTTACACTTCCCCCACCACAAACAACTGTCATCTGAATTTTCAGATAAAATTTTCTTGTCTGAAATTTCAGAATAAACGTAACTAAACGTAACTAAAAGTCATCTAACTTTTTGTGACAGCTGGCCAATCAGAAGCTCCAAAAATTCAGAAATCTGAAATTTCAGATGTATAGGTTGAACGCACGGATTATCTTGTACTATCAAAAAATATGAGTTTCTGTCAGTTTTTTTTTTTTTTTTTACAAATTTTGATCAATTTTCATAATGTCGTTATTTACTTCACTTTTACCGACATACGACTGTAGTCGAATACGAGTCATATCATGCCGCCTCCACAGGCCATGAACGATGGCAGGATTATGAACATGTCTACAAAAACTCCAGTGGAGGCACAAAAATCCATAGAGTTACTGAAGAGCAAATGTGCTGTTAACTTGTTGTTGGTAGAATTTGCATGTGAAAATTTTGCTTAATGTAAAGAATTTCTGAATGTGCACATTAAGGAGTTGAACAAAACACACCTCATGTCATGAACATGTCAACGAAAACTAATTTTTGAACAATACATGAGCTCTGTTCAAAGCTTGGCCATGAGATTTGACGTTCCATGTGTGTGAGAGGTAAAAGTAGTACTGAAAAGAATTTCGTGTGATTCTCTTGCTCTGACTTATTAGTGGAATTTATCGACATAACTATCGGCATGACATAAAGTGCCCAGTGCGAAAAAACAAGCTGATTGTTGTTTGTCCCCTTTCACACAGGGCAACTGAGTTGCCGGCAACAAATAGTTCATAGGCGAGAAGGGCAGGAAGAAAGAGGGGGAAATGAAATCTCCCCGGTCAACAAATTCAGGAAACTTTTTTGACGTTTCTCTTCACACTACGTTTGTGTGCGTTCAACGAAGGTAGTTTAAAAGGAAAATACAGCAAGTCTCCTCCAACTTTGTATCTGCGTGTGAAAGGTATAGGAGACTGTTAAGGAGATTAAAAGAAAACGTCAAAAAAATCACCAGCAACTAGTATCTTCGTGTGAAAGGGGACTTTGGATTGTGGTTTGGATCTTGGGCATCTGTATGTCCCCTTTCACACAGGGCAACTGAGTTGCCGGCAACAAATAGTTCATAGGCGAGAAGGGCAGGAAGAAAGAGGGGGAAATGAAATCTCCCCGGTCAACAAATTCAGGAAACTTTTTTGACGTTTCTCTTCACACTACGTTTGTGTGCGTTCAACCAAGGTAGTTTAAAAGGAAAATACAGCAAGTCTCCTCCAACTTTGTATCTGCGTGTGAAAGGTACAGGAGATTGTTAAGGAGATTTAAAGAAAACGTCAAAAAAATCACCAGCAACTAGTATCTTCGTGTGAAAGGGGACTATGTTCTGTGGAGACGCCGAGTAAATACGAGTTTCAGAACATGGTTGAATGATATTTTTCCACTCGTGTAAAAGTGGCATAAGTTTTTTTTGGTTTTTATGACTGAAGCTACCCATTTTATGCTATTTTTTTGAAAATCTTCATTTTGACATTCGTATTTTTTTAGGAAATTTTGCAACACAACACGTTCAAATACCAAATTTTCAGTACCCAACGCAGGTTGGTAAAGAATTTTTTTTTATAAGAAAAAGAAAAATCAAAACAAAATTTTACTTTGTACTTGTATCGTAGCGATTCGAAACACCAAGTTGTAACACTTCTTAACTTTGAAGCGGAAAACCAAAGGAGTTAACGAACAAAAAATAACTGCGTCATAAATTTCTTTTAAAGGAAATCAAGTTAAACGGCTAAAAATGTTTATTTTGGCACGAACAAAACCCCTTCATACCATTGTCCGATCTAGTATCCGTTCAATTACAGCTTCTCGTCCTTGTCAAGAAATCTTCAAGGTCCAAAGTCAACAGGAATTCGAAGAAAAAGTGAAAAACAGCAAACAACCAGTGATTGTGGATTTTTTTGCTACGTAAGTTTCAATACTGTTCTAGAGCAATACCTATATTGTTACGTAAATGATGCATGTGTCTCTATAACTAAATTTTCTTTAGATGGTGTAATCCATGCAAAATGCTCACACCGCGCATTGAATCGGTTATTGGTGAAAAAGCCGGTGCCATTGCGCTTGCTAAAGTCGACATCGATGAACACAGTGAACTAGCTCTCGATTACGAAGTTGCTTCTGTTCCTGTCTTGATGGTTATCAAGGATGGTAAAGTACAAACAAGGCTGGTGGGTCTACAGGACACCGATAAATTGCGTGCCTGGGTCGACAAAGCGGTGGAAGATTCCAAATGAGTTTGTGCATAGCACTCGAGAAAAAATTTCAAGTGATAAACAAATAATATGCTTTATATAGAATTTGATTAAATAGGAAGTTGCTTCAGATTTGTATCTTTTTTTAATTTTGTTTACTACAGATCGACATAGGCTAAAAGTTTATCAATTAAATCTATTCGTCGCTTAAGCAGGATCATTTTGTCTTCGTCTAGTTTCAGAGAAGCTTCGTTCTTCAAAAGAAAATGCTGCATAAATAATCGTATACTATTTTTAAAGACGTTAAGCTTCACATTCTTGACAATCTTTTCGAACACCTGCCGACAATCTGCTTCGGGTGAGAGTAGAATGCCCACCATGACTTCCTTCATAAGGACAAAGTTTGACTTGTCCAGGTCCACGAAGTTCACAACCTTCAATACCGATAGCGCCAGACCTCCCTGATTCATCAAATGCAGCAAAAACTTGGCCAGATTTTTAATCTGTTGTTTGCTTAAACGCGCTATGTCATTTATTCGATCCCACGAGGCAAATTGAAATGCCAGTTGGTATTTCCGATTGTGCTGGCAGAACTTCTGGGCCAAATGCGCATAGTAGGGGTTGTATTTGATTTCGTTGAGGTTACAGTGAAGTATCACATAAGCTATGCTGCGTTGATCTTTTAAAGCGAGGTGAAGAATCTTCTCGAAAGCGTCCACATAGTCTTCCGCACTCATCACGATACAGAAAATGTTCTTTCGATCATCTGTGTTCATCTTCTGTTGTTTCGCCAGTGCCAAAAGTTTCTCACTGAATCGCTCCTGTTTAGGCAACGACGATGAGGGTTTGTTCGCGGCATTAATGTCCTTGATGTTTCCACTCCATGCTGACCCTACAATCCACCATTTACCGACTTCGTCAGCTCGCAGCAGATCGTCGATTGTTATATTCAACGTGATGACGTATTTGTCATTGGTCAGCATAGCCTTCAATTTCTTTCGCAGATTCTCGCCAAGTTCAGGGTCGAATTGAGGGATTTTATTGATGTTGTTATTCTTAACTGCATTCAAAATGTCAACCATGAACTTCAGACGTAGGTTCTCCTTCATTTCCATTGAAGATTCAGCGATTTTTTTTTGAATTCCATTCATCATATTCTTGAAAGCCAATGGATCATCCTTGCGAAGCTTGAATCCTACCGATTGAAAGATCAACAACAGGCACTCGACTGTCTTTTCGCAGAGGTTATCTCCTAGTTTTCCTATGAGCTCAAGGAGAAGATTATGTTCGAATACTTTGAACAGATAGAGATAGGCGAGGATCAGAACTAAATTGTTGAGTTGCTTGTTTTCGATATCAGAATTCTCGGTGATGTTGCGCAGATGTTCATCGAATTTGACGACGAACATTTGCAGAAAGTGAGCACCAATCTCTGTACCAACGGAGGCGTGGAGATAGGCCAACAGCACAACGTGTTCTTGGATCATTCTTTCCTTACAAAGTGATTTTGTTAACAGAGCTTCAGATAGCAAAGCGTATAGTGTTTCATTCATGTCGTGACGAGAATGAGTCATATAAAGCTTTTCGATACTGTTGGAAATTTTGTGCAGATTTACTTCCGAGAGCCTATTGAGGAAACCTTTGCAGTTTTTACTCAACCGACCCAGCAGTTCTTTGCGGTTGGTGTTGCAGTCGGATGCTGCTGCAGCAGCGCGTTGGTGAGGTGGAACATATTTACCCGAAGCAGGTGCAGGTGTAGACTCAGAAATGATGTTACCATCAGAATCACGCTTGCGACCGTAGATGTCCTCCTTAACTGAAATTTAAATATAATCATATTCATATCCATTATCTCAAACCACTAAACTGACCTTTTGGAGTTTCATCAGCGCTGCCATCGCTATCAGAACCTTCATCATCGTTTTCTCCAAAAGACCCATCACTCAATGGTTCTTCATCATCATCATCAACTCCATCATCGAAATCAGAGCCAAAATCATCCTCCTTGGGAACTGCCTTCTTGTTTTTGGAATTTTTATTTTCATAGTCATCAAGGCAAAATTCCAAAGCATAATCTAAGCCATCGTTAAACATCTTCTGCACAAGACGCTTCTTATCTTTGCTCTTGTTTATCTTCAGCTTTTTCTCTAACCGTGAGATAATAATATCTTCCTCCTCATTGGCAACTTTCAATTGCTTCATTCGTTTTTTTTGAGATGCCTTCTCCAAGTCTTTTTGTTTGGCTATTTCACGTCGATGGATTTCATCCGGATCCAAACGTTCGGGAACTTGGACTTTTAGCGTTTTGACTGGTTTTTCTTGTTTCTTTGACATAATTGCATCGACTTCTTCATCTGAGAAATCGGAAGGGATTTCATCATCATCATCACTTTTGGGTGGTGGAGGGAGACCCCGGTGGACGGTGCTTTTCTTGTCAACCACTGCCGCGGAACTTAACTTGGTTTTAAATGATTTTGAGAAGTAATTACGTTTGTTTTCTTTTTTTAAAAGCTTCTTTTCTTTGCGTTGATCTTTTCTAGATTTGGGTTTTTCGATCACATGAGTTTTTTTCTTTTTGTTGCTTTTTGGTTTTGCCATTATAATTTCGTATTTTAGAAGAATGGAAAAATTCAAGTTTTGCGTTGTTTTGGTTTTGTTGTATGGCTCGGCAAACGAAATGTCAAAGTACACGTGCTTGGCTAGTCGCGTTCGCTAGTTTTCTTTTCAGCAAATCTCTTCCGATTTTGTTTCTTCGTGTGAAAGGTACAAGAATTTGTTTAGGAGATTAAAGGCCTGGTCAAACAGAGTGCGGTCCGGCGGTCTTTGTAAGAAATTACAAACAAAATTTGCCCGCCGCGTTCTTTCCTTGCCTGGTGAAATATTTACCGTCCCGTCGGCCGGCGTTTTGTTTGACCAGGCCTTGAAGAAAAACGTCAAAATAATCTCCGGGAACTTGTTTCTTCGTGTGAAAGGGGACAAACGCTACAAATTTCAGAAATTTCACGTCACCAAACAGAGCTCATTTTTCAATCAAACAGATCCTTGAATTGACATTTCACAAACCTTCAACGTGTTTTTGTTGTTTTTTACATCTTCCTCCTATTCTTTTTGTTTTGATTAAACTTGATTCAAATTACTATTTCGATTTTCGATATGGCTAAAATAAATAAAGCTACTGAAGATTCGATACAAATTTCTAAAACTCGTAAAAAGAAAGATGAACCAGAAAAAAGTTATGTTTTAAAAAATAAGAAATCATCGGTGTCTAAAGGTAAACAAACAAAATTAAAGTCACAAGGAAATAAAAACCGAGCATAACCTAGATTTTTTTCAATTTTCAGAACAAGGAAAGCTCCCATCCCAGAAGAAGATCACGAAAAAACCTAAAATAAAATCCAATGGCATGAAAAAGGCAGTCAACCTGTTTGCCAGTCAGAAGAAACAACTGAACGAACAACCTCAGGGAGTTGAAGATGAATCAGAGATTCGAGAACCAACAGCCGAACAACTTTTGGAAAGTGAGAAACCTGAAAATGTAAAAGCGATTATCACTGTCCGCCAGAAGAAAAAACTAAAACATCAGAAACGGTTAGAGGAACAGAAGAACAAATGTCCCAACAAAGAAATAGCTCGTAACGAGGAATACCTTTTGAAGTGGAAGAACAATCGTGACGATTGGAAATTCGAAAAGCTCCGACAAATTGGTGTTCAACAAACCGTCTTTGATGACACAAAAATTAGCGCTAAAGTTTGGCCAATTGCTTTGGAATACCTTTCTGGTTCGAAAGGAGCTGCTAGGGAGAAAATAACTAAAGCTGCTGAAGCAGTTATAGATGAAATGGACAAGGACGCCGAAAAGGCGGGTGATGGTGATACCACATTGATAACTTCTTCGGAAAAGTATCGCAGAGCGCGAGAACTGCTGCAGAGTTTTGATTGAAATAAATTTAAGTGAAATTATAGAAAAGAAAATATCGTTTTTAATCTCTTTTTTTTTTTTTTTAAAGAGTCGTTCTTTTAAAGTTTAAGAAGATATCACGTCTATTTATTTCCAGCTGAATCTCAAAAAAGGTTTCCACGGTAGGTACTACACCAATCGACAATGTGGATGGAAAAAACTGATGTTTGAAGTAATTTTAAAAATTGTGGGCCAGTGGGTTAGGTTCAAGGTACGCCACTTGTTTTGGGCATTATGAAAAAAAAAATATGCACCTATGCCATTTTTCCCTGAGCCTCCCAGATAAATTTGATAGTTTTTGCATATCGAGTGAATATACAAGTTTTCTAAAATTCCCAAAACATTTGTGGCCTGAAGTGACGCAAAGAGCCGCAAACATATGCAACTTTTAGGCGCCTGTTATAGCTTTCATTGAATCTTGTCATTGAAAATTTTTAATTTTAGTTTGATTATTTTGATAATTGCTATCGACTCAATTAATATTTATTGCCAAAAAAAACCTTACACATAAATTGACTTCCATTATTTCAATGATCTTACCATAATGATCATTGAAACAATATAAACTAAGACCCTACAGCAAATTTTGGGTGTGGAAGATAGCAAAAGTTCAATAATGTACTATAAGAAAATATACAAGTCTTGCAAGCCGTGGTTGGGGCGTTTGCAGATAATGCTGCATTTAAATGCATTTTTTCCGAAAGCCGAGATAAAAGGTATGGCAATTGAAACATTATATTTAATATAAAGATCTTAAACATATCTTAGACATGAATATGGGATCCAAGACTTCTTGGGTGGGGCTTTCTGTTTTCTGTATGTAAGATGCAAGAATATGGGCCCCCATTCAAATGCCCCAACCACTGCATACAAGACTGTTATTTATCAAAATAATCATAGATTTCGCTTTCTGAAAGCACTGTCGTATGCCGATGACATATTCCTTTTTCAAGTTCTAAGTTATTTTTATACTTTTATTTTTCATTCTTACAATGGGACGATTCCTGTGCTCGTCTTTTATTTACTTGAGACTGCTCAGAACATGTTTTCATCATGTTTTGAACGAAAAAGAAACAAATACGAGGATCTGAGCGCTCTGGATTAAAAAATTTAAAATAGAAATACGCCTATTAATATCCTCAACGAAAACTTTCTGTTACGCTAAGCTTAAAACCAAATTCGATACAGAAAATTGAGGAAAAGAAGAAAAACTAAATTTAAAAAATTGTAAATTTCATTCAAATTAACTTATTATTATTGGTGCTTTTATATCATGATCATCGCGACGACGTGTCTTTTGTGGTGGTAACTCTCGTAGGAATCAAATTTATTTATGCTTGCCGCGAAAGATCTGATCTGCCCCACAAATCTGGAGTGGTTGACTGGAGCATCGCATTAAATGAACACTTTTCAAATTTTGTAACTTTTGTATCAACAAAATATTTAAAATTAGTTAAACATAAATAATTCTAGGGCCATTTTTTCTCAACTCCCCAGTTGAACCATATCCCTGGGATATATTTGCGTAAATGAAACAGAGTCAGTTTCAATTTTAATTTTCATTTATTGTGTTATTTAATTTGAAGTTTTTCAATATTTCTGCGTGTTATTTTGTGTTAAATTGTGTATTGTGACATCATACCACGAAACGCTACAAGGAAAAAGCGTCTGAGAAAATCGCAAATGCATTTACTGCCCAAAGAAATTGTTGGCCAATTTACCAAAAGGAATTGCTTCGTAGCATTACCTGATGTATTTTTTACCTTTTGTTGTCCGTAATCTGTTTTTGTAACAAAATTTAAATGACAAAATAAAATTTTTATGCAAACTCTCAAGTTTGCTCGGTCAACTCCTACTTTTTCCGGAAGTAGACAAAATCTAAAGTTGATCAACTCTAGAGTTGAAAATCGAAAGTTAATAACGTAAACTTTGTGTGAATAAAAACAAATTCACAAATTGAGAATAAAAATCCTCAAGTTATGTTCAACTTTGAGTGAATATAAAATTTGCCAGTATTGGCACCAGGAGTCACGGCACCTGGCAGTCAGTAAGTGAACTACTAGAGGGGGATAAAATTTTTTTCGATTTGACATTCAATGTATTTCCCATAAGAGAAAACGAAAAAATTGTCTGGAAAACATTAATTTTACTAATTAATTTTATATGAACGGGTATCCATATAATAATTGCAATAGATTAACAATGTATGTTAGTTTGTTAATCAAGAAGAATATATACCGAATATAACTTCTTATTTGCTTTATTTTGCCTATAAATAATGTTAACAAACGTGTATTGTTGTTGTTGTTTTTCAAAATGGATGAACGTCGGGAGTTGAAACGAGATCATGTGCGTAGTGAGGGAAGGTTTTAGGGTCAAAATAAATTATGGATTGAACTGAAATAATTTTTTAACATAGAAGTATAGATATATTATGTAGGTATGTATTTGCATTTTAGTATGTGAAATATGATAATAGGTATGTTTTATGTTTAGAACATTTTAACGTAAAACTTTCTAACAGAATATAAAGAAAACTTAAATAATTAATAGATATGGTAAATTTTTAAACACAGGATTGGAACAGCTTGTTAAGGGCACATAATTCACTTAAAATGTTGTTATTATTCTTGCTAAATTTTTGATTCTATTTTTGCTTTTGGGAGCTTTTCTTAGCATTAAAATTAAATTTTGTAAAAAGTACAAAACAAAGTAAAAAATAATTTTCGGCATTATTCGATTTAAAAAAAACAACAAATTTTCACCATAAAAAATAATTTCATGTATTTTCATAATTATGGGCAAAATTTCTTTAAAATTATCAAACACATTTTACACAGCACAAAATAAAAACAAAACATATTTTAAATAAAACTGGCTACGCCTCTGCCTTGCTTTTTTCTTAACTGGGTATCGTTGTTGTTGGTTATCATTGTGAGGATGATTTGTTTACACTTTTTATCTATAAATTAAAGCATTCTAGTTTTAAGTTTCGATATATTTTAAGCTCGATTCACAAACTCACGTGTTTTATTATTACATTGCAATTAAAATACCGATACCCGTTCATATAAAATAAATTAGTAAAATTAATGTTTTCCAGACCATTTTTTCGTTTTCTCTTATGGGAAATACATTGAATGTCAAATCGAAAAAAAATTTATCCCCCTCTAGTAGTTCACGCGCTGATATGCAGGTGGTGTCGAAAGCAATTTCCCTGGTGTCAATAGTTATTTAAACTTAACTGTTTTTTTTTATAATAATTATAACTGTTCGAATTATTTCCCTTTCCAACAGAAACAGAACTAACATGCAATGCCATCTCGTGACCAATAGCATAGTTAAGCAATTCCTTTTCCATCTGTCAATTTTTTGCTTTTATAAAATGCTTTCCTTCCTCTTTCGCACCCATATGATCGGTGGCATTAAAAAGAAACAGTCGTATATTTGTGTGTATTTTGATTTGTTGACAGTCGCGACGCGTTTTTCAACATCATCTACAAAGTTTTGTTATAAATTGCAAGAAAAAACTATTTATTTTCAATAAAATAACAAAATTTAATGTATGAAATAACTACAACAACTAAAAGTATTCGCATATTTAGTGATGAATTGAAAAAATCGTTTATAGTTAATCAGTTAAATTTTAAATCTAATTAGAAATAATGAAAATTTCGTTCACTGATTTGATATTCATGTTTTCTGTTATCTGATTTGTTTGTTTAATTATAGTATTTTTAGTGAGATGTAAAAGGTAAGTTATGCTAATTTTGTTTTGATGAATCTTGATGTAAAGAAATAATAAAATACATATCGGGAAGAATATTTCTTTTGTTTTGTTTTCTTTTTTTTTATTTGGTTGCCCGAGAGTGGCCTTCATCGTCTGGCCTTGTAAAGTGTTTTTTTTTTTTTTGTGTATTTTTCGTGTGTGATAAAAAGGACATGCGGTGTTGAATAGAAAATATTTTTCTTGAAGGTTCGAGACTCCAGCACGGAAGAAGCTTGAAGGTAAGTCGCTTAACTTATAATCTAAAAAACATTAGCTATAAATAGGTAATTTCTTTTTTATTTTGTTTATTTAAACACAATCACAATAAAATTAAACATTTAAAAACATATCGTTTGGGGAATTAAATGAAAAGTAAAATTGCAACCCTGCATCAATAAAAGCAGATAATCTTACTTTAAATCACGATCGAAAAATTCAGAAATCTGAATAATAATAATCACCAATAAAATTTAATGAAACTACCTACCTACTAGGTAGATAGGTACTATCTTTATTATCAATGTTATGTACATAGGTAGATACCTATTATATGTACAGTGTCCGGTATTTCCCTTAATCTAGATAACAATTTTATTGGCCGAAGAAATTTCGTCACCAGTTCACTTATTACGTCCTTTAAAGCCATACTCTTTTCACATGTGATTTTTCCCGTGAAATATCGCAAAATCAGCTGCTCTAGGATCGCGAAAACCGCAAAAGCAATAAAATGGTTTAGTTAATAGTAAAAAAGCAGTGTAATCATCTTTTTTTGTTAAAATATGAATTCGCAATAAATTCAATTTTACTCTTAAGGAAAAAGCCCTTGAATTTTTTTTCACGCAATCATTGCTTTGTTTAAGCTTATGTTTGCTACAAAAAATAACTACATCTTTCAAAAGGTATGCAAATTGACTATTTTCTTCATTCAAGCTGGCTAATTTCAAGTAAATTTAATATTGCGAAAACCGCAAAAATATAAAGAAAACGCAAAATCAAATTTTAAAAAAATATCGCACGTTTTGCGATATATCGCGCAGTCTGGTAAGCCTGATTATAGGTACTCAGACTGAAGTTCAGCGAAGTACATATTGTTGGTTCTTTAAATGGTAGGTACCTACCTAAAATGTTTAAATGGTTTTGTTGCAAAACCTTGATTTTGCTAACTATTATTTTCTTTTGAAAGTTTTTTTGGATGTTTTATTAGGAAATACCTATAAATTCAATAGTAAAACCACAACCATATCGCCCGTTTAATAAAAATGGGCATACAAGTTAATGTCAAATTTTGGATTCCTTGCAATCAGATAGAAAAGAAAGTGCATTTAAACTAGATTTGTTTAATCTTGAAAATAGTTAATAGAGAATTATACATAAATGCAAATGGTTCGAGTTATTTAAAACAAAAAAAAAAAAACCCGAAATTCATAAAGAAATTACTTGTTTATTCATTAATTCTTTTCTTTGACCTTAAATAAACCTCTCAAAGCTGTTTTCATCTTTTCAATTAATTAAAGAAAAATAAAATAATATTTTCCAACCAAACATCGAATTTTAGGCATCTGTTTCTCTTGAGAGTTATTTTACTCTGCCTCTTATCTCTGTCCATCTTTTCGACCAAGTTTTCCATGTTATATTTTCACTGTCTGGTCTGGTCCCGTACCCATGCCCGTATATCGATACGAGGGTATTTTATTTTATTTCTATTTTCTTGTGGTTTTGTATTATGTTTTTCGTATTACTTTTGTATTTCGCCTCCCTATACATACATGATATCCATTCGCACTCGTAATGTTCTTATTCTGTAGGAAAAAAAAAGAAAAACACTCGTCATGACCGGGGGCGGTGGCTGACTATACTTTACTTTAGTACCCTAGAATATCATGGCAATAGTTTTTTTCTTCTCTCGAGAGCCGACAGGCCAAAATAATTTTAGTGGACCGTTGTTGCGTTGAAAAAGCAGACGTGCACAGCACAAATCAAATCTAATTTAAAAGACGCTTCGAAGTGACGTTAGTCGAAGTCCGCCGCAGCGGGTCGTCGTCGTTGTCGTTGCTCGGTTGATTTAAAAATAATTTATTTGAATTTTGCGAAAATTCACTGTGGCGTATACGTAACTTTTTTTTCTGTTCAACTATAATTTATTCGCGTACCGCGTTGACGGTCAATCAAACAATTATTTTTCGTCGGTTTTATTTTCTCCTTTGAAGAAAATTTGGCAAATTTTTTTCTTTGATTGCCGTTGCTTCGTTACCCCCAAACAACAAGTGCCTTCCTTAATTGGATTAACAACGAAAGGAGAAAATAATATTCATAGAGATTTTATAAAATAAGTAAGAAAAAAAAATTAAAAAGCAAAAGAAGAATTCCATTGTTGACCTATGGCCGACGTATCGATTGGTGCTTTTTTTATCGGGAAAGTTTATGTGTTTTTGTTTTTGTAGCAAAGCATACATTTATCAAAACATTGTATGCAGTTGAATTGCAGTGGTGTTGTTTTTTTTTTCATCTACGAGAACATAACAGGAAGCTTACGAAATAAGGTTGATTTTATGTGCTAACAAGGAAATTGGGAACAAGTTTTTCGAAGATTCAAACCTTTTTTGTTTACAAAAAATTAAATGAATTAATTGATATCGAGAGTAGAACACCTCCTATAGAAGCCAATCAGTTCTTAGAAATCGGGTGAGTAAAATGTTTAGACTATACATACAAACAAACAAACGATGATGAAACTTGAAATAATGTTAAAATACCATGAAGAGCATTCGAAACTTGAACTTTTTTGAGATGATATTTTCGGGTAGATATAAACAGTAGGTTAATCTAAAAATTTCTATAAATACTACAATCCATGTGGTGCAGTTATTTTGAAACGCCTTCGTAGCCTGTTATGCAAGACGACATTTGTTTAATATTACCCAAAATGATATCAACTTCATATTATGTTATTTTGCAGAAAAAAAAAAAACAAATAAATATTAGTGGTTGTCGCTTCTGGAAAATGTGGGTATAGTGACCTACAATTCTTAACCATTGTGTTCAATCGGCAGGATTCAGATTCAATTTAAAACTGGTAGTATGTTAAAAAAAAAAAACTATTTTTCAAAGTTTTAACGTATTCACTTACCACCTATTTCTAACGATCATTTATTATTTGTCAGATCCACTGTAACTCCCGGGCCGGTGTAGTGACATGATACTAATAATCCAAAAATTCAAAAATAAATAAAACTTATAATTCCTTAATAGATTAAATTCATGTGTAATTTATAAACATTAAAATGCAGGAACAATTCTATTACAATTTCCTTTATTTTTATTTTCTTAAATCAAAATAAAATAATTTAATGTAAGCTGAAGAGCAAGAGATTTTTTAACGATGTCTCATCCATTTACATTTTAACGTAAATAGATTATAAACTTTAAGTGTGAAAACAAGTCTTTGATCGTGTACACACTTTAATTCTATCGAATAGATGAAATTTACCTGCCAAGTATTTAAATCTTACCTAAGAAAATCTAACCGACGAAAATTGGTGATAATGTTTCTGTTAACGAAAATAAACTTGTATAAATAAAGTATAAGCGTTTCAAACAAAATGCAGTAAACTTAAAATTAAACATGAATATAGGGTCAAATAGGGTAAATACTTGTGAACGATTTTGCATTTTCGTTTTTTTTTTTTTATTAATTCATAATGTGTCTTCTAGTTACAGACATTACAGTTTTAGTACAATAGTTTAATCTTTTTATTTCTGTATGATCTGTAAAACCCTGCGTTCAGGAACGTATCCAAAGAATTTATAGATGCCTTCAGTTGTTGTTACATAAACTGTTTATTTACAAGGCAATACAAAGCTATCCAAATTACGATAAAATACTGAAGGCAGCCAATGTCAAAAAGGCAGTACCTTAAGGCTTACATTTCAAGGCTTACATTTCAAGATCGAGCAACTTTTAGAAATTATTAAAAATTGTTACCGAAATTATTATGATGGTAGTCGCAACTTTAAGTAATTTTGAAACTCAAAAACTTTAAAATTTCATAGTACTAAATAAATGACTTACGTAAATGTCACAATGTCGACTAAACAATTTAAAAGATAATTTTTGTCACCTGTCGGAATAACGGAAATTTAATGGTTTTCATATTAATATCTGAGAAAGTCTCTTGGGGCAACCGGTTATCGCAGTATGAATATTTTTTAGAATTACACCCCCTTGACCATAAGAAAAGTTGAGAACAATAAAAACATATTTCAATTGTCTAACAATAAGTTAAGCTTTGGCGTCAGTGTCAAAAAAATACCTCGCAGTCGTCTAACGCAGGAAAAAGTAAAACATAAAGTAAAAACTCTGCGACGCGTCGATAAAAAAAAAAAACAAAGAAAAAATACCACAATACCATATCAAAGTCACACATCAAAATAAGTTTCTTTGAAATACTCGTAAATTAAATTAAAAAAAAAAAAAGAATTCTAAATGAATATGCCGGTTTTCAGAGCAACAGATGCGGGTTAATATGAACAAATAAATCATTTTATTTTAAGAAAAGTGATTTTTAATGACCGATTATTTATGATTTGTTTTTTGTTGTTTGAAGAAAATCATTATTTCGCTGCTTGAAAATTTTATGGTTTATAGATAGTAATTGAACAATATTTACAAATATTAAAATACAAAAAATATGTACATACACATGTATGTACAACGTACATGTACACACATATGTAAATAATATGCGCATATGAACTTAAATATCTTTTCGAGTTGTATTTTTATGCTTAAAAATTACATTGGCTTAATCTCAAAAATCTCAAGCAGAAATTAAAAAAAAAAAGGGAAACCAATTTTTAATGTTTTGAGACGGTTTTTGGCAAGAGTTTGAAATTCTTATCTCTTTACGGATTCTGGGACCTTATGGTTACCATTCATAGTCCGAAACACTAACCTGGGATAATTCGGAATATAATGGTACTATGTTGAAAATGATTAACTTTATACTTAAATATTTCAAACCACTGTATGCAGGGCTGAATTTAGTGTTGTGGAAGTCCGCGGCAAAGACAAGAAGAGGAGGCCCTTTTAAATAAAAACAAAAAACAAATTTACATCACTATTAGAATAGAAAGAACTTAGAATTAATTAACAGTTAGAGAACCGTGTAAAGATTTTAATATAAATCTTGAATTCCATCACGGAATATAAATTTGTTGCATATAAAATGAAAAAAATCCCTCGGATACAAACTTAACTGCTCATCAATTTGTTAAAAAATTTATAGATTTAAAATTTTTCAATTCACGGTTTGTGGAGGCTCTAAACATGTGTGCTTCTGCCCCGGTTGCACCGCCGCCGCGTCGTCAATCTGGCCCGGATTGTATGTTTTTGCTATAGATGTAGGTATGTCCGGGGTATTTCTGATGTGATAAAAAAAACTTGCCCAACAAAATTTTACTACATATTACCTACATATTTGACAAGTAATAGATTTTCCATTCAGGAAAAATTTCCAGAGCCCTGACTAAACTTTGCAAAAATTTTCCATTTTTTTCACGTGAATTATAAAACCCAAAACGAAGAAATAATCAAATAATCACTGAAAGTGTCACCTATTGCAAAAACAAAAAAAAAATTGTAAAGGATTTTTCATTTCGCATCAGCAGCGTACTAGGTTTAAATTTAAAGAACCTGCTGGCACTATTTAATATATAACCGAAATTCAGACAACCTACATATAGCATGCCTAAGCAACAACCTGAACAAGGTAAAGAGACTAGCCTGAACAGGTATAACAGGGGCACTAAGTTCTACACCACATGCAGGACTGGAAAGAATTCTCAATCTTCCAGTCTTGGACGTGTACATAAGATGCACATCAGCCAAAAGTTCGTTTCGTCTTAAGGAAATGGACTTTTGGAAGCACAGCACCTTCGGTCATGGGTCTATCTTGCAAAGGTATACCGATCTTGATGTGAGGATGGGAATCCAACTCCCTAATTGGTGAACATCAGGGTATCCCATTCTTCACAGATGAGTCAAAAATGGAAGAAGGAACAGGAGCTCGGGTGTTCTGTGAAAGTCTTAATAAAAGAGAATCATATAAACTCCCAGATGAATGTAGTGTCTTTCAGGCTGAGATTTTCGCTATTGAAAAAGCAGCCGAAATGGTTCACAAGAAAAAAATGACCTCACCGGACATCACACTTTTCGTGGACAGTCAAGCTGCTATCAAAGCAATAGCCAGTGAGACAGTAAGATCGAAATCAGTTGCAAAATGCAACACCAACCAAGTCAAGCTCTGCTGGGTTCCTGGACATAGCAATGTAGAAGGGAATGATATAGCGGATGAACTGGCAAGGAAGGGGTCATTATCAAATATAGACAGTAGAAGCCAATCTGATACGGGACCAAGTGTCCCAATTGGTGTTATTAAAAGGAAGATGGACCTTATTGGCACAATGGCCAATAGATTGGACCTTATTGGCACAATGGCCAATAGATTGGGTGTATTCGCACCCGACTTCTGTAGGAGCTGTTAGGATGTCGAAGAAATAAAAACTATTAAACACATGCTCTGTGACTGTCCAAACCTCCAATCAAACCGCCTTCGCTATTTTGGAAATAGGTTTGTTGGAGAACTGGACGAGTCTCAATGGCAAACATGAAAAAATATATTGAAAGCATAGGCTGGTTTGCTAATGAACCAATCTACATATGTCAATAATTGTTAAGTTAGCATCTCTGTTTATGGGGATCACAATGGAACATTAGGCCCCCGTGTATGCAGCAGCCTTTGGGCTGGGCACGCCCCTCCTAACCTAACCTATGCCTAAGCAAATCCATTGAATGTTAATATAATACATAGGTATATGAACATGTATGTAAAATAATCAAATCATGAACACACCTTAAACAGTGACAGTTCGTACAAAAAGTATCGGTCTTTCCGAAAGGCGACGGAATGATATCGGAGCGTTCGCACACATGAAATTGTTGTTCCTGGATCGTGATTTGAAATTTGACATTAGTTAACGCAACCTTAATAAAATGTCAAAAAGATAGAACGATGTAAGATTCATTTAAAACTGGTAAAATCCTTTTGTTTTTAAGATACGAGAAGCGTTTGCGTGCTGTACAAAAGTGTTCACTCATAAGTTCAATTTAAATTTTCATTTCTCTTAAATGTTGCTTGAAATCAATTATACCTATTAGGTAGGTAAAAAAAAAACAGCACCATGATAGCCAACCACACCTTAACAGTATATAAAGTTTGAACCTTAGCATGTAAGATAGTTACTTTAAAAGAAAATAACAAAAGATACGCTTAATTCTCCATCAGCTATATCAATCCCAATCTAATTACTCAATTAAACGACTTACTAATCACGAACAGTGTTCACGCTTCTATCAAAAGTTCATTTGCCACATGTTCCAATGTGAAACACCAGTACACGCCAGTCTATTTAACAACACAACTTTGTGTGTGGTTTTAACTTCGTAGACTAATAAGATCGAAAGTTATTTCCGGCAAGCATGGCCAGGCCATGCCATATCGGCGGCACCTAGAGTATCGTCGGATAATCCCTAAACTCTCGAACGCATTTTGTGTTTATTTATTTTTTTTTTTTTCATTTTATTTTAAGGCAAACTTGCTGAACAAATAGAAAATAATAACGCCTTGCCTGCCGTAACGTAACTGACGAAATTCGAATACATATCTCAGCGAAAACCATGAGAATGGCACTTGAAAGCTTTCTACATATATATTTTTGTTCAATGGGTAAACATTTTTGGGGGAGGTGATGTGTTGCGGGTGGATGAGAATTTTGATGCCGATGCCATTCGGAGGCAAATGTCAGCATTGTTCAAGGGTTAACCCTATGTCAATGTCAGTATATTTATGTATTCACAACCCGTTGCTATTTTTTGTAGCTATATTATTGTGTGGCCTGATGTGCATTCAATTCGTTTAGCCTTGCTTATGTAAAGTCGGATATTTATGTCGATTGTATGTGAGAATGCATTCACAAAGTTGCATATCAAAACCCTAATCAGATGTTATTGATGTTTGTGGGCTACCTTTTGTTCTAACCGCAGACAAACTGACTTATGGAAATAAAGAGAAATCGCAATCAATCAGGACCGCAATTAGGGCGTTCTTCTAATCACACGCAAAGTCATTCAAATGAATATATAAATACACTTTTGTATGGTGCTAAGTTGTACCAGTTGTATTTTGAGGTACATTTATTGAACCAACGTGTCTGACCTAATTTGTGTAAAGATGCGTAAAGATATAAGTGCAATATATACCGATGGGGAATATCAATAGTTTTTTTTTTTTTTATAGAAGCATACCGTGGCATGATGGTTAGTGCGTGACTGTCATGCCGGAGGTCTAGTTTTGATTCCCAGCCTCGTCCACCTAATAATAATAAAAAAGGGCTACTGCCTCTTGCGAGAGGAACTGACAAAACCTCCAAGAGTATCTTCGGTCATAGAAAAGTGCCGCTCACATTAGCCGTTCGGATTCGGCAATAAAATGTAGGTCCCCTCTATTCCTGCAGACAGGCACGCAGGTATGGTTTAGAGTTGTAAGTCACTATAGGCCCTAGTTCTTCTTGAGCTGTTGTGCTTTCAAATTTATCTATTTATTTTTATAAAAAAATATATTTAATTCAATATAAAATGCACGATGAGATTGCATGGACTTTGCTCTTGCAGTTAAAATCTAGCTTTTGACATTAAAAATTGGAACCAACTGATTTACCCCAACATATAAAAAGCGATAAAATTTCTAAAAATCGCTCAGGCCAAAGCCTAAAGGAACTTGTGTTTGAAAATTTTTCCGTGTATATGTTTTTTGACACTTGCTACAGAGATTCGGACCCGAGGCAAGAAATGTTCAAAAATGCAAGCGGAATATTTTTTCCAATCCACTTTTCTTCTCCGACCGATAGAAATTGAAGTTAATAGATTAAAAAAAATAAATAAGCTTGAAATAATAGAGAAGTGCTGAAGGGTTCAAAAAAGTCCAGCCTATTATATTTACAACCGTTAAATGTTTAGTTTGACTGTACTAATCTTTTAGCTCTGTTCATTTACTGCATAAAACTGGCATTAACCAATTTTAGTACAATTTTATTTTTATATTCGAACTTTCAAAGATTTTTGGACTAAAATTATTAATTTTCAGAGTTGAGAAGTAATCGAACAGATATAATGTATAAGTTTTGTTTTTTTTACTTCCCTAAAACTATGAATTTCTAAAAATTTTAGTACAATTTTATTTTGAAACGAACGAACAGAGGTATTGGGCACGTTCAGAAGACATAGGTGACTAGGAAGCTAGCAAGTCAGCTGTCAAAAATATGCATTCCAATGTAGGCAATACTAATACTTTGAGTTTTGTATAAAAATAATTAAATATGTTTAATGTATGTAGTATTATTTACGAATTGCAAACTCGATCGAGACATTAGTAATTAATGAGACACACGGAAATAACTCATAAGGAAGGTAATTCTCTCAAAAAAAGTAAATTTTCTCAATGGGAAAATGTACTAATATGTCAATGTCAAAAGTGACAGCTATCACATTGTTGATACGGACGGGTGTAAATATATTAGGGGTATTCACGATCCGGTGCAACAAGTCTAGTAAAATAGCAAAATTTAATTTTTTTTTTAGTAGATCGTGAACGCACTTTGTCTATTCCGTTGTAACACTGCAGAAAATACACACACGAACAACAGCTGACAGCAAGAATGACATTTGGCTTGCTATCAAATACACGTTCGCAAATTTTACACCGTTGTATTTTTCTGTTGCAATAGGGTTGAGGTATAGTAAAAGTGCAAGAGTGTTGTAAGATTGTATTCAGTATATTTTGTTGTTGGAGTGTAAGAAAATGTTACACTTTTGCACTTTTAAAACGATACTAGACCAGTTGCACCGGATCGTGAATACCCCTATTAATAGTGAGTATACGTTCAGTGGACATAGAGGACTTGAAAGCATAGGCAAGTTTCTAGTTTCTGATTGGTCAGCTGTCAAAAATTTCAATCTAAGCAAATTTTATAAGAAAATTACTGGAAAGCTAGTCGAGAAATATCTCCCTACATTTCAAGTCAAGTGCCTTTCTGTCAGAATATCACCTGATTATATTTTGTCATTTAACAGTGAGGTGAACTTTATTCTTTCGCGACCTGTTTTGTTTTCACGTTTTGGGTAAAAGCGTTATTTATTTTAGATTATTTATTAGTTGTGAATAACTTATGAGTTCAACATTTTATATTTTTTCCGGTAATTATGCCGGATTTTTTTTTATATTTTATAATGTCGAGGAGTCTAAATAAATATTCGAGCGTCGTTGAACTCCGTGCACTTATTTTGCTCACAGATCCAGAGTTTGCAATACAATACATACATAGAGCGTCTCCTTTTTAGCGGCAAAACTGTTCTGGTAAGGTGTTGTGCAAACAGCAATGTGATAAATCTGCACAATCAATTTTGAAAATAAAGCTTTGAAGTAAAGTTTAAATTTTAATACTAATTACATGTCAAAAATTGACTTCTTTCCTCAGCTAAATTAGCGTTCAGTGAATGTAGTTGACTACACATGAAGCCCCCTATATGTCTCCTGAACGTGCTCAGTGTAAACGAGAGAGGGATATTTTGCTATTTGGTCTAATTATATATTTGGTTATTATTGGATTTGTAAGCATGAAGTTTAGTCAAAATTGTTAAGAGCTTTTTTCGAGAAAATTTTGTATGACAGCTACCCTTTTTATAGTAACCTATAGCCAGCTTAAAAATAAAAACGATTTTCTCCAGTCTTAATAAAATTTCTATTACTCTATTTTTTAAGTTAAACTAAATTGAACTTTCTCAATCGTTTCTGCTGGCAAAAAGACATTTCACTAACGTAGTAATAAAAAAAAAGATAAACGCATCAAGCCATTGCAATTGCATGCGAACTTTCTAAAACAATTATAGGCATTTTCCAAACCGCAAATCGGCAATCGAGAATTATTGCTTTGTATCTACTTCTTGTCGTTTTTTTTTTTTTGTAATTCCAAGAAGAACTCTTCTTCATTTCCGGTGCAATTGTTTGCTAGTTTCGTATGCAAATACAAACAATCTGTCTATCTTATCAAATGTATTAGATGGTCAACAAGCATGTAAAGTAGAATCAACTGTAAATAATTGTCAGTTTTTGTTGCCACTGTATTGATACTTTTGAATATATCAACAAAACTGCAATTGAAGCAATCAATGTCTGTGGTAAACAATCACCTTGAGGTGTAAATTCATTGTTGATTGACATTTGATTGCAAAACCACCCGAGGCTGTTATTCTAAGGAAATAACACACCCATTATGCACGAATGGTTGAATGCCAAGTCCAATGGAGATTTCGAAACATTGTATTCAATTCATGTTCAAGGAATATCCAGTCAGCTGGACCGAACGCGACGCGCGACAATAGACAACGCTACTGCCGTAAACAGAATCCATGATATGAAGCTCATATGGCTATTGTATACCTTCTCTTCAACAAGTGAAAGTGAAACTAATTGAATGGCCACCGCCGCCACCATCTTGATCATCGTCAACATGCAATGATGATGATGATGACGACAAGTGAACGAACTGCATTTGCTGTGGTTTCTCAGTTACAAACAACTTAACCTTTACCTTTCGCGTAACCGCCTTTAACAAGCATCATTCATTGGTTTTCGTTTTCCTGACGACCGGTTTTATTTATTTTGGTTCGTTGGGGTGACAGCGAAGTGGGACAGCGGGTAAGTCTTGCCCAGACACTGTCGAAACTATATAGCTCTCCACCAAAATTAATTTCCTTTTCATGCTGAACCTTCAGATGAACGCGTTTTTGACGCACAGTGGGCCAGAATACATTAGAAGTTGAAATAATTCTGAAAAAATACACAACAGCGAGAACTTTTTTTGGCGTTCCGCTTATTAAACTAAGCGCCACTCATTTTTAAAGTACACCCATTGTCATGAGAAATACCGTTCCACACTTTTAAACTCTGATAGGCTGATAATTTTTACCCAAAAAAAAATACAATGTACATCTTAAAAAAAAAGTTATCCTAGTATGCTCCACCATAGTTTGTTCCACTGTGCGACCGACGACGACGGAACGTGTAGATTGTTCTGTCACTTTTATTGGATAGTTGGGGTGCTGCTCTTGCCGCTGCGGCTGATCAGCAGCGTGTCTATAGAACTGCACACGCCTCTTATATGGTGCTTATGCTTGAGCTAAACGAAAGTAAAATTACTCTTATAAGCATATTCGCACGAGGATTGGAGAAAGTTCATGTCAGTTAACATAGTGCTGCTGCGACACACCTTGACAGTGGCCCTGATGGGAATATTAATGATGATGCTGATGTTGATAGCCCCCCCGTTGCACTGGTAGGTCAATAATATTTCATTTAATTGATGTTTTTCTTTGCAGTTTATTATTTTTTGCTTAAACGCACCTGATGAGCTGACGTTTCGGTGAATGTCAAACATTAAGGTTTCTATTATTTGAATGTAAAAAAAAGACTTAAGGGATAACTACATTCAACACTCTTTGCTAAAAATGAATAAATGAAAAATAAAAACAAACATCATACGCTAGAAATATGGTTGTGTACGAAAATGGTGTTTGATTTGTCATTTCATTGATTGATTTGACAGATCAAACACAATTTGTTTTACGCCTGCATCTTTATAGCATGTCTTTCGAGTTTCATTTGTTCCCGCTTTTTTTCAAATAGTCTTGAATATAGTTAAGCCTTAAGGTTTTTTTTTTTTGCGATTCAAATAACTTAAAGGTATCAGTAATATTAAACCTGCATTCTAATTTAAAACTGTATGGATATCTAAAAGTTCCTTTTTCTACCCTTTTTTTTCCAATCCTGTTCACGTATGGACGTTCTATGTAGTTTTGGGTAGAAGAGATCTCTCGCGAGAGACTAAATATATTCCCCTTCTTGGCAATTTTTACCCGAGAAATTTCTTCCAGCAGAAAATTGTAAGGTATCTACCTATACAAAGTAAGGTATACAAAGGTATAGGTTGACAGAACTTTAGACTAATAAAGTCAGCTTTTGATAGTAAACGAAAAGTAGTGCTGTCGTTTTCCAAATTTCGAGGGTACCTAGCACTTGTCAGAAAATTTGGAAAGATTTTTTTGAAGAAATTCCAAATATTTCAAAAAATATGATTTTAAATAAAAAGAAACAATTTATATTTTTTTTCTATTGGAACATAACATTTTTTGTATTCACTGTTAACAAAAAAAAAAAGAAAAGAAAAACGAATGGGGCTATCCAATGGTAAAAAAAAATCATTTTTTTTTTATCCAATAAATCAATTTGGCACATCTGGATTTTTCGGAAATCTACCCCACTTTTTACTAACAACACTATACACAAATGACAGCTATCAGTTTAGGGGGGTTCACATTCAACGACATGTCGACCGACCCGAGTCGTTTTGCTAGCGTTCACATTCTACGACCGTTTCGCCGACTTCATTTGAAAACAAAATTTCAATGAGCAAACATTACGCGTATTTAATTTTTTACACCAATATTACCGCACTATTTTTGATTTTTTGCGTTTCTATTTGTTGTTATACTTCGAATTCAACGTGTGCTATTTAATTCTTACATAAAAACTAGAAAAAAAACTGAAAAATTAAAATCATCGGTCTGTCGACTAGTGTTCACATTCACTAACCCGGTCGACCGACGGAGCAAAATATTAAAAAATTTGAACTACACAACAAGTCGATCGACGGTCGTTCGACTGCTGTTCACATTACAAAATACTGCCGACTAGATACATGTTGATCAACTTGTCGTTGAATGTGAACCCCCCTTTTGACGAAACTAGGTTCACAGACACGAATATACATTTGGTCAGTTTATATTTCAGAGATCTCAGAGGAATCCGTATTCTCAGAAATATAGACACAATTCCTCATAAAAATGTTTTTGAGGAATCTTGTTTATATTTATTGCTCCTGCTCTTTCAAAGTGGCGGAGGAAAATTACTGAGTGCTCTGGAATATAAACTGACCAATTAATACCATGACAAAAAATCAATCCGAAATCGTAATTCATCTGTCACAAATAAAAATCAAATTTTAGGCAAAAAAAAAAAAAAAAAAAACAAAAACAAAAACCCCATAAATGCAACCTGAAAAACTTCATAACTATATAAACTATAACGCCTTATAGGCGTTTTTCTTTTTCAGTTCAGAGCAGAGCCGAACTGTCAAACAAAAATGTTGTGTTTCTTTTTTAATTTCAGAGCACTCTGAGCTTGGAATTTGTGTTTCTTTTTTTTGAAGTGCATACCTATTTAATTTTTAGGGGATGGATTATGAATTTAAATTCGTACTTTTGGTGTAAAATTTGAAATCAAAACGCACCGTTCTGCGCAGAAAATCCATTATACAATTATAATATACAAGATATAATATATTTTTCGTATTTGGAATATTTTATGAGATAAGCCTAACTTAAAGATCTAAGCGAAGTGAAATTTTCATACAAATAAAAAAATTGCCTTTTCCAGGCGTGAAAAATGTAATAAAATTAAGTGAAATTTTTTAAGCGACAAGGAGGAATAAATTTGTTTCGAAGTTCATAAAATCAACGGGCTTATTTAAACCAACATGAATCATAAACGAACATGAATCAAGATCTGTAACATCTGAAACATTTTTGAGAGAATCTGCAAAAAGTACAAAAGTGAAAAACTAAAACATTCGCACACAAGCATTTCTAGCGCAGTTTTAGTTTCTCACTTTTGTAATTTTTACAAAGAGTCTTGAATGTATTTAAGCCTTTAAACGTCAAGTTAAAAAAGTTATTTCTTTCTTTGATATAACGGTTTTGGAATAACCCCAAAATAAGTAAATTTTCTCAAAAACCTTCTTACCTCTGTTTAGGTCATGTGCATTTTTGGAAAGATTATGGTATGGAAGTTAAATTTTTCCTTGGGAATCACATAGTATTTTAAAGCGAATTCGTTATTCTTATAAAAACCACGAGTTCAAACGAAACTCAACACTTTCTTGAGTGATAACCTTATTTCAAGCGATTGAGGGTCTTTTAGGAATGCTTGCGTGTAAATTTTTTTTAATGAAGGGTAAATTGAATAAAGAAATAAGTTTGAAATCAACTCTAAAACAAAATTTTAAATAGTACTGAAAGTTGAAAAGTGGTACTTCCGTACTGGGGAAAATAAATAGTACAAAATTCAGTACAATAGTAAGCCATTTTCCAACCGTGGAGTAGACAATTGAGCGCGGCCAACTTCATACAGTTTCCATATAATTTGACAGACATGAGATGACAATTCAGTGCTTAGGCCAGATATGTTTCATAATTAAATTCGAGTGCTCTGAGAACACTCTGCTCAGAGCCTACTCCGTTCGCTCAGGCTCTGCTCTGAGCTAAAAAAAAAATGCCTACAGTAAAGAAACTAATACATAATACAAAATAAAAGACTTTTTTGAATACTTTCAGTTGAGAGTTTGACATTTCGAGTGGTTCTTCATCAATATTCTTGGTAACGTAAAATTTTCACCAAGTTTCCCACACTTTGTATTTTTTTTCCAGCAAAATGTGAAACAAGAAATTTCATGTTACCAAACAGACCAATTACATCGTTATCCCCGTCTGAAACTTAACAGAGATGTGCAATTTTTTGTTGAAACAGGGCTATAAAAAATCAAAATTTGTAATTTTTTAATGTGGTGACTTGGGAAGCCATTTTTTAGGTATGGGCAGCACAGTATCCATTTCCGCAAAAAATTAGCCAAATGCTACTATAGTAGCCATTATGACAGCAGTGGTTAAAAGTCAAAGAACAACAATAAAAATACAAAATGGCTGCTACTTATTTTTTTTTTTTAATTTTAGTTGTTATTAGAAGTGATTTTTCATTCTTTATTTTCATCTTTTATTTTGCGATGAACCCACTCATCCCCACTCCTCAAAATTTGACACAGTGCAATTCTTAGTCCAGAAAGTACTCGAACGAACCTAATGCCTATTTGAGCAAAACGGCTCGTCGAATCAAAATGCATCGTGGGATTGGGCTCGACCGAACCATTTGGATAATCCGAAAGACTAAAATCTACTAGGCAAATCGGATAGGAGGCAAATGTTACACTTGTGTATGGACAGCTTAAGTAGTATCTTTTTAGGTAGGTATAGTTTTACCTCTCCTCCTTTAGTATATTATTTTTAAGGAAAAACGTCGCCCGAGTGATCAATTTCAGATTTCCAAGCCATATGAAATTGGTAACGAAAAAAAAAAAAAAATTGAAAAAATACTTTCCGAAGTTATATAATAGCCTGCACGCAGGGCCCTTTAAACACTCCAACAAATGTTGTAATGCAACTCTCTGTGGCATATACAAAGAACTCTGGTCATTGGCATTGAATGGTAGTGCATATTTTAAACATTAAAGTTATGACTTGAAACATAATCTAGCTTTCACACTTTCCTTTAAATGGTCTTGCCCGCTTCATCTACTTCTATACACAAAAACAGAAACATCTTTTCTTCTCAGCCAGCTTGTGTAATTGTATGCCCAAGGGTATCGTTCTTAAAGAAAAATACCGAACCGAGAAAAAAAAAAAAAACACCAAAGTGTGAAGAAAAGTGAAACTATATGTGCACTTGATCTCGCAGTTGAGTCATAAACATTATATATTTCCATCATTGCTTTTCATGAGAGCCTTCATATTAAAAAAAAAATTAAAAAAATTGATGTGTCTGGGAATCTATTTTTAGACAGCCGAAGTTTTGAAATCTTAAAATTAGTGAATGACGGGTGTTTGAATTTCGGATCATAGAATATTATTATTTCATGCCACATGCAACAGAGGCAATTTTTTTTTTTTGGAAGCGTTGAACACATTACGCAACCGTATTGAATTAGGAGGACTGCTTAGCTTTCTCGTGGCATACCGCAAATTGTTTTTGTACTCTAGCGAATTTCACTCAAAACACAGCAGCCGTTTTTATATGTATATAACTATGTACCTACTTATGCTAACATGTGTGCGCATTGCGCACCTCATATTGTTTCCCATAAGGCATGTCGGTATTTTTCACCTCGAGCAAGCATCAGATTATTATTTTTCCCGCGAATATGATATAACAGGGGCAGAGTGGCTTTTAATGCTGCTTGCAACTAGCTGCAAGGCAAGGCAACTCTCTCAAGGAAGAAGCATCTCATCTGGTATGTGAGCTGATCTTGTTTGCGGATGACACTATGTGGTCTTAGTTTGTTTACTGCAGTAGCAGCAGCAACGGCATGTATTAGCGGCAGCAGAAGTATCAGTGGCAGTAGAGTATTATTAAGTTTCTCATGATCTTCGGTGAGAAATGAGTGCCACATAACTTCATAACGGGGGAGTTAAAACTCACATCCAGCAACAATAAAAATTTATGTTGCATCACATTCGTTGTTGCAGTGCAGAGTGTGATCTCTATGATTTTGTGATCATTTTCGGCGAAAAATTGGTTTCTTCACTTTTTTTTTATTTTGTTTTGGTCGATAATTGAGGTTGAGCTTTAAGGAAGTCTTTTGAGGTTATGAAATAAATCATGAACGACGATGGTAAGATGGATAACAAAATTAATAAAAAAATTCCTAAGGTTTCATAGATGACAAACTTGGAAAAATTATTTGTATGTGGTGTATAAGGCCACACATTTTACAGTATTTTTTTTCAATTTCTTCCATACAAAATTGATAACTTTAGCTTAACTATAACTATAACTTGAACCAAAAATTAATTTTAGATACCTACATAAAATGGACAATTTTTCAGAAGATATGATAAGAAAACATAGAAAAAGTTATTCCTTCTTAAATAAATCATGAAAAGGTTTCAGCAATAAAAATAAATGCTTCAGTAAAAGGGTTTGTTCGTAGATTATGGTAAGTCCCCTTTCAGATTGCTGAAGATTTTTTTGACATTTTCTTTTAATTTCCTTAAGATGCAAATACCTTCAGATACAGATTGTCTTTATTTTCATTTAAATGTACCTTGGCTGAACACAAACGTAGTGTGCAGAAGAATGTCAAAAAAAATCTCCTGAAATCGTTGACAGAGGAAACTTTGTTTACCCCTCACTTTCAGCCTTTCTCACCCAGTAACCGAAAGTTTTTAGAAACTCAGTTTCCTCGTGTAGTAGATGACATCCTTTGCGATAATTTTTGTTGGATCAAAACAAAACATGATTTGTCAACTGTATGTGGTTTTCCATTGTGATATAAAAATCGATCGAAATCTAGATTTCATCTAAATCAACAAGATTTCCAATAAATTTTCAGATTTTCAAATTTAGAAGAAACAAACACACTATTACTCATTTTTCTCTTCAGAATAACAGTTCAGCAACAAAAACGTCGTTTGAAATGTCAAACAAAATTTAGTTTATGTGTGGTGTGAACGATTCAATAAAATTTGGTAATTTTCTTGCCGAAATCCAAGATTTTGGTTCCGTTTGAAAACTGTACCTACTATTTTCAGCTAAAAATTATGGCATTGATTATTTCTCTGTAAAATGAAAAATAAAATTATGTCGAACAGAATCGATTTTTTTTTCTTTCAATACTAGGAATTTGTCCAGAAAAATTGATTTTTTTCTTCTAAACAAATCAAATTTTTTGTTAAAAGGAATTCGACATAAGATAATGTTTTCTGCCACCGAACAGAAAACGAAAAATGCTCCTGTTCTAAGAATAACATAAAAAGAGTGATTTTTTTTCCCAATGGAAAAACACACTATGAAAAACGCACAACTACCTACTCTATTAACATACCCATAGCGGTCCAAATGAAATGTATATTATCTCTATTATATTTTTAAAAACATATTTCAAAGTATGTCCTGCTTATTTATAATCCGTTGCCTAACTTAGACACTGCAATTTGCTGTCCAAAGCTATTGTAGTGGGTACGTTCAATGAACAATGTTATAGAAAAAAAACTTAAAAACAACTATGTACATATTTTATCCGCACGATCTACTCCAAAGTAATAAATAAGTCTGTAACTTGGCAGCACTTTATTTTTTACCTTTATCAGGAAGTTATTTGTCACGAAACATTAACGTGCCTTTTTTGTCAAATTTTGAAATCAAAAAATGTTGATGAATATAAAGGTTTTCATATACCAAAAATAAATCACAAGCAGAAGCTTGCTCCAAACGTCATTTATGTTTATCTATCAGATTTTTATAAATAATAATAATAATAAAAAGGCTCCCTTTATGACGGTGAGGCACACCCAAGGCTCAACCCTTGATGGACCTTTTTACCTATCTCTTCTTTGTTGTAATTTTGTTTACGCTTGAAGATTTATAGTACCTTCTATCAATCCAATAGATAACCCCCCAAAATAGAATATTTTGTCATTGCGTTATAGAGAAGCGTGTTCCTTGTTTTTTTATTTTTTATTTTTTTTCTTACATACAAGCTAATGCTGATAGGATCGTCGCATAGACGTGTACTCACGAAATAATTTACCATTTAAGGCACGTAAACGCTAATAGTAGTTATGAGTTTGCTTCTTATCCACCTCCGTTCCAATGGAATTTTCTCTGGGTAATTCGTACACACCAAGGAAATTAATAATCCAAAGCGACAGTATTCAAATAGGCTCATACAATTTACACTCACGATTTCTCACAGTCATGTGCAGCATAGATACAAGCTTTGAAACTGCCATGCGTTACGCCTGCGCGCTTCAATGTCGAGCTGAGCATCCAGAAGCAACAATGTTTAGAGTAATTTGTAAATCAATCACGTAAATCGGATATTTTTTCGATAGATTATAGAGGGAGAGAGATTCTCGACAATAGTTTAGGTGCGGTTCGAGGTGGTTTGTGGCAATCATAGGAATGGCAGTAGAATGACACTTCACAAAAAGGACCGGGAGCATTAGTAGCTATGCGTATGTGTATATAATTCTGTATATGCATAGCCAAGCCTAGGACAGAAGCATATTCCCTGCAACTGCAACTGCAGCAACAATAATAATTGTGGATCTAATAATAATTGCTGTGGCGAGAACACCCTCTGGCATGACATGGCATAGCGTATTGCGTGTATATGATTCCAAGAATTTCCTACTGCAATCGATAGGCTCAAAGATCTTTTGGAAAACGTGAGCGGCAATTGTGTATTTTCAATTTGCTATGATTTATCAGACTTCAAACTCTTGAATTATTCAGATTTGATTTCTTTTTTATTTTTTTTTTTTTTTAAATTAGCATTTGCTATGTCAAGTGAAGTGGCATAGCATAAAAGTCTGTATAGTCGGTTTCTTGCACTCGATTTGTTCGAGAGGTATATAATGGTATATCTCAAAAGGGTGGAAAATGCGTGCATGACTGCACATTTGCAATTGAAATGCAGGAGGAGATTCTCAATATAGGAACAATATTTTTAATTTATTCATTATTTTTTCTCAATCAGATATAAACAATTGTATTTTATTTTAGTTTTAAATTCTAAGCCAACTGCTATTCTTATAGTTTTGTAATAAATTTAAAAAACCATTAACGTTCTAAAAATAAAAAAAAACTGCATTTAATTGAATTTGTGAACAACAACAACTTAAATGCGCTACCACCAATTGTTTACGAATTAATTTTTTTAGGTATCTTTTATTCGTTTTATTTTTGTTTGACTGCGGTCATCGGCCTCCTTTTTAGTGGTACTGAGCTTTAATCCAATTTTATTATGAAAAACTTTCTACATCATGCGAGCTTTGAACCCACGCATCAAATTTGCTCAGTCTTCAAAGCCGTATGCACTACGCATTCCGCTAATTATTTAAAATTATAATGTAAAAAAGACAGCAGATTTGGCAGCTCTTTTTTCACGAAAAGGGTACATTTTAAGACGGATCCACAAATGTCTCGTGTGGTTTGTTGTGGCGTGTTATGGATTGAGTACATTAATCAAGCGTGCTGTCTTACAAACTGACATTTTTTATTTTTTATTATTCTGTTTTCAAGAGCATTGTTTTCTCTATAAAAAAAAATAAATTTGATGGCACAACAGCTCATGAAGAACTAGGGCCTAGTGACTTACAACTCTCAACCATTCCTGTGTGCGTGTCTGCAGGAATGGAGGGGACCAACAGTTTATTGCCGAATCCGAACGGCTAACGAGCGGCACTTTTCTTTGACAGGAGATACTCTTGGAGGATTTGTCAATTCCTCGCAAGAGGCAGTAGCCGTTTTTTCTTTTAAATAAATAGGTGGCGAGGCTGGGGGTCGAACCTTAGACCTCCGGCATGATAGTCCAACGCACTAACGATCACGCCACGGCTACTACGTTTTCTCTATCCGCACACTAAAAAAAAATGCACCACAGTGAGGTATGGCGCAATCGTAACAAAATAGATTTTGACACAACAAACAACTCCACAACACCTCACGCGAGACAAATATGGCTCTACGCATATGAAATACATTGGAGCGATAGATACACACGACTCCGCAACACATAACTGGCTGAACAGAATGATGACGGAGACGGAACTGGAGCCGGAGCTGGAGCTGGAATAGCTGTCAAAATATTGAATACACGCAAATTCAATGTTGCGAACACAACGGAACGTAGCCGCATACGGAGCTGCAGACGCAGACGAAAGAGTTCACCAACTTTTACCTTTTCACGTACGACACTTTTGACATTTCAATTTGTATGAAGAAAAAAAAAAAAAAAAAACAACTTTTTGGGTCGGAAAAAATATTGTGGTTATTTGTATCGCGAAAAAAATTATTTATTAAAAAGAAAATTATTGGCAACAAAAACTGTAAATTCTTTTGTTTTTCTTCAAAATACTTTCAAAGCTGTATAGCTGCATTGTGGGCACGTAAAAAAAAAAAACGTACGACACTTTTTGACAACTCTTCCAGTTCCGTCTGCGGCTCCAGTTCCAGCATTCTATTCTGTTCAGGCAGTAACACGCGATAGTTGTGGTTGTTGTTCCGGCTTTATATTGTGTAGAGGTAGTCTGAAATCTACTTTAAAATGAAACTACTGATTATTGCTAAGAACGTTACCCGTACTAATTTTTGGGTAGCAACGGGGAAAAATGCTCAAATCTAACCGAATTAAAATCATAAAAAAGTACTTTCAAGAGAAATAAAGAACAAATACAAACTTCGAAGAAAGTGAAGAACATGTCACGACTTTTTATTTCCTTTCTGTCAATATATTGAAAACTTTATAATGGCCATCATCATCAACTTCTAAATAGGTAGGCACAACTTAATCTTATTGAATCAGTATTTGTGTTTCATACAACAAATGAACTTAACCCAATAATAAATATAAATATCAAATACTTATAGATAGGTAAATAAAAAAACCTTTGGCGCCATGTGTCTGAACTGAAGTACCTGACCATCCCATGCCAAGTACTTACACTGATATGCCTTAACTGACTCTTGGAAAACGATTGATAAATATTATTGTCATTCAGATTGATTTTGTATGTTAACAACAACTTATTTGATATGCATAACCACACTCGAACGCAATAACTAAATTGAGACACAGCTAAACATAAAACAACACAATATACAGCAAACTCTCAAGAATATCCATACTTTTTTCATGTAAATATAGTTTGGTTGGTAAGTTGTTAGTTATTCGCATGTAAATTAAAAATACTCATTGGCAACGCTTGTCATGTTCGGTGACAGAAATTGAGAATTCCAAATCTTTCCGGGTTAAGTGTTAATATTTGCCACAAGCTTTTTTTATTATCCGTGAAAATATTTAGCTTTTCTAGAGTTCAATATAAGCACAAAAGACACATCACAACATCAACTTCGGGCCTGTATAGTGTATAGTTAGATATTTTTGTTTTATGCAGACGATTTCACGTCATTGCTCATTCCAATTTGAATATTTGTTGCGGGCGATTCGCGACGTCATATTTATGTTTTTATTTAAAAATATGATTCTCTGCCTAACAGGGTTCGGAATAAAATTTAAGAATGAAAAAAAGTGATTTTAGGTAAATTTAAAATAAAATACAAAAATGCAAACAAAACAATTACCTAAAAGTGAAGCAAAATACTCTGTTATTTCATTAAAAAATAAGAAATATATACGACATAATGTATATCAAGAGTTGGCCTTTCGACGAGAATAAACCACAATACTTTAAATAGGGTTCAGCTCGTTTTCGTTGAAATTTTAAAATTTTATTATCGGCCTCGGTCTCTTATTACTATTAGGCTCAAACCACACCTTTTCGGTTCCATTCGATTAAGCCTGTATTCGGTTAGTATTTGGTGGCGTTTAGCTGGAATAAAAAACTGGGCGCCGCCGCTCGATCCTTCGTCACAAATCAGCTTTTTTTTTATTTTTTTTTTTTTATAATTAAAAATGATTTCATTTTAAGGCTCTCCCGAACCAACGCGATTAATCGCCGCGACAAAAGAAAACAACAATAACAAAACGTGGTTGTCAAACAAAACAACACGTTGTTGTTATTGTTTTCTATTGTCGCGGCGATTAATCGCGTTGGTTTAGGAGAGCCTTTAGGCGACTGGTTTCAAGTCTCTGAGTATAAACTGACAAGCACGACATGAATTTGATTATATGAACGCACCATCCAGCGGATTGTCAAGCATGTCAAGATTTTATGAAATTGATATTGATATTGATTGAAAGCTGCTACAAAGTGAGTGAATTTCTGCACCCTGTAAAATTTAATTGATATTCTGGGTTGGCTGCTATTAAAAAAAAAAATCTAATGAGAAGGAATGTTTGCGACGAATGTTATCTATAAAAATAAAATAAATTTGATGGCACAAATAACTCATGAAGAACTAGGGCCTAGTGACTTACAACCCTCAACCATTTCTGTGTGCGTGTCTGCAGGAATGGAGGGGACCTACAGTTTATTGCCGAATCCGAACGGCTAATGTGAGCGGCACTTTTCTAAAGCAAGAGATATACTCTTGTAGGTTTTTTCAATTCCTCGCAAGAGGTAGTAGCCGTTTTATTTTAAAAAAATATTACGTACCACGGCTGGGGATCGAACCTAGACCTCCCAATGTAATCGCCAATATTAAAAATTTGATAGCCACTAAATACACAAACATAAACTGGTTTCATTCGATTTCAAAATAGGTATACGTATTCGGGTTTAGGTAGGGCCAAATAGATCTTAAGGTCGCAGTGCAATGCAGCGTTCACACACTCGTCTACAGCCTAAACTTACGGACCGATTTTAATTAAACTTGGTATAAAGTGTTTTTGGGACATTCCTCCGACACTTTTTTTAATTTTCTTTTTAGGACCAAAAATAACGGTACCTGCCATATAATTATTTTTAGCATTTTTGGAAAATCTTATTTTTCTCAAAAATGGATCGAAAGATTTTTCTAAAAAAAAATCAATAAATTTTATTAGGGATATGCTACCTTTTTGTGAAAATGAAATTTCCAAAAAATGGTTTTAAATGGTACCTCCCACCAATGAAACCATTTTTTTTTTACTTTCGTTTTTCTCGAAAAGGAATAGGCTGATTTTGATATTTTTTTTTGTGGAGAATCTTCGGAAAAATTAAAATAGTATTGTATACCAAAATTTTCAAAAAACTTTTTTTTGGATTTTTAAAAAAAAGTTATTTTTTTTTTGAAAACAGAATATTTCGAAAACGACGAATTTTTCTTATAGTCAAAACTAACGGCACCTTTCATATAAATGTTAAAAATTCGTTACAGAAAATATATATTTTCTCGAAAACGATTCCTACGATTTTGATTAAAATTGTTCTAAATACTAATATTAGTATGGTCTATGATCTGCCAAAAACAAAATTTACAGTTATCCATTATTAACAGTACCTCTCATAGAACCATTTTCTTTATTTTGGACTTCCCATGTGTGTAACCGATTTTAATTAAATTTTTTATACAAAGGCTTCTGAAAATTTTTTCGATTTTCAAAAAATCAAATTTTGGATTAAAAAAAAAAATTCAATTCTTTTTTTTTGAAAGTTCGATATTTCAACAACGGGTAGATAATTTTTTTCGAAATTCAATTTTTAATTCAACATGAATAAATACTAAAAAATTGTGTACCAATTTATTTTCTTAAAATATTTTACAAAATTTTATATATAAAAAACTAATTTAAAAAAAACCGCTCCTACGATTTAAAAATTTTTTTTTTCCAAAACTAAGATTTGTTAAAGAAATCAGATGGTTTAGTTTTTTTTAGGTCTCAATAATAAATTAAACCCTAGTATGCTGCTGATGCGAAACGAAAAATCCCATACAAAAATGGCACAACGAAATCATAAACGAAAAATTTCGTTCTGCTTTTCGTTGTGCGGTACGCTGTTCGATGAACGAAAACGATAATTGTAGCAGATTATTTGGAGAGATCTCCCCTCTATTTTCGCACATAATTAATTGCCTGTACCATTAATTGTGTGCTGAAAAGTGACATTTGGTCTCTATTCTCGTTTGTATTTGTTGTTTCTTTCATCACGACATTGCTTTCTGTGATTTTTAAGCTTTTGTGTTTGTTTTATGTGTTTGAAAAGGTGACGCTTTTAAGGGTAATTTTCCGTTATGGTTTTCGTAAGCATTTCGTTGTCTTAATCTCGAATTATGCTTATTTTTAACAATTTTTGAATTTAAGCTCTTAAGCTTAAGTCCCATGTTTGTACCTACATTATGTATATGTGCAGTGTGCTTTAGTGTTCATTTTTGTTTATTATCAAAATACTATCTTTAACTAAAGGCTTATAATACACTCAATCTTTGAAATTCGAAGAAACTTTTACCACAAGAGCAAGTTCGTGCGATCCAGTCGTGCATTTTATTTTGACTTGTGATGAACTGCAGTTTTTTTTAATTTAAAATTAATTGTTTGTAGGTGACTGGTTTCGAATTCCTGAAAACAACCCTAATATGAATCGTGTATGTGTGAATATGTCGCAGAGGGGTCCCGCAGTAGATTTAAAATATTTATCTACAAACAAACCTAAATTCACTCCGATTGTAGTATGAGCCGAACCCTACTCATAACTCAGATTTATTTGTTGAATGGGTTTATGAGTTAAATTGGTTTGACTAACGCCTCCTTCTTCATTTTCTGTCGAAAAGCCAACGACGAATCTCTAATAAATTGACTGCAGGTGTGGCACTCGTTGTTTTTGTTGACGCTAATATACAATGTAGGCTTTTGATAAGGTTTGTTTATTTTTAATAAATTGTGGGGCGTTTATTTCGCTCGATCTTGAAATGGAAAGTGGGTCAATTGACGCGTGCATTCGTGTGTGATTGACTTGCGTTTTTTTGCTTGCTTCTTGCATCAATTGTGTACCTTACCTTTTAATGGGAGAAGGTGTGTGCCTCGTTTTAATCGTCTTTTTTGCTGTCGTGAAACTATGTACAGTAAAATAATTGATCAAAAATTGTTGTTTTCACTTACTTGTAGTTACAAGGCGTTAGCATAAAACAATAAAGAGCCGGGTGCGTCTTACAACAACCTACACTTTGGTATTTAATTTTTCTTTGACATATTTCAATCGTTTTTTATGATTACTGAAAAATATATGTATATACAAAGAAATATGTATGTTATAGCTGGAAGTTTCAGAAGGATAGAAAAAGAAAACTGTGTCCTTTAAGTGTAGACTCCGAACTTCTAACTTCGCACTTCACATTCCGCACTCGTCAACACTTATGGGGTTTCCCAATGGTAAAAAAAATCAATTTTTTTTAGCCAGATCAGTCGAAAAACCGATTTCGACAATTTTCGCCTTCCAATGGGCAAACAAAACTAATGTTTCTCGAAAAAAAGTCAATTTTTCAGATCTAGATTTTGCGGCAGATCTACCCCTTTTTTTACACCAGTACAATTGACAGCTACCAGTTTTATAACATAAGGTCCACAGACACGAATATAAACTTATATCATGACAAAACAAATTAAATTTTAAATCGTACTCCATTCGCCACGAAAAAAATCGAATTTTAGGCAGAAATCTGAATTTACCAAAGGAAAACCCCATTAGTAAACCAACAGCAATCATCCAACAATTTTCACTCAATTTTCTAATCAATTTCCTTGTTAAACTTTCTCAGGAACAAGTCAAATTATATTTGCAACCTCAAAGTGGTTTCACTTATATTTTTCCCAGCTGCTAGGTATAACTGTACCTGTTATATTTTGAAGCTAAACTAAATAAAGTTAAACATCTCTTTCCGCTCAATTCCACAGCGTCAGTTAAAAGTTTTTCAAATTGAATTTGATGGCAGTGTGCATGAAATCTGGCTGGCTTCATGAATATACCTTTAGCTCATGGAAGATCTATTTGTATGTGTTTGTAGTCATTTGCTCTACAAATACAAGTAATCGTGGTTTAAAAAAAAATAAACATCCATTGCACCTGAGAAGAACTCCAACGGCAACGAATCGAAATGTCTGTGCAATGAAGGAGTGTTTCCATTTCTTATGGATATTAAGTGAATCTTGAACTTGAAATTTTTCATATTTCCAGTCTACTAAGCATCAAGGTGGTTTATTTGGACCCGGTTCATTAATCTAGCCCATTCGCTTTGACTAATGACGTTTGAAGAGAAGCGAACAGAAATACATTTTTTGAATTTTGCTATGAAATATGTACAGTACATAGGTATAACCTTTTTCTTTGACCAATGATGATGCATTCTTGCACGAATGAAAAATATTTTATGGAATGTCACAGACAACAAACGCCGCCACCACAAACGTGGGAAGTTTCATGACAACAAGTGTTAACAAAGTTGCAGTGTTTAATGATTAATGGTCACTTGATAAAATGACAAAGAAACCAAGTGCTGATTTATTTTTAAGGCATTATTGTTTAAGTCCAAATGATTGGCGATATTTGTAGATATTTTTCAAATGATAATGTTTCTTATCTGTGTTGTATAATTTAACAAGCAAAAGATACACAAAAATCTAAGGCGTGTTTTATCGTCAGGTGTTAGTAAATTGTTTGTTCCGCATTTGTGTTGGGTTACAAAATTTAATGGTAGACAATTCCAAAGCTTTGACATGGAAAATGAAAATGAGTATGATTATAGGAAAAGTGTTATTTTCTATTAAAAATGTATTTAGAAAAATACAATAAAAAATAACTTCTTCAACCGCACCGCGATATTTTTTTTTTATAAAAAATGACAAATGTGTCGAAAATGGTGTAGTCTTGGTCGATTCTCTGGCTTCGATGCCAAAATATTATCAAGAAGTATTTTCTTTCATTTTTAGAACAAAAACTGTCATTCCATGAACAATAGAAAAGGAAATAAATCCCTGTCAGTTTACTTCCCAAAACTGACAATTTTAGTCCAAAGTTCTGATTAAAAAATCGCGATCGCAACAATTTTTCGCTTTACACGCACTTGCGATTTGTAGTCGGGCGATTTTTAATTGCTGTAGAATGTAACATACATCTTTTAATGGCTGTGCACGCACTTGCGATTTAAAGTCGTTGCGATTGAAAAGTCGCTTTAAAAATGGAACCAGTTTCATTTTTTTAAGAGCCACGGTTTTTCAGTCGCACGCACATGCACTCATATTTAAAACCATGTATTTCTTTCATGCTACTGAAAAATCGCGCCACTCTGTCAATCGCAAGTGCGTGCATGTTTATTTCTATCCGTCACAAACATGTTATGTTTGTTTCATTCTATTTTGCGACAATCGCGTCGCTCGAAAAATGGAAGAAATTTCAGTCGCGATTTCTCGGTCGCAAGTGTGGTCACTCACATAGAAACTCATTTGTTTTATTTCTTGCGACTAAATAGTCGCGCGATCGAAATCGCAAGTGTGTGCTTAGCCTTAGACAGAAATCTGAATTTACCAAGTCCCCTTTCACACGAAGATACTAGTTGCTGGAGATTTTGTTGACGTTTTCTTTAAATCTCCTTAACAATCTCTTGTACCTTTCACACGCAAGCAACAAAAACCCGGAGATTTTTTTTATTTTCCTTTTAAACTACCTTGGTTTAACGCACACAAACGTAGTGTGAAGTGAAACGTCAAAAAAATCTCCTGAATTTGTTGACCGGGGAGATTTCGTTTCCCCCTCTTTCTTCCTGCCCTTTTCACCAATGAACTAATTGTTCCCGGCAACTCAATTGGTTGCCTTATGTGAAAGGGGACCAAGGGAAAACCCCATAAGACGGTGTTCATATGGACTCACTTTACTCGACTCATTTTGACGTCTCTTTATTTGTTCTCACTCCTATTTCTTGGTGAGAAAGAGATAGTCAAGTAAGGTAGGATTTTTCAAAACAAATTACAAAATTCCAAAATTCTGCCTCACTTTATATCTTTTTTTACCCTGAGCTGGGAGTGAGATAAAACAAAGAGACGTCAAAATAAGTCGCGCAAAGCGTGTCCATTATAAACACCGTCAAATTTTGACATATACATATATCACTAACAAAATAAATATTTGATTTACTCTTAATATTCAGCGAACACTTTGTTTTAAAAGTTTTTTTTCGGTAATATTTCATAAAAAATTCTGGAGATTCATTGCTCATAAGCATGACCAGTTGAGATAATGAGATCTCAGAAATATCAGCTAAATTTACTTGTAAAATTTCATTTCATTTTTATCTGACAATATTAGTAGAATACTGAGGAAAAAAATGAATTGGATTCGCAATGAGCAATTTTTGAAAGATCAAATTTTGTAAGATCCCCTTTTTCTGAACAGGCCAATTTCATAGACGAGTATCGGTTCATATAACCTCTGTTCCTAAATTTCTAAACCCTTTAGATTCTGTCAATTTTACCTAGTTAAAATTTTTATTAAAGTTCATATAAAAAAAATTAAATTGGTAGTTTTAAAGTAAAAAAAAAGTAAACGAACAGACCTATTCATAGTTATAATTGACAATTAGCAAGATGACAGTTGCTTGTCAATTTTGAAACATGAAATAGGGCCATTGACTATATCCTATAAGCTTTTTGTGCTTGGTTTTTGATTTCAACTTTCTACAATCCTTGCATTGCTTCTCGATAAAGACATTTTTGGCATCTCTTACAAACTGTTATAGTATTTATTTATTATAAAACACACACTTAACCTGAAAATGTAAAAATATCAAATAAATTTAATTTTCTTTTTATTTCAGGTAAGTCAAATTAACAAAAGACACTTATTGGGCATCAAATTACATGGAATTGTAAGTACCAGGTGCTAATGTAATAAAAATCCATCTCAATTAACGTGCCCTTTTAGTGAAATCTATCGCATCCATTTACAGGCCATTTGCCTTTTAAAACGTCAACTTCCTGCTTTAAAATGCATTATAAATAATCAAATATCCCGAGCTTGTCATTTATTGACTCAGCAGTTAAATATTTGAAAAACAAAAAAAAAATATTCAAGAAACATAAAACACAAAGTCACTAAAGATAAATCAAAAATTCACCGGCGGCGACAGACGACTGCGGCGCGGCGGCGCGCCGACATGATAGCATTTCGCCTACGCCATCCACCTAAAACCAAAACAAAAAAAATCTTTTTACCTATACCTAATCTAATCCCTTGAAAATCCATTAGCATAAAAATGCAATTTCCTATTGTGCAGTTAAGTATCTGTTACCTGTCAGAAATTTGCCTCTAATTTAAAAAATTTGACAACTTAAACCGAAATGCATATAAAAACATACAAACAAATATATAAGCCAACCATAAAATGATCATGCACTAAACTGTCAAATTGACTTTCGCGCATTGACGCTTAAGCTGTCAAACAAGTCAATGTTATTTTTGACACATGCGATCCACAAGATATGCCCCAATGGGGTTTTGTAATAAAATTCCAATTTTTCTAATGCAGCTATGCATCAGATGAGGGGGGCTGAGGAAGATATTAGTTTTCTCGTGTTTGTCATCTAATGACAGTCGCCAAAGCGTCTGAGTGGTGGCCCATTGGAGAGAGGGTCGATATCCATGACTGGCTTTCAGAGCTGCGCGCCACAACAAAGAAAAATTCATCTCATTTGATATCTGGTTTGTTGTTTAGACGATTGTGAAGGTGCATTTCCGTCGTGCGTCGTATATCGTTGTCGTTTTTGTAGTTTGACCGGCTGGTGATGATCATGCTGGTCAAGATTTTGTTGGAAATTAAATGGAAAATTAAAAAAAAAAACTAAATTGTCTGGAAAATAAAATGCAGTTTACCAGTTCAGTTAGGAGTTGTTGATGACTTGCTACATCCAGACGATTTTGGTATGGCCGCGCGTCTGTATTGTGCGCTGCTTATAGATTTAAGTGAAAGTAAAAATGCACGCGCGCTTGAGAAATGCAACAGGTTATATGGCTGCTATAAAATAAAGTAAAGTGTATTTTTTTTGGTTTTATTTTGTCTGAGGAGACGTTAAACTATTTTTTTTTTAGGTTTTTTATTTCTTATTTTTATGGAAAAAATAGATAATTGCTTTCGGGAAAAAGTTAAACATTTTGTTATGATGTATTCGCTTGGCAGGGGGTTTATTGGTGTAGGTCTAGTGTTGATTAAAATTTAATGAATATTTTTACAGGAAATTTGATGTAACGCGTTGCATTATTGAATCATTTTTTAAATCGGTGTGCGTTTATGAGTTTTTTTTGTTTTGCTTTTTTAAAACAGGTAATCAGTATAAGGTATGTTACGTATCTCCTTGTTAGTAACTATATACGCGTAATTAACGGAAAACGTGTTTAAGTGCGTGACTGCTTAGCTTATTTGGAGTGAAAATTGGAAATTTATAAACCTTTTTTGTTATGTTTGTTGTCAATTCACGGAAAATATTTTACTTCCGACATATGTACTACGTGAAGGTGATTGTATTTTTAAATTAAATTTAATTTTACACTCAACGTTAACATCGTTAAAGATGTTTCATATTGTTTAGATGTTTTATTGTTTATGGAGAAGTTTTCATCGCGCAAAGATATTGACCAAATAGTTTAGCTTTGACACGGGCCTTTCAAAATACAAACAATCTCTGGTTTGCTTACTTGCCAAAACTGCCATTTTCTGCATATTTTTAATGGCTGCTTTGGAAAGTAAATGAACAGACCTATAATTGTGTTAAAGCCTCATTTGTGTCAAACGATGAACAAAAATTTCATTTTAAAAGTGAATACGCTAAGCGCTTTATGAACACAATAGTTTAGTTCGGTTTGTCAAACTGTTACCTTTAACCTGGCCTGGGCCTCCACAGGAAATAATTCATTTCATAAAATTGAACAAGAAATTGATATTTCCAATGCAGGCCCCAAATTTCATGAAATTTCAGATTTCATAAAATCTATTTCTTCACTTTTTTCTTCCCATCGCAGAAGAAATGAATGAAAAAATAATTTGACATTTACTTCCAGTTGGACTGACACATGTGCTACACTTTTTACCTTTACATGTGGGTTGAGGAGTTGACTCGAAATTTAAGGTGGTGTATTTTGTTTGTCTCTATATTCAATTATCAAATTGAAGCGTAGAAGTCAAGCTGTTCTTTCTTTAGCGGGTTGATTGCAAATGAGATTTCATAAAATAATTTGCCTAGCAATACAAATTTCTGAAATTATCAATGAAATAAGGTAAGAAATAGCAATTGCTTGGGGAGACGTTAGTACACAAAAATTAGCAATTCGTCCCGGCGGTGATCTTGCTTGGATTCATTACCTGACTAGAGTGAGGGCCTCGTCAATTCGCAACTCCTGCTAAGTTCAGTTAATCTTACATAGATTTTATGATAAAATACCTATTGTATTTCCAACAAGGTTAGAATTGCTAATCATTAGGGCTGGAAGTCTGCGCGTGAGATTTTACTTGATTAACGAAATGATATTTTTACTGCAGCTGGCGTACGTACGACTCGGCTAAAATCCTTGGCTAACTTGTTTAGATAATTTTGTACGGAAGTCAAAATTTACATAGTTTGATCTGCGAAATCGAATTTCCAATCGAAAAAAGAGGAAATTGAATAGATCGATAGCTGTATTTGAAAGCAATAAATTTGTCAAAATTCGAAATTTTTTAGCTGAACCTTGGAGTGAAAAAAAAGATTTTTTTACCAAATCTTAAAAAATTGCATACCCGAAAAGTTGGGGCAGTGCGGCGGCGGCGTGTAGTGATCGAGAGTTGTTGCATTGGTCGCTTCAGAAAGTATTTTGCAAATTTCCTAGAAGACTCTAACATATCGAGGCTATCTTTGCGCTTTTGACATTTTAATTATTGAGGTATTTTTCATAAATAGCCCAAAAATTTTCTGCTTTATGACATTTGTCTTAATGTTGTATATGTTGTATTGAGTTTTGACATAAGTTCCAACGTTGGAACCCGCACTTTGGCTTTTTTATGGGCTTTTCAATAATTCTGTCAGCGCTTTTAAAATGAGATACCACACACATTGGAACAGTCTGCTTTTTTGTCCTTGAAAAGCCTATAAAAAAAGCAAAAGCTCTGGGAGCAGGCCGCAATATTGGAACCCACCATATAAAAATGTGCAATAAAAAAATTGTATGAGATGCGCCTTCTTGGTAACTTTATATTCTTTGCTACTACTTACGTAACAACAAAGCTTATCAATGTGAATCAAGTAATAATTTTTTTGATGTTTTCGAATTTTGCATAAATTAAATTTTCTGCGCCCCGGCGTCATGTACTTTTTTTTTAATCTAACAAATAAGTGACGCAATTTTGATTTCAGACCAGAATTTGTCTACCCGTAAAATGTATCTAGCCATAAATTTCAAGGCTCCCAAATTTCACAAATATGTTAAACTAATCATTAGCGCTTAAATGAGCACTGCAACAAAAAATTAAATATTATTGCGTTCCATGCATGCTAAACAACAAGAAAATCCAAAGCTCATTTTTGTCTTTGCCTTGTATAAACTTTGCGGTGCAATTATTATCTACAAACATGTATAAATGTACAACATCAAACAATATTGATTTTTAAATTTAATTGCTTTTTAAATAAATTAACTAAAGTCACATAAGTTTTTATTGACAATAACCAATAAATACACAACAGATTTTCATAAATTGCTATCCTAAAAAGTCTGGACATAATATATATTTATTATTGTAAAAAATTTAAATGATTTCCTCTAAGAAAGTTTTATTTTTTTCTATTGACAAATAATGCATATTCATTGTAATTGAAAGTGAAAACATTAATTTAACCAATCCGATCGCATGTCGCAGTCTCATCCCATTATAACTGTCCAAATGGCTATCTCACAAAAAATTCGTTAAATCTGCAATTTATTGTGCGAAATGAAAAGTAAAATTATCAAAGAATCCGCTAGTTGAGTCAATAATTGTTGCGTCTCACCGTGCGCCATGGCCATCACATCACAAACCCCATCATCGAATTAAGCAGAGAATGTGAAAAATTCAAAACACTTTTACTACATAAAGATATAAAATAGTTTGAGGGGTAGCGTTGTAAATGAAGTCATGTTGCGAGAGCTTTTTTGTTTAGTAACAATTTGATCATCTAAGCTGCAGATGTAAGTAAATTGAAAATGAAACGACAACAACAACACCAAAAGAAGTACTGATCGATCTATTGTTTGTTTCCTGAGACAATTAAAACAAATGTTCACACATCCTCACCGTGAGTCTCGGTTAGGGTTGTCAGATTTTTCTCGTAGCTCAGCGGGACAAATGACAAAAATATGGAAAAATACGGGGATTTCAATTTTTTCTCCGGGACAAAATGAGAACTCATTATAATCAAAACATTAAATCAAGCATTTTTTTTAGGAAAACAGTGAATGTTTCATAGATAAAATTTTTGTTAGCTCCTGTGCGAATAGGATTAAGACTTCGATTCAGAAATTTATCCTAGATTCAATTTTAAAGTTTCCACGTAGGTTCATGTTCACCTCATTGGTGTCAAAAACTAAAAAGATTTAACGGGATTTTAATCAAATTCACATAAGAGCTTAATTCGAAAATTCTTACTGCAAACAAATTTTAGTTGATTATTGTTCGATTTAAAAAAATATTTAACACGCTTTTAAATGTTTAAATGACGTATTTTGTATGGAAGAAATGATTAAATAAATAAAAGGGCTTTATGAAATCGACAATATATGTATGTATGTATCTTTCTCACCATAAAATAGAGAGTCGTCAAAGTGAGTCACCCGGAATGAGTTCAATTTAAAACCATCTCTATTAGGCCTGTTCGTTTATTATTCAAAACTGCTACAGTCGTATTTATAAACGTTGCCTAACTCTAAAGAGGCGTCGAAGTTATAAGTCCTAAACACTTTTTATTAGTGCTAGAGTAATCTAACTTCTTACCTAATTTTAGAAAACGTAATCGATTGTCTAAATCGTGACAGATGTACAGAGACTGTCTGTAGTAGCCCGTGGCGTAATGGTTAGTGTGTTGGACTGTCATGCCAGGGGTGTGGGGTTCAATACCAGCCGCTTCCACCTTAAGTTTTTTCGGAGCTACTACCTCTTGCGAGAAAGTGACAAATCCTCCAAGAGTATCTCTTGTCATAGAAAAGTGCCGCTCACCTTAGCCGTTTGGATTCGGCAATAAACTGTAGGTTCCCTCTATTCCTCCAGACACGCACACAGGAATGGTTGAGAGTTGTAAGTCGCTAGGCCCTGGTTCTTCATGAGCTGTTTGTGCCACCAAATTTATTTTTATTTTTAAGAGACTGTCTAACTAATCAAAAATCTAATAAATATGTCTTCTAACTTTAGTCCAATTTTAGATTGCATATTAACTTTGAACTAAAATTAGAAGAATTTGGCACTTTTGGGGAGCAAACGAATGTACCTAAATATTTTTCCAATTTGAAGTGACACGGCTGACAGGTTCTACTTAATGGTTAAATTTAGATCACAATGCATGAATTCTTTAGTATTTAAGGATGTTTACACTGGATATTTTTCTGGGAGTTCGAGTCAAAACCCGGGAAAAAACCTGCTCCGGCGGGACAGTCATATTTATGCCCAAAATCCGGGACGTCTAGCAACGATAGTTTCGGTACTCACACCTTTTTTTCTTATACGAATTCAGTGTCAAGTTGAATAATACTTTTTTTTATCATTTAATTGATTACCTCTGTTCGTTTACTTCCTAAAACGGCCGATTCCTTCCAATTTTAGTGCAAAGTTCTTATAAAAAAATAAAATTGAACAAAAACTTTTGGAGAGAAGGCGAACAGACCTATTTTCTCTACTAATAATATCAAGTTTCAAAATCAACGACTAAATGACTCATTCGACTCATTACATTTATGAATATTTGGCATAAGTGTTGTCGGCCATCTTGAATTAAAGTTTTACTAAGTTAAGTTTCTTTAAAATAAAAACAACCTTGGTATACGAGTTTATATATTTTATAGAATATTCTTAAATCTCATAATAAAGACGGCCGCCAACCCTATCAAGATTTTTCAAGCTTGCAGTTTTTTCTTTTATAATTTAAGTACCTATTTAAATATAAATGTTAAAATGAAACTCTATATCCCAGACTATAATATACGACTCCATTAAATCGTTCCTCTGTCGAGGTTCCCCATATTATACGTTTATTCCAATCCAACCAATTGATCCAAACGCAACGGTTTGCTCTCGCTTCTCTACCAGCTACCTAACCCCAACAAAGTTAAGTGATTAGCGTTGTCCAGTTGTGCGCTGTTGCACACAACAGACATACTACTGACGATCATGCAGGTTAAACCTGCAGGTGGCATTCTGTTCGTGCCTCTGTTTTAAGAGATGCTGGTAGAGTTTCTGCGCCATTTGCCGGCAAACATGATAACTGAGCATTGCAAATATATGTACATATGTTGCCGTTCAAAATGTGGGCCAATTATTTGACATACGACTTTCTGCCAGACATGAGTCTGCTGAGCTGATGTGGAACTTGAACCAGTATATACCGATTTTCGATTTTAGGTGAAATGTTATACAGGAACGTTGTCTTAGACTTTTGCTCAACTTATGATTTTCTAAATTGTACCTTATACATAGGTATAACCGATCAAAAATGTGAACGGCTGATTTAAATAAACTGACTGCAGTTATTACCTATACGTAAGAGGTTTTCGAAGAAGAGGAATAACAAAAACAATAAAAAACTATTATTGTTGTTGTTTTGTGGACAGTATTGAATAAAAGGGGAGAATACGATAACTTTGACGCCAAAAATTGATAACGGTTTTTCGTAGATAAATAAAAATAAATAAATAAATTTGGTGGCACAACGGCTCATGAAGAACCAGGGCCTAGTGACTTACAACTCTCAACCATTCCTGTGTGCGTGTCTGCAGGAATGGAGGGGACCTACAGTTTATCCGAACGGCTGGTGAGCTGCACTTTCTTATGACAAGAGATACTCTTGGAGGATTTGTCACTTCCTCGCAAGAGGCAGTAGCCCGGAAAAAAACTTAAGGTGGAAGTAGGGCTGGCAACGAGACCGAGACTAGTCTCGGTATCGGTCTCGGTTTCGGTACCGAGACCGAGACGAGACTACTTTAAAAGCACCCGAGACGAGATGGAGACGAGACCGTATTTTTGGTACCGAAATTCGACGAGAATCTCGCTGGTCTCGGTGGTCTCGCCGGTCTCGGTGGTTTGGTTTCGGTTTTCGCTAGAAGAAATATTTTCTTATTTAATTATTTTTTAGTAGGTACTCATGTTCAATTTTTATTCACAAGTTTGTTTCTGTGAAATATAAAATATTCTATGCGCGTTAAAATATCGAACCACATATGTACATAGTTTTATACTCAGGTGCACTGCGAAAATTCGTTTTTCGATTTTATTTTTTGCTGTGGAAAAAGTTGATTTTAGACCTTTTTGGGTAATTTTCTGAGGTACAATTTGAATTTTGAGAGGTTTTTTAATCCATTTAAATAGGAGCCATCCTTCAATGTAATTTGAGAGTGGCTTAAAAGATAGGCACAAAACTATGTTTTTTGACGTTTGGATAATATTTTTTTCCAAACTACACTTTTTTCCAGATCCAAAAATAAAATCGGAAAAATTTCGAATTTTCTGAGGTAAAATTTGAATTTCGTAGTTTTTTAATCCATTCAAAACGGAGACATCCTTTAATTAATTTTGACAGTTCATGGCTTGAAAAAAAACAGTTGGTTTATTTTAAAAAATCGAGCGTTGTATGTACCTACTCATTTTTTTAAATTTTATTTGTTTTTGTTATGAAATAAACTAATTTACACCATTCTTCAAAATGTTATTTCAACTTAAATCAAAATGGAGCATTCAACTCAAGTGAAGAAAAAAAAATTTGCGTTGAATATCAAGGTCTGATCCAACTCGATTTTTGATGCTGCATATAAAAGTAGTATTAAACTCTTAAAGGATATAGGAAGGTATATTTAGAACAATTACGTGCATCCCAGTCGTATAGTTTTTTTTTTATTTTAGAAACAATTGTTAACTATTGCATGCATTTGGCGCTGTTTAGATAATGGGAAGCATGAGTACTGACTGGCAAGTTTCATCGTATTTACATTAAAAACTTTGATTCGCCTCAAAATACATTGAAAGAAAAAACAACAATTTTACAATTTCACTGTTTGAAATAACAAAAAGAAAAAACAGACTCACGAGTCTGTTTTATACATTTTCTTTGTGCTTCACACAAGACTCTTACCAACAAACTGCCGAGATATCGTAATCTATCTTTTCAATCTAAACAGGCGTCTTATCTTACATCTTTTTACCACCAAAAAAACACGAAATAAACCAAGGCTAAGGATGAGACCAAGACCGAGACCGAGACCGAGACCGAGACCGAGACCGAGACCGAGACCGAGACCGAGACCGAGACCGAGACCGAGACCGAGACCGAGACCGAGACCGAGACCGAGACCGAGACGAGACTGGCACATTAAAATTTTCACGAGAAAAAGGCGAGACCATCGCACTAACCATTACGGCACGGGCTACTACTTTTTTCTTTAATTTGCTGATTTTTATTCAGACAACCCTGCTTCCACTACAACCATTAAATTGTAGCAATAATGCAACAGAATAAAACAAAAGAAAATTTCAAATTTCGAATCGAACACCCAACGAAACTTAACCGTTGTTATGTTGTGTCTTCAATTCTTAACAAATGCACAATAATGTTGCTTCGTTGTTATGTTGCTGAGCTTAGATACCAAACAAAACCACACATCAGATACATTTTTTTTTTTTTTACCCTCAGCAGTCTCTAAAAATCTAGTATAGTTAAACTATGAATACAACGCCATCGCCATCGCCACTACAGTAGTTTTTATTATTATATACGATTACGAACTTCTTTTTCTTTAGTCGTCGTTGTCGTCGTCGCTGCTTTCGTATCTTTCAGATACAAAAATATCTACACACGTCGCACACTCACCGAATCACCTTGCCTCAGCTAGCAGCAGCGGGCGTGCGGCAGCAACATTCACAATACAATGCACATTTTTTGTTATTATCGCGTAAACCTTCCAAGCGAAAGGACGGACAGACAGACGGACGGATAAAAAAAAATAAATAAACTCTGTAAAAAAAGTAAAGATAGTTTTGTGATTTAAGCCCATGAACTACGTACGGGAGTTGTTTATGTATTTTTTATTTGAATTTTCAGTTTCAAATTTTAAACATAAAATAACCGTCAAAGAAAATATTAACTAATTGAAGAAAAAATAACTTATTCTTATTAATTTGTTTGATCAATAAAAACAACTAGCGAAACAGTGGAATTAATTTAAAAAAAAAAAAAAAAGTGGAATTGATTTTTTTCAATGTTGTTTTGGAATTCATATCCAACACACTAGAAAAATTTTTATCGTCGTTAAGTGATGGTATTTTGTATAAAAACATTACGCGCGTGTTGCTACAACAAAGTTATATGAAAAAAAGAAAATTTAATTTGGCAGAAAGAATTTGTACAGCAAAAAAAAAAAAAAAAAAAATAAAAAGAATTATTTTCCACTTCTGCAAAAAATATCTATAAATAAATACAAATAAAAAAAAATTACTCTTTTCAACTTGTGTGTGTTGCTAAAAATATAAAATTTTCTGCCCCACTATACCGGATAAACTTATTAGTGCAACTTTTAAATATAAAACAAAAGGTCTACCTACATACATATATACTCTCAAGTGAAATATAAATTAATTATCTGTGTGGTGTCCTTCAAAATCTTGTTTTTTTTTTTTTAAACTTTTAAACAAATTTCCTTCAAACTAACCTGATTGGCTTGACTTTATTATACGACTGCTATAATTCAGATTAACGTCGGACAGGTTAAGATACTTTTTAATCCCTTTTTTTAAAGATATTGTTTAAATTATAATTTCGTCGTCCTTCGCTGGTATCACTTGAACAAAAAGAATTTAAATATTTCAACGAAAATCAAGTGAAAATCTACGCAAACGCCCATTTTGTACACCTCCCAAAATCAGTTTTCTTATTATTTAATATCTTCCAAAATACTAATTTTCAAAATAAAAAAAAAAAAAGAGAGAAGAAAATTTATTGATTTTTTCGTGGCAGAAAAACAGTTGCCCTCTCATATCTCTCATTCATATTCGGATTTGGATTTATTTAATTTATGTATGAATTAATTAATTTGGCAAGAAACAGAGCACAACATTGGTTATTGTTGGATTTGCAGTTGCAATAAATATAACGGAAAGGAGAGAAAAAAAAACAAAACAAATTTAATCAGATCTCTCAAATGTATCTGATTCAGGTGAGCTACTCTATACGAAATTGTGAATAAATTATTTTATGTTTGTGTTAATTTTTTTTTTACACTTAAATTTTTTTTTCCATAAAAATCTATTTACAACAATTGGGTTAAATGTTTTTTTTTTCATGTATAAATCTTACATGAGATGTTGAAGTTGAAAGACTGACGTCTAGTAAATTATTTCTTTTTTGTTTCTTTCTTTTATCTCAGATTCCTTTTGTTTTTGTAATGATTTTTGATGAAAAAGTAATTGGCGACCGCATTTTGTTGACGTAGGTACTGTATACACTTTTGTGTAGTAAATTATGTTTATTTATTTTGGTCATACATTATTAAGTTTTTATATTCATTATTTTTTTTTTGTGAGAAGTGAAATTGGCATGTTTTGAGTACCTTGTTTGATTTTTTTGTTGATATGGATTTTCAGATTGGCAAATAAGTGAGATATTTTGAAATATTTAATAGATGCCTAACAATAAAAATATTTTAGCTGTTATAGCCAATTTAAAAATCAGATTCAGGAAATTTGCTCGATACAAAGATATTGACGCAAAATACTAGTGAAGTTAACTCAACACTAATACATACAACCTTATTGTGACATTGATATTGAAGTTTTTGTAATTAAAACGAAAATGGTGAGTTGAAATTTGTGAACTACGGTTTAAACATTTAACCACGTTAGTTTAGTACAACTGGCTCCTAATAAAAATCGGCAGTTCTACCATTATTTCGTTCAGTGATCAACTCTAACCTCAAAATTAATTATTCATGTATAGAAAGTGCACCATAAGTGTTTTTTTAAAGACACTCAATTTTCAATGATTGCAATAACGGACTTGTCAAAAATAATTCCACTATTTTACTGATGGTTTTCAATGAAAGCTATAAATGGCGCCTTAGTTTCGTGTAGGTTGGCACCTAATCTACTAACAAATTTGAGGTCTTAATCAAAATTGACACCACGATCATGGAGCAGTCGCAAAAGTTCTCATCAAAAACGGGTAGCTGCAATACAACGGTTTTCATATTTTCATGCAAAACGAACTGGCCCAATAATGACTTTCACATTGGACTCACTCTTGACTACTCCATTTTAAGGTCTCTATATTTTACTTCACTCACATCACTGCATGGTGAGAAAGAGATAATAAAGTTTTTTTTTTTCCAAATTTTGCAATTTGTCCCGCAAAGCTACTAAGGTTAGGTACTAGAAAAATTTTAGAAATCCATTCACGATCTTCCTCTTCTGTGGCCGTAGGATTGGTGCTCACTCTTATGTTTTCTACCACGATCATGCCAGTAATTGCCATGGTAATTGCCTATGCTCCACACAGCAGGACCGTTTATATAGAAGCTTCCCTGACATAAATTCGCTGGACCGTTTATATAGAAGCTTTCCTGACATAAATCCACTCTGATTGGTATGGAACGGTCTTTTGTGTCGATGTTAAATCTTTTACTTTTTGTTTTTTAAGTTAATTTTTCAGTATGTGATGTGCTCTATTTTTGATTATTGGAAAAAATCAAATTTTACTCTTAAGTGGATTTGATTTTATTCGAGTCCTTGCTTTTCCAACCTTTTCTGATCTTTGGGACCACCTTTAAAATTGAAATCTTGTACCAGTGATATCAGTGGAGTAATGCTTTAAAGCCCAAATATTTTATTTACACGAAAGTGTTCTTAAACAATGGCTCCATGTTGGGCGCCAATTAGTGCTTTGCCCACTTTCTCTAAAAACAGAGCTTTGACACTGAATGCAAGGTTTCTACCAAGCTCTATGGATTATTTTGGAAAAAGATAAACAAAACAAGTTGAAATCGTTTCAGGCAAAATTAACTGCGTCAAGTATGTACAATAAATATGGGGCAACAAAAATCTATAATATTAACAATTTTGTTAAATTCACTTTTTCTTATACAAACATATATAATAGGTATTTACTCTTCTGGATTAACCGCGAGCATACTGTTAATTTGTATGTAACAAAAATGTTTAAAAGGTGTGTTTTCTTCAAAAGTGAATACCCACCTCAAAAAATTTGTACACGCAAACAAAAAAGGTACCTACTTACCTATTTATGTAATTATACAAATATAAACTTATAATTTTGCGACACAAAAAGAAAATAGTGTATGCTCACTTTTTTTTCCTGTGCTGGTTATACACTTTTGAAGAAAACACCCCTTAGTTATGTTATATTTTTATTGCTGCATAAAAAACTATTTTTACGGAGAGTTAAAATTGTATATCTATATAACTTTATTTACACTTAAATACCTTTTGTTTTATAATTCTAAAAATACCTTACTAATTACATAGTTCATAAAAAAAATGTTTATCTTTATGTTTATAGAGGCCACACCCACCGCTTAAAATTTTATATTATTTTTCATCATTACCGAAAAAAAAAAAGAAAATTACCAGCGCAAAATCAATTTGCAACGCTACCATCGAAACTATTTTATACTCCTGTTGATTTAAAACGCTTCGCGCATAGCCAATTGCATAATGACAAACAGCATAAAACAAATAAAAGTCTTGGCAATTAATTTAAAATTCTCCTCATGAATTCATAAACAATAAAACTTCCCACGATAATATCTACCACTCTTTCTAAATTTATATTCAACTTCAACATAAAACAACTTATTCAACGTGTGACTGTTTTTGTTGTTGTTGTTGTTGTTCTTGTTGTTTAATTCCAAAAGATATCAACATAATATTGACCTAAAGTAACCTTTTCTTAACAGCTGCAACAGTGCCGGTGACGGGCGCCCGCCGTCATTTTTGGAGTCCATTGAATCGATCAATTACAAACTAAAACCCGCCTACGGTTAAGTCAATTTTCAAACGAAAAATAAAGAAAAAAAAAAAAAAAAAGTAAATTTTCCGTCTATTTAACGGAAAACCTTCTGTGGAAGTTATTTATTTTTTTTTTTTCCTTTTGTTTCGACCTATCGGCACCTACGCATGAAAAATGAGTCCCTACCTCTTAAGTCTCGTAATATAGCTTACATAATTATTAGGAGTTTCTAGATAAAAATAAAAAAAAATAACTACAAACACTTAATTTACAGATCCTAATATGCATATCAGCTTCAGCGCCCTTTCTACGCGATACTTTTAGCTGTGAGTTGTAGGAGTTACTTTAAGCAATTCGTAAACGTTCAGAAATTTCTGGAATGGGAGGTGTGTTAGGATTAGGATCTCAAGTCAAAGTACAGTGATATATCATTTCGATATGTATACCAATGAACTGAGCGGCATCGGTTAGGTACCTACTTATAGTATTTCAGTCTTTTTTTTTTCTCGTTTTCAATTTGGAATTTTGCAAACAAACTAAGCTAAGCTACCTTTTTCCCGAAGGTACGTGACAAAATATAAAATCTTTTTGTTAATGAAGGCAGAGGGGTTAAGTCTGTAAATATCGGGTGTATACGTTTGAAAAGTGACATTATGCCTCTTCCAGACTATGACGTTTTTGCTTTTTGCATTTTTTTTTTTAATTTCTGCCTTTTAGATGTGCCGTAAAACTTGGTATTGTTGTTTTATGCGATGATACTTAGGAACGTTTGATTTATATTTTTATTGCTTTTTCGGCTTTGTTCACACTTTTTTGGATTTGTTTTTAAAAAAGCAAAAATAATGACTTAACTTTGGCGGCATTAAAATGAACTGCTATTTTGAGTTGTTGTTTAAGTTGAATGGCTTTGTTGACAGAAATAATTAACAGGGCAGTGTTAAGGCGAAGTGGAATGTGTGCGGGTACAGGTATGAAATGTACACAAAAAGGGGTTATTGTTGATGAGATTTAAAGATTTGTTTTTTTTTTTTTTTTAAGTATTTAGATAGTTTTTTTATTTTTTTGAGAATTTCAAACCAACTAAAAAGCTTATTTCTTGCGGAAAAAATACACATCAGTTACGAGTAGGTAGGTGTACAAAGTAAAAGAAGTACCTACCTAATGCTCCATGTACTGTATAGATTTCATTAGTTGATAAAAAAGCGTTTAAAATATAATACCTATAATGCCGTTTTGAAATAAGAGTTCTTTGAAATAGAAATAGGATCATAACTATAAATAAAACAAAATAATCTTTTGCAATGATGCATTTGACCTCTTATTTACCACCGCTGCTGGCCGTTTATCAAATAACAATAGCAAACCCGAATTACCGCTACGCAATGACTCTGAATAGACAAAAAAACTGTGTTTTATGAAGCTCAAACAAATAGGTACCTATACCAGTCAACACTCCCTGCATCCCTATTCATACCATTGAATCCATCGCTGGTGAAGTGCATTCAAATATTAAAAGTATTTTTTCTTGGACACTATATAGTTCACACACAGTTTGAACAGAAATATGTATACATCGCTCATTAATTGCAAGACCGTCATAACCAGAAACCTGGTCCTGAAGTTTCCGGACGGATCAACGATTCATGCTAAGAAGAAGGCCAAATACCTCGGAGTCAACTTCAACGAGCTGCTGAGATTCAACCCACACTCTAGAGGGCAGTGCTATAACAAAGGCGAACTTTGCATTTCACCGAGTCCATCCCCTCTTGAAGAAGAAAATAGGACTGATTACACCAACGAAGACTGCTATGGAAAAACTCCAAGTATTCGAGAGGAAGATCCTCAGGATATGCACTGGACTACAATTCTATCATCAAAGACGGAAGCACTACAGCAACAGGAGAATCTGCGAAGAAGCGAACATCAAGATGGACCAGTTCCTTGCGGCTATGCGAAAAATCGCCCAAAAGCAGCTAGGGCGGCGCGGTCGGTGCGTGCGGGTGCAGCGCGGGCGTGTCGTGACGTGACCGCGCCACCCGCGCCGCACGCACCGCCCTAGCTGCACTCGCACGTTTTGGGCGGTTTTTTGAATGATTTTTCATTTTTATATTTGGGCGATCTTGCGTTTTGTTATTATTTAAAAAAAAAATTAGTCGATTATTCATTTCAATTTTTGGGCGATCTTGCATTCATTTTTTGGGTCTTCTTTCATTATGCAAGTTCACCCAATAATTTTGGGCGATTTCTGATTTTTAGGTTTTGGGCGTTTTGTTTTTGGGCGATTTTTCGCATAGCCGTTCCTGCAAGGAAAATTATTACAAAAGTCGCCAGCCACCCTAACCCTCTGATGAGAAGGATGACCAACCTGGAACGACATCCCGAACCGATATACCTCTGTGGAATGGATATCATGGAGAAAATGCCAACTGACAACGATATAGTTTCCTTCTATCCTGACTTGGAGTCAGCGTTCTACCGCGGCTGAAAGCCGACCCCACTCAACACCCACCCACTATCTGGACAACCGGGATTGAACAACCCGAGATGAACCTCGCCAACGACATTTAATTTTAAGCCATTTATATTATGTTAGCATAATTTGAGATATTTTGTCAATGTATACTTATAGTTAGGCCCCCTTTGTGCCAACCTTTATAGTTTTTAGTTAATCAAATTGTATATATTTTTATAATGTTCAATAATATTTATTATAAGCTGCACATGCAGCAAACAAAGGTTCATGAATGCCATAATTTGTTCTATTGAATCTTTTATTTAAAAAATCTACAGATCTTAAGGACCGTGAATTTATGTTAATGTTGAGTTGTGACAAAAGATATTCTGAATTAATTGCTCCGATCAAAATATCGTTAGTAAATAATATTTTATAAATTGTTCTTCGGTGAGTTAGAGATGGTAAATTTATTAAGGTCAGGCGTTGGTTGTATGGTGGTAAATGCGTGTTGATATCCCATGGAAGATAGCTAAGGGCATAGAGAAGAAGTCGTTTTTGTACAGATTCCAGTCTATTAATATTAGATTGGTAGCTTGGACTCCAAACACAGCTGCAATATTCAATAATCGGTCGCACAAGAGAACAGTATAAATTTTTAAAAATGTAGGGGTCTCGGAATTCTTTAGAAAACCGACAAACGAAGCCTAACCTGCATTTCGATTTGTTAATGATATGATGGATATGTTTATTGAAGTTTAATTTTGAGTCCATTATAACGCAAAGATCACAAAAATTACTAACTCTTTCAAGTGGTTGACTGCACACCATATAGACATTGGAAAAAGGGACCCGTTTTCGAGAAAAAGACATACACTTGCACTTTGACACATTTAGTTCCATATCATTGATATGACACCAAATAGAAACATTGTTTAAGTCTTTTTGTAATAATTCAAAGTCATTATTATTTTTATAAGATAGGCGAAGCTTAGCGTCATCGGCGAACAAAAGAAGATCCGAATATTGGATTATACTATGTAAGTCATTTATAAATAATAAAAACAAAAAGGGTCCTAAATGGCTTCCTTGGGGGACACCGGAATGCACAGTTATCTTTTTTGATGTTTTATTTTGGAAGTAGACATACTGCGATCTGCAATGTAAGTATGACTCCAGCCAAACTAAAAACCAATTTGGGAGCCCAATGGTCATTAGTTTTTTCAGAAGTAAAAACGATGATTCACACGGTCAAACGCTTTTGCAAAATCCAAATATGCGACGTCAGTTTGAAATCCATTTTGGTTTTTAGCAATAACATCGGAGCAAAATTCCATTAAGTTGGTTATGGTTGATTTCCCCTTCGTAAATCCATGTTGATGTGGCGAAATAACGTTTTTAAATCTTTCTTCAATATATTGCAAGACAATTTTTTCAAATATTTTTGGTAAACATGATAATTTCGCAATGCCTCTATAGTTGCAAATATTACATTTGTTTCCGTTTTTATAAATTGGAGTAATAAATGAAGACTTCCACACTTTAGGGAAAACACCTGTCTTGATCGATAAATTAAATAGATAACACACAGGACGAGCTAAAACAGAAATATGACGTTTAACAATAAAGGCTGGTATTTCATCAGGACCATAGGATGATGAGTCTTTGAGCTTGGATGCATGTGTTATTAATTCATTTTCGTCAATATTCGGTCTAGCCACGTCAAGTTGGATAAAATTTAATAAAGTTTTTAAATAAGTTTCGGTGTTATCACAGTTTTTATCACAGATGTTATCATTAGTATTATCACAGTTTAATGCAGTTAGTGACATTTGCTTTCTCAGAATGTAATTTAGTGATGTCTGCTTTCACAGACTATGATATAATGACCTCTGCTATCTCCGACTGCGATTTAGTTTTATCTGCTATCTCAGCATGTTATAAGATCACTTCTGCAAACTCAGATTGTGATTTATAAATGTCTGCTTTCTCAGACTGTGATTTAGTGACGTTTGCTATCTTAGATTGTGAATTGATGACATCTTCTGTCCCAGATTGTGATTTAGTTAGGACTATTGCAAGTATTCCGAGTTCCTTTATACTCTCACCAGTTTTTTCTGAATAACTTCGAAAGCTTAGTTCTCTTATCAAGTCACAGATTGAGTACAGAGTTTCCTAACTATTTGTACGAGCCTACATGCAATCGAAAGAATGTTAATGTTTTTTCACACTTTAATGCTTTCTTATAAAACATAATAATTAATCATTATTTGTGTAGAAAAAAAATTATTACATATTAAATTTAAAATTATTTTGTGGGGTAAAAAAACTTTGAATGTCAAATATAAAAAACGTTGTTATTCCATGAAATTCCATCAAAATTAAACACATGAACCAGGTATATAAGGTTCTTAATTTATATTTCAGCTGAACCCAAACAAGTTCTAAGATCATCAGTTTGGATTTGTAACAATATCTGAGAACATTCGGTGATGTTATTTTTTTCTATTTAACTCATTATGAATCTGAGGTCAGCCATCTGGTGCGATGTTGATGTCATGAGATTCAAATCCTTTATTTTAAATGGAAAAATATCATAAAATATGAATTTCAATTTCAAAATCTTTGAGTTATCTCATGAGCAATGTTTAAGCTCAAAAGGAAGGTACAATAATATATTTTTTGAAAAATTAAAACGTAAAATAATAGAAATAATCTCTTTTAAACTTTTAAAGGGTCATTCAAATAATAAACAATTAAAATTTAAAATAATAATAGTGGGTACATAATTTCTTAATAAAAACTCAACGGGTAAATCGTTTAAAATCAATTAACTTTTAATATATAATTTAATAAGAAAAAAAAAAAAAAAAAAAACAGCCAAATAATAAAATTTCGATTATGCGATTGCAAAACCAAAAAAAGAGCAATAAAATTTATTGGAAATGCATTAAGGCCAAACAAATTGAGTTCAGATTAATTAAATAAGAAAAACACACTAATTCATTTGTATCTATACAAACAAAATAAATTTATCATTGAATTCCAATTTGAATTGATTTTTTAAAACGAACAAAAATTTCCATGGAAGAAAGAAAAACCTCAGCATTTTCATGGATTTGGCATTAAGGCAGCAAATGTTTTGCAGTTCAATTCAATTGAGTTCTGCGTTGTTAAACACTAAAATAGAAAATCAATTGGTAATCCTTATTTTCGTTCTAATTGAATTTCTTCTGAATGACAAAAGATTTATGTAAGTAGATTTAGATAACTGCGACTACACAAAAGGGTGCAGCTTTATTTAGTTTTGAATCGATTTAAGTATGTAGCGCTTTTTTCTTTACTAAGAATATATTGGGATTAGAGTGTGTGCCATTATTTAGGGTTTTATTATATGAGATACTAGCTGACCCGGCGAACTTCGTTCCACTTTTAATTTAGTAAATTATTAATGTTCTTTTCGAAATTCGAGCAAGCTCAAATTGCTATCACGACTTTCCGACATTTCCGGCCTAATTTTCCAATTTGTTATCTCCGTTAGGGTGTTTATCTGGTTCAATACAAATCCAGCAAAAAAATCTTCATCTAATTTGAATGATGTTCAGCTGAGTTATGTGCGTACGAACAAAAAACTAATTCAGAAAGTTTGAAATTTCAAGATGTTTTTACGACTTTCTGACTTTTTTACCATTGCTGGTCGAATTTCCTAATTTTCGTTCGAATATTTGAATTTTTTAAATTTTCGGGCTCCGTTGTCTGTTAATCTGAGTCAATAAAAATCCCAAAAAAAATATCCCCAACCAAATCGGATGATTTTAGCCGAGTTATGCGCGTACGAACACAACTTCGTTTCAGGAATTTTGAAATTTCAAGGAGTTTTACCGATTTTCTTACTTTTTCGGTTGAATTTTTTAATTTTTGCTTAAATTTTCCAATTTTCGGCTCCGTTGTGTGTTAATCTAATTCAATACAAATCCATTCAAATCGGATGATTTTAGCCGAGTTATGCGCGTACGAACACAAAAAGGGATTCATTTTTAGATATATGGATTATTATTTTGTTTTGTTTATTTAATTACTCGTTCGGTACAAGCTTTACACTCCCGCATGCAAATGCATGGCTATTAGATTGAAACATATATATACATTTTGCATTCAATATTTATCATCTCGTGTAGCTCGGTATAACAATTGCAATTCATTTATTCTGTTTGCTTACTTGAAATTTTTCACTAATTTTAAAATTTTTCTTTGAAAACCCTCCACGTTAGTGAAAATTTTTAAGAACTTTCAAGTAACCAAACAGATCTATTTTTTCAGGGAACTTTCACACTGCTATTTTCTACAAATCAGATAACTGAACACACTCCTCACTTAAATGTCAAATATTGTCGGCCATTTTAGTTTTAAAATCTTCATTTTGATCTGTATTGTTTTGCCGCAGTGAGTGCGTTCAGCATAGAGTGCCCTATGAAACTACTTTTAACAAAAAAAAGACAAACAGATTGATCTCTGAATGCAAGAGCCAAAAAAAAAGAACCAACAAACTTCTTGGTGGACAACTCATATTCTGCTGTGAATTAAAAAAAGAAAAAAAAGAATAAGGCAGGTTTATTATTTTTGTATGAAATGATTCATAGCATTTGAATTAAAAGCGTTGGTGTTTTTAAATTGTTAACATCCTTCTTATGAAATTAATGAGAATGACAAAATATATTAAAAAATATTTTCGCAACATTAAAATTACTTTATTATTGTTCGCTGGATGTTCTCCTTGATGACATTACATACATTAGCACAAATATAATAAATTATTAAAAAAAAAAAAAAAAAAAAAAAAAAAAAAAAACAAACAAACAAAATATTAATGTGTGTGGTTGAAAAAAATGTAGGTTTATTTTGTCTTTAAGTATAACGAACCAAAATAGTATATTTTCGAGTGTGTGTATATTTTTTATTTGATTTTTATTTCAATTTTTAAATATTATTTGGCAAATGAAAAAGACAAATCACTTTGGCAAAATGCCAGGAGTTCATTGTGCAAATATACAAAATATTTTTGGATGTGTTCAGGAAATATTGTTGGAATTGAATGAAACCATTCAAAGTGACGTTTAAATGCAAAAACGTTTTTCGAAATGATAAATTAAAAACAGCAAGGTCATTTCAAAAAAAAAAAAAAAAACATGGATTGCACATACGAGTGGATTTTGAAAAGATAAAATGTGATATGATTTATTTGATAGTTTTTAAAAAGATCATAAATTTTTAAAAAGGGACAATGCAACTTTAAAACAAAAAAATTAACATTAATAAAAATACAATTTTTCTTTAAATATACATACATACATATCTACATTAACTGTTTATCCAAGACTTCGATGTAAAATTAAAAATTATACAAGGCAATCATTAACAACATTTTTGACCATTCATCTGATTTATATTCTTAACCAGTTAGAATTGTTGGTATCAAGATTTTATTAGTAAATCCAATAATATTAGTTTAGTTTCAGTTTAGATTTTTAATTAACTGCTTTAAAATTTATTTTTGCCTCTTTGTACACCAAGTACATTTAATTATTTTTTTAAGTTATTAAAAATATTAAATTAAAAATGCATAGTAAACTAGCTGACCCTAAAAGTATGAAATTTCGGGTTTTTTCGATTTTCCGTCTTTGGAGCCGGTTATAGCGATCAGAAAAATGCATAAGGAAAAATTTTCTTTTGGATAGTTGTATGTTTTATCGATGACAAATCACTTGAAATATTTTTTTTCATAATTTTACTTATAAAAATTCGGTTACCGTACAGAATTTTTATCAGTAAAAATAAAAAAAAAAAAAAACCTTTTGTTATTATGAACATTTCCTCCAAAGAAAATTGTATTAAAAAATATTTCAAGTGATTTATCATCGATTCGTATTTTTTTTTTATAATTCAAATCGTTTAGTAAACATTAAATTTTCAAAAAGAAATTTTTTTCCTTCGCTATAATCAGCCCCTTTTCCAGTGAAAAATTCCAAATTTCGGCTCCGTAGTGCGTTTACGTGGTTCAATACAAATCCAATGAAAAAAATCCGCATGCTAATTGGATGATGTTCAGCCGACTTATATTCGTACGAAAAAAAAAGCCAAATAATTTTCATATATTTATTTAGGATTTGCGTGAAAGCAAAAAATGTTTGATAGTTACAGGGTAAAAATTAGAAGGATTTTATTTTTATAAAAAAAAAACGACATTTTGATCTTAAAATTATTTTACTATGAGTTTTTTTGATTCTTTAAAATTTCGTATATAGAATGAATGGGACATGTTTCGTGATCTTCCTGATTATTTGAAAATTCCACCCCCTTACACGCCTCCATTTTAATTAAATCATTTTTTGCTCATATTCAAACGAAAAGAGTTCGATGGAGTTTAATAATAAGGGTTCTAATGGACGTAATTTTAATGATTTTTAAACCGCCCACTTTCACACCCCTTGTCGAATAATTCCCGCATGTCTTCGTGACTAACAAACTTTCAATTTTAGACATCAAATAGTTCGTTATGGTGTCATAAGGGGTGCCATAAGTAACTTTCAAATAGGGTCTCAATATTAAGGAAAGACGAGCCTATGGTTCTACCAGTTCATAAACCACACCAAACATTTTTTTGTATGGTTGTAGTGACAGTTTTTGAACCTATTCTGGTTTGCTATTCAGCTCGAATACGGCAATTTCGCTCACAGCTTTTTGCGTAAAGCTTTTTGTAGCTTTTAAGGGTAAAATTAGCTTCATTAGTGATCAAAATTTTAGTCCAAGACAGTGTAATTTCTTAAAGTTTTTAAAAAACCCAAAGACTGACGATTCTGAAGGTCAGATGGCTTTAAATCTTGCACGAGTTGAATTTTGTATATTATTTATGGCATACGACAAGCCAAGTTGAACGGCGCAGCGACGTATCGATTTCTTACATTCATCGCGTACATTTTCATCTATCGACGCTTTATTTTCTTCAATTCTTGCAGACGTTCACAAATTAAAGGATGGTGTACCTCAGGGCTCCCCTTTGTATCCAAATCTATTTTCTAATATTGATCATCTATTTTTAATCATTTTTAAAGTACCATCCTTGAGAAAGAATTTGGACATAGACCTATAACAAAAACGATTGCATCCCACCCGATATCGATATCATCGTTAATTTTTGAATCGTAAGATTGAAATCCCAGTTTCCCGGGTAAAAGTTCAGGATCGAATTCATGTCAATTTTGTTTTAGACTTTTCATGGGCGATTCTCAAATCAACTTCTCGTCAAAGGCTGCCAAATAACTATACAGGGTGTTCGGTATACGGTGCACCAAAAAGCTAGAGCGAGTAGGTTGGGTTAATACAAAAAAAAAATCTTATAGGAGGAAGGGAGGAGTCTATTTCCCCCTGTTAAGGTGGGAGGGGCAATTTAAAAGAAAAATGAACTTGAAATAAAAAAATAATTATTAAAAAACAATGGTAACGCTTACAATTTCATATTATATTTCCTTTGTTTAAGCCAGAAATCCATTTCTTTATTTTGTTTTTAGTTCAAGTTACTAGAGAGAACAGAAATAGACCCCCCCTCCCATACTCGCTTGGTGCACCGTATACGGAACACCCTCTAGATATGACAACTGGCTCAAAACTCACATTGGAAAACATTTGACTAGTTTGATCAGGGCCTTATATTCGTAGCTAATCTTATTTCGTAACCTTTTTCTTAAAAAAAAATAGTCATTCCCAGAATATTAAATTAATTAAAATTCTTTGGAAGTTCTCCCAAATGCATATCTAAAACGTAATTTATTTTAAAATCACATTTCCCAACGACTTAATTCCCATATTTGCACAACTAAATCACCTTAGCACCTTCCGTAGCCGTACATGTACGTGCTTCTCTTGATTTCTATATTAAGATATTCAAATTCTACCTTGACATCGTTCATGAATATTCAAAATCTATAATTTTCTGATCGAAAAAAATGCTCAATTACCCAATTTGTTCAAATAAACTCAAATGATTCCTCGATCGAAACATATTTGTCGTTGGCTCAATACGACAACAACGACGCACGATCGCCGACGACGACGACGTGCTTAAAAGTATTATGGTGCAGTAGTGAAAATCTCCATGAAACCACACCTCAGATTTCGATATTCCCAATAAAATAAAGCAAAAAAAAAAAAAACGAAAAATCACAGATGCCAGACATCGGACATAATATGTACAAATACCTACCTCACCTATCCATAAGGAACAGAAATTTGCAAGGAAACCCACCAAACGACAAGTGGACTTGGACAAAAAAAAATACACAAACCAAAAAAAAAAAAAATACCAAATGTGGCTTACCTTCGCATACCACATGCAATGTCGAATGCCGCTTTTGTAGAAAACCTCAACTGGTAAAACAAAATAAAACTATCAACTGCAATTTGCCCAAATATCTCAACAATTCATATTGTTTGTGTTTGTTATCGATAGCGCTATACAAAGGTTTTTATTTATTTAGTTTTGCTTTGTTGAAGTTGAATATCAATTAGATAGATATAGAAATTGATAAAAAAGGCTTTTGTTTGATGGAGTACCTCAATTGTGTACTCTTTGACCCGGTTTATTTTATTTAATTAATTCGCTTGTATTAATTTGCATATACGGTTGGCATGGCGAAGAGAGTTCTCCAAATCCAAATACACAAACACCTGCTCCTTCTACTATAATTGAACAATTCGGATTTGGATAACAATAACAAAATAACGCATGTGCGTTTTGAATTTCTGGATTATTTTCATGGTTCTTGATGGATAAAAAACATAAAAATAAAAAAATGTTGTTTTTTTGTATTCTCAGGTACTTGTGATTTTGTATGTTGTTGTTGTGTTTATATATTTATTAGTTCTTCTTCTAAGAATTTTTCTTTATACAAGGATTGAATTGATGATTGTTTTCCATGTTGTTATTTTTTTTTGTTCATAGCGTGTGATGAGCTTGGTAGAATTTTATTGTTCAATAAAAGTTGAAAAGGATGAAAGGGAAAATTACAAGCACGCAATGCACATTAAAATAAATTACAGGGTGGTATTTGGAGTTTTAATGAGTTTATTTTTTTTTAAATTCTTTATTTAGAAAATGCCATCTTTATTAAACAATTTAATTTTAGTGAACAATAAAATTGTACATACATATATGGTAAAGCCACCTAGGTTGGCAGATTCGTCAAATAGACGAATTGCGCAGCTTAGAAGAACTCTGAAAGACAAATATGTCGGTTCTGATACAAACAAATTAAAAATATTTCATTGAATCTTTGAGGAAAAACTATCAATCCATGTGTCCAGTCCAATGTGTTTGTTCGGCCTATTTACATAAATTAAACAAACAAACCATTATGATTAAACATTTTTGAATAATTAGAACTATTTGAGTAAAGCGGCCCATACACACAACACAAGTGTGTGCACCGGTGTCATGACACGAGTGTGGCCTTCCGCTATACTCGCAACACATTTAGTAACACCGACACATAAAATCAAAAGATTTTGATTTTCTTGACACCGTGTTCGACACAGAAATCGGTGTAGACACTTGCCCATACACACACCACATTTGAGTACACCGACACCAGTGTCAATACAAGTGTTGTGTGTATGGGCCGCTTAAAAGGTCGAGTACACACTAAACGTCACATTGAAAAGAAAAATAGACAGAACTCATACTTGCCAATTCCTGCCCAAAGAAATTTCTTGGGCAGAAATTGTCAGGAAGGGGGAAATGTTTTACTCTCTCGTGAGCTCTCTCTTTTGCCTAATACTGCCGAATTTTCGAAGTGTGGAACAGGATTTGGCAAAAATTGTTGACAAATTGTGACAATTGGCAGTTTTGGTCAAGGTCTGGAACAAACCTGATATGGGAGTGAAATGCAATAACGATACGTCAAAATGATTTGCTTGAAATGAGTCCAATGTACTGCCTTTAAATGGTATTTTGCCAATTCGAAATGACACACCAGCTGTCAGATTACTAAAATGACGATCTACTGGGTGTGTTCCATTGAAATTTTAACAAACATTTGTTAATGTTAGAATAACAATACAGTTATTCACTCCTGTTCTGATTTTCGTTCCGAATTGAATTCGTTAACGAAATTGATTTTTGTACGGATTTAAAATTTAAATCGAACTGAAAACTTCAAAATAATTGAGCGAAGAACTCTTATGTTTTTAAAACGAAAGTATTTTTTGCTGAAGCGAAAATCAGAACACGGGTGATTGTCTGTAAATTTTCATTAAAACTGAAAAAGATGTCCCGGTGGGAAATTTGAAATGTCAAAAATTCGGGACGTCCCGTGTAAACAGCCACGTTTGGCAATGCTAGGCGTAATGGCTCAAGGTACCAACCATTACGCCAAGGGGTACCACAAGTATATAAAATGTTTAAAATCTACATAATATTAAATGAAATTGTAGCCATAATACTTTTTCGATTTACAGCCTTCCATAAGCGTTTTTTTCTGCTGCCATTCGTGACTGCGGCCCTAGTTTCTTACAGCAAAAAATTTGTTGACAGGTACCTACATTTGAGTAACTTTTTGAAGCTGAAATTGTAGTATTTTTTTTTTTTAAATCGAAAGACTATTTTTTCATGATTCAACTAAAAATTCGTTCCCTTTAGAAGCCTAATATCCATCCTCCATAAATCTTTTCATGTAGTGTTTTGTATTTTGTTCGTAATTGTATTGCGTAGATCAAACTACATCTCTTGGGAATCAAAATAAAAAAAAAAAAGATCGCGATATCCGTTTGTAGTTGATTCAAGATTTATTTCCATTTGAAAAACTCAAGCATATTTAAATATTCCCCCAAAACAGATTTAAGCCTTAAGATAACAAGGAGTCAAACCGAAAAAGGGAGCCAGCATCCATTAGAGAATCAATATAAACGCTCTCATGCCGTATCTTTTTATAAAAAAAAAAAAAAAAAAAAAAAAAAAACAAAACAAAACCCCATCATCGTATCGTTCGTTCCATTGAATTCAAATTTGTCACAAGAACAAGATACATAATACATACATTTTGAATTCTTTGCTATAAACAATAAAACAATAAAATTCATCCGAAAAAGTTTCAAAAAATTCCATTTAAGGAGAGGTGTGTTCAATGATGTTATCTCCCAAACCATCATGGTTCATGTTTGGTCACCAAAATTTATGCGAAAAACTATCGAATTACGATAAACCACAAAGTGTAAAAAAAAAGAACTCAAATTACGAAATTTTTGTCTGTGACCTGCGCTGCGGTCAGGAATATGAACCCTTATGGCCAAATCACAATCACGCGTTCGGTCCGTCGGGCTTTGATGGGCTTTTGATCGACTTTACGACACCATGTGTCATTAAGCGCGACCTTTAAAATTGCAAAACGAAATGTGGCTTCAAACCTCGGGCGTTGAGAAATGACAAATAAAAGTTCTGTTTCCTTAAAATGGCATTTCTGAAATTCTTCGCAGATAATAGAGAATCAAAAATGTTTCCGTATTTTATGGTTTTATTTAGGTTCTACAACCAATGAAAATAAATAGCTTTCGTAATGAAAGTATACATTAGGTATAAGTGCTAATGTAGTTTATCATCGCTTTTCCCTTTTTTGATTCTAATGGATTTAGAAAGAACGCTATTTAAAAAAAAAAAACATTTTTTCAAGCATTTGCATGGTGGCTCCACGAGAAAGATTTCATAGCATACTGTATTGCATGCTATTAAAATTGCTCATGGAGGCTATTTATAAAATTCTTTAAAAAAAATTTCATGCCACATATTGCTTTGCTCATAGAAAGCTATGAATAGTATTCTATGAAGACGTTATTAGTTAGTTGTAGGTGCCAAAAGGATTTTTTGGTCTTTTTCTTGTGGATTTAAGCAAACTTAATAATAAATCAATTCTTTTAATTGTTTTAACTTCATAACTTTGCTCTGTGAAATTTTAAAAAAAGATGAAATAGTAAGCTATTAAAATGCCCAACCAAAATTTGATGGTATACTATCACTCTTTCTTTCTGTTGAAAGCGCCTATTTATATGATCATTTTACTAAAGCCTTTTTTCTTTCATAGCCATGATCCACGTGCTCACATTATAAAGAAAAACCCTTTCACTTCAATCTACCCTTCCCTATCTCACACGCTTTTAAAATCTATCTATCTCTCACTCACACAATAAAAAGTCTCTCATACTGAATCCGATAATGTTAATTTATTGAAACTAGCGTATCAGCATATTTTGAGTAGAATCTACCCTTCATTTTTTTACGCAAATAAAATCTACCCGTCTCTCTGCATGTGCCATTCAGTAAAAAGCCCATGTAAACAGGCACATACGTAAAAAATAACTGATGATATAAATCCCGTCAGACGAAATAATCTTAAGGCTTAACTACATTCAAGACTTTTTGCAAAAAGTACAAAAGTGAAAAACTAAAACATGCGCTAGAAATGCCTGTGTGCCAAAAAGTCTGCGAAAATAGTGTTTGATATGTCATTTCAGAATGATACTACAGACAAAACACAATTTTTCCGCCCACAGGCATCTCAAAGCAAATTTTTGCTCATCACATTTTCACTTTTTGCCCTACTTTTTGCAAAAAGTCTTGAATGTAGTTAAGCCTTTAAGCTGGGGGAATTATTTTACTGCAAAATAGGCTTGCAAACAGGTTTTCTCATTTAAATGTGGCGATGTTACGCCGCCGACTTAGTACATACACACTTGTCAAGTTTGATGTGTTGCAAACTGTCAACTTTTTTTTCCTATTCAACTCTTTTCTTTCCATGAGCAATATTTTCTCTTTCCCATATACAGAAAATGTATTCACTCTTCTACAGAACGTGAAATACCTACACCTACCGCAGAAACAGGTTGGTTTCCAATACAAGACACAATTCCACAAAAAAAAAAACAAGAGACAAATCGTAATTGATATTACAAAAAGGAAGACACACATTTCGTGTGTCGGGATTTTCTGTACTTGTAATCTATGTATGTATGTGAACATTGATTTTTCAACAAGAATATTCACATAAAAATAAAATACAAATTAAAAAGAAACAGCGCCACAAGACACATCACTCATTAACAAAAAACAGAAAGCAAGTGTAAATTCGACTTAAAGTATAGCCACCGGAGTAAATACACTCTCCGGAAACAAACAAAAATTGCCTAAATCGAACACGTCTAAAAAGAGGTGAGGTAGAGAGATACTTCAAAAACAGAGCAACAATTCTTTTTGAGGTATTTTCAAATGAAATAAATAAAACACAAACAATAAATTTCACAGGAAACAATATTTCATTTTATTGTATACAATTGATAAAAGTATAAACATATCCTGGAATTATAAAAACATCCAAATTAATTTCCAATTTTATCCCAAAGTGGAACCACAACACACAAACTAAACGTACATTAATATAATAACTTTTATAAAATAAAAATTATTCACATGTTATATAATTAATATATGTACATATTATTGTCACACAAACAAATTTTCTCATGTTTTTATAAACTAAATGTTTTATTTTTAATGAACGCAGAAGAACTTTTCTATCTGAAAGAAAAGGGAAACAAAAAAAAAAAAGGGAATTACCTACCGTGAGCTGTCAAAGCGCGACAAAATAGAAAATAGATCTATTCGGGCGTTGAGCTCGAGCTTACGATATTTACGATCTAAAGCGAGCATGAAGCTTGAGGTAACATTTCAGATTGCCTCATAAGAATCCATTGTTTCTATTCAATATGTCAAAGTCGGCACGACCGAACGCGTGATTGTGATTTAGCTATTAACCACAAAAACAGACGCCACACAATTAATCAACTTCAATTTTAGATACAGAACTATATTTTTGACGTGTGGTGCAGCCAAAAATCAAATCAAAAGAGGGTGGATGTGGTCTGGCGCGGCAGCGTCTCCCGCCAGACACCCAGTAATCACCTTAGTAATTGATGTGGAAATGATTGATGGGTGTGGCAGGTTATCATTTTAAAATAAATAAATTTCTACCTGTTTAAAAAAGACCTATAAATAAATACAAAAAAAAAAGTATGGAAAGGTAATTAAGAGGAGACGTGACATTGGAAATTGATCAGTTAAATGTGTTTTTAAATATGTTCGGTCTCATTTGGAATTCTTTACTGACGACCGTGTGATTGACCGTAAATCTTTTATTTTTTTTTAAAATGAGTTTAGAGTGATTGATTCTGAAGTCAAAATAAATGACAGAAAGAATACGAGTTGGATAAATGGTTAATTATAAATTTTTAAGGACTGACCTGGTTTAGTTTTTAAAATAGAATCGGGTATTTGAAATTTCTTGGAATTTTTTTTATATAACGTTGAGCTGTCTATCCATATACCTACTTCAAAACAGTAAGGCTAGGCACGCACTTACGATTTAAAATCGTTGCGATTAAAAAATCGCGATGGCAACAATTTTTTGCTGTGCACTTGCGATTTGTATTCGCGTGATTTTTTATCTCTATCGAATGCAACATACATGTTTTAATGGCTGTGCACGCACTTGAGATTTAAAGTCGTTACGACTGAAAAGTTGCTCTAAAAATGGAACCTGTTTCATTTTTTTTTTTAAGCACCGCGCTTTTTCAGTCGCATGTGCGTGCACTCTCATCAAAAACCATGTGTTTCATTTCTCGCGACTGAAAAATCGCGCGTGAATGTTTTTTTTCTGTCCGCGACCACGATTTTTAAATCGCAGACATTTCAATCGCAAGTGCGGTCACAAACATGTAATTGCATTTGTTTCATTTTATTTTGCGACAATCGCGTCGCTCGAAAAATGAAAAAAAATTCAGTCGCAGTTTCTCGGTCGCAAGTGTGGTAACTCACATTGAAACCCATTTGTTCTATTTTTTGCGATTAAATAGTCGTGCCATGGAAATCGCAAGTGCGTACTTGGTCAAATAATATTTAATTTTTGTTTGTCACTTTGCCATTTGGGCGTTGTGTCCCTAATCTTTGTGAAAAATTTTAATAATTCCTCTAAAGAAGATAATGGCTATTTTGGATTAATTCTTCTCTTTTATAAAAACATACATATTATAAAAACTAAAGGACCAAAATGCCTTCCCTGTGGTACGTCGCGTCGAAACTTTTTTAGCAGTGAGTTTTGCTCTTCAAACACGACTGAATCTATTAGAAATGGATTAGCTGTTTTAAATTGCATAGAAATCTGGGATCAATATGCCGCATCACCATGAGACTACATAATTCATTGTCAAATCATTGTGAGTAAAACTACTCCTTTTTTCGAAAAGTCTGGTCTCTATTCAAAACCAATATCTTTTATCGAAGAAATTCAAATACTTAAGACGGTGCATGCGTGTTCGTTACACGTCTAGCAGTAGTACTCCCGCATAAAACTCCTTATACACTTGACTTGAATTTATTAACTAAAATTCATGTTGTAGAACCGAACTATGTATGTAGATCGAACAACTCACCACATCCAACATGTACAAATTTATTTATTCATTGAACTGTAATGCAATGGTGTATCTAATTTCAAAATAAACACCGGACGATGACATTGCATTGAGTTTTGCGAAAATATTAACTAACAACGACTTCAGCGCCACCATCATCACCATGATTGGCGCGACCGTCGTCGCCGTCGTCGCCACCGGGTTTCCAGTTAAAGGTGTTAAGAAATTGCAGTTTCATGTCGATGTCATGAGATAGATGTTTACCCTAAACGCTGTGTTGGTTGTTAGGTAGTATAATTTTGCGGCTGAGACGTTTCTTTTTGTTTTTGTCTGTGTCTTTCCGTCAAATCGATACATACTAATTTTTACACAAAAGGAAATTATCGATTTTACAAAATAATAGCAATTTGAGATACAAAGTGTACATAAAAGTGTTCAGAATTATGAATAAATACAATTTTGTGTTGAAAGACATATTAAAAGTATTTTATAAGTGATCTATAATTATTGTTAATTATAAATCGGAAAAGTGTGTGGAAAAGTTTTGACTTTTAGTCGATACTTGTTCTTAGCTGTTGTTTATGTAAAGCAATATTATTAGGCATGTTTTTTTTTGCAAGCCCAAAGGAATTGGATGAAATAAACAATGTCGGGGCTTAACAATTTGCGTCTCAAATGCAAAAACAACAAAGCCCATTCGGGATAAGTTAAGCACGGAGAATTTTCGGTGTTGAACTTAAGCTCGGAGAAAAACTGTGTTACCAGCAGGAATTCCATGCATGTTGTTATCGATAGTTTATATGAAAACTCCATGTTTTTTCTATGATGGCTTCGCACAGTAGCCAGTTTACATGTTAAATGCAAAAACAACTAAGCCCATTGTCCCCTTTCACACAAGACAACTAACACTAAGTTTCTAGCAACAATCAGTTCATTGGCGAGAAGGGCAGGAAGAAAAAGGGGTAAACTAAATCTCCCCGGTCAACAAATTCAGGAGATTTTTTTTGACATTCCTCTTCACACTACATTTGTGTGCGTTCAACCAAGGTAGTTAAAAAGGAAAATAGGCAAATCTCTTCGGGTTTTGTTTTTTGCGTGTAAAAGGTACAAGAGATTGTCAAAGAGATTAAAAGAAAACGTCAAAAAATCTCCAGCAACTAGAATCTTCGTGTGAAAGAGGACATTCGGCCTTAGCTAAGCACAGAGAGTTTTCGGTGCTTAACTTAAGCAAGGAGAAAAACTGTGTTACCGGCATGAATTCCCTATACATGTAATCGATAGTTTGTATGAAAACTCCATATTTGTTGGTCTATGATCGCGTCGGTAGTCTCCGATGTCAATTTTTTTTTCAACCACATTCCTCCCTGCTTGGAAAAAAACACGCCTCTTGTTTAAAAAATCGAATGAAACAATGAACATCTGAGTGTTGTTTCAAACTTTCCATATTCATAAGTGGATGATGCGATAAAGCTTTCCAGCCGATACTTTGATTATGTTATCATACAAAAATCTCCAGATCAATGCATACAAAACTCTCTGAAGAAAATGATTCCATTTTTCTAGGTTCTAGTTCGATATAGGCAGGATTTATGCGCCATCTTAGTGGTTTGAATAAAACTAAGTTTTTTTCTGAAACGAAACCTTGTATAGCAAGTAAAAATGATGAATTCAAGTAATAAATTAAAGTATTTTAGCTACACTGACAAAGAAAAATAATTTAAAAATATTGTATAAGATTAAAAACATCCACAACCTATAATCCATCTTCAAAAGGGTATTTTTTCCATCAATTATATTGTTTTTGATAAGCGTATATGAATTCATTGACTCGTTTTTTTTTTTAATACGTCTGCTTTGTCCCTACATAGTCAACCTTCATTAGAATTAAATTTTTTATCTGTCTTCTGGAATTTAAATCCTAATAAATCATCCCAACAGGTTTGTCTGCTCTTCAAGAAAAAATAAAATAAAATGAAATGAATATTTCCATCCTTGTTATGATTTTATTCCACACCCCCAAGAAGATTAAAAAAATACAGAAAAAAAAAAAAAAAAAAAAAACAAACAAAAGATTCTCCTTATTTTTTTAATGGTTTTTGTCTTCGCTATGAAATATATCATTGATGGAATTTTTCCATGCCATAACCACGCTCGACTGACATCTTCAATTGATGACGCGGTTGCGCATGCGCACGTGATAAAGAACATGCATCATCGAATTCTTCATCCATCTCATCTCTTCTGAACCGAACCCGAACCCGAACCCAAACCAGTAACATCACACGAAAGACGTTATACCATCATGCATGTGGTAAGCTTCAATGATGTGAAGCTAATTAACTAACCACTTTTATCTGTCGCTCAGGTGTAATATCTAAGATCGTTTTTACGACAGGATTAGATACCCTAGCTATAGCCGTAGCCCTCTGATCCTTTTATTCTTATTCCCAAGCATTTTTCTATATGGGCGTAATTTTATGATGTAGCTGGTTTTAATGTAGGTAAATGGATGAATCTTTTAAACTGTTCTATCACACCTATTGATCTCTAGAGAGCATCAGGCGGAGAACAAAAAAAAAATAGAACAGGTTTCGGCCAGAGTATATCTAGTAGCAGCTTTATTGATGGTAATTCTGATCAAAAAACGTAGATAAAGATTCTTTTTGACCGATCCCGGTTTTTTATTTTTTTTTCTCTTCGTTAAGCTGTGTGCTCGGGTTAACTCGTAATTTTATTATGATAAGCTTTTAATGAGATTTTTATTTTATGTTCATGTAATGGTTATTTTTTTTTCTATTTGGTGTTCTCAAGGGCTACCATTAAGGGCCTGTTCTATTAATAAAAATTCGTTTTTATTCTGATTCATTAAAGCAGTGTATTTTATAATCAGACTAATTCCCATAGGATTTTTCAAATTCCTGATTTTATCGAATTTTAATCAATATACTTCTTGATGTGATCTAGTTTTTCTAATTTGTTCTTTTTTCTTTCTTTGCAGGTAAGACAAGAAAAAAAAACCCATTCAATTAATCGTAAGTAAGAATATGTGAATTCATTTAACCATGAAGCCTAAGAAAATTGTTGCTGGTGGATAACTTTGTTAATTTGAATTTCTTGCTAACTTAGGTAAATTGAAAAAAAAAAAAAAAAGAACTTGCAACAATTTTCCTATGCGTTTAATTGAAACCTTTTAAAGACAATTTCTTTTCGATTCCTTTGGTGTGATGCGTGGTTGCTTAAATTGAAATAAATAATCCGAAAATCGATAAACATCCGTCAGTCGGTCTGTTATTCCAAGCTCACCTTGTAATAGTTTTTCGCGAAGGTTTGAAATTTATTCAGGTAAAATGTGTCATTTATATATAAAAATTGCAAATGAATGTTCCATCGTTTAGTTGATATACATTATCATAAGTTGACATTAATCGTATATCAAGTTCGATGTGGTAAGATATGAATTAGATGGCAGGTTTTGGACTTAGATGAGTTAGGGGAGTTTGAAGGTTGAAACTTTTCGAACCAAGATTTGGCTGACTTTTCTTGTTTGTGAGAAAATAGTTTTAATGTTGCACACATATGTTTTTTTAATTTTTCAAAATTAGGGTAATAAGGGAGAGAAAACAGTTAGGCAATGACTGCATTCGGGGGATCTTAGCACCGCATATACATATATAAGATTTTCGCAAAAAAATTATGCAGTCTAAAAGGTCAGGCAGTTTCAGAAATTGGTCAGGCTTAGAAAATTTTTAATCCAGAATTGAAGTTTTTCAAGGTCACCTGCGTTTTTTGGCACCTCATTTTTTTGATTAATTTTTAATGTTTTTTTTCAAGGTCACAGTAAAAGATTTTTAGCACCTCATTAGGAGAATTTTAGAAAAACAAGTATGCAATTTAAAAGGTCAGTAAAAGATCATAAAAGGCCAAGTAGTTTCAGTAACAATTGGTCAGGCATAGTTTTTTTTAATAATTTTTTAAAGTTTTTTTAAGGTCACATAAACTTTTAGCACCTCATTTATGAGATATTCGAAAAAAGTATACACCATCTGAAAGGTTACTTATATTCCTTAAAAAAAAGTCACGCAGTTTCAGAAATTGGTCAGCTGTAGATTTTTAGTTATGAGTTAAAAAAAATTAAAAGTTATTGGCACTTACCTTGAATTTTGTTTACAAAAATGTCTGACCAATTTCTGAAACTAGCTGACCTTTTATGAAGATTCAGTAAACTTTCAGATAACATAATTATTTTTTGTAAATTCCACAAATGAGGTGCCAAAAATCTCTACGACCGCGATCGTGAAAAAAAAAATTTGTTTTAAATTCATAAAAAAATCTTTTTGGCTGACCAATTTCTGAAAACATCTGACGTTTTATGGCCATTAAATAACCTTTCAGATGGTATATATTTATTTTAGAATATCCCATAAATGAGGTGCTAAAAGTTTATATGACCTTGTAATGACCTTGAACAAAACTTTTAAAATTCATTAAAAAAATCTAATCTAAATTTCTGCAACTAGCTGACCTTCTATGAGTACTGAGTTAACTTTCAGATGGCATATATTTTTTTCCATATTTATATCTCATAAATGAGGTGCCAAAAATCGCGGGTGACCTTGAAAAACTTTAACCCTGGATTAAAAATTTTCTAAGCTTGACCAATTTCTGAAAATAGCTGACATTTTATGACCAATAGTGACTTACAACTCTCAACCATTCCTGTGTGCATTTTTGCAGGAATGGAGGGGACCTAAAGTTTATTGCCGAATCCGAACGGATAAGGTGAGTGGCACATTTCTGTGACAGGAAACACTCTTAGAGGATTTGTCAATTCTTCGTAAGAGGCAGTAGCCCTGAAAAACACTTTTGTATTTAGGTGGCATCAGTGGCTGGGAATCGAACCCAGACCTCTAGCGTGACAGTCCAACGCAGCAATTTAAGTACTTAAGAGGTATTAATTAACCTTTAATGACCCCAATATAAGTATCGAAACATTCAAAAACATCCCTTTTTTCTATAAAGTCAAATGCTACTTTCCGGAAAAAATATATTCATACAAAATTAACCTCGTACACAAATAAATATAAGCCAAGGTCGGTAAACAAACATAGAAAAGTTTCCCCTATTCCAACTGCAACTATGTATATGCATAACCAGTAAACACTAAATTGCATTAATATGCCTTCATCATGAAGGGAACCGACGGATGTTGACTATTTCCGGTTTTTGTAATGCTAACTAATTACCAAGCATATTATAATGGTTTGAGGCAGCATAATGGAAAAAGGAAGTATAGTGCCATAGACTTGACGATATGAGGGCCGGTTTTCAAATGCATTTCAAGGAATGAACCTTATTAAACAATAATAGAAAAAAAAATGAACAAATGCAATTTAATGGAACAAAAATGTAGGTGCGCATTGTGTGGTGTAGGCGTATAACTTGATAGATAATAATTTTGTTGTGTTCTTTTGTTGTTTGATAACAAAAGAAAAATATATGTTTGTTACATTGTTTTGTTGCTTAACAGTGTGATGTATAGATATTGAACATTTCAGTGGGATCATGGTGCATGCTGGGTGTTGATTTTTTTTTAATGAAAAAGTCAAAGACATAAGGATTTTGTTATGAGAGAACTCAGTACCTAATGAAATCTCAAAATTTACCCTTTTTGTCCACAAGTTAACGCCTGGATGGGTTCGTAACGTTTTTGTTTTTTTTTACAGGCGTTTCCTTTCAAGGTAGCAAAATATTAAGAATTTCCAATTTATGGAATGTCTCTTTTTCGATCCTTCACGGGCAATGGGCATGGATGAATTTGCCAAATCGGGTTTTTACCTGGAATTGATGGACTTTTGTTAGATTTCTCTTGTCAAATTCGTGTCAACTTGAATATCTTGGCAAAACAAAAATCGGTATAGTTGGTAAACTTGATAAGTAAACGATATGTGTACTCCTTTTTATTCAAAGAATAGCAGTATTTATACCATTTTCAAAACATACTAACCGCAATAAAAAGGCTGTTTGAAATCAGTTTTCATAGAATTTTAGATGAATTACATTTCTCAATAAAACATGACGAAGATAAGCCCATTTTATTTTTTTACTCAGTTTGAATAAATAAATATTTTTTTTTACACAACAGGTCAAAGGTTAAATTTCACACCACAGCTTGAACGAATGAACCGGTTCTCAATAATCCTTTTGTATAATAGAAGAAAAAAAATCCGCGTTATGTCGTGTTTAATAATACATAGTAAACGTCCGTCGCGTGTCGGTCGTTTAACCGTGATGTGTTCACAAAAAAAAAAATTAAAAAATATCGCCATCTAAATTAAATTCTGAAGTGACAATAATGAAAAATAATTAAATATCGAGTGATATTGTTAGCTTTCGAAGCTATAACTTTCGTTTTAATAATCGGATCTTCAAGGTTGATGTCTTTAAATTAAGCCACACTATCTTTTTTTGAAGAGGGTTAAAAAATTTCGTACTAAAGAAAGGTGATTGTATCCTACATCAATGTGATTTTCAATTTTTAAAATGTAAAAGTTGATGAAAAATTTTACAATTTTGAAAAAGATATGGACCCCTCCTCTACAAATTGTCAAAGGCTTTGGTGTAGTAAATGTGAGAGGAGGTGTGTCTATAAAGTTTGTGCACGTTTTTCTTGTACGAAAAAAAGTGTTATAACATTTTTAATGTAAAATTACATAAAACTACAAATTTTGTCTTCAATTTTTTTTCAGATACCTAAAATTTACAAAAAACTGAAATTCAACCCCTTTCACCCCCCCCCCCCCTAAAAATGTTAGCCCTGGTCCAAATTTAGGGTAGGTATACTTTTTGGAAAATGCTTAAGATACAAAAATAAAGATCTCCACTAAAATTTAGATTGTCGGAATTTTTTGAAGTAAAAGTCTAATTTTCCTGGGCTATTAGCGACGCGACTCTATCAATCATAGACAAAATTGACTTTCTTTACAAACTATCGAAGACGAGTATCGCGCTGTTTTTTTTACATATAACATGTATACATTGTTTAGCGCGACATCGTTTTGTTAATCCAATTCTTTTCGGGCTTGAAAAAAAATACGGCATACAGAATTATGAAACTGTTTCTGAAAAAATGAAAGATTTTTCTAAGCGACTAAAATTTTGTGTAAGGACAAAAATGGACAAAAACTTGCCATTTTCGTTTTGTGTTTTTTTTGTTTATTTAAGAAATAGATTTTAAATTTTCAAATTTAAATGCAAAATTTTGGAACTACTCAAATTCTCCAGATTGCGAAATTATAACAAATTCGTAAGTCGTACAAGCTATATACGTGAACAAGGCGCCAGTTATAGCTATCATTGAAATTCATCATTGGAAATTTTAATGACGGTTTAGGATGCAATTTCCATAATTATTTTGAGCCAAAATATAGCTTTTAACTTAATTAATACATCTGTCCAAAAAAAATTTCATTTCGGCCCAACCTTTTTTATTATTTCAATGAAGGAAGGATGAACTCAAACGAATTTTTTTTGGCAATAAATATTAATCGAGTCTTGAGCTTCACATTGGCATCAAAATAATTACTGATTTTGCTTAGTGTCCTAAATGTTGAATTTCAATAATGATAGCTATAACTGGCCCTAAACTCAAAATAAAGCCAATTTTTGCAAAAAAAAAAAAAAAAAGCCATACCTCAATTTCCGTAATGCGAATTTTTTGGAAAAACAAATCTGAAATATAGTTTTCTTTTTTTACCTTGGTCATTACAGATATGAAGCTCATTTGAGTGAGCCATTTTCGAGGAGAAAATTAAAAAAAAAAAACTAAATCGCTGTATGGCAGTTGTACCCATACCCAGCGTTGCCAACCACTTTGGTCAAAATAATGCCTTAATTGAAAAAAAAAAATAATACCTTTTTCTATGAAAAACGCCTCACTTATTTTTTTTTTGAAGTTATCGTTAAATATTAAAAAAATAAGCCTCATAACCTCAGATGTTAAAATAATGCCTAAAAGCCTTAAACAAAAGCCTCAGCTGGCTTTGCTGCCCATACCCATTGATGAGCTTAAAAAAAAAAAAAAACTCCGATTTTTTTCCCTAGGAAATTACATAATGTAAAAATGCTCGCTCAAATTTTTAGCGAATTGGCTCATCCGTTATAGCTCTGAATCAAATTACTGTGAGAGCACTTATGGTCGTACGCACAGATGCACAAACACCACAGGCACATAGACTTCTCGATATCGTATTATCAGTTATGGACTACAACCTCACGAAACCTTAAAAAGCAAGTAAAAACGATACGATTTTTATTGTTTTGACTAAAAAGCAAGTACAGAAAATTCTAAACTGTTACAAACATAGAGAGACATAATAATGGTTTAGAAAAGGATATCTCTCATTGTTTTGCCTCAACGACGAACATACATACATTTTTAGCTCTAGGTATTTCACCGCAAAGTAAGTGAAAAAGAGACAACAATGGGCTCTAAGAATTCTTTTTTAAGCTGGCCATACACGATAGTACCAAATGGATCGGCCGAGCCAAATTGCATCATATGAATGGGTTCGGCCGTGTCATTGGGACTTTCAGCAAGTTATAAATTCACCAGTCCAATTTGCACCGAGCCATTTGGCTCGATCGTGAATGGCCAGCTTTAGATTTTTTTTTAAAATGTTTCTTTTGTTTTTGATTGACATTTTGCTAACGTGACTTTTGTTTTTTTTTGCTGTCTGAATTTTTCAGTTTAAAATTTGCACAACACAAATTTATTTAAAATAATTTAAATTTTCTGATCCAAAAATACTTATTTATTATTTGTGTCTGTCTCCTTTGAGTGCAGATTTGTGTTTTAATTTGCAGCAACTGCTTGTTATTGTTAAAAAAAAAAGTGAATAGGTCGTGTTCACATTAATTTGTGTCTAAAAAAAACAAAAGCAGACGTCAAAATATACATATCTGTATGGTTAAAATGAAAGTCAGAAATGTATCATAAAAAAGTTCTAGACTAGATAATGTAGATAATACATACGTACATTTTGTATAAGCACGATATACAAAATGACCTACATAAATTACATAGACATCTTCAGCTTTTTAAAAACACCCATATCGAAGCACTTTATGTGGTGCCAGATTTGTATATGGTTTGCACCTAATAAAACGGTAGACTTTTCTGGAGTCATAACTTTGTTGCACCAAAATGGTAGTTCTCGCCAGAGTCATGGCATCCCTAAAACCTGAATTTAAGTTTCTCCAATAGTTGATTTTTTCAGTTTTGGAGAATTCATCAGCATTCCAAAAAATTTCGTTTGACAAAAAATCTATCTTGCCTAAAATAAAAAAAAAAAAAAACCTGGGGTTGAATGCGTGACGAGATCTCTTAGCACTTTTTCTCTCTTAAAAAAGAATTTTAAACATTGAAATAATACATTGGTAATTAAACATTTCTCGTCGTCACGTCACGTCTTAAAGTTCGAAAAATTGAAAAAAAAGACGCAACGTGACGACGAGAAATACTTTATTAGGTATTATTTCACTGTTTGAAACTCGTTTTTAAGAGAAAATAACTGCGAAGAGAACTCGTCACGCTGACGTCTCGTTTTCTCGTCGCATTGTGAAACAGCCTTGAATCGGCCAAGGCAACTTTTGATAAGTGAAGGTCACAATAAACGAATTTTGTTTGTTTAGGGTATCACATTTGATAGCTAACGAGCTATCACTTCAAAAATTTGATTGCCACTTCCCAATAAATTTGACGTTAATGCCGCAGTGTATCTACACATTTTTCTGACCTCTTGTCCATTGAACATATCAATATTTTAATCAATATTTTAAATCAGATTTTATTGACTTAAAATTTGTACACAACTTTAAAATCCACCTTTCCTAAAATATCAAATTTTCTTCTTTCCGGTTGTCATCAAGCTGCCAATTAACACATTAAATTGCTTATAATTTCGCCAGTCTTCCGAATCAACATAATTATAAGAAAAAAAAAAATAAACAGACTTGTCACGGTCAATGTCATCATGCTCATAATCAACGTCAACAGAAAACCGCAAAGGCAATCGTTTGGAAAATGAGTTTTAATTCTTTTTTTTTTTTTTTGTTTTTTCTTTTTATCACGAAAGTTCTTTGAACATGCCAAGAGTGTGTAAAAAAAAAATCATGCAGAAATTATAAGACAAACAAAATGTCAATGCAGATGCGTGATAAAATTAATCACATGCCCCAACGATCCCATTAAAAAGCAAAAATATGAAAGGAGGGAGTATTTTAAAAATAGTATCTCATCCAAATACACTTTTCCACTCTCGGAAAAATTAATTTTTCTTTTTATTTTTTCTAATTCTAAAATCACGAGCGTGTGAAATATTTTTTTTTTGTTTTCGGTAAACTGCAAGATCAGTGTTTTTATTTTTGCAATAATTTTATTCCTGCAAAAATTATAATTTACTTAATCTTGATCTTTCTCGATGAAGGAAGTTAGAAAATACTCATGTTCGCGCGTGTGTTCGTGCAAAATCGAATGAAAATCCAAAGCAGAGCAGTCCGTGATGGAAGAGTGTAGTATTTCAAGGTTGTTCGAAAATAATTGCAAACATTTTCTTTACAAAAAAAAAAAAAAAACTTGAGGAAATGATTAGAAATTTAAATATAGAAAAAGAGGAGAAGATTCTGTGTTTGCTCCTAAAATTATGCAACAAGCTATTGCATTTCTTATACAATTTCTCAAAAGCATTGAGGAATTCTATGAGCATCGCCTTGTCATGAATATTGAACTTTCTTTTTTGATGGTTTTTTGAGGAGGAACATGAATTGATGGTCAAATTAAATTGACAGTAACAGTAACCCTAAATTCAAATTGAACTACATGTATGTAGTTAGACGGGACATGTTAATCAATTTATTATTCTCGTGCTTTAATGCGTGATAATCAATTTCTTGGCGAAAAAGATCACAACGATATAAGCATGAGGTCGATCGTGCGTGTTAAATGCATGCGTCCAATTGATCCCAGAGATTCAGCACGATTGAAAAGTTGTTAAGAGTCATGAGTTTGCGTGTAGGGTTTTATTCACCAAAGGAGCGTGTGGAAATTTAAAGTTAATTTACTTTGAGAAATTTAATAAACCACATAACAAGAACTAAAATGTCAAATATGTTCATTATTTAAGCAGTTAACTGCTTCACTCAAGTTTTATTTTAAGACACTATTAAGTTTATCACCTTAGGTAAAAATTTTTATTTCAACAGACAATTTTGAAACACCCTTTTAGTCGTTTTTTTGTCGTTTTTTCCTAACTCACGTTTAATAAATTTGTATATTTCCTACTAAATAAAATTAAAACTGTCCAAAACGTCAAAATATGGCTGACGTTTGACGGTGTTCTTTATATTTTTAGCTCAAAACTTTATCAGTCATATTAATTAGATTTCCTTAGAACACTCTTGGACAGTTGTCCAGCTAGCCACTGTCTAAATATTTGGACAGCTTATTATCTATAATCACATTCCAGCAGCTGTCTAAATACGACCTCATATTGCCCGTGACATACCTGGAATAATTCATTCTCGAGTGAATTACTGAATTTAGCCGACTTTTTGACTACGTTCAAGGGACATTTTTTTCATTTCTACACAACTTTTCGTCTAGCAACAAAAAAAATTGCCTTACTTTGTTCATTGAACGTGCCGACTTAAGAATAGATTTGGACAGCCAATTTCGGTGTCTAATTTGGACAACCGATGGAAATGTTTATTAATACGATTTTGGAATTGGACAGCTGTCTAAAGTTAGACATACTTTGGAATGGGCTTATTAATAAGACTGTATGAGTTTATTTTACCAGTCGTTCTGTAAGATTTGCAACTATTGAGTAATTTCATGCGATCCAGTAATGCCAGTCATGTAATATCTTGTTAAAAGTTGCTCCAATGATCTTACGTGTACTACTAAATTAGTAAAGTAGATTTGGTTATTTTCAATTTTCTCAAAAATTAAAAAAAAAACTCTTAGGCATCTGGTTTTTTAGTGATTGACTAGAAATTTATAGGAGGATCGAATATTAAAAATAAAAATATTACCGAATAACGTAAAGTTTTGAAAAAAAAAACTGATTTGAACAAAATATTTTTTTTCATTATTTTTTAAAAATTTTGAGTTTGAAAATTAATTTTTCAAAAACTATTCTCTGAGATAATTTCAATTAAAATCATCATAAAAGAACGAACTTCTGGCCTTAAATAAAAAGTATAGCATGACTTTTTAAGTGTTGCCGTTGTTTATTATTAATTTGTTTTCTATTTTATTTAAGTCGATTTTTTAGAAAATTGCCCCTCCCGTCTAAACGGGAGAAATAGACCTCCCTTTCATTCGATATTTTTCTTGTCTCGACTCAACGTACACACTCAAGCTTTTTGTCACACCTTAGGTTAATCACCCTGTATAATTTTAATTCACAGAACTTTTGTTTTAATTTCAAAATGTACCCCAAGTTAGAGGGGAAGGGGGGGGGGGGGCAATATTTCCATTGCCATTGCCATTGTGAAAGGGTCTCCATTGATAATATTTATATTGCAATAGAAGGAATTTATTGTAGAGCTGTGTAAATCGTTCATTTCAAATTATCGAATCCTTCAAGAATCGATTACCAAAATGATCCCAACATTTAAATCAATCGATCATCAGAATAATTTTTTTCCACAAACTTGTAGCTGAGGCAATTTCCCACAAAAATGAACTTGATAGTTTTTTTCTTAGCATAAACCGTTAAAAAGTTACAGCAATTCGAAAAGACAAAAAATTTCTTAAAAGGGCGCAAAAGTTATGAAAATGTGCTGTAACTTTTTAACGGTTAATACTACGAAAAAACTGCCAAGACGATTTTTGTGGGAAATTGCCTCAGCTACAAGACAGTGCAATAAAATTTTTCTCTAGCTTTTACTGTTTCCGAGATATTTGCAAAAAAAATCTCATTTTTTTTACTTTTGACCCCTTATACTGACCCATCGTTCATCGGATCGGTGTCCCATTACAAACTTCCATCCCAAATTTCAGCCTAACTTATTCCTTTCTTTGGCATTTTTTGATCTATTCTTACTGTACTAGATAATTATTGATATCAAAAATCGAGATTTATTGAAATGATTGAGATTAGGATGGAAAATCGAGAATCATCGAAATGATTGAGATTGAGATCGATTGAAATGAAAATTTGTGATTTCAATCATCAATGGTTTTCGATGATCGGATCAAAAAAAATCGAATCGTTCCTGATTGACACAGCCCTAATTTATTGCTTAAATATTGGCAATTGGGTCGCTGCTATGGCTGGGCTATTTCGTTTGAACTTTGAACTAAAAAGTAGTTGGACCCAATTTTATAAAAATGACTCCATGTGATGTTAGTCGGTAGGAACGAAATGGAAAAAATTTTCACTAAACTAAATAATGTTTTTATGTTTTTAATTTTTCCAAAAAAATCAACTTGCAAAAAAATTTATCTTAAAAAAGTTGGTAAGAACATTTTATGACAAAAAATTACCAGTTTTAGGATGGTTGTATTAACTTTTTATGAATCCTAATTGGTATCACAATTATACAGACTTTTTGGACTTAAAAAATCTATCTGTTCGCATTTTCAGCAAAAAAATAAAAAATAATTGTACCTAAAGATGTGTTTTGTTGAAGTTCTACATAAACCATAGCAAAACAAAAACAAAAGAAACTTCAATAATTTAATAGACCAAGCCAAGAGATATACCAGTTTGTTTTTTTTTTCTTAGCTTTTTTATAACCTTAGCTTTATTTTTGTTTAATTAAGCATCTTAGGAGAGATAATCTTTTTTTAGTTTAAGTTCAAGAAGTCTTTCCCTCCATACATGATTATGTGTGATAAAAACAAGCTACTTGACAACTAAATTATAAACACATCAAAAACTTAACAACATTGAAACAAAATAAGACTAAACTACCTCTACTATGCCATCAAGCCGGGCTGCGCTGTCAGCGGCATCTTTTCAATTTCTTGAGATAAAAAAAAATGAATGTTGATAGACGATTTTTTAATTAAAAACCATTACTTCAGCGGAGTAATAGCCGGATGGCAAACCACTTTTTTGTCGATAGAAAATTATCTTTCATTTAGATTGAGATTTGTTTTGTTTTTCTTAATGTTCCCATATAACCGACGTAAGAAGAAGTGTCAATCTGTTGGTTTGATACTATGGCTGAATTAAACTTTCACTCTCACTGCTGTCGTCGGTTGTCGTCGTCGTTGACTTAAGGTGTGTGGAAATGATCTTTTGCATTAATCATATATCGATTAGATAATCTCATCAGTTTTTTTTTTTTTTTTTATTAATTTGAGTTTTATTTTAAAAAATAAACACATCAAATTCGATATTATGATGGTCCTGTATGCATTTTAAGTTTGATCGGATTCGATGTAGATTTAATCAGTGAAGTGAAGTCTTTTCCAGCCTTAATTGTTGGTTGCCGCCAAGACACACTGCTGTCGCAGTAGTTTAAAATTGATTATATTTCTTGGATTTTTTTTTTGTTTGAAATTTAATTAACAAATTGATTTTTTTTTTAAATTGAGGAACCGGCTTTCGATTAGCACATGCAGCAATAAAGTGTGACAGAAGAACGTGTAGTTCGTAAACGTTTTACTTGTTTTCGATTACCATCAAATTGATTGAGCATCGTGCATATGAAGTTATTCGGTAACAGAGATTGGTTGAAGAAAAAAAAAAAATGTTTTATTTAGAAAATTGAACTGCACATAACCTACAATAAATATGTTCGGTAAAAAACACAGTATGCTTAAGCAGAATTGAGCTTCAACAATGGCAATTTACCCGAAGAAATTTCGAGTTATTCCAAAAAATGTCTTCTAAACGTGTTCTACAATGATTATATCACGCGAATATTTTCTGTAAAAAAAAAAATTTTATAGTCTTAAATTAGGAAATTGAATGCTACATTTTTGAATAATGGACATGCGAAAACCTCTATCTCAGCCCACAAGATCCCCGGCCCTAACCAGATGCCTTGCGGGTATTGGTTAACCTTTTCTGGGAAAACGACATGATATATTTCTTCAGTTAAAGACTGGCTCTAAAGGCTCTTACCCTTTATATGAGAGTTTCCTCTTAAAAATGTGATAGTTCTTCTTCATAGGGTTTTTTTTTTATTAAAATAATTAAATAAAAATTAATTGCAGAACCAGGGCTTGAATTACAACTCTCAACCATTCCTTTGTGCGTGTTATTGGCAGGAATCATCTTTAGCTTTCAGATAGGACCAATTGACTACAACCCTTTCCATTGCCCAGAAATGAAGATCTTTAAGCTATGATTTTGTTTGGTAAGCTTGTAAGATGTTTAAGCATACTAATTACACTGATGCTGGGGCAGAAGGTTTGAGTAATGAGTTTCTTAGCCTTAATCTTATATTTGACTAGGAGACCCGCGCTCGTGTTGTTTCGCAAAGTTTAGGAAATAATTAGTTTTACTAAATATTATCGTATCAAAACAGTGCTCATGGGGCTAATTGAAATTTCTACCATATTATTGTAAAAATTCTTACTAAATGCCTACGTTTTATCAAGGATCAGTGCGATCTCCTTAAAAATTGATTTTTTTTTTTTAAATTAGGTATGTTTTCGATCGACGATCATGTATGACAGTCAGTCTGTCAGTCAATATCAAAACATTTTGCGGCCAAGAGCTTGCCTGACAGACCATCAAACAGAGTGTACACACTATCAGTCGTGAGAAAAACTGTCATACGTGTTCGATAATGTGTACCCCGCTTAAAGTGGTTGGCAGACTAAACTAAATAAAATAAATAAATTTGATGGCACAAACGGCTCATGAAGAACCAGGGCCTATTGCCTTACAACGCTCAACCATTCCTGTGTGCTTGTCTGCAGGAATGGAGGGGACCTACAGTTTATTGCCGAATCCGAACGGCTAAGGTAAGTGGCACTTTTCTATGACAAGAGATACTCTTGGAGGATTTGTCACTTCCTCACAAGAGATAGTAGCTGCGAAAAAAAACTTAAGGTGGAAGCGGCTGGTATTGAACCCCAGACCTCTGGCATGACAGACCAACGCACTAACCATTACGCCACGGGCTACTACAGACTAAACTAAAGCTTCCCACTTTTTTTTATATTTTAAATCCCCATAATTTATAATTGTTGATTTTTTTTACGAATCCAATAGTTTTCCTTCTAAATGTAGATCCAACTCATATTCAACACACGCAAGTAAAACGCTATACAATTGAGTGGAAGAGCGAACAATTGAGTGGAAGAGCGAATTATTGAGTGGACAGAGATTTAGAATTGAAACGATAGTGAAATGGAACAAAGCAGCACCCAATCAGCGTTGCCGCCCGAAATAAAATTAACGTGCCATATTTTCTGGAAAAAACGTGTCAATTTTCGTGCCACAAGAAAAAAGCACAAATTTTTTTATTTTCTTAAAAAACCTGTAATCAATTTTATTACGGGGTGTAATACAATAACAAAAATCAAAGAAAATCATTTGCTCTATTCATGCATTGTAAAAAATTATGTGTTTCTGCCCACTTTTTACGGAATTTGAACCAATTTTCATTAAATTTTGTTGAAATTTGATTCATTTTAACTAAAAATAATGGAAATTAAAAACGTGCCATATTGAACTTTTTCGTGTCACCGAGGAAATTATGGTGTCAAAAAAGCACGATCGTGTCACTTCGGCAACGCTGAACCCAATCATTGCGATTAAATCGAATTCATGGATGCAAAAAGTGGATTAATTTATGTTTTGAACATACATTTTATTTTCACCATGTTAGAACAGTTAAATCATATTTTAGGCCTTAAAATTTGTATAAAATTATTGACTTTACACAAAAAATCTCATTTTTCTAAAATACATATTACGCTGGTTTAACAGCATATTTGAATATGTTGGTCAACCTCGCGACAAAAGAAAGCACGAAGATTTTTTAAAAATTAATAATCTAATTCAACAAACATATTTAACAAACAAAAAATATCCTTTCGCATTCTTAAAAGAATAAAGAACATAACAAAATTTGTTTCAAGTAAATCGGTTGAATACTTTCTGAGGTTAGCGCGGACAAACTAAATATTTAATTCGTCTTTATATGATAGTAATGATAATAGCTCAGTATTTTTATATTACAGAGCCTATATTGAGTTTTAGAACAAAAAACAAAATGGTGGCTTCGGAAGCGGCGCTGTATTGTTTTTTTTATATCACCCGCACATAATCATAGTTTCGCTAGGAATAAAAAAAAAATTCAACCCAAAACAATATGAGGCGAATAATTTATTATTTTTTTTTTATTGTTAATGACCGAAAAGGTCACCCCAACGCTGTTCAATTATTTGTGTACCATAATCATTAAATAAATGAGTTCATTCACACTCAATGTTAACTGACTGGAAAATTACAGAAATTGAACTTAATTGTATAGGAACCAGTATTGTATTTAAAAAACAAAGCAAAATAATAATAAATAAAAAAAACAACTCAATTTTGGAATAAATTTACAAAAAACAAAACGAATAAAAAATACCAATTACATACCAACTACAAATTACCAAATATGAAGTTTCATGAATTTAAATGACCTTCAAAGTTAAATTTACTATACAATTTGTTTTGAAAAAAAAATAAAATAATAAACAACAGTTTGCCTGACATTCATGGAATGAACTACACTACAGGCCATTAATATAAATTTAAAACCTACACATTATTTTCGCAATAACGTGTTTTTTTGTGATTATTTAAATATTAATTTAAATATTTTGCAAACTTTTAATACAAAAACAAATTTTGCAAATATACCTACCTACTTTTTTTTTTGTCATAAAGCGATAATTTATTCAGCCTCCAGCAAAAGCACGCTTGAGGTAAAATCTATACCTATAGAGTTTGTCAATGGAGAAAAATATAGACGCATGCAGCTATAATAATTCTCTGTAAATAAAAATCCAAACATAAAAAAAAAAGTTATGTATATTCTTCAACAAAAATGTTTTCTCTATTACTTACCTTTCACCGAATTTTTATTTGTACTTAAATTAACATAAACGATTTGTTGAATGAAGGTGGTGCACAGGGTGTTTCAAATACATTTTATTAAGAAAATATTTTGTTTTATTTTGCTTTCAGAACAGAAAGCAGAAACATACGCTCCCTTTTCTTGTCTAATAGTGGAAATTTTCCTGAATCGATGATATAATAGGGCTTATTTAAAAAATTTCACTCATAGTGGAACTAGTTTAGGGGGAACTGAAAATTACTTGTTTTTCTAGATAAATAAAAAAAACATAACTTATATTTATAACTTGAATTTTGTCTGTTTTCCCGCATTAAAACTTAAAAGGCTGCTTTCAGTACCATTCCAGGTTCTGATCTTCTGCAGGATATAGTGTCGCTTTCCATTTGGCAAAAATCGATTTTGTTGATTTCCTTTTATTAACCCCAACCAAACTTCGTAAGCATTTGTAAATATCGATTTCAAGCAAACTTTGAATCACTGGCAGAACTTTTATTTAGTTTGACATTTTACCTTTATGTTAAGATCTCAACCTTTAGAATCTGATAATTAAAACAGAATTTATTGGCTACGAAAAGCAAGCTCCATGGATAAACATTTTCAATGTATCAAACGAATTTTTTACTTGCTCTCTGGGGCGAGTATTGGTTTCGTTTTAAAAAAATCGAAATTGTAATGAACATTGATACTATATGCACGGTTGCCACTTGAATATAAAGATTTTGTCCAAAATTAAAAATAAAAATGACCAACTGTAGCTAAAAATGACCAGAATAATTTAAGCCCGAAATATTTAGAAGCACAGAAAACAACCAATTCATCACATTTATTTGAATTTTGTGAACAACAACAACTTAAAGGCGCTACCACCAATTGCTTACGAATTAATTTTTTTGGTATTTTTAATACGTTTTTGGCTGGAGATATAGCTATTTCCAGGGGTGCCAAGCCCTATCATCAGTGTCCTTTATTAATCCAATTTTATTTGAAAAACTTTCTACACATCATGCGGTACTTGAACCCGCGCATTTATTTTAACATATTCTCCATAATACACAGATGACATATTTTTTTTTTTTTAATTATTACGCCTAGTTTATTTATATCAATGCGAAGTGAAATCCAAATCGATAAATCTCGCGTCGAAAGGTTTACTAAGAAAATTAATTTTGCTGTCCGTTGAATTATACTTAATTCGAAACTGATTTCTTCCCCCTTGTCGCTTAAATAATTACATTTAATTTTATTGTATTTTTTCACGCTTTGGAAAAAAGCTATTTTCGCTTCGATCTATAAACTAAGCTTTAATAATAAAAAAAAACAGGTGCAAAAAAATTTACAAAGCAAACTTAATTAAAATAGACTAACATAAATAAATAAAAGTAACGAATCATGAATAAAAAAAACATATAAATATTAACAGCATTTTAAAATGCGATCCCAATATAAGCTTAATAAAAACAAATATATTCAAGAAAAAAAATGACCAAATGGAATAAAAAATGAAAATGTGACCAAGTGAAAAATTAATGACCAAATTTGGTCACAAATGACCCAAGTATGATGATGACGAAGTCCGAAAAGTGGGTTTCACCATACCGTCCGCCTATGCCTCTGTGCGTCTGCGCGTCTTTGCGTACATTATAATTTGAGCCAGAGTCTATGGTGGACCGATTTTCTCGAAATTTGGTAGAAGACATTTTTATGTGATTTTCTAGGGGAGTAGTTTTTAATTAAGCTCATCTAGAACAGTTATAGCTGTCATAAAAATGTTCCGTTTTTTTTTCTAATTTTCTCAAAAACGGCTCTAGCGAATTGGATCAAATTATGTACCTTGAATGACCATAGTGCTGGAAAGAATGCTAAATTTCGTTTTTTTTTTTTTAAATTTTATTTGTAAGCGGGTTCCAATTTATTCATATAGAGCGTTAAGTGCTTGTACAAATTCATACCCAAAGTTATTTTTTAAAAAACGGTCAAAATTAACGACACATAATTCGCTTACTTCCCAAAACTACCATTTTGTTTTTTTTAATTTTCCAGTTTTTTCGTTGTTTAATAGTACGAACTCATTAGGTACGGAACAACCTGTTTGAATTTTCATAGTAGGTACCTATAGTTTTGGGAAAATAAATGAAGAAGTATCTTTACACTCATACTCGTTGAATATAGAAGATACAGTTGTCTACTTAGATAAACTCCCTGAATGTCGCTTTCGTTCACCAGATACTTAAAAATTTTACAGTAGGTACCTACTTAAGTAATATAAACCTAATTTTAATTTTTTTCTCTCCCAACTTTTAAATAAAACTCACATACTATTCGAGTTCTTTCATACTGAATTATAAATCTAACCAACATCGGCAACACTCATTAGAAATGGGAAGCCCCCTCCCTCAAGTCAGACTCATCTGAACTTCATCTGTTCAAATTTCGGCATTAAATTCAAAATGCCAAACCAAATACCAACTTCAAGTTCTCATCGACCGACAGTGGTTAATAAACTTTTGACTTCATCGGCAGCTTATTAGCGTCGCGTGCAAAAAAACCACAATCCGGGATCGATTTCAAAAAGTGACGTAACAAAACAGTTACAGTTGGCTTTATGTGAATTAGAGATATACCTACCTACGCACTTCAACAGTAAATGCAAATAATTCCGCGGCAAAAAAAAAACTCATTGTTTTAAGTTAAAACTTAATTGAAACGTAAACCACCGTAAGACAACGATTAATTAAGAGTGAAAGACCTAGGGCAAGGTGAACGGAATACAAAAAAAAAAAAATAACGGTTGCATTCGTTTATGTACATTTTGCAGACACTGACGTCTCTGTTCTGCACATCAGTTAACTGCCAACTTGGCTCTGTTTGTCTTCTTATTTGTTTTGTTTTAAATACATTTTATGTGCACAAATCCGTCAATGGCGACTCAAGTCCGTTGTTCCAACTAACCTAGGTGCGTGTTCCAGATTTCCTCAGGCATAAAAATAATCCAGCGCTAATGTTCTATATGAAGTATATTCGTGCTGCTACTGTTGATGGTGTTTCTAGAGTACTTCGGGGCTTATAGTGTGTTTTTTTTGTACAAATCGCGACCAGATGCAAATAAAATGACAAAACTGGATTTGTTTTCTTCTATGTCGCTGTCTTTTTTTTTTTTATGCTAGATTTGATTCGGAGGTATTAAAAATGTTTTAGTTCGTTCGGAACTTTAAACCTACGCGGGTGATCGAATAAAAATCTAACGTGTTCGGTAAAAAAAAAACATTATTTACTATTTTTTTTATTTTTTAATTTTGTATGAGAATTAATATTTATTCAACTGCCATATTCGTTGAGCATTGGCTTACTGCCGCATAATTTGCATATACAATAAAAGGTACTCTGGAATAACCTTGACGTTTTGTAGCCTCATTTGGAAGAGAATTAAAAATAAAAAAATACCAATTTCGGTTTAGACATTTGAATAATAATAACAATAGATAAAAATAAGGAAAACAAATAAAAACAACAACAACAAAAAGTGAAATCATATGTATGCGAAGGTGAATTAATGGTTATGCCATTTTTTAAAAGTGAAATCAGCAAAGATAAAATCTTAAATGTATGATAAGTGTATCAATTCCGTTGCCGTTGTTGCTTTTGAACTTCTCAACATGCTTAATATTGTTCAGGTAACTATATTTGTGCAATTATTATACAAATATGTTCTCATATAAACTTTATTTGAATAATTTTAAGAAGGCGAGGTCTTTTTAAAAGTGTCAGAGCTTCCCTTCGATGTAATCTCAGAAATTTCTGCACTTATAATGTGAAGTATACGAGTAAATTTATTACATATTTCTAATTCTTTATTAAAGTGCTATAGTTACAGTGCTTTAAAAGTTCTTTTTGTTCAGAAATTAACTACAAAATAAGCAAAGCATTATACCCACATATTCCGCCGATTCATCATACCTACTAATTTATTTCGTTAATCTTGTTAAATCTTCATAGAACCAATAGTTTTACAAATCGAACTAGCCTATGCAGATGCACAATATCGCACTGAATACATTCATTCGTAAATCGATTTAATTTTGTTTTTTTTTTTTTTTCTTTTTCACTGTTTTATCAAGATTGAGTTTATAATAATTTATGTTGTTAGTGATTCGACTGTTATAATTTTTTTTTGATTTCAATCGAAAATTAAAACATCGAATTTGATAAATGGCTTCTTCAGTACTTATAATAAACTATTAAGAAGAAGAATGACTACAGACTCTCAAGTCTGACGCCTTGGGCGTTGCTTTGACAGATTTTTCTGTCAACGCGAAAGTTCACATATAGCAATCTATGCAAAGTGTTTACAATATGCCTTTTTCTTTTTTATTTCAGAATTGGTTCAGAGCAGAGCACTGAATAGACCCTGAGCGAACGGAGTAAACTCTGAGCAAAGTATGATCAGAGCACTCCGATTAAATTACAAAACACACCCAAGCACTCAATTGTCATATCTGTCAAATTACATTCATACAGTTTGAAGTTGGCCGCGCTCAGTTACTCGGTCTGCTCGGTTGTTTTATACCGAGCTAAGAGAGCGCGAACGAAAAAAGAAACACAAATTTGAACTGTTATACACTCTGAGCTAAAAAAGAAACACGATTTTTTGTTTGACAGTTCAGGCTCTACTCTGAACTAAAAAAAAAACGCCTAATGACGCGTTGGGCATTAATGTTACGTTTTGGCACCTATTAGCATGTACACAAACCAACGTAACATAAGCTACCTCAACGTTGAAGTTAAAAAAAATTAGACTTCAGCGCGCGTTTTGACAACTCAACTCATGTCGAATTCCTTTCAACAAAAAAAAAAAATCGATTTGTCGAGAAGAAAAAATCGATTTTCTTTAAAAATTCCTCCTATTAAAAAAAAAATCGATTTTGTTTAGAAAAAAAAATCGAATTGTTTGTTAAAAGGAATTCGACATTACAGTTTTGTAGGTTCATTTTTGGTTTTTAATCAGCTGATTCTCTTCAGGTCGTCTGTCATGTCGACGCATTCGTAAAGCTTGTTAACGTAACGTAGGCGTCTCTAACGCAAACGCGGCATTGGTAATCAGCCTTCAATAAAATCTACAGCGTATATGCACTGCAAATTATATTATTCTAGGCCTATTAGGGGAACATGGTTACATTCTTGCACCTAGAGAAAATTGTTGTGGTATGTCCGTGGTCTGACAACGAGGATTAAGAAGAAGCAAAACACAAATAAAAGAATTATTTTTGTTTTCTGTTTTAGTGGACTGTACTATTGACAAGTAATCCGACGAAAGACTTTAGTTCTGTTCGTTTACTTCCCATGCACTTTAACAGAACTTTGGATTGAAACTGGTAAAAAATAAAAATGAGCAGTTTTGGTTAGTAAATGAAAAGATGTTTTTTTTGAAACAGAAAAAAAAAATCCAAAAGAATTATTCGGAACAACAAATCGTCGAAAGTTTGGATTAGGAGCCAAAAGGAGTACACTCTGAACGAGCAGAGCAAGCGCAAAGCTATAGGTCGCATACTATCCACCTTCTAAAGATTTTATTTTATGTTGGTTCTCTCATTCTCTATTTCATAATACATAAATTCTTCATGAATAAAGTGCCTTGCACATGGGACACGATCAGCGTACTGTGAATTGTGAATAGTCGCATATTTTTAAATTTCATTCACATAAGTGGTCGCTGACAACTGCGAATTGTCCTGAAACATAAACAAATAAAATGAGAGTTTGAGGTTAAATTCGAGCGAATTTTCTATTCCCCAATTTGTGGATTGCGTTCTGCTGTTGTAATTTGCGAATTGACGTTTGACAATTCGCATAAGATAAAATGTTTGTTGCTTAGACAATATTAAAATCAAATTTTTTTCCAATTTAAACTAATTTTACCCTGTTTTTTTTTTTTTTTTTTTTCTATTAAAATGTTTAAATTTCTATTTAAATGTTGGTTCATTAATTTATTAAATTATATTATTGTAGAAATCGTTTTAAAAAATGTGCAATGCACTGAAAATTTTGTTTACTCATATAAATTTCTTATTTTTTGGAAAAAAAAAATGGCATGTTCAAGAAAATAAGATCTCAGAATTCAGAGCGCTTAGATGAAGAGAATTTCTCAGCGAAATTTCTCAGTTTTGCTGTTAAAACTCTGAGGAAAAAAGATTTTGAATTAGCTTGCTCACTTTTTGACGTGGAGAAATCTGAACAAGCCAAATTATCATGATATGCATTCTTAAAAAAACATTAAAAAAATTTATTAAATTTGTTTCATATTATTTTACAAGTACATAATGCAGTTAATAACAAATACATTTTTATGAATTATCATTAGTTTTTAAAAACTAAACTTTACTCAATAAAAATATACAATCTATTTTTTTTTCAATGAAAAGTTTTTGAAATGATAAGTGGCAAGTTATTAATTACAAAATTGCTTCTACGCATTTCTACAAAAAAAATAAATAACAAAAAAAAAACATCATTAATCTAAGTTAAGTTTTAAATGTTAAATATGTAAATATTTTAATGTTTGTGAACGAAAACACATTTCGTATGAATAAAATTCAAATTTTAAGTTAAATGCCTAATATGATCTCAATTTGTAAAAGTATGATTGATATCATCAAGTTCTAGTTGAGTTAGCATATATATCTAGATACAACTGCTTGATTTATAAAGCCTTATAATGTTAACATCTGACCACTCAATCTAAAAGCACGTGTTTTGTTTTTGAGTTATATTTATACATAATCTATTGTTAACTATTTCCGTGGTGTTCTTTTTTTTTAAGGAAATTCGAATTAATTTAATTTTATTCGTTTGATTAATAAAATTAGAAAATGTTTGAAGGTTTTTGTGCGAAGAAAAAATAATAAAGACTATCAACTTTACATTATTTTGTTGTCGCTTTTTTTTCAGGCTATGACTCAGAATTTAGTGAGTTATCCATACCGAATCATAACGGTTTTTGATTAAAAGCTGCTTTTAAGTATGGAAAGCCCATACTTTGCACCTGTTTTTTTTTGTCCACAATTAATACTTTTTTTTTCAATTTTCAAGCTTTAATATGTTTTGATAATAATAGGATCAATTATTTTAATCAGAGCATTTTTGATATTATGAACCATTTTGCAAAAAAAAATCAATACATAATTGTGGTGTTTCATCAAACCTAATTTTTTACTTTATTCCTTAAAAGAGCATCTTCAAAACAAAAAAAAAAAAATCGTATGGCTCAATACTGGTTTTAACTTTTAAAAATTTTTCATGTTCTTCTAGTTTCTTAAAAAAAAATAAAACTTACCAAAGTAAGCCTTGTTTAGATCAAAACTTATGACAGACGAATAAACGAAACCTTGAGATATCAATAATAAAAATTGTTGAAATGCACTTTTTTAATGCACTTTTGCTTGCATTACTTATTAAATATAAAATTCTAATGGAATCTTAATAGATACAAATTTGTATTGCAAGTTGAAAATATTTTTCATTGAAATTAAAAATTTAATGCATGTTGAAATTTTTTTGCATTAAAAAAAAAAAATAATGCAAGTTGAAAATATTTTGCATTAAAAAATTTCTTTAATACAAGTTGAAAATATTTTGCATTAAAAAAAAAACGTCAATGTAAAACGAAAAATTTTTGCATAAAAAAAAATTAATGCGAATCGTAAATTTTTTGCATTAAAAAAATATACCAATGACAGATAAAAAAAATTGAGATAAGTAGAGTTATAAATGAAGAAAATATTTTTAAAACAGGGTGGTTCATAAAAATATCATGTTCGTTGTTTTTTGAGCGATGCAAAATATTTTCAACTTGCATTAATTTTTTTTTAATGCAAAATATTTTCAACTTAAAATAAAATTTCTTTTTAATGCAAACTATTTTCAACATGAGTTAATCATTTTTTTCATTGCAAATTAAAAAAAATTTTTTTTTAAATGCAAAATGCATTTTTTTGCATTCAAATTTTTACAACCCTGGGTTGAATATAAACAAAATGCAAAATCAAAAATAAATACTCTTAACAGATCGCCCTTATGACATCTACCGAACATTAATTGCGTGTCTGTGACCTGCCTGTCAGAATTTACAAAAAAAAAAACCACAAGTGTTTCCGAAACGCAGTGACCCTCGTCCACAATTTACAAAAACAAAATACAAGACATGCCCAGAACTGAACAAAAATGAAAACTCGGATAAGACATTTCTTTCTATAATTTGTACTGTGGGCCAAACCCCCAAGAGTATTTCTTGTCATAGAAAAATGCCGATCACATTAGCCGTTTGGATTCGGCAATAAACTGTAGGTCCCCTCCATTCCTGCAGACACGCACACAGGAATGGTTGAGAGTTGTAAGTCACTAGGCCCTTGTTCTTCATGAGCTGTTGTGCCATCAAATTTATTTTTATTTATTACCTAAATAAATTTGGTGGCAAATTTATTTAAGCTTAAGCTTGTTTTGAAGTGTTGCTATTTGGCGTGTTCATGAAAATAAGATCTAAGAGATTTCTCAACGTCAAAAAGTAATCAAGCGAATCCAAATTTTTTTTCTCAGAGTTTTGACAGCAAAACTGAGAAATTTTGCTGAGGAATCCTGTGCATGTTGCTCATGTAACTGAGATTGCTGAGGGCTCTAAGATCTCATTTTTCTGAACATGCCTATTATTTAACTAATTAAATTAATACCATTTCATATTGGATTTTTAGAAGCTTCCTCAGCAATATCACAGTATCAATATAATACTTAAAAAATCAATTATCAATGAACACTTAAACAAATTAGCTTCGTTCCAATTAAGAACAAAGCTGTTGCTTCATCAAGCTGTCAAATAATACTTCTTTCATATGTCATAAATTCTCGCCATAAAATTCATAGCCAAGTACATATATGTACATATGTAGTTATTGAAAACATTATTTATTGTTTATGTTTTACACAAAACCAAAATAAAAATACTCCCATCAAAAATATTATAATCTCATAATTTCGTAAGACCTTGAACTTTCAAAAGTCATAAAATTAAATTTTCACAATAAAAATTCATAGTTTTAATGTTTAAATGTCTGTGATGAGATTATTTCAATGAAAAATTACCATTTGCTGATGTGGTTGTTATAAATACATACATATAGTACATAGCTTAATAAACAAAAAATCTCGTTCAATTATTTTCTGTTCTGGTTTTAAAGAAACAAACAAAAAATAAAAGTATTCACAGAATTATACTTTTTTGCGTTTGCGTTTTTTTTTTTTTTTTTGATTATAAACAAATCGGTTTGGGGTTTCTCAAATTGTGTTAAACCTCAACAAAGTGATTTTCATCTTTTTATATCAATGTGGAATCATAAGATAGATTAGTTCCGATTTTAATTTTGTATTTAGATATTTTTCTGGCGGATATTAATATGAGTCATGACGCAATATTCATGAAAGTATTTTATTTTTGGATTATTTTAGATTTTAAGTAAAATGCCTGCTGTTAAGTAGAGCAAAGTTGTCGAAAAAATGTACACCCAATGTCTAGATCATAATATCCTCTAAAATAAGGTTCTGATAAATTCGAAAAGTTGAAGCGTCGAAATGTATGTTTTTTGCATCTTGCAAGAGAAGAAAATATTGTAACGAAATGTTAAACTTCGTGACAAATCATAATAAACATTTCTTCACGTGGTGAAGAATGAGGAAAAGAAGGAAACCGAGGGCGAATTGGGTGACTGTTTTCATTGACTTTTGGAGAGCTTCATGGTTAAAAAGCGAGTACCTTCGAAGAAAAGACCTCTTTGAGTCCAGTACAACTCGACCGTAAGGTGGGAAACAAAAAACAGCGCATTTTAATTTGTTGGCAAAAACTTAAAATTAAAAAGAAAAATAGAAACCTCTCGGGAACCAGATTTCTCCACAATAAAGCCTTAACTACATTGGCCACTTTTTTTTGCAAAATTACAAAAGTAAAAACATTTTTTTCCCGCTAGCGCAGTTGTTTTGTGAAAAAGAATATACACAATTTTTTTTAAACCAAAATTTAAGCTTTCTGCATCATTTTTATAAGTTTTTCAGTGCAAAAACACCATCCCAAAATGAGTTTGAAAATTTTCACTTTTGTAATTTTTCACTTTTTTGGCCAATGTAGTTAGGGCTTAAGTTAAATTTTTTTATTATTTAGAAATGATTTGTTTCTTTTACTTTTAATAGTTTGCCGATTCATTTCTTCTGTCTAGCAGCTTATCAGCAGGTTTTCGTTACAGTATTATAGCCGAAATGGACCAAGCGTTTCGTTGTGACAGAAATGTATTTATTCTATTTGATTTCTAGCCCTTTCAACAAACTATAATTAATCGAACAATCAAGCTATTAATTCACCAATCACTTCAAGTTAAGTGGATGTAGTTCAACTAAATTGTCCATGTCCCCAAAGCAGAAATTTTAGAAGGTCTGTTGCACAAACAAATTTGTTGTCATGTTTTTTTGTTTTTTTAGAGTATAAACAAAATTAAACAATACATAGACCTAGAATAGTATGTGAGAAAGTTTATCAAATGAATAGATAACCTTTGTTCGTAATAATATGTTGTTTTGAACTCTTTAAAAAACAAATCAGTCTAACCCACTTTACTATCAAAATCCACAAATTTAACGGAAACAAAATAGGAAAAATGCAAATTTTCCAATCGTAATTTTATATATAGTTGGCGTAACCTAAAACAAACATAATGGTATGGTTGGTTATGGTATATAAGGTTAGAAGAGTATTTTAGCGTTGGGTTTTTTTTTTATCTTATACATTAATGCGGGTTTAGTTTTTTTTTTATACAAGGTTCTAAATTAAGTCATACAATAAAACAAAATTATCTCCCCCTGCATTTAAATTTAAATATGGGAAGAAATAATCTAAAGCTTTAAAAGATGTAATGACATTCAATTTCTGTTGGTTTTACTTGATTGTGTGCGGTTTTCTTCTTTTTGATTTACTTCAGCATGTGAAAATAAACAGCTGTAGCTGGGTATCAATTAAGTAAGTAATTCGTTAGTTAAAAAAAAAAAAACTATAATGAAAAAGGCACTAGAAAAGAGTCATTATAGAAGAATATAATTAGTAGATAATATTATAAAACTTAGAATGTTCGTAACTCACATGTGTGTAGGTTTTAACGATCTCTGAAACTTTGAAAAATTGGTCGCAATTGGTGGCAAAAATCCTATTTTTTTTTTAGTGAATATTCTTAAAGCGGGGTCTGGGAAGCGGACTTAGCACAGGAAAACCTACCGAGAAAGAATAAAATTCTTCGGAATGAAAAATAAATTAAATTAAGAGTAGGAAAAAAAGCAATATTGAAAAAAAAGTCTGCTTGATTGCGTGCCAAAGAAAAAAATTCCATTATTTATGCAAACTCTGAAAATTTTTAAATGGTTGTTTTATGAAGACTTTCATTTTAATTGTAATTGTTAGTACTTCACTGTTCTTCTCTCTCACTTTAGACTAAGCTTACAGTTATAAGAATTTATTTCGGCCTTAACAAAGAAGTCTCTTCACTCCAGCTAGATAGCTAGGAACCGGGATGGGAACGTCAAGTTTCTTGACGCTTCGTCGTCGTTCTCCATTTATGTGTGCGGCGCCGCGCCACCCGGCCGTCCGCCAAGTGTTGATTCGAAGACTCGTCATGATGATATATCGTTGTCCATTTACACTTGACGTGTCCTAGTCATCTAACTGGCTGTATTTGCAGCTTTTTGACTAGATCAACTTCTTAGCTATATCCGTCAATAGAGATCTTCGTTAAATCTCTTTCTTCAAACTTTTTAGACACAGACTTGACCGAAAACCAACCGCAAAATCTTCCACAAAAAGCAACCAAGGAAGGTCCATGCTTCAGCGTCAAATAACAGTATCGGAATGATCAAGGTCTTTGGAGAGATGGCTTTAGTACTTAAATGCCTTCTAACATAATTCGAAAACAAAAAACAGCGATTGGCAAAAGTAATACCTATTTCCCATAGTTCGTTTGATTTCTGCACTGATATCGTTTTGCGAGACAAATTCCTTGAAAACTTCGTGACATTTTGCTCGAATCTCGAAGATGTTGAAATTATTTTCTCGATGCTTTATTTTGTCTTCATTAACGGACAAAACTTTTTGTCGCCGTTTTTGCTTTAATACTTTTTAAATAGACATGGGCAATTGACAGCTCGGATTCGGTAGTAGAGATTTCTCCATTGTCATCCTGATGGACGAGTTTGGCAAAAACACTGACAAAGACAAAAATCAGGTTTATTCGATACAATCGAGCCCAAGTTTGGTTAAATGGCTGAACAGAATAGAATGACGGAACTGGAGCCGCAGACGGAACTGGAAGAGCTGTCAAAAAGTGTCGTACGTTATTTTTTTTTTAAATGTCCACAATGGAGCTGTACAGCTTTGAAAGTATTTTAAAGAAAAACAAAAGAATATTCTTGTGTACAAGCTCAGAATTCACATTTATTGTTTCCAATAATTTTTTGTTCTTAATAAATAATTTTTTTCGCGAAACAAATAACCACAATATTTTTTTCCGACCCAAAAAGTTTGTTTTTTTTTTTCTTCATACAATTTGAAACATCAAAAGTGCCGTACGTAAAAAGTTAAAAGTTGGTGAACTCTTCCGTCTGCGGCTGCAGCTCCGTATGCGTCTACGTTCCGTTGTGTTCGCAACATTGAATTTGCGTGTATTCAATATTTTGACAGCTATTCCAGCTCCGGTTTCAGTTCCGTCTCCGTCACCAATTCTGTTCAGCCAGTAAATCGAATTGAAAATAATCGACTAAGAACTTAGATAGAAATTGCCTATGCTCAATGGTATCAAAAAATTAACTCAAAAATCTGGTCGACGAAGCACAGTTGGTTTGCCTCGTACTAAACCACACTTATAGTGTCCGATCAGATATTATTCAGAACAGAAAGGTCTTCAGCGTTTAGGAGACTTATTTCTCTGTGCGAGGAGCAGCTCCAATTTGACAGCTAAGTTGTCATATCCCGGTGCTTGATATAGGTCGAGTTCGTAAAAGTAAAACTTCGGCAACACTGCCATTGCGTCGAATTCGTAAATGGAAAAATTCGGCAACACTGCCACATTCAAGTCGCATTTCTGCAGGCAAATGAAGTCCGTTTCAAATTGTGTTCACTTTTTTAGAAGCGCTGAGGTTTGCTCTCGGCATTACAATCAAATTTTGCCCAAAATGTACATAACTATGTACTAACATTTTTTTGCAATTGTTTTTAGCAGTGATTGCGCATGTTTACTTTTACGGACTCGGTAAGCCGTCCGCATCTTTGCGAGCAGCCTCGGAGGACTTGAGTTTGGACATCACTATCCGCACTTCTTATGGTCGGGTGGACAAAAATCTTGCCTATCATCGTCCAAGTTGAATGAAGTGCGTTCTGCCTGAAAGCCGAAATATTGGTTATCTTCGCCGTATAACAGTCTTTTCAGTTCCCCAGAACTAGCATTATCATCAACTTCATTTCCACTCAAATCTTTACAGGCTTTTATTCTTGTTATTTCACTCTTTGGTAGAAATTTCGAACATTATCACTGCCTTAGCAACCATTTAATAGACTCGACCGTCCGGTTCTCGTGTTATTTTAATTTCTCCCAGGTTATAGTTTTATTCCTTTTTTTTATTTGGCCACTGACCTCCTCAGGCTACTCCCTTAGCAGTTCTGACCCTGGTAAGCCTCGTTCTTATAGTTTGTGCCAGTCGGCACTCCAACATACAAAAGAGAAATCGGATCACCCTTTAGCTGAAAAGTCCTTGAAATTTTGAAAAATCCCAAGGATTTAGGCATTCAGAATGTATTAAAACAAAAAAAAAAACCATAACTTTTTCACAGACCATTCATGCAATAAAATTCATTGCATTTTATGACGAATACATTTTCTTTTTAATTTTTTACACAAGCTGATCAAACAGAATAGTTTAGCTTCTAACGACCTTAAAATTAATTATTTCATCCTGGATGTCAGCAATCAGCATTAGAACTAATAGAAACGCTACTAAAACTAATTTTTTACTACCTCTTCAATTAAATGCGCGACATTATAAGAGTCGAAAATGCATTTGTATCAGAAAAGCACTCATATTTTAGCTATTTTCCGCCCCGGCCGCATATACCTAGTCAGTTCAGTATTGGGTTGTGTTGCGTCCGTATGGAAATAATTAAGAGCAAGTCATTGGACTACGAATGCATCAATTAGTTGTCACCAAAAAACCACTGACAGTTGACCTGAAAATTCTACACTCACTGAATCATCAAAAAACAGCGCCACAGCAAAAAAAATCATCGACATTAGATCAAACCGCAATTATTCATCTGACAGCGAAGGCGGGAGCAGCGTCTTGCGTATGTAATGTAAGTCATCAAACTTGAGTGTTGTGAATGATGCGAAATACCTGCGGAGGCGATCAATGTTATGACAAAACCGAATCGAAAACAAAAATGAAAAAAATGAAGAAACTTGGAACGCGGCCATTGATGATTGCCTTTTTATGTCTGTGTGTGTGTGTGTTTTTTTTTTGTTTTCTTTTCTTCTAACGATGATGGCGACATGGGGACATCCACGATCCACCTGAATGGAAAATTGTTGACGTTTTTACGTTAATTTTTATTCTCGCTTAAATTTAAATCAAATGAATCTTTCAAATGGAATGCAGCCAAAATTATTCAGAAAAATTTAAAACAATAAAAAATAATCTCCTAAGTTTAGAAGGAATTTCCTCATCGCAAAGATGAATTTTATTAATTTATTATTGATTATAATTTGATAAATAGCCGAGTCATTAGGAATTCATATTGAATGACACCTGTCGGAAATTGCGTGCTATGAATTTATTTGTTGAAAGCTTTATTTTGGATAGCGTGCAGGGTGGTCTCAATTACAATTTACCACAAATTGTAAACGATTGAGAATGTAGATATGTATGTATCTGTTGATTCAGGGTTGAAAATATATATGTACATTGTACATACATAAATGCATACTTAAAAAGATTTTATTTATTTAAACAAAATTCGTAGACGGTTCTATTGATTTTTTTTTGTATGTTGTAGTTAATCAACATTATGTATAAAGTATAACATAATATTGTCTTTGCGGACGTTTGGTGGGGTTGCAAGTTTGTTTTATTGAATTTAATTGTAGGGTTAAATTTAAATGTTGATTCATATGGTCGCATAATTTATAACTACGGGGAAGCATGTGAGCAATTCGAAATGAGTCAGCAACAAAAGCTTCTGAAATAACCACAATTCTCAGTTCAACTATGGGTTTGAAATTATTTGTGCTATTTTATAACAAAATTATAATTTTGTTTGCTTTTTTTGTGAGAGAAAAAATAGGAGTCGTACCTACCTACTTTTTAATATATATAGGTACCTACCTACGTGGTGTAATTTCCCCATCAGTAGTCGAACACTGACAGCCTATTTCTTCACAGAGTCCTAACGCTAGTAAACCGGTACTAGCTCTAAAGTTAGTACTCAAATCGGTATCAACTAAATTCTTCACACAAGTACTAAGGCTTAGTCCTGTCAATTTGGTACCGAGTACTAGTTAGGACTTGGTTTAAGCTAGGACCTCGAAATCGATAGTCTAGCAGGTTAATACCTATACTCAAATCAGAGCAATGAATTTCATTTAGTTTGACTATTTCTTGCCTGTTGTTCTGAAGAAATAGGTAATAGGTGCGTTTTTTTTGTTAACATTGGTAATTTTAATTCTATTTTTTTTTTTTCAATTTTGTGTAATCGGTGATGTTCTTGTGTAGAAAATATATTTAGTTTTTGGTGGTGACAATTTGCTCGCTCCGTGAGATATTGCTCAATTTTGATAACTTCTTGACCATTGCTTTTTTTTTTTAAATAAATGTAAGATGAGAGCGTTTTTTTCTGATTTAATTGGTTTTTAGATTTTCAACTTTGGATAAAAGCCAGCAACATTTTCGGAATTAAAAGTGGCTGCTTATGCATTTTACCGATTGGAAAAATTGACCGAAGAAGAACGAAAATCGTGAAAACGCCTTGAAATTTCAAAATTCTCCGTACGCGCATAACTCGGCTAAACATTATCCATACTACGGAGATAAAAATTGGAAAATTAAACCAGAAAAGTCGGAAAGTAGTGATCAAAATTGGAGTTTGATCGACTTTCGAAAGGAAAATTAATAATTTTATGAATTTTAGGTGGAACAAAGTTTGCCGGGTCAGCTAGTTTTTAGTATATGTTTTTTTTTTTTTTTTAAAGAAAAAAAATCAAGAATAGGTACATAAAATTAATTTCATATTGAAATCTCAAAAGCCCCGTTTCAAGATTCTGGTCGTAGGTATTTTAGAATTTTCAAAAGAAATTAATATCAAATCTACATATACATGTATTTTTATGGATGCCTGAAGTTGTGGATTTCACTAAAATTTTATGTAACTTCTTTAAAAATAAAATAATTAAATAATTTTCAATATTTTTTATTTTTAGAAATTAAGTGCGAGAAAATTTGGTTTCCTTATAGTTTTTTTCTTCTTTTTTCATATCGTAAAAGTTCCAAAAAATATTAAAAGCCTAAAATTTCAATAGAAAATCCCTTAAAAAAATAAAACACCGGAATTTCTAGGAGATTTTTCAGGCTTTTTTTTTTTTTTTTGAAAAATAAAATTCTGGGCTCTCGGACTACCAACGCATTTAAAGGTATTCATTATTAGTCATGTGTAAACTGCTTCGCTTGTAGTAGCCGTGGCGTGATGGTTAGTGCGATGGACTGTCATGCCGGAGGTCTAAGGTTCGATCCCTAGCCTCGCCACCTATTTATTTAAAAAGAAAAACGGCTACTGCCTCTTGCGAGGAATTGACAAATCCTCCAAGAGTATCTCATGTCACAGAAAAGTGCCGCTCGTTAGCCGTTCGGATTCGGCAATAAACTGTAGGTCCCCTCCATTCCTGCAGACACGCACACAGGAATGGTTGAGAGTTGTAAGTCACTAGGCCCTAGTTCTTCATGAGCTGTTGTGCCATCAAATTTATTTATTTATTTTTAAACTGCTTCGCTTATGAAGATATTGAATTCGCCTAGATCTTTATTCTGCAAACTTTTACATTATACCTAGCAGTGGCGTGGCGTGGATGATTTCACATGGTAAGTCGAAGAAAAATTAGACACCCGAAAACATAGGTAGCTAAATTATGAATGTGTGTACCTTAAATTGCCAATATCGCGTATTGTAGATCCACGCCATGGTATAAGTATTTGCTTTACAAATAGAAAGGGTAGGTAATAAAAGTTTAATTTTACAATAAAATAAATTAAACATTATACTTCCTCAGCAAACTGCACAAAGCAGCGCAGCGATACACTTACAAAATTATTGAAATAAAACGAAAAAAAAGCGTGTTATTTTTTCGAATTAAAATTAATTTTTCAAACAAAAACCTACCTCTATCAATATTTGTATGTGACCTGCCCTGATCAATGAACTTCATACATACAACAGCGAGATATATACAAAATGTTCTCTTCTACAACTGCACATACCCCACAAAAAAAAAAACAAATAGAACTTATAAAATTTCTCGTTGGTTCCCTAAACAAGACGCAGAAAACCGAGTTAGATATATTTTTTGCTTTCTTATAGAAAAAAATAACACGGTTTTCTTCGGCATATTTAGGGAATTTTCTGTTTATATAGATCAATGTTGCTCGTTATTTAATAAACATGATTGAATGTAGAAAGGAAGAATTTCAAAAGGTAACTCGATAGGAATCGTGTTATATGGACGCCACGCCACTGATACCTAGGTAGTCTTTCATACAAATTGATTAAACTCTTTCACATTACATATTAGGTATACTCTTCACTCTTTGAATTGCACATATATTTGTTTTTATTTTTTTTCAGTATCAGTTCTCTCCATAGCTTGAAATATAAAGTTTAACCGACAATCGAAAATTTTAAGTCTGGCTGACCAAACTCATTCAATTTAATCGACCTTCACATGCGTTATCTATAAAGTGGGGGACTTCTTAATCTCTCCGCCTCAATTCCCCTTATCTATATTGTATAACTTTTATAGTTTTGCTAACCCACTACACGCGATCTATTGACATACTAAATACTCAAGAAAACTTAAATTACCCACCGCTTACTAAATAAAATAAAGTGCTTCACTTCTATCTATCAACCGTGAGTTGACTTACCCCCCAATCGACTCCCCAAACCACCCGTATCCCACCGTATGGTCAATCGAAATTATAAAAATAAACAATCAATTTAGAGCCCAAGAAAAACACACACACACACACATAAACGCACCACAAACTATTCGCTATGCAACATGCGTACTAATTTAATTTCTAATCCGAAAATCCACTCAAATGATTAGCCCATGAGAGCGATAGCAGTAGGAGCAGTAGCCAAGCCAGCAGCGTGTATTTTCTGCTCACAAAATATCCCATGAATGCGTACGAGTATAGGTATCTTAAAGAAAAACAAAAACAAAAAAAAGTTTGTAAAAAACTTCAACATTTTCCCGAGAAGGAGTATGAATTAAAAAAAAAAAAAATAGGAAAAAAAAGAAACGAAAACGAAAACACCAGCCAACGGAATTCGTCTTGGCCTATCGGTTCTGTAAGAGGCGACTCGCCAAGTCAGTCAGTAATTCTTCGAGCCGGTGGAACACGGAAAAAGTTCGCACGTCAAATCTAAAAATTGTTTTCTCTCTACGATTATACATTTGTTGTTAAAATAAATTAAGAATTTTTTTTTTATTATTTTATTTATTTTTGTTTTTATAGTAAATCCGTGAGCAGAAATCTAAAATTATCGATTTTGTGTGCCGTTTTAGAATTTTTTTCTCACAAGATAAATGAGTTTTTTTTTCTGTTTCAAGTAGGAAATTGATTTAATTAGTTTAAAAAAAAAAAAATTAAACAAATTGAGGAATTTTTTTTTCTTAAAAAAAAAAAAATCGAAAAACTTAAATAAATCATAAAAATGTTTCAATGGACTTTATTTATTTAATTAGAATCTCAAGTGGCATATTTTTTTCTCTCAGTGTATTTTTTTTGTTTTTGGAAAACTGCCACTTTATTTGTGTTTTTAAAAGAAATAAATATTTAAATATTTATTTTCATCTACATAAAAATTGTGTTTTCTAAATTTCCTAAATTTTCTTAAATTCTTGCTCACAAATGACAAGTAAATTTTTAAAGAGTTATATATATTTTCTTTTTAACAAATAAAATGCACTTTAACTTAAAAAAAAAATTATACATATATTTAAATGTGCTGCTTCCAAAAAAAAAAAAAATCAGTGATTTATTAATGTTTAAATTTTTTATTTTTATTGTTTTTATTTCTAGAATGACATAATTTAAATTTGATTTCATAAAATTAAGAAAAAAAGAGAAAAATATATTCATACATAATATATATACTTTTTTACACACGATGAAACAGATGTTTAGAAAAAAATAAAAATAAATAATTGGATTTCTCAATAATAAAGTGCAATTTCCATCTACATAAATAGAAATTGATAGTTTTCTTTAATTGAAAATAAAATGAGTAAATCCGCAAATCGAAAATCAAGAAGCAATGAAGGAATTATTTTGTTTCAGAATAATGTTGGAAAAGTATGTAAAATTTATTTATTTTTTTTTTTGATTAAATTTTTGTTCTTAAAATAAATTTTATAAATTTACCTATCTCCATATGTACGTAATATACTTTTAAATATAGTTTTAAAGTGTTGATAAGATATGATGAATTTTATATGGCATAAGTTGTGTATTGTTTTGTGGCCAAAGTGTGTGTGATATTATTTCACACCTTTGTTTATCTTTGAGGAAGCTTATAGAGATTAAATAAATGTGTATGGTGTATGATATAATAGGCTTATTTACTATAAAGTGTTAATAATAATAAATTTTAATAAATTTAGTTGAACGATGTGAATGAACTTTGGATTGAAGTGTTGAAAGAAATTATTAAAATTTTGAAATGTGCTACGAATGTGATTTTCTGACAAAAGGATTTTTAACTAAATAGCCAAATATCCCCGATCGTTTATTTACAAACATCAAAATTTGCACTTTGTTGAAACTGACATTTGCTAAAATATTTTATAAAGCAAATATTGTTCCCTATTTAATTCTGGTTTCTCTTGCATACTTTGGCAAGAACTAGTAATTACATTTCAACCATTGCTGAGTTAAGACAAGTATATTTCAAGTAGACTACTCCAGTTTTAAAATGAAACGTATACAATAAGATTGTAGGCAATTCATAATTGGCTACATTATGGAATGTTGAAAATGTATTCTATTGAACAAAATAAATTAGTTTTTTTAAATTATAAACAACAATCTAGAGCTGTGTGTAAGGTTGCTCATTTACAGCTCAACCTCCAAATTAGAATCTTTAGAACTTTAGTATTTGGGGGGGTACTTTTAGAGAGGGTAATCTGCTCTCTTTTATCTGGTGTTGTCCCAGGTATCTATGACATTGATGCATAAGTGCATTACAGTTACCTAATATATGGTCCGGGCGTTTCCTCATGGGCGTTGCAGAATCTGCAAGTGACACTTGGCCTAGTGACAATTATACTGAGGTGTCTTCTTAGCTTGCAGTGGCCAGTGAGGAGGCCCGTTATAATGCGAAGTTTATTTCTACTTAAGCTGATGCAGGATTGGAATCGTTCCTTAAAGTTACCAATAAGGAGCTCCGCCTGTCAGCTTAGGGAGTTTTTTTTTTCCAAATTTTTAATCTTTTGTTCTCCTCTTCTGTTTTGATTTTATGATGTATACTGCTTTAGTAAAAATCTTTAAAATAATTTTATATAGGCTCTTATTGCGAATGTCGTTTATGCGACAAAAGCCGATTGCATCAAAAACTTCGGTGCGTTCAAACTGCTATCTATATGTAGTGGGTATGGATAACTTTAAATTGTTGCAATGTTTTGTTAAAACAAAGTCGATGACGTATAAAGCAACAATAACTTAGGATATCTTGAAATTCCGATGATTGACAAAAGTTGTTTGTCTGTCAATATAAACAAACGACATTTGCTATAAGTGCTAAAAACATACTATTTAATATCGTCTGCCTCAGAAACTTCAAAGTAATTGGAATGCATTTGAACTTCTAAACATAGTCATCTTCAAATAAAAACAACTTTACTGCAGTCCGTAGAAAACTAAAATAATAATATCAACGCAACTATTTAAAAAATGTTTTTTTTTTTTTTTCCTGCAAATTTTGCATTTTGTCGCGTACGATAAAAAAAGCGGGGGTTAGGGCCCGATATACAAATAAAAAAAAGCCATCTACCCACAAAAACAAGAACTAATGTTTGAATCTTCGTGTTGTTTTTGTACCAAACGTTTTAAATACTGACATGTGGATAGAAAAAAAAACTCCGAAAAAACTCGAATGTCGAATTCCTTTTAACAAAAAATTCGATTTGTTTAGAAAAAAAATCGAATTGTTCGCCAAAAGGAATTCAACATTAGAAAACCTTTGAAACAAAGACTGAGTTCCAAAATGCATCAGATGCACATTTACTGCGCAGACGGACGGGGCCATCCTTTTTGGAGGCCTTAATCTAGATTCTAATAATTGCAGAGGTGACAAATATGAGTTTCATTTGTTATTGTTTTTATCTATCTAAATACATGTATTTGGAATACCATACAAATACACCGAAACAATTTGCTACGGCCTGAAGTAAGCCCTGCTTGCTGACCTTATGAAATTCGTTATATTCTTATCCAAATAAAACTGTGTACAATTATAGCTTTCCTGTACCTGCATCGCATTTTGATAATTCGTTAATGGAATTGATGTTTATTAAAGTTTTAAATTGCAATATTATTCCAATTAAAAAAAGTTAAAAAATTAATTGCGAAATACATTCTTCTATAATACTATAAGGTGTGCATTTTTGTATATGCGGGCCTTTTTTTTTTTTGTTAAAACACTTCATGGATTATCCTTCAACGAAAATTTATTTGACCTACATATAATTTGTTATACACAAAAGCTCAGCTTAAAAAAAGTGGATATTATTTACTGTTGGGGAAAGAGCCACCACACATTTCCATTTCTAGCACATTTATAACCCGACCCAGCGCCAGCAGTTTGTAACACCCCCAAATTTGTTTTCATTATTCGAAAGGTATTTTATCAGAAATTCACCTTTCGGCCGCCATCTTAGATTTTAGTTTTCAGTCATTGAATATCTCAATTTCTGTTAGTCCTACAAAATAAAATAGTTTGTGCGAATCAAAAAGTGTGGAGAAATAAATTTCCTATTTTTTATGTTAAGAACATTTTTTCCATAGTGTGACTATTGAAAAAGTAACAGGCCAACAAAGTAAAAAAATTCAAAATTTTCAAGTATTTTTCAAAATTTTGCACATAAAACATAAACATTTAAAAAATAAGTATTACAAACTTGTAGAGCTTTAAATTCTCTACAATTTTGTCGTATATATTTTTTTTTGTACTGCAATAAACAAAAAAGATGTGAATATATCCGTTTTATGATGCAAATGGCTGCTTGCTAGATAATTCTAATTCTCCCTTTGGCAATATTTTGATGAAAAAAAGAATTGGGCGTGTTACAAACTGCTCGGCCATATACAATCTTCATAAATATACAATCGTCATAAATGCACTTAACTAATGCAGATTTGTAACGAATTTTTGCACTTTTATTTTATGGTCAATAATTTAACAAAAAACAAAAAAAATGGACTAAGTCCTAAGAATTGTCAAAGATTTTTCAAGTAAACAAAAATAAATTAAATAAAATTTGTGTGGGGTGTGATTTGAAACCAAAAATCAAGATAAAAATCTACAGTGGCTGCTTAAGTTCGTAAGAAAAAAATAATAATAACAAAATGTAGAAAATGCAAATAGGCGCCACCTATCTAAATTTCATTCTTTGGTGACAAGACTTAAGAATAATAATAAAAAAAAAAAAAACAGTATGACAGACACACTATAATATATTCGTGTATATAAAATTCTTTCATCAAAAGTGTTGACTCATCTTTAAAGTTTGTATTGATTGCGGTTTTCGGATACGGATAAATAAACAAAATGTTTTCTTTGGAAAACATTTGAATAACTCAGCTAAAATTTGAAAAGTGAAATCAACAAGCAGATGACAAATTTGTAATTAAAAGTAAAACTGAGTTTGTTAAATAAACCTCACTGTGAATGAACAAAGTGCCATTGTATCGAATGTGGCGTTAAACTGTTTTTTTTTTTTTTAAGTGGAACAATAACAATAACAAAAGAAAGTTTATTTATTGTTTTGATTTGTTTGTTCAAAATAAGAATAACATTGTTTTAGTACAAAGCTTATTATTGTATTGTCAGGATCTGTGTAGAATCAAAGATTTAATAGATGACTTTTCTATACAAGAATTATTGTTTTTGATTATTATTACACAGTAGGGGTCATAAAGTTAGACGGACATAAAATTAAATTCCCAGGAATGTTTTTGTTTTGTGTACGTGGGTGTTTGCATATAAAACGCGACAAATATGACTTGATTTAAGCATTTAATGATAAATTAGAAAAAAAAAATATTCAATGTATTTTGTTTCTAAAGAAAAAATATCATTACTATAAAGAGTCACTGTACCTACCTATTTCGCAGTCTGAACAACTTTGGTAATTCATAGACTTCAGTTCTTGTTAGCATAAGTTGAGAACATTGTTTGTCGATTAGAGGTCCATTAACTTATTTTCATTATTCAAACTTAGATCACATTACGTGCAGTTGATTCATGAAATTATATGTGTCACTAAAGTAACAAAAGTATTTGCATATATTTTACTACCACAAAACCGAAATTTGTATAGAATTAATAGGTTGAGAAAATAAGAAGAAAATTATAACCTTTAGATAAAATTTTATTGAATTTGAGCCTGAATTTATAATTTAATGTGTATGTCACATCCGTTACTGATTGATTTTTTCAAAACTTAATATTTCTGTTTACTAGCTCGTTTTGAGCCTTGAAATGTTAATATAATTTACCATAAAATAAAATAAATAAATTTGATGGCACAACAGCTCATGAAGAACTAGGGCCTAGTGACTTACAACTCTCAACCATTCCTGTGTGCGTGTCTGCAGGAATGGAGGGGACCTACAGTTTATTGCCGAATCCGAACGGCTAACGAGCGGCACTTTTCTGTGACAGGAGATACTCTTGGAGGATTTGTCAATTCCTCGCAAGAGGCAGTAGCCGTTTTTCTTTTAAATAAATAGATGGCGAGGCTTGGGATCGAACCTTAGACCTCTGGCATGACAGTCCATCGCACTAACCATCACGCCACGGCTACTACCATTTACCATACAGACAAATAATTCATGCGCAACTGATTCAAAAGGTGGTAAGTGTCACAATCGTAACAAGAAATCGATTTTTTTTTTTTAAATTAAAAATTTGGGGAAGTGCGATATTTGATATATCGTCAGACAAAATTTCATTCAATTCGAGCTCAAATTTATAATTTTAAATGTGTGTCACAATCGTTACAGAGATTGACATACCATAGCGAGATATTTCTGCGTTTTATGACTACCATCATGACAATAATTTTCCATTATCATTAATAAAGTTATTAGAATCATACACAGACAATAATTGTAACATTTACTTGTCACACCCGTAACAATTTCAAAGTATAAACAGTTTTGTGTGTTAGAATACCCAAGACCAACTTTTTGCCTAATATTTGAATGAGACATAGTTTTTATGTTATTTTTTTAGACCTTATAAGCAAAAAAAATCCCATTATTAAATTAGGAAGAGCTTCCTAGAGCCAAGAGCGTTTTCGAAAATTGTGTGAATTATTTGTAAATTCATAAGTATCAATGTCACAGCCGTAACAATGAAAAGGCCTTTCTGAAAACCATGAACTGATGGTTGCGCATGAAAAAGATTATTTTTATTCAACCATCAGAAACCAAACACTGTTGTTCCAAAGGCTTAAGTTAAATGTCAAGGCTTAAGTTAAACGTCAGAATTTTAAGAATACTTTCACGTTATCTAATAAAATTCTATTCAATGTAAGATCTTCCGAGTTTAAAATTAAAAATAGTTTTGGAAAGACTTTTGATATATTTCTAATCAAATCAAGTGAACCGGAATGTTTTTGTACTCGACTTCGAACGATGAATTTTACAATCAAGCTCTCCACTGTTTTCGTATTGGATGTTAAAAATAATTCAACTCATTGTTAGTCAGTCCAACACCTGCTCACGGGAATTTTTCTATGTTGTGCTATAATAAAATTAATAATTTTTCACTTAAGCACTTAGAGCTACAACACCCCTCTCTCAATTAATTTCTTCCGTATAAAAGATTTAAATATTTTCGTTTATTTAATTTGTTGCTCATTAATTTCGTTAATCCAATCGTACCACCTAATTGATTATCATCAAATACCAAAATGCACACAAGATGTAAGACAACACTTTTTTTTTGGGAATAGCTGCCGCATCATCTCCTCTAAGATTTTGAGGTTTATTTGTTTTTTTTAACAAGCAAAAAAATAAAAGAAAAAAATTCGAGATATTAGATATTTTTAGATTAAGTTCTTTCTCCATTTGTTGAAATCCTAAATATAAATTATAAGATGATCCACTATGCGCTTGTGTTGAAGCAATGCGATTCATATATAAAAAAAGCAAATATCCTACAATTCACACTTACAACTTGAATTTATAAAATAATAATTTATCTGTTTTCAAAAAAAATCTAATGAATTTGTGTGCTTTTTTCTTTTGATTACAGACTGTTCAGACATCCTGGAGGCCCCAATTGCCCCTACCTAAGGAGGTTGTTCCACCGACCACATCAGCTGAACCAAGCATGAGATCATCCGAAATGAATCGACGCAGCAGTGCTGCCAACACAACAAGCAACAAAAAAGACTCATATCAAAGTGCTCCACAAGTCAGTGGAGGAGGGAATAAAAAATGGTCCTTTGGCCGCTTATTCCGCAAGAAGAAAGAAGTCGAAACAGAGTCGTCATCGGAAGAAGACCGCAAAGCAGGTTTCGCAGTCTCACCGAAATATCGTAAGAAGGACAAAAAGAAGCGCAGCAGCAAACACATCAGTGGCGGGTTCGACCATATTGTGGTGAGTCCGACAAGGGATAATGAGTTCTTTCTGCCATTCGAACCAGTTCCGGCTGGAGAGTCACACTCAACAACACATCTAGCGCCACCTGTTAACTACGATCCGCAAAATCGAACGACGAATTCTCTTGATCGACGTGGAAAGCGGGACCGCAGCAAAGCAACAGGATCTAATGAAGCGCAACGTCATCCTTCGAGTGAGGAGGAAATGATTTCACTGAACTCTTCGACAACTTTTGCAAAGTATCGTAGTGATGAGAGTTTGGAAAGTGGTGCAAATGCAAACAATGGTCAGAGTCGTCGTAGTAGGGCAGCTCGAAATGAGAGGTACTACAAACGGTTGAGTCGAGACGGAGAAGTGAGTCATGGACAGGTGCCGCAGGTGATGTATGCTGTGCAACCAGCTCAAAGATGGAAAACTCAACCGGTACCATTGTCGGTCTATAACGGGCAGCCAAATCAAATTACCCACGTTGAAGTCAATCGGCAACAATATCCCCCGCCCGTGAATCATGTGCCCACAATGCGAAATTCAACAAGCTTAAGCCACATGGCTTCACATCATCCCCTGAACTATGGAATGCCACGTCAGACACAGAACCTTCAGAACACAGTCAATGATAACAAGCGTAGCATCAGCTATGACAGTCACATCCACTTGCAAAATGTCAAAAAGCCACTGCCTCCACCGCCGCCACCTCGTGATCCAATGCGAAGGGTGAACGTGGCCGGTCACAACGATCACCGTCCGATTTCTTACGCATTTGATCAAAGTGTTTCCCACATGGCGCCGAATAATAATGGGATGAGGGGTCGTTGTGTTTCCGACGATCGCATTTGGGCGGGGAATGCCCCTATGTATCAATCAGCTTCGTCCATAAACCATCCTCCGAGTGTAGCTAGTTCTCAGAATCGTCGTTTTATAACCAGAGCTGAGAGGGATGCTCACCCGACGAAAAAATCTCTCCCATCGGGGCTTGATTTCCGTTATGTGGCCGAGGGTGCTCCAAGGTCCCGAAAGCCGATCCATCTTTTCAATGAAAATGAGAAGAAACCGGTGCTAGCAAAACCACCATCTCCGGTGGTTATAAGAACTACAAAGAGTGGTTTGCCGGATCCAGCACCGTCAAACCCTCAGTTGTCATCAGAATACTGGCGTCGCGGACGAGAACCACACCAGCAAAGGCCAGAATCAATTTTCAATAAACCTCGGTCGCTATCGAGCTCAAGAGCTGGAGAAGTTCACTCGGTTCCGATGTATTCAGAAGTTTCAAAGCCAAAACAAAAACCCGTTGCTCCATCAGACGATGTACATAGTGTAGTGTCTGGAAAATTGCTAATCAAACCTTCCAAAGATAGTCGTAGTAACTACGTTGAAATTCGTAATAACGCTAATAAGAGCAGTTCAATGCCAAATCACTACCAAAGGAGAGACCTGGCAATACCAAGGGGCCCCAAGGCAGACTCTCCAACTCCGAACAAGTATGATGAGTATGTGGCCGAAAAGCGGGTTCGCAACATCCTTGATCAATCCATGAAACTGGCTCCTGACCCGCCACAACGTAAGGTCGTAACAAAACCCTTGGCTCTACCTCCGGAACCAGATGTTATCATGCGTAAGAAGCCTACAAATTTAGAAGATGCCATAAATGAACTCGAGGCGATATACAAAAGCCTTAAGCTTGGGGATGAGACACTTCTTGATAGAGCCGAGCGTCGGGATATCCCTACACCGACGAATTTTGAAAAATACGCGGAAGCTCACAGTGAAGAGTTCCTAGACGATGAAGATGATGACGAGCCAGCGGGAGAACCAGATATTGTGCGGGATGATTACGCTTACCGAAATATTAAGCAATCAAATATTGCTCCTAAGATTGCTGCTGGCGAGAAGCAACCTCCATTTGGTATACCCGTTGGACCGATAGCGATATCACCTCGATCGGACTACCTTCATGTGACTCCGGATAAAGACTGTCAAAAAGTTAGAACGGGTCCTTATAAGTACCCTGACATTGTTTGTGACGATCTGGCTGTGCGAACGTTACGGAAAGACCCGCCGGGGCAAGTGAAGACCCATTTTGCATACCCCGCTGGATCGTTGAAGAAGAAGAGAGCCACCCGTACTCAGTCAGCAAATATCTACACCTTAATTCAAAGGAATGCTGCGAAGCCATCAGGGGGAGATATCGATGACTTTCTCGAGCTTGCTAAAAGTCTTGAACGTGCAGGAAGCATGTCTGACATTCACAAAGAAGAAGACAACGATATTCCGTCTACTCTTCAGCTCTTGCGCAATCTAAGGGAACAAGAACATGGAAGTCCCAAAGTTATACCGTTCCGTCATCCAAGCCAAGGCGGAGCCATTTGTAGTTTACCCGAAGTTCTTTCGAAAGAGACCAAGCAGCCCATTCCGCTTCCACGAAAGAGCTTGACTCCAGATCCAGAAAAGAGTAAAATGGAAGACGCTCTTAACAAAATCGCCAAAGAAGCCCGAGAGAGCAGTGAAAAGCTAACAAGAGACCTGATGGAACTTCGCCGAGGAGCGTTGATCACAACGTCTCGGACTAAGGTCGCTAAACCCAACATCGAAAGGGACCTCGAACAGATCGAAGCTGTTTCTGAGGCGGCAAAACGTTGCCGTCACATGCTATTAGATACAATCCCGCCGAAGGATGCCGAAGAGATCCAATCAAAGCAAAGTCCACCAAGACGACTGGTCACCGAGGACAAATTGATCAAGGCCATTGATCAGGTGTCAACTGCTGCCAACAAGGTTTGTGAAAAAATTCTCAACGAGATCGTTACTGTGGAACCACCAGTGATCGTTCAAAATGCAGTGGAGGTGAAAAACCCGTCCGAACAGAAGCTTGTTATGCCATCGCTGATCCAGAAGCTAGATCCCAGTTCGGCCCGTATTGGTGAGATTGCAGAGCGTTGCATGCGTCAAATTAGTCAGCTGAACGATTCACCGGACTACGACAATTTGCATCAGGTCCAAAGAACAGCGTGTTTTGACAGCAAAAATGACAACGCCGATCTTCTTATTGTTCCAGGATCTGGTTATGTGACTGCGGCCGAGAATGAAGAAGAAATTGACAAAATCATGAAAGAGTGCGAGAAACAAGCACTCAGCGAAGTGAGTAAAGCTACGGTGAGAGTGAGCGATCCTGTGACTCATTGTGATGGTGACAAGACAGCCCCAACTACGGCTACAACAACATCGGCATCTTCATCGTCGAGTGACTGTTTAAAGAGCTCAAGCCCGTCAGTCGGACCTCACCTATCGTCGAGTATAACATCCTTTAACCCGTACTCCTCCAGTGATTACATTAAGTCACCTAGTAGTGAATTCCATGCACCCAGCACTGATCCAATAAAAACCTTTAGCACAACATCCTACGACGTACAGTCTTCGAGCGTCACACCCAACATCACAAACTCGCCATTCAGCTATAGTACACCATCGCCGCCGCTGAATCTGACAGTTTGCAGTAGCGGTGGCGAAAAGGGCGAGCGTAGCGGCAGTGCTTCCCAGTACAACTCCTCCGAGGAGTTAGCAATGATCTTTGGCATCGAGAAATCATCGCCAGCAACTACGACTACAGGTAAAAAAACTGAAGTTGTTGATTGTACCGTACCTAGTCCCGTTGATGTGTTCCGCCGCTCTGAACCTAACAAGCCTGATGTTCTTTCGATTTCCGCTGATACTACTGCTACCGCTACTAATCCCGAGTTGTGTGAGAGTGTGTTAGTTTGTAAGTTGGATACGATCGATGAGGGTCGTGAGGAGGTATCACCGTGTCAAGTTAGTAGGCTTTATCTTCCGAGCTATGCCAGTAATATCAGCATTATAGTTACGAGTGATGTGGGCGACGAAGATGGTTCAGGTGAATGCTCTCGAGCTCAGACCAGTGGTCAGCAATTCGATTCACTTAGTTCAATCGATGAGTCTTCGAATCCCGATTCGGGAAATGTTAGTTTATCTGATTTCCCCGTTCAGAGTCCCATTAATGCAAGCCTTGAAGTAGAGCTGGCTCATAATAGCCGTTTTGAAGTTGCCAAGAGTTTTGTTAACGAA